>LR990175.1:3945000-5260000 GCA_905147325.1 Notodonta dromedarius
TCTTTCGCAGATCGTCATCCCGCCTGGTCGAAGGGCGTCCTACACCACTACGTTTGCCCAAGGTTTCCACTCAAGAAAGAAGGAGGTCCTCCTCCTGGAGTATAGAGTATAGGATATATGAAATAAGCTGGAAAAAACCTTACTAATACCACTGCCTTACTTACCTTGACTAATATCACTGCGCATAGTAGACACATGGTCGTAGAGTCCCGCACATATCCATGTGAGCATGAGCAGCCAGAGCAGCAGCGTGCCGCGCACCGCCCAGCGGAGCGCACATTGCACTTCAGCACCAATGTTGGCCTCGGGCACTGGGTGGGATACTCCACGACTACGCTCACGTCTACAGAAAATAATCTTATATTGTCATTACACAATTTAAGAAAAAAAACAATATTAATGTTTGTGTTTCAATATTCATGATAATTTAGTAGATAACTTATTTTGTTTCATCTTATGCAATATTTATTATCCCAATCCCATTTAATATCCCAATACCTGGCCCAGTGCGGGTCGTCAGATTTCACATGTCTACCGAAAATTGGTTAAATTTTCTAAGACATGCAGGTTTCCTCAGAATGTTTTCCCTCACCATAACGTATGTAGTAACTGCTGTAAAATAGATTTTTAAGACGGAGGATTAAACTTCCACAGAGACACAGGGCATTGTTTTGTATTGTCATACTTGGATATAGGTTTGCAGAAGATCTCTCCCACGCATACTGCTGCAGACCACACCCAACCCTAGTGTAAGTGATTGTAGGTTGGTTTTATCAATTAACCTACTTAGAGTAGATTATTTAACTCAGATTGGAGTTCAGTGCTCCTTTATTTCAACAACTGTAGAGACCTTTTTTTTATACAACAAAGTCAGCATTCAAGGGTCCAACCAGCCTAATGTGAAGCGGTTACCATAGCCATAGATGCTTGCAACACCAAAGGCATTGCTTGCACATTGTCAATCTAAAGGGTAGTGGGACAGGTAATACGAAAGATTTCTAGAATTCTATCTTATTCTCTCTCAGGTTAGCAGTAGTCATATTGGCAAATGAACGAAATCAGGGTAAACAACTACAAGACAACCTCAGTTAAAAAGAAATGGGATAAAATATAAACATAATATACTAGTGTAAAGTAGGTATTTATATAATAGAATAATAGGCTAGGATAAAGAAGAAAGATATAACAAACCTGGTAACTTTCTTCTTTCTACTAGGAATTATTTCTAGCTGCAAGTCATCAGACTCCTCGTCACTAGACAAATCCAGCAGGCGAAAGTTTTCTTTGTTGACTTTTGATGGTGCAGACATATTTTTGACTTTGGTTATAATACATGCTATATATCACTGTCTATCTACGCCATATGCATCACCACTTACATAAGCGAACACTGTTTATTTATTTTAACTGAATAGAAAATTCACTTCAAGGTTATAAAAGTTTAAAAAGTATATTTGATAGGTGCTCCGAGCTATGTGGGCTTACCGCAAGAGTAAAGGTTATGTACCGTATATTTACACATTTTTTTATCGAGTTTCGAATATCCTAGTGGTCCGATATATTTTTAATTGCTTCTGGAAAACAGAGAGATAAAAATTAACCACCAACAACAAAAATACAACACAACAAGAATAACCGAAGCAGGATTGTAAAATCAAAAATGTCATTAATGTCAGTCACCAGTCAAATGTCACTTCACTGGCTTTCTGTCAAACAAAATGAGTCGTTTCTCTCTTAGAAAAAGAATGCCATAGAGTGCAGCTAAGCCATATACGCGTATTCGTATACCGTAAACCTCTCATCAAGGATAACAACACTTCTAAGTTTTCACTGGAAGAAACAATCAGAAATAATATTGGTGTTTCTATTTTATGACAATAATGTACGGAGACCGAGACCACAACATGTTTTAATATTTCGTCATAAAACTACGGGTTAGTATAATGACAAAACATGAAAGTCAAAGTCACACAGATAAATTCATTCATAGACAAAATATGGCAATGGATTTATTTTATTTGGGTATGTCAGTGTCAAGAAAATATCAAAATTCCGGAATTTCTATAATGCAATGGACCGCTTCTTCGATCAATTTTAATATTATATGGATATTTTATGATTAGTCCTCATCAACTATAAAATACGATAATCATGAAAGAGAAATGGAATTTCATTTTGTATCTGGTTTGGTTTTCTTACTTGGTTTTGTCAGCGGTTCTAATGTTCGGGCATGGTTTCATGTTGTCCCGTAAAACATTGAGCGATGTGACTGAATGCGTGCCGCTTGATCGGTTCGGGTGTGATGGGCGTGAGAAAGGGAACTCTACCTTGAAGGGATGGTGCAGTGAAAATGAGAAGATTCGGCGGATTCTGGCGGTGCCCGGAGGGCCACTAGCTTGCGCTCCCAAGCAGTCGCGAGTGGTGCTATTGCTAGTGGATGCCTTGCGGTACGATTTTGCGGAGTACGATGACAGTATTGAGAAGCCGTTGCCGTACCAGAACCGGCTGCCTGTGATACGGGAGACGTTGGACCGGGCGCCGGGCGGCTCGCGCCTGTTCCGCTTCATGGCGGACCCTCCGACGACCACGCTACAGCGTGTGAAGGCCCTCGCGACCGGCTCCCTGCCTACTTTTATTGACGCTACCTCAAATTTTGCGGCAATGGAGCTGCTAGAAGACAATATCATTGACCAGGTTACTTTATTATTATATACTTAAAAAGTTAGCAATCATAATGTTGTTCTTGAAGAATACATAGTAAAAAATAAAATTTTAAGATCTGCTTAATTTTCATGCACCATAAAAATTATATCAGAGACGGTGTTACTACCCCGTTTAAGTAAATTTCAATAGTAAAATAGAGGTGTGATAGTATATGTTTTATATGCAGGTCGTGAAGAACAAGGGCCAGGCGGTGTTGCTGGGCGACGACACGTGGGCGCGGCTGCTGCCGGGCCGGTGGCTGCGCTCGCATGCCATGTATTCCTTCCATACTTGGGACCTGGACACTGTTGATAATGGTAATAATTAAATTAATAAGGCATCTCCAAACTTACCTGATGTTAAGCAGTTACCATAGTTTAAAGATGATTGCAATACCATTAGGTATTACAATCATCTAATGGTATGCAAGTAGTGCTAATGCACTACTCGCATATTGCCAACCTGAAGTAGGGTAAGGAAGAGGGGTTGGGCTTCTGGCTCTCTTACTCATACTACCCTGGTTGAACCAGTAAATTGGCTACAGCTTGGCCCAACCACCTACTAAATTTCTATTCTCCATCCACAGAGGTTGATTTGAAAATATATGACGAACTGAAGAAAGATGACTGGGATCTTCTGGTTGCCCATTATTTGGGAGTAGATCATGCTGGCCACAGATACGGTCCCAATCACTCGGAGATGAAGAGGAAATTGGATGAGACTAATGTCAGACTTAAGAAGATCATAGAGATGCTACCATCTGATGTCCTGCTCTATGTGCTTGGAGACCATGGCATGACAGAAACAGGTATAAATAAACAATATTATTTTGCTGTTATTAAAAAAATATATATAATTCATCCAAATTCATGATTTACAGTTTCATGAAAATAGATGGAGCTGTGTTAGTGCTCCCGTAAAATTATTGAAATTGATAAGTAATTGAAATTGTTAAATAATTTTACTAATATAAGTATATGTTTTATATGATATCAAGTACTTAATATAATGGTTTTACATAAAATAAAACCAATATTATGTGCCGAAGAAAACATACAGCATTGCTGTTGAAGAAGCAGTTGTGTTTTACCTCGCTAGTCGTTGATATACTCCCTTAAAGTTGTCAACTTCCTGTCCATAGGTGGCGCTGGCGGCGCCTTCCGGTATTTTAATAACCAACAGCTAGGCGATGTCGTATTCGATGCGCCATTTTTCTTCATAGTCTTCACCAGGAAGCCCTTTCATGCAATGCTGTATTTTTTCTTTGGCACATAATATTGGTTTTATTTTATGTAAAACCATTATATTGATGTGCCTTGGGAAAACATACAGCATTGCTGTTGAAGATCTGTTTGTTATCTGCTGGTGGTGGGTTATTAAGACAACGCTATGATGATGGTTGACATGTAATCATAAAAAAAAATTAAATTAAGCCCTTCCTATGGTATACTATTGGTTTGGTTAACAAAAGGAACTTACAATCATGACATTCCAGGTTGATCGGTATCTCTGAGGAAATAATAAGGTTCACTAATAACAATATTATTATTATCAAATCAAGTGGAAAACAAAAAATATCAACCGATATATAATTTGTTTGTCTAGTGGGGACTACCTGCTTACAGTAGTGTTTATAGAATGTAGATTCGCATCTCCAATTTTCTCGGGTTAATATTTCGTCATTAATAATATTTCGTCAATGGGTTGGTTACATTACATTGTCATCCTAGGGATGCATTTGCTGACCTATAACTGCCAGGAGATGTGTCAATACCGTAATCTCCTAATATTATTCGAACCCAATTGCCGATAATAGTCCTAGATGCTGGTTTTACGGGACCTATCAACGTAATGAATACAAGTGTTATACTCGGCACTGACCGCCTCCTTAATAATGACATAATATGTTATAAATCTCTAATCAGTGATATAGGGCATATTTTAATATTATTATGTTCCCACAACACCCATTTTGACTGCCTAAGTGGTTATCAGTTTTGGAACCGAAATTGGGTATAAGTTATACGATCACCATCGTCAGTCATATTTTCTGCAGAAATATCAAGTTATGTCGGGTCATGGACACGGTCGTCCAGAATCTAATAAAAATATTATTGCGGTGCTGCGACTAATATCAGAAAAGGAGTATGTTTGTGAGCCGTCTGAAATTCAGTCCAGAACAGTTTGGGGGTCCACATGGACATCGATCTTTGAGGATTAGGCCTTGCCATACTAATGTATTTAAGTATATTATGTTTGATAAGATTGTTTAAGAAAAAGGGATATTTTCGATGTTTGTGCCACATACATTTGAAACAGCTGATTTATATACCCTAATAATTTTATATGATAAGTTTTCTTTCTAGAAAATAAATGTCCAGAAACTTCCAGTCGATGGACCCTTTATAGTAATTGGTCTGTCCCTGCATCTATCCGATATTCCGGGAGGTTCCGGATTCCGTAAGGGAATTCTGAGGATCGCTTAAAATTTCTAATTCTTATTCTTACTTTCTAATTCTTACTTGAATCAAAATGTCCGAAGGCCCTTCGGGAGCTTTAACCACGTAGGTGTCCGAAGTATTGTTCAGGTGTGCTTGCCCACGGGGCATCAAACTCGGGGGCGGGGTTCCCCCATGCTATTTTTTGTAGTTCAATTTCCTGCTGGAAGCATCTAAGTCTGCAAATGGACCTTGCAATCAATGGATACATACCTTTTAACTACAGCAGTGTTTCTTGAGGCGAAGAGATCTATTTCGGATGTCCCCCTGAATTTGAGGATGGTTCTGGTTTCCTTGGGTGATAGGTGCGACACAGGTGCCGATGGTCGGAAATCGCATTGTTGCTAATACAGCAGAAAGATATTTCTTGATGCAGTGCCAAGAAATTGGTTGTCTCATCCAAGTTCCGGAGATCGTTATGCCGTTTAGTTTAGCTCCTCAGCCTTATTCCAATGCGTCTGTGACGAACAAGAGAGTTACCGCGTGTTTGTAGAGCGGGCTCGTTTATTTTGTGGTTCCGCGCCACCAGATTAGTCCTCCGATATCATTTTGTGGTAACATTGTTCTGTGTCTAGGACTGTGATGACTGAATATTTAACAGAAAATCTGGGCAAGTCGGCAGTGTAATTTTCCTCTTGGGATGAAAATTGGCGAAATTTAGTTGGTCAAGAAGACGCTGGAGTTGTCGTAATTTGCTGGAGTTTGTTGAAATCATTTTGTCCAACGCTTCATTGATCGACTCTGCTTTCTTCGCTGGTAGGCACATTGTGTTTTTCATTCTATACTGAGTTACTCTAGTGCCTGGGTTGGATCGAGAATGGATGTCTTGCAGTTGATATACCAGCCCCGATGCTCCAAGAGGTCTATAGTTTCCGCAACCAGAGGACTCAACTTAGAGCGGTCCTGATGGACCTGGAGGAAATCGTCTGGGAGACCCAGCACGATGACCCTTCTTGTGCAAGGTTTTCAAAACCAGGCACGTTACTGCAGAGAAATGCCAGTCCCCATGCTCCACAAGGTCTATAGTTTCCGCAACCAGAGGACTCAAGTTGGAGCGGTCCTCATGGACCTGGGGGAAATCGTCTGGGAGACCCAGCACGATGACCCTTCCCGTGCAAGCGTTTCCGCAACCAAGCACGTTACGGCAGCAGCCAAAGGGTAAGCACGTCGTTACTGCAGAGAAATGCCCGTCCCCATGCTCCACAAGGTCTATAGTTTCCGCAACCAGAGGACTCAAGTTGGAGCGGTCCTGATGGACCTGGAGAAAATCGTCTGGGAGACCCAGCACGATGACCCTTTTCCCGTGCAAGCGTTTCCGCAACCAAGCACGTTACGGCAGCAGCCCAAGGGTACGTCAAGGGCACGTCGTTTCCAGAAATTTGTCCTGGTAGCTTATCCTTAGAAGCGGTCGATGGGCCCCGGCCCCGGGCATATGGGAATAGGCTTGGGAGATGTCCCGCTTCACTAGCCAGTATCTCGGATAAACACACTCCGGACAAATAAACTATGTGACCGTGGCCTATGACATGACACCACGCGAAAGTATTTCGTCTTTAAGTATCTGTTCAGCTCCCGGAGATCGAAAATCGTCCGCATTGAAGTCGGGTTTTTTTTTTTTTTTTTTTTCCTTATTATATTACGAGTACCTTATACACATATTCGATATAAAACTCAGATTTGGTGCAGTGACCGTTTGACCAATGCATGAGCTCTTTGATATTGCTGAAAGGGTAAATCTGTTCCTCCCCTTGTCGCTTGAATTGGTGTAAGTAACCCCATTGAAAACTGCTCGCACAGTCATTTCTGCCTTTGGTGTTTCGAAAGGAGTTTCAATAAATAAATAAATATCGCCAAACTGACACACCAACTGTCTGGTCCCAAACTAAGCAACGCTTGTACTATGGGTACCATACAATGGACTGAGGGCAATCCCAGTACAACCAGACCAAGGCAAATTACGAAAAGGCCATTTCCGAAACTTGCCAAGACGGGAATCGAACCCGCACTCACCATGAGCAGTGCAGTCGTCTAGTTATCATTGTTCTTATTTGGGTAGCCGGCTGGAGCAACCCAATTAAGAGAACTTCCTAATGATAGTGTAAGCGATGATAAATCAAGTATGTTAAATAAAAAATCATAATTCGGAGGTATGTTTCGCAAGACTGATTGAACATTCTTTCTAGCCATCGTCTCTCGTGTCTAACATCTAAAGAATCGGCCGGTTTGCCGCAAATAATTTGCAAGGATTGTTTTGACAGCTTATTATTATTATTTTTTTATTTTTTTTATCTTAAATAGATTATAAGGCTTTAATTCTGACGGACGTACATGACACCAGTGTATGATATTTTGAAATCCTGTTTGTATTAACTCTCGTTGCAGTAATAAGGCATTACTCATTGCCCCATTACTTGTTCTGTAGGGCTAAAAATCTTTACCCTAGTTTAGGTCTCTTAGTTTATAATTTGTTTTTAATGGCCAAATACTAGTAGTTGCCAATAAGTCGTGTAAAGTCTGAGTAACGAACATCACCAGACTGGTGGTTTGGGGTGTATCCTTAGGTTAGGTTAGGTTACAACAGTGACCACACCGCGCGAGCGTGCCGCGGCAGCGGCCGGCGAAGCGCCAGAATCCGAATGTATGATAAAATCTAATAATATAACCTAATCTAGGTTAGGTTTACGCCCCTAAGTGTACACTGAGCGGCTGGTGTGTTCTAGTGCTTGGATACTCGAATTTATTTCACTGGCATGCAGTCGTTTCACGTTGTTCACAAACACCATTTTAGGTTGCATCATAAGATTTGATAGGAAACATACCTGCTTATCAAAGCGTCAATCCAATTGTCTTGTATTTGTAACATACCCGCTTGTGGCGCTGCTGGTCACTCTTCGTCATATGTGGGTAGCGAAGATTGCCGCGGCGAAGGCGATTCCGAGCTATTAGCTTCTGAGCTAGTCGCCAAACCACGTGGCGGACCTACCCGCACACCTTCTCGTTCGATTACACGCTGATCTTCTTCGACACTGGCACTTGCACCCATATTGAGCACACTCAAAATTCATATTTAATTCGAAATAATTTTAACACCGTATATCACAAGCGTAGAATAGTCGTACACAGGAGCAAAACTATACTCAGTTTTAGAAACAGTGATTTATAAATAAATCTGTGATTCTCCCGTTTCTTTATTTTAAAATATTTTTAATTTTTAAATGAATATATAAGTTAAACTGAGAATGTGAACAATATATTTCACGAGCGCAGCGATCTGTTGTCGCCAGCGAGGTTAACAACGCTATGAAGAAAAATGGCGCATCGAATACGACATCGCCTAGCTGTTGGTTATTAAAATACCGGAAGGCGCCGCCAGCGCCACCTATGGACAGGAAGTTGACAACTTTAAGGGAGTATATCAACGACTAGCGAGGTAAAACACAACTGCTTCTTCAACAGCAATGCTGTATGTTTTCCCAAGGCACATCAATAGAAATATTGTGTTTTTTAATGTTTTTTTTTTATGAGGATATTCTCTATGAAATATTATGACGTAATAAATCATTAGCACGAGTAATGATTTGAACACAGTAGTGTTTGAAACTCTAAATATCTGTTTTGTGCCAATTTTTTCATATTTATAAGTTATTTTCAAAATGATTTCACTTTTAGTAATCTTACGTCATAATTTACAGTATAATTAATTATGCAATAAAAATAAATCAATCGACCCTTTTCTATAATTTCAATATTCTTTCTTGTCATTATAAATACTTGCAATGATATTATGTAAAAGTTTTTACATTGTTTTAGACTCACAAGAATGGAAAGACTTGGATGGTAGGTACAGAAGTGATGTTTGCAATGTAGACAATTTTATTGTGTGTTTCAATAATGTTTTGTTGTAACTAAAGTTGTGCTATGTGTGTGATTCTAAAGCATACAACTGTTATTTTATAATTTCTGTTTTTAGACATAGGATGATTCTTTTGGAAAAAAAATTGTAGTATTGTTGATTATATTATGTACATTATGTCGCGGGCGATATTCAAAAATAAAACTACTTCCAACTATTGCACTATCTCAACTTTATTATTATTTTTGGTATGAATTATTGTTATTGAGACGTCCATGGCAATCATATTAGAATCTCTTACGGGTCCGACATTGAAAACGCTTGGGAAAACCAAAAAAAACTTCCAATAGGTTTTTTCGAAATAACATGTAAAGTATTTTTTCAACCAACTTCAAAAAGGAGGAGGTTCCAATTCGTGTGTATTTTTTTGTATGTTTATAATTTGCATCATGTAGTGGACTATGTGCATGCTTCGCCTAATAATTCGTACGGAAACACGATTTTTATAATTTTTATTTTGTGTTCATTAGGCGACCATGGCGGTGAAAGTAAAGCGGAACGCACGGCCGCGTTTTTCGCGTACCGCGGCGCGGGGTTGTCGGGGAGTGGAGCCGACGTAGAGACTGGTAGAGAGGTGCAGCAGACGGACCTGGCGCCGACTGTCAGCGCGGCACTAGGGAGGCCCCCCCCAGCGCCTTCCCTAGGGAACATACTGCAACCTGTTCTACCCAAACTACCTGTCTCTTATACTCTGTTGCAGCTGACTAACAATTTGAAACAAGTAAGATTATAATTATCAAATTTATTTTGCGATAATATGTTTATAATTATATTTTTTGTGTACCCTGATTTATGACTTTCTTGCTATGTGAGGCTACCTCATTACTAGAAATGTAGTAGGAGTGGGCTCACGTCAATTATTTCATGGCGTGGGGATTGAACCCGCAACCTCTCGGTTACATTTGACTCTTCAAATAGTCCCACAGACCAACCACCCTTTGAAGGTTCCAAAACACATACGCTTAATACGGTGTATAAGATTTCCGATCGACCAATCAAAATGGCAGAGATGCCACCACCGTTCCGACCCTGCAACTTTTTTCGGAATTATTTTCATGAAGGTTCTTCCTAATGCGCAGGGCTTCCATAAGGCGGCTGTTCCGTGATTATTCACTTTATTGTTTGGCTAAGATGTTTGTACATCGTAGTACATGCTGTAAGTAAATAACATGAAATCCGTTAATAGATAACTGAATATTTGGTGCGCTACGGCGAAGAATCCCAGCAAGTGCCACTCGACAGGCTCGCTCAGCTTATCAACGTCACTAGAGAACAATTAGATAAGGCTGCGGCCGTCGAGACAGAAGACGACCTTAATAACTACATTGCGGATGTTAGGTAAGGATTAAATTGTGTATTATTGCAATTTAAACCTTAACATAATGTTATAAGGTTTTCTTTTGTTTCAGGGCTCTAGTTGACAATGTGCGCGGTGTATTCCGCGAGGTCTGGGTCGAGTTCGACTCGGTGTCCATGCTTCGAGCTCTATTATTAATGCTCCTAGCTATATTCTTCAACTGGTTGATCACAGAAGGTCTCCCTATGGAGCGCTTGCCCCACATTTTCGCGAGTACATTCGTCCCGAGCGGGCTTATTTCGATGGCTGTATGCGTAGCATTGTGCTACACAGCATTCTACTTCAAATTGTTAGCAGATCTCGAACATGCGATAATCCTGAGTACTGGCCTAGTGTCAGGCGCTATGTCATGCGTGCTGGTCATCATGCACTGGGACGGGATCACCCAGAGATGGTACGAAGGCCGGTCCCAGTTCTACGAACGTTTCGCTCGCGGCGCGCTCGTGGCTTCCGCTGCAGTCCTGGCTTCAAACAGTTACATAATAGAAGAAGGCGCCGGACTCTCGTTCTTATCTCTCAGCGTATTAGGTTTAATGTCGTGGAACGTGGGCACTATTAAGGCCTTGGTACTGTGGGTCGCGTGTGGGGCCGTGCTGGCTCTATCGCGGCTGTACCGCGGCTGCCGGGAGGAGCAGGGGGAGTGCTGGACGGCGGGGCAGGGGGTGCCCAGCGGGCAGGCCTCGCGCGCCGCGCTCGTGCTGGCCTTGGGGTCGATGGCCGCGGTGGTGGCTGTGGCCAGGCGCCACATCGGTTGGCGGGGCTACGGGATGGTCCTGGCCGGGTTGTTCGCGTGCGCGCACTGGGCGGTGGGCTGGGGCTCGCTGGGGTCGCCGGGTCGGGCGCGGCTGCTGGCGAGGGCCGCGTGGCTGGTTCTGGGCGCGATGTTCGCGTTGCTGTGGAGGAGGGAGGGGAGCGGGGCGACGCTGCCGCTGCTGGTGTGCGGCCTCCTGTTCTACGTGGCGAACACGCTGGTGCTGGGCGCTGCGTACGCGCCGTCCGCTGCGTTGGCGCTCGTCTCGGGCTTCCTGGCCCTCAATGTCGTTTCTATACTGAAGAACGAGGGATCTACTAAGTTTTGTGAGTACCTAGCCAACCTATTTATACATTAAACCGCTTCATAACAAACATAACTTAGTGGTTGTATAGTTACACCATGCTTTGTCTTTCGAATGTCAAATTACTGATGACAGAAAGAGATAATTATCACTTTAACTATTCGCCCGTTATACCACGTTTATTAATAAGCGGGTAATGTTTTTTCCCCGCGCAGCTTTGCTAGTGCAGATTTTCGATTCTCAAAATTGACACAAGTAGTAAGTATATGAAGATGGAAATTGTGAACGTTCCCCAGCTCTGTCGAGCCGGTGCAGCTCGAGCGTGGCGTGCCTGTGGGCGCTGCTGGCGTGCTACCAGTTCTACGGCACGGGCCACCACGCCACGCTAGGCCACGTGCGCTGGGCGCCCGCCTTCCACGCCGGGGACCCCAACTACCTGGACATCGGCCCGCCGATCACCGCCTCGCTGGTCGCGTTTGAATTGTTCGGTGAGTTTACGCGAGCGATTTACGCAAACGATGTGTAGTTAATGACTTGAAAGACATACGCTTTTGTTTCATCAATTTTTATCGAGTAGTTTTTAAGTTACATATGTACTTACTTTAATAAATGCGACAAAAATTTATAAAAAAACATTTCGTTGCCTTGGTGTTCATATTCACACCCTTTGGCAGAAAACAATTTTCTAGTTCGTAGCCATCATAAGAGTTTTAGCCAATACTCGAGAAATGTACTGTATGGAGACATTTGATTACTCTATTGATTATTGAATACTAGCTGTGCCCCGCGACTTCATCCGCGTAGTATTGGATTATTGGGTTAAAAAGTATCCTATATGTTAATCCCGGTTATAATCTATCTGTGTTCCAAATTTCATCCAAATCCGTTCAGTAGTTTTTGCGTGAAGGAGTAACAAACATACATACATACATACATCCACACTCACAAACTGTCGCATTTATAATATTAGTAGGACTTTCCGACCTCATACTAACCCCTCCGTATGCTTGAACGGGGTCTCCTGTATTAATAAATCTATCTCAAGTCTGAGAGCGGTATTGGAAATATCATTCTTATGTCATACCGGTACAAAATGACATATCAAAGCCGTACTTAGATCACTCTCAGACTTAAGATCTATGTATGAATACGAGCCTTAGTATAGTAAATCCCGGCAGGTTCCGTGGCGATGTTCGGCGCGGCGGCGCCGCTGCTGGCGCTGTGGGGGCGCGGCGCGGGCGGCGCGGGCCCGCGCTCGCAGCTCGCCGCGGTCTTCGCGCTCTGCCTCAAGTTCGGGCTGTGCTTCGCTATCAGGGTATGCCCATCACATGAATGAGGACTAACAATTTTCAGATGGCACTCACAGATGTTGCTTGATTAGACTGGCTGACATTATCTGGCACTTCACTTCTGTCAGTGACACTACAAATGCAAATTATCACGACACACATACACACTGCCTATACGTTCACACAGTCTATGGTCACCAACTCCAATGTGGCGCCCCCGTAGTGGCAAAAAAACCTGGATGTCCTCACTGTCAATCTCGCTCAGTGATGAAATCGTTATGGTGGATTACACTATAATATTTTGAGACAAATATTAATCAACTAGCAACCCGACCCGGCTTCGTACGGGTATTTTTATCAGTGTTTCTGTACTATATTATGCATGTATTATACATATAAACCTTCATCTCATCACTCTATCTATTTAAAATAACCTTATCAAAATCCGTTGCGTAGTTTTAAAGATCTAAGTATACATAGGGACAGACAGCGGGAAGCGACTTTGTTTTATACTATGTATTGATTATTTTCGGCAGGTGTTCGCTAGTGTCCTGGCCGCGACGATCCACTGTCGGCACCTCATGATATGGGGCGTGTTCACACCGAAGTTGTTGTTCGAGAGCGGCGCCTGCGCGGCCGCACTGCTCGGCATGCTCATTGGCGCTTCGCTCACCGCGTGGCACCTGCCCGCGCAGCAGCGATCCAGTTGACACAAACGGTCTAGATAATGAACAAACAGACTGGACTTAGGATTATTACCTTCGATATAGAATACCAACTAAATTAAATTAAAGTTATTTTCGCCCACGGCAGTGATCCGAGTAATATATAAAAGGGTGGTCTCTGACGGAGTTCGTCAGTTTAATATCTAATATACTGCGCTTTCTTTACCTCAGATAATGACCAATTGTTTCATATGGAACTATCATTATTTATACCCATTTTGAACATCGACTTTTAATTTTTATTTACGTAGGAAAACGGCAAATGTTCCTATGGTCCCGCACTGATTTATGAACAAACAAATTAGGAACATTAATTAAAAAGTGGTGTAGTATGGGACGGGACTTGGATTTTGTGTGGGAGGTTATGTTTAGTTGGTATTTCTATACCGAAGATTACTATGGATTTGCGCGATTTGTTCTACTTTTCAAAAATTATGTTCGTTTTGATTTTATCGAGAGATATTTTATGCGACCCATGTGCATGTTAAAGACATTGATATAATGATGTTACGATATAATGGAATGTTTAAATGAGTGAGTTATGATTCAATTTACGGGTCTTACAATTGTGTTGTGCTTAGATAATGGTTGTATTGTTTGTGTCTATCGTTGTTTTAGCGATAGCGTGATGACTATCCAAAGCATTTACTCGCAGACGAAATTAATAACTTAGACGGAGCTCATAGAGCTAGTGAGTGAAGCCAACAAAAGTAATACCAAACCATGCATCAAGTTTTCGTGTTTATTAAATTAGTTAGTGTGATTTTTATATGTTGGTTGAAGCGAATTTTCTATATAGACGTTTGCGGCGCTCGCCGCGCTGCCACTCTATCCGTGCTAAGCGTCAGTAACGTTACACGACATAATTACATATATGTATATAGGTTTGAACGCTTAGTTTCTACGATTTATACTATAAAGCTTCGCTTCTTTCGGGCGTCCCTAGACGGCACTGTTTTTATTTGCAATTCAATGCGGCATAAATACAATTATTTGTCATGTATTTAGACGAACGTTTCCGATCACCAAATTTTTAAAACGAACTCGATTGATGTTTGGTTTTTAAATTTTGCTGGCTTCACTAACTAGTTCTACGCGCTCCGCCTACTTTATACGTTTCCCTCTGTGATTTTACTATACATTTTGTAATTATAATACTTCAACAGCTGTCATGAGGCCGTAATTGTTATAACCGAGAGTTTGCACTGGCATTATATTAGTGCCAATTTGTCGTTTCTATATTGTGATGCCATAAACTAGAGACAACAACATACATCATTGCACCTTTTTCGCTAGTGCCAGCTCACGGTGATGTATAAATTAATAAATACAGTATAAAATTTGTTGGTAGCTTTTTAAATGTATTGAAATTATTTATAGTAAACTCAAGATACCAGTATTTGTTCTAGTTCATGCCTTAAATTATGCAATATTTAGCAATAAAAATATACTATATTGCGATTTATGAAATAGAATAGTTATTTTTTTTTTTATTTACAATAATTGTTTATTGCATTTTGTTTAAATAAAAAAAACTTGATTAATATATTATTACATTTATTTATTTTACTTTGGAATACTATACATTTACTGTTAGTGGTTGAGATAAATAGTTATCCCAATAAGATACAAACTATCTTTATACCCCTGAAAAAAAACGAGCCACAGCTGTCAATTGGAAACACAAGCTTGTGTCGAATAGCACCTTCACACATAAATACGGAAAATTTAAATAATGGATCCGATCACACTAATATATTCATTGACACTTGTAAGTATACATGTAATGGAATTATTTAAACGGCGGCTGCTATTTACGTAGCCGGGGACGTGGGGACGTACGGATTCAGCAAGTACTCGGAGAACGCGTTGACGGCGGACGCGCCGCGCACTTCCTTGTCCAACAGCGGCAGTTTCGTCACATGGAAGTCTTCGTACAAATCTGCAATTTGTTCTAGATACTTCCCCTGGACCTTATGTCTAGCGGCGCACAGTTCACACGGCGCCGATGTCCGCAACAGAAGTTGGTTCACAATAATATTGTGTGTATCAATGCCGCAGCGAGTGAGCTCCTGCACCAAACGCTCGGTCTCGTACAAAGATAAGAACTCCGCGATGCACACGCACACGAAAGTGGTCTGATTGGGGTCTTTGAACTGTGTATTCACTTGTCGGATCACAGATAACATTTCGTCCATTTTGTTGCTGAACATGTCCGAGTTGAACTCTGCTAAACCGAATAGAGTTGCCACTTGATTGATGAATGGCGCCACCTGAAGAAAAACACCCTTATATTACACTGGTGCACTTTAGTACACAATTCGTTGATGGTAGGTAGTGTTTCTAATACAATACAAAACAAGCCTATTTCCATTATATGTGGTGTAAGCTAGCATATGTTTTTATGAAAGTAAACACTGACATTTATCTAGATGGGAAAATCGGGTTCTATCTGTGTCATTTAGTTGTGTTGCAGTCTTCTTGATTGTAGCATACACTTGTGACCTATGTCTGCACATTCTTAGCCTTATTGTTGAGAAATATTCCATTGTAATTTTTTGACACAAAATCTTAATGGCTATAATGAATAGAAATGAATTATCCTGCTTCTGCCTGGACTTCATAATTTGAGTTTGTGTTTACTACTGAGAAAATATAAGACTAGTTCATGTCATACATTTACCATTAGCCATAGATTTAGAATTTGTTGGTAAAGTACCCAAACAGAATGTTACCTTTGACTTCAAACGCATCAGCTTGCCGAGCCCCCTTTCAACAACTTGTGGGAAGGAGAGCAGACGGAGTGTGTGACCGGTTGGTGCTGTGTCAAACACAACCGCACTGAAGTTCATCCCTTTCACAAGTTTCATCACCTGAAATGACCCTAGTGTTACAAGGAGTGTCCCTCATTCCAAATTTTAATAAAATCTCAAAAAGTTCTAGGTGCCAGGGCTTGGTGCAGATTGCACATAATAATAATAGTGACTTTGTCACATTGACTTGAGTCAAATTCCCTCAATTACTGAATATGATAAGAATGAGTCATGACATAATTATTGAATATGATAAGGATGAGTCAGGACAAATAAAAATAAAATTTATCAGATAATGCCAGTAGGCCATGAAAAACTAGCATGCAATCATATTTTTTCTGTTGGATTTTTATTGCTGGTGGAAAAAAATGTGAATGTGGGCCCACTGAAGGTCAATCCAAATCAGCTTTAATGATCATACTTAATATTTGACAGCAATGGGTATGGCACCTAGGCCAATTGGACATAGTCTTGCATAATGGAACCAACCCACATATACTTTTGCAATGTAGAACCACCCTACTTACAATTGCACTAGGGTTGGTTTTTGTCTGCAGACATTTATTATGTAGGGGTTGGTTCCTTTTAGCAAAACTTGGCCCTACACCTCATTAATTAAGACCATGCTCATCAAGTGATAGTAACACCATGCTGAGGGTTTATTGTGTGAATGTGTTGGTGTGATTAAATACTAGATGGGGACTTTCTGGCCAAGTTTAGATGACTAATCAGTCTACCATCCCATATACAAAACTGCCACAATCAGATGTAAGGACCACCAAACACCACCCATAGAAGAAGTCTTTAATTATTTTTTGCACCCCCTATCCAACTAATGGTGGCCTTTGTTGTAGCTCAGCAAAATGTATATGCTTTTCTTTCATAAGACTTTTAAGCAGTGTTACCAGACCATACAATAATTATGGGGATGTACAATCATTTGGTCATCAGTATGATGTATGATAGATAGCACATATCAAAATTATGTGAAACATACAATAATTTTAAACAGCACAAAAATACCTTTAAACAGACCGGAAGTCATTGTTTTGATTTAGCACCGCAAAACATTTGCATGGCAACACTGCTTTTAAGAGTAAAATAATTCAAATTAAACAAACCTCAGCATAACTCATAGCTTCATCAATCCCGGGGAAAGCACCAACTATTTCCTGCATGACTCCTTTGCCCAGTCGCATGGCTTCAGTTTCTCCCTCAAAGTACTCCTCGGGCAGCTCTGTCAAACCAACATTGGGATCTATCTCCATGGCAAATAGATTGTTGAAGCCTTTCACTTTTGTTGGTACCTGAAAATGATATTGAAATATTTGGTGTTTGTATCATTTATTGAGCAGTTTGGAATAGTCACAGGAACAAATTTATACAGGGAACATCACAGATACACATTACAGCAAGCAACACTGCTGCTACTGAACCTTTGTAGTATTATGTTCTCATTTTTATAACAAAAATATGTTTGATTAGAACACAAATTGAGTAGTAATGATGTAATAAGTGATTAATATGTCAAGATGTCAAGGCATAGCCTGGTTGTAATTTATAATGTACCTAATAGGTGATCATTTAGATAAAACGTAACCTACTTTGGAAAACTTCTGGTCGAATGCATCAGAAATGTTGTGAGCAGGGTCTGTTGATATGATAAGTACTGATTCCCGGACCTTAGACAGCTGGACAGCCAGGCTGCAACTAGAAATAACACAAATATATTAATTTCAGAGCAAATTGAATTGAATCTTAAATAAAGTGAAATCATTTTCGGGAACAATACCTGCACGTAGTTTTTCCCACACCGCCTTTTCCGCCGACGAATATCCAACGCAGAGACTTCTGCTCAATCACATTTTTTAAAGAAGGCTCTAGTGGCTCAAAATCTTTGTTATCTTCCATTTCTTTGCGATTTAACAGTTATTTGTATATTATAAAAATATTCCAAAACCACTCAAATACCATAAACGTATTTTTTTGACGTGACTTGATTAGTTGGATGGATATTCTCTTTGGGAGTGAGTGAGAGCAAGTGAGAGTTTCTAGTATATACAAGGTACTCTGTGGAGCACTCTGTGAGTGAGTAATTGAGTATGACATGCGCAAAATGAAAAAATGAATGGAACATAGAGCATCCCATTCATTGTAATTTCTAATGCAAATGGGGTGATTATAGGGCATCGGGGCGCGCGCCTGTGCCGCTATAAAATTTATAAGATTTATAAGAGAATCGCGACACCATTATAAAAAAAACAAAATTGGACGATGTGGTTCTATTATCTTTCATAAACATATTAGTATTGTATGCTCTCTCTTTATTATTCTCATTGATGGTGACATACGGTGACCCAAGAACTTTATATATTTTTTATATCAGCTTCTTTACGGTGACCAAAAGAGTATGTTATACCATAAAGTGTTGGCATTAAGATTTTCTTGCGTTTTGGTGTCTGATTGACGTAATGAGAATGTTTTCTCTTTGGTCGGTCGCTCATTCTCTTTGGCCTGCTCGGTCGGTCGATGAAACAAACAAATAAACAGCAATAAAAGATTGTGATGAATTCGGTTCAATCCCAAATGTGACTCTAAATTAATTTATGTGATGACTGAAATGTGTAAGTTAATAAATGAAAATAATGCTCTATCGTCTTTTCCGCGGTCGTTTGACGTTCAAATTCTACGTAGTTGTCACAATAATAGTAATCGTTTCAGTATGCGGTTACTTGTTCCCGCAATTTCGCTTCTCTCCCATAGCACCTGTGACTGTGTCTCCTAATCCGTTACATGCGCGTTCCTCGCGACATTTATCAAAGTTAATCACAGTGGTGTTTCGTCAGTTCGAGGATTTCGAGAATGACATCGCGGACAGTGTGCAATCATTTGTGTCGGCCTTTCCTAACATGCCTGTGCTTGTGGTGTGCAAGAGCACCCCGTATCCACCTTTTCCGTTTTCGGCCACGAACGAAACGCTTCGTAACGTGAAGGTGCTGTCTTTGGAGCTGAAACTGAATGGCCTGCCTCAAGACTTGAACCCTTTGACTCACATACTTACGGAGTTTGTGTTATTTGTACCTGATTCGGCTCGTGTTTCACGGCGAGTGCTGCAAATGGCTGCAGTGGCAGTGACTGGGAGCCCCACGGATGGCATTGCTATAGGAGTGGGTAATGCACATCTGATATGCCAGCAAGTGCAGTGGAACTATGCAGATTGGACCCTGCACTACAGCAAGGATGCGTCTGGGAAGATATGTGATGCAGTGCACGGTCAGCATGCCCTGTTGTTGAGGACTTCACTGCTGCACAAACTGCCTCAGCCATTTGCACTGCCATTCCCCGAGTCTTTATACTTGCAAACTTCCGCCAAAAACATTAAGGTGAGTAGAATTTATAATTCACCCATTAAATGTCCCACTCCTGGGTACGGGCCTCCATTTAATGCGAGGGGAATTAAGGCCATCCACCACACCTGTCTAGTGTATAAAGATGTTTATTGCTCAGTAGCATAAAATGTATTGCACAGTCAGTTTCTATCTACAGATATACATTGATTATCTTATTTCAATAAATAAGAAAACCAATAACACTTAACATGTGTGTTTTTAGATACAAATCTCAGATGGCAAGCTGGGGGCCGGGCGAGGAGTGCTGAAGACTCCGGTAGCTAAGCAAAAAGCATCTCGTCACATGAGGGACCACAGGGTGGCTCTGTACAAGCAGCTCGGTGTGAAGGCTGTCGTCAGGGAGGATGGGAGGGTGCAGTGGTTTGGCTGTAAGAGGGAGACTCAGGTGAGGCATAAAACACTACAGGTAACACACATTATAAGAAAAATTTAAGTATGTATACATCAGCACTTAAATGTCTCTATGGTCCCCATTTTGGTTTTCCAAAGTGGACAGTCACATTTTTGTTTTGCATAGTTATTATATTATGTGTTTGTAAATGCTATTTGTTACTTGACACTGGCAAAATACCTATTAAACTGGGTGTGACTGTTTTTATATAAATAATAAATGTCTCTATTATTTGGGAGCCAAATAATCAATTTTCAATAAAATTGCCATTGTAAAACTAGACTATCCTCAATATTACTAGGTTGATGGCTATGAACATCTTAAAATGACTATTTCTGCAACTTAATACTATTAAAACATGCAACAGGATTTCTGCAGACCAATTATGTGGTTCAGGTGGGCAAAAAGTTACTTGTGTGATGATGTGATGACACATTATAACATTCCCATTGTTCAGTTATTAACCTAGATGATTGGTCTTATCAAAAAAAATAATTTTGTTGCTTGCTTAACTAAACTGCATGTGTGTGGAAACCTTTGACTGTGGCAACTGGCCACAATCTAAGTAGGCTTAGGATTTTTAGATAACTTTGTTCTCATTTTGTGTTCTTGAATCATTATTCAAAGTCACATTTGGACATAGTTTGGCAAAATAGAACCAACCCACACACACTTCTTCAAGCTAACACCAACCTAGAAGCACTAACACAAGGTTGGTTTTGGTCTGCAGTGCATGTGGGTTGGTTCCATTTTGCAAAACTATATCCTTTTGTTCCAGCGCTGCTTCCCGTCCGTGCAGGGCACTCCGTCGTACGTCCTGTCGGGGCGCAGCACGCCGCCGTGCTGCCGCCGCAACCTGCGGCGCGCGGCCGCGCACGTGCTGCGCGCGCTGCTGCAGGCCGGCGCGCGCTGCTGGCTCGAGACCACCTCGCTACTCGGCGGCGTAATGCGGTCAGTTTTATATTTAACTAAATAGCCCATTGAGAAATATCAAACTTTGTATACAGTTGGTCGCCCATAGCCACACATTATAATAAATAGATAAAATTGTATTTTTTTTAGGCTTCACCCTGTATGTACCCAGTAAACGTTAAGATACTTACAAAATTCTAATCAGTGTTTCTCATTTATGTGAATGTAAAATTCTTATAGGGAAATAAAGTTAGTAGTAGTATAAAGTAGTTATTCCACACACAACTCATTCTAGTAATGTAAAATCAATTATGCTCGTAAATTTTGTACCGGCTTCCCCTCACTACGAGGGGGATTCAGGCTGTAATCCACCATGCTGGCCCAGTGCGGGTTGGCGGATTTCACATGTCTTTGGAATATTGGTTAGATTTTCTAAGACATGCAGGTTCCCTCACGATGTTTTCCATCACCGTAAGCAAGTCATAATCATATAGAAATTATGATTCGCACATAAGATTTCGAAAAACCCAGAGGTGCGAGCCGGGGCTTGCCCCAGGAGCTGGTGCTCGCAAGACGCGTGCTCTACCAATCGGCTATCACTGCCATTTTATGCTCGTAGTGTCCCATAAACCGCATATTAATTTACAATACAATGTTACAATGCTGTTACGTGTAACGTGGCAATTCCAGAGGCGACATACTCCCGTGGGCGGAGTACGTGGAGGTGGGCGTGCACGCGGGCGACGTGGCGCGCGTGGCGCGGCTGCAGCGCGGCGGCGCCGACGCGGAGGGCTACGTGTGGGAGCGCGCCACGCGCGGCCGCTACTTCCGCGTGGCCTACTCGCCCGCCAACCGCGTGTACGTGCTCGTGCTGCCCTTCGCGCCGCGGAACGGCACCATGTGGCCGGCCGACTGGGTGCTCGCGCATCAGAGAGAGTTCCCCGAGAGGCATTTGCATCCCCTTGCACAGGTGAGGGGCTGTTCCCTTTATAAATAAACTAGCAACCCAACGGCTTCGCACGAATATTCAATACTAGAATTTATGCATATATTATACATATAAACCTTCCTCTTGAATCACTCTATCTATTAAACCGCATCAAAATCCGTTGCGTAGTTTGAAAGATCTAAGCATACATAGGGACAGACAGCAGTTATCGACTTTGGTTTATACTATGTAGTGATTAAAAAAAAATCGCCAGACCAACATACTCCAATTAGGTTTACCAATGTCCAAATAGGGAAGACCCGGAGATTTAAAAATAAAAATGTAAAAAGACAAGCTGAATTTCTTACCGGATCTTCTCTGTCGAGGTCGTCTTCAAATGCTGTTGTAGACTTAAGGGAAATGTGTAAAAATGACAATTTTTAAACTATATATTCCAACTAAATCCACGATTTGACTTTGACTTTGAATAAATTGTTAAATTTTGTTTTGTCTATGAATTTTTCAGATTACATTTGCGGGCCGTCAGGCGCCGGCTCCGAACGACGCACGCGCCTTCCTAGATCTAAAACTGGGCGCCAACGCAGTGGAGAGATGTGACAAGTTGGGCCCGAAACTACTCTATCCATAAAATTCGTATCAGCTTACATGAATAACTGAAATTTCGAGAGTACTTACCTTTTTATCTAAAGGTGATTTCACAATAATGTAAGTTATTTAAAGTCTTCATAAGATTTAGCTTCTGCCTTCACTTTTCATGTATTTAACAAAGTTATGTTTAAAAAAAAAATATTTTGTAATTATGATGTTACCAAGTGCATTTTTCATGCAATCTAGTCACTAGACGTAAGGAGAGTTGTTAATAGATAGGAAAGACTTATTTTTTAATATTAGAAGGGAATCTTATGAAATTACTGATCCACTCCTTTGGACTCCGTACTCTAGCACAAAAGGTTCCGAAACACATACACTTAATAAGGTGTATAATGCTTACGATAGGCTAACCACAACGCGTCGCCTCCGCTCCAATCTCTATAACTATTTCGGAATTATTTTGATGCAAGTTATTCTCGTGCGGTGTCCAAAGGGTAGTTGATCTGTATAAGGTATTATTAATGTAGTTTATTTGTGAATAGTTTCTTATTTTATCACATATGAATGATTGTAAAGTATCCATCAAACTGCCGCGAACGGCGTGCAGGACCATAATGGGATCGAAGTTATTAATATATGAGTTGATTCAACACAAGTGATTAAAGTGATAATCTATTTTGAGATTTATGAAATAAATAAAAACATTTAAAGATTGTTTCTTCGTAAAATATTAACTACGAATATCGATGTGATTGGTAGAATAGATCAATTTGCTTGATAATGGTGCGCGTCGACCTGTTGGCGGGATTCCACGAGTTTACTTTGCTTAAAGTGACTTAAATTCGGACCAATAGATCGACACGTGCCTTTACTGGCCTATTTCACTGAGACGCCATGGCGGCGCAATCAGTCGCCGCTACATAGTATACAGTTCTATTGTGAGTATATAACCTGGTGTTCGCTTAGTCGCGATACTGATTTGGCGGAGCGACCAGCATTGAAACGTGCATAGAATATTACTGGCAGCGCCACCACGCTCTGGTTGTGTGACCACTAATTAGTATAGCGCTGTATACTGTCTCCTTTGATTAAAGAAAGGTGTTTCACTCACTCAGCCGCCAGTCGCACAGCCAGTGACGACTACTTTTCGTCCATTCTGATACTGTGCTCTGGTGCCTCTATGGTGACTCCGTTTGTTAGCTCAAAACACCACGTTTGTCCGACTGGTTCATAGTCTCAGTGAAATAGTGCCCTAATGGATTTAGGAAGTGTAGTTACCTACGTAAATTAGTTCAAGGTCTCTCAATATTCTAGTCATTTATAAAATTAGTCATTTAAAATGGCACGTTTTGTTATTTAGAATTTATTGAAGGCACATTTTGGGCCCGTTGTTTATTTCTATATGTTACCATTTGAAGCTTTATTAAATAATAAAAAATGTGAATAAAAATGTGTTTTATTGACTAAAGTACATATAGTATAATATAATAAATAATAAAAGTATACACGTAATGTTCAGTCGTCTTCGAACTTTTCGTCAACAACGCCAGTCTGGAAGGGCGGATCGCGCACTAAACTTAGAAGTTTGTCCAATTTCATAACCTGGAAATAAAACGATAAAAATGAATCAAAAGCTCAATAGTAGGTTTGGGATCAAAAGTGAATAGTCAGACAAAAGTGTAGGGGCCTATTTTTAAAATAAGGATTAAATTAAATCTTTTCTTTTTCCTAAATAAAATAATGGAAGACGGAGAAAATACTTCACGGTACCTAGATACTAAAATCAATAATAATAATTAGGAAATAAAACAATATTGTAACTTGCCTGTAATGTCCGTTGATCCATTCCTTGCGCTTTTTTGGGCGGTTTACACATGACACGTAAATTCGGTGATAGTTTCAAGACATGACACGTTCCCCTGGAAGAAAAAAGGTTTGAAAAACAATATAAAATGCTTATTCTTAAATTGTACACTGACAAAAACAAATATTACATGATGCCCCCAGAGAGATTTGAACTCTCGACCCCTGGTTTACAAGACCAGTGCTCTAACCCCTGAGCTATGGAGGCTATGTAAGCACTTGCGAAATATTGAATCACAAGCTCGAGGCCGATAGTAAGAGCAAGATGGCTATATCTAATGTGCTACACCCATGACAGAAGATATTATACAATTTTAGTATTTTTCAATAATTATTTTTTATTATATTTATTTAATGTACAAATAATTAAGAATAACTTAACCAATTTCATTTTAATAATAATTCTTAAAATAACTAAAATTAAAAGAAGTAAGGAAGTGTTTAAATGAGAACTTGACTGAAAAACTGATATTTATGAAATTTAATATATTTATTACTTTAGTTATTTACTTAGTGCTGGATATTTCAATATGCCGTGTTTGCCGCGGCCTATAGGTCAGTATTTAGATGACAATTGACTTTTCAAAAACAACCTAGCCTACCTATTTAATATGTACAATTGTTTGTTACCTAAAGCTCCTATTTTAAGGTAAATATAAACAATACAAGAGTATACTTCCAGATAGGTAGGAAGTATATAGGGAGAGACGCCCAAAATTGTCCCTAGGGCACACCTTCCATCTTTTAAAAAAAGAATATGAACCGAGAACATAGACAAATAATTTGTCGAATACCCCAATGCCAAATTGAGAAGGTTCCTGATGGTAAATAAATAGCAAGTTTACTTGGTATCGCCGCATACGATGACGGGCAGGCGCGAGTTGAAGTCGACGCGCGTCAGCTTTTTCGTCTTCTTGGAGACCACCGATTGAATGCATATCGGCCGGTACTTGTCCACGTTCAAATCAAACACGTACACCTGTGGGACAAGCATTAGTTTTGAACGTATTCAATACCGATCGAGGTGACCGATAATTTTTTTTTCATTCGTAAATCTGTAAAAGTAAATCTGCACTGTTGCCGCTAGGGGCGCTGTTGTGAAATGTAAATATAAAGATTAGATATTTCGATCGGTATTTGATGCGCATTGATAAAATAATATCCACATGTCACATGGGCCTACCCAGCTTTTGGCCAATTGGGGGTATTGGTCCGAGGTTTTAGCTAAAGATGAGGGGTAAATCAGGAATTTCCCGTGGGGAAAGGGAGTATGAATGAAAGAGGGGGGAGGGGGGATCTAACCTAACCGTCTCCCCTCTCTCATGTACTATGTAAAAATGATGCTCTCCTTTTCTTGAATTGATAGCTGTTACTCGTTAATTGCGATTAAACTGTTATCTAGGCCATTGGATGTGTTTTAATGCCACAACATGAAAGTTGTGACCAAAATTCAAAGATCCCTTTAGTTTGTCCTCAGTCTATCTACACATTTATATATAAGCTACCGTATACATGTTTTAAAACATCATGTATATTATTGTGTATATTTATTATGTAGGTACCTTTCCGTCCGCTGTGCAAGCAGCGAACACAGTGCTGGAGTAGGGCGCCCACTTTACGTCACCCACCGGTGACCCCAGCTCGAACATGAACAGCGGTTCACTGGCACAATACAAAACATCTACCTCAAGGATTTAATTAAATCTATATGTCACAGGGAAATAATTACTATAAAGGCGAGCGAACTATAAAAGTGGCCGCAACAAGCGCAAGAGACCTGTGGAGAGGGGACAGGGAGGCCCTCGCCCAGCAGTGGGGCATATAATAATTAATAAATAAATAAATATCGCCAGACAGACACACCAACTGTAAGGTCCCAAACTAAGCAAAGCTTGTACTATGGGTACCGTACTATGGACTGGGGGCGATCCTAGTTACACCCAGACCTGGGCAAATTAAGAAAAGGCCATTTCCGAAATTTGCCCCGGCGGGAATCGAATCCGCAACCACCATGTGCAGTGAGCCGAGCGGCCTACGCTCGAACCACTGCGCCAAGCGGTCGTCAATATAATAATAAATATCGCCAGACTGGCGCACCAACTGTATGGTCCCAAACTAAGCAGCGCTTGTACTATGGGTACCTTACAATAGACTGTGACACCCAGACCTGGGCAAATTACGTAAAGGCAATTTCTGAAATTTGCGCCCGGTGGGAATGGAACCCACAACCACTGTCTGCAGTGACCGAGCGGCCTACGCTCGGACCACTGCGCCAGAACTCACTTCCTTCCGTCCTCCCAAATCTTGACCCTCCAGTCGCCGGAGCAGGAGGCGTAGATGCTGTTGTTGTACAAGTTGTAGTGGATCCTGTAGACGGGCATGTGGTGGCCCTGCACGGAGCGCACGTAGTTCCGGTTGTACTTCAGCGAGCACGTGTGGACCATGCCGTCCTCGGTGCCCACCATGAAGATCTCCTCCAGCTCCGGGTGGAAGCAGATGCAGCTGCCGCAGCCTATGCAGGTTGAAACAGAAAGGGTATAAGTACATTTTTTTCAAAACTTAACTTTGTAATTCTAAAACTATCAGCTTTGGAGGAAACTTGAAAAACAAGGTGTTATAGGAATACAGCTGTTGATAGATTTTAAAAGTCTACAATACCTTTCGTACTTTACGTGTCCCACAAATCCGATAGTTGGAGATTTACAAAGTAAAGTTGCAAAAAAAAAAGAATACCCTTTTTGTTTTACCTAGTATAGCAACATTTGACGACCGCTTGGCGGAGTGGTTTAAGCGTAAGCCGCTCGGCTCACTGACATGGTGGTTGCGAGTTCGATTCCCGCCGGGGTAAATTTCGGGAATGGCCTTATCGTAATTTGCCCAGGTCTAGGTGTCACTGGGATCGCCTCCAGTCCATTGTACAGTACCCATAGTACAAGCGTTGCTTAGTTTGGGACCTTACAGCTGGTACGGTTGGTAGCCATGCTGTAACCAACTGGCTATACAGCTGCTCATATACGAGCTCGACGAGAAGATCAGTGTAAAGCAGTTATTACAACTAGGTTCATACGATGTATGAGAGATCCGGAAGATCAGTTCTCCTCTGATTTACGAGCATGACAATTTGTAAGTGCCCCCGTAGGCCTAAACAAAATCAACGATTATACTTTACCTACTTTACTTTCTGGTCGGCAATGTGCGTGCAATGCCATTGGTATTGCAAGCATCTATAGGCTACGGTAACTGCTTAACATCGAGCGGATTGTGGGTACCTACGCTTGTATGCTGACTTAAATTAGGTACTTACTTACTTTCTTTTATTCAGTATGTCTGGTAAGTCGGAATTCAAACAAAGTGTCAAATTTCAATTAAAATTTTGATGCATCTCATTGAAGTTAATTTCAAATAATAGATCCAGCCGAACTAAAAGCAACCTTCAACCCGTCACACTAGGGTTGGTTTCCGTCTGCAGCAGTACATATTGGTTCCCTGTAACTGGTTCTTACTGTTGACGGTGAGCATGGTGCCGTCGGGTCCAGGGATGGGCGGCACGTTGGACGAGAGTGTGATGATGGTGGTGGCCTGCAGCTCGCCCGGCATCACGGCCCACTGCACCACGCGCCCGTCGCCGGATATGGAGAAGAAGGAAGGCTCGCCGTCAATCAGACGCGGGCCCCAACGCACCTGAGGGGGTTACGAGGGGGATACAAGCCCGCTGAGTATCTTTCTGGATCACCAACGACATATACCAACGATACACTACCCTTTGTAATTATTAACTAAATAAGCAATTGGCGATAGAAAAAAAATATAACAAAACGTGAAAAGACAAGCCCGCTGAGTTTCTTGCCGGATCGTCTCAGTCGAGGTCGCGTTCCGATCCGGTTGTGGATATAAGAAAAAAATGTAAACCTTAGAATTTGTAAATGCCCCCATAGGCCTAAACAAATAAACGATTTGAATTTGAATCAGCTTTCTATCTTTGTATTTATTGAGTATTTTTGCACTATAAATATGTCAGAAAAGAAGAGTTCATATAAAAAAAATACTAAAAATACAATAAAGCATTTATATCAGTCAGAATTCTCCGAAATACAGTCTATTTCACATACGAAGTCCCGTAGACGCGTCGCTACAATCGCGTGTCGGCAATACAATTTACACTGTGTATAATTTAGTTCCATATTTTTCCGCGGGTCTTCCTATGTGAAATATACCGTATTTTAAATAAATCGTCTTACCTCCCATACAATATTGGAATGTTTGTCACGGACAGAATCGGATTTGTACTGATAGGACGACTCCAGTGTCAGTTGTGCGTTGTACACGCAGACGTTGCCATCGTAGAGTCCTGTTTAACAAATTATCTTTTCATTACTCATACACTGAAAGTAGGTCTGAAGTTGCCTGAGGAGCGGGTTGAAAGTAATACTTTTCTGGCCCGGGAGAATCACTTTCAACTGACAGCTGTCAAATTATAAAAAAAAAAAACTAGTTCCATTTCTATGGAACCATGTTCAAACTTTTTCTACAGTCACTCAATTACAGCACGATGTAAAATTGAAATAACATAAAGTTGAGTATTAAATAAAGAATATATACTTTTAAATGACTTAATTATAATTTAGTTTCAACAATTTCTTTAAAATAACATAGATTTGGTCAAAATATTTAAAAATGAAAATTAAAAATACTGGCTAAATAATGAAGTTGGCCGGCCAACGAAAAAAAACAAAATAGGCGGCAATCCGATCTTTTTTTTTTTTCGAGTTGTAGAAGTATTGTTCATACTTCCTTGTATTATTTCTTTAGCCAATTCCTGTTTTTATTTTTATTTTCCTTGTATTCGTAATGAAAAGCACAGTGTTTACCTCGGGTGAAAGACTTATTTTGTCCCTCGAACTATTAGCGCCCTCGCTACGCTCGGGCGCCAAACCCCGTCTCGGGAAAAATAAGTCACTTTCACCACTCGTGTAACAATGTACTATTGTTAATTATAGTTTTTTTATTTCAGGAAGACGCGTGCTGTGACTCTTATGACACTGGCATATGGGTCAATTTGCAACAATTCACGCGTCTTCGGGAAATAAACGAACGATAGGTCCGTTGTAAGGATTCCGTAATATATCGATATTCCGGGTGCGTCTACACCCTTGTTTCCTGTCTCTCGCATAATCTCGGTGAGAAATTAGTGCGAGCCAATACGCTTAATAATAACTAGCTGAGCCCGCGACTTCGTACGCGTGGAATTTAACATAGCAAAGAAGCCCGCTCCCGCGTTCTGAGCCCGCGCGACAGGACCCATTTTTTTATTTTTTTTCTAAAATATAAGTAACCTAAGGTACTGCTTATAACATCAGCTATCTACCAGTGAAAGTCCCGTCAAAATCGGTCCAGCCGTTTCGGAGATACTCTTTGTTTCATGTGTTTTTATTTATTTACGCGGAACCCTAATTGTTTTTTCTAAAACTAAAGTAGCCTAAGTTATTCCTTATAACATCGGATATCTGCCAGTGAAAGTCCCGTCAAAATCGGTCCAGCCGTTTCGGAGATTACCCGGAACAAACACACAGACAGACAGACAGACAGACAGACAGACAGACAAAAAAATTTTAAACCGCGTTTTTGCTATAGGTGTCGTATGTGCTTTCATATGCATTTAGTGAAAATGTGTTATTTTGATATTACAAACAGACACTCCAATTTTATTTATTTGTATAGATTTGTATAGATAATAGAATAATAATTTAGCCCTTTTGACATTCCACTCCTGGGCACGGGCTTCCCCTCACTGCGTGGGGGATTCGGACCGTAATCCACCACGATGGTCCAGTGCGGGTTGGCGGATTTCACATGTCTTTCGAAAATTTGTTAGATTTTCAAAGACATGCAGGTTGCCTCACGATGTTTTCCTTCACCGTAAGCAATCATATATAAATTATGATTCGCACATAGGTAAATTTCGAAAAACCCAGAGCTCCGAGCCAGGGTTTGAACCCAGGACCTGGTGCCCGCAAGACGCGTGCTTAACCAATCGGCTATCACTGCTTACAACTTAATCACTCACTGCTTAATACGCTTAGGTTTTCTTTTCAAGATTACTAGCAATGTTAGCCGCTCCAGCTAAGCTAACGCTTGTGTTAGGAGCGGGCTCACGTGAATAGTATAACGGGTGGGGATCGAACCCGTAACCTCTTAGCTACAAGGGGGCCGCCCTTGTCTAACCACTAGGTTATAGACGCCTTAGATTTAAGCGATACGTACCAACACAAATTAGATATGGTATTTCCTTGAACACGTCGAGGCAAATGATTGGTGACTCTGTGATGACTGCGTACTCGGGGTAGGCCGGGTTCTTGATACTATACAGACACAGGCAGCCTGTCTTTTGCTGATTCGTGAAGTCCACTGTACAGCAAAATCATATTATTTTGGCTTTTCTTTTGTTTTTTAATGTAACAAGTCGGTAAGCAAGCGTGCGACTCTCCTGATGTTAAGCAGTTTCGGTAACCTATATATATGCTTGCAATATTTAGGAGTGGGATAAAGGGAGGGGACGGGACGTTTAAAGTTTGTGAAAAACGACGTGTTGACGATCGCTTGGCGCGGTGGTTCGAGCGTAGGCCGCTCGGCTCACTGCACATGGTGGTTGTGTGTTCAATTCCCGCCGGGGTAAATTTCGGAAAGGGCCTTTTCGTAATTTGCCCTGGTCTGGGTGTCTCTTGGATCGCCCCCAGTCCATTGTATGGTACCCATAGTATAAGAGTTGCTTAGTTTGTTACCATACAGTTCTGGCGCGGATACTGGAATGGGCGCAATTACCCTCCCCTGACTCATGAGTCATGACCGAAGGAGTATTTTTATTTATTTTTAGGGTTCCGGATCTTAAAAGGAAAAACCGGAACCCTTATACTCACTTTGTTGTCCATCTGTCTGTCTGTCTGTCTGTCTGTCTGTCTGTCTGTCTGTCTGTCAAGACCTTTTTTCTCAGAAACGGGTAGAGTTATCAAGTTGAAATTAATATCAAATGCTATGGTCCCTTGTGGGTGTAAAAAAATTAGGCTTCTAAGTCAACGCAATCAAAAGATACGGTGATTTATGTCACATATTTTGATACTTTTCGCAAATTCACTTATCAATACAAAGGAATCAACGCACAGCCCAAACCGGCTGGTGTTAGAATCATGAAATTTTGACAGTACCTTATATACGCAAGTATCCACTAAGAAAGGATTTTGGAAAATACCACCCCTAAGTGTGTAAAATAAGGGTTTGTATTGTAGTTTGTATTCAGTTTGGTTGCAGTTTGTATTGGGTTCCCGAATTTGTTTAAGCATTTTTGGGAACTATTTATTATTAAATTGTCTTGCCGGTATCGATATTGGAATCCAGGAATGGAAAAACTATCTAAAATCATAATAAAATATTGTACGGAACCCTCAGGGCGCGATTTCTACTCGCACTTGTCCGGTTTTTTAAAACGAATTTTCTAGAACATTCATTCACGAGATACGTCAGTTTTGACGTAGGTACCTATTGCGAGCTAAAACTTACAAGAGCCGTAAGCGACGGCGAACAGGTCCTGGTAGTGCGGGTTCCACTGCACGTCGCAGACGGCGTGCCTGCTCATGGGCTCGAACTGGAACTTCCACAGCGGCAGCAGGGACCCCATGCCCTCGCGGAACTCGTCCGACGGGTCGTCCCAGTAGCGGTAATCCTGAGCTAATCAAGCCAGTAAAAATCCAGGTTAAATAGGGTATATGCATGTTTTTTTTAGGGTTCCGTACCTCAAAAGGAAACAACGGAACCCTTATATGATTACTTTCTTGTCCGTCTGTCTGTCTATCTGTCAAGACCCTTTTTTATATTTACCTCACCGTACCAACAGAGGCTTAAAAAATTGCCCTTTTGACGTCCCACTCCAGGGCATGGGCCTCCCCTCCCTACAACGGGGATTTAGGGGATTTTTCTAAGACATGCAGGTTTCCTCACGATTTCGGGGAGTGTGCGATGGAATTACACGAGTTAATTCCCCCATCTCCATTCTACCATCGGACGACAAGACGCACGGATAGAATGCATCCATACACCGTGGACATTCCTTCAGTTCGTACCAAGCGTTTCGCTTCCACTTTTATTGTGCGAATTGCCAAGGAATGGAACACCTTGCCGGCGTCTTTGTTCCCGGTTGACTATAACCTGGATGTTTTCAAGTCGACAGTGAACAGGTACCTTCCAGGCAAGTATGCACCACCGTAGACCACATCGTCACTTACCATTAGGTGAGATTGTGGTCAAATACTTGCCTATTTCGAAAAAAAAAATGTTTCTCTTCACCGTATATTCCTATAAGATACTTTTATGAAAAAAAGATTTGAATATGTCCAATAGTTTCGACATTATATAATTTAAATTTTAACACGTCGTGATGTCAAGAGTGTTGGTAGATGATGATGGCATTACCAATATCATCGTATATATTCTGGTTGACGAGCCGCTCGAGGATGGACCACGCCTCGCGGATGCGCTGCGCCAGTTGCTCGTCGTGGATCTGCTGCTCAGACTTCGCGTGCTTCGCGGCCTTCTTGCGCAGCTGTGGGAATCCATAAAGATTTTGCAACCAATTATTTCATTGTAAGATCTACTTTCCACAACCTTTTTCAACGTCGGAAGCCTTAATAAAAAAAACACTTGTAGTCTTATTTATATTTCAATACTTCGAAATAGTTGTATTATATCGATGGACCATAGGTTGGAAAACCCCTGAGTTATATTATTCAATGAAATGAAAGATGAAGTATTATCATTTATCATTCACATTTGTTCACATTTGTGAACGGTAAAATAATGCGCTACTTTGTGGGCGCAAGATAAAATAATAAATACCTACAAGAACAAAGTAAAATAAGTCTTTGATCTCTCTTTACAGTACCGTCGCGTCATACCGTTGAAAGCTACTGTATTGGTCTCTAGGAAAAAATAATTTATTTATGCCTTTTTTTTTGAATTGACTAAATGTTGTTGGCCAGAGTGGCCATAACAACTTCACTCGGACAGAGGGCGAGCGCAAGTGCGCTCCAGCCAGAGGGGCAGGGGGGCAGCTAGCTCAAGGGCGCCGCAAGGGACACGACCTCGGCTTGGGCCGCTGCCAGGAGAGGTGGCGAGGGTAAAACTACCACCGGATCGGAACGCGACCTCGACTTAGAAGATCTATTTATGCTTACTTAGGGTGCGTCTACATATGTACGGGCCAGCAACATTTAAAACCGACAATACCAGCGGGGTATCAATCGACACCGGTGTGAAGTTGGCGGCCTAAAGTTGGCGGCCCTTTATAACCCGACAAAATTAAAATGTCCCAAAATATTATTGAAATATCATGAAAGAAAATCTCTGTACGCGATTAAATAAGGGAAATAGGAAAACTGTGGCATCCTAGGCCGGAAAATTTTCAGGAGAAAACTATTTTGAACGGTTTTCGCTCATTTGTTTGTATCGAAACTTACGATGGAACTTCAACTACTTCTGCGGAACTGATTTTCTTGAAACTTTGAACACGAATACAGTTCTCAAGAAATAATGATAAAATGATATTAAAAACCTTCAATCATCAAACCCTTATGCTGCAGGGATACTGCCTGCCTAAACCTAGAGTCTGGTGAAAATTTGGTCACGAGTTTCCAGTCCAGACAAACCCCAACGACGATACGCAAGGGCTTGTATGAGAGCACATTCGAAAGCTCTCAAGACAAGGAAAGCACACACAAGCCACATAGTGACAACTTGCTCAGTTTCAGCATTACATGACCAGAAAATTCAGCGGCTGATTTTTTACCTCACTTTTCACACTTTTCGATCCAAACAACCCCCAAGGACGGTACGCAAGGCCTTGTTTGGGCTCGTTGGAAAGCTCTTGAGTCATGGAACAAACATGCATAAGTTATAAAGTGACAACTTGCTCGGTTTCAGAATTACAAGACCAGAAGATCCAGCGGGTGATTTTTACATCACTTTTCACACTTCTCGACCCAAACCACCCCCAAGGACGGTACGCAAGGGGTTGTTTGGGGTCTCGTTAGAAAGCTCTTGAGTCTCGAAACACGCACTCATAAGATACAAAGTGACAACTCGCTCAGTTTCGGAATTAAAGACCATAAAAACCAGAAACTGATTTTTTATCTCACTTTTCACACTTTTCGGTCAATACAACCCCCAAGGACGGTTCGCAAGGGGTTGTTTGGGGTCTCGTTAGAAAGCTCTTGAGTCATGAAACACGCATGCGTAAGTAACAAAGTGACAACTTGCTCGGTTTCAGAATTACAAGACCAGAAGATCCAGCGGCTGATTTTTTACCTCACTTTTCACACTTCTCGATCCAAACAACCCCCAAGGACGGTTCGCAAGGGGTTGTTAGAGATGTTGTTGGATAGCTCTTGAGTCATGGAACACGCATGCACAAATAACAAAGTGACAACTTGCTCGGTTTTAGAATTACAAGACCAGAAGATCCAGCGGGTGATTTTTATTACATCACTTTTCACACTTCTCGACCCAAACCACCCCCAAGGACGGTACGCAAGGGGTTGTTTTGGGGTCTCGTTAGAAAGCTCTTGAGTCATGAAACACGCATGCGTAAGTAACAAAGTGACAACTTGCTCGGTTTCAGAATTACAAGACCAGAAGATCCAGCGGGTGATTTTTACATCACTTTTCACACTTCTCGATCCAAACTACCCCCAAGGACGGTACGCAAGGGGTTGTTTGGGGTCTCGTTAGAAAGCTCTTGAGTCATGAAACACGCATGCGTAAGTAACAAAGTGACAACTTGCTCGGTTTCAGAATTACAAGACCAGAAGATCCAGCGGGTGATATCTACATCACTTTTCACACTTCTCGACCCAAACTACCCCCAAGGACGGTACGCAAGGGGTTGTTAGAGGTCCCGTTAGAAAGTTCTTGAGTTATAGAACACGCAATTTCAATAATATTTTGGGACATTTTAATTTTGTCGGGTTATAAAGGGCCGCCAACTTTAGGCCGCCAACTTCACACCGGTTCAATCGACTGTACCGGCCCGAATATGTGGAACTCCCCTTACTCGCTTGGGCTTCTCATCTTCCTTTTCCTTCATTTTCTTGGCGTAGTCCTCCTGGTAGTAGTCGAAGATGATGCATTGCAGCGCAGTCGCACCGAAGTTGGCCCTCGGCGGCGGGATCGTCTGTGTGTCCACGGACTGGAAACATGTTTATTTATTTATTTAGGTCTACCAACGACTGTTACAGTAAAACTTACAAGCTAAGTGCAAATAAAATATCTAGCCAAATGCACAGCCAATGAAAGGTAAACACCACTTGAATTGTTATCATGAGATTACATATTATGAACAATTTCACTTTAGATCTATTGTTTGAAGCGATGCTTCTATACGGACGTTTGGGGCGCTCGCCGCGCGGCCATTCTATCCGTGCTAAGCGTCAGTAGCGTTACACGATATATACCTGTATAGGTATACAAGCTCGTACGTATGCACTTGTGGCCCTATCTCTCCCCATTCAGCCACATAGTGCAATAAAGACGTGTGTGTTCTAGGTCTTGTGAACAATCACTACAGTAAAGTATAGTTTGAGTATACTAGAAATGTTCGTAGCGTAAACAACTCTGGTAAGTGCAATACATCACTCAAGATAATGTTAACCATAGTTTGTAGCTCTAGGTAGCTCTGTGGCAGTTTGGTTATTCACCAACTATAAATAGGTACCTTTATAAGAAGTAATGAAGGTTAGGTATAACTGTTTGAAATTATCGTAACATGCCGAGTATAGGGGGGGTAGTACAAGTTTTGAGAGTACAAAATACCAGTGATTGAATCTTTCCAATACATCGTACAGCGGCGCCCCTAGTGGAGCCGCGCAGCCTTGCTGGGCAACGTATAGAAACATTGCTACATATTATACCTATAACGGTATTTGAAATACGCTTAAAAGTTTTAGTAAACCCCCCCCCCCCCCCCCCCCCAGAACAAGCAACACAGCTGTACGATCTCCAGACCCATTCTACGAATTCTTGGGTAAAAAGTTTTCTTGCGAGAACAATTAGCAATTACCAAGAATGCATGCATTGTCATTGTCTTTGGCCACTACTCGCCAGGATGTAGGTAAGTTTAAAAAAATTGCAAGAATTTCAAACAAGAAAATTAAGGTTTGTGAATGGACAACCTTCCCATAAACTGTTCCGTCAATACAGCCAAGCGAGACTTCGGCCTAGTAACCTTGTTTTTGGTATACAAGACAACATTAAATATAAACCGCACTCCAAACACTCAGTCTAAATTTGATTTGGTAATGCATAGACGTGTGAACAACAGGAGTGTATTTTAAAATAGGGAGTGAGGAATACATTTCCATAGATATATTCGTGATCGTGATCTATTCTTAAATTGTATGCGCGCGGATAAGCCCGCGTGTTTTTAATTACCGGTGGTCATAGATAATAAAATGTGTTTCATTTTGATATTTTTAAACGTCTAAATAGATGTAAGTTACCAATTTTCTCTTGTATCTACGGTACTATCTTTAGTTTACTTTACAGATAGGGTTTTGGGGGTGGGGTGTAGGTATATTAGGCTAACCAAACGCCTGAATGTGATCGATGTAACAATAAAACCTGACAAACTATTATTTTAAATGCCACTGGCTAAATGGCCAACTAAAAATAAAGAGTAAAAATTTGATAGTGCGGGTAGGAACTCAGCTGAAAGGCAGATAGGTAAATAAATAAATCATCAACCTCAATTAATTTAAAACATTTAATATTGTTACTGATGTAAATTGTGTGGATAAAAGTGCAGCATATTTTCCTCAATTGTTAATTTATTTGTTACTAGCTTCTGCCCGCGACTTCGTCCCCGTAGATTTCAATAAAGTATTCTATGTGTTAATCCAGGTTATAAACTATCTGTGTTCCAAATTTCATCCAAATCCGTTCAGTAGTTTTTGCGTGAAAGAGTAACAAACATACATCCACACTCACAATCTTTCGCATTTATAATATTAGTAGGATTTGATTTGCCCCCTAGTCTTATTTAATATCAAACCCAAGTGCACATTGGATGTGTGTGACTAGTTTTCAAAGGCACGTAACTTAAAAAAAATGTACTTGTACCTAATTATTATTTCCGACTTTTAAAACACTCTGTATAATATAATATTTGAGAGAGCGTTTGAGAAAGGTCTCTTAGTTGCCGTTTAGTTTCAATTTTGGTGGAACTGTGGAACAAATGTTTAATTTACGTTATTTGCCCAAAGTTTCAAATTGCAATCGTTAATTTAAATAAGATGTCATTCAAATGTTCATCGGTATAGCGTGATGGCGTCTCCTTACCGGGCATCGTAAAATAAAACTGAATTTCAATCATTTGCTTGATTTACAAACTGAACGAATTTCGAATATCGCGTGACGCGATGACAATGCTCATTTCATTGTCTTCGCTGGACCGGCGCCATCTTCTTTTTGTAATTATCTTTTCATTACTCATACTCTGAAAGTAGGTCTTAAGTCCCTGAGGAGCGGGTTGAAAGTAATACTTTTCCGGCCCGGGAGAATCGCTTTCAACTGACAGCTGTCAAATTATAAAAAAAAACTAGTTCCATTTTCACATTTCTATGGAACCATGTTCAAACTTTTTCTACAGTCACTCAATTACAGCACGATGTAAAATTGAAATAACATAAAGTTAAGTATTAATTAAAGAATATATATTTTTAAATTACTTAATTATAATTTAGTTTCAAGAATTTCTTTAAAATAACATAGATTTGGGCAAAATATTTAAAGATGAAAATGAAAAATAATGGCTAAATAATGAAGTTGGACGGCCAACGAAAAAAAAAATAGGCGGCAATCCGATCTTTTTTTTTTGAGTTGTAGAGTATTGTTTATACTTCCTTGTATTATTCCTTTAGCCAATTCCTGTTTTTATTTTTACTTTCCTTGTATTCGTAATGAAAAGCACAGTGTTTACCTCGGGTGAAAGACTTATTTTGTCCCTCGAACTATTAGCGCCCTCGCTACGCTCGGGCGCCAAACCCCGTCTCGGGACTAAATAAGTCACTTTCACCACTCGTGTAACAATGTACTATTCCACGGTTATAGGTAATCTTACTTAGGATGAATTGATAGAGATTTGTTCGCTCGGTCGATATTTGATGCTGTAAAAACTTGTTTTAATCCCCCAGTATTTCCTTTTGCTTTAGTACATCTATACAAATATTACAAATAAATAAAATAGAAGTGTCTCATTGTAATGTCAAAATAACAGCCTTTTAATAAATGCATATCAAAGTAGGTAAAAACGTAAACTAAGTAAAGCGGTAGGAACTTATTACAAAAAAAAAAAATTGATCGTCTGTGTGTTTGTTCCGGCTACTCTCCGAAACGGCTGGACCAATTTTTACGGGACTGGCATATATCTGATATTATAAAGAGTAACTAAGGATGGGTAAGTACTTTTATGTTATCGAAGTACCTACCACGCAGGCGGAGCTGTGGGCGAATGTTTATTTATATTGTGAACTAGCTGAGCCCGCGACTTCGTCCGCGTGAAATTTAACTTAACAAAAAAGCCCGCTCCCGCGTTCTGAGCCCGCGCGACAGGACCCATTTTTTAAATTTTGTTCTTCTAAAATAAAAATAGCCTAAGTTACTGCTTATAACAACAGCTATCTACCAGTGAAAGTCCCGTCAAAATCGGTCCAGCCGTTTCGGAGATACTCTTTGATTTGATGTGTTTTTATTTTTTTACGCGGAACGCTAATTGTTTTGCTAAAATTAAAGTAGCCTAAGTTACTCCCTATAACATCAGCTATCTGCCAGTGAAAATCCCGTCAAAATCGGTCCAGCCGTTTCGGAGATTACCCGGAACAAACACACAGACAGACAGACAGACAGACAGACAGACAGACAGACAAACATTTTTTTAATCGCGTTTTTGCTATAGGTGTCGTATGTACTTTCATATGCATTTAGTGAAAAGGTGTTATTTTGATATTACAAACAGACACTCCAATTTTATTTATTTGTATAGATGTTAATTTCACTCACTCGTCTTGGGAAGTTGTAGGTGAGCGCCGCCCTCTCACAGAAGTTGAACTGGTTGGCTAGCTTCGTCACGCGCGGCTTGATATCGAACACTTCCTCGAACGTATCCTCAATAGGTTCCTCCTCTGTCCAAAGGTAAAACATGAATAGCAACGAATACCGTCAATAGGCTAATAGTTAAAAGGCTGCCTCCGTAGCTGAGAGGTTCCGGGTTTGATCCCCATCAAGCCATTAAACTGTAGCGACCTTCTTACACTTTCATTTATCATCAAGAATTCAAAATTCAAGAGCAAAACATTTTCCTCGGCGAAAGATGTCACCGGTAAGAAGCTTCGGATTTTCATGCTGTGTTAATGTTTTCCATGTTTTTTTTTTCATCTGAATTTAGCATATGTAGTTTAAATATAAATTTTCACAAACTATCAACGATTCTTGCGACTTGCACCCACCGGCGTTCTAAATTCTAAGTAATAGTAGCTAAGACATCAAGTTAAATTGTCTCACTCTGCTCGGGTTCCCCCTCCTCCCCAGCGACGCCCTCTTCTCCGACGGTCTCGTCCCCTGTCGGTGCTGCTGGTGCTTCGCCTTCCTCGGGTGCTTCTGGCGGCTTCTCTTCTTCAGGAGGCTTCTCCTCTTCCGGTTGTACATCCTCTGTTACATCGAAATGCAATTTAGCAATTGGTTATTACTTTTACGTAAGCAAACGGAGTCACCGATATTAATACCTATAATTGGCATCAATGAAATATAGTAATTGGCTATATAGATAGGTAATACTGATCTCCGTTACTTTAAATACTCCAGAAATAGATCGTAAACCATTACTCTAAAAGTATCTGTATAAGTTTCACCAAGAATAATTGCAAACAGGATTCGCAGATAACTAAACGATAACACGTAGGTAGGTAGATAGAAAACATATTGCGCTCGGAACTCACAATTGCTTACGATGCGTACCGATAAAAAATGTGTTTATCGTGTGTCAGGGTACCTATGAGCGGCACCAACCAGCGATAAACATAACTCAATGCGATCTGGGGCAAATCTATGAGGTAATTTAGGTCGGGTACAACGTCCAAAAATAGGAATGTTACATCTAAGTATTTAAACATTTTGTATAATATCGATGGAATACGCAAAAAAATAAGATCATAATGCCTCATACTTTACCAAAGCTTAAAAAATAATTTACTTTTCGAATGTTTCTAATTAGCTATAGCAATTCAAGTCCTCCGTAAAATTTGACCCGTCGGTTCGTGTATTGTATACCAACCAAAAACATAGGTGTGATAATAATAAATTAGCCCTCTCAGAGTCATTTACCTTCTGGTCTAGCCTCTTCTGCAGGTGGGGCTTTTTCTGGTTCAGGCTCCTCCTCTTCCTCTTCTTCAGCGGCAGATTTTTTTACCTTTGCACGCTTTGGGCCCGCGTCATCAAATCCGACCATGCCTGAGATGAAATTGATTAAATGGGAGGCCAGAGTCCGTGTTTCTGCTGTATTTCTAACCCCCAACGGAGACTGCCTGTCTGTCTGTGACAATTGGTATCGTAGCTTGTGGGTGCACCGATTTCGATGATATTTCATTTTGACATTTAGTATCGTCGGGATGATTCTTAGCTATGTTTGATGGAAATTGGTCCTATTGTTTTCACACTGGCGGATTCCATATCTTTTTTTTTGTTCTTGGGTGAATCTGTAGCTTTTAGTTTGTTTTAAATATTGTAGCCAAAAAGCTAAGTTAAATTAGATAGCTTATTAATATACTCACCGTATCCAGCGGCAATTTGAGCCTTAGCTTCATCGGAGTCTTTGCGTATGGCAGTGCCCTGATAAATGTAGAGCGGATACGCCTTCCCGAAGGTTGGTTTTGGCTTGACAACGAACTTGCCCTGGCCGTAGTGATACGCGACCTCGTCCGCAACCCATTGCGGATTGATGGTGCACAGGATACGCCCTACTTCTTCTTCCAGGTCCTATATAAATAACTGAATTATAGCTTTTCCTAACAGTTATTTGCTTCTTTGCTTCACTGATGAATGATGCATGATCGATTCTTTGACCGTCTTTCTTTTCTAAACAGTCGATAAGACCTAGTAAAAGTGTTCAAATGAATCTTACGGCTTCCGGAACCTCTTCCTGGTCATCAGGTTTGATCAGCGTGCGCGGCTTGAGCCAATCGACCCCATCATCCTCCGCTATATTGCCCCGCGACCTTGTCACAGCCTCTTTCTGCTGAATAACGCATTAAATAATACGACGGTTAGTTAACATGGCTAACAATTTAATTATGCGGCTACGTACGTCCAAGCACTGCAACGTTTTGTTCACAAGCACTTTCTCCTCGGTGATATTGAGGGCGCGTTTAATCATAGCCTTCAACATTGCGCTGAATAATTGGAAATTCTTCAGGAATAAAGAAATACGCAAGCACGCAAGCGACGTCTGACAGCAAATGAAACACTGCTCAGTTTTCTAACATTTCAGAACCCCGAGCGGATTTACGAGTAAAATATTCTAGAGACATTTGCATATTGTTTGATAGGTCTTTATTGGGGGCGATCATGTAACTCGACTATAAATAATTCGAGGCACTTTTAGCTAAGCGAAGCAAGCGTAAACAAACGATTAAACCGTTGCGTGTCCCCAAGTACAACCGCGCTATATTGGTGTATGTTTATTCATATCGTTTGTGTTGGGCTGGGTTTTATGGTCCACGCAAAAGTACTTAGAGCGCTGATTGTGGGTACTTACGTCGACGTCATCTTCCGATTCGGAAGACATATGCAGTTTTTATATAATTATAATCGCGCCGATGTAATAACCGTGTTTCACCTCTGAAGTAATAGCGAGTACTGCATTATGGTGCCTGTCTGTATTGGGCTAATTGCGAGGTGGCACATTATGAACTTTTATATATACAGGTTGAAACAGAAGGGGTGTACTTTTTTTTCAAAACTTATCTTTGTAATTCTAAAACTATCAGCTTTGTAGGAAACTTGTTAATCAAAAGGTGTTACAGGTATACAGCTGTTGACAAATTTCATAATTCTACAAACCCTTTAGTACTTCAACTGTCCCACAAAGCCGATAGTTTTAGATTTACAAAGTTGCAAAAAAAAATAGTACACCCTTTCTGTTTCACCTAGTATAAAAGCGAGGTTTATACTGCATTGTGTTGGTAATCGCGGCGTTAAATGTACCCAGTACTGGTTACCCAGCAGCGATCGTGAAATTCAGTATTAAATCTAATTTTATTTATCATTGCTTCACGCGAATTTTAATTTTATTACTTTTCTATAGGACCCGGTAGGCGGACGATCTCATGTCACAGTTAGGAATAAAAAAAAGTTAATTAAAAAATATTTAGAGGTGCTGGGATGTGAAGATTAAGGATTGCTTATAGGAAATAATAATATGTTAATTATACTTATGAGAAAAAAAAATTGGTCGATAAAATGGAAGAAAATAAATTGTATGTTGATAACAGTGCCATCCACCGGACCCAACTATAACTAAAGACCATCCTGGTGATCCACTCATAATCATCAAAATCTGGCAAGCCGTTTAGGAGGTGGAGAGTTACGAGTTACATACCAACACCGGAATGTTATATACCTATAAGGATATTGTTTATTCTTAATACAACAGTACCTATTAATAAACGCTTTAAGGTGCTAGCTAGATGATTGCAAAGCCTAATATTATAAAAAGTACTTGTTCAGATTGCTCCATGATCGTAAGATTTTACGATACCATTGACTCGACATTAAGTACCTACCTGCAATAAAGCTTCCTCTGCCCATAAAGTTTACGGCCAATTTTCCCTTTATGAATGGATCATAAAACAATCGCAATCGTTGTCTTATAATTGACAATTAAATCATTAGTTCTGTTGCTATGCATGTATTTAGTTTGTATGTTTCGAATGTAAAAGATTATATGGCATTCACGTAATATTCTCTCCTGTGTATTGAAAATCTTAGTTTTGACTTTTGCGTAAGCTTGCAATTATGACCCGTCCACGCTTTGCTGTGGCTTATAATTAATAATTTCCCGTTCCCGTGGGAACTTCGGTATCAAAAAGTTTTTAAATCACTCTTATATACAAACGTCGGTTACATTGTTTAAAATTTCAAGTCAAAACATCGACTACTTTTAGAGTTTTGAGGACCAAAGATACGTAAGCTGAATTGGTATATATAAATATATTAAATGGCCATACTTCTAAATAACCTCATGCTTGAAATTCATCAAAATTACAAAAAAGTAATGTTAAAATTATTTCTTCATCATCATCATCACCATTACATGCTGAATTGGGTCCGTTTGTGGCGAGCAGAATTTTTAATTATTGTTATATCCTTTTTTTATATATTATTTTATTCTATCTGCTAGTCACAATAAACTTTCTTTCTTTATTTTCTTTCTTTCAACCGAAAGACGTCCACTGTTGGACATAGGCCTCCCCCAAATCTTGACGACCGGCCCTGTGCTGCTCGCAAAAAGCGAATTCCCGCGACCATTACATTATTTGAAAATTATTTGGCTATAACAATTTTCTTTGTGAACGGTACAAACTTCGGTAAATTAGCCTTCGCTGGGCGTGTCACCAAATTCTAATTAGTCCCCCGTGTCTGGCATTACCTAGTACTGAATGGTGAGATCACGAACGGCAGCCCCGAGCGAGCTTCGAGTAACTAATCGGACTCTGACCGTGGTATATTGTAGCGGGAGCCGTAGATACGCAGAGGCTTCTTTTGTTAACTTTATACCTGTATTTTTCGTTATTGAAATATTAAAAATGTTACCTTTATTGCGACCGTTAAGAGGTGGAAGATCTGTTGGTAAGTGTATTTATTAAGTATTTCTGCCCGCGACTTCGTCCGCGTAGACTTAAGTATTCTATGTGTTAATCCAGGTTATAAACTATCTGTGTTCAAAATTTCATCCAAATCCGTTCAGTAGTTTTTGCGTGAAAGAGTAACAAACATACATCCACACTCACAAACTTTCGCATTTATAATATTAGTAGGATTAAGTAACTAGCTCTTTACCGCAGCTTCGGTAGCGTGGATGCTATTTTGTGAATGGCACCAACGGCTCCACTTACCAGGTCAAAGGACAAAAAACAACATCAAAAACTGTCAAGTCGTTTAGGAGGAGATGAATTTCAAATATACGCATAGAAATTGGATATTTGTAAAGTTTAGAAAAACATGTTGTTTTGTTGCTTGTTATAATAGTTTTATTTGACCATTAATATTATTTCCTAGTAGATACCTACAATAAATTGGTCAGATGAATAAAAGGGGTTAAGGTACTCGTATATATCTAATGTGTCTGATGTTTCGATATACGGATTCATTGTTAACAGAATTATTATTTAATTGGTTTTGCCTTTGCGTGTATTTTGTTTAGTTTCTTATTAAAAATCACAGTTTCACAACCAGAGTTTTGGTTATGATCGACATTTCGTTCCCCAGTAACGCTTTGGCAGTTATTTGCTTTTGCAAAAACAAATTTATGAATTTTATCAGGGAGTTGTATAGTTTTTATAAAATGTATGTCTACTTTTTTGCTTGGTTGCGTTCTAATGTGTGTTCCCGCTATGGCAGTGTTGCTAAAGCTTTTCTAAGTAGCGTTAAAATAGCACCTTTGCGTCATTACCTCACGTTACACAGCGAAGATTCGTGGACCATCCTGTATGGAACGGAATTTGGAACTATACGGAACGGGAATTCGACAAATAGACAAGGGTCACAGGTGTGCAAAGACAGACACAATGTATTGTTAAAACATAAAATAGACATCCATTGTCAATTCAGAGTGAACACTAAGTGTAATACGAATATATACAAACGGTAATAGTATTAAAGAATACTGATACCTAGCCAATGTTGGACGAACACAAAGCCAAATGTTGGCGGAGACAGTCACAAACATAGGGTTGTATGTACACGGATCATATACGGACGCACACATTCTAAGTCCTAAGGACTGTTACTCACTCTCAACCGTTTGAGGAGCAATCCTAGTGATTTCTCGGTGGACTTACTGCGCCAGAGATCTGGCAGCTTCTTACGCATGCCTTGTGGACTAGGGATCTAAATCAGGCATCACAAGTTTTAATGTATCTGTGGGTTATTTTCAATAGATCTGTTTCTGTTTTATTTTTTGCAGTGTTCTGTGGAGTAGTTAGTAATTATTTTGATAGGTAAAACAAATGTAAGTTATCCTTCCAATTTTAGTGTGTTTGCGTGTCTTCTTTCATAATCATATCCTCCACCAAAATGTATATTATAATATAGATCAATGAGTACATATATACCGAACAATATTGTACTAAGTATAACCGAAATGTACATTTCGAAAGTCAAAATCTCGACTGGTACTAAGTCAAATAGAGATAGCATCCACTGGTAGGAATGCTTTATGGCAGTACAGAGCGCCCCGTATCGGTCACCCGAGGAACTAACAATTTGTTATACCAACAAATATTTTTACATAGCTGCGACTAACGACTATAGTTAAACGTGGATTAACGGTTGTGTAGCTACATCACACTTTGTCTTCTTCTTTCGAATGTCATATTACTAATCACAAAAAGAGATAGAATTCGGTGTGTAACTATTCGCCCGCTAGTCCGCGTTTATTAGGGCCTGTGCACACCGCGTTTTAGAAACGTGTGTCGACGGCGTCGCGCTTTTATCTTCCAAAGGTCCTCAGGCTGCGTCCGACTCGCGTGCGTATCGCGTCTGTATTGCTACAAACGCGCGTCGACGGTGAGTTTAAAAAACGTGGTGTGCATAGGGCCCTTAATAAGGGGGATAATGCTAGAGCTCGGAACTAGGAACAGTAGGCACTGATTTTATTACAGTAATTATGATTTCCTACACAAACTTGATGGGCCGATAGAATACAAAATACTATAATAAAGTCGGTTAATTATCCCAGATTAGCTTCCCTGAACATTTATATTTGATATGTAAATGTAAATTAGTATCGGTGTTCGTGTAATGGTTAGTAAATAGACAACTAATGTAAACAAATAGCGCTCTCCTAATGGTTGTGAAGTGTATGTTTAATCGATGCATAGAATCGATGCCAGTTCTTACATAATGCGATTCAAAGTATTTGTGTGAGACAAGTAGTTCTAATAATTTTCAAAATTAATTATAATATAATTATTGTATCCAATCTATAAAGGAAAATTATAGTAACTAACGTACAAGTATTAAAAACTTCAAAATAATCTTAAAATATTTGACTGTATTGGGAGTTAACTTTGTTTATACCTAACTAGGTACCGACTATTTAAAAACATTACTTACCTTCTTCGGTGCCATTTTAGTGCACTCTTTAATGAATAAATTAAATTATAATTCAATACAAAAAAATAACTTTATAATCGCAACATTTCTTTCTGCGTTGAAAAAGTTTGACAAATTCGTAAATAAATTTGACGCGAGTGTGTGGGAGGTAGGGGTGCGCGCGCAGGTCACGGTTGTCATGGTAACGAGGGGGGCGCCCTTCTTTCTGGGGACCTTTGTGCAGTTTGGTTGGCGTTTGCTGTGTTTTTGCATCAGTCCCTCAGATTAAAGAAATAGTCTGATTAATTTGTTACCCTTATCTCCTACACAGGTAAATACGAATATTATCTGTATAAATCTATACAAAGATCGGTCAATACCTTTGCCATATGTGGGCGATAGTGTTATAAGTGATATTTATTGTTTTTATGAGTGGTGCGTAGGTAGCTCCTAACTATTTTTGTATGGCTCGGTGCCTAGATGACATTGAGAACCTTGTTTTTATTATTTCTGTTTCGGTAACTTAAGGTCAATTAAAACTGATTAATAAACTGATTACTAATATTTAACGGGAAAATAATATTTGTCAACACCTGCGGTCGTAGCTATTTAAAACAAAAGTAAATCTAATTATCAATACGTTGGCGATAGAGATTTCTTTCAGACTCATCTACCTTACGTTACTTACTCCGAAATACTATGAAATAGTTTTTTTTTGTCTGCCGTGCCAAGGTCGGGTAGCCTGAGTGAGAGATAATTCACAAACATTATGATGAGGTCTCACAGTGCGAGCGAACTCACAGCGCGTTGAGAAATGCCAATTTTTCTATAGTGTTGGTCCTTTTAGAAATGATTAAGTCTACAACCGGATCGGAACGCGACCTCGACTGAGAAAATCCGGCTAATACTCTTTAATCTTTGAGATCCGGCAAGAAAACTAGCTGGCTAGATTTTTTTTTTCTCAAACCGCCAGTTAATTTGATTTAATAGGTACAAAGGGCGAGTATTTTATTAAATAACCTAGCTCTAGTGTGTTGTCTTTCGAGATAACTAAGCTGAAGCTGCCTTTTAACTTTATTACAGGAGAGTTCGCACTTGATAAGCGCCAGGGAAATCAGTCAAGCTGGCGGCTGAAGGCGAACATCTTGGTTTACTCCTGATGCCGCTGCAGCAGCCGGGCCCACAGCAGCCGGGTCCACAGCAGCCGGGCCCACAGCAGCCGGGCCCACAGCAGCGGGGCCCACAGCAGCCGGGCCCACAGGAGCCGGACCCACAGGAGCCGGACCCACAGGAGCCGGAGGACAGCGGCATCGACAGCGACGACGTCAGCCGCCGCCTCTTCCCGCTGGTAAGGGCCTTATTTCACTGAGACGCCATGGTGGCGGAACCAGTCACGCATCCATGGCTTCTTTGAGCTGCTAAAGCGAGACACCTAAGAGCAGTGGCGGATTTTCAAATTTTCAAGGTGTGCTGTAACGTTTTTGCCACCCTTGCCTCTACAATTGCCATATCCTAGATTAAGTATTATTACAATCCAAAAATTTCATTAAAATATTTTTGGGCTTATTTTTGAGCTAATCAAAGCATCGAATATAATGACAAGTGAGAGGGGAAAGTCATCGGTAACATTTGTTGTAGAGTTCTTTCTATCTGCAAAACATCACAAAAACCGTCATGCAGAAATCATTTGATTTCTATGAGGTAGCAAAAAAATAAATCGGCCCCCGAATTTGCCGCCCTAGGCTCCGGCATACTCAGCGTGCTGGTAAATCCGCCACTGCCTCAGAGACACCAGAATCACTATCAGAAGGTCGTCACTAAGCGCACGACTGGTGGCCAAATGAGTGAGACACCACACAACGCTATACCAATTAGTGGTCGCGCAACCAGAGCGATTACTGCGGATTCCACACGACATTGAAGTCGTTCGGAATAATTTAAATTATGGTACAGTCCAACTGTCTTTGTCCATTTTTCCGATATCGTGATTTTTGTAGAGACACTGACAGATGAGAATTTAAGTGACATATAACGTCATCCCAGTCCTATCTAGCGACATCTGGTGAGCATTTTTTTGCCCTTATTGGGAAGCTTGAGGGGCCTCCGTTTTGGTTTTCCAAAGTGGACGGTCACATTTTTGTACTGTATTTTTATTTAATGTCTTTGTAACTTGACACTGGCGAAATACCTATTAAATTGGGTGGGCCATATTTAAAAAAAAAAGAAAGACGAAGAAGGAAGCTTGAGTTCAGGATATTGTAATATACTATTTATTTATATATATAACTATGTAAGGTGCATATGCTTAACTATAGCTGTCATTTATTTATTTCAGTCTAGCGAAGGGAGCAGCAGCGATGAGGATCCTGACGGCAAGGGTTGGTGGCTTCAGATATTGAACCTAAACGACGAAATCCTTACGGTATGATATAAATTTGTATTGATTTGCTAAAGAATTGGGAGTTAGAGTGTAGAGATTGTTGCCAAAGTTTTGGCAAAGTTATTGCCTCGATACCTGTATATTTTTTATATAAAAAAAACCGGAAAACAAACGATCGGTCTAATGTTAAGCAGTTATAGCCTATATATGTTGCAATACCAAAGGCATTGCTCGTATGTAGCCGATTTGAAGGGGAGCGGGACAGAGGGTTGGGAAGGCAAAAGAGGTTGGCTTCCGGCTCTCTAACTCATCATATGAAACGCAACTATCTATAATAGTTACTTGTCGCGGATCTTCTGTGGGAGGGTAATAATACCCCGGTCGAGCCGGCCCATATTAGCTGTAGTCAAATAGCTACAGCTCTGCCACCTTAAAACAATAACTAGAAACATGAATAGAATGAAGTCAGATATGTACTGAAACTCATAAGGATCCAACTCTTCATTAGATCATTTCAGATCATCATTCAGATTTTTTTTTTGGACTAATCTCGCCACACACTCCCAACACTGTAACTCCTGTAAGCCAGGATCGACAATGGTGACCAATAATGACGTCGAGGTTTGACCCTCGACGAGTACCGGGGAAAAGTTAAATTGTAATTGTTTAAATGGTAAACGTAATTTTTATGCGTTGACGAGAATATCTACGGCAACTTGGGGAGTTTCCTTTAATACGCTAAAGATTATATACGGGGCTTCATTACAGATAGCAATGGACGAGAAACGGCAAGTAGTCCATGACGTCATACCGTGGCGGCCTTACAATGACGTACCGAAAGCAGAATTAGGCAGCCCCGACCGTTCATTTACCCCCATTTATGAGGTGGAACTGACGGCGTCGGATGAAGAAGACGATGCTTCGATGCTCGAGCTGGTGATACCGATACCAGCGTCTCGGTACCAACGCGTGCCGACATCGTCGCCCAGGAAACATAAGCCAAAGGTGTTGAAGAGGTGGATCTACAGCATGTTGTGTTGTGTACGCAAGTAGATAGGATTGTTTTGCTCAGGGGGCCAAGTCTGTTAACCGTTCCAATAGCGCTCGAATGGTGCTCGCCTCGCAAATGTCAATCTGCCATTTACAATTGAGCCAAAAATTTCGAAGTCCGCTAACGTCTGATCGGACTCCATTTTGGTTTTCCAAAATGGTCGGTCACATTTTTGTATTGTACTGTTATTAATTGTGTTTGTTATTGCAATTCGTTACTCGTCATTGGCAGAATCATATTGGGCTTGACCCAATTGTAAGAGACCATTAATATATAAAAAAACAACGTCTGATCCTCGAGTCGAGAACCGGTTGGCATTGTCAAAACTGACGTATAGCAAGTCAAGTGCAAGTCGAACGTTATTGAAACGGTTAACAGACTTGGTCCCCAGCACGACGCGGGGCGCTGCGCTGCGTTGGGGTGACATTGACACTTGACAGTCCAGACACTCTTTGTCTCTTTCCGACCTCGTGAGATTGGTATTTGCAGTGACATTGGCAGTAGTAAAGTGAAAGGTAACATAACCCCAGTCGAATGAAGTGACATCTTTGGCGAGCTGATTTTTTTTTAACTCTCATTATGTTGGTGTCAAAACACATTAGGCACACCTGGATGGTTCACATCCACCAAAAATACGCTCGCGAAATTGCAGACAAAAGGCTAGTTTCTATCAATATTCTAATTTATACTACGTATTTATCGTGTGTAGTTCCGTAACAAAAAGTGTTGCCAACTGTTTTAAAAATATTAAGTAAGTAAATATTTTGTTATAATTTTCACATGATCATTATGTAAAATAGTTCCTGTATATTTAATTAAGTTAATAAATATTATTTACTTATATAAGGAATATTCATAACAGTTACCTACACAATAGTACTTAAGAAATGTGTAATGTCTAGTATGTAAGGACCTGTAAGGTTGATCTTCTAAATATTATTGAGTATATTTTTAAGTAAATGCCTACAAGGATAGATTACCGTACGAGTCTTATGATTCGCTAACAAAATCGGGTTTGGACTTTTGTTTAAAATTGTATCTCAAAATTATAAACATTGAGTTTAAATTCGAATTCTCACTTTCTTTGTATAACTTTAAGAATAATTTTATGTAAAGCAAAATTTATGAAAACATATTTTATTCAGCAAAACAGCTGAGAACATAACTGCTTCCGCAATATTTTTAATTTGACGTCTCAGTAAAATTAAATGGTCTAAATTATTAACCTAGTATTTAAGTATACAGGTATACAGGGTGTTCAAAAGTCCGAAATAATAATATTAGTACTCATACGGTGGCTGATATGTAGATGCCCAGTGAAGAGGAAACAATACGCAACTATCAAAATTTCCGACTTACGGCCTTTGTATATTTTGTCACACGTTTTGTGTTGGGGCTTTAGAACACATCTAACGGTCTAGAAAACAATATAAACTGCATATATTTACGAGTAGCAAGGTCATATTCAAGATAAAGTTTGTAAAAATATTGCATGGTATCTACTTGAAAAAAGTTAGTTTTGTTAAATTAAAAATGTGTTCTCATTTGCTTCCATTAATTAATAAATAAATTAATTTTATGCCCGATAATCCAAATCCCCAAGTAAGTATTATATCGGACTTTTTAAACGCACTGTATATTATAACAGGGACAGTCGGACTGCCTTGTCTTCTAATGTTAATTAAATGACGTTGGGGTGACTGGACTACTTTTATTTATTTATCGACTGTACCCTAAGCTCACAGATGTTGATATGCAAGTAGCATCGTTTTTTGACAAAACCCCTTTACAAATAAAGATTAAAAAAAAAAAAGTTGCATCGAACGTTTGAAGTACACCTGTAGGTAGAAGTGGTATGTAAGTGCTGGCAGGAACTCCATACTTAATCGGAAGGATACTTAAGGAATAGGTTCATGGTTAGGGATGACCATGTACTATAACTTCCTTGGGGATAATACACGCTTACCTTAGCGTTATGCTTCGGTAAATATTCCTTCCTGTGAGAGCCCCCAGTTAAGTTTTTATTTCGACAACACAGTTTTCTTTGATTTTCCTCCGACTTGACCAGTATTCAGGTAAAGAGCTTTTTATCTCATTCTTATTATATATCTAACCACTAGTAATGTTAAAAATTTTAATGTTTCACACTAAATACGTCAGAGGGCGTATAAGTTGCTAAAGGTAGACAGAAAAAGGTTTAAACTGCCAAAAATAAAAGTTCCGCTACTCGACACTAGATGGCACAAAATTCAAATATTGATAACAAAGCTACCACTAGAATAATAATGATTTTATTTGGATGATTAACACGCTTTTTTACGTGTATTAATCTTGATTCCAAATTTTATTATCATCTCAATATCCGTGTTCCTGTTATCCAAAGATGGATTGTAAATACGAATGGGTGGGCAGTTATTAATCGTGGAGCGAGGCACTCGAGGCACGTTGCTATGATTAACTTTGCAGTAAAGCAAACAAAAGAGGAGGGAATGGAGGTAATTGTATCTGTTTAACTGAAGGATTTCCAGAGTGCGACCGAACTCAAGATTGCAGTATTATTGAGTCGAAGAAATAAGTAGGTACCTACACGTGTTCATACGTTACTTACTTCCATCAGAGACTCGGTTTAAACTTTATTGGGTTATGGGCAATAGAATAAAAAAAAAAAAAAATATAAAAAAAAGACATGTAAAAAGACAAGCCCGCTGAGTTTCTTGCCGGATCTTCTCAGTCGAGGTCGCGTTCCGATCCGGTTGTAGATATAAGAAAAAAAAAATAATGTAAAATTGACAATTTGTAAGTGCCCCCGTAGGCCTAAACAAAATAAACGCTTTGAATTTGAATTTGAATAAAGACGCTATCTGATATACATTCAGATAAGAAAAACAGCCATGATGTTCCTAGGTTAGAGTTATCTTTATATTATAAATAGCGGCCCGCCCCGGCTTCGCACGGGTACATTGCGGTTACATTATTCGAGTTTTAGTAAGGATCCCTAATTTTTTTGAAAATATATTCTAGCTTATGTCGCCCGGGGATAGTGTAGCTTCCCAATAGTGAAAGAATTTTTCAAATCGGTTCAGTAGTTTCGGAGCCTATTCATTACAATCAAACAAACAAAGTTTTCCTCTTTATAAATTAGTATGATAATTCTTCTGCACGCGTGTTTGTCACTGCACTCCTAAACGGTTGGACCGATTTCGATGAGTTTTTTGTGTGTAGGTATGTGAGTGCATATCTAGATGGTGTAGAATCATAATTCGAACCAGTAGGTGCGTAGGTGGAGCAATCGCGTTCTCTGGATAATAATAATTTTGTCACGATACAAATACATACCCTCCTGCTCCTGGAGGGTTATGTATTTGCACAAAGTAGTACTTATATAAAGTAGGTGCCTACCTATTGAGGTAGGTACCTACTTTATGTGAGTACTACTTTGTGCATAGGACGTGTGCATGGTAGAATATTAAAATTATATGCTGTAAGAGTACCTACATAAGTACCATATAAGATAGCGCCTGATTAAGCATCCCTTTACTGCAAGCAACCATCGGCAGTACCCATGTTTTTGTTGATACAATGTATGTAGAGACATAAATAATTGTGTGTCATGTTATTTTGATACAAAAAATACGTGCGCTCAATATAATATTGAAGTTTTATGTTCTAATACAAAGCAAATTAGTAGGTACTACCTAAATTTGTTAGTTTATGAAATTATTATTTGAATACTATTTGATTAGGTTCGTACCGTTCGTAATATTTTGTTTTGATCTACGGTTCGTACTAATTTATAGGGCTTTGAATATGTTTACTTGGAAGCGGGGTTTTAATTATAATTATGTTTCTAAAATTAATGCGAATTGAGTTTTCAGTGTTTATCGGTTCTTTGTTATATTAGTGATATATATTTTGTACCCACGTATCAAAAGGTTTAAATGAAGTTATCGAAACTGCGGGGGTAGTTTTAAATTGAAATTAGTTCGTTAGTTAAAATTTGATTCCATTAATTTAAAATGTTTCAATCATTCGAATCAAATCGGAAACGGATTCGGAAATTAGTACATAAACTTTTGTATGTTATTTACCAATTTTAAATTTATTCTCAAAATTATTTCGCTTTTATATTAGGTAGATAATGTTAAGGCATAATAACGTTGGTGATTATTGATAAAACAAACACCTATGCTACCGTGGAAAGCCTTCAGCACGGTAGGTACCTCAACTGCTAACTAAGCCAGTAAACTGAATGAATAACCGCCAGTAATCTGAGCGCGGGTAATCTCCGAATTCACGTACCGTAAGGTTTATTAGCGGTAAAACCGTGAGTCGCACACGTGAAGGCTGCTTAATCGCGTCTGGGTGGAAAGCGGCGGCGCCCCGCGCGTGGCTCAATGGGCGCGGGCGGCGCCCGAGCGGGCGGCGGGCCGGCCGAGCGGCCGCCAGTCGCACCTCGAGCCCCACGAGGGGTGCACGTGTCCTCGCTCCCGCCGGCGACTTATGTAACCATCCGCACGGTGAATCCGCAGCCTCCGTGCCCCTTCCCCGCCTCGCGGTACAGCGCTCTTTGTCGACCGTCCGCGGAGTGAACGCTCGCGTCCGTTGCACCGACCGCGCGGTCTACCGACAGCTGAGAGGTGACATAATCGATGCAGTAAGTACCGGTGTCCGGTGAGTGAGAGTATTCGTGGAATGCAGGTGGTTACGTAACGGGAGGCTGCCTCCGCTCGCAGACGCTCCAGGATGTGTGGAGCAGGCACCGCTCGCAATCGCGTGCATGCTTAATGATAGTCATTATCTCGGTCGTTCGGAGCGCTTCCGACAGTCACGTGGAAATCATTTCTTTTTATGACATAAGTACCCACTGGAAATGTGCACGGTGTGTTCTGTTGATTGATTATGTTGGTGTTTATTAATCTAAACCTTTTTAGCGTAACTAGCCAGGTAAAACAAGTGATGCCTAAAAAAATAAGCACGTAAATCAAATTTATCTACTTGAATGACGATAGAAACAATTTCCACAAATATAGGTACTTACATACCTATAATATTCCAAATATTTGAATATACATAGGTACGTACTTATACTATTCTGAGCTTGATAATCTCCATTGAACGTCCGATAAAGCTAACAGTTCCTCAGAAAATCGTCCCAAAATTTCCTTAAATAAGGAACCTACTACTTAAAGTAAACTTTTTTAATAACCCAACTTAGCAATGATAGTAGTTACTTATAAGTTCTGACCGAGGGGACAATTGAAAAGGCCGAGATACCGATCTTTTCTCAAGAGCTCGCGCTGAGACAAAAAAACCCTGTCAAGTAAATGATCATTTATCATGATACTGTTAGTGACATTTGGGCAAAGGCGTTAGGCGCTTGTTATCATAAGTATTGGGGCGGGCAATTTATGTTATTTACTGCAGGCATGTGGGATGTGGAGGGGCTGGTATATTTTCATTAGAAAGGCTTTGCCAAAGGTCTGATAGGTCTGTATTATTTATTGCTTTAGTTGTACGATCATATCTTGACGCGGCATCGATCGGGTTAGATAGCAAGCCGCGATATGATTATTTTCATTTCCATCGTTATTAACAAAGATTTTCTTCTATATATTTCAAGCGGTTGCCTAGCCCCAGCACACTGAACCCAATAGGTCCTACCTCTATTTTTACTAAAATTTTAAAATATCTTATTTCTTGCTTGCGCGCGCTTTGACACAAAACCATGTTTTTTTTAAAGGTAGGTATCCTTCGATTTTATAAAAACTTTAAAATTATTAAGTTGTTACCACTAAGGTTAGTTTGTTTTGTATTAGGTCTATTATGATCTTATAACGTTACTATTTCTAAAAATACTTTTTGTTTCATTAAATTTAAATCCCAAACTAACAGATCAATTAAAGTCATAAGACAAAGTATTTTAACCAGAGTTATTGTATATTTGAGCGAAGCGAGAACTGTCAACTCTCTGATTTTAACTAAACGGATGAACTCAGAAACTAAATCTGATTACAGAGCACAACACTGTATCGATAACTTTTTGATTGTCATCGAGATGTTGACTTTTCATTTACAAGATTACGCGTTGATTGAGACCAATTTCTAATACAGCAAAGGATTTCAATATTGAAAGCGTTTGAGAAAAACAATTTTAATGAGTTTTATGTAAACTGTAGGGTGGTTTAAAACCAACAATAAGAGTGGGTTCGGTGCGAAGCTGAATTAACGCTTTTAAACACCAATTTACATAAAACGCCATTTAGGAAAAAAAAGTCTAAATCACGGAACATTAAAAGCAGGTGTGAAATAATTGGAATCGCCCACACTGTCGTGGTCCGATGACAAAATGGTATCAATGACTTCACTTTTTTATCAAAAATGACTAATCGTCTGCACGTTTTGAAGAGGTCGATACAAAAACTGTCATAGTCAGGCATTGGTTACATTGTATGTAAATAAAAAAAAAAACCGGACAAGTGCACATCAGGACATGCACAATGAAGGCTTCCGAACCCATTTCAATAGCGAAGATTTCTAGTATCTATAACCAAAGTAGTGAAACAAAAGAAACAAAGTTGTATTTGCGGTTGTGTTTTGAATCTCAGTATTGAGTTTCAAGTTTTTACAGCCAGATCTACCTAAAGCCACGTTTTCAGCTTAAACAAATTCGGGACCCCAATACAAACTGTTTACCCTTATTTCAAACACTTAGGGGTAGAGTTTTATAAAGCGCTGAAAATTATATTTTTTATTTGTAATGAGTAACCTTAATACTAATTTTCATGGCTCTAAGTTGAGCCTTTTTTTAACCCATACAAACTTTCATCCCCTATTTTATACACTTGGGAGTGGAATTTTACAAAATCCTTCCTTAGTGGATATTTACGGTATAAAAAGTACCTACTGCCCAAATTTCATGATTCTAACACTAGCGGTTTCGGCTGTGCGTTGATTCCTTTGTTTTGATTAGATAATTTGCAAAAAGTACCAAAATATGCGACATAAATGGCCGTATCTTTTGATTGCGTTGTCTTACAAGGCCAAATTTTTTACACCTACAAGGGACCTAGGCGTTTGATATTTGATATTAATTTCAACTTGATATCTCTATCCGTTTATGATAAAAAAAATCTTGACAGACAGACAGACAGACGGACAACAAATTGATCCTATAAGGGTTCCGTTTTTTCCATTTAAGGTCCGGAACCCTAAAAAAGGGCTTAACAATTTTTATTCAGAACTAATTAAATGCAAATGCACGAAGGCTCCCTCATGGGATCTTAGCTGTATAATAGTTCCTTAACTATTATAGTTGTATAATAGTGTCAGCTATAATGTAACTATTATACAGCCAAGATCAAGTTCAAGCCCTTAAATTTTAAACTTGATACGATCGTGTGAATAGAACATAATCGCCGCATTGTTTTTTTAAACGAGTCCGCACGCGAAGTAAGGTCAGGAGATTCAGTCTGTATTTTTTTTATGACGTAATGAGGATCATGCAATTCATAAAGGTTCAAAGTAATGCGAGCGCCGAGCAGTTCTGAAAAAATACTAGTACTATGAATATTTTATTCATTGTATTCAGTTAACTAACACAATGAAGCCGACATCGTTCTGTCCGTACATTTTTGACAGAAAAGTAGGTAATGGCCGTATTTCAAATTCAAATTCAAATCGATTATTTTGTTTAGGCCTACGGAAGCACTTCCAAATTGACAATTTTACATTTATTTCTTATATCTAGCGGATATGGTCTAACCGGATCGGAACGCGACCTCGAGTATGAAGGTCCGGCTAGAAATCAGCGGGCTTGTCTTTTGTTTTTTTTTTTTTTATCGCCAGTTGCTTATTTAGTTTAGACGGCGGGGTGACTAAATTACATGGTATCAGACCTTAACGAACGACAGGCATAGATGTTAGGAAGACAACCTCCAAAGCACAGAGGCATTAAAGGGGAGGAGGGGTTTTAAGATTCGCGATAGCTCAGTGGGATTTACTGCTGCTTGTGTTCCAAAAACGTATACCATGTCCCCAAGACTCCGATGTTGCGTTAGCCTCTACCTCCTATGATAAGAAATAATAATAATAAATAGCCATAGGCTCTCAATGCTCTGCGTGTGCAATATAATAATGCGTTTAGGACTGTGTTGGGGCTGCCTCGCTTTTGTAGTGCATCGGGGATGTTCGCGGAGGCTAGGGTGGATGGATTTCAGGCCATCCTACGCAAGAGAGCAGCCTCCATGATGTCGCGGGTGCGGGGTGGCGCCAACACTCTCTTAAACGTACTTGCAGATCGGCTAGATCGCCCCTTCTTTCGGAACTGGATAGGTATGCATAATACATACAATATGTCCAGTGCCAAATGAATATTTGCAAAGATTTTAAATTAATTTTGTTATTACTAACACTAGTTTTTTAAGTTAAAAATTGTTACTAACATTATGGATAAAACCGTCTGAAATAAAACTATTATTATAAATATCGCCAAACGAACACACCAACTGTATGGTCCCAAAATAAGCAACGCTTGGACTATGGGGCGATCTCAGTGACACCCAGACCTAGGCAAATGACGAAAAGGCCACTTCCAAAATTTGCCCCGGCGGGAATTGTACCCGCAACCACCATGTGCAGTGAGCCGAGCGGCCCACGCTCGAACCACTGCGCCAAGCGGTCGTCAAACACACGGTAGACAGGGAAGTTTAAATAGCTTCATCAGACATCGATAAAAGACACAACATGTTTATCGAATCCTTGTTTAACGGCTTCTGATTGTTATTGAGTTGGAAAGTAATTTGCGAGTAATGCGTTTTGATTTGACTTCACCCACAATCCGTCTGTTCGCTGTTATTTATTGAATATTCATTATTATTTATTTTAAAGTCTTCTTATGGCCATCATGGCGCATTATTGTTATGTATCATCTTGTTTCATTAAATTATATACAGAGAGCTTATTCCTTAACGACCTAGACCTGGACTTAAATCAGCCACTGAGGACTACAGGTCTACTAGGTGATACAAAATGGGTATACTATTTTTTTTGCAACTTAACTTTGTAAATCTCAAACTATCGGCTTTGTGAGACAGTTGAAGTACTAAAGGTTTTGTAGACTTGTGAAATCGGTCAACAGCTGTATTCCTATAACACCTTTTGTTTTTCAAGTTCCCTCCAAAGCTGATGGTTTTAGAATTACAAAGTTAAGTTTTGAAAAAAAAGTATACCCATTATGTGTCACCTTGTATACAGGGTGTAACTGGAATCGTAACGAAAACCAATACATAGCATGGATTTAACTCATGATTCTGGACCCCCCAGAGTTGGAATATCCCATCGATATTTTCATGAATTATGCTGAAATTTTTCAGCATTTACAAATTGATTTTAGCATGGAATCTTTATTCAAATCTATCTCAAGTGATTTTACATAAATAAATCAATAGTTATACATTTTAGATATAAACAGTAATGTAAATTAAAACTTAATACGCTTGACGGAAAATTTCAACTCTGGGGCGTCCAGAATCATGAGTTGAATCCATGGTATCATTTTTCGTTACGATACCCCTTACACCCCGTATACTATAATGACGTCATAATTGAATCTCCAATAGTCTCAACAATATGACGGGGTGAATTGGGAATATTTGCCAGGGCTGTCGGTTCGTGAATGCCGCGATCTCGCCCGCCAGTGGGCTTTTGTCGCGGCTCTATTGTGCCGAAATGCCGCCTATACACCGCCGACACTGGTGATGTGTTCAGACGTACGATGATTTATTACGTTGCAAAGACGCCGGCTATACTGTAACTGTAACCCTTTAATGCGGTTATAATGTAAGGGCACATACCCTAATTATGATGTACCTATTTCATTCAAAGTTGTATAAATTGACCCGATATAAAGACATTGCTACTGTCTAAACCTCATAAATATTAGGTCACGACAACAATCTATTTAATAAGTAATCGTCAGTAATTTACTAAGTAAACTACTGGCGATCGACAAAATAATAATAGGTAATATGTAAAAGAAGAAGAGCTCGCTGAGTTTCATGTCAGATCTTAAGAGCCGGGGTCGCGTTCCGATCCCAAAAATAAAAATAAAAATGTCATAGTACCTAAGTGCCTAGGCCTATGTAAAGAAAACGATTTCAGTTTGAGTACCTATCTATTGAGTGTCGTATATATTGCAGGGCTAGTATCCCTAGTAGGGGAATAATATTTTTTATTATATTACTAGCTGTGCCCGCGACTTCGTCCGCGTAGAATTTAAGTTAACATAAAAAAGCCCGCTCCCGCGTTCTGAGCCAGGGCGACAGGACCCATTTTTTTTTAATTTTGTTTTTCTTTAATAAAAGTAGCCTAAGTTACTGCTTATAACAACAGCTATCTACCAGTGAAAGTCCCGTCAAAATCGGTCCAGCCGTTTCGGAGATTACCCGGAACAAACACACAGACAGACAGACAGACCATTTTTTTTTAAATCGCTTTTTGTTATAGGTGTCGTATCTACCTTCATATGCATTTAGTGAAAAGGTGTTATTTTGATATTACAAACAGACACTCCAATTTTATTTATTTGTATAGATGCGAGGCGACCATCCCTGTATCATATGCACGCAAGTGAGTTACAGCTTTCACAGTTTAAAAAAACTAAGATTTCCGTGACGCCTCTGTACTTCCATGCCTCTGATATACGATTAATTGACTGTTTTCCATCTTGACTGAAGAGATCATCCATCCGGTTTGAAGCCTTTGGAATTTTCCACAAAATTGAACCTAAAAACGACAGAACCGAATTGTATTTTTTGTAAAACAGGTAGTTAGTTGAGGTATTATAATAGTCCAATTTTGTATTTGATTAATGATGTTGAGACCTTGAGGGGTCTAAACTAGTATTAAGTTGCCGACAAACGACGCTTAGTTATCTGCAAAAAGATTATTATGGTAATTTGCTTGTAATTACGGAAAGATCTTTCGATATGTTGATTACTATCTGTCCCTTATTGTTACATTAGCAGTGTGTTCTAAAGTTATAATTGTATTCTTATACATAATCTTCTACCTGGTATATGGTCATCACGCATGAGACCATACGTAAAAATATGGCCTAAAGGTATAGTCAGTTAATTTAATGGAGCCGCGTGAATTATTGCAAATTAAACCATTTGCCAGTGTAATAAGAGTCACAGCACGAATCTTCGTGAAATGATCGAACTAAGTTCTGATGAGAATTTCCAGACAGATATTTCAACCCTACTTTAGAGTTGTTATAGGTTTAAGAAACCAAATTGGAACGAAAAAGATTTAATTAAGTCGATGTTGTAAACTACAAAAATATATTTATTTATCCTTTCCACGAAGTTTCTCGGAACACCCCAATTCATTTATTTATCTTTGTACCTTAACGTGAATTTTGTGATTTTAAATGTTCCCACAGTGTTCCCAATCTACATGCTTGTTCTGGGAAAAAGGTTACTTGGGAGGAGCGTGGAATTAAGGCACTTAGTAGCCGCCCGCCCCGAGACTGTGACGTAGATTGATTTGGGCTGAGTTATCCAAGACCACGTGATCCCAACCATTTATAAAACGACAACTTACACTCTACTCCCTCAACTATAAGGTTCAAATTATCAGAATCCAGATCGTAGGGATCACACAGTAATCTTTCTTTCGGCGTCATATGCGTACATATTTGTGTCCACAACATATTAGTGGGACTATTTGGAAATTTTTCGGGAAAATGTATTTATGACACGATCTAACCTTCGATTTTCGGCTCGGATTTATATCGAAATTGAAGTTTTTTGGCGAAAATGTTATTACTTACTGACCTGTCACTGGACATTTTGGTTGAGTTTGATTATATTGGTCATTTTGCGAGAACGTTGCCTACCTCCATCTTTCCTTGGAGTAAATCGGTAGGAAAACTCGTATACGTTTCTTGCAGGTTTAAAATAAAAAGGAATGTAGCTAGTAATCGGGTGATTTAAAAGAAACGGAAGTTCAGTTGTGTTATATGCAATTAGCGATTCAAATAACATATTATGTACAGCACCTTTGAAATAACTTTCAAGGTTTAAACTTTCATGAGTTTTCGTAATGTCCAGGTTTATTTTTGGAACACAATATTGTGACGTGTTCTAAACTCCAATTAAGCTTAAAATTTAATTGAGGCTCGTTTATTTTTGTATTAATACTTAATATACTTTGAATAATGTGTGTGTGTGATAAATGCTTATCTAAATATATTAAGGCTTACTAAGTTATCAAGTATACCGCGGTTCTGGACTACTTTTAAATCAATTTATCACTTAATTCTTCCTAAGCCATGTTAAGCATGTTCATTTATACAGGCCAATCAGTATTCTTAAAAACGGAAAAATCTAAATTAAGAGACAAGACAATGTTTAATACAAGGGAGCCATATAATAATTTAATACTTCAGGAGGGTGCAAGCAATTTCTAAGTTATTTCGTTACGTTACGATAAATAAATGTTTATTTTTCTAAAAACACTGGTTGGTATTTATTTACCTGCTTACAACTAAACCATCATACCATCACATGATGTAGTATTTTTAATATTTTTTTTTTATTTTGTATCATCCTATTATATGGGTATTGTACCTGCATATTAAAAGTTATAGCCACCAGAAATCCTTTCTAGCCATCTAATGCCATTTACAAAGTAATGACACATTCCCGAAAGGCCTTTTTAGAGCCTCGCCACATGTTTCATCAAATTAGTTTCATGTAAAACAAATCATCTACAAAGGCTTTCCTCGTCCGACAACTGATACAGAACGCAATTAGGTTTTACGATACCCATTAAAGGTGCTATTCGTAATCGGGGCTCCCGCAAATAAATTATCCTTATGGTGACACACAACGGCCGCGGCGGCCGAGCAGCCGGAAGGTGTTACAGTAAAAGGTCATCAATGTGATCGTATCTCGAAATGGTCGTTACAATGTGCGCCCACACAACACAACATACATCGTTGTTTTAAATGGGTATCGTTGTATACAACCCCTTTATTAGGTACGTGAATGCAATTGCGACGGGATGACGACCGCTTGGCGCAGTGCTTCGAGCGTAGGCCGCTCGGCTCACTGCACGTGGTGGTTGCGGGTTAGATTCCCGCCGTGGCAAATTTCCTAATTTGACCTCGTCTGGGTGTCACTTGGATCGCCCCCAATCCATTGTACGGTACCCATAGTACAAGCGTTGCTTAGTTTGGGACCATATAGTTGGTGTGTCAGATTGGCGATATTATTGTTATTATATGAGTATTCGTTACAAGTAATACGGTGTTTCACAAATTTGTTTTTGTTGCATAACTAGGTTTAATTCGCAGAATCACTAGCGTACTTTTTATTTTCTGAATGTTGACAAGTATAGCTGAATATAACTATGAACAAATACTATATTATAATACTATATTATATATTTTTTAAGTGATTACTAGCGATGTGAGTTTATTACATTACTAGTATTCCCGTTAGCCCCTGCTGCTAAGCTAATGCTTGTGTTAGGAGTGGGCTCACGTCACGTTTAATGGTCAGGATGGGGATCGAACCCGGAACCTGTCAGGTTCGCAGGCGTCCCCTCTAACCACTAAGCTATTCACGCCCTAACGCTTTATTCGTATAATGCATTAGGTCGTTGCTTCCCTATTTTATTAAAAAGCCTTGACGGATATCGTTCGCAAATCGCAACCCAATTTGGCGGTTCATTTATTTCACTGTAATTTCGAAGTACAAAAGTTGTTATCCCTGGAGGAGCCGGTGTGTTTTGTAGGCAAGATTAATGAAGGATGCTGGGCCGGCCGCTCGGTTGCTTTAAACAAGTACCCAGTAATGGCCGGAGGACGCCCGCCGGTGGTCATTTGCCTCCCAGAGTTATTTTTCTTTGAGGAGTAATTGTATTTAAAGCGACAGACACATAAACTACAGAAACAGAGGCAGAAAGTTACAACGAAATGTATTTTTAGGGAGTTTGTTAATCAAACACCGCCAGAGACCGCCGCTGGAGATCTTGGCTTATTTATACTTAGGAATAGAAATTCCTATAAGCCAGGATCTCCAGGACGGAACAAAAGCAAATGTACTAAAAACAGCGTGAGCGAATTTCTGCTTTAATTCTAATTAAACGCCATCACTACATAGTATAAAACAAAGTCGCTTCCCGCTGTCTGTCTTCCCTTAGATCTTTAAAACTACGCAATGGATTTTGATGCGGTTTTTTTAATAGATAGAGTGATTCTAGAGGATGGTTTATAAATATGTATAATACATGCATAATATAGTAGAGACACACGGATAATTTATTGCACTCGTGCGAAGCCGGGGCGGGTCGCTAGTTATATTAATATAATTTTCATGTTTCTTGATTATTTGATTGGCACTTTTTTGATGATTATATTATTTTTATTTTATAACAGAAAAACCGGCTGTTTACCTCCTCTTTTAATACCCAGTCTAGGCGAGGGCGCGACTGCGATTTCTAAACACATTTTCGCTTATGTGATGCGGCCATTGCCATAATATGTTTATACGGGTTTGAGCGCTGGCGCATCGCAATCGCCTTAACGGTGCGGCTCTATTGAAATAAAACTATTTTTACGGATTATATCGCGTTTATTTAATTTTATGTTCCCGACTTTTCGGTTGCTTTACAGCAACCGTGGTCACGGGGGGACTGAGGTGTTAGACGTCCTGATGTCATAGTTAAAAACTGGGTACCCTCAAAATTTAGTTGGTGTTTGCGGTCCGATCCACGCAGAAAATGCTCACTGTGTCTTGAGGTCTTGCAATGGTACGCTTGGTTTTCGATTTAATTATATTAATTACTGGATCCCAAGTTGGTGGTAGCACCCAGCCATCTTCCCTATTGAAATTAGGATGTTTTTTAATTTCAATGGCCTCACGTATCATCCTTGGTCGGAATCGGTGTTCTATTGCGAGGATCTGTGGTTTATCAAATCTGATATAATGGCGGGTGCGGTCCTGTACATGTTCACAGATTGCAGACTTCGTGGAGCGCCGGTGTTTCGCCGGTGCGGCTCTAGCCTAAGAATTAAGTGATTTCACATTCCCTAGATAACCGGCCCGCACAAGTCTTTGAACTTGTACTCAAGTTTACTTCTTTTTATTTTACCACTTTTCGCAACAAGAAACCCGTAATTTACACCTTTTATTTTTATGAAGTCATGGAACCTGTGGGAACCATCAGGGGGGTTAGAACAAGTTTTGACGGCATCAATTACCGATTAAGTATATGAATAGTTTTATAAATTACACGGTAGCGTCCCTGATACTCATGCAAACCCCAATTATTATTTTGGATCTTTGAAGCATTCTGTATAATTTTATTCAATAATTTATATGAGTCAAATACCGTAATATGACACGAATATTTTTGTGGCTTATTTTTTCAATGGACGAAGTCTAGTTAAAATGCTTCACAGATGATATAGGCTATGATGATTTTGAGCTCTCTTGAATGTCCTGGTTTGCGGTGGCTTTGTGGAGCGGGTTACCCTCTTCCCTCTATTATGGTTGGGGAGGGTGATGGCGCTTCTCAAGTCATGCCCGTGCGCGGGCGCTGCTTATTGGGATTGGACTTTCTTCTTAACAACATTGTTGTTAAATTCTATTCATTTATTAAGCATGGAAGGCATCACACCAAAGTAATATGTTTCTTATCTACCCGCGTTTTATTGATTATTATTATTATTTTGATTTAAAAAAAATAAAATTGATGTTGCGTATAAGTTGGTATGCACACCTCACTAAACTAGATTTCTAAATTAAATACCTAAATCTGAGTGAGATTTGATTATTCCTTACTTATTTACTGACATAGTGTTGCCTGCTCATATTATGTTTTTGTTCCTGAGAATGTACACCATCTTAAATTCATTGAAAAGAGTAACCATTGTGTTTCTTGCCGTATCTTCTCGGGTGAAACAGCATTCCGAACCGATGGTAGATTCTGATTATTCATTTATATGCTTTGTTGGCTTACATGAATAATAAAAACAATTTTGAGATTGAATCCGAGGGTTGATTATACTTGATTCCAATAATAGGCTTGTCTTGCACAGTTTTACAGGTATTACAGTCATTAGGGAAGCGGCAGCGAGGCGAGGGTAAACGTTTTCCGGCACGTGCCTTTTTGTCGCATAATCTTTTCGAGCACTTTCATGCTACGTATCGCTTTCCGCCCCTACTCGCCTATTGTCAAATGCCGTATCATATAAAAAGAGCCAGGTTCGTAAAAGCGTATAGGCAACAGATGTTTTTAAAATAGGAAACTGGATGAGAAGTGAGTTTCCATGAAAAATGTTTCTGTAATTTTGGCGATGTAGAGTATTTATGTAGATAATTAACGTTTTTGTACGAATATTAGTTCACTTGTACTGTACTGTAATGTACTTGCTAGAATATCACGTCAAAAGAATAGCGAATATGGTCACTTATGCACTGAGAAAAGAAGATAAATGACAACTAATGCTTTTTGTAGTCCCTACTCGGAATTATTTTTAGTATTTATTACTAAACTTTTTGTAATTCCTCGTGTTTACAAATTTTATTTGCTGTAATTATAAAAGTATAGTAAATAATTGTAAAAGGGGTACTAGGATCTACAAAAATCATCTGTCTTAATTTTTTCAGAAAAAAATAACCATCAAAATCAGTTGAGCCGTTTAGAAGTAGAATAATTACGAACATAATTTTATATTAGATAAAGAGGCAGTTCAGCATGTTTTGCCATTGGATCGGCTCCAGTTATCACAGTTGATAGTTTATAATTGGCACGAATCGAGTTTGAAATATTGTATCGGGTATGCGGGCATTATTCGAGGTGCCTATTAAAATTCAACGTTTTACTGAGACCTCTACATTCCAGTTCAACATTTTCATGCGAGTTCTGTGTTTAGTGCAGTACACGTAACACGAATACGTAGTTACGAAATGCATTAACAAACCAGTTAATTTCATTTGTTATATTAATAAAAAGGTTTGAATTAATTTTTTTTATTGGGTGGGTTGCAAAATGTTTTAAAATGGGTCACTGGTTATTTTTTTTTTGGAAAATATCCTAAGTATTAAGTATGTAGAAGGTTTCGCAATATTAATTCGTGAGCTGTCTTATACCATATTTATAATAATAATAATGTAGACCTTTTAACGTTCTACTCTTGCGCGCGAGCCTCCCCTCAATTTGTGGGGGATTCAGGCCATAATACACAACCCTGACCCAGTACGTAGAAGTTGGCGGATCACATATGTTTTTCGGGAATTGGTACGATTTTCTAAGACATGCAGGATTACTCACGAGGTTTTCCTTCAAAAATTATGTATAACACGTAGATTTCGAAAACGTATATACCGCTTGGCGCAGTGGTTCGAGCGTAGGCCGCTCAGCTCACTGCATCGGGTGGTTGCGGGTTCGATTCCCGTCAGGGTAAATTTCGGAAATGGCCTTTCCGTAATTTTCCCTGGTCTGGTTGTCACTGACATCGCCCCCAGTCCATTGTACGGTACCCATAGTACAAGCGTTGCTTAGTTTGGGACCATACAGTTGGTGTGTTCGTCTGGCGATATTACCTACAAGCGGATAAGTAGCACCAGGGCTCCGGTGACGGTGACGGACACTCCCGCCGATCCACCTAATATAACTTAATGTATTATATTATATTTTGTGTATACTATAATAATTGGTATAAGTGTTTGTGTAAGCAGTGATAGCCGATTGGTTAAAGCACGCGTCTTGCGGGCACCAGGTCTTGGGTTCAAATCCCGGCTCGCACCTCTGGATTTTTCGAAATCTATGTGCGAATCATAATTTCTATATGATTATCACTTGCTTACGGTGAAGGAAAACATCGTGAGGAAACCTGCATGTCTTAGAAGATCTAACCAATTTTCGAAAGACATGTGAAATCCGCCAACCCGCACTGGGCCAGCGTGGTGGAATATGGCCTGAATCCCCCTCATGTTGAGGGGAGGCCCGTGCCCAGCAGTGGGACGTCAAAAGGGCTAAATTATATATATATATAAGTGTTTGTGTGCATAATATGGATAATTTCTGAAATAAATATATTTATATTATTATTATATGTGTGAGCAGTAATAGCAGGCCCCGAGTTCATACCATATTTGCGTTATCCTGAGGGACCGGAAGAGATATTCCGAAAACCCACTTATTATCTCATGCGCAGGTAGTTATTATATTTATACTTAATTAAAATAGTCCGATTAGACCTTTTTCAGTATATAGAAGAGCATATAAGTAGTTGTCATTTGAGTAGGGATGAAATTATTAAAATAACTCTACAATTTGACTCGGATGTTTGTTTATCAATCAATCTCTAAGAGATGGTATAGATTTTTTCGCCATATGCTTAGGTTATGATCCTGCTTACGATTTTCACATAAGATACCACAGTTAAATAATATAGATTTAAGCGCCATTATTTAAGGTCAAGGTGTACTTAGTAAAAAGTGTTTCTGTCAGGTTATTTAATAACGTTAAATTAAGTACATAAAATATTTATTTGAAATGAATGTTCTAGGTACGATTAATGTAATTTTTACTGTAGGCAGACTCTAGTTGCGTAAATTAGGGTATATAATAGTTTATATAAAGTGCATACCACTGCGCCAAGCGGACGACCGCTTGGCGCAGTGGTTCGAGCGTAGGCCGCTCGGCTCACTGCACATGGTGGTTGCGGGTTCGATGCCCGCCGTGGCAAATTTCGGAAATGGCCTTTTCGTAATTTGCCTTGGTCTGGGTGTTACTGGGATCGCCCCCAGTCCATTGAACGGTACCCATAGTACGAGCGTTACTTAGTTTGGGACCGTACAGTCGGTGTGTCAGTCGTAACTTGATCCATTAATACTAATACACAGGTAGAGCTGGATGGAGTTCTATTCAATCTTAAGTTAGGCACGCAAGAAGTTAGTCCCGTCAGAATCAATTAACTAATTAGTATCGGAACACGTTGCGGGCTGAGGTGTTAATTGCTTTTATTGGTCGAGGCTTTAAATGCGCAAGTAGCCTAGAGAAGACTACGTGGTCTAACGATGTAAAGACTCCTTTTAGACTTGGGTTTTTCTATTTTATAATGGCTATTCTACGAACTAGAAAATGGTGAGTAGTGCCAAAGTGTGCAAACACGAACACCAAGACAAAAAAAAATGGCCGCGTTATTAATGCATATGTAACTACTCGATCAAATTGGATGAAACAGAATACTTTGTATTCCTAGTTAATAAAATCCTATTCGTTGCAAAGTTTTAAAGGATGTTTCGACCTAAATGGTATTCTCCATTGCTAATGTACTTAATCTGGCGTGTTCTGTTGACTCAGTCGGTCTGTCTAATCATATCTTCGCGGTTCAGCGTGTGTACTTTTAATTTGCTTTGTGCAGATTAGCAAGTTAAATAACGCTTGTATACAGGGTGCTCAAAACGCCGAATTTGTTATTTGGATACTTACATATATGGTAGCTGATATGTAGATTATTCGTGAAGACAAACTATAAGTAACTATGGTATTTTCTGAGGTGTACTCGTTGTTCGTATGGAGGCTTTAGAACACACCCAATGGCCTCAAAAACAGTGTAACTAGCTTTTATGAGTAGCAGATACCAATATCCAAGAAAAAATGTATCTTTTGTATACCGCCCTTGAGTTATGAAAACTCGTTAAAAAGGCCAAAGACTATTAATACGATAAAGTGTAGTGTATAAATGGAACACCTATACACTACACTGTTTACTAGACCAACACAAAAAAAAAATAAGATATGCTGAAATTCAGAGTTATCACTTCAGAGTTTCAGTAAGAATATTCTTCCAAGAGTACTTATTACATTGGGTTACACCAAGGCGCGCTTGTAAAGTGGATGTACCAAATTTTAACAAACCCTAGCTCTACGTTGCTGGGGGCCAACTTTGATGACGTCATTGTACTGAATGGGACACTTCGAATTCCGTAGTTGGCTTGCAATAAAACCGGCCCTCGGGTTCGGGGCCAGGTGACAGATAAGATAAGAAACTTTGCGGGGCGGGATAGTCAAATCGTGCTGCCCGTTTAGATTGTAGGTGAGGGAAAATCCAGAGTCTATTTAAAATTGTCAGTAAGGCCGGGGCCGAACCTTAAACGCGATTGCCATGCAACAGCGATTTCTATAATTATCTCTTATGTAGTACAACCACAGCTAGGTTTGGGGTTTGACCACTGTCGCATCGCAAATACCTTACCAGTAATTATTTGTCTTCAAACAAAAATCTGTCTGGAAATCCCGGTGCATTAACTTTATTCTTAATAACCCGCTGCCCTTGTTATAAAATGTAAAAACACTACCCACTTACCTACTAATCAAAATAACATCATTATTTTTGTACTTCGAAAACAAATAAAAAGACGAATCCAGGTCGCGCATGATATAAACATAACGGTACACTAAAAGCCTGTTTTTGGCGATCGCGCCGAGAATATAAAACGAATAGTATGACGTGATTGTTTTAACGAAATTGCAACGGAGTGTGTGTGACGTCATTGTGCATGGTCACAGTATAAAAGCTCCACTTGATTTTTTAGTCCTTTTAAAAAAACTGTTTCAGTCCATATATCAATTTTGACCAAAAAATTGTTAAAATCGTTGTTTTTCTACATACATTTTCTCATTTTCCATGAAGTTATGAAGACTCATTTTGTGCTGGTTTCTGCATAAGCCCTATATTTTCTAATGCTCAGTACATTATTGACATACGCATTGAACTAGAGTCGCCCTATTTTACTAGAGTAAGTAAATCAATACCATTCAACTTGTTCAATCGGGGTTTAATGACTATAGAATCTCTCCATGCAGCTATGAGGTGGTTTATAGGATACAAATGAGGCATAGGCATGCTACTTATATTGCTTTATGTTGGAATAATTACCTATGTGTGAACGTTGCTATTGTTATGTTAATGCAAGCGGTAAGGGCGCGCCGTGACGTCGTGGACGTGTGTTCGGAATACCAATCAATTATTAATAATCGCCCCACATACCTATCTAATAATGGGGATGATGACTAATATTGAATTAATTAATATTTAGTATATTTTAATATTAAGGTGAAGGCGCCTGTCTAGCCCGCGAAATTCGAAATTGTCGAGTATTTTTATAGTTTATCCAAAATCTGAAAACATTTAAGACAACATTTTGTGATTTGCGATAAACACAGTATGCAGTGCGTTTATTAATACATTTATTTTACTCTAAATATTACCACGGTGGATATGATACTAGTAAATCACTAAATATACAAAAATTGCCAGATTATCTGGATAGCTGTCGTTCTTGAAATATTTTAGAGTAAGTTGGATATATTAATAAATGCACTGCACACGGTCTTTGTCGCGAATTACAAAATGTGCCTTTTATTATTGTCAGATTTTGAAAAATTTCTAAAAACCTCAAAAAATTTGAACTTCGCGGGCTAGATGGGCGCTTTAGCCTTAAATGAATACAAACAATTGTTATTGTGAAATATGTTTACAAAAATCCTACTAATATTATAAATGCGAAAGTTTGTGAGTGTGGATGTATGTATGTATGTATGTATGTATGTTTGTTACTCCTTCACGCAAAAACTACTGAACGGATTTGGATGAAATTTGGAACACAGATAGATTATAACCGGGATTAACATATAGGATACTTTTTAACCCAATAATCCAATACTACGCGGATGAAGTCGCGGGGCACAGCTAGTACTAAATAAATACTAAGATATATTTCCTAGTCCTTTTTTCGAACATCCGTTTTATATTCGTCATATTGACTTGTTTCGTATAAAATATATCCTATGGCACCCGGACCATAATAACGAATCGATGGACACCAAAGAATTTGTAATAATAAGACATTATTGATTGACACCTTATTCATTAAAATCGGATGGGTAGTTTAGGCATTACGGTGGAACATAAAAATGATACATACATACATAGACTGCTAAAAGCATAACCCTTCCTTTTGGCTTTGCCGTAGTCGGGTAAAAATACAAATCTTGCATAAACAATTATAAGTAGGTACATTATACAACAATGCGTAGGTAATTTCAAGTGCATTATGATCTAATAACTCATGTGCGATAGTCTATTGTTATGCTAATGCACCTCACAAGGACGGCTCCTCAGCTGCCACAAGTTCGGACTAATTACGTCATAATTACGAAGGTTTTTGCTTATATGCGTTTCAAATTGATATAATTTGTTTGTATCAAGGTACACCTCTCTTTCTCAAGTTTAGGGATTTCAGGCGTAGTCGGGGCCAGAAATAGGGATAATAAAACAAAAACAAAAAAGACGTCAACCGCTTTTTTCCTTAAAAGTGGAAAAAGACACCAAATACCTACCCATGTTAAAGTTACTAAATTTGGGATTCATTTGGTCATGATTTAGATCAAAAAATTTGAAAATTTAGTGTTTTAAGCTGTTGTATTTTAGCTATTCTATAACGCCCTGAAAGAAATACGTCTAATTATCTTTGTATAGTAACTACTTGAGTCTACTGCATAGAGGGTGAAGCCTCTATAGGCCGACAGGCTTGGCTTAGGCTTGTATTAATAAATCGATCTCAAGCCTGAGAGGGATCTTAAAATTGACATTTTTATGACATACAAAATGTCACGTCAAACGCCTATTCAAGATCCGCCCTCAGACCTGAGATTTATTTATTTATACGGTCCTTAAACACGTTTTGCAGTAAAGACGACATGGTCAATATAATACCATATAAGTACTTATTGCACGTTATTAATAAAGGTAAATTATAGGTTTTTAAATATAGTTTGTTCATTTCATGAAGACGCATATTAGTGCTCTTATGAGACTGGCATATGGGTCAATTTGCAATAATTCAAGCGTGAAATGAACGTTGCCAATTCGTTTTGCAGAATGGGACCTACCCACACATACTTCTGCAAACTGAGATCCTTCATGGAACCATCAAGCAAGCCGGAGAGGCATATAATTCTTGACAAGCAATTTTGACCTTTAGGATGAAACTAATCTAAGTGATCTATTTCCCAAGTTTCTTTGAATATTTGACTCGTAGAACACATTTAAAGAACTCTATAAATAGTGTTGAAGTTTAAACAGCTTTTGTGACCTTTGCATAAATGGCATCTGCTCCTATTTTTGCCGGATCTGTTTCCAGTTTTGATTAAATTAAACAATACATTTTGAATAAGAGGAAATGTTGAATATCAGAATATTAACCACTGTGTAGATACAAAGTCTTATGAGTGCGCCACGCGATCGGAATGTGTGAAGTACTGAATTAATTTGCTGTAATTATCTTTGTTTTAAGAATGAACGTGGTAAATTTGGTAGAAAATATTTGAAAAATCAAGTTTGAAGTACCTCTTTTGAATGTGGTACCGACATTCATTATCATGTTATCTTATATATAAAATTCTCGTGTCACAATGTTAGTTATCATACTCCTCCGAAACGGCTTGACCGATTTTTATGAAATTTTATATTATGCATATTCAGTTGGACTGAGAATCGGCTACTATCTATTTTTCATACCGCTAAATGACAGGACAACGTCTGTAGGGTCGGCTAGTATCGTTATATAAGTAACTAGTTTTTGCCCGCGACTTCGTCCGCGTAGACTTTAGGAAAGTATTCTATCTGTTAATCCACATTATAAACTATCTGTTTTCCAAATTTCATCCAAATCCGTTCAGTAGTTTTTGCGTGAAAGAGTAACAAACATACATCCACACTCACAAACTTTCGCATTTATAATATTAGTAGGATATTGTTATATCGTTTCGTCGAAGAAATCTCAGCAGTCGTGTCTAAGTGAGGTGAAACACACAATAGCCGCGCTGCAGCCGACGAATGGCTCCGGAATACGGATCCGCGCGTACAATGCCACGTATTTGGGCCGAGACGAGCACCTCGAAAATAGACTTAGCGAAAAATCGATATGGAGGTGCTCGGCCGCGTACTTGCTCACTCTTTAAAATTGTGTCAAGTTTTATTACTTTCCTCCTGCCCGTATCGGATTGACATGGCGGGTTTAACGTGACAGCGGGTTTCGGGTTTCTTTGACTAATTACTATGAAAAGATTTTAATAAAAAAATTGAACCGACTTCAAAAAACCTGGGTGCACTAAAAAGGTAGAAATACCTGGGGACCTTATAATTTCTTTAATTTCGAATTGAGAACCTCCTCCTTTTTGAAGTCGACTGATACATTTTTTCGAATTTCTCACAGGTTAAGTTGTTCTTAATGTCTGAGTATTTAAAATCTCTTATAATGTTACTGCGAGCAGTTAAAGTCCAGGTTACAAAACCCGACTCGTAGCTCCGGTTCTCTCACTCCACGTATGAAATGCCGCTATAATACCTATTTCACGTCGCTCTTCTGTGAGAGGGTGGTACTACCCCTGTCGAGGTAATTAGTCACAGCTTGGCTCTACCATTTAAACCTATTAAAACTTAACTACTCTGTAGCAAAACAAGGTATAATTACTATAAACGGTTGTGCGGACTGATTGCATTACAGCAAACCATCAAAATAATAGTGTTTAAGTATCACCAAAATTTATCCACACCGTTAGAGTTCAGCACATTGATCAGTTTTAAGCCATTCCCCGTTAATTAGAGCACAGTTAATTAAACACCATGGAAATGTTCCAATAGGATTACACGGCACGGGGAATTTATGGAGTTGTCAGACTAGTTATGGTATGGTTCACTTAAGGGAGAGTCGGGCGCCACCGCAAACTAAATTTTGAGCCGTAGCTCGTGTGGCGGCGTTTTCTCATTAATCAATCATGAGGGGAGTGCATCAATCATCTTTGCGCCCCTCTACACGGTCTCGGCAGAGGACTAATGATTTAATTAAAATTAGTGTCATTGAAACCTTTAGCTCTCGTGATGTTTCACGAGAGCTAAAGGTTCAGGTACAGTTCTTGCAGGGTATAGGGGAGCTGAAATGAAACAAATTGGACCCTCTGTATGTTCCGTAAAATTTAGTCGTTTTGATACTTTTTATATTTTTTGTGAAGTCCCATATACTAAAGTTAATGACCGATTTAAAATAAATAACATTTTGAATGAGTTTTAATTCAATTGAAATAAATTCAATATACCAAAAATAAAATAGGTAATTAATTGGATTACAAAACTACTATTGATTAAAGTTTTGTTTAATCATTGACGATTTTAGTGTGCCCGATCTACATGATTAAATTGTTCATAGGCGATTGCGGTTAGTTATAAAGTCGATAAGTAAGTAAGTAATTCAGTTTAACCGTTTCAGTTTCGGTTAGATTAAATTAAACTAATTTAATTTTCAATCCTTTTGCTTAATTCACTGTCACTAATTGACTGTGGAGACCGCACCATTTTATTATTATTTATTAATTTAACATATCTCACGGCGATAAATATAGTTCCTTTTCTATTGAATTCCACATTTGTCGGTGCCTAGGTTAGCTCCGATATTGGGATCGTAAACAGCTATCAGGTTAATTCAATAATGGCGGAACATGTCGAGCTGGCTGCGGATAATATTGGATGCGACTCCGTGGCTCGTGTTAGATTTAGTCATCATTTTGGATATTATATTGGTAATTATTGGGTGAATATTTAGCTAACGGGTATTTTAATTTAGTTAGATAGTGTATTGTAGGAGAGGACATGGTATAAAAAAACATATTAATTTGAATATATTCAAACTAAACTTACCTTATTCCAGCAATGAAGTCTTATATCTTTTTAGTTTTTAGCGAACTAGCGCCGATAGTTTCTACACATTTTATTGTGTCCAGGTATCAAATACGGCATTTATCAGTCAAAACGTTATAAGCCAGAACTGTGTCTTCTTCGTGTGAATAACTACTGACTGATAACATATACCTACGTATAAATACGATGACAGCTATATTGTTCAGATGGGGTGGGTAAAGATGCACCTGTACACCACTTTTCCTTGACCACGTAAGAATTTATAGCAATATAATAATAGTTTGGCCCAATCCTGGGAATGGTCCTCCCTTCACTGCGAGGGGGATTCAGGCCACAATCCACCACGCCCCAGAGTGGGTTTGCGGATTTCACGCGGATTTAAGACATGCAGGTTTCCTCACGATGTTTTCCTTTACCGTAAGCTTTTTTTTTTCTTTTTTTTTTTTTGAATGGACTATATGTTGTTGTCCAGAGTGGCCATAACAACTTCACCCGGACAGAGGGCGAGCGCAAGTGCGCTCCAGCCAGAGGGGCAGGGGGGCAGCTAGCTCAAGGGTGCCACAAGGGACACGACCTCGGCTTGGGCCGCTGCCAGGAGAGGTGGCGAGGGTAAATCTACCACCGGATCGGAACGCGACCTCGACTGAGAAGATCCGGCAAGAAACTATATAGCTGTATAATAACAATAATCCGTAAGCAAGTGATCATCATATATTGTAATTATGATTATAGCAATCGTATAAGTATTTACGAGCTTTTGTAGAACTTAACTGAACCTAATGATTTAACTGAACAAACCACTTGATCCTGTCCCTATTGTAAGAAAAACTTACAAAAAAACTTCACACAAAAGGGGTTATTTGACAATCAGAAAGCCACGTCGGGCAGATGAGAAATTACCCTGTAATAACTAAAGTAGACACAACTGATATAATATTTCAATATGACAGTATCGGTATTGTAATATTGTTCCCCGGTGGAAGGTTTTAATATCTGGAACGGAACGGGGTATTCAGGGCAGCGCTGATTGGGGAGAGATGGGAAATAATTTGAAGCTGCAACAAAGCAAACTTTCGATTTCATCCCGAACTTTTTATTGCGCTTACAGACACTGCTTATGATAGAAAATTGAAAAAATAAAAGATAATGTTTTGGAAATACAAATCTTTTGGTAATGAATTAGAATTCATATTTGTTTGTAAGCTTTGTGGACTTTAGCAACGGTAAAGGGTTTAGTAAGTGTTTTTTTTTATCGCCAAGCTAAATTAATGTGAATTTTACACTGAAGGTATAATTTATCACTCGGCGGAATTCTACAATTCTTTTATTAAAATTTGAATTCCCAGAACAGAATGGAATCTGCCCAGAGATCCAGGTCAATGATTACGCATAAAAATATATTTTAATTTTAAATCACAAGTCGCAACCTTTTTTAAAAGTTGGTTGTTCTTGCTGTCAGTAACCGTTATTTAATATTATTTTATTTACCGGTTAAAGTAACTGTATTTTAGTGATGTGCACGCGTTTTAAGATATAAGCATCAATATCAGAGTTCACTGTCTCGGAATGAGTCAGAGTTGGGTCCGATGGTCAAGTCTTAATGTAGACGATGACTAAATCATCAATCTCGGAAACTGTTTCAGACACTTGCTGAAAATATATTGTAACTAATATTACAATTCCATCTTCGTCTTCCGTGTTTCGCTTTTTTCCTTCCGTTCGCAATAGAAAATTATTTTCCAATTCAAGTCACACAAACATTGAATTAATTATTTATTGCTACGCTTTTATATTGAAACGTTTGTTTAAAACTAATTTAAGTATTTACAACAAAGATTGAAATAGCATGAGGTAAATATTCCATTATAAAAAATGCCCTTTTCATAAAATCTTTCAGTGGGGAATGTTCACGTTCATTCTTGACCTATTAACGATACAAGACACGTTACAAACGGTACGGCTGTTCTATAGCTACGTCGAAATATAAGGATTAGGAGCTTTCAGGAGATTAACTGGAGCGGACCCCGTCTGACCGTTTCATTAAAACTTGCTCCCCTCTGGCACGAAGCTGTTCTAATTACATTCGAAACAAAAATCATTTTGTGTCACATATTTCTTTGTGAAGGTAGTATACCCAATCTGTAGCTAATTAAATACAGCTCATATACGGACTGGCTTGATCCGGGTAGTACCACCCGTTCACAAAAGATCGGCATAAAGCGGCTATACAAGCTGCGTTTCGTACGATGAATTATCCGATATTCACACGAAAAAACCGACACCGTTTTGTGTATACATTTATGACGGACTAGCTGTGCCCCGCGACTTCATCCGCGTAGTATTGGATTATTGGGTTAAAAAGTGTACTATATGTTAACCCCGGTTATAATCTATCTGTATTCCAGATTTCATCCAAATCCGTTCAGTAGTTTTTGCGTGAAGGAGTAACAAACATACATACATACATACATACATCCACACTCACAAATTTTCGCATTTTAATATTTCGCATTTATTATATAATGGCCATATTTGACATCTAGATATAATTAAATGTATAGAAATTATCGGTGCCGGGTTAATCGTGTGAATTATCGGTAAGATCAATGTTCACTTCACCGCATGTCATCACATTTCACACCGTGTAACGAGACCGGTGCACGTGGGTAAAATTAATTTCGACGTTCTCATCCGATTACGGGCCGATCAATTTAATTTCCCCTCGATTCAGCCGTCTATCTAATTATATCAATTCTAATTTGTTTCAGTTACGAACGGGAAGCGAGCTCCAACAACGATAACTAGTCGAATAACAAAACGAGTAAACGACGAAGCGCCTTCAATCGATACATCAATTACGTTAGGTTTAAGAGTACACTCAGTGTTCAAGTGCCAAGTGCGGTAGGGGCGCGGCGCGCGCGCCGGTCGCGGACGGTGTCGGGTCTGGTCGCGCGATCGATGTCAGTGTGAGTCGGCGTGAGTGAGTCGCGCGCTGGTGCGCGTCGGGCCGGCAAGATTGAGGTGGTGGCCGGGTGCGGTTGGGGCAGGCGAGCGCGCGTGCGCCCCCTGCACGCGCTGACCCGCGCGGCCGGCATGCTGGCGTCGCAGCGCTCGCAGTCCTGCAACGAGGAGGGCGCGTTCTTCGGGGCGCGCGCGCTGCGCCGGCCGCGCGGCAAGGGCAGCGGCAGCCCCACCTGCTAGGGGTACGCCATGTCGCTGCGCAGCCTGCATCGGCGGCTATCGTCCGCCAATAACACGTGAGTACCTTTTACTTATGCCCTTTTAAACTCCAATGTTGGCACATTAGGGTGACTGTTTCACAGCCAGGAAATGAAACTCTCCTATTGGTTGTAGCGGGCGGGCCCGCTTCATGGGAGGGCCAAGTGGACCTTTAGGGTCTATTTAGCCAGACTGCACCCGGATTGAAGCCAACTGCTAAATTGACTGTGATGCTGTTGATATAACTGAAACGAACCGACTGCAAGCGGACTGCCAGTCTGGGTGCAGTTGGCGTGCAGTGCAATCCACCTATTTTAAAATACATCTTATCTGTAATGTTGGAGGCTGCTTGCATTCCGGATGCAGTTCTTCTCAATATACTCTTAACTAAAACAGAAGGAGATAAATAAAGTTATTTTTAAATTCTAAAATGTTAAGAGTTGCCTGGAGCTAATACCTTACTTTGACGATTTAAAAACAAATACATTTATCTAGTTTCATTGGGACAGGTTAACCTCTGCGAATAGGAAATGGAACGAAATCCATGATCTTAAACCAGCAGGTATTGTATAAAAACCTTACATTAACGATATAAAAACAAATGCATTTAACTAGGTTCATTTGGACAACCTCTGCGAATAGGAAATGGAACGTTATTCATGATTTTAAACCTGCAGGTGTACTGTGTAACCTATTACGTAAGCCATTAACAATTAATCCGATATCCAGCGACGTAGACTCATTATACGCGGCCCGGCAACTAATACGCCTCAATTTGGGTAATCCATTCATATTTATCCGAATCCGAAAGACGATCCAGGCGAATCCAACGACAAGTCATCAAAATGTCGAACGCCGACCATCGGGATGTGAATATTCAATTGCCGTAACCTAAATCTAGAGCGCAGCCGTAAATAACGAGACCGGACAAAAGTAGACTTAACTCTCTTTAAATTTAGATCGGTTTTAGGTTTACAGGTTTCTAAGCTCGATCTCTTCCTGCGAGCGTAATTAGTGGTCGATAATCGCGGTTTATATATGTAGATGGCGTATGTAGCGTTGCTTGCGCTCTGGAACACTTGAAAATTATGAAGTTTATACGTTAGGCGTGTTCGTTAGAAGATGCGATAGATTGGTAACATAAGCCGGTGTAGCTCGGTGTAGGTACAGAATCTGAAGGCTGTAGACGGAAAAGGCTTGAGAGTTGACTAAGATTCTGATAATACTATCGTATTTTCCAGTTTGGCCTTATTGAACCGGGTCTATACCAGGATTCCATAGCTTCCTTCCTTCTTAGTCTTAGTCTAGACCTGACGGGGGGTGGGACAGAGGGAAAGAAAGGGAGCTCTACTAATAAAAAAGCTACTTCGCTACGTCGTTCTTCAGAGAAAGGAAAGTACTATCCTAGTCGAACCAGCCCATACACTTAGGAGTTCTAGTCAATAGGCTCTACAAATGTATAATCTGTTGGTATTTGTTGGAAGCAAAGCTTTTTGAAGCGAAGATTCTATACGGATGTTTGGGGCGCTCGCCGCGCGGCCACTCTATCCGTGCTAAGCGTCAGTAGCGTTACATGACATATACTGAGTATACAGAGTGTCAGTTGTGGCGCGCGCAGCAGCTGTTTTTAACGCTTAGTTCCTATGCTTTATACAATAAAACTTCGCTTCTTACGGGCGTCCCTAGACGGCACTGTTTTACTCTTATATACCTACATTAGGAAAGCATAGTTAATGTACTAAGTGAAGTAGGTAACTATTATTTTCTGTTGTGCTATTAGAACCAACCAAAGCTCGTTTGTTGGTAGCTCGAACACCGATAGCTATCGCGGGCCATCTTTTTGCTAAATCCATTTACTTCTAACTATTAGGAACTTTATACGATGTTCGATCGAACAAATGTTACACCCTTTTGCATAAGTCAAATCTAAAGCAACTATATTACTTATTCAAACACCCGTTTATCTCATTCACAGTACGAAAATGTTCCTCCAAACATATAAATCATTCTGATTGACGCATCAAAAGGGTCGGTTGTTCCGACAAGGTGCGGGGGCCAATTATTGTTGTCGGAACCGTCGATCGGACGCTGCTAGCTGTAAATTGACGGTGGACAATTATTGGCACGCACACCCCACTTCACATTGAATAGCCTGGATTAGTGTTGTCTAACTATCGACAATTCACCTAGAAAAATTTACATAATATCGATAGTATCGACACTATTGAGTATTGATACCTACTATCGATAGTATCACTATTATGGCGTGTTTTACTGAAATCAATATCGAAAAGTCGATGTTTTCGATAGTGACTTCCGTTTAATAGTGATACTATCGATACTATCGGTACTCAATAGTAAACTATAGCATCGATATCGATAGACAATCGATAGTTGGGTAACACTAGCCTGGATATTTGCATTCAAAGCTGATGCATCGGGACACGTCGTTATGATTTGCCGGTTTTAATTAAACGCGTGTTGTGAAGGAAATTTACGGAGATATTTCGGAAAATAGTGCAATATGCAATCTATGAAATAAATACAATTTGTTTCATATTAATAAGTACTGAGAATAAACAATTAAAATAAAACTATTTTTACGGATTATATCGCGTTTATTTAATTTTTATGTTCCCGACGTTTCGGTTGCTTTACAGCAACCGTGGTCGTCGGGAACATAAAAATTAAATAAACGCGATATAATCCGTAAAAATAGTTTTATTTCAATGTGTAGTATTCGCGTAAATATAAGAAAACAATATATAAACAATTAAGTTTTAACCAATTTTAGGTTCCGAGGACTCTACCATAACCTATGAAGGTTTTGCAGATAATGCGAAAGTATGGTTGATTGTGAGCGATACGAAAATTAATAGATTATTTAATGCAATTAACTAGTTGTTTTAGGGATTCATCTTAATTTGTTTTTAATTTGCTTTACAGTTTTCCATAGAGTATGAACACCACGAATTTATAAAATGGCAGAGTCTGGAGGCGAGTAACTTGAACTCAATCCGTGTTGACATTTCGTATTGCTTCTTGTTAGCCGTGGAATATCTATTCCACGGATAACATAAATAACATAAATAAATACATCTCTATTTATCAACTACAAGGGAGCCCCTAAAATGTCTATCCGTGACACACCTTGCTCGCTAACGGATAAAATACCTACTAAATAATCGATAGGTAGATGCTTACATAAATTAGAGTAAGTGACATTTTACTGACACTGTACCTACCAATACCTCGGTCGAAGCGTATCATCTTACAAAGTTCAAGCTGGAGAGTAAAAAAGAAAAGTACGAATTTGTAAAAAAAAATAATTCAAAACCAACTCCGGGGACGTTCGTACGAGCCAAAGGGAAAGACAGGCATGGAGCACGTTTTGATTTGAAGTGTCAAAGTTATATTCTTGACTATTCAAACTTGACAGATAATATGAGGTAGCTATCCAATGGAACGACCATCTTGAACGCTGTAAACCAGGGTTTTTACTACTGCGTGGTGACCAGTTGGTAACCAATTGCTATGAAATTTTTGAATACTTATATGACTACAGAAATGTAGAGCATACTGGGCTTGACGGTGTACGTCTGTTTCTTGCTCTCGTGTTACAAAGTAAATCAGAAGGACGCTATCGGATATATACACTTGCTGTTAGTCGCGGCTTCGTCCGTGTGGTACTTCGATCAAACAAATGTAGCCCTAGTTACTTCTTATAACCTCAGCTATCTGCCAGTGAAAGTCCCGTCAAAGTCGGTCGAGCCGTTGCGGAAACTACCCGGAACAAACAGGCAGGTAGACAAAAAAAATAATACATGTTTATTTTTATTATAAGTACCTACTGTATACCTATACTTTCATATGCATTTAGTATAAAGCGGTTATTGTGACATTACAAACAGACACTTATATTTTATTTATTTGTATAAGTACATGTTCAATGAAATAAGCGGACTCCATGCTTGTAATACCTCTATGGTACGAGCGGTGCTCAATGTCCTAAGGCGTAGGAGGGGCTAAAAATAGAACAAAAGATTTCATTCAGGGTCCAAGTGCGAGCCAAGTTCACCCAGCGCAGGGTACATACAACCTCCGGAAGTGATGCACTTTACCTACATCATCACTTTTCTTCTTATGTGTATAGGTAGTTATTTTACATAATAACAAAGTCGGAAAATAAGCGTTCAAACCGCAAAATGAAAAGTCTATTGCAGTCCGTTAAGGAATGACAAGCCATGTAACGACCAGCCTTCTGCTTGTAATTAGATAATTACAATCATCGCGTGGCCAATATAATATCGATTAATCCCTCCCAAGGGAAGGGAGGGACCCTTCCCTACCCTTCCCTTCCCTTCCCTTCCCTTCTTATTAGCGGAGTGTATAAGAAAAGAAATACCTACATTATGCTTCTTATTCTTAAACGAAAGCTCTCAAGTACACTCTGTTACAGTTCAGCATAAAAATTTCATAAAATGTTTCCATCGCGCGAGTAACTCATTGTTTTCATTTTACGAGTATGCGTAATCTGAAGAAAACATTGATTGGTTTTTATGTTGCGGGTTTTATGTTTACGGGGTGATTGGTGAGCCTTGTTTTATTTTCATGTTGCTGCTTATTAAAAGTAATGGACGTTCCCCTTGGGTATACCGTATTCGGGAGTCCCAATCCTTTCCCTCAAAGGGGGCAGTATTTTCGCTGGTTTCTTGTCTCGTAAAATCATTTTTATTTATATTATCGGGCACGGCTGACGTTGTCCTACCCATAACTTGATTGCAGCGACATCTACCGGGTCCAATTTCGAATATAACCCAACAAGGGTCCCACTCAAAAACATAGAAAAATGTCATCAAAATCGGTGCAGCCGTTTAGGAGGAGTTTAGTGACCAACTCACGTATAGAATTATATAGGTATTTACATATAAAGATTTGGTATTCAATTGTACTATTGTTGTATTGTAATTAATTTTACTAAAGTACTACAGTACTAGTCTATAATTGATTCAGTCTGAAAGTTTATTTCTCCGGCTTCAGTAGGACATTGCTAATTAAATTGGTTAACCACCTACGTTATTACATTGGGAATCTTCTGTAACATCTCATCTCTTTTAATCCCTGGTTAAGTACCGTAAGTATATAATATTAATTTGATAAAACTCTTGTAACTAAAAAATGTGTATACCTGCCTACCTACCTTTTTATAATTATAACAAAGTCGGCATACAAGCTAACGATCCGCCTGTTTTAAGCAGTTATCGTAGCCTATAGACGCTTGTAATACCAATCAATGCAGGATGGCAGAAGTGGAGACAAGTTACCAGCACTACATGCGACCCAAGGCTGCCAATCAAAATTAAAGGAAAAATCTACAAATCGATTATTAGACCGGTAATCATGTACGGCTCGGAATGCTGGGCGGCTAAAGTGCGGGAAGAGAAACGTCTCCACTCTGCTGAGATGCGAATGCTGAGATGGATGTGTGGAGTGACGCGAATGGATAAGGTGAAGAATGTGTATATAAGAGGTAGTGTCAGGGTAGCGCCAATAACAGATAAAGTGAGAGGTAGGAGGCTGGAATGGTTTGGACACGTGATGAGAAGGGATGAGAAGCATGTGACTAAACGAGTGATGAATATGAATGTGGATGGATACAGTGCGAGAGGAAGGCCCAAGAAAAGATGGATGGATTGTATTAAGAATGATATGAACGAGGTTGGAGTGGATGTGAGTATGACGGGAAAGCGCGATGTATGGAAGGAAAAGACATACTGCGCCGACCCCAGATAATGGGAAAAGGTAAGGCAGATGATGAGACGCTTGTAATACCAAAGGCATTGCTCGCACGTTGTCGACCTGAAGAAGAGTGGGACAGAGGAAGCGGAATGGATGGTGGATTGGGCTTACGGCTCTCTTACTAATCGTACGAAACGCAACTTAATAGCTACATCACACTGATCTTCTGTGAGAGGGTGGTGCTACCGGGGTAGAGCCAGGCCGTAAATGAGCTTGTAGTCACTTGGCTACAGATTGGCTATACAATCTTGACATTAAAATTAATAGGGATCTTATCCATTAAATTTAACTTCTAAACCGACCGCTTGCGACCGCTTGGCGCAGTGGTTCGAGCGTAGGCCGCTCGGCTCACTGCATCGGGTGGTTGCGGGTTCGATTCCCGCCAGGGTAAATTTCGGAAATGGCCTTTTCGTAATTTTCCCTGGTCTGGGTGTCACTGGAATCGCCCCCAGTCCATTGTACGGTACCCATAGTACAAGCGTTGCTTAGTTTGGAGCCATACAGTTGGTGTGTTTGTCTGGCGATATTTATTATTTTATTTTTTAAATATAGGTATTCAAGTGCTACTCACCGTCCAACGTCTCCTCGCGAGTAGTATTACACAGCCCAACGTAACCCAGCCCAAGAATGTGACACAGCCAGTGATTCCGCAAAATTTCCTCTATGCGATGTCTACGGAGAAGCCACTTGCATACTGAGCTCAGGCAATTTCGACCATGCACCTTGCATAACTCGGTTGTAATTTGCGTGGCGCTGGCTGTAGTAGCTTAAGTCTTTGGTCAGCATACAAGGGTCACACCGCAAAGTGGATTTGAAACCGCGCAGAATGTATTTCCGCTCTTTGCCTATACACATATACAGTGTGTAGTAAAAAGTGTTATTGTTTAACCCAGTTTACATTAATTAAATCTGAGTATTAGAGAGGCTATTTGTATTGTGTACTTTCGTGTTATTTTGAGTGGAGAGCCATTGTTTTATGAGTAGTACAGTCAACATCAAAAGTGGCGTGGTTTCTGAAATGTCTACCATAATGTAGTCGTATTGTTAAACACGTCATAAAAGTATGACAAAGAGAGTTTTTTAAAGTTATCGATAACACAAGATCTCGTATAGTAATTTTGAATCTTTATACGACAGTGTTTTGAACATTATTTTACAATTGCAATAAAAAAATTGACCACACCCCATTGTTTCAGCAATTTAATGGAACAAGGAGTTTAATTGAAAATGACCGCAATGCTTGCTACCGTTTGAATAATAACAATAGTTATATAATTTTATGTAGATTGGCTACGCTAGAACAAAATGGGATACGTACGAGTCAAATGGACTAATTAAATATTTGTTTAAATTTTCTACTGATGAAAAGCAAACGTTGACTTTAAGTAGGTACTTGATAAGACCCTGCCATGGCACGTACGGCACTCACAGAGGGATACGCAAAGAACGCAATTATTAAATATTCTATTACACCTAATTAATATTGGACATGGTGATTTATAATGAACTAGCTGAGCCCGCGACTTCGTCCGCGTGGAATTTAACTTACCAAAAAAGCCCGCTCCCGCGTTGTGAGACCGCGCGACAGGACCCATTTTTTCATTTTTATTAAAATTTTGTTTTTCTAAAATAAAAGTAGCCTAAGTTACTGCTTTTAACATCAGCTACCTACCAGTGAAAGTCCCGTCAAAATCGGTCCACCCGTTTCGGAGATACTCTTTGATTTCATGTGTTTTTATTTTTTTACGCGGAACCCAAATTGTTTTTCGAAAATTAAAGTAGCCTAAGTTACTCCCTATAACATCAGCTATCTGCCAGTGAAAGTCCCGTAAAAATCGGTCCAGCCGTTTCGGAGATTACCCGGAACAAACACACAGACAGACAGACATTTTTTTTTTAAATCGCGTGTTTTATAGGTGTCGTATGTACTTTGATATGCATTTAGTGAAAAGGTGTTATTTTGATATTACAAACAGACACTCCAATTTTATTTATTTGTATATATTTATTATTAATTTTATATGAACTCATGAGTACCAAATATTTTTTGACATAAATAATTTTTACTTACAAAGATATTTGCTATGAATTATTGGTAAAGCTCAAGCAGTGATGACGTCAGACTTCACCAGATAGTAAATACAGTTCTTGAATTTTGAACTTTAAACATCTGTTTATTTGCCAATTTAATGTTATTTTGAAAATTTAGGCACATGCCTATTATGTTCACTGTTGGTTACGGGACTCCCGCATTGCGAGATGGCTTGAGGATGAGTTCATCACACTGGCGAACTTAATGCGTTTTTCAAGAACTTGAATGCTCTCAGACTTGCAGTCTTCTGCAAGTGACTGAGATGAAATTATTTATTTATTTATTTTCTCAATACATACAAACATCTTTACAGGCTAGACCCAATGCGACATTGTTGCAAACTTAAAATTAAAATAATTTAACTGTTTTTATTTAACATAGCAAATTCTATATGTAGCTGTCATTGTACATTCACCCAAAGTGCAACAGAATAAGTCCAAGTCCTCAGCCATGAGGTTGAGAGTGCGGAGTGCGCTCGTGAGCGGCGGCGCCTCGCGCAGCAAGTTAGTTCGCGCGCACGGTTCCACCAGCAACCGCGGCTGACGACGACGACCCACATACCCGTCTGGCACGGCTAGCTCCACCCTTCGCAATATATCCACATTGTTTATCTTCCCTCTAATTACCTTAAAGATATAAGTCACTAGTGTGAGTTGCCTCCTGACCCTTAGTTCATTATATCCGCCCAAGACAAATAGAGTTGGATACATCAATGGATAAAATGGATATACCCCGTATTCCCTCATATATTTGTACGTGATAAATTTCTTTTGCACTCGCTCCAACATGAGATTATACTTAGTTTCATGTGAAGCCCAGATAACTGCATTACATTATAGTTGGCTTCTAACTAAAGCATTATATAATGCCGTTATAGCTTGAATATTTGTGAAGCCTTTAACCATTCTAAGCACAAATCCAAGGTTTCAACCGTTTCTATAATCAAGGTTTTATTAAATAAATAAATAAAATAAATATCGCCAGACTGTCACACCAACTGTATGGTCCCAAACTAAGCAATGCTTGTACGTTATGAAAAAAAACCAAGGTGCATTATTAATATTCATGCTTGAACTCTCAACTAAATGTGAAGATTTAAAGATGGGGTACATAACATCACGCTTCAGGTATAGATTCAATCGTAGTTCAGTGTCTGGTCGCTATCTGGTGGAACTAGACATCAATACACTAATTGCTCCTAACATTGTAAGTAAATGTGGCTATAAATAATAATAATATCGCCAGACTGACATACCAACTGTATGGTCCCAAACTAAGCAACGCTTGTACTATGCGTACCGTACAATGGGGGCGATCCCAGTGACACTCAGACATGGGCAAATTACGAAAAGGCCATTTCGAAAATTTGCGCGGCGGCAATCGAACCCGCGACCACCATGTGCAGTGAACCGAGCGGCCTACGCTCGAACCACTGCGCCAAGCGGTCGATGCCGATTTTTCGGGATAAAAAATCTACGCTAACAATGTTACGCATAAAAGTAGTTAATATTTCCACAACAAATTTACGAAATGGCGACGTATATTCCAGGCTAGATGAAACGGGAGTGGAGCGCGCGCGTGAGTGGAATACGATCGTAGGCTGGCGCAACCTTCCTCCGTTCTGACACTTCGCTTAATTCATCCGAAGACGTGAGCTTCAACGATACTTGATATATTGAGTTTACGCAATATATAAATAACCTGACATTATATACTAACTTGCTAGAGATGGGAAACAGTTTTCAACTTTATTTCAAACACTGTATTCAATTTAAATATTCGAAGCATAATAATAATTCCGAAAAAAATTGCTGGTCGGGAGCGGAAGTAATGGCATTGTGATTGGTTTATCCTACTTATATATATACTAGCTGAGCCCGCGACTTCGTCCGCGTGTAATTTAACTTAACAAAAAAGCCCGCTCCCGCGTTCTGAGCCCGCGCGACAGGACCCATTTTTTGAATTTTGTTTTTCTAAAATAAAAGTAGCCTAAGTTACTGCTTATAACATGAGCTACCTGCCAGTGAAAGTCCCGTCAAAATCGGTCCAGCCGTTTCGGAGATTACCCGGAACAAACACACAGACAGACAGACAAACATTTTTTAAATCGCGTTTTAGTTATAGGTGTCGTATGTACTTTCATATGCATTTAGTGAAAAGGTGTTATTTTGATATTACAAACAGACACTCCAATTTGATTTATTTGTATAGATAATATTATAAATGCGAAAGTTTGTGAGTGTGGATGTATGTTTGTTACTCTTTCACGCAAAAACTACTGAACGGATTTGGATGAAAATTGGAACACAGATAGTTTATAACCTGGATTATTAACACATAGAATACTTTCCTTAAGTCTACGCGGACCAAGTCGCGGGCAGCAACTAGTCGAAAATAATGTTGTATTGTAATTAGCTTATTGTCAATCATATAATGTTTAGTAAGCGCATGTATTTCGGAAGTCCAAAGGGGTGATTGGTCCGTGAAACTTTAAGATCGCTTGTTTAGGACATACTTAGATAAAATAAATAAATCTTTATAGATTTAACCTTTCGGTAGTCAAAACAAGACGCCCATGTCATGCCAGACTTCAAAATAGTCGCAGAGGCAGTATAGAATTAAACCAGTAGCGTGGTCTTCTGACGTCATTTCAGCGAATGTCTTCACGTGACCTAACCTCAGTGGGGTGCAACAGCGGAGGTTCTGTGTCTATATGAAATTATAAACAGGAGGTTAATTCAAAGTAGCAATATTTTGAGGTAGAATAGAACTAGAGACGTTTGTAGCGAGTTCATGCGAAGAGTAACTTACATGGATCTAATTAGAGAGTTGGGTAGCGCGCCCTGAGGCCTCAACAAAAACTTTGTAACAGCTGCAGATACCTGCTGTAGTTACAGAAATTATTAATTAGTAAGCTGTTTTGCTTACTCAAGTGGAAAAACGATATATCGAGTTCATCTAGGTGGTTATACGCGTAGTCAGTTCATTTAATGAAGGCGCGTGATTTATTGTAAACTAGCGACCCGCCCCGGCTTCGCACGGGTGCAATGTTGATACTAAATATATACTACAGAATGTCGCCGGCCGGTACCGCCGCAACCGCTATGTCCCTGCATTTAGTTCTGTGATATCTTCGAAAATATTCATTTAAATTACATGCTGTAAAGCGCCATATTGATCTATATTAAATGCACAATGTATTTAAGGCAGTTAATTGGATAAGGATTAATGCTGTATTGCTTAAAATCGCTTCGTAAATAAGTCATTATTTCTCGTAAAAAGTAAAGGATAAAAAATGGTTATCTCTTAGAGATATATACCATCCCGGACTTTTTTGTAGACCTTTTTAAGGTGTACAAAATTGTAGCACATTATTTTGATCTAACTCGTAGGGTTCAGCCAGCGTTTGCAATGTAAGCGCAAAAAAATATGTTTATTTACGACATCACATTAGAAACCTCGAAAACTATCAGTGTTTCTCTACTATATTATGCATGTATTATACATATAAACCTTGCTCTTGAATCACCATATTTATTAAAAAAAACCGCATCAAAATCCGTTGTGTAGTTTTAAAGATTTAGGCATACATAGGGACATACAGACAGCGGGAAGCGACTTTGTTTTATACTATGTAGTGATTGATCCATATGCCAATATCATAAGTGTCCTAGCACGCGTCTTCGTGAAATGAACTATACACCCTTGTCGTAGTAGACCATACAGACTTAAGGCTTAAGTAATAAATCAAGCATTTACTGAGAAAAAATATACGGCACGGTATAATTTTTGTAGTTCCTAGGATTATGTTTGGTATAAATAGTAAATGTATTGTAATTACAACAAATAACTTATGAATACGAGGCATTACATAAATCTTTGCTGTAATTACAAAACGTTTAGAAAAAAATATTAAAAATAATACTATTTGTTACCGTATTTTTATAGTGTATTTATTAGCTACAATCTGAGCGCGGATTTTACAAGTCCTTACTTACTTATTTCGAATTACATTCGTACCACAAAAAGTTAGTGAAAATCGTTACATAACACGTGCCGAACGCGCTTCTCCGCGTATAATTTACCAACAGAATATATAAAGGTGTAGGCATCGGTGCTTCAACGAAGTAGAACCAAATAACGTAAAAGGGACAGCAATACGTAATATGTTGATGTCAGAAAGAGAGAGTTGGTGTTATTTGGCAAGGTTAAGGGACGTCTTGAGGTGAGCTCTCGATTTTGGTACCACTTAAGCCGGGGTTATTTCATAACACATAAATGTATTAGAGGAATTATATTAATTTCCAAATTATGATTAAACTTAGCGGAGAAGCGAGACCTACCCAGTGATATTGTTGTGTTGCTATCTATAGCACTCAAGAATGTTCAAAAGTATTATTCATGCGATGTTTTCGCTGATAATTAAATCTATTACTGTAGCGCGTCCGGCGATTTCACGCGATCATGCAAAAGCGCATTTCGTTCCTTATTTGCAGAGTATGGAGAACTACTTACAGCCTCTTGGCCACAGTTTCCCAAAAGCAACGCAGACTGTACTCTCGTGAAGCATTGGAGGATAGATCACATATGGAGGATAGATAGTGTCAGTCGTCTACCGTCAACCTATATTCACTAGATAGATGATTCCTAAGTAATATTTGGATATGTTTTGGTCCAAAAAATGTTGTCCTTTATATGGATTTAGTCCGAAATAAATGTTTGTTATTATTATTTTTTAATACTTAAGAGTGAATGGGATGCATAGATCATTTTTTGTCTTGCTTAGCGTATCGGTTTTTAGTTCAAACGACACCAATTGTTTGGTGCCAATCAAAATAAGTTTAAGGTGAAGGCGCCTGTCTAGCCCGCGAAGATCAAATTTTTTGAGTTCTTTTAGAAATTTTTCAAAATCTGACAATAATAAAAGACAAATTTTGTAATTCGCGAAAAAGACCGTGTGCAGTGCATTTATTAATACATTTATTTTACTCTAAATATTATCACGGTGGATATGATACTAGTAAATTACTAAATATACAAAAATTGCCAGATTTTCTGGATAGCTGTCGTTCTTGAAATGTTTTAGAGTAAGTTGGATATATTAATAAATGCACTGCACACGGTCTTTTTCGCGAATTACAAAATTTGTCTTTTATTATTGTCAGATTTTGAAAAAATTCTAAAAGAACTCAAAAAATTTGAACTTCGCGGGCTAGATGGGCGCTTTAGCCTTAGTGGTTTAGGCGGATTATTTGCATAATAATAAAGCCTGAGTGTGCCTTGAGTCGATATTTGATTATAGCTGTCAAAGTCATTAAAAATGGTAGGTTTTGCTTTGGTTGGTATTTCTTTGTAGCTACTATTTCTGTTTCTTACGGGTGTACCTACGCATGACTGCGTCTTTATTTGCATTTGTTTCTAAGTGTTCCACACACAAAACAAGTTTTTGTGTTTGTCTTTTTAAAAATAAAACAACTATAAACTCCTGTGTAATACTTACGTGACAAAATTCCCTTGATCAACACCATTAAACGTATTTATGAACGTTTGGGATACAAATGGCTTATTACCGAAGTAACTATAGCGCAAAAAATCAATTGATTCCGATTCAGCAGTAATCGGAGCCGGCAAAAAACACGCCCGTCCCTTTGAATTCATTTTCTTTAATATTCAATTAGGTGTTTCGGAGACCCGTACCGATGTTTGCCGAAGGCAGAAAGTGGCAACTGTAACTGGATTTGTATGAATATATTTTTTTTTAAATGCTGAAGTAGGTATGTTGATAGTCGTCTTTTCTTTGATCAATAACATATTCCTCGACTAACTGTTCATGTATTACGTTACTGATAATAAAATATTAAGTATATATAAAATTTTGTTTCTACTTGCTAATAACTTATTGAACGATAGCAAACAGCAAAACCTAAAAGTAATGTTCAGTTTACAATTATATCTTCTATACAAATAAATGAAATTGGAGTGTCTGTTTGTAATATCAAAATAACACCTTTTCACTAAATGCATATGAAAGTAAATACAACACCAATAGCAAAAACGCGATTTAAAAAAAATTGTCTGTCTGTGTCTGTCTGTATTTTTGTTCCGGGTAATCTCCAAAACGGCTGGACTGATTTTGACGGGACTTTCACTGTAAGATAGCTGATCTTATAAGGAGTAACTTAGGCTACTTGAATAAAAAAAAACAATTAGGGTTCCGCGTAAAAAATAAAAACACATGAAATTAAAGAGTATCTCCGAAACGGCTGGACCGATTTTAACGGGACTTTCACTGGTAGATAGCTGATGTTATAAGCAGTTATAAGCAGCAACTTAGGCTACTTTTATTGTAGAAAAACAAAAAAAAATGGGTCCTGTGGCGCGGGCTCAGAACGCGGGAGCGGGCTTTTTAGTTTAGTTAAATTCCACGCAGACAAAGTCGCGGGCTCAGCTAGTCTTATATAAAATTCCGGTGTGCCGCGTAATTCCTCGCCTCCTGAACGGCTTGACCGATTTTGATGAAATTAGTTTTGTGTTCTTTAGCGGTAGCTAGACGGTTCGGAAGCTTTAGTTGTGCGCCATGAATAGGATATACGCTTGCAAAGAAGCTGGAAAAAGCTAGTGTGTAGATAAAATCAGGTCAAACTAACAAGGTGCAAAACGAGAACTAAGTTAAAAGTTGGTACCGGAAAGCTCTTAGCTTTATATACTTTCTCATATAGTGCTCAACCTATTTGCCACGTGGTGTGACGTCATAAGTTTATTACACGTCTATCGGGAACCCTTGTGCGTAACGTTGAATATTTCGTGGTGTTTTTGTGAATGAACGACGCGCGGTGTATAGCATCTAAATATTCATGGGTCCGGCGAATGAAAACAATAAATTTGTGGATGTGGACTCGCGCCGCGCCACCGCCCGCGCCGCTGCCGCCCGCGCCGCTCGCAAAACTTAACGATCTTCGTGCGCTTTACACGCATATTCTGTGAAATCAAATTAAAAATATTAATTCAGTGCCTCAATTTGGAATACGCGAATCTACCTGCTAATCCCGACATTGTGATGACTTTTTATTATTTGTGAATGTTAATATTGAGGTTACGTGTGTGTGAATCCTGTGCAATGGATGTGAAAGCTTGAGCGAACAAAGATCTTATGGAATATTGTTTGTTGCCAACGTAAGTACCTAACATGTTTCGTATTATCGTATCTGGCGATATAATTATAATTCAAAAAGTGGATTTAACACAGAAAACAGCAAATTATTTTTGTAGTTCTCAGTATTTTTTTTTTTACAAAAACGATTTGTAATTACAACAAAGAGTTATGTAATGCCTCATACACATACAATATTTGCGGTAATTACAAAAATAATAGTAAAAATACTAAAACAAATACTAGAAATTACAAAATAATTTATTGTATTAAATTTATTATAATTGTCTCTTATTGTATTATTAAATCAAACGTGATTATGTTGTATTCTCGTGTCAGAGCAATAATTTAACTTTTAACTGATGTTAATTAACCTTTTTAAGTCCTTTCTTGTCTCTTTTAAATATTTGCACACCATACAATTGTGTGGGGATGTTTTTGTATGTGTGTGTAGGGGGTGGTGAACGAATTGTATGTGAGTGCGAATCCACTCATAACGTGTTTACATTGCCAACTGAATGGCAAATGGAATGAACATCTAATGGAAAATGGAATGGATTGGCTGCACACACAAATTATTGTTGAAGCAAAAGGCGGAAGCGGAGTCACAAATTTTATCGCGACATATCCAAATTAAGATACGTTTTATAATCGATTGAAATAGACTGTATATTTGGACCGAGTAAAGCTATTTAGCTAGGGGGAGGTATATGTCCAGCAGTGGACGTCTTTCGGCAAAGATGATGAAAGATATCGTGGGAGTGAATGGTTCACTTGCTGTAGGAGCTTCGACCTATGGAGACTTTGCTTGAGCATTTCAAGGGCACCTAGTCGTCCCAGGGTGTTTGCGACTTACTTATACAAGCCAGTGTACAAGTAAAGGTGAATTCCTGTTTAAGGCTAAAGCGCCCATCTAGCCCGCGAAGTTCAAATTTTTTGAGGTTTTTTAGAAATTATTCCAAATCTGACAATAATAACGGTCTAGACACGGTCTTTTTCGCGAATTACAAAATGTGCCTTACATTTTGGAATTCGCTAAAAAGACCGTGTGCAGTGCATTTATTAATATATCCAACTTACTCTAAAACATTTCAAGAACGACAGCTATCCAGATAATCTGGCAATTTTTGTATATTTAATGATTTACTAGTATCATATCCACCGTGATAATATTTAGAATAAAATAAATGTATTAATAAACGCACTGCATACTGTGTTTTTCGCAAATCACAAAATGTTGTCTTAAATGTTTTCAGATTTTGGATAAACTATAAAAATACTCTAAATTTTTTAATTTAGCTGGCTAGACAGGCGCCTTCACCTTAAACTACGGCTAGGTACAAGTTATCCATACATTTTGAATTAATTATACGCTGTCTTATGCATTGTTTTTATTATATTCTGTTCTTAATTCTATCTTGTTATATATTACTAGCTGTACCCCACGACTCCGTCTGCGTGGAATGTAGACAACCCTTAACATTTAGGGGTAAGAAAATAGATAGAAGCCGATTCTCAGAGCTACCCGATATGCACACAAAATTTCATGAAAATCGGTCGAGCCCTTTCGGAGGAGTATGGTAACTAACATTGTGACACGAGAATATTATATAAAAGATAATATTTATTATGTATTATATTACGCACGCATGTATTTTATTATTTCATTTTATTAATTATATATAACTAGCTGTGCCCCGCGACTTCATCCGCGTAGTATTGGATTATTGGGTTAAAAAGTATCCTATATGTTAATCCCGGTTATAATCTATCTGTGTTCCAAATTTCATCCAAATCCGTTCAGTAGTTTTTGCGTGAAGGAGTAACAAACATACATACATACATACATACATACATCCATCCACACTCACAAACTTTCGCATTTATAATATTAGTAGGATTTGTTATTTAGTTTCTACTGGGTAGTCAGTGACACGTATGACCAACTGAGGAGGGTTTGGCTGAAAATCGGCGCAGGGGGGAGTCTCGTTCTTCTACAGCACATGCTGAGCCAATTCCTTTCGGCACAGTTCACGCTGATCCTTACATTTTTATGTTTCCTATGTTTATGTCTTGTGTCTTGCGATGTGTGTCGAATAAATGTTTTTTGCTTTCTTCTTTTGTTATTTTTTCTAAGGAAATTTAAGAAAAAATCGTTGCGTCTTATCCATGTTAATAACGCGAGACAACTTGCTCGAGTGCGACAGTTTCGAGATGAATCCAGGCTTATAATGATTATAAAAGCGACCACAAATCACGCAATTTCGTTTACTCAAATGACGTATTTTTCCTAGTTATTTTGATTTAAAATCCAAACTACTGAACAGATTACGATGTTTTATATGGAAATAATCTGGAATAACATCTATACTTAAAAAAAAACAGTAAGTATATATATGAAGGAGTTCTGAGGCAACAAACACAAAAAAAAGAAAAAAACGGGTGCGTTCTCCGGACGCTCGACAGAAGTGATAACTTAAACTGACAGATTGGTGCCTTAACGCGTTACGTCACGAAGCGGTTTACCCTCCCATAAAAAAGTTATCACTTCAAAAATACAACTGAATAGAGAACCTCCTTCTTTTTGAAGTAGGTGTCCAAGAGGTGTCCAAGTGGCCCGTATCATAGCATCGCCAAGTGGCTATGCTATGATACGGGCCCGCTGCCTCCACCAATAAGATCGCTTCACTTGGCTTAGCTCAAGTTGTCAGGAAATTAAGCAATCCCATCGGTCAAAGCACGCAGGCCAGCTTCATAGCACAGGCAAGTGGACGGTCACCCTTACGGTATTAGAACCGGTTAGAGAAAGTCTTGCACACTTGAAATGGATTCGAAAATTGTCATCACTATAATGTGTACTTTCTGTAAACTATGAAAGGCGCGCCCACGCGCAGATATTGCACAAAATATATTGTACGAGTATAATTTCGCTTATCCCGCTTTAATTTTTAAAATTAATTATATATTATATACTAGCTGTCCCGGTAAACGTTGTTCTGCCATATAGAAAGAAAAAGAAAGAAAGAAATATATTTATTGGTACCATGGCAGAGCTATACAAAACTAACTAACTATACATACACAGCTTAGGAATATAAATGGACACATGTAGCTAGTTGTGTACTATCATACCAGGCCAAAGGGTCAACAGCTCAGCATATGCCAGGGTGCATGCGTGATGCATACCACCTGACGCTGGTTTTCAGCTGCAACCCCAGAACGATACACACACACAGCCACGGTAAGCACTACATAACTAAGTAAAATAAAATAAAATTAACATTACATATTTATGTAATAATTTAATTTACAATATAATTAGTAGATAGGGCAAATTTAAGAAAAACTATATATATATATACATATAAATTACTATGAAATGAAATATACTTTACGACCTATTTTCAGACCTATTCTCGGACCTCATACTACAGCTATAAAACAGACGAATTTCTGAACGCACTTATAAATATTTGACAACCAAGCGACAAATTTTATTTCTATAAAGACAAAAGACATCAAGTTTTTCATAGCTAGGAACAGTTTGTATTGGAAATTAAAATTGTCGCTTTTAGTATTCTCCTTTAGTTATTATGTATGTGTCTCACCGTTTAACCTTCCCTGAACTCCACAAATATTTCAAGATCAAATTTAGCCAAATCGGTCCAGCCATTCTCGAGTTTTGGTGAGACAAACGAACAGCAATCCATTTTCCTACTAATATTATAAATGCGAAAGTTTGTGAGTGTGGATGTATGTATGTATGTATGTATGTTTGTTACTCCTTCACGCAAAAACTACGGAACGGATTTGGATGAAATTTGGAACACAGATAGATTATAACCGGGATTAACATATAGGATACTTTTTAACCTAATGATCCAATACTACGCGGATGAAGTCGCGGGGCACAGCTGGTTATATATATAGATAACAGTGGTGTTATTTGTTCCCGATTATCAGCAAAGCACGCATGCTATTGTTTTAATATCTTAAACGTCTTTATTAATCTAATGCTGGGCATATACCTACCTATATGGACCTAGGCATGTATCATGCCTGTTTCAAACCATTCCATCCAGTTATCCTACTAATATTATAAATGCGAAAGTTTGTGAGTGTGGATGTATGTATGTATGTATGTTTGTTACTCCTTCACGCAAAAACTACTGAACGGATTTGGATGAAATTTGGAACACAGATAGATTATAACCGGGATTAACATATAGGATACTTTTTAACCCAATAATCCAATACTACGCGGATGAAGTCGCGGGGCACAGCTAGTTGTCTATAACACAGCCAACTAGAAGCGATACGAATAATGTTCGTGATCAATTCGGCCTCCGCCAAGCTCGCTAACATTCAAGCAGACATTTTATATATTCGTGGTTCATTCTATGTTAAAAACCGAAGTAATAATAAAGGCCGGTGAAACGTTACAAACAACTCATTTAATAAAATAATCTATTAATTTTTGTGGAGCTTCTCGTGGTACAGTTCATACTTTTTTATACCGCTTTTTATTCGTACACTACTGGTTATATTCACACACTAGCTGAGCCCGCGACTTCGTCCGCGTGGAATTTAACTTAACCGCTCCCGCTCCCGCGTTCTAAACCCGCGCTACAGGACCCATCACTTGTTTTTTGTTTTTCTAAAATAAAATTAGCCTTAGTTACTGCTTATAAAATCAGCTATCTGCCAGTGAAAGTCCAGTCAAAATCGATCCAGCCGATTCGGAGTTACTCTTTGATTTAATGTGTTTTTATTTTTTTACGCGGAACCCTAAATGTTTTTCTAAAATTGATGTAGCCTAAGTTACTCCCTATAACATCAGCTATCTGCCAGTGAAAGTCCCGTCAAAATCGGTCCAGCCGTTTTGGAGATTACCCGGAACAAACACACAGACAGACAGACAGACAAAAATTTTTTAAATCGCGTTTTAGCTATAGGTGTCGTATGTACTTTCATATGCATTTAATGAAAAGGTGTTATTTTGATATTACAAACAGACACTCCAATTTTATTTATTTGTATAGATTACCGATTGTACTCGTAGCTCATGTAAAACGTTAATTAAACACCAAAATGTCGCTGTCGCTGGTGTAACACGGGTGTAAGGTAGGCACTTGATATTCCGAGGCGGCTGGCCTGCTGCCAAAATTTCGCAATTCAATCAATACGTCACCCATTATTTCTATGTGGACAACCTTACGTTTCCCAATTAAAAAAAAATAAACGAAACGATTTTGATACTCATTTTAATTTGTAATGTATCAGTGTTCCTGTTTATTCCTTAAAAAAATAACAACTACTGTCTTTAGGGTTTCGTTGTCGTTATTAGGTGCCCTATTTTATGCAGAGTATTATCTATTTAGCGAAAAACTAAAAATAAACGCTATTCTTTATAATTTATCTTCGATAAATGTAACAATAAATCACCAAAACTTCGCCCCACAATAAAAAAGCTATTGAGTATGTAAAAGAAAAAGGTTAGAGCAACAAAAACAAACTTAGCCCAATGAACAGTGAAACTTGTGACCTAGGGTAATAAATAAAATGCCAACTTTTTAAAATTCCAATGACCTACGGAATGACCCAAATGTTGGTCGCTGGCGGCTGGCCAATCATGCTATCTACTAAGGGGCCGGAATGCTAGCTCCCAATTTTCACTTTTTAATTATCAAACCTCTTCACTACCTTTGACAACGGATGAATTGATTATTTCAAAAAAAATTTTGGTGTCGCATCTACTTGACCTAGTTATTTCTAGTGAAGTATTTTAGTCCAGTTTTTGTTACTAATCAAGGTTTCATGTTATATATCATGCAACTATGAAGCGTAGGCATGATAAGCATTTTTACATTGACAGATAACAGCATGTACCCGATTTAGCGACCCACTGCAGGCAAAAGTAAAGTAATACTAGTATTACTATAAAAATAATTACATTACCTTTTTTTAGGCCCGTATAAATAAATCTATCTCAAGCCTGGGAATGGCCTTCAGTACGCGTCTGACAAGTCATTTTGTACTGGGATGACGTTAGGATGACATTACCAAGACCGCTCTCAGACTTGAGATCGATTTGTTAATACGGGCCTTAATGTTCACTGCCGGGCATGAGCCTCCCCTCATCCGGTGGGGGATTTAGGAAATTATCCACCATCCTGGATCAAAGGGGATTGGCGGATATCACATGCCTAGTGTCTAATTTTTTTAAGACATGCTGCCTTCACTATCTTTTCATTCATCATAAGCAGTGATATTCGTAGAGAGATTATGATTCGCGCATAGATTTCGAATAACCCAGAGGTGCGAGCCGGGGTTTGAACCCAATGTGCAGAGCGCGTGCTACACCAATTGGCTATCAATTCTTATATTTACATTTTAATTTATACAAAATATTAATATCTGAAATAAATACAATAGGTGCGTTCAGATAAAGAAAAGTATGTGAAATCGGATACAGGAATATTCTACAACACGCTCGCCATATTATTTCCCACGATATCAAAATCCATCGCTGACTCAACTCTACATAAATTTATTATTGCGTAAGTTCCCCTTTGCTTTTGTCTTTTAAATCACAAGGCTTGTTGGAAAAAATTACGGTTTTAGGTATATATACGGATTGGAGATTTCGCTTCAAAGAAATCGCTGTTAGAAATAACACTTTGCTGTTTACTGTTAACTACTTGGTATTTTTCTAGGTATTCGAATATTAAACATAGATTTTATAGAATAGGTTTTGTCATCGAAATAATTAATACTACGTCCACGAGTTTTGTAGAGAAAGTTGACCTCGTTGTTGCATTCGGACCATATACTTAATAATTGTTTTACTTTAAACCAGACATAAGAACATAATTTTATAACATGACTCGCTGTGCCCGCGACTTCGTCCGCGTGGAAATTAAATGACAAAGTTTCATACAAACTTTCATCCCCTATTTTATCCCCTTGGGGGTAGAATTAATCAAAATCCTTTCTTAGCGGATGCCTACATCATAACATCTACCTGCATGCCAAATTTCAGCCCGATCCGTCCAGTGGTTTGGGCTGTGCGTTGATAGATCACTATGTCAGTCAGTCAGTCAGTCAGTCAGTCAGTCACCTTTGAGTTATATATATATATATATATAGATAAACACTATCATAAAAAGATTAAGACGAATCGATTAATGTAAGAATGATCAAAATCGACCCACTCGTTTGGCGTCTAGAGTGCCACAAACGATCAAACATACATACATACATACATAGGTTGATAAACACATTACTCTCCTTGGCGTTGCGCCAAAGCGTTGTGCAGTCGGGTAAAAAGAAAGTTGATTTTATTTGGTCAAGATATAACATATCATAATAATAAAGTACCTATTAGGTACTTATCCATACAATCAAAAATATATAAATAAAATCATTATACCGACCTCAGCAACGCTTGGGTACACTTAAAAGCTAGAAACAGCTGTACCTATTCAAGTAATTAAGTTGGTGTTGGTACCTAAGAAGGACCTACCCCTAACTTAGTGTAAAGATAGTGGCGCCGGCTCCAAATTAAAAAAAAAGTTTTAACAAGAACAAGGATACGATAAGGATAAAAAAGAATTATGTTACATTTTATGTTTACGAGCTTTCAACAGCTTATTCTTTCGAAACCGTATGCAAATAATAATTCTCAGATCACAAACGACACTGACCGGTGACTCCAAATTTGCATAAGCGAATAAATTTCCGCCCACGTTATTTATATCGTCTTATAAACCGAACATTTCCCATTATTTACCACACCATTGCTTGGTATATATCTGTTTTAGTCCGTTTATATTTGTGTTGATGGTGTTAGGTCATCGATCTATGCTGCTACGCTGAACTTTATCGCGGTGGCCGTGACCTATGTATGACTAATAGATTGTGGTGTCTATGTTGTGTTCGTCGTTTGGGCAATCAATCATAATACAGATTAAAATATGTATATTGAACATTATCCAGTCTAGATAAATGTATTTGTTAGCGAATTAACTTTTAATATTGAATTCGAATTGTTCCGCTCAACTTTCTTATTTTTTTATTTCATACGTACCTTCTCCTGACAATAATAAACACAACAAAAACAGAATTAGCGAAGTTGTTCCATCCGTTCACGCGTGATGCGATGAACAAGGAAATAGAGATTCATTTTTATATACCTATTTAACTTTTGAGTATGAAACGCGATACGTCAGTTTTAACGAGACTAGTCCCGCCACATACTGTCATTCCTGTAATCCAGGATCGACAATTTGTGCAATGATGATGCTGAGGTTTGACCCTCACCGAGTCCAGGGATAAGTTAAATTGTTGTGGAACCCGCTCGAATTTAATCGAAAGAGAAAATAGGAGGAGTTATAAGAAAAATATGTTGTTCCCTTATCTGCAAGTGGGATACCAAAACAACTGTAGGGGTTGATTGCCATAGAACCAAGACTGTTACAGCTGATTGAAGACCAGTTGTAAGCCACCATCGTTATTACACTAATTTGATCTAAATCTATGAAATTGATACTCAGTAGAAGTTCTATAAGCAGTCTTATTCCGTAATTTACCTAGATATTTTTTATATTTATAACTAAAATGGAACGCTAAAGCTTGGAGCACACAGCTAAGCTTAAAGTCACGAATTAAATTACGAGTCTGGCTCATCGTTTATTCTTGCTACGTAAACTCCGGTTAGTCCCTCCACCACCTAACCGGACTATGCAGGGGACGCCACTGTGCCGAATAAAAGTGAAAAAAGGGATTTTAGAATATAATCCAGCGTTAGGCACTAGCGCCTGTATTTTATTATAATACAAGTTACGTGCGCCGGCTTCGCGCGGCGCGAGTAAGCCGTTTCCAGGAATTAAATTAAATGGAAACTCAAACAAACAGACTTCCACGGAAACATTTTAATCCTATAGAGGAACAATGATCTAGGTTCAAGAACTTTATCTCATTCAATACAAGAAAATAAAACTTCAAAATTTGTATTAATAATGAAAAACTGCATATTTTAAAGAGCAGTTACAGGTAGTTCGTAACATAACCCCGTTGTATGAGCGCCTTTATACAGCACTAACTTGATTTGAACTTTCTCTATCTAAACTATTCAATTGTTTGCAACTTCTGCCTTGTGTTCTGGCTTGGACTGAGACCACAGAATGTGTGCAATTTTATACCTAGACTTCGCTATAATGTGACAGAGAATATAAATCAAAATTCTCTTGTAATCACGTATTTTTAACCCCCGACGAAAAACGACGGGTGTTATAAGTTTAACATGTGTATCTGTGTATCTGTGTATCTGTGTGTCTGTCTGTGGCAACGTAGCGCCCAAGCTGATGAACCGATTTCAATTTTGTTTCTTTTGTTAGATAGGTATTCTGATCGAGAGTGTTCTTAGCTATGTGTCATGAAAATCGGTTCAGCCGTTTGAAGATCATCAGCTCTTTTGTAGGTTGAAAAAGCCACATTCACGGCCAAAACCAACTTCCACGGCTCGAATCCGATCGAAATTTGGGCTCATTGGAATAATATCTTTGCATCACTTGAGAACGGCTGAAACGATTTCGCTTTATTATATTTTTAAATGATCGTAATAGTCTGAACTGGCTTTTTACAATATTATAAATTTGAAAAGTTTCCCGGATTCTGGAAAAAAATGATATTTTATCAATTTTTATATGAGATTTGTGTATGAACTAAAGACGTTCCATAAGTCACGTGTCAAATGATGGATCCGCACACGCGTTAAATTTTGCTAATTGTCATGGAATATTACGCAATAATAATTCTAGAGGGCGCTGCTCCGCCATTGAGAAAAAATACAGAAAAGAAACTATAATTTTAGCGTTATTTGGACGAACTAGGTAAAGTATACATTTGATGAAAAGGTCGTCACATCGGGGGTTTTTAAATTTTCAATTTAGAGTTATTACCACGTGATAATCATAATGGATCAATCCTATTGGTCCATGATTTCCTGGTTAATTAACAAAATCATTATTTTGTCAACAACATTTTCAGAGGTGCTCTGTTGTACATATTACAACACATTTTTTCCATAACATTAGTTATCAATAATACACTATTCCTATACCAGTGAGAGACCATCAACTAATCTATGTAGAGTCGATAAATGAGGTGCATAGCATAAAAGACGTCATTCGTTCATTATTGTTTCCTTGAAATTGATTATCCAAAGGCAAAGCTTGAGGGTTCAGATTACTCTGAACTTGAAAGCGACGCTGGGCTCAATATCGACCTGTCTTATGCAACTAACAGATGGTGAGGAGCAGCGGAAATTGACGTAATGATTTTTGCTAAAGGTCTTCCCTTGATGAGGATACTACTTCCTTTATTATTGCAATGGTGTTTAGGTACTTCGTTTTTCAGATTGTTTTCAGATAGTATTTTAAATAACTTACCTAGTTAACAAATAGGTAATAATCAACCAAAATTGACCAATTTTATCAATCTTATTTTAACCATGCAATTATTTAATACAAATGTATAAATTTATAGATTCAAATTCCGTAGTGGGCACTTATGTACTACACTATGACAAATATGTGTGTGTATAATATCATCCAGCAGGCTTACCCCACTTATGACAAGGAGGGGTCCGCGGGATACGGCCAGTTTTGAGCAAATAAATATCTTATTTTATTACAATTTCTTTGGTTTTTTTACTATTTGTCGCATACCAATTGATTCTCAGCGCGTGCGTAAATGGTAGTTTTGGGTGACCAATGTACCCTGCGCGCGTTGCTACGCTGTCAAAGGCTGGTCGTACCAACTCAGAAACCTTTGTGGGCACAACACTTTGCTGAGGATCATGACATGATCAAATGCATAGTTTACGATTCTATAAAGAACAAACATTCATTTTTATATATAGAAGACTAGTTGCTGCCCGCGACTTCGTCCGCGTAGACTTAAGTAAAGTATTCTATGCGTTAATCCAGGTTATAAACTATCTGTGGTCCAAATTTCATCTAAATCCATTCAGTAGTTTTTGAGTGAAAGAGTAACAAACATACATCCACACTCACAAACTTTTGCATTTATAATATTAGTAGGATGATAGAAGATATTGAATCAGTATTGTATTCTGATTACCTATTTTATTTGTGTGGAGAATTAAATAAGTGCTGTGTTCATATTAATAATTTATATCAATTCCACGTTTTTCATCAAAGATGTTTATCCCAGATACCTACAAAACGTCGATCGATCGGGCCGACATGCTCGACCGCAGTCGGCGGAGCTCCCAGTAAACAAGTTTCCTAACTCGACATGTCCCAGCTCGGTTTGCGCACAAAAAGCGGAACGGTTTCTTTGTGCGGCCGATTGGATCGGGGAAAGATATAGAATAGGACTGGTTTAAAGTAGTCGATTGTTATGATTTGTAGTTCAGATACCGAGGAATGTTATCTATTATTTGGTGACGTTTTGATTCTTTAACGATAAATTTAAGAGAGCTTAATACCTAGTTTGTTGACAATTTTTAATCTTATATATAAAACTAGCAGTGCCCGCGACTTCGTCCGCGTGGAATTTAATTGACAAAGTTTCATACAAATTTTCATCCCCTATTTTATCCCCTTGGGGGTAGAATTAATCGAAATCCTTTCTTAGCGGATGCCTACGTCATAATATCTACCTGCATGCCAAATTTCAGCCCGATCCGTCCAGTGGTTTGGGCTGTGCGTTGATAGATCATTATGTCAGTCAGTCAGTCAGTCACCTTTGAGTTATATATATTTAGATTTTCGTGTCACAATGTTAGTTACCATACTCCTCCGAAACGGCTCGACGGATTTTCATGAAATTTTGTGTGCTCATCGGGTAGGTCTGAGAATCGGCTACTATCTATTTTTCATACCCCTAAAAGACAGGACAACGTCTGTCGGGTCAGCTCGTTTAAAAATAAAAAAGTGCGTATATACAAAAAATAACATTATCAACATCGCTCTCAGACTTGATATCGATTTATTAATAAGAGTTGTAGTGTAGAGATGGTATAAAATACATTAACGAATATTTAAACTTTTATGAAAATCTGTTAAAAAATAACTAGATAATCCAATTATTGTAGCACCCCGAGGCTTTATAACATCATGATAATCCATTTATAAGGCCAAACTTATTAATAAATCAGCTACGTGAAGCGCGAAACCTAGATATAGTTATAGGTATATAAGCTATATAATTATATTTAAATTATTTCGCAAATATTAGGTTCTTTATTTCGATAATATTTTACGCGTCATGGCGAAGTGGAAAAGAATTTGGACGGAGTGTGGGCGGGGCTGAAATAATGAAGATAAAAGGGGTTGTTATGGACAAAATGTGGGGTTGTTATATTTTTCAGCCTCTGAGGAGATATGAACGAGTAACGTAGGATAATAGGGCATACTGCAACTATACTTTGACTGTTAATTTACAGATTTTTGTAACAAAAAAGGTAGCATTGTGAATAATAAGTAGGGTACACGTAACTTAAGAACTTAATAATATACTTAACTTAATTATGTAAATAAGTACTGAAGTATATGCAAACTTTTTATTGAATTTAATACTATGGGATAATGTAAATTATTTCATTTTATAATTCTTAAATAAATAACCTCTTCCTACTTTATTAATATATTCCAAACAATTAGTTTTTACGCAAAATGCTCCATTGCCCCAACGCTAGTGGTTTCAGTATGGCTACACTATTTTACTTAAACTCTAAAGTAACTGAATAAAATTAGAAATCGAACTTTATGTACGCGGTTTAACATAAAAGATCAACAAGACAACACAACTTTTTTATAAGGAGTGCATTGCCCATTAGTCAGTTTGTATCGCTTCTTGTTGGCCTTGGTATACTTTAATCGATAAACCATAGCTTGATCGCTTACTTAAGGTGTCTGTGCATCGAGACGGCTGAATCGATGTTTTAATCAAGCGTACGAAATAGATATCGAGTAGCCGTAGGATCAAAGGAATCAAATAAAGCCGGTAACATAGCTACCGCCTATACATTTAATCGGGAAAATGCCTACCGAAGATACATTGCCGGCTGAAATAATGATTTTTTTTCTGTCCATTTATTCTCTTCCGCCGAAAGACGCCGCCGGGTAATTGGAGACATCGCTTCGAAAACCATTGCCCCGGGCGAATAACTCCATAAATTTAAGTAAAAATATAAGTAAGAATAATTATTTCCCAGTAATGTTAACAATTCGGTGGTTGTTGTACACAAATCAGGGATGGTGTTCACAATTGACGGGCAGTTTCCATCCTTCCTAACAAATAAATACATTAGAAGCAGGATGGACAATGCTGTTTCCGACACGCAGACTTTCCGTCGATTGCGAATACCTACCCTCTCCTCCTGAGGTGACAATAAAAAACATTTTTTTTTACAAACAGGTCCCTAACCACGCTAGCTACTCAAATCGTAATAGAAAAGGAAACGCTCGCGATTACGTTTCAAACGCTCTGCTTTTGACGTTTTGCTGACACCATACCATATCAATGTCAGTAGTAATCGTGAAGCTCGTACCACAAAGCTTTTTATGGCGTGCTCAAGTCAAGTCAGTGCTCCAGAGTATGAAAACTTAAATTAACCCGGCTTCAAATAATATAACTAATTGATTATTTCTAGCCTTTTTAACGTTCTAAGATTGTTGTTGGAAAATGGTTTTGGAATTAATTAAAAGTGAAATTTAATTCGTTGGCCAATGATGCTAATTCTATTATTATAAGCACTCAAATGAATAAACATAAATTTAAGTAACGTTTGAGTAATAACAGAGTCAGTCTCGATATATGCCCAGCCGGCTCCAGGATTAATGAATGAAGGTTTAAGTATGTTTGTCTATCGGCACATTAGCGCGGGCACCGGTAATGGATGCCAATTAGTCTGAGTTAACTACACCTGCTACATATTTTATTTTCACTTAGAATTATGTGGAAAAGCCTGTTGAGTACCAATTAATTCGTTTTTCAGACATGAATCCAAGGTTATGGTCAAACAAGGTTTTGTTTGCTTCAAATTTAACGATGGATTTTCCAACCACTTCTACAGGATCGATTCTCATGTAGATTTGCACACGGATACAGTACCAGTAACAATAAAATATTTTGAACCTTTGATCTTCAAATCCTGATGCTTGCAGGGGTACTGCCTGCCTAAACCATGAGTCTGCGGGCAATGCTGATTTGAAATTAGTATTGTTAGTATTATACAGAAGCTCGGGCGTTGAACTCGGGACACAAACTCTTCAGTCCTGATGCTGCAGGCACTGCCTACTTAAACTGTGAGCACTCAGGGTGTGGCTCTGAGTCTGGGTTCCGACTCCTAATAATCTTTATGTAGCGACATTCAATTAAAAAGCCATCATAAGCTCAGCTCTCTTTATTATTAACACCCCTAATAAAGAGAGCACAGCATAATAACGTTAGACACACACACGTCACTCATGTTATTATTATAATGCAAACAATCTACCACAACCACTGAAACTAATTTTGATTGGCACCAAAAAATTGGTGCCGGTTGAACTGCAAACTGATACGCTGACCACGACAAGAGATGTTCTATGCATCCCATTCTCTCTCATGCAAAGGTGTACACGTATCTCGTTTCTACAGCTGTGAAGAACTTAACAGAGACTTTAGCTATATCAAAAAAACTTGACAGTTATTTATTATTGTTTTATGATTATCACAATCGTAGTGATTTATAACCAGAGACTCAGAGACATGGGGGCGTCGATTGTGTGGGACTGCCACCCACGTAAGTTCTTGATCTTTGACCTCTAAAGACATCTCTACATTTCCAACATAAATTATTTGTTGGTTCTTGCCCTCAATATTATCTCAATCTAGCCTATCACAGTTCATGAGAAAATTACGTTCTAAACGACTTTTAAAAGGAGGAGGTTCTCAATTCGGTTGCGTTTTGTTATCTAGATACATGAATCTCTATATCCTTGGTCATCGCATCACGCGTAACGGATGGAACGATTTGGCTAATTATTTTTTGTTGTTTGTGTTATTGTCAGGAGAAGGTTTTTATGAAATAAAAAATTAAGATAATTGAGCGGATCAATTCGAATTCAATATTCAAAGTTAAGACAGGATAACGTCTGTCGGGCAGCAAGTATAATCTATATTAATAATTCCGTTCAGGGGTACGGTAGACTCGATTGAAACCTTACCAGAATAATAAAACATAAAAAAATAATGATTTCGACTCGACAACATATATCCGCAAAATTCGGATTGTCGTTATAAACAATGTTTTATTTATGTTATTCGGCACAGTACCGCCATATTTTCTATGGACGCATCCCTGTCAGTCAGTGTCAGTGATGACACAGTGTTCTCAGTGTGTAAATGAGTCTTTATTCGAAAAACCTATTAAACTGGGTGGGCCATATTTTTAAAGAAATAAGAAGAAGATTGAGCTGTCAGAGCAAACAAATTCAGTGTTCATGATTTTTCCGTATTCATTTCATTTAGTTTTGCTTTGCATAGTGATTTACTTTGTTTGGATTAAGTACACACATCATGTCGAAAATCGAAAGTATTTCATAAAATGAATGCCTTTTTTGTATTTCATCATTCAGTTATGAAAAAGACTGAGTGCTGAAAACAGGTAGGTTTACAGTGAATAAACCTTGAATGCTCTTAATTTTGATAATTTATGTTAGTTAGTTTTGAAAGTTGATAAAAAAAAAATGTGTAAAAACTTTTGCAGTTTTAATGTATTATAATTATTAAACACAATGCACGATGCTATACGAATCTATGCCTTGCCTAATAATTCTTGAAAACCGACAACTACAAAAATATCTAGGTACCTGCATTTTGTAAAAGATTGTGTATTATGAGCCACATTTCACCCGAGCGAAGCCGGGTTTTCATCTAGTATAATTTAAAATTGTTTTTCATTATGTGTAACTGCTTTGATGTGTCGCTATTATATCGTCACTAATTCTAATATAGATGGCGGTATGTGTGTCGGTATGAAAGCCGAAGTCTCCGCCTTCCATGACAGCTTACATTCAGAAGTCATTAGAGTCATAAGTCGTCATTACTCAAAGCCGCGAGCCGGGGCGGCTGACAAGCTATTAATCAATTATTTCACTTCATTAGCCGAGTCAAGATTCGTCTCATCCCCATGGGTTGAACAACGGGTTAACTGTTTTGATGTTGCATGAAGGGGTTGATATTGAATTTTGAATTTTGCTGCCCTGTTTGTGGTTAAACATTGATTATGAATTTATTATTAGTTTTTTGACGATTTACCTCGTCGCTAAGTAATTGTTATGAGAGAAGTTAGAGAAGGAGTGCAGAATGTTAATATTTTTATATTACAACTAGCTGTGCCCGGCGACTTCATCCGCATAGTATTTTAACTTAGCAAAAATTTCGGGATTATCGGGTTAAAAAGTATCCTATATGTTAATCCCATTTATAATCTATCAGTGTTCCAAATTTCATTCAAATCCGTTTAGTAGTTTTTGCGTGAAGGAGTAACAAACATACATACATCCACACTCACAAACTTTCGCATTTATAATATTAGTAGGATAGGATACTTAGAAATACATTAATGTAATTAATTACACACACTACCATGAATTGACACACACAATTTGTAACCTTCACACCGACGGACTGTCTGACTGACAAACGGTGACAGTTTTTGGAGGGCGGGACTTCCATAGTGCATTCTGCGTGCCAGTATCAAATAGTATTTTACAATAAAACCTTAATGACGTTTAAAATTTAAATGAATTATGGTTGAATTTCGACCATTATATAACGGGAATACTAGTTACTATAAACGGCTGAACGGTTAAAGTTGCACTAAAGGCGAGGGCCAAATTACCCCTAGAGAAGACAAAAAGTCGTATATGTGCCTTATGAAGGCTTTAATTGTGTACATTAAAAACTATGTAGGTAATCATTAACTCGAAATACAATCAGATATTATTTATATTTATTTATATTATTATATGTACGGATTTACATTACTGAACAATTATCTTTTGCAAACAGTGTTCATTGAGTACTTACCCACTTTAAGAGAGATGATGGGGAAGCAACCTTAATAGTTATTGCAAAACAAAAAATATGGAATGATAAAAAATAGGATAGAAATTTCAATCATTGTTTAGTAGTAGTTCTACATCGGGAACTTGCTTATTTTATATTTCTGTTTTGTTCGTCAAATCTAAATATATATAACTCAAAGGTGACTGACTGACTGACTGACTGACATAGTGATCTATCAACACACAGCCCAAACCACTGGACGGATCGGGCTGAAATTAGGCATGTAGGTAGATGTTATGACGTAGGCATCCGCTAAGAAAGGATTTTGATTAATTCTACACCCCCAAGGGGATAAAATAGGGGATGCAAGTTTGTATGAAACTTTGTCAATTTTAAACCGATCGGGCTGAGACTTTGCATGCATAAAGCTACTATGACGTAGACATCCCCTAAGAAAGGATCAAAATTCCACGCGGACGAAGTCGCGGGCTCAGATAGTGTTTAATATAATTGATCCACTCGTAAACATTTCCTTCTTGTCGATTCCTGCATTTGGAACCATTATATTTTAAACCATCTCCTTTCCGTGAACTTACTTTTACATACATTTTACGACACTGATGACTTGTAAATTGAGTAACTTTAAGGTCATATTTCTATTCAGAAGCAATACAGTAGTAGTCAGACAAACATCCGATCAGATAACTTTGAAGAAATATACAGTAGAAAAAGTGTGTATAGTATCCACTTATCAAACGGAATTTACATGTACAACCGCCATTTTCCACACGCATTTATTTCCTGTTTAACATGGAATACATTACAATCATGCCACGCTCCATCAAAGGCAGTTATAATTAAATTAATGAATTAATCAGTTAATGGGCAGCAGCTACTAATTATTGCGTTTCATACATTACACAATACTACTCAATCAAATAAATAAAATTGGAGTATCTGTTTGTAATATCAAAATAACACCTTTTCACTAAATGCATATGAAAGTACATACGACACCTATAACAGAAACGCTATTAAAAAAATTTTTGTCTGTCTGTCTATCTGTCTGTCTGTCTGTCTGTCTGTCTGTTTGTGTGTTTGTTCCGGGTAATCTCCGAAACGGCTGGACCGATTTTGACGGGACTTTCGCTGGCAGATAGCTGATGTTTTAAGGAGTAACTTAGGCTACTTTTATTTTAGAAAAACAACATTTAAAAGAATGGGTCCTGTAGCGCGGGCTCAGAACGCGGGAGCGGGCTTTTTTGTTAAGTTAAATTCCACGCGAACGAAGTCGCGGGCTCAGCTATCATAAATAAAATGTTAAACACGAACTTTCCCCAAAATGATTAAAACAAAGCCCACGATTAATTTTATTAATGTGTTGCCCGCAAAAAATAATAATTTCAAGAAACAACCTTCCTAACCCGAAATCATTTTTCTTCCTAAGCTCATATTTGTAAACCTTTTTACTACCACCTAGCATAGACAATGGCATAGACAATATAATATTTTTGTTACGTAATAGCGTAATAGACTTATGTAAGTGTTGTTTGCTTAGGGGATATCGCAGTGTGGAGCAGGTAGAGTCTAGGTGTAAACACAGGGAGGGCGCCGGCTGACCTACTTATGGATTCCTTTTATCCCCGCTTACATTATAACGTTTTCTGGAAATGACATCTCGTAACGCAATTAAATGATAACGGGTCCTGTTATTCCGATATCTTTGAGACAGTGATTGTACCTTATAGAATAGGTACTCCGCTAATTTGTATATGTCGCAGGGAATTTAAGAAAATTGGGATTTTATCAAATCGTTAAGGGAGATGATAGTCTGACATGCATTTGGCCATTTTTTTTGTATTGTGATCAAGTCACTTTCTTTAGGGAAACTACTCCACATAATTATTTTATAATACGATGACCGCTTGGCGCAGTGGTTCGAGCGTAGGCCGCTCGGCTTACTGCACATGGTGGTTGCGGGTTCGATTCCCGCCGGCGCAAATTTCGGAAATGGCCTTTTCGTAATTTGCCCCGGTCTGGGTGTCACTGGGATCGCCCCCAGTCCATTGTATGGTACCCATAGTACAAGCTTTGCTTAGTTTGGAACCATGCAGTTGGTGTGTCAGTCTGGCGATATTTATTATTATTTTATTATTTATTAATTACTATTTTAAATATAAACTGCAATGTAAATTGAGACTCAATACGTTCAAGCGCGTATTTCATGCTAAAATTAATTTGAAAATGCTTAACAATTTTAGCATTATTCATGAAAAATTTGGCTTAAAATTCCAACTCCGTGGGAGAATTATGAGTGGAATCCATGGTATCAGTTTCCGTTATGATGCCCCTTACACACTGTACTAAATCTATACAAATAAATAAAATTGGAGTGTCTGTTTGTAATATCAAAATAACACCTTTTCACTAAATGCACATGAAAGTACATACGACACCTATAGCAAAAACGCGATTTAATTTTTTTTTGTCTGTCTGTCTGTCTGTCTGCGTGTTTGTTCCGGGTAATCTCCGAAACGGCTGGACCGATTTCGACGGGACTTTCACTGGCAGATAGCTGATATTATAAGGAGTAACTTAGGATACTTTAAATTTAGAAAAACAATTAGGGTTCCGCCTAAAAAAATAAAAACACATGAGCTCAAAGAGTATCTCCGAAACGGCTGGACCGATTTTGACGGGACTTTCACTGGTAGATAGCTGATGTTATAAGCAGTAACTTAGGCTACTTTTATTTAAGAAACAAAAAAAAAATTGGTTCTGTCACGCGGGCTCAGAACGCGGGAGCGGGCTTTTTTGTTAAGTTAAATTCCACGCGGACGAAGTCGCGGGCTCAGCTAGTTCAATATAAGTCAACATCCTCATTTCGCTGGTTCGCGCAACTAGCTTGCTGGGTCGCGTCAGTTTGTAGGATGCTTAGTCTCTACTTCCTCTTCGGAATTACTAGTTGTATAAGTTTATTAGACGCTGCACGCCTAAGTTTGACGTGCTACACGTGTTCAGGCATCAGTTTGGTTATCATAATGCAGATGAAGTTGTTTGTTCCATCATAAATATCATACATATAACAGTATTTTTACCAAGAGTATACATATTCGGGTAGAGTCGCGAGTCGCTTGATTTCATAATACTAGTATTCCCGTTACAATGGTCGAAATTCGACCATAATTCATTAAAATTTTAATTTATACGTCATTAAGGTTTCATTGTCAAATACTGTTTGATACTGGCACGCAGAATGCATTATGAAAGTCCGAAAAAAAAAACTGTCACCGTTTGTCAGTCAGACAGTCAGTCAGTTACCTAGTGGAAGTTACAAATGTGTGTGTGTCAAACGCATGGTAGTGTGTGTAATGTTTTATTTATTGATTTGAATGTATTTATAAGTATTATATTATAAAAATATTTGCATTCTGCACTACTTCTCTACATAAACTATAAGTGTGCCAAATTTCATACTCCTCCGTCCGCGCAATTTTCGTAAAAAGTGGTACAAAGTTTTTCCTTCACGTATTAATATTAGCTATTTTTACACTAAATCGTTTGTAATATGTTGAACACGAATACTGTATTGAAGCTACCAGATGGGTTCAATCGCTGGCTTCGGTCAATCGTTATATATCGCGTCTAAGCTAATCTACTCGCCTGAGGTACCAACACACATATTTTAGGTGCCAACATAAAGTTTATGCGGTACTAAATAAGTAATAACGTAATAACGCATTAATAGAGGTAATCGTACCTATAAATCCTTATGTTTAGTTGTAAAAGGTATATCACGCTATGGCATGCGCAGTGAGCCCGGTTGTGAGATCAGCGCAGCTATGGTTTATGTGGATCGCGATAGGTCCCCCTATCGGGTCATATGGGCCGTTTCACACGTTCCGAACCTTTAGAATATTTGCTAGTTCACATGATGTTTTGATGGAAATTTTATAATCTGTAATAAATATAGTATGCGGAACCTTCTCTAGATGGTAGTAGTATGTGGAACCTTCTCGAACGGCAGTAAAAGGTATTAAAGAAAGAAAGAAATAAATTTCGCCAGAGGAACACACCAACTGTATGGTCCCAAACTAAGCATTGCTTGTACTATGGGTACCGTACAATGGACTGTGGGCGATCCCAGTGACACCCAGACCAGGTAAAATTACGAATAGGCCATTTCAGAAATTTACGCTGACGGGAACCGAACCCGCGACCACACGGTGCAGTGAGCCGAGCGGCCTACGCTCGAACTGCTGTGCCAAGTGGTCGTCAAATGTTTGCTTGGATATATAGGGTTTGTGCGATGCGTGAGACATCCTGAATCCCATAACCACCCTTCCCTTCCGTGCTAGCGTTCTAGCTTCCGTGGTATAGAGTGTCCTTTCTGTGGGTTAAGTATCCCACTCCTCTGGCGTCGGCAATGTAGGCGTGCGAGCAATGCCATTTGTATCGCAAGCACCTATAGGCTACGATAACTGCTTAACATCAGGCGGGTCGTACGCTTGTTTTGTGACTTATAAAAATAAGTATTTAACTTAACAAAGCAATTGTGGGACTCAGCCGGGTGTATACATACATACGATGCATCACGGGTTAAGGTGAAGGCGCCTGTCTAGCCCGCGAAATTAAAAAAATTCGAGTATTTTTATAGTTTATCTAAAATCTGAAAACATTTAAGACAACATTTTGTGATTTGCGAAAAACACAGTATGCAGTTCGTTTATTAATACATTTATTTTACTCTAAATATTATCACGGTGGATATGATACTAGTAAATCACTAAATATACAAAAATTGCCAGATTATCTGGATAGCTGTCGTTCTTGAAATGTTTTAGAATAAGTTGGATATATTAATAAATGCACTGCACACGGTCTTTTTTGCGAATTACAAAATGTGCATTTTATTATGGACAGATTTTGAAAAATTTCTAGAAAACCTCAAAAAATTTGAACTTCGCGGGCTAGATGGGCGCTTTAGCCTTAAATGTAGGTTTACAAAGATACACCATCCAATAGCAATCAACATGTTAAGAAACCATATTGTGAAGGAACATAGAGACAATCCTCTGGTGTAGAACCACCCGCTGTTCACCCGCTATCATGATTGGATTGGAATCAAGTGTCTTCTTTCATCTCATCGTAAATTGAGTTTGCAGTGGTTATATCGTTATTTTTTTATCGTTCGTTGCTTTTATTTTGAGTATTGGAAATGGATTTAATGATTTAAGTTATGTGTTTAAGTAATGGATTTAAATATAATTTTCTATCTTTCTGATTTTCGGTTGGGGTGTTTTTATATGATGCTAATTAATGTCTACACATGACGCTTTAACTAAATTTAACAAACGAAAAAGATTGCTATCTTGCCAATGGTCTTAGTATCTTGCTGACCATGAGAAGGATGGCAATTTGGCAATACATTTAATTTAGTCAAGTTTATTGTGTGTACCAACAGAATTAGCTCTATTTATGAAAGCGAATATAAGATAAGTATGTATGAGTATGAGTATAAGTATAAATATGAGTTTGAGTACGAGTATGAGTATAAATATGAATATTAGTATGAGTATGAGTATGAGTACGAGTATAAATATAGACCTAATCGTATTAGTACGACTTCGCTAGTCTGTATTAGTTTTACATGAAAGATCAGGACGGAACTTGCCTTTTTGCTAAGGCTACTTGTATCTATAAATTAGTAATGTACATTATAAGGACGATGTATTGCTCAAATGTTCATCCCTTTCACACACACGTTAACATTATTCGCTCCCAACAAAAAACAATGCTACACAACATAACTAAGGAAACAGGCAGTTAACAAGAGTATTCATCTAGCCAACGGGATAAGCGTCCTTAATTACCGTCGGGGGGGTGTGGAGGAAGGAATGGATGGCGTCCGGTCCGCGACCCTTAAGTTTGGTAATTTCAGTTAGCGCCAAATGGGAAGAACTTCGCCTTGCTTAATGCCGGAATGGTGTCTTCGCGACCGAGATATGTCGATTCGCGGATTAGTTATTGCCACTGTATTGATGTGGACGACACGAAAAGAGTGTAATCGTGAATTTGCACTCACAAAACATTTACACCGATTTAGGTTTTGTCTCTATTTATTGAAAAGGAAGCAGTTAGGATTTTTTTACACGTTCATTTTTTTGTCGCTCACTTGCATTGTACTATTATAGTACTAGCTGTGTCCCGCGACTTCATCCGCGTAGTATTGGATTATTGGGTTAAAAAGTATCCTATATGTTAATCCCGGTTATAATCTATCTGTGTTCCAAATTTCATCCAAATCCGTTCAGTAGTTTTTGCGTGAAGGAGTAACAAACATACATACATACATACAAACATACATACATACATACATACATACATACATCCACACTCACAAACTTTCGCATTTATAATATTAGTAGGATTGCACAAGACGCACTGAAGTTATTAACTGTCAATGTCAATTTACAGTTTACGGTTCTGATAGTTTTTCTCTCTCGCTCTCTCTCTCTCTCCGACCTTTCGCAAATTCGTATTTGTAGTGACACTGACAGTGACAGATAACGTCAGCTCAATCCAATCAAGCGGCATCTGGTGGTGATAAAGTTTTGTCAAAATGTAATTACATCAATTACTTAATAAATAAAATAAAATAGAATTTAATAAATGGAAAGTAGCATGTTTCTAAAAACGTCTGCTATAATCATCTCTAAATATGGTTACCCAGAAATATAAACTGGCAAGTTATAAACGGTATCAACACTTGCTGATATTATCACAATGTCCGGAACACGTTTCATTAATATTTTAACTTGCTACGTGACTTTTACGCCTTTATAGCATTTAACTGAATTTCCACTTAGTACTTAAATGCCTTTGATAAAATATGTACGAGGTAGCGTTTTATTTGATGGATGGGTAATCCGTAACAAATTAGATTTCAGTACTTTACCTACGTCGCCGCGTGCAGTAGAGTTCAGGACTTATCAGATTATCTATTGCTTCCTGTGATGATGGAATTTTCCTTTATCAAAGGTTGCGTCCCTAACATCCTACTAATATTATAAATGCGAAAGTTTGTGAGTGTGGATGTATGTATGTATGTATGTTTGTTACTCCTTCACGCAAAAACTACTGAACGGATTTGGATGAAATTTGGAACACAGATAGATTATAACCGGGATTAACATATAGGATACTTTTTAACCCAATAATCCAATACTACGCGGATGAAGTCACGGGGCACAGCTAGTCTTTCATATTTTAACTAACAAAGGTAACAATTTTATCTATATAATTATGTACCTGTATCTTCTCTCATAATGTTTACTTCTCATAATTTTTATGCAAAATAAAAGGATCACGATTTATTTCGCCATAGGTATTTTTGTCGTCACATACATTTTGCACGTCTAGTTAGTTAAAGCTAAAGCGCCCATCTAGCCCGCGAAGTTCAAATTTTTTGAGGTTTTTTAGAAGTATTTCAAAATCTGACAATAATAAAAGGCACATTTTGTAATTCGCGAAAAAGACCGTGTGCAGTGCATTTATTAATATATTCAACTTACTCTAAAACATTTCAAGAACGACAGCTATCCAGATAAACTGGCAATTTTTGTATATTTAGTGATTTACTAGTATCATATCCACCGTGATAATATTTAGAGTAAAATAAATGTATTAATAAACGCTCTGCATACTATGTTTTTCGCAAATCACAAAATGTTGTCTTAAATGTTTTCAGATTTTGGATAAACTATAAAAATACTCGAAATTTTTGAATTTCGCGGGCTAGACAGGCGCCTTCACCTCATGTGCATTATACATACGAATTTCCTTTAAACTTCCGTTTTGTTGAGTGAAATAGAAAAACGAAAACAGTTAATGAATATTCCAAAAGCATTTCCCTCAGTCGTTCGGAAGAAAAAATACTTCAAGTTTTCCACGCGCGTTGGCAACATAATTATGTTACAACAATGGGCTGGTCTTTTCAAGTATCTCGTTGTGTTGTTTGCAAAATAATTACTTCCAGTTTCGGGACAAAACTTTTACGTTACTCTAATTTACAAAAGAGACTGCAATTTCTAATTGATCGTCCTCAGACCAAGTGGATTTTAAAGCAAAATTAAGATTTATGATTCGCTTTGCTGTGCTATTATTATATTATATGAAAATTAAAAAATAATGTAATTATGGAAATAATGCTGGCTGCATTTCCTTTCTGAATCATCATAATTATTATCTGTAATTCGTTCAAAAAACTTTATTGAATTAATAATCTGTAATAACACTTAATTAAATAAATAAATATCGCCAGACGAACACACCAACTGTATGGTCCCAAACTAAGCAACGCTTGTACTATGGGTAACGTACAATGGACTGGGGGCGATCCCAGTGACACCCAGACCAGGGAAAATTACGAAAAGGCCATTTCCGAAATTTACCCTGACGGGAATCGAACCCGCAACCACCCGATGCAGTGAGCCGAGCGGCCTACGCTCGAACCACTGCGCCAAGCGGTCGTCAATTATCCCCAAGTTCACACCAAGTACCAGAGTCTTCGACTACGTCCATGTTGTCCGTCGATAGTTTATCGGAGCTCTTCAGAACTAAATTAAACAGGATGTTACCGAGTCAGCGAACCATATCCTCGCCCTCATCGACAGTTTCTATCAGTTGAGATAGGGATAAATTGCTGACCAGTCCATAATTACAAGTAATATAATTCAAATTCAAATCGTTTATTTTGTTTAGGCCTACGGGGGCACTTACAAATTGTCAATTTTTCATTTTTTTTTCTTATATCTACAACCGGCTCGGAACGCGACCTCGACTGAGAAGATCCGGCAAAAAACTCAGCGGGCTTGTCTTTTTGACGCCAGTTGCTTATAATCAATAATTACAAAGGGTAGTAGATATATTATATTATGTAGTAGATATAATATCCTACATTCCATATTTTACCCGTTTTAACAAAATACCTACAACACGAAACCTTTATGGTAAGCAAGTCGGCGCCAGAGGGCCAATACAATATACTAAAGTCTGGCTGATCTAACACAATAATATCACACAAGGGCCGCAGGAATTGCTCCCAAATCCGGCGCGTTGGGTAATGAACCGTAAGCAGCGGGATCATTACAATATTTCGTGCGGAATCACTCTGTATAAGAAAGGTTAAGCCCTTTGAGCTCTTTTCACTATAGCTTAGGTACTATATTACCAGTAATTTCTTTTCTTTTCAAGTGCCTATGAAATTATGAATATTGGTGATATAATTCATTATTAGGAGGCGGTTAGAGCCTCTTTACTAACATGTAGCCTTTGAGTTCGGATAGGAATTATATCATATCCTGACCTCTCTAAACTGAACCGTCTTGGTTCTCTTTTGTCTATGATATCGTTACGATATTAATATTCTAACGTAGTGGTTACATTATCTTTGATTATTATGAGCTTGTTGCCTGTGTATTATGATCTGGATGATGAATGTTTCGTGTACTTTGGCAAGCGAACTTTGTGTTATCCTACTAATATTATAAATGCGAAAGTTTGTAAGTGTGGATGTATGTTTGTTACTCTTTCACGGAAAAAACTACTGAACGGATTTGGATGAAATTTGGAACACAGATAGTTTATAACCGGGATTAACACATAGAATACTTTACTTAAGTCTACGCGGACGAAGTCGCGGGCAGAAACTAGTTCATCATATTTCATGAAATCTTATTAATTAATTCCATCATCCATTAAGTCAATGTATATGGGTCTAGTTAGATGGAGTACATATTATTATCGGCAAATCTTTGTTTCGTCTTTATCCGTCAGAATCAGAACTAAATGTAAAAATATGTTTTATAATAATTTTGTTTAAAACTTTAATAGGTATGGGTATTATCGTCCGTGTATTTAACAGTTGTTACAATCCTTGAGTCTCAAGTAAGTTATATTTGACGACCGCTTGGCGCAGTGGTTCGAGCGTAGGCCGCTCGGCTCACTGCACATGGTTGCGGCTACGATTCCCGCCGGGGCAAATTTCTGAAATGGCCTTTTCGTCATTTGCCCAGGTCTGGATGTCACTGGTATTGCCCCCAGTCCATTGTATGGCACCCATAGTACAAGCTTTGCTTAGTTTGGGACCGTACAGTTGGTGTGTGTCTGGAGATATTTATTTTATTTATTTATTTTTGGAATGTAACTTTGTCGCCTCCAGCGGGAAAAAGTTATCTAAAAATCAACTAGATGGCGTAAGTGAGTTATTAGTTAGTGATTATATTAAGTGGATAGTGCGAATGCATGCAAAACCCTTGACAGAGAACTTCATTCCTGACGGGGGTGCCCGAACCGCACAATTTTTTTTTTGTATGATTTATGTTAGTTCTACATACTTAATATTTTGTTAGGTGGTTTTAATATAAAATTATTTGTTTAAATTGACATTTTCACGTACATTCACTGCAGATATGAGTAAGCCTACACCAATTAGAGTGGCGAACATTCAGCATTACGCACGGACGGCCATTACCAACGTAACGCCGCACGTGGTCCACGAGGGTAGGGTTGCCACGGATAATCCTACTAAAATTATAAATGCGAAAGTTTGTGAGTGTGGATGTATGTATGTTTGTTACTCCTTCACGCAAAAACTACTGAACGGATTTGGATGAAATTTGGAACACAGATAGATTATAACCCGGATTAACATATAGGATACTTTTTAACACGATTATCCCGAAATTTTTGCTAAGTTAAAATACTACGCGGATGAAGTCGCGGGGCACAGCAAGTAATATTATAAATGTGATAGGAAAGGAAGAATTGGTAAATGTCAGTTTTAAGAATACTGATCATTCGAATTACACGTTTATGTCAACTAAAGAAAGATGATCATCCTATACATAATATTCGTTTCGTTCTGCAATACATGTATGTCAAACGCTCAAGGACGCTAAGGACGGAAAGCAATGCTTGTAAAGGCTATGATTGATACGACTGTCTTCTTTTATACTAGGAATAACGCGACATATAACTATTGGACCGCAACATACGCGGAATTTCCAAGTGAAGTTTGAATTTTTAATTGTATTTATCGACGACCGCTTGGCGTAGTGGTTCGATTGATTTCGGAGAAAATTTCGGAAAATACCTATTAGTTATTTGCCCTAGCTTGTATGTCACTAGGATTGCCCCTAGTCCATTGTACATACAGTTGCTGTGTTAACCTGTCGATATTTATTTATTTATTTTCATAAAAATTTTTGGAAACCGCAATTGTCGGTAACCCTGGCCGTGCCTCGTAAAAATTAAGTTTACGATGTTGGGAACAGTGTCAATGCTCGGTTATAAAGTACCGAACGCGATGAGACCCGACGTTTAATTACTGCTGCCAATGATGCGACAGACAAATTGCTGACAAGCTGGATATCATTTATTGCTGTTGTAAAACTGACACAATCCTGTTACAATTTTCTTTTATCTACATATTTTTAGGATAAATCACACAAAGTTGCCAGAATTATGAAGATGATTAAAACCTGTTGATTTATGATTAAGATTACTCTAGTTAAAATTATAGTAAATAAATATCGCTAGACTGACACACCAGCTGTATCGTCCCAAACTAAGCAAAGGTTGTACTATGAGTTCCGTGCAATGGACTGGGGGCTGATCCCAGTGACACCCAGACCTTGACGAATTACGAAAAGGCCATTTCCGAAATTTGCCCAGGCGGGAATCGAACCCGCAATCACCATGTGCAGTGAGCCGAGCGGCTTACGCTCGAACCACTGAGCCAAGCGGTCGTCAAAATAGTTAAATCGACACTTTGCACTTTTCACAATCCAACATCAAGTCATTTGTATCATTCAGTTTGTCAGCAATATTAAACCGTCGGAATGGATCGCTTCCCACACTGTTTATCTAAGCACTGCCCTAGCTATGTCGGTGACAAATTGACAATTTGTTGACGGACCACAGGAGAACATTATTATTGTTTTCTATATGAAAACCCGCGTTTATCTATTGCAGACAATCGGAATCGTACTATAATACCTTTTAGTTCTGTATCATCATCATCTTTTTGAGATTTCCACATGGGTCTCATTAAAAGAAATTGTATTTTAACATCATAATCTATATATAAACTAAAGTAACCTTAACTAATATAATATTCACGGCGTATTATTTTATTTCGTCCCTAGTTGTTGAACAGTACCTACGTCAGACTGTTTCACAGTAAATTTGTGATTCAATTGAGTCCGAGAAACCACAATCAAGTTAACACATGTTGTGTTTTTCAATTAACTGCCGAGTGTACTGGACAATACGATCAATAATCGCTATTAGACGTTGACACGATAATCTATGCCGTAGTTGACCTCAACAAGTTACGCCTATTGTATTGCATTTGTACTGGGGCTCAATTCTGTTGACTGCTCGAATCTCGCTCGACTGTCGTTCCGTAGTCCACTAACCACTCGTCCACCGGTGCCGACCGATTTCTGCTAGAAACATTTCCAATATGTACCAATAATGTATTAGATTACACAAAAACTAATCCTACATAATGTATGACCAATATACCCAGAGGAGATAATTTGATTGGATATGTTAGAAAAAATTGAGATTGGAATGAGGTGGGCGGACGGTACTGGTAATGAACGTGTGAATGATTGATCGGAAACCGGACCGAACTCATAAGAACTAAGTTTAGTAAATAAATATATTGAAAAGGGACCGCTGACCGACCTTCCTGGAAATACGTATTGTTTTATATAGGTGTATTTGGTCTTTACGTCAACTCAATCAAAGCTCAAATTCACACGGTTTATTTTGTTTATTTTTATTTTTATATTTTTAAGTCTACAACGCGACTTCGACTGAGAATATCCGACTAGAAACTCAGCTGGCTTGTTTTTAATAATATGTTTTTACAATAATTGGCTTATTTTAATACAAATCAAAGGTTTGTTAAATGACATAGCTGCAGTGTGTTACTTTTCAAAGTCGAGAAACATCGTAAATGAAATGTGAAATAGTCTAAGTTTATTTTACGATTCCGTTTCTAAAAGGCAAAAAACGGAACCCTTATATGATCACTTGTCCGTCTGTCTGTCTGTTTTATATCGTTATAGCACCATACTAAAATCGACCTTATCTATATAAGTTAGGTATCATGTTTGGGAGAGCAAAAATACATCGCGAGTCTTAGTATTAAAACTAAATACCACAGCACATGCCTATGACCATAGAGGGACCTTTAAACAGCTCTATCCCGATCAAATAAACCCAAGTTCTTTTGAAGTACGTGTGCTTGAAAGTATTGTGGTATTGAGGGTGCAAGCAAACGCGTTGGCAGTCGGCATTCCTTTCAAGATTCACGTTCTAACGTGACCAAGGCAGTATGGGTCACTGATACACGACTCAGATTCTTACTCAGCGCTTCGATCTTCTTCGGTGGAGCTCATGAACTTTCCTTCATCTGTATCGGTTCAGTGCAGAATCTTTAACCGCGCGACATAATTGGCACTGTAAATCACTTAAATCACTTGTATTTAACTTACATCTTCTTTTTTAACCACCGTCAAAAATACCTATTTTTTATGTTGTAAGTTTAACTTGTTTATCTGAGTGTCTGTCTGTGGCATCGTAGTGCCCAAGCGGATGAACCGATTTTAATTTTGTTTTTTTTTAGAAAGACATTCTGATCGAGAGTGTTCTTAGCTATGTTTCGTGACAATTGGTTCAGCCGTTTGAAAATTATCAGCTCTTTTGTAGTAAAAAGCCGTCGCATCAGGGGTTTTTAAATTTTCATTTTGGAGTTATTATAACTGTCTAGTGACTATAATTTGGCTATACCTTGAAAAATATCGATATATAATAGATATAGATATTGTTCACTCGATGAAGACGCGCCTTACCATTATTATCGAAGGGACGCCGTGGAGTGAGGAGATATGTAATGTAATATTTTAATCTAAGTGTGCGCGTGAACACAATTGGTACCACATCAACAAGGTACAAATAAATAAAATTGGAGTGTCTGTTTGTAATATCAAAATAAGACCTTTTCACTAAATGCATATGAAAGTACATACGACACCTAAAGCAAAAACGCTATTTAAAAATTATTTGTCTGTCTGTCTGTCTGTCTGTCTGTGTGTTTGTTGCGGGTAATCTCCGAAACGGCTGGACCGATTTTGACGAGACTTTCACTGGCAGATAGCTGATGTTATAAGGAGTAACTTAGGCTACTTTTGTTTTACAAAAACAAAATTTTAAAAAATGGGTCCTGACGCGCGGGCTCAGAACGCGGGAGCGGGCTCTTTTGTTAAGTTAAATTCCACGAGGACGAAGTCGCGGGCTCAGCTAGTCGCTAATAAATGCGTAATGATAGAACTAACAGTAGTATCTTGCACACGTGCACTGTGAAAAATGGTGGGGCACGGCCTCGTGGGTTTTACTATCAATGTATGAATGTTGTGAACCTATAATTTGTATTGTAATTTAACTTAGATTGCGTAGGTATACAATTATGTAAGTTAGAAAAATAAATTAGAAACTCCCAAGTTTCTCAAGGAACTCTCTATATCTCCTTTTCCCACACAGCAAATCCTGTTACCCACTTGTTTCTCAGATTACAATGTTATTTATGTCAATGTAACTTCCCCACGGCACCAAACGTCGGGGAAAATATTCAGACGAGACGTCTGTTCTATTTAATCTCGGATCATTCTAGCTGAGCCTCAATTTGCAAAAAAGTAGCAGTTTCTCCTCCATTTCCTCGCTTTATAACATAAGGAAGATGGAAACATATAGGGTACAGAGTGACAAGTATAGGTATAGACAAATTGGAATGAAGATGCATTGGAATGAAGAATAACGCATTGTTACGGATGTGGGAGGGAGAGAGCCGGAATTGTTTCTTCGTTAATATAACGGAGCAAAAGTCGTTATGCTTTTATATTTTTTGTTAATTGAAGTACAAAAGCTATACATGTAATATACTTTATTTTGCTGTTGTGAAGTTTTATCTTCTTTTACTCGATCACGGATTTGTTTCAACAATATTTTTCTCGAAATACCTATAGATAAAGATAAATATAATCTTATATCTATACAAATAAATAAAATTGGAGTGTCTGTTTGTAATATCAAAATAACACCTTTTCACTAAATGCATATGAAAGTACATACGACACCTATAGCAAAAACGCGATTTAATTTTTTTTTTGTCTGTCTGTCTGTCTGTGTGTTTGTTCCGGGTAATCTCCGAAACGGCTGGACCGATTTTGACGGGACTTTCACTGGCAGATAGCTGATGTTATAAGGAGTAACTTAGGCTACTTTTATTTGACAAAAACAAAATAAAAAAAGCAGGCTTTTTTGGTATGTTAAATTCCACGCGGACGAAGTCGCGGGCTCAGCTAGTATATAATAAAAATGGATTGCTGTTCCTTAGTCTCGCTAAATTTCGAGAACCGCTGGACCGATTGGGCTAATTTTGGTCTTGAATTATTTGTGGAAGTCCAGAGAAGGTTTAAAAGGTGAATAAATATGAAAGTCCACGCGGACGAAGTCGCGGGCACACCTAGTACACAATAGATCTGTATAGTCAAAAGAGAAAAAATATTCAATAGACACAAAGCCACGCACAAAATATAATATGATTTACTGAGTTCTTCCTTATATTATCAACCTGTCTGTCTGTCTTTCCACCAAATACCTAAAATCTAACATCTAACGTCTATGACAAGAAAGGGATAAGAACATCTGGACCAGATATTAGATACTAAAATACGAGTCAAATTAATATCCATCTACTACCGAAGCAGGGATTCTCGAAGGTGCTCATTACCGATCGGGGCGCATCGAGCTCACTGCCATCAGTCAGTGTCGACGCGTTCTGAATACCTGATGCCTATCGCCCACCTGCGCTAAACCTGCCTATTGGCTGAGTTTTTGCCCGTGTTATTAGATTGATCTCAAGTCTGAGAGTGATCTTGGAAATGTCATTCTTATTTCATTCCAGTACAAAATGGCATGTCAAAAGCATACTCAAGACCGCTCTCAGACTTGAGATCGACTTATTAATACAGACCTAAATCCCTACAGGTTTGTGGTACTAATAAGGTTACCCAAATCATTTTGCTCGCATTATTTTTTTCTCTATGTTATAAGTAAATCTGTATTAAGAAATAGGTATACGAGTTACGGATTCCGACTGTATTAGGATTGACATTGAAAGATAATATTTCTAGGGTTGGATATCAGGGGATGAATAAAAAATACAGCAGACGGGGCGACTTAGAGAGCTGATGGATCATTGATTAATTATAGTCCAAGACTGATTGCGGCCGGCTTAAGAAACCGATCTAATGATAGGTCTGTAGGGGATAGCATTTTAAGTGTAAGTTTCTGATGTTTATTTTTAATTACAATGCTTAGCCCTTTTAACGTCCCACTACTGAACACAGGACTCCCCTTAATGCAAGAGGGATTCAGACCATAATCCACGCTGGCCTAGTAAGGGTTGGCTTTCGTAAATTGTTTAGATTTTCTTTGACAGCATGTTAGTTTCATTACGACGTTTTCTTTCATTGTAAGCAAGCTAGGATGATCGTTATATTAAGCAAGTGATAATCATCAATCAATTATGATTCGCACATAGATTTAGAAAAACACGGAGGTGTGAGCCGGGGTTTGAACCCAGGACTTAGTGCACGTAAAGGACGTGCTTAACCAAGCGGCTATTACTGCGGCATGAAAAATAAATAAATTAGTGATCTTGTCTATAACCTAGGTATTAGTACAGTGCCTATAAGGTCACGGATGCGTGTGTAAGCTTGCCTGTGGCGCTGTCGCAAGGCGGGAAAAGGTCCATTGTGGGGTTTTAGCCGGTAAGAGTCTGAAATAACCCACGCGCCTCCCTCGGGGCGTGCGGGTAGCCATGAGGTTGTCCCCACGTAAAAAGAAAGATGCGTCAACATTCTTTGGTTTCAGTGGTCGGAACCCGTCAACCGCCAAGAAGATAACAACTCTGTTAAAACGATACACAGTATATATTGCATTACCGCCCCATGTAACACGCTTACCACGCATTCACGAAACCTATCCACATATCGCGAGCGTTTAGTAAATAAACAATGTAAGTCTTATGACGCACTGTTTACGTGGCGTTTATATGATTAGGTGTTCCCCTCTCGTTGCTAACACAAATATAATGTTATGATAAAGTTAATTGGATTATGTTTTGCAGAATGGAATCAACCTACACATACTTCTGCAGACAAAAACCGATCCTAGCGCAATTGGATGTAGGTTGGTTTCAGTTTGCAGAATGGTTTAGATTGGTTCCATTCTACAACACTACATCCAATTTAGGTAACGTCTCGGTGGATATTTGGAGTATTGGTAGCAACAGCTGGAGAAATACATAATAGCTCTAATTTCGTTTGTAAACAAACTAAACTAATCTATTGCCGACCCAATGGTAGCCTAATCGTAATTTATGTACAACACCGAAATATATCACAGAAGTTTAAAGTTTATTAGGTATGTACGGGGCCAACGAAAAATGATACGAAAACGAATAGATATAATTCTTCTTCTTCTTCTTTCTTTAAAAATATGGCCCACCCAAGTCAATAAGTATTTCGCCAGTGTCAAGTAACAAATAGCAATAACAAACACAATTAATAACAATACAATACAAAAATGTGACCGTCGACCCTGGAAAACCAAAATGGAGGCGATAGATATAATTAATAATAAATAATTTAGACCTTTTGACGTCCCGTCATTGGCCGTGGTAAAGTCTTAAATGGAGGCAGAAGAATAAACACTCAGTTCTAGTAAGGGTTTTTTCTTTAGTTAAAAAAAAAATTTATTCCTCATATTTAATCTTATCTACATCGTTACTATTGTGTCTCCTTTTATAATTAGATCAACACCATAAAAAATGCACTTAATTGTTATGATAATCTAAATACCGGTGTATTATAATTATAATACCTTATGAAGATGAAACTGTTTAATTTCAACAACAACAGTCGTATTAATCTTTGTCTTAGACTATAGCAGTCTCTAAACAAATTAAGTCCAGGCTGCGGGGAACGGGCCTCAAATGGCCCAGCTTAAGATTACGTAAGCGAACCGTTCCATTCTCATCTAAAAATAGGTAGTCATAAAACGTAGTCAATCTAATTAAATGCGAAGGTGTGTAACAATAGTTCCTAAATATCAGGCAAAGGTCGCTCCCCGAGGGACACTTATCTTCGCATCCAACGGGTTACTGTGACTTTTATGTCGTAGTCGAAATAAAAATAATATCTATTATATTTACAAAATAAGTTACCGAATCATAATTTCTATATGATTATCACTTGCTTACGGTGAAGGAAAACATCGTGAGGAAACCTGCATGTCTTAGTAGATCTAACTAATTTTCGAAAGACATGTGAAATCCGCCAACCCGCACTGGGCCAGCGTGGTGGATTATGGCCTGAAACCCCCTCGTGTTGAGGGGAGGCCCGTGCCCAGGAGTGGGACGTCAAAAGGGCTAAATTATTATTATTATTTGAGTTACCGATAATCCTTGAACGCTAAGGGCCGTATCAATACATCAATCTCAAGTCTGAGAGCGATTTTCGAAATGTCATTCTTATGTCATACGAGTACAAAATGACGTATTATAGTTGTGTTTCGTACGACAAGAGAGGACCGGAAGCCCAAAATACATTGTGCGTAGCCCGAAACACACTTGGCCTGTTTTTTTTTAAGGTGAAGGCGCCCGTCTAGCCCGCGAAATTCAAAATTTTCGAGTATTTTTATAGTTTATCCAAAATCTGAAAACATTTAAGACAACATTTTGTGATTTGCGAAAAACACAGTATGCAGTGCGTTTATTAATACATTTATTTTACTCTAAATATTATCACGGTGGATATGATACTAGTAAATCACTAAATATACAAAAACTGCCAGATTATCTGCATAGCTGTCGTTCTTGAAATGTTTTAGAGTAAGTTGGATATATTAATAAATGCACTGCACACGGTCTCTTTCGCGAATTACAAAATGTGCTTTTTATTATTGTCAGATTTTGAAAAATTCCAAAAAAACCTCAAAAAATTTGAGCTTCGCGGGCTAGATGGGCGCTTAAGCCTTAAGAAAGATCGGTGTAATATAATTTTTCGATAAGTCATCTGTCTCGTGCCCTTGCTGGTAAATTTGTTGTAATTTTAAATATACATATTGTCGTAAAGCAATAAAGTCGTGCACAAAGCTCTGAAACGTCAATTAGTTTCTATGGTCTATGGTATGATTTCATAATTGACATACATACAGAAGTTTATGTTACATTCGCATTTTATACGTTGTTGTTTTAAGGCTAAAGCGCCAATCTAGCCCGCGAAGTTCAAAGTTTTTGAGGTTTTTTAGAAATTTTTCAAAATCTGACAATAATAAAAGGCACATTTTGTAATTCGCGAAAAAGACCATGTGCAGTGCATTTATTAATATATCCAACTTACTCTAAAACATTTCAAGATGTAACGGAACAGACTTGCCCGTGGTTCCGTCTCATGCACAAATATAAATATAACTATACATTTATATAGGCTTTTAAATAAATAAAGGAAATAATTAAATATCACTTTAAATTTAAGCAAATAATCTGTTAATTAATATTATTATTCTGAAACAACTAGTTAGACTGACATATTAAATGATAGCGTAAAACTCCCTTTTAGTAGTATTGGGCATGGCGTACTCCTCATTGTTAAGTTTAAAAGAAATGCATTCTGCGTGATGCTAGGCAAACATGCGTATGAAATTAGGTATAATGTTAGGCTTGGAGCAGGTCGAAACTTGTCCAAGAGAGCTCAAGCATTACCATATTTGGTTCGGCGCCACGGTGTCGGCGTCTATTTTTAGCTCTCATCGGACGATAATTAAATATATTTGAGGGTAGTTTGAGAAGAATGCAGGAACAAGCTAGAGATGAGGTTAGCCGCTAATTTACGTTTTCGATATTGAGATTCGGTAAACGATCGGACATTCATATTATAATCGATGGAAATTAATTCCATACAGGTAGGATCTAAAGCAAACTAGAAGCAGTTCGATAAACAGATTCACCCTAGTGGAGGAGTTAGAAATAGTCTATATATTTTAGGCACAATTCGGCACACTAGTTTTGATAATTAGAATATTGTTTATATCCAGGATATTAGCCAAAGTCTGAGGAAACACTACCAGTAAGAATACCTTATTATTTGACTATACCTTCCTATATAAAGATTGATCGAATTACGTTCGGTATTGTGAGATTGAATTCGTAGAAATTCTGACTTTGCGCGTCTCTAGTTTATAAAAATATTGAAGGTAGGAAATATACATGATAGCGTCAGGTGGCGAGATTATAAAAGGCCTTGCACAGCTAATTTCGTGGTCATTCATTTAGAGCTCCCAAGCTAAACACAAGTATCAAGTTTATAGTTAGTCGCGTTCATAGATTTAATTTATATTAATATATATACCATCTGAATGTACTCAATGTTTAATAAAGCAAGCCTTATGGGCTGGTTTTGTTGAATATTGTAGGTGTATTTTCTAATGGTATCGTTGTAGTTAAACGGGGAATCTCGGTCGGTCATAGTGTTTATTCTAGCCATTTTTATATAATAAAATACCATCCGGAAGTGCTCAATGTTTGATAAAGCAGGTCTTCATGGGCTCGTTTTATTGAATGTTGTAGGTGTGTTTTCTGGTGGTATAATGTAGATATACGGGGATTCGCGTTCGGTAATTTGATACATGTGTGCGGCTTACTTTGATCCATGGTCATGGTTCCATGGGGTGTAATGGCGCTGGTACGCTGGTGTTCATTGCATCGTCCTCTCATTGGTTAGGTCTGGGTCAGTTGGTGCGCTCCAGAAGTCGTTTTTCCCTTGCATTGGGCTCGGCTAAGCACCCCGTTCTGGTGTATTCTATGTACGTGGGGTGAGGTTCCCGTCGAAGTGGGAGCAGGCTTAGGCAACTCACTACCTGTGCTTAGAGTCATCCGTTCGGTCTATCTATATATATTTATATTTATACACAATTATTGTCCCTGGTCCGTTGGAAGTCCACACCCCAGTCAGCCCGGCTTCGGCCACGTGGATAACCGACACGTAAGGAACGTTAGAGGTTATAGAATTCCCCTCGAGCCTAACCACCTCAACCCCTCAGAAGCTGTTAGTTAGGTGTCCATCATTGCACCGTGTTGGACAGCTCAAGTAAATGTAAATGTGAGTCGCGAACTCTAGTGTTGCTTGATTTACACACAAAGATCGAAGGTAGTTAGATGTCTTGGTTAGAGGTTATAGTTTCCCATTGAGCCTAACCACCTCATTTCCCAGTAGCTGTTAGTTAGGTGTCCTTCATTACACCGTGATGGACAGCAAGCACAATTAAAAGTAAATGTGAGCTCCGAGCTCTAGACCTGCTTAAATTACACACAAAGATCAAAGTTAGGTTTCTTGGTTAGGTGCTATTATTAGGGAATTCCATTAGGAAAGGGACGATGCATCGGGCTTTATGAATAGGTGATTAGGTAAACCTAATGTAGTTTTATTACGCTAGTATTGTACACGGATTAATAGGTATTTATAATTTATATAGGTAGGTATAGCCTTAAGTATAAAGACGCGGTATGTAGAACAGAATAGGAATATACTAGGTGTTAGGAAGGTGGATAGATAGGTAGGTCGGAATATATTTAAGCCTCAATTTAAATATAGGCAGGGTATAATTCAGGCAGGGCCTTTGCTTCATCCATGGAGTTTCTTGCCCGTTCTTCTCCATGAGATTAATCTTGTGAATGGGTGGTAAATTCTTGAAGTTTTGAAATTCACATTGCTGATAAATATATTTACTTACATTGAATGTAGTATTTAATCAATATTTCATTGAATTCTGTACATTTGAATAATATAACCGTGTCGTTTGTTCAGTAATGAGATTCTGGATGGATGCTGACTGATAAGTCTATTTATTTAATTTAATGTTTTCCTCATGTAAAGCTTGATAGTTTTGGTTACACTGGGGGCGGTAGACCCTGTTGGCAATCACTAAACAGTAGATGATAGAGTTGCTAACCTGCAGTCACTGACTAGACTTAATAGCTAACACATTGATCGGAACTCATTAGTTTGATTTCGCCCAGGCAGTAGCCTTTTAGTATTCTCATCACAGTAGATGATTGAGATGCTAATCTTCACAACAGAAATCAAACTTACTTCGTTTGACTTTGACTCAGTGATATCCTGAAGGTCTCTTGCTGTCCAAATGATTATATTCTTGTTTGTTCAGTTAAAGGATTTACTACAATGATACTATTGATGATACAGTTATTCAATGTGCACTCTTATTATAACAAATAATTGTCATTAATGATTTATTAAAATGTTCACTCATAATAAATAAGACAAGTCAAGGAGGGAATACAGATATGAGACGTTATCCCACAGTACAGGGCGGGGAGGGGCCCTGTACCTTGTCATAAACAAATAATTGTTGTATTTATAAGCTTTTAACTATTGAAAGGTAATGTAGATTTCAACTTATCGCTACATAGAAATCATTATATTATAACTCTCGGAACAACCAGCTTATTAGGTACATCAATAGCTTCATTAATTACTTATTTAACAATGAAACTCGTTTAGTTATGTAAGTTCAGTATTGAAGATTTAGGCTTAATTAGTCAGGGTATTTTAAGTAGGTATTGTAATTACATACGTCATAAGAATGCCAATCTTTCACTAAAAGAATTTAGGTTACTATTCAGGGTTTCACTACGTTAGGTCTTATAACCACTAGACAATACGGATCACATGGCCATATCTAAAATCAAACCCAGATCACAACCAAACTAGTTATAGATAACTATTCACATAGTGAATTCTTAGGTGCTTAATTTGGTTAGGATTATAGTTATATTTATAGTTAATTATAATTTCATTACTTTTATATATTTAGCATATTTATATTCAAATATTTAATTAGAGAGAGACGAGAGTGACAAAGAGAGTGGGTGGTTACAAAGAACGACAGCTATCCAGATAATCTGGCAATTTTTGTATATTTAGTGATTTACTAGTATCATATCCACCGTGATAATATTTAGAGTAAAATAAATGTAGTAATAAACGCACTGCATACTGTGTTTGTCGCAAATCACAAAATGTTGTCTTAAATGTTTTCAGATTTTGGATAAACTATAAAAATACTCGAAAATTTTGAATATCGCGGGCTGGACAGGCGCCTTCACCTTAAGCGGAAAATATTGCATCTGCTGAACAATATTCATAGCAATGTGGAAAATATTTTGATTACATTTCCGATCGTTCGTTACTCGATATATGTTGCATAAACAAGCGCTTCAAATTGTTCGTTGGACTGCAACGCATTTTTTTTTAATGAAATTGAAAAACATGTCGAGGACTCGTAAACAATACGTTTTAAAATGTTACCACAACAATCAATCGAGAGTCGATCGATGGATCGATGCATGGTTGAATTACATAAGTAGACGTGAATCAAAAGTTTCCGTTTACTGATTAAAATTGTGAACAAATATTCACAAACTGACGTGTTATTGTTAAATCATTTGTCTCTGGCCCGTATTAATAAAGCAATCTCAAGTCTGAGAGCGATCTTGGAAATGTCATTACAAAATGGCATGTCAAAAGCGTACAAGACTTGAGATCGATTTATTTATACGGATGTATTATTTTACATAGAACAGTTTGTCTATTTTTATTTTATTTCTTTTCAGTTTTGTAGCCACAAATAACAGGGAATGTAGTGAAATCAATATGGATTTTTGACCTTTATTGGGGACAAAAATTCCAGAAATACACAATTTGGAAACAATAACCATAATTATGGAAACTAAAACTCCATTCTATAAATGAATAAATTCCATCCGTGCTACGGCGTTCCGTAGTAGCTTCATTAGAATGGTCGTAGTAGCGAGCCTACGGTGTTGCTACGCCGTAGCAAGCGTAGGTGCCCAATTACATACTATTTGTTCAATAAAACCGCACGTTTGCTCATTGACACCGCTTGTGTTAAACTAAATGAAATGTTAGCTTTTATTAAAAAAATGGGGGAATATTTGAAGCGTCAATAGCCTAGTGGTTAGAGGGCCGTCCTCGTAGCTGAGATGTTCCGGGTTCGATCCCCATCCTGGCAATTAAACTACTGACGTGAGCTCACACCTAGCACAAGCATTAGATTAGTTGGACGGGGTAAAGGGAATACCAGTAATATGATAAAGACACATAGCTAGTATTATTTAAAAAAACATGATTTTTTATTTTCATCACACTGTATTATACTTATTTGAAAATAAGAACATACTGTGTATATGCGTTTCTGTTCTGAAAATCAATACATACTCGTACATGAAGGCGTTGTTGTGTCTACGTTATATTCTTCATAATCCAAACAATGGTAATATGATAAAATGCCTGGCATTGTATGACACAGTTATATTTGCTTTGGTATTGTAATCGATATGAATAAAACAGTAGCGTCTAGCTTTTGTATTGAGTATTTGAATATAGTGAAAATACTTATGCCTATTAATTTCTAAGTAGATACCTGATGATAAGAAATGTTCCCTCGTCTCGGTTCTAGACTTATCTTATATATAAAATTCTCGTGTCACAATGTTAGTTACCATGCACCTCCGAAACGGGTCGACTGATTTTCATGAAATTTTGTGTGCATATCGGGTACGTCTGAGAATCGGCTACTATCTATTTTTCATACCCCTAAATGTTAAGGATGGTCCACATTCCACGCGGACGGAGTCGCGGGGCACAGCTAGTGTTAATTTAAATTATCCCACTGCTGGGTAAAGGTTTCCTCCAATTGCGAAGGTTTCTTCGTTAGCTCTTTCATGGACCAGTAGCCTTTTGAAGCGTTTTGATACAGCGTTCGACTCCCTTTGCCTGTAATAGAAGAACGTTTAACGGTGGTAGAGCTGAGCTGTAGCCAATTCTCTACAACTCATATACGGACTGGCTCTACCAAAGGTAGTACCACCCTCTCACAGAAGATCGGCGTAAAGTAGCTTTTATAGCTGCATTTCGTACGATGAGTGAGAGAACCGAAAACCCTCCCCCGTTCTATTCCCTCTATCCCACTCTCCTTCAGGTAGCATAATATACGTTACGGTAACTGCTTAACATCAGGCGGGGCGTACGCTTGTAGGCTGACTTTGTTATACATATATAAAATAGTTGTTTTTGCAAGTCAACCTAAATCGCGTTATAAATTTATAGTTAGTAGCTGTGCCCCGCGACTCCGCCCGCGTGGAATGCGGACCACCCTTAACATTTAGGGGTATGAAAAATAGATAGTAGCCGATTCTCAGACCTACCCGATATGCACACAAAATTTCATGAAAATCGGTCGAGCCGTTTCGGAGTAGTATGGTAACCATTGTGACACGAGAATTTTATATATACCTAAGATTTGTGAAATAAAAAACAATGATCAATATAGATAAGGAAATATACAATTTCATTCAATTCTATGTTTACATGAAAGTTCTTGAATCAGGAACCTTGCAAGTGGAAAGCCAGTCTTGACATCTCATGGAAATTCGGCGGGGGTTCTTCTTCGTGGATTGTAGCGCCCGCTGGAGGATAGAGTCTGATTTAAAATACGCGCGAAAGGTCCTTGGAGGATTTAGCTTTCGATATCGTAAGTTGTATCTCGATGGTTACCAGACCGTTTTGGGTGTAGTTTTTATAGTATCTTCACTGATTTTAAGAGGTATTATGCGTATAACTATGCTCTTTTAAAATGCGGATACATGTATTATAATTTGTTATGTGATTGAAAGATAAATGATGAGGTACTTATCATTAAAAAATAGTCAGAAATATGCGAATTCTAGCCTATTCTTACTCTTTGCACTCAACATCTATGTTGTTGACTCTATTTTTTAATGGCATAGAAAGAAGAGAACAACGTAAATCCGTGTAAATATCTCGTCACTGCAAACGAGCGGTAACGCTGCCTGAAACATGTACACATTCATTTACGACCGGTTTTCCTTTGGCCGAAAACAGTTCAAAAACATAAAATAAAATCTGTATGGTCTATGTTGGTTTACGGGAATTCATGCTTTTAAAAGCAATATTCTAGCGCATTGGCATTTTTAATGAGGTCGGGGGTCGTTAGTCGGCTGTTATGTTGGCTATCGATGACTCCACAGCACGACTTCCGCGCTCATTATACCTTTTTGTGGATCCGGTGAGGAAATAGAGGGCTGAGGACTATTGTTGTGACAAAGACGAATGAATCCTTTAGGCTCTATTCACATGGGGTTATCCCGTCCGTAATCTAGCGAACCAGCTCGTATATAAGCTGTAGTTAATGGGCTGCAGCTTGGTAGCTTACCACCATATTTGAGCTCCAAGAATACCTATTTGGTGCAAAAACATTGACTTATAACACTGTGTAAATATCAATTTACTTAAGTATAACAGTTTCCCGTCTTAACCAAACCAAATCCTGTTCGAATATTGTATATACTAAATAATTCATGTATCTTTTCAGGTAAGTTCCATTGTCCGCGTACAATTCAGGGTTCGCTGTGTAAGTAGCAGGTATATAATATAACTTATAATAAGTTCGCTTATTACCTACGGAAAATTAACATAAATGGCATTCAGAATTCGGCCGTTCATTAGAAGATTTAAAGTTAATAAGAAGGGACCGGCTAAATATAGGTACCTTTCCTTTGGGAAATGCCTAAATAATGATTCTCATTAAGTTTAAGCGGTGAAGTTACTTTTGTAGATAATTTGATTACATTCTTTCCATTTAGCTTTAAAAAGACTACTGTGAGGAGTCTGACAGGGTATGGGGTCAAAAGCGATCCTGACGTAATATTAGAGAACCCACCCCAAAAGTGAGCGCGGATGTTCGGACGTTATTAAATCGTATTTTCAATAAGAATGACGGGGGTCGTGGTAGCTCATTGGGGAATAGCCTCGGCTTGTATTCCAAAAACCCATGGGTTCAAATCCCTGTACTGGACGAAGTACTAATGGATATATCTCAAGGAAAATCTATGTCCGCATACCTCTTTTCCAAGGCAGAAGAAGCGCTTGAAGCGGCAAACACTTGGATGAGACGCAAGTTGGCATTTACAACTGATCTCTTCTGGTCGTGCGTCTGAAGGCACGTTAGGCTGTATGCCCCGGCTTTCATAATCATGAAGCCATGTCATAAGCCTTTGGATGGCCTGAAAATTCCAACACCAGATTTGAACGCCAGCTCATAAGATAAGTAGAAGAATAAAATCTCCTTATATACCTACCTACTCTAGTACCTAGTCAAAAATAGAGTCGTGCTTAGTAGAGTTATGGCGTCGAACAATTATGTAGTCCATACACCCGTATATGCTCGTGTGGGCCAATTTGGCACCCAGCCAATGGGAACACGTTCTCGATAACTGAATATGCTAGTGGACAGAACTGGCATTAGGGTTGTCACTGTGGCGCAATGGAACTTGGTTCTAAAAATTAATATTTAATTGACTAGTATTTTGAGGTACTTCAGTTTCAAGCACCATACCCTAGATAGATTGGTTAAATCATCCTAGACTATACCACATTGAAACCCTATAAAAGCCCATTTTTTTTTGTCTTTCCCAAACCAAAGCTTCAAACTTGACACACATCTTTGACTCTAACGTATTAACTAACTCACTACGCATTCCCACTTCCTGTTTTTTTTCTACAGCCTACGTCATCCCACTGCTGGGCAAACGCCTCCCTTTTCTTCCTCCACTTTCTTCGGCATGCCTATGATAAGCCAGTCCCCCATGTAGAAGTCCAAATCATCCCGCCATGTCCATCTGGATCTGCCATATCTTCCATATTCAAATAAATATAATATTTCAAAACTACCTGCCTATTTTCGAAGGACCGTGAACATTTATGATTGGAGCACAAACAAACACGTGGTGATCTTGTCTGTGTATTATTTAAACGTAAAAAGGAAACACGGAATCCTCCCAACAGATTCATCGTAGCCCGAAGGCCCGCCACTGGGGTTTAGCTTAACGCCACAGTCCATCTTTTGAATTTATTTTATTTACTCAGTCACTCGCCGACCACTGAGAGGCCGGGACGTTTTATTATTGTATCACAATAAAAATTGTATTCTTAGTAGGCTCTGTTGAGGCCAATTTGTTTGAGTGCAACTTAAAATTTAATATTTGCAAATAAAAAGCAACCATTTAATTAATTTCAATAAAGTTCACATTTCATTGCTAGATGTTCTAAGATGTTTTAGGTAGTATAAGTGCACTAGAAAAAAAATACTCTGAATTGATGTCACTGCATAATACTTTCATTGCCAGAATAAAAATAAAACAAAAGAAGCTTGATTTTTTTTATATTTCAAGCAATATTTAGCGCCGCCGCGCCGATCAGCGCAGGTCAAGCTGACCTACGAGCATCCTGAAAAGCGCATTGATAGGCCTAGGATTTGGCCTAACTATGACCTAGCCTAGCTTTGGCAGACTTTTGTTGGCATACAGAGCGGTTAACTAAGACATCACCATTAAGAGACAGGTCATAAACATATTAGTGCATCGGTTTAAACTGTCCTAATGGCACACACTATGCCGTGGCGAGATTCCAGGCACGCTGACTTATGGCTGCATTACTGTCTTTGACACGTGGTTGCCTACTCTACATACATGCTATTATATTATTTATGGTATGCCTAGGGATGTTACGGAGCTTTGACTCGGACTATAAACGGTTCCGGTTATAACGAAGGTCAAAACGCAGCTGACCAGCTTTGCCTTGCGCTCGCAGGCGCGCCCGCTCCGGACTGTCTTTAACAATTAGTTAACGCATATTTCTTCTAGTCTGACTTCGCCTGCTTCGATTCTGGCTCCGATAAATCAAATTTGAAATATCCAGTAAACACACCTCGGTAACATCCCTATTACGTATCTATCTACAATGTGTAGGCTTCATTGCTATGAGCTCCGTAGCCAGAGGAGGTCAGGAGGCTGGCGACTGGCATTTTAATAAAGCTACATTTATTGAGCCCTGTTTTTGTTTTCGATACATGTCTCTACGGGTAAAGGGGGGAAGGGGGAGGGCTATGTGAGGACATCCTTTGCCCCGTGTAGTGTATTAGAAGGGTTCTAATGACATGTGGTGGTCGTTAATATTTTTTACGTTCGTTCGTTTGTTAATAAGGGACAAGATTCAGTTACGCGGACATTTTCTTTTCAATTACTTAGTTATGCAATACAAATCTAGCAGTTCTAATGTCTGCCTTATTGATAGTCACAAATATAATTTCCCCTTGGCACGGGTTTCTCCTCAATACAAGAGGGATTCAGGCCTTATTACAACACGCTGGCCCAGAGCGGGTTTCTCCCACAAGTCTTTTAAAAATTGCTTGGATTTTCTAAGACTCACTGGTTACCCTAAGCAAGGGATAATTGTATTAAAATTATGATTCGTAAAACCCAGTGGTTTTGAATCCAGAGTCTTGTGCACGCAAGACGCATTGACTATCACAACTACATATTTTGCTATTAAAAATACCTAAAAGTTATGAATTTCATTTTTATTTACGTTCCGTTCGTACGTTCAGTTTTCATAACCAGCTTTGGTTACTTCAAATAATTATATTAAAACGGCAACCGACGCTAATAACGAACGCGAGATTACATTGCCGGACTAATGAGGAGTCCAGGGCCGGGCACTAACTAAGGTAAATTAAATAAAAGAGATTTCGGGATGTCCTTCCGTGCATCCAGTTTTATGTGAATAACATTTACTGGCGGTCCTTCCAAACTGTAGTAGTATTAGCCAAATCTAAAACTAAACTCTTCGTCGTGATTACTATTATTTTTGATAAAACAATCACAATGCGTTGCCTATGCTCCCGCCCCGCAACTATTTTCGGAATTATTTTGTTGCAATTAATTCCTAGTGCGGAGTTCAAAGAGTGGTTGGTCTCTGTGTTTTCGTTCTGTTGTTGTTTATGGCACCTGTCCTAATTTTGCTGACTTCCTGGATCATAAAGCTACTGGCATCTAAGACATAGATGAGAACTACCGGTTAGTAGACTATTGTCGGAATCAGACTTAATTTACGTACAACTTCTCCGTCATCGAATCAAAAATATATAAAACTAGCTGTGCCCCGCGACTTCATCCGCGTAGTATTGGATTATTAGGTTAAAAAGTATCCTATATGTTAATCCCGGTTATAATCTATCTGTGTTCCAAATTTCATCCAAATCCGTTCAGTAGTTTTTGCGTGAAGGAGTAACAAACATACATACATGCATACATTCACACTCACAAACTTTCGCATTTATAATATTAGTAGGATGGTCGGTCACACTGAGCGTTTTAAACGTGAGCTTGCGTAACCTTTTCCCCTGAGGCGGCGCGTACCGACAGAAAAATATAAATATTGTAGTTACTACCACTAATGTCGTTCTACATACCCGGCCGGCGACATAAAGTGTCCTCAGGGGGGTCAATGCAATTGTGGACCGACATTTCTGTTGATTTTATTGTATGTCCCTTGTGTGTTGGATGAACGGACAACGATGGTATAATTTAGTGGATGAGCTATTATTAATGGGGATTTGAATTTTTTTTTATACTTAAAGTAACAGGTATAATTGGCGGATTTCGTTGAATATACGAGAGCTCTATCTATTATCGTACAGATCTCTAGGATCGAAAAGGGATTTCATGAAAAAAGTGCTAATTAATAAAATTCAGTGTATTTGTTTGTTAAGAATATTTTCAAGGCACAGCAGGATGCAATAAAAACTTTCGAAACTCTTGTAAATGTATACGGTTTTAGGTACGCATTGACAAGCGGGATAATAGCGAGATATTATACTCATTGAAAAAAGAAATATTGACTTAATAAAAGTGCAAAAAAATTATGAATAACTCTGCATGGAAAATTTATAAAAACCCTCGATGACGATAAACCGATTTTAATGAAACAGAGTTAAGAACACTCTCAATCAGAATACCTTTATAAAGAAAAAAACAAAATTAAAACCGGTTCATTCGCTTAGGCGCTACAATGCCACAGACAGACACACAGATACACATGTTAAACTTGTACTACTTATAACACCTCTTTTTTGTCGGGAATTATAAATAATGTATATATTGAATTCACGTATTATTCTACATGATAAACACATTTAAGACACTGTATTCCCACCAGGATCGTAACAATACACAATAAAACGCATTGCGTAGCATCCACACAGCATATTCGGTGCGACAAGCAACATAAACGGGAGCGTCACTGACACGCGAGCTATCATGGGGCGGAGCACGCAATGCCTCTACTCTACAATAACACTGCATAAGGAAAATTGAGGATTTGAGGATGACGTCAGAGGATTGGTTGACGAAAATCGCTGCTTACTTGTAGTGCAGTTCCACAATTTTTTCTGGCATTGTGAGAGCGTCGCTAGTGTTGATACAAGCCTGTCAAAATATGAAGTTTCTCTATTCAAAATGTTAGTTCCTTTCTTATAAGATGGAACAAGTATGCGGGGGTTACTTAGTATTGCAGATCTTTGAAGATTATCATCAATAATATTGTCTATCTCACGTAGGTAATGTCACCAGCTGCGTCGGTTCGAAACGCACCTAGTCCACTGAAACATTCTCAATAGACATTGGCCTTTCAGTATATCTAATCATCATACTGAAACTGTGGATTACTTATGCCTTGGGTAGAAAAGTGAAGGCTGAATTCAATAGTCCAGTTTATGAGTGTACCAGAAGAGCAGCAGTGCGTGCGGAATGACGACGGCTTGTAGACTATAATAACTCTGGTTCTATATAGATTTATCGATCATTAAATCTATGTCAGCTTTGACTAGCATCACCAATAAAGAATGATAAAATAATTAAATAAAAAAGTTATATTAATTTTTAGATCAATAAGTCAGTCGTTCAGGTTCAAAAAGGCAATCTGCAGGATATGTTTTGTGTATAAAGTAATCAAAATAATTAGAACTAAATATATAAAACAAAGTCGCTATTCGCGTCTATCTGTCCGTTTAATTCTTCTGAATGCGTATTCTCTAAGTCCGGAAGTTTTATGTGTATAATACATTCTAATTAAATATGTAAGAAGCCAGGACAATTCGTGAGTAGGATGATAATTTTCCTCGCCGTGAAAGGCTCAAACATAAATAATTTTATTCTAGATCTTGTAGCCCTATGTGGCAATGAAGCGTCGAAAAACGAACTCTGAAGCGAGAACGAACATAAGTCGGCGCGAACTGGGTATCACCGACACGCGAAGTGGCGGCCGACACGCGACTGCCTTGCATTATTCACTGATGACATAAGGCTGCGCATTCATTAGTAGGTAAAGCGGGAGAACCTAGACTGAATGTCAACAGTTTGTATAAGCGAAGAAAGGGCTAGAGTCACTTAGGAATGAATGGCTCCTCTGTCTATCTGGGCCCCAAATTCAAAAGCGCAAAATATAATTATAACGATCGTCTTTTGTTACTTCGGACAACTTTTTTTGTCATTTGTAATGGGGACTAGTCCTGCCGGCCATTCCCGCCGCTATTGCGCTATTCGTGTAAGCCAGGTTCGATATTGGTGTCCAAAGATGACGTAATTAGTTTATACAGAAAGCCGTTGACCTAGTTTAAAAAAGTAAAACCAATGTATGAGCAGTCTACTAGCTGACAACATATATCGACCTCTAAGCATTTAACGGACTACCGATTTTTAAGATATATTATGTACTAGCTGAGCCCGTGACTTCGTCCGCGTGGAATTTATCTTAACAAAAAAGCCCGCTCCCGTGTTCCTGAGCCCGCGCTACAGGACCCATTTTTTTTAATTTTGTTTTTCTAAAATAAATGTATCCTAAGTTCCTTCCTTTATCAAAGATCCTAAGTTACTGCTTATAACAACAGCTATCTACCAGTGAAAGTCCCGTCAAAATCGGTCCAGCCGTTTCGGAGATACTCTTTGATTGCATGTGTTTTTATTTTTTTACGCGGAACCCTAATTGTTTTTCTAAAATTAAAGTAGCCTAAGTTACTCCTTAAAACATCAGCTATCTGCCAGTGAAAGTCCCGTCAAAATCGGTCCAGCCGTTTCGAAGATTACCCGGAACAAACACACAGACAGACAGACAAAACATTTTTAAATCGCTTTTTTGCTATAGGTGTCGTATGTACTTTCATATGCATTTAGTGAAAAGGTTTTATTTTGATATTACAAACAGACACTCCAATTTTATTTATTTGTATAGATGATCAATGGTTTTCTGTTGGAATGGATCTATATGAAATTAGCAGGCCCTGTTTCATCACTTATTAACCGCTTTAGTCCATACCGTAAACCTGATACTGTCCGTCCTGGTGAATACGTGACCGTAGCTTCACTGCCTCATTGCTTAGGAAAAAGAGCAATTCTTATATTGAATTTATCCTATATGTCTGTTAGTATGTAGTCCGTTCTGCTTTGTGCGACGAATCTCAGAGCTGCTTTGCAAATATGGTTTGTACGCAATATGAAATTCAATTTTATTGCCCTCGTAAAGTTACACGTAGTGAAGTTGGAAATTTCATTGCCGTATAGGCGTTACGGTTGAATCAGAATTGCACCCCAGCGGGTGATTTTATACTAGGCTCTAAATTGCGATTCTATTCTTTACATTAAAGGGTACTATACTTGTTATAATTCTAATAACTTTAACAGCCATAAATAAGTATACAGAAGTCAAAAAAATATAACCAGGTAATACTATGTTCGATTATGTTCAATTTAACTTTTTCCTGGGACTCGTCGAGAGCGTCGAACCTCGACGTCATCATTGGTCAGCATTGCCGATCCCGGTTTTCAGGAGAAGCAGTGGTGGGAGTGTATGGGGGGACTAGTCCCAATAAAAAACAGTGCCGTCTAGGGTAACCCCGAAAGAAGCGAAGCTTAATAAAGCGTAGGCCACTCTGTTTACCTATATATATAGTGTAACGCTACTGACGTCATCGTGTAACGCTACTGGCGCTTAGCACGGATAGAGTAGCCGCGCGGCGAGCGTCCCGAACGCCCGTATAGAAGCTTCGCTTCAAAAAGCACTATGTTCGGTCTCAGAGGGCAGACACTCGCTCTCCGCTCCCGTTTCCATAATGTGTACAGTCTAAAGATTCATTCAGGTACAAAATGGGTGCAGTGAAAGTAACAAAATGCACAGAAAGTTTACATAGTGTTAACATTTCACTTTTACATTGCAAACGTTTTGTTCGGACACACTGAATGTGTCGAGCAGGAGTTTATGTAGTAGTTTTTTTTCCTTTTAGTTTGACGTTGTGAATATGTTAGAACGAACCAGCTTGTCACGGGACTTTATTCTTAACTACTGAGGTGTTTTGGTTTGAAATATAATTTTTCAATGCCTTTTTCAACCGTATTTTTTGCCACCGGCAAATCGATAGACCTTGACCTCGACGACTGATTCCATTCAAACCTATCTAACATATGGTAGTCGTCCACGACGCAACCGCAACCGTTTTATAAGTATTTGACGTTGCAATCTGTTATGAAATAGGTTGTTTATGGTATGACGTATGGTTATGACTTGAAAAATAAATGAATAAAGTTTGACACGTATTTTATTGGAAGAGAATAAGAAATGTAAGAAATATTCATAAAACACAATCTAATAGGGTGTTTTACTAGTATTGTCTGATTTGTTATATTAACACATACGGTTAAAGACATTTATTTCTCAAAAATTTACAAAAATTACTTGTTGAGAAAATACAATATTAAAACAGTTAAATACATTTGATTTGCGCAGGCGCATTAATAAAAAGAAAAAAGGTAAAGTGAGGGTAGTACTAAAATAATTGTCTCGTACATAAGAACCTTTTCTCTCTTGATATATTGTGAAATAATTCCTCAAAGATATTAAATGGTTACAAAGCTATTCCAGTTGCATTTGAGTTCAGTTGATTTTGTCCACAAAATTTATGGTATGAGGTAACCCTCAACCCATATCGACTGATTTGGTTCTGAAAACCGCTGTTTTATCTTCATTAAGATTTTTATACCTCTAGTGTATGCTGCATGGATCCTTGACCTACTGACATGATTCCGAACTTTTGGTATTGTATGATATACGCTGAAAGTTTAGTGTTTGAGTGTCTGTGTTAAGTTAATTTTAAATAACTTAAGTTATAATATACTTGTCCACAATATGATGTGAATATTAACCTTACTTTAACTACTGTTTGTGACGAAAACGAACAATAATATGAATTTTGTGGTCTTCCTTATCAGAAATCTAGCCTCCAGTCAGATTATCTTGATATACCTATATATAGGTACTATTTAAAATTCCGGTGTGAATGTGTTCGTAATTAATCTCCTCCTAAACGGCTTGACCGAGTTTGATGATTTTTGGACTTATGGAGTCACCTGGATGGCTCTTAGATATAGTTCAAGATTTTCTCATGATTAAAAGAATATTGTATTTAGGTCTCGCTGCGCCCTCAATAAGGACGTTTGTTTATAAACAAATAGTCCAGAAAAATCCGGAATATTCTACCCAAAACGATTCCAATTACTTATTACCCTACGAAATTGCCTTCGTATATAAGGCGATTGGAGGGTCGGAGGGAAAGGTCGGGCACTCAATGAGGGCCGGTCGGCAGGTAGGGCAATCGTAGGTGAGTCGAGGAAATGTATCTTCACGTATGTTTTGCTCTTGTCATGATTGTGAACGGGGTAACTTGAGAATACGAGGGTGTGGGGTAGTTTGCGCGACAATAACATATTATAATGTTTTATTGATTTAGCTATATGTGCAAAAATACATAAAAAATATTCCAATATAAATCACATAATACAATTAACATTGGAACTAAAACTAGGCGCGCAGGGCAAGCCTGTATCTTGAGACCAAGTAACATGTTAGAAATTGCTGAATAGGTTCAGTGAGGGACGTATGACTTTACAAATTAGGACAATTAGTGTTGTCTATAAGTAACTGTTGTAAAGGGTATGTAGTGTGTTTGTGTGTTGTGAAATGTGTGTGGGATGGTAATGAATGTGTTTGGATGTGTTTGTGTGTTAGGTACGTTAGTTGATGAAATTGTAATACTACCGAAGAGGTTTTAACATGTCCTCCGTGTCGTCGTTATAAGTGAGTGTGAGAAGCCACTGAGTAACAGTGATCGACCCTCTCACTGGTATTGCTACATGTTTGTCGCAACAATTCTGGATGATAGGGCAGTCGTGTCTGCCGACCTATCATTTTCAGAATGGCATTAGAGCTGCCCCGCATCCTATAGTCAGCAGAGATAGGTACCGAGATGTCAGTAGATTATTTTGTTCATCCTGTTTCACCTCATTTCATCGATCATTAGATCGCAATATACAAGTGATAATAAAACATTTACAGGCTTGAAAATGAATTAATTACACAATCATATATTAAGTACTAGCTGTGCCCCGCGACTTCATCCGCGTAGTATTGGATTATTGGGTTAAAAAGTATCCTATATGTTAATCCCGGTTATAATCTATCTGTGTTCCAAATTTCATCCAAATCCGTTCAGTAGTTTTTGCGTGAAGGAGTAACAAACATACATACATACATACATCCACACTCACAAACTTTCGCATTTATAATATTAGTAGGATTGAACCTACTATAAAAGGATAAACGGGATATAAATTAACTATATACCTACCTACAACTACCTAGATACTACAACACTATTAGAAGAAGTAAAAAATTTGGCCAATGCCCTTGGTATTGTAAGCATCTATAGGCTTACTTACTTACGGTAACTGCTTAATATCAAGCGGATCGTACCCTCGTCTGCCCACTTCGTAAAAAATATATTTCAATTTTCTTTTATGGACGAAATCTTTGCTCTTCTCATTTTTCTCGCGTTTCTGGTCCGCCAGTGTCAAGCTGTCAGCGGCGCACTAATTAGACCCCACTAGAGCCGAGGGCCCTCGTTGTAAGGCGAGTGAGTTTCTTTGCTACAGGCCATCGCTCTACTTCATTTACATGCATTCAAATATCTTGAGAGTTCAACTGAATAGCTACGCTGCGAACTGGACACGATTTTTACAAAGTAATCAAACGATATCAATATTAATTAAGTACTTAATTGTTTTTGCGTTCCGATCCGGTGGTAGATTAACCCTCGCCACCTCTCCTGGCAGCGGCCCAAGCCGAGGTCGTGTCCCTTGTGGAGCCCTTGAGCTAGCTGCCCCCCTGCCCCTCTGGCTGGAGCGCACTTGCGCTCGCCCTCTGTCCGGGTGAAGTTGTTATGGCCACTCTGGCCAAAAACATATAGTCCATTCAAAAAAAAAATTGTTTATTTTACAATGTCATCATCATCATCTGCCTTACCTTTTCCCATTATCTGGGGTCGGCGCAGTGTCTTTTATTGTCTTTCACTATTTTACAATGTGTATATTTATATTTATTTTATTTACTATAGTTATTTATAATATATTAATTATTTAATAATGAATATCGCCAGACTAGCATATCAACTTTGAGGTACCAAACTAAGCGACGCTTATACTGTGATGTGGGTACAATGGACTGGGGGCGATCATGTGACACCCAGACCAGGTCAAATTAAGAAACTATTAAGAAGACCGCGTGGTCTAATGGTTTAAGCTTACCTATCGGGTAAGATAGTCAGGTTACCTACGGGTAAAATTCCGGTATTCTAGACAATGGATTTGAGATTTTCGTAATAATTTGGGCTGATATTAATATTACCGGGACCGTATCGCTCACAGCCATTCTCCTTTGCCTATACTCAAATACGTTGGGTCGGTATCTCCTGCATGCTTCTCTTGCATGATTATCTTGCAGGCTTATCTTGCATGCTTATCTTGCATACTTATCTTGCACCTACTTTGTCCCCTATTTCGAAGGACTGTGCTTGGCTCTAATTCTCCGGTAGCCAGAATAAGTAAATTGTTTAATACATACAGTGACCACATTGATATTTTCTCCATGTCTTTGTACCGTTTCCGCAAACATTTGTTGGATGCAATATCGAATTAACTTTAAACTCTTTTTTTGTGTTTTTGTAATCTGTTAAGTTACTCCTTTTGGATTAGTGGTGTTTACCTATAAGTAATTGTGCAATTAGCTAAATACTGCTTGTAATTTATTTTTATTGCTTGAATGATTGTAACAATTGTTGGTAGACCTTTTTTAATAAATAAATAAAATAAATGCTTATCTTGGAACCGTATATTTGGCTAGGTCGTCTGGCAGCATTTATTTGGACCCCTTCAATATTTTTTATTCAAGAAAAGATGGAAAATGAGGTTCCCCTTAGGAACGACGTTAAAATAATCTGGTTTTAATTCGTCGCTTAAGGCGTCATTTAGTTGTTTATTCAGGAGGGGACGGACGGACGGACGTAAACATAACTTTGAGTAGAACGGCGCATCGTCTGTCGGTTACGACAGCTTAGGTATCTCGACCCATAAACTAGAGTATGGCTAGTTAGTAAACAGTTGGTAAAGTAAATAAGTCTGTCTAGGGATGATGGAACTCAAACTATGGGTAGTCCTCTACCAAATATTCAAATATACGACTCCAATTAAGATCATAATTAATAAAAAATAGATGCGTCGAGTCGATAGGTTAGAGGGGCCGTCCTCGTAGCTGAGAGGTTCCGGGTTCCGATCCGGTTGTAGATATAAGAAAAAAATAATGCAAAATTGACAATTTGTAAGTGCCCCCGTAGGCCTAAACAAAATAAACGATTTGTAATCGTTTATTTTGCCCGGCCATTAAACTATTGACATGAGCCCACTCCAAACAAAAGCTTAGTTGGAGGTTCTAACGGGAATACCTATGATAAAAACACATTGCTAGGCCCTTTGTGCGAATTTGATTGTCATTTAAGGCACATGTTGAGGTCAACCGCTGAAAATGATGGGTCATTACAAATTATTATTATTTTGAATAACAGGTACTTATTTTAGGATGAACATTTTTAAAAATATTACTTAATTCAAGAAATAGGTTCGTATTTCAATACAAATTGTAAACAGTTTAATTCTATGTCCGATACTCATCCGTACTCCAAATTATTATTTCGGACAATTGCAAGACTCCTGTAGAATCTATTATATAATACGTGAAGGAAAAACTTTCAAACGCTTAATACGAAAATTGCGCGGACGGAGCAGTATGAAATTTGGCACACTTATAGTTTATATATATATAGAGAAGGAGTGCAGAATGCTAATAATTTTATATTATTATACTTAGAAATACATCAAAATCAATAAATAAAACATTACACACACTACCATGAATTGACACACACACATTTGTAACGCTCACACCGACTGACTGTCTGACTGACAAACGGTGACAGTTTTTGGAGGGCGGAACTTCCATAGTGCACTCTGCGTGCCAGTATCAAATAGTCTTTGACAATAAAACCTTAATGACGTTTAAAATTAAAATTTGAATGGATTATGGTCGAATTTCGACCATTACAACGGGAATACTAGTGTTAATAAAGGCGTGTGTTATTGTATAAGACGCACGCTTGCTAATAGCTGCTAGGTAAAATCCTTCCAAAAATAAATCGAAGAAAAACAATTCGATTTCCCAAATGATGAAAGACGATATCAAAACAAGTCACAGTTTCCTTGCTAAACGCTCTAACCCTGAACCCAAGACAATGGGGCAAAAACACTGTCCATTGCTGATGCGATGATTGACGAGCGAGGGAGGGGGGGAGGAGTGGAAGGATGTGGGGGGAGTGGAGGGTGTTAGATTACATATATCTGCGACCGACGTGCGATATGTTACTATGTCGACTGTTGTATCTCTGCGATTAACTCGGTTGATAGGCGGTATGAGTTATACACCGAAGCGTTTATCGAAAAAATAGATTATCTATTGCGGGTGCGTATTGTGTGGTCGCTCGTTGAGTTATGCCACGGAATTCTTTCTGTAACTGGATCGCGCACTTGATTATTTGTTTACTAGGTACCTACGATGCCAGGTAGGTATGATACTAGGTATAGGTATGATACTTTATTGAACTACGTTAAAGTATATTATTATTTAAATAAAACTATTTTCAGTATTTACTTTTTTATGTTCCCCACGTTTCGGCTGCTTTACAGCAACCATGGTCACGGGGGGATTGAGGTGTTAGACGTCCTGATGTCATAGTTAATAACTGGGTACCCTCATATTTAGTTGTTGTTTGCGGTCCGATCCACGCTGAAAGTGCTCACAGTGTCTCGAGGTCTTGCAATGGTACGCTTGGTTTTGGATTTAATTATATTCATTTCTGGATACCAAGTTGGTGGTAGCACCCAGCCATCCTCCCTATTGAAATTAGGATGTTTTTTAATTTCAATGGCCACACGTATCATCCTTGGTCTAAATAGTTTTATTTCAATTTGTAGTATTCGCGTAAATATAAGAAAACAATAAGTCTATTATTAGGTATTTAACGCATGTGTAGACATAAAAACGAGCCTAGTAGAGTTCTGGTGGGACTGTGTTCCTCTCACTCCAAGTGCCCATGCCTACATTTTGGTGTCAAACTTTTAGTAATGTAATTCTTTTAGACATATCAGATACCAAGCTACTTTTGACTCTTACTGTACGTCCACATATATTTTCATATGAATAGGTACCTACCACTGTATAGATTAGTAATCTATTGATCGTCAGATTGTAATAAACGCCCTGTAACGGCCACTCGAGCGTAGACCGTAGCCCAGATACTCCCGCGATACGACATGGAACTACGACCGTTCTATGGCCAACGAGGAGCGATACGAAAATGAATACTTACCTTGATAATTTTATTTAATATTTTATTTAAATTTAAGCGTTAATAGCCTTTTGGTTAGAGGTTTTCCCTCGTCACTGAGAGGTTTCGGGTTCGAACCCCATACTGGCCATTAAACTATTGACGTAAGCCCACTACTAACAAGCATTAGCTTAGTTGGAGAGGCTAACGGAAACACTAGCAATGTGATGAACTCACATTTCTAGTAAGTAGTTTTTTAAAAAAAGTTTTTTAAATGTTTATCTTTCATTTGTCTTTAGTTAACATTACGGTTTCCGACACTGAATTAACCACAATTTCATGAAAAAGTTACCCGAATTTTGGTGGGCCCGGTGGTGACTGACTTGAACTCGATCGTTATGACCATTTCGTATCGCTTCTCGTTGGCCATGGTATAGATATTCATGTTTTCACGAGAGAGCTTAATCTTAAGATTATCTTAAGGTACCTTGGTACTTATCTATAACGACTCTTCACCTATACAAGTAAAAGGAAATATTATCTATTGTCTTTACCAAAATATAAAAGCTAAGTACTTATTTCACAAATTTCTGTACGCTTTCATACCTAAACACAAACACCCTAAACAATTCCTTTGTTTTGGCTAAACCCCGCATTGAGACACTGTAAGTAGAACTACCATCTATATTTAGAATGGATATAATTTTACTCAAGCCTACACCCTGAAATTAATCTGTCGAAGTGACTTGGGAGACGCTCGGCCCCGTTCCGATCGATTACGAACGTTTAGATTGTAGATGTCGAAAAAGTATTTGAATAGTCTATTCTGAATGCATTTCGTCCGTATAATATGTAACTTAGTAAAGTATAAAGTGTAATAAATATCCTATAAAGCAGTTTTTTTATGTACTTAAATCAATAAAGTCTATAGCATCAATATTCTTTTAATCGCAATAAAAAATATTGACTATAATTACAAGAAACTGATCCACTCTGAGTCTTTATTATCGAGGAGATAGGTAACTTGCGTAAAAAAATAATGAGTTTGCTTAACAGCGCCATCTGTTATCAAGTAGCGGACATTGTTAAAAGGTATAAAATATTATTAGTTCCGTGTCCACTCGATGACATCATTTCGTATTTCTTGCCGTTTACCATATCTTTTAACGTATAAGCCGAAATAAATCGACTAACAATATTTTAAACATTATCACTGGAATGTTAAATCGTTATAGGTATATTTCATAACTTATGTAATAATCAAAAGAATGTTGTGAAATAAATATTAATCTTTTGTAAAATAACGTACAGTCATACTCGTTTAAGGTATTAATCCAAATACTAGCGTATCCTTCCCATTGTCGAAAACACATTTCATAAAAATAATTTCAATATTTATCATTTCTTACAATAATACCCTTGTTACTTAAAGCAGGCCGGATGTTCTCGACAGAATGAAAGAAATATTATACTGTACCTACTTGAAAGTTAAGCGATTGTTAGCTGCATAACAAAGGCGTTTCCTTTTGTCCCGCTTACAAAGGGCAGTGTTCAAGGGCGTCCGAAGGCTGCATGTTTGTATAGCCCTCGATATTGCAGATTAGCAAGACGTCCACTTTACAGCCGCTTACCTGAAGCGCTTTCAGTGATACATCGTTAAAAATAATACACCTCTACAAATGGCAGCTTTCGAAGCATGAGTAAGCTTTTACGTCGTGGTTCGCCGATTTGTCGATAGATGGCGGTGTCCATGTCTTTAACGATTTTTTAATTTTAGTGTTTTCCTTTGGTTTTTTATTATAAGTATTAATGTTTTGTTTAACGTCAAATATCTCGGTATTTATTGCACAAAATTACAGTTCCAAGAGATGTACGAAACGGGAAGTCTCTGGTACAAACAAAGCCAGTCCCCGTTGATATGAAAAAAAAAATTAACCTATTCAAATTGAACATTCACTAAAGTAAAATCTGTGTCATAATAAGTGATTTTTTTCAGTAAACTAGCTTTGTATGCTATAAAAATATAGCACGTAAAGTACCAATGGAGGGGCAATTTATGCTAGTGATTCGCTACTGGCAGAGTCCTCATTATCTTTATGCTCCTCGAATGCCATCAGCTCAAACGACTTATTTCCTTTTCATGTTCTATTTTATTTTTAAGTCTGTGGTCATAAGTACCTACTGTACGCGAGCCTACTCGATTTACATACTTTGTAGATAAGGTCTAATACCCAATGATATTAGAAGTAAAATTTTACCTAATATCATTGCTAATACCTATATATATACCTTGTACCTAGTAAAATTATAATAAAATTGGTATTTCGTAGTACACACTTTATACAAAATCAGAATCCTAAATGCTTTCAATCTTTTAGCATTAAGTTTTCAATTCAATTTATGCGCTATTATTCACAAGAAACCTACCTACGAAACCGCTAAAAATATTTTTTACAAATACTAGAATACGCTCTACAATGCTTATAGAAAAAGGTTGGAATCTAGATAATATATGGACGGTTTGGAGTCGGCCAAGAGGTCATGCAGTGATTTCTTTTCATAATCTCCATAAGGATTCAATTTATATATTCCGAGAGCTTAGTTGGGTTGGGAGGTCCTGGACATGAACGCACAACAAAATGTCAAGTGTATGGGGTGCCGCGGGGGATGAGGGGGCGCGGGGGTCGCCGGCAGGTGCGGCGGGGCGCGGCGGCGCACCGGCCGCCGCCGCCAGTGCTCGCCCGGCTCCCAACCCGTGCGCATGTCCGGCAATACCCTCCACACCAATTTCCACACAACTCGGCTCCGTTACATAACCCCCTAAGGGCACGTTAAACCTCATAGTGTTAAGGCTTATTTCTGTGATCAATACAAATTTTTTGCACGATTTACACGCGTAGTTAGGTTAGCATTACGTAAGCCGCCGTCCACAAAGCTTCGCTTGCCACCGCTTCATTGTGATATTCGGTTGTGATATTCGTTTTAGGCCAGCTTTTTGCTCGTAGTGTCAATATTTGTGATTGTTGAGTAATTTGTACGTAACGGAGTCGCGTCGCGGAAGCCGCCGTTCCGTCGACAGTGGAAATTGCTCCTTGAACTTGTTGAGTCCGCGTCCTCTCCGGTCCGCTCCCATCGTCCCCTCGTCTCCTGGTCGCATGGTGAGCACTCTCTCTGCGAACGTTCGGTTGCCGCGCGGGACTTGTTGATCGCGGGGTGATGCGCGCATAGCGCTCCCGATAGTGGCTCGTCACGGATTCGCGCGGCTGGTGGCGGCCCGCCACGCCATCTGGCGGCTGCGGCGATCAGGCTCGCAGCCGGCTCACGACAACAATGACCATGAACAGACGAACCATCTGTACGTTTCTTCCTCTCTTCTCAATGTCTTGCAACGCTTCTGTCTATCATCTATCATAAGCCTTCATTTTGTGTTCATTTTTATTTTCAAGTCGAGAAAACCGACGCTCGATGGTTTATTAAGAATTAAAGCGACTCGTCTCCACAGAAGTGGCTTAATGAGCGTACCGTCTGTGTAAAGAGTCAGGTCAATTCTAGTTTCGTCTCGGATCTTTCACATTGTGTTTGTTTTCACCCGCCGGCTGCCAACTGTCCGCCCGCTTTGCATTTCCAGTTTTCATATTTCCCGTTTCACGCCGGTGTACTGTCCCAGTGTGCTGCTTCCATCGTCGACCATAATGCGAATGCCCGCCATAATAAATGTTATCCCCACAATTGTTGTTTTATTTTGCGTTTGGTGTCAACACTCAGCCAGCGTATGGAAAACATTTTGTGCTTGTAGTTCAATGTATAGACATATGAAATCGATGTTTAGCAGTATTTAGACGCACATTGTTTAGTATAACACATTGTATACAATACGGTTACATTGACACGGTCATCATATTCACGCCTTTTAGAAGCAGTTACGTAATGGCGACCAACGTGGGACTCTTTCTACTTATGTATTACCTCGTAAATTATTTATAGTGTGACACAAACAACAACGTTATTGTATTATTACCATAAGAATTTCTAAATATAACACTTCACTTTCATTATTGAAAGGGACTCATTTACAGCGGCAGCCTCCAGTGAAATATTTTTAATTTGCTGGAGTGTTATTAAATCTGTCGCTTATTGCTATGTAAGTAATTAGTTACTTTACCTGTCTAAAGTAGCAAAAAAATATATGTAATGAATACTAACAAAGATGTCTCCAGAGACCTGAATAATATCCAAATGAAAAACTAAATATAGAATGATAATATTGAAATGAGAGTCGATCCATAAAATGCGGCGTGCTTAGGCATATAGGTAATAAAGGCGATATATCCTTGCCCCAGCCTTGACATGTTGCAAACCAACCGGGCTGCAGACATGCGACAAGCGTGTTAGTCTTGATACTTGCCGGCTGATTCGTTGGCGGCAAGGGCGTGAGTCGCTGATATTGGAATAACGGTGTATAATTAAAGTAGTTTATGAATAGCTCAAATAGTCTTTGGAATATACTTTTCATTTTATCTTCATACTTATATTATACTAGCTGTGCCCGCGACTTCGTCCGCGTGGAGTTTCATATTTATTCACATTTTATACCTTATCTGGACTTCCACAAATAATTCAAGACCAAAATTAGCCAAATCGGTCCAGCCGTTCTCGAGTTTTAGCGAGACTAACGAATAAAAATTCATTTATATATATATAGATAGATTATGACTCTTTTGCGCGTGTGTTTGTCACTGAACTCTTCTTAAACGGCTGGTTCTATTATGACCATTTTTTATGCCTGTTTGAGTAGGTCCTTTGATGGTTTAGATTCACAATTGTATCCAGTAGATGGCGCTGCTATCGGGTTCTAGGTATGACAGGACAACGTCTGCCTTGACCGCTAGTATTTTATTAACCCCCGACGAAAAAAGAGGGGTGTTATAAGTTTAACATGTGTATCTGTGTATCTGTGTGTCTGTGTATCTGTGTATCTGTGTATCTGTGTATCTGTGTATCTGTGTATCTGTGTATCTGTGTATCTGTGTATCTGTGTGTCTGTCTGTGGCAACGTAGCGCCCAAGCTGATGAACCGATTTCAATTTTGTTTCTTTTGTTAGATAGATATTCTGATCGAGAGTGTTCTTAGCTATGTTTCATGAAAATCGGTTCAGCCGTTTGAAGATCATCAGCTTTTTTGTAGGTAAAAAAGCCACATTCGCGGCCAAAACAAACTTCCACGGCTCGAATCCGTTCGAAATTTGGGCTCATTGGAATTATATCTTTGCATCACTTGAGAACAGCTGAAACGATTTCTCTTGATTATATTTTTAAATGATCGTAATAGTCTGAACTGGCTTTTTACAATATTATAAATTTGAAAAGTTTCCCGGATTCTGGAAAAAAATGATATTTTATCAATTTTTATATGAGATTTGTGTATGAACTAAAGACGTTCCATTAGGTCACGTTTCAAATAATGGATATGCGCATGCGTTAAATTTAGTTTGTTTTGTTAATGGTCATGGAATATTACGCAATAATAATTCTAGAGGTCGCTGCTCCGCCATTGAGAAAATATACAGAAAAACAAATCTAATTTAAAATAATTTAAGCGTTATTGAAAAATCTTCCCCTGGGCTGCTCCCGTCCACCTCAACCAGAGTTATTACATCAAATTCAATCATAATTGATAATCTTTTACTAGGAATTAAACCTCCGTGGCATCAATATTTAGATTCGTTGTCTATTCTAATGTCAATGATTATAATGTCATAACAAGATAATGTCTCATACTTTTACACAGATTTTCTGTTGACTATTGTACATTGCATTAGTTATCTTAGATTATAAATGAGGAAGCCAAAACGACTGATGCGATGTAAATGGCGCTTTCATAATCTGGCATCGAAACTAGTTGTAACAGATGAATTTGCGACGTGAGCTATGAATACTGAGCTACGGGAGTTACGCAAATCTCGCTCAAATCTCGCTCGCATCGGGGGTTTTTAAATTTTCAATTTAGAGTTATAAGGAAAATGATTATACTCTGACTAATTAGAAATTGTTATCGTGTTATGATGACTACGTATTAGCGAAGCAAGTGGACGAGCGGATATAGAAGACGTGTATCACATTGTTTTTTAGTTTATGAACCTCATATTTGTAAAACTGACCGGCGGTGACGGTCTACATATAACTATGTACACGCGTAAACAATACTACTGCGCCTACTCACACCAAGTACATAATGTTATTCAGAAAAAAAAGTAAACTTTTTTCTTAATTACTTTTCTTTTTACTAAATTATAATAAGTAAGTATCTGCATAGCGTGACATACTACTTACACACTTATAAAATACGTACATTTATTCAAATTAAAGTCACCGATACAATCGCCGTCACTCGATGTTAATTCCGATTAGAAAATAGGGCGATGACATTTGGAATCGATACGTACGAGTACTAATATCGATTACATTATCTACGTTATGGACTGTATAACTATGTGTACAAAAGCTCTATTTCCATATATTCGTATGGGAAGTCTAACTCTTACCCCTCGTGTATACTGATGAAATACTTTTACCCCCTTATTAGTAAACGTTGTTTAGTGAGTATAGTTACCCCACGCCTTGTCTTCTTCTTTCGAATATCAAATTACTGATGACAGAAAAAGACAATTCAGCGTGTAACTATTCGTCCGCTATACCACCGGATCTTCTCAGTCGAGGTCGCGTTCCGATCCCGTGGTAGATTTACCCTCGCCACCTCTCCTGACAGCGGCCCAAGCCGAGGTCGTGTCCCTTGTGGCGCCCTTGAGCTAGCTGCCCCCCTGCCCCTCTGGCTGGAGCGCACTTGCGCTCGCCCTCTGTCCGGGTGAAGTTGTTATGGCCACTCTGGCCAACAACATATAGTCCATTAAAAAAAAAACGATTATTAAACGTATTGTTTACGTAGCTGTCTCTATTATTGACAACTCAAAAGAAGAGACAGAGGCAAACAAGTATTACGTCACTGTAAATAAACGGTTAGAGTGTACCTACCGTAAGTATATTAATGTAAATAGGGGTGAATAAATATACCTAGGTACCCAATGAGTTGGGGCTTTAGTAACACACAATTATTCTGATCATACTTATATTTAAGTATGACCGTTTTTAGGGTAGGTAAACAAAAATAATAACTCAGTTCATTATTAAAACTTTGGACGAATGTAAATTAATTTCGTCAAAAGTCGGAAATAGTTTGACCACCGCTTGGAGTAGTGTTTCGAGCGTAGGCCGCTCGGCTTACTGCACTGGATGGGTGTGGGTTCGATCATACTATGATTCAGGCTACGCAATCCAACTTTGTGCTTGGCCCGACACGCCCTTGGCCTGTTTTTTTATTTTAATTCGTTTCGTTAACCCAAAATATCAAAGAGCTTAGACATTAATCACAAGACAATGTAATAAATAAACAAATAATACGTACCAAGAAATAGTTCACCAAAAAATGAAACACAAAAAAAATACGGCCAAGAAATTCACGAAATTGAATAAGTAAGATTGATTACAACATCATGTTTATTTAATATACTGCTGTCAGCCAGCTAAAGGCCAATATTTGCTGGTACATAATAGAACGTAATATAAGTTTTTATTAAAAGCGTTTTAGGCGGAGGCGGCATTGAGCCGTGGGCGGGGTGTGCGGGGGCGGGCGGCGAAAACGGCGTTAGGGGCGCATTTCGCAATCCACTCACGTAGGCGAAGCTCGCAAGCCTCCAGACTTCAACATCTAGTTATAGATTGAAAACGAAGCGGAGATATTAGGCGTACTAAACATAGTTTTACACTAGCTGAGCCCGCGACTTCGTCCGCGTGGAATTTAACTTAACAAAAATGCCCCTTCTCGCGTTCTAAGCCCGCGCGACAGGAGCCATTTGTTTAAATTTAGTATTTTTTTTAATAAAAATGGCCTAAGTTACTCCTTAAAACATCAGCTATCTGCCAGTGATAGTCCTGTCAAAATCGGTCCAGCCGTTTCGGAGATTACCCGGAACAAGCACACAGACAGACAATTTTTTTTTAAATCGCGTTTTTACTATAGGTGTCGTATGTACTTTCATATGCATTTAGTGAAAAAGGTGTTGTTTTGATATTACAAACAGACACTCCAATGTTATTTATTTGTATAGATAATTTATTAATTGAAGGTGTCAATAGCCTAGTGGTTAGAGGCGCCGCCCTCGTAGCTGAGAGGTTCCGGGTTGGATCCTCATCCTGGCCATTAAACGATTGACGTGAGCCCACTCCACACTTAAGCATTAGCTTAGATGGAGAGTCTAACGGGAATACTAGTAATGTGATAAACTGACGATTAGTAAGTAATCTTTAAAAAAAAAATGTATTCATATAAGTTTAAGTGGACGAGAAATGCGAAACTACTTCAAGTTGTGAGTCATACTAAGGGTTTTTACTTAGAAACCGGCGACTAAGTCCCTAATTTATTGGCTTTCAGATACATTAAAGCGTTCATTTCTCCGTATTCCGATGACATACTTTAAGTAAGTAGCTCGATCGAATGATAAAAAAATAGTTTAGTATCTATGCTCAATCACTAACTTTTAATTAACAGTTATACTTATAGCATTTGGCATAGAGCCTATCGTTAACTTTTATTATACCCTCCATACTTCGCTAAAGACTACTCTATACTAATTTGTGAGAGCATAACATAAAAACAAAGTGAGGGAATAATAATAAAACTTGTTACTTATAAAATTGAATTTATTTGCTTCCTTTAATTGTAAAACAATTTAGGATAAGGACCCACCACTCACCCTTGCCTTGTTAACCTCCAAAATTATAAATCAAATATCATGAGTGTCAGGGACCCTAATAATGTGCAATTTTCCGCGGAACTCATGACTGACAAACTCGACCGACGGAGTTAGGTTTTATTAACCTCTTCCGTTATCGATCAACCTATTTGATTTATAATTTTGGAGGTTAACAAGCCAAGAGTGAGTGGTTGGTCCTTATCCTAAATTGTTTTACAATGGATTTCCGCCAAGTAACGCCTGAGTCAATCAATTATTCCTTTAATCGGCCATAATAATCATAAAATAAATAATTTACACCCTTAACGTCTTACTCCTGGGCACGGGCCTCCCCCCAATACGAGGGGGATTCAAGCCATAATCCACGACGCTGGGTCAGTGCGGGTTATAAGATTTTAAATGTATTTCGAACATTGTTAAGATCATGCAGGTTTCCTCACGATGTTTTCCTTCACCGTAAGCAAGTAAATAATCATATGAAAATAAAATTTTTATGGCTATTTAAGTACGAGGCGGAATTGAAAAACTATTCAGCTACGGTTGCTACGCCGTAGGCCGGTCACGTAGTGCGTCTACGGGCTAAGCCGTAGACGGTTGTGAAGGCACAGACTATTGCATTTACCGATATTTTTTCGAAGGCGGCACAAGCTTTTAAGTGTGTAATATTGTTGAATATTCTGGCCGCTGGTAAATATACTTAACTATACAGGGTGTTCACAAATCCGAAATAATGCTTCGGTCTCTGGTATCCGTATCGTATATGGAATTAAACGGTATTAAAAATAATTGACTGTAAAAACTTTTTGTAAATGACCGTTTGGCGCAGTGGTTCGAGCGTAGGGCGCTCGGCTCACTGCACATGGTGGTTGCGGGTTCGATTCCCGCCGGGCCAAATTTCGGAAATGCCCATTTCGTAATTTGCCTTAGTCTGGGTGTCACTGGGCCATAACATATTAATACTGCGCCATGCTACATATTATCTTCAAAAGTGCAGGGGTGCTACTCTTAGCAACGATAATCGATACATCGTGACATTCGTATTGTCGAATCCTACTTTAAATTCCATCTTCGCCGTCGTATGTCTTGTGAACGAACTATAATTTGGTATTGTTCGTTCAGTAATCGATACGACGACAAAAACGATGTAATTTAGAGTAGGATTTGACAATGCGAATGTCACAATATTTCGATTATCGTTGCTAAGAGTAGCACCCCAGTTTTCCCGACAAAATATTCTTAAATGATGTTGAAATTCAAAACAGAATTCCGGATTCACAGGCCGGGTTCGGATCCACACCAAATTGCCAAGGTCTTTTTAAGTGGAGTAGCTTAATAGGCTTTCATAATACTTCATCCAATTTTTCCATTATGAATATATCTCCAAGGTTCACCGGAAGTAACCGGAAGTAATAAGTAGTAGAAACCAGATTTCTCCTAATATAACAAGTCGGCATACAAGCGTACGACCCGCGTGGTTTTAAGCAGGTACCGTGACCTGCAGATCCTTGCAATACCAAAGGCATTGCTCGTACTTTTACGACTTCAAGTGGGACAGAGGGAGAGAAAGGCAGTTGGGGGTTGGACTTCTTACGAAACGCGGCTATAATAGCTACTTAACGCCACTCCTCTGGTATTCTGGCACGCATCATCTTCCCGTGACAGCTGCTTCACTTCATTGGCCCACGACTACGTCGGCTGTGGTGCAGTTCCAACTCCAATGAAAGTTTATGGGCCATCGACTACCGATGATTCTGCCAACGACATGTTTATGGGACAAGTTAAAGTACAGATAATCTATTAAACGGTAGGGAACGCTAGCCGGTAGATAGAACGCGCTGCTTTCAGTTGGGCAAACTGGAAAGAGACGAACAACAAACACAAGTTAGATATAAATTAAAATTACTATGTTATTTCGAGTAGATAAATACATAAATAAGTACTTTTTTAGGGTTCCGGACCTTAGAAGGAAAAACCGGAACCCTTATAGGATCACTTTGTTGTCCGCCTGTCTGTCTGTCTGTCTGTCTGTCTGTCTGTCTGTCAAGACCTTTTTTCTCAGAAACGGGTAGAATTATCAAGTTGAAATTAATACCAAATATCAAATGATATGGTCCCTTGTAGGTGTAAAAAAAATAGGATTCTAAGTCAACGCAATCAAAAGATACGGTGATTTATGTCACATATTTTGATACTTTTCGCAAATTCACTTATCAATACAAAGGAATCAACGCACAGCCCAAACCGCTGGTGTTTGAATATTTATTTTTTGACAGTAAGTACCTTATATACCGCAAGTATCCACTAAGAAAGGTTTTGGAAAAGTCCACCCCTAAGTGCATAATATAGGGGGTGAAAGTTTGTATGGGGTAAAAAAATTAATTGAACCTAGAGACATGCAAATAAGTATTGAGCCTACTTATTACAAATTAAAAATATTAATTTCAGCGTTTTGCAAAATTCCACCCCAAAGCGTGTAAAATAAGGGTTTGTATTGTAATTGGTATTCAGTTTGGTTGCAGTTTGTATTGGGTTCCCGAATTTGTTTAAGCATTTTTGGGAACTATTTATTACTAAAATATCTTGCCGATATTGATATTGGAATCCAGGAATGGAAAAACTATCTAAAATCATACTAATATGTTGTACGGAACCCTCAGGGCGCGAGTTCTACTCGCACTTGTCCGGTTTTTTTTTTCAGTAAACTAGCTTTGTATGCTATAAAAATATAGCACGTAAAGTACCAATGGAGGGGCAATTTATGCTAGTGATTCGCTACTGGCAGAGTCCTCATTATCTTTATGCTCCTCGAACGCCATCAGCTCAAACGACTTATTTCCTTTTCATGTTCTATTTTATTTTTAAGTCTGTGGTCATAAGTACCTACTGTACGCGAGCCTACTCGATTTACATACTTTGTAGATAAGGTCTAATACCCAATGATATTAGAAGTAAAATTTTACCTAATATCATTGCTAATACCTATATATATACCTTGTACCTAATAAAATTATAATAAAATTGGTATTTCGTAGTACACACTTTATACAAAATCAGAATCCTAAATGCTTTCAATCTTTTAGCATTCAGTTTTCAATTCAATTTATGCGCTATTATTCGCAAGAAACCTACCTACGAAACCGCTAAAAATATTTTTTACAAATACTAGAATATGCTCTACAATGTTTATAGAAAAAGGTTGGAATCTAGATAATATATGGACGGTTTGGAGTCGGCCAAGAGGTCATGCAGTGATTTCTTTTCATAATCTCCATAAGGATTCAATTTATATATTCCGAGAGCTTAGTTGGGTTGGGAGGTCCTGGACATGAACGCACAACAAAATGTCAAGTGTATGGGGTGCCGCGGGGGTTGAGGGGGCGCGGGGGTCGCCGGCAGGTGCGGCGGGGCGCGGCGGCGCACCGGCCGCCGCCGCCAGTGCTCGCCCGGCTCCCAACCCGTGCGCATGTCCGGCAATACCCTCCACACCAATTTCCACACAACTCGGCTCCGTTACATAACCCCCTAGGGCACGTTAAACCTCATAGTGTTAAGGCTTATTTCTGTGATCAATACAAATTTTTTGCACGATTTACACGCGTAGTTAGGTTAGCATTACGTAAGCCGCCGTCCACAAAGCTTCGCTTGCCACCGCTTCATTGTGATATTCGGTTGTGATATTCGTTTTAGGCCAGCTTTTTGCTCGTAGTGTCAATATTTGTGATTGTTGAGTCATTTGTACGTAACGGAGTCGCGTCGCGGAAGCCGCCGTTCCGTCGACAGTGGAAATTGCTCCTTGAACTTGTTGAGTCCGCGTCCTCTCCGGTCCGCTCCCATCGTCCCCTCGTCTCCTGGTCGCATGGTGAGCACTCTCTCTGCGAACGTTCGGTTGCCGCGCGGGACTTGTTGATCGCGGGGTGATGCGCGCATAGCGCTCCCGATAGTGGCTCGTCACGGATTTGCGCGGCTGGTGGCGGCCCGCCACGCCATCTGGCGGCTGCGGCGATCAGGCTCGCAGCCGGCTCACGACAACAATGACCATGAACAGACGAACCATCTGTACGTTTCTTCCTCTCTTCTCAATGTCTTGCAACGCTTCTGTCTATCATCTATCATAAGCCTTCATTTTGTGTTCATTTTTATTTTCAAGTCGAGAAAACCGACGCTCGATGGTTTATTAAGAATTAAAGCGACTCGTCTCCACAGAAGTGGCTTAATGAGCGTACCGTCTGTGTAAAGAGTCAGGTCAATTCTAGTTTCGCCTCGGATCTTTCACATTGTGTTTGTTTTCACCCGCCGGCTGCCAACTGTCCGCCCGCTTTGCATTTCCAGTTTTCATATTTCCCGTTTCACGCCGGTGTACTGTCCCAGTGTGCTGTTTCCATCGTCGACCATAATGCGAATGCCCGCCATAATAAATGTTATCCCCACAATTGTTGTTTTATTTTGCGTTTGGTGTCAACACTCAGCCAGCGTATGGAAAACATTTTGTGCTTGTAGTTCATTGTATAGACATATGAAATCGATGTTTAGCAACAGTATTTAGACGCACATTGTTTAGTATAACACATTGTATACAATACGGTTACATTGACACGGTCATCATATTCACGCCTTTTAGAAGCAGTTACGTAATGGCGACCAACGTGGGACTCTTTCTACTTATGTATTACCTCGTAAATTATTTATATTGTGACACAAACAACAACGTTATTGTATTATTACCATAAGAATTTCTAAATATAACACTTCACTTTCATTATTGAAAGGGACTCATTTACAGCGGCAGCCTCCAGGGAAATATTTTTAATTTGCTGGAGTGTTATTAAATCTGTCGCTTATTGCTATGTAAGTAATTAGTTACTTTACCCGTCTAAAGTAGCAAAAAAAAATATCTGTATAGAATACTAACATAGATGTCTCCAGAGACTTGAATATCCAAATTAAAAACTAAATATAGAATGATAATATTGAAATGAGAGTCCATCCATAAAATGCGGCGTGCTTAGGCATATAGGTAATAAAGGCGATATATCCTTGCCCCAACCTTGACATGTTGCAAACCAACCGGGCTGCAGACATGCGACAAGCGTGTTAGTCTTGATACTTGCCGGCTGATTCGTTGGCGGCAAGGGCGTGAGTCGCTGATATTGGAATAACGGTGTATAATTAAAGTAGTTTATGAATAGCTCAAATAGTCTTTGGAATATACTTTTCATTTTATTAATGCATTTTATCTTCATACTTATATTATACTAGCTGTGCCCGCGACTTCGTCCGCGTGGAGTTTCATATTTATTCACATTTTGAACCTTATCTGGACTTCCACAAATAATTCAAAACCAAAATAAGCCAAATCGGTCCCGCCGTTCTCGAGTTTTAGCGAGACTAACGAACAAAAATTCATTTTTATATATATAGATAGATTATGACTCTTTTGCGCGTGTGTTTGTCACTGAACTCTTCTTAAACGGCTGGTTCTATTATGATCATTTTTTATGCCTGTTTGAGTAGGTCCTTTGATGGTTTAGATTCACAATTGTATCCAGTAGATGGCGCTGCTATAATAAGTATCTGCATAGCGTGACAAACTACTTACACACTTATAAAATACGTACATTTATTCAAATTAAAGTCACCGATACAATCGCCGTCACTCGATGTGAATTCCGATTAGAAAATAGGGCGATGACATTTGGAATCGATACGTACGAGTACTAATATCGATTACATTACGTTATGGACTGTATAACTATGTGTACAAAAGCTCTATTTCCATATATTCGTATGGGAAGTCTAACTCTTACCCCTCGTGTATACTGATGAAATACTTTTACCCCCTTATTAGTAAACGTTGTTCAGTGAGTATAGTTACCCCATGCCTTGTCTTCTTCTTTCGAATATAAAATTACTGATGACAGAAAAAGACAATTCAGCGTGTACCTATTCGTCCGCTATACCACCGGATCTTCTCAGTCGAGGTCGCGTTCCGATCCGGTGGTAGATTTACCCTCGCCACCTCTCCTGGCAGCGGCCCAAGCCGAGGTCGTGTCCCTTGTGGCGCCCTTGAGCTAGCTGCCCCCCTGCCCCTCTGGCTGGAGCGCACTTGCGCTCGCCCTCTGTCCGGGTGAAGTTGTTATGGCCACCCTGGCCAACAACATATAGTCCATTAAAAAAAAAACGTTTATTAAAGGTATTGTTTACGTAGGGGCTTTAGTAACACACAATTATTCTGATCATACTTATATTTAAGTATGACCGTTTTTAGGGTAGAATAATAGAAATAATAACTCAGTTCATTATTAAAACATTGGACGAATGTAAATTAATTTCGTCAAAAGTCGGAAATAGTTTGACCACCGCTTGGAGTAGTGTTTCGAGCGTAGGCCGCTCGGCTTACTGCACTGGATGGGTGTGGGTTCGATTCATACTATGATTCAGGCTACGCAATCCAACTTTGTGCTTGGCCCGACACGCCCTTGGCCGGTTTTTTTTTTTATTGCGTTTCGTTTACCCAAAATAGCAAAGAGTTATAATAAGACAATGTAATAAATAAACAAATAATACGTACCAAGAAATAGTTCACCAAAAAATGAAACACGAAAAAAATACGGCCAAGAAACTCACGAAATTGAATAAGTAAGATTGATTCCAACATCATGTTTATTTAATATACTGCTGTCAGCCAGCTAAAGGCCAATATTTGCTGGTACATAATAGAATGTAATATAAGTTTTTATTAAAAGCGTTTTAGGCGGAGGCGGCATTGAGCCGTGGGCGGGGTGTGCGGGGGCGGGCGGCGAAAACGGCGATAGGGGCGCATTTCGCAATCCACTCACGTAGGCGAAGCTCGCAAGCCTCCAGACTTCAACATCTAGTTATAGATTGAAAACGAAGCGGGGATATTAGGCGTACTAAACATAGTTTTACACTAGCTGAGCCCGCGACTTCGTCCGCGTGGAATTTAACTTAACAAAAAAGCCCCTTCCCGCGTTCTAAGCCCGCGCGACAGGAGCCATTTGTTTAAATTTAGTTTTTTTTTAAATAAAAGTAGCCTAAGTTACTCCTTAAAACATCAGCTATCTGCCAGTGAAAGTCCTGTCAAAATCGGTCCAGCCGTTTCGGAGATTACCCGGAACAAGCACACAGACAGACAATTTTTTTTTAAATCGCGTTTTTGCTATAGGTGTCGTATGTACAGTCAACAAACTTGACGCTTGATCACCTTAAGGTTGCATTTTGTGTGCCATGACCAGCAGCTACCTGCGGCTAGCATGGTCATAAAATCAATTAAAACAAATGGCTTCCCAGAAAAGGGCTTTTGTCTCATCGGGCGCTTTTCGTCTCATTGGACAATACCATAATGGGTGAGGCAACCTATGATTACTGCCTGCAAGGGAAAAGTGTTCAAAACTGATCAAGCGTTAACTTTGTTGATGGTACTTTCATATGCATTTAGTGAAAAGGTGTTGTTTTGATATTACAAACAGACACTCCAATGTTATTTATTTGTATAGATAATTTATTAATTGAAGGTGTCAATTGCCTAGTGGTTAGAGGCGCCGCCCTCGTAGCTGAGAGGTCTCTGGTTGGATCCTCATCCTGGCCATTAAACGATTGACGTGAGCCCACTCCACACATTAGCTTAGATGAAGAGTCTAACGGGAATACTAGTAATGTGATAAACTGACGATCAGTAAGTAATCTTTAAAAAAAAAATGTATTCATATAAGTTTAAATGGACGAGAAATGCGAAACTACTTCAAGTTGTGAGTCATAATAAGGGTTTTTACTTAGAAACCGGCGACTAAGTCCCTAATTTATTGGCTCTCAGATACATTTAAGAGTTCATTTCTCCGTATTCCATTGACATACTTTAAGTAAGTAGCTCGATCGAAAGATAAAAAAATAGTTTAGTATCTATGCTCAATCACTAACTTTTAATTAACAGTTATACTTATAGCATTTGGCATAGAGCCTATCGTTAACTTTTATTATACCCTCCATACTTCGCTAAAGACTACTCTATACTAATTTGTGAGAGCATAACATAAAAACAAAGTGAGGGAATGATAATAAAACTTGTTACTTATAAAATTGCATTTATATGCTTCCTTTAATCGTAAAACAATTTAGGATAAGGACCCACCACTCACCCTTGCCTTGTTAACCTCCAAAATTATAAATCAAATAGATTGATCGATAATGGAAGAGGTTAACAAAACCTAACTCCGTCGGTCGAGTTTGTCAGTCATGAGTGTCAGGGACCCTAATAATGTGCAATTTTCCGCGGAACTCATGACTGACAAACTCGACCGACGGAGTTAGGTTTTATTAACCTCTTCCGTTATCGATCAACCTATTTGATTTATAATTTTGGAGGTTAACAAGCCAAGAGTGAGTGGTTGGTCCTTATCCTAAATTGTTTTACAATGGATTTCCGCCAAGTAACGCCTGAGTCAATCAATTATTCCTTTAATCGGCCATAATAATCATAAAATAAATAATTTACACCCTTAACGTCTTACTCCTGGGCACGGGCCTCCCCCCAATACGAGGGGGATTCAAGCCATAATCCACGACGCTGGGTCAGTGCGGGTTATAAGATTTTAAATGTATTTCGAACATTGTTAAGATCATGCAGGTTTCCTCACGATGTTTTCCTTTACCGTAAGCAAGTAAATAATCATATGAAAATTAAATTTAAATGGCTATTTAAGTACGAGGCGGAATTGAAAAACTATTCAGCTACGGTTGCTACGCCGTAGGCCGGTCACGTAGTGCGTCTACGAGCTAAGCCGTAGACGGTTGTGAAGGCACAGACTATTGCATTTACCGATATTTTTTCGAAGGCGGCACAAGCTTTTAAGTGTGTAATATTGTTGAATATTCTGGCCGCTGGTAAATACTTAAGTATACAGGGTGTTCACAAATCCGAAATAATGCTTCGGTCTCTGGTATCCGTATCGTATATGGAATTAAACGGTATTAAAAATAATTGACTGTAAAAACATTTTTATAAATGACCGTTTGGCGCAGTGGTTCCAGCGTAGGGCGCTCGGCTCACTGCACATGGTGGTTGCGGGTTCGATTCCCGCCGGGCCAAATTTCGGAAATGCCCATTTCGTAATTTGCCTTAGTCTGGGTGTCACTGGGCCATAACATATTAATACTGCGCCATGCTACATATTATCTTCAAAAGTGCAGGGGTGCTACTCTAAGCAACTATAATCGATACATCGTGACATTCGTATTGTCGAATCCTACTTTAAATTCCATCTTCGCCGTCGTATGTCGTGCGAACGAACTATAATTTGGTATTGTTCGTTCAGTAATCGATACGACGACAAAAACGATGTAATTTAGAGTAGGATTTGACAATGCGAATGTCTCAATATTTCGATTATCGTTGCTAAGAGTAGCACCCCAGCTTTCCCGACAACATATTCTTAAATGATGTTGAATTTCAAAACAGAATTCCAAGCCGGGTTCAAATAAATTTTATGAAGTTGCAATTCAAAACGGAATTCCGGATTCACAGGCCGGGTTCGGATCCACACCAAATTGCCAAGGTCTTTTTAAGTGGAGTAGGTTAATAGGCTTTCATAATACTTCATCCAATTTTTCCACTATGAATATATCTCCAAGGTTCACCGGAAGTAACCGGAAGTAATAAGTAGTAGAAACCAGATTTCTCCTAATATAACAAGTCGGCATTCAAGCGTACGACCCGCGTGGTTTTAAGCAGGTACCGTGGCCTGCAGATCCTTGCAATTGCAAGGCATTGCTCGTACGTTTACGACTTCAAGGGGGAGTGGGCTGTCCCCGTTCAGGGAGAGAAAGGCAGTTGGGGGTTGGGCTTCTTACGAAACGCGGCTATAATAGCTACTTAACGCCGCTCTTCTAGTATTCTTGTACGCATCATCTTCCCGTGACAGCTGCTTCACTTCATTGGCCCACGACTACGTCGGCTGTGGTGCAGTTCCAACTCCAATGAAAGTTTATGGGCCATCGACTACCGATGATTCTGCCAACGACATGTTTATGGGACAAGTTAAAGTACAGATAAACTATTAAATGGTACGGAACGCTAGCCGGTAGATAGAATGCGCTGCTTTCAGTTGGGCAAACTGGAAAGAGACGAACAACAAACACAAGTTAGATATAAATTAAAATTACTATGTTATTTCGAGTAGATAAATACATAAATAAGTACTTTTTTAGGGTTCCGGACCTTACAAGGAAAAACCGGAACCCTTATAGGATCACTTTGTTGTCCGTCTGTCTGTCTGTCTGTCTGTCTGTCAGTCAAGACCTTTTTTCTCAGAAACGGTTAGAATTATCAAGTTGAAATTAATATCAAATATCAAATGCTATGGTCCCTTGTAGGTGTAAAAAAATTAGGCTTCTAAGTCAACGCAATCAAAAGATACGGTGATTTATGTCACATATTTTGATACTTTTTGCAAATTCACTTATCAATACAAAGGAATCAACGCACAGCCCAAACCGCTGGTGTTTGAATAATGTTTTTTTGACAGTAAGTACCTTATATACCGCAAGTATCTACTAAGAAAGGATTTTGGAAAATTCCACTCCTAAGTGCATAAAATAGGGGGTGAATGTTTGTATGGGGTAAAAAAATTAATTGAACCCTTGTTTTGCAGTGTTGTGCTATTGATTTAGTGATTACACGGTGGCTAGCCCGGCGCCGGCACGCGATAAATCTGAAAGTGAAAAAACTACAAACATTGCTGAATACTTCGTTGTTGATTACGTCGCTGCGTCCTTAGATGTTGATTACATAACTTGTGATAAGGAGATTATGTATTGTAGTTCTACTGATTATGAAAAAGATAGCAACATAGAAAAATAACAGTGCCACGCACGTTAAGCACGCGTTTTGCGTGCACAAGGACCTGGGTTCAAACTCCAGCTTGTTCCTCTAGGTTTTTGAAGATTTATGTACGAATCATCATTTCAATATGATTAGCTTTTGTTTATGGAAAAAATCGTGAGGAAACCTGCATGCCTTAGAAAATATAATCGATTATCGAAAGTCATGTGAAATCTGCCAACTCGCACTGGGCTACCGTGGTGGGTAATGGTCGAACTACCCCTCGTAATGAAGGGAAGCCCATGCCCTAGGAGTGCGAAACGAAAAACGCTGATAATAATTATTATTTTATGAAAAACATAATAAAGGTTGGCTTAGTGTTTTGAACGTAGCCCGCTCCGCTCACTGTGTCGTGTTGTAGCGGGTTCGATTCCCGTTGAGGCATAGCTATCTTATGGATGCCCTTTTCGCAATTTAACCAAATCTGAGTGTCTGGGATCGCCCCAGTCCATTATAATTTACAAACATCGCTTAGTTTGGGACTACACAGTTGGTGTGTTATTTATAAGTAGATTTCATATCGACTGTTAAAAGGCGAATTGACTTAAACGCCACTTTGGGCGAAAATGAGTTATATATATCGTTGGAATCAGCGAATTTTTCTGCGTCTTTTGAGCCGGGTTTCATGCAAATCGGAGCAATTTTTTGGCGCTTCATTCCATTCTAAATTTGGGTATCATTTCTGAAGTCGCGGTTTTAACCGACATAAAAAACAAGGTTTTTTTAAAGGTGGGTATTTAAGTCTGTTTAAATGACCCATAAATTTATTTATTTCTTACTTGAGCCTTTTCGCCTTGATTACTTTTTCTAATATTAGCCTTTTCAATCTTTTTTACCTGATTTACAATGAATAATGCTAAACTTTAAAGCATTTTACTTTGATCAAGTGCATTTAAGTACGTCACTTGAATCATTTTACTTTGAATTTATATACATAGCGATGTTGCTTCAGTTGTTTTACCTTGAACTAATTCGGAAGACTATGTCACTTAAGCTTTTCTTCTCTGAACCAATACAGTTGTTCCATATCGCTTCAATCAATTTTCCTCTCTTCAAATTCTGTAAATCATGCATTTGATGCTCTTTTATATGATTCCTTTTCCAAAACTTTGGTGTTTGAAACATACGTCAAATTAATGCTATGACACTTAAATATCTATCTTTTATAGTAAGAATAAATAAATGGAGCTCATTAAATCATGGCCAATTTCTAGGGCTATATTTTAATGTGTCGTATCATCCTACACAAATCTTTCGCCGGTACCCTTGAAGCACACACCTAACCAAAGAACGTGTTCCTTTGTAGGCGGTTCAATCCAGTCATTTAGCGGCGAACATTGAATTCCTGCAAGGGTCCCGCCGAAGCATGATTTGCAGTTTATCGTATGTTGGACCATACGCGTTGCCTGATGCCCTCTATCTTATCTATGGAGTCATGTTCCTGTTTTGAGATGTCTCTGAAGAATTATAGAATGTGAGTTAGGACTGTAGCTGACGCTGCTTCATTCCAAGTACGTAATATTCCAACTAGGGAACACAGGTCGACCATGCTCACAGCATTTTCCTCCAGCACCAAAACTATAGAGTGTCTATATTATGCAGCATCCACGTCTCTGCAGCGCAAAGGAATATGGCGAACATAAGTTAAAGGCTTTAGTGACATTTCTGTTCCTTCATATTTTCTCTAGCTTCTCCATTGCTGTTCTAGTTTTTGTCTGTTTTCACTTCATCTATGCAGCCACTACTGACGATATTAAAGTACTAAGGTATAATATCAGACAGGACCACATCATAGTTTGCAATCTGAGTTTGTAACTGTTGTTAACGCGATCCACAATCATAATTTTGGTCTTGCAGCTGTTAATCTTCAACTCGAACTGAAGCCTCAAATGCTTCAATTTGAAAAGCAACTCTTCCATATGGCAAGCACTAGTCGGAAATAGTGTGGTGTCATCTGCCAATAAGACCATCTGTCCAATCTTCAAATACAATTCGCATTATAAGTTCGGAGTTTGCGATAAACAAGAGCGGCACATCCCTCGCCAACACCTGAACACCTGCACTAGAATGGAAGCTGTCGACGATTGGACGTCATCCGCCTGTATTGAAACTGTTCCTCCTTCATAGATATCCCGTAGAGTTAGAATTAATTTCACAGCGCCAAAAGCTTTTGTAAAGACATCAAAACAAATACAAGCCAGCTTGTTAAATTTTCAGGCCTTCTCAATGATCTGAGGAACTAGGAGAATTTATTCTTAAGTTCCCTTTCCCTTTTCTAATCCAGCTTGGTCCAGCACAATTTCTTTTGTCAGATAGCTGGTCATTGAGAATAAGTAATATGTATATGTAATCGCATCAACTATTATGTAGTGTATGTAGGTACGCGTTCCCAATTTCTTCAAACTCCACGAAATTCGATACGTACTAACTTAGGTTAGTAACAGACGCCCAGTGCGTAGGATAAGTATAAGTGTAATAAGGCGGTAATTGCTGCATTCATTCGTTATTTTTGTGCAAGGGAATGAAAACTGTTGGTCTTGAAATATCTTGTTGTAAATGGTGTGAAAAATATGGGTGCCGTGTTTTCCTAAAGCTCCGCTTACCTATTGAAATGTTTGATAGCACCGTATACTTCCAACTTGAGAATATCAGGCTCCAAAATTGCAATATAAGATTTTGTGGTATAAATGTTTCGCAACCTCGAAATGGAATTGGCAATAAATCTTCTCATAGATTTCATCAAGTTTTGATAAAACATCGCCATTCTCGTTCTGGATAGCTCAGTTTTTAGAGGTTCTCGCGAAGAAGCGGGCGGATCTTCTGATAAATATCCTTAGATGTATGTCTATTTGTGTGCGATTCAATTTCTTTGCAAATATTGCGAAGTAATTTTGGACATATTTGCTTCAAAAATTTGTTTATATCCCTTACAACACCGCTTTTCCGTTTATATTATGCCTCTTTTCAATTAAATTTAGGTTTTCATCAGTCATTCATTGTTATTGCTTGCGTGTTTCATTGGTGGCCTTGGACCTTGAGATGGTATTCTTTATCAAACTTTTTGGTCGGTCTGTCATCAAGTCTGTGACTACATTTCTTCTCTGTTTTTCAAGAGATCTAGATACTGTGAGCTGATCTACAGCTCCAGAAACTGTGTTGATATTTTTTATACATTTTTTCCATCGATTTCAATTAAAATGTACTCGATCTGGGTGTCAAAGTTACCATTCTGATGATGTCTAATTATATTATAACCTTCGTGTATGGTTTTGAAATAGACCAAATCATTCTCAGTTACAAATTGTATTAAACAATGTCCCTTCGTGGCGAGTCTCAAGCCCATTTTCCTACGCACTTGCTAAGTTCGTGGGAATTTTCTCCTATTTTGGCGTTGAAATCACCCAAGATTATACATATCTCTTAAGGGTATAACCTCGCCAGTTATTGTGCTGATGGGGGCATCGATCTGAATTCTATTTAGCTTTACTAGCTCTTAGCTTAATACTGAATACTCTATCGCTAACTGCACCATAGCCTTCTCCATTTTGGCTTCTGTTATTAATGCCCAAATAGTAAAAGGTGTCAGCGGTGAGCAAGTGCCCGCTGCTCTATCAGTCAGTTTCACTTAGTTCACATATGTAAGTCACATATGTACCCACTAAGATTTCAAGTATTTTAAGTTTTTCTTGGTCGAGTAAACTGAGTAAATTATATGTTTTGGAAACCTTACTACCAACGCACATTAGTCTAAGATTATTATAAAACCTTATATCCATTATTTCTTATTTTTTTAGTGATTTGGTAAAAATGTCTACTATGAACACGACAGCTTAAAGTCCATAATCCCCAAAGTTACATCGCTTTCTATGAACTGAAGTCATTTGTTTAAGATTAAGGTTGTATAATAAGTCATTATTCCCGTTCCTAGAATAAGATGCTTTAGCTGTTAAATTCTTTTGCCGTGATCAATTTTTCATAAGTCTTCTACATAGATCCTTTTTACTCGATCCATTACGAGATTCCTTGTGATTTTAGTCATTTTGCCCTGAACGATAGGATATAAGTATGGCATATAAATCTTTCTACCCTGATCTGGTACTGACTTTTCCTGAACTTGAATCACTTTGCGTTGAACAGAAAATAGTACGTTTTGACTCAAGCGACATCTAACTCGGTAAATAATACTCAAAAATGAATGAAATATATATAACATTGGAGAGCCTTAGACACAGTTTTATTGACTTTCACTGATTATTGAATTAAACGCATACTTTAAGAGCAATGAATTTTTTTTTGTTTTTTTTTTCTTTAAATCGCTCTCCTGTAAAATTACCAAAATGGCGCTTGAGTCAATTCGCCTTTTAACATGAATCAATGATCGATAAATGCAATATGATAATGAAATGTAAAATAAAATGAAATGTAATATGATGCTTAGTAATTTTATAAATTCCTTATGTTGGCATCTTCTTTCTCATTGTAGGCATTCAACTCTACATAGTAGATTAGTAGCTACTATATTGACAAAGCCAAATACACCCTGAAATCCATAGTAGAGGTATTATATTGACTTAAACAAAGCCAAATATACCCTGAAATCGGTACATTGTTTGATTAGGTCGTTTAGTGGAAGTGTCGTAAACAAACATTGAAGTTGTATCCGTACCGGCCCCTCCAGCCATCAGGGTTTGTCTACAAGCGTTTCTATAAATAGTCACGTTTAAATGTATGTATTAATCACGAATCTCGAAAAAAAAATTGTATTAGTGACGTTATCTACTTCTTGACATCTAATGACATTATATAAATTTAAGTGTATAGAGATTTGTAGAAATAACTGTAGTCTAACAAAAAAATATTGTAATTGCTAAGCTGTCTGTTTGGGTCTATGTATGTTTTACTTAAAACTCAAAATTGGGCTTACCCACTTAAAACTTTTTAGGAATTGGACAGCGGCACTAGTTATTGTGTAATTTACGTATATTTACCCTGTCTGAAATAATTTATTTAAATTTGAAGGTCTTCACCCAAATCATACGCATTCATACCACCCAACCCAAATCACACAAATTGAATCTTATACGTCCGAAACTCAGCAGCAAGGGTGTCAGATTCAGCGCCGCCGTCGGCTCGCCGATATTGACCCGTCTATATTTAGAATACGTTTCTGCGAATCTATGCGGCGATCGACCCTTCATCGCCCGATTATTCGTAGGGCATGCCGACACGCTGTCTGGGGCCAAGTCTGTTAAGGCACTGTGTAAATGTTGACACTGTTGTTGCCGACACTGTTGTTGTATTCATTAGGCTCGGCGCAGACGCTCGCTACAGCAGTGTCCGCGAACAAAATGCATGAAAAAGCGTGTGAACTGATTGCCGCTGGCCACCGGTGGCTTTGGCCGATCCTTAACGGTAATCGCAATAACGATTTTCTATTTTTCATTTTTGTTCTGAAAGGTTTTCTGGAAGGTAGGCGAAATAACAAACGCATTGCCGCCCCCCAGACCATATGTCCTCCCCTGGCTATATTTCTGCGCATTCCAACGCAACGAGGCAGAGGAGACATGAAACGTGTCATAAACCAGCTAACCCAGACGCCACCGAGGCCGCCTCCCGCGTAATGGGCTCAGCCTGCGCCTTACGCCCTAATGTACCGTGCCTGAAACAACTCCTATTATTTTGTCTGTAGGTACACACTTTTTCAATTAGGCACGCAAAGGTTATTACGTTAGGCTCAGTAGCAGCAGTTTCAGGTTTGCGTACTTACAGATTTTCCAAAAATGAAATATGTTCATGTTCAGAGAGCAACTATACTTTTTTATAATAAAAATATTTTATAATATCGCCAGACTGACACACCAACTGTATGTTCCCAAACTAAGCAACGTTTTTACTATGGGTACCGTACAAAGGACTCGGGGCGATCCCAGTGATACTGAGACCTAGGCAAATTACGAAAAGGCTATTTTCTAAATTAGCCCCGGTGGAAATCGAAACCGCAACCACCACGTGCAATGAGCCGAGCGGCCCACGCTCGCAACACTAAACCAAGCGGTCGGTCGTACTGACATATTTGTCATAATTATTATTATAACCAGTTGTGAAACTCAGTTTTTATAACATCAGACAGAGCGGTCTTAACATGCCTGCTCCCGGTGGATCCTTGCTAACAGCAGTATTTGTTTAATCTATACAAATAAATAAAATTGGAGTGTCTGTTTGTAATATCAAAATAACACCTTTTCACTAAATGCATATGAAAGTACATACGACACCTATGGCAAAAACGCAATTTAAAATTTTTTTGTCTGTCTGTCTGTCTGTCTGTCTGTCTGTCTGTGTGTTTGTTCCGGGTAATCTCCGAAACGGCTGGACCGATTTTAACGGGACTTTCACTGGTAGATAGCTGATAGCTTAGCAGTACTTTAGGATACTTTTATTTTAGAAAAACAAAATTTAAAAAAATGAAAAAATGGGTCCTGTCTAGGGATTGCTCCCGGGAATTCCCGGTACTGGTTTTTCCCGGGAATTCCCGGTATTTTCCTCCGTCTATCTAGTACCGGTACTGAAAAGAATTCCCGGGAATTTCGGTACTTTCGGTACTTAATAATTTCATAACTAATATTTTCAAATATCCATACCATTTCGACTTTCGTTATAACCGAAGTCACCACAGGCATAGCGAATACGGACTAGGACGTGCAGTTTCGTATATTAACAGTTTCGAAATTTCGAAATTAATACACCATTTTGGTAAATGTGATTTTGACATGACATATCATTGTAAAATCTAAACAAAATATTGAAATAACGTTTTAGGGTAATTTGCATTAAAGCAACAAAAATAATATCAATTAAAAAAAATATACTATCGAAAAACTACTTTTCCAACAAGCTAGTGGAAAATGTAGATTTTATTCAGCAGCTCGACTCCTAAATGTAAAAGAGTGAGATTATGTACTCTATGTTTTAAGTTTAACCACTGGCTCTCTTAAAGTGAAACCCCCGTTGAAATTGGATCAGCCATTTTCCCAAGATGCTCGAACATAAATAAAAGAAAAACATTGATCGGCGGTGACATCGGCATTACTAAGCGTATACATAAGGTGGACCATTGGCCGTTCGAGAGCAAGGCAAATTCAGCGATGTCATCAAATGAGTAGCTTTCGTCATATTGCAAAGGGTTGGTCATGTCACTAGAAGGCGGGATCTTACCGCTACTCGAATAGTGCCTGGTGCACATTGGAAAAAAAACTGATAGGAGACCTCCAGCACCATTGAAATACGACGACCGCGGGAGCGAACTAAGCAGCGCAAGTCGTAAAAGTGGCACAGAAGTGGAGGATACTGAAGGGGACTTACGCCAGTTGGTTCAAATCAAAATAGCTAAAGGAGAAGTAAAGCAATCGAAACAATCCCTTTATCAGACATTGATACCAATGTCTGATAAAGGGTGACTCATACGAGTCCTGACCTGCTAGTATATTCATCAAATTATTAGCTACCTTCACGATGTCGTCACTTCATCATGTTGGTGGTTTCCTTCCAGCTAGGGTATCTTTACCATTTTGATTATTTTGTCAAATCGTTCACTGCAGACGTACTGCCTAATTTTGCTTTATGATCAGCAAATAGGATCTTCTACTGTACTTCAAAATCAGATATATTAGAAACAGGACCAGGAGAGAGATGCAGAACATTCGTGTCTCGATAATTTTGTTGAGGCGTCTACTTGTGCGTCGAAGTTTCGGCTTCATTCGCAATGATTGATGACTTACATTATCCATCATCAGCCAATTACTTTTTAACGACGCCTCTCGCAATATAACGCACTGAAGTCATTTCAACTCCCTGCTTCTAGTTCCTGGCGTCACATCCACTCCAAATGGCCGCTAAGCCGCATCTTAGGTTCGAAATTTCGAAATTAACACGCCGCTGCCAATTGAAAAATGGTCCGAAATTTCGAAATTAATTTCGGATTCGTTCACTAAATAAGTAAAATACTTAATATACATGTAAATAATTACATTTTGATTAAAAGGAGCACAAATTAGACTGTTAAGTATGTTTTTTAAATAACTATTCAACGTTTGTATTGGGTACCGAATTTCCCGAAATTCCCGGTATTTCCCGGTACTGGCTTATGCCTGGTACCGGGAATCGCCTAACTCTCCTCAGTACCGGTACTGCAATCCCTAGTCCTGTCGTGCGGGCTCAGAACGCGGGATCGGGCTTTTTTGTTAAGTTAAATTCCACGCGGACGAAGTCGCGGGCTCAGCTAGTGTCTAATAAAGACTGAGTAGAAGACTAAGGCCCAAACTAATAAATCGATCTCATGTTTGAGAGTGGTCATGAGTACGCTTTTACATGTGATTTTGTATTGGTATAACATAATAATTAAATGCCCAAGGTAGCCCAACCGACTACTGAAGCTAAGCTTTCCGACAACATTAATAATCTCTTAACATAAACCAGATTCAGCCATTTAAAAATAAAATGTATATTGTTTTATTACTTAAGTAGGTTTGAATAAAGTAATTTCCTTAATTATAAAACGCGCTAACGCAAATACAAAGGTGTGTAAGTAATTAGGTAATTGAACAATTAACATAAAAATAATCTAATTCTGCATGAAATTTGGTTCTGCTCATAATACTTGTTTCTGTGGAATTTCAAGCAGCGGTGAAAATTAATAAACTTAATGTGAAGCTGAAAAACATGGTAGGTACTTACTACAATGAGATTTTCATATAAATACCTAACTGGTAATATTATTAAGTATAGTATATTTATAATAAAACATCCTCAACGGTTATCGACTAAATTGCATATCTTGACCTTTACGCAGATATAATTGTACGTAAATGGAAATAACAGTAGAATTTTAATACACAAGAGACAAAAAGTTCGCTACACTAGCGCCACGCATCTTTTCAGTGCATTGAATTCTGAAATGTATTGAATTGCTAGTAACAGCCACCAAAACTAGATGGCGCTGGGCACCGACATTATGCTTCTGCTACTTGCTGCTAGATGGCGCTAGCTGTACAATTCAAACAAATGTATTTTACTAGCAGATGCTAAGGAACAATTCTAAGATAGGTATTTAAAAATGTTTTAAGTAGATATTAGAAACGCAATAACTAGTTTTAAAAATAAAATAGTAAAGTAAAACCAAAAAGGCAGCTGTAAGCCGCTATCCATGTCAATAGCAGCAAAACAGGTACCTACCTACCTGCCAAGGTGGTGATACAGTGTCCTTGACCCCTGTCCCCGCCACGCGAGGTCGCGTGCTGGGCCTCGGCCTGAACATCCAGGGTTAGATAGTCTAACACTTTGGTGCTAATGGAGTAATGAACAGAGCTTTAGTTTAATCCAATTTGAGTATCTTTCAGGTGAGGTAGTTATTTCTCTTTACTTATATAGTGGGCACAAACCAACATCTTCCTTTTAAATATAAGGATCTAGCGATTAGCGACAAGTCAGCTCAGTTTCCTGCCGGACCTTCTTAGTCGAGAGATGGAAAAAAATGAAGATGTTAAGTGCGCTCGTAGACCTACACAAACTAAACGATTTTAATTAGAATGTATCGTTATCGTCAGCCCTTCAGCACAGTGTTGCCAGATCTACTGATTTCTCGCTATATTTTTGGATTTTCCTAAAAACCTAAAATTAGTGATCTATAAGTTTTCTAACATTCCGTAATGTTTTAAGTGAATTTTTCGTACTTAACGAATATTTCGTCCTTAATGCAAAATCCAAAATAACATCAGCATAGTCCACCTCGGGCGCTACTCTTAGCAACGATAATATAAAATATCGTGAAATTTGTCGTGCCGAATCCTACTCCAAATTCCATCCTTTTTCCGTCGTATATCGTCTGAGCGAACGATAATTTTGTCTCGTTCATTCAGTAATCGATACGACAGCAATAAAGATGGGATTTAGAGTAGGATTCGTCACGACAAATTTCACGATATATCGAATATCGTTGCTAAGAGTAGAGCATCTGCTTATACTCTATGGGCAATACAAGTGTTAAGATTATAAGTCAAGGTAATAATATGAAGAATAAACACAGCATCTGAAACAGTTGACGGGTAAGCCCCGTTTTATCACAAATCACTCAATGGAAATTCGAAATTTCAGGTACCTACTCAGCTTGAGGGATTTTTTTACATAAGTAAAACAGACTATATACGTACATTTAGTTTAATTTACGTCGGTAGAGCCAGGCCGTATACAATTGACGACCGTCTGGTGCAGTGCTTTGAGCGTAGGCCGCTCGGCTCACTGCACCGAGTGGTTGCGGGTGCGATGCCCGCCTTGGTAAATTTCGGAAATAGTCATTTCGTAATTTGCCCAGGTCTGGGTGTCATAGTGTTCGGCCCCCGTCTATTGTACGGTACCAATAGTACAAGCGTTGCTTGGTTTAGGACCATATAGTTGGTGTGTCAGGCTGGTGATTTCTATATTTAATTGACTAGCTATCAGCTCATTTATGAGAAACTCTACAACGATCTATTGAACTGGCGCAGGACAGAAGCAAATGGAGACAAATAATATGGTCACGATCCTCATTAGTGAGGGACAACAAAAAGGAATAAGGAATCAACTCATATACGGGCCGGGTCGACCAGCGTGAAGTAGCTATTACATGTTTTTATTAAGAAGAGAGCGCTTATGACATTTCGTAGAAAAAGTGTTGTCTAATGCTATGACTAGGTTCAAACAAATTCGCAGAAGCGAGCGAATGTGATTGCATAGCCCAAATGACTCACGCAAAATTGTTTACTTAAGTATGTTAGATCAGGCATTCAATTTTGCAATAGCCGGTAGGTAAAAGCACTTAATGCATTAGGGTAACCACACCAATCGAACAACCGTCGACAAATACATCGATCGATGGTAAAATCAGAAGAGTCGACTTCGATTGACAGTCTGAGTCTTGAGTAAGCTTTTGACTTGCCATTTTGTATTGAAAGGACATAAGAATGATATTTCCAAGATCTCTCCCAGACTTGGATCGAATTATTAATACGGGCCTACATGGATGAACGTTCCATCGACTGTTGATCGTCAGTCAATAGATTTAACACATTAATGAGCGTATGTTATTTAGTAACTATTAAGCTCTATTATTTACCTCCTTTCCTCAAACAAAACTGCGCCACCTCTAGCCCTATTTGAAGATAAATACAAATTAAACAATGAACCTTTATCTCGAAGCGTAATCTTAGAATATCCAATAAATTTACGAAAGACATGCGAAATCCGTTATTTTGGGAATCCCAGTGTTTTAATAACATTGGGATTCCATTATTATTATAGGTAAAGATATAATGTATGTATGTAAACGTACACATAGTGAAACCGAATGTTTTATGTATAATGTGTTTATATTCCACTCACCCTCGACCCACAACCCGCGCCTCGCAGCCCGATCAATCATGTAATTATTACCTACCTACAGCAATCAGTTTTAATGTGAATTGAAATAATTATAACAATGATGCTAGTATAGTGGTTTACAATTTACAACTGAACAAGTGTCTCTTTTTTGCCGTTGTATATCGTCTGAACGAACGATAATTTTGATGCGTTCGTTCAGTTATCGATACGACGGCAAAAAATATGGAATTTAGACACTACAAATGTTACGATATATGGATTATCGTTGCTAAGAGTAGCACTCCTAGCTGGCTATGAGCATAAAGTTAGTAGCTACAATAAAATGGCAACATTGTTCCTACAGTCATTGTGATTTAAGGCTAAACAATGTATTTAATACACCTACAACGGATAGGTGTTTTAGCCAGCTTTCAAAGAACGACCTTGCCACTATCATTAGAGTTAATGGAATTTAGGCAAGACCTAGCCTGAAACCTGAAAAGCTTTGGTGCTGATGCTTTTAATATCCATATAATATAGGTCTCTTATTTAGATAACGTTGTGTACATATAAGTAATATAGGTAAGCAATACGAAATGCTGTTTAGAACTTAGATGACAAACTGTCGGTACCTACACCTACTAAGTAATATCTGTTTACTTTGTGCAAGTTCAGAGACAACTGTGCCAGTAACTTCGTCTGAAAGTAGATCGCCCCGTTATACAGGTATTTCAAAAGTCCGAAATAATATTTTTGTGGACATACGGTAGCTGATTTGTAGATGCTGGTGAAAACAGACTATACGTAACTGTCATATTTCCTGAGTAATGGGCTTTTGAATATTTTTCACAACTATTGTGTTGCTGCCTTACCCCACGTTTGTACTAGACGAAACATGATTTTGTTATCTTTGTCTTTGGGCAGCTCATCATAAATCGGTATTTATGATGAGGTAGTCAGTGCTAACCAGGTGTTATAACACATGGGCCAGAAAACAGTATAAACAAGTATTTATGATTAGCAGGCACAAAAATTAAAAAAAAATTGAAAAATGTTGAATTGAAAAATATTGCACCTTCTTCAGATAAAATAACAATTTCTGAAAATTGGCGCAATTTTACAAGTTTTCGAATCTCAATAAAATTATTACACTCCACTATTTAATTATATACACAACTAGCTGTGCCCGCGACTTCGTCCGCGTGGAATTTAATTGACAAAGTTTTATACAAATTTTCATCCCCTATTTCATCCCCTTGGGGGTAGAATTAATCAAAATCCTTTCTTAGCGGATGCCTACGTCACAACATCTACCTGCATGCCAAATTTCAGCCCGATCCGTCCAGTGGTTTGGGCTGTGCGTTGATAGATCACTATGTCAGTCAGTCAGTTTAGATTATTGTTTCGGACTTCTGAAACACGCTGTATAAATTCGTGTCAATTGACGCACAGTCTGCCTATTCCGTTAGGGAATACCGATGTGGTGGTACATGCATTAAGCATAATACACCCAGCTCTAAGCATGCTATTGATTAACCATGTCCGGCGTTATCATTGGGCGTAAATCTGTGTAGTAGAGTTAGGTTGTGCTAATTGTGATAGATGAGCTTACAAAATTTTCGACTTTTATCCTTATGTATTATGAGCTAGAATATGGCCGTATACTATTAATTGTTTAGTAAATATATGTTACGTCAATAGAAAAGCAAACGCTCGCGATTAGGTTTCAAACGCTCCACTTTTGACGTTTTGCTGACACGAGCTTCACGATTTCTACTGACATTGATATGGTATGGACTATGGTGTCAGCAAAACGTCAAAAGCGGAGCGTTTGAAACGTAATCGCGAGCGTTTGCTTTTCTATTACGATTTGAGTATCTAGCGTGGTTAGGGCCCTGGTATTAATTCAAAAGTGTTTAAAAGTGTTAAGCTTTGTAAATGATAAGGTTATTAGGTACTGACGTCAGGGGATGCTAAAAAACTTAAAATGAACCATGAACGTACTAACTCTATCTATATATTGGTCATACTCAAACACTTGTATTAGTATTTAAATAGGAAAGTTAGAAAAAGGGTCCCTATATCATTTTGATTCCTAGGACCCACTTACACGGAAGTTAGAATAGAAGATCTAGATTTTCTGCTTAAACAATACCCTTCACCTTCGTGCTTCTTTTTGGCTTATAAATTACATCTGATAGCATCAACCTATTATAAATAAATATCACCAGACAGACACACCAACGGTACGGTCCCAAACTAAGCAAAGCTTGTACTATGGATACCGTACAATGGACTGGGGGCGATCCCAGTGACACCCAGACCTGGGCAAATTACAAAAAGGCCATTTCCAAAATTTGCCCCGGCGGGAATCGAACCCGCAACCACCATTACCATCTTTGTGATATCATCTGCTCTTGTTAAAACCACGTTTCGTATAGTGTAAGCACTTTCACTGAAGTTAGTTCAAGTGACGTCACAAGCGTCGTCCTTGATATCAACTCAGGGCGGCCAGAGTAATGTAAATTACGGAGCCAATTGAATAAAATAATCAACTCACAAAATGCCGTGCACTTTTTTCAATTAACGCGGTACAACAAAAAATAACAATAAAAGATATAAATACACAAAAAAAGCCGCAGTTTCAGCGGATAAATGTATTTTATACAATTTGTGTAAACGTGTGACGGCCATTGTAAGTTGAGACGCGAGGGTCCATTAAACATCGCTACTTAATTGTAATTAAGCGCTTTATGCGGGAGGGGTGGTGGGTAAATTTAGTCTGGTGGCAAGCCTCCCTCCCTCCCTCTCGGGGAGGCTATACGTCATGCATACGGACACTCAGTAGCCTCCCGGGAGAGTACGTGAACATTCGGTAATACATCTGATGAAATTATACAGTGACCTTTAACAGAGATGCAAACTACACTGACTTTATTGAAGGTTCACGCCATTTTTTGTGGACAGCCAGACTAAGGTTCATAGGTATACGGGTATACGATTGCACCACCCTCTCACAGAAGAACGTCGTAATGTAACTATTATAGTCGCGAATCGTACCATGAATGAGCGACCCGGAAGAGCGACCATCAATGATGATGATAATTATGATAATAATGATGATGATATCCCCTCGGGTATGTCGTCAACGCTCTAGTACAGTATACCTACATCTGACATAACGCTTTCACTTGAGCGAAGGCTTGGCAAGTTTGAGACTCATTTTTTTTTTAAATAATAACTACGGCAATCTGGCGTACGCTTTGCCTGATGTCAAGCACTTTTCGTATTGCTCGCACGTTGTGAACTTAAAGGGGAGTGACGGAGGGACGGGAAGGGAGGGAAGAGGATTGGTCTTCGGGCTCTCTCATCCATCGTACGGAAGGCAACTATGATAGCTACTTCATGATGATCTTCTGTGAGAGGGTGGGACTGCCCGGTATATGAGCTATTAAATACGAAAAATTTATCATTATTTTCAACCGACTTCAAAAAGGAGGAGGTTATCAATTCGTGTGTTTTTTTTTTTTATGTTTGTTACCTCATAACTCCGTCATTTATAAACCGATTCGAAAAATTATTTTTGCATTTGAAAGGATGTCCGTGCAAATTGGTCCCATAAAATTTTTATCAAAATCGGTGCAGTAGTTTGGCATTAAAATCAAAATAACTGAAAAAATATATCATCATCCAAGTAAACGAAATTACGTGATTTGCTTTCCTGTGACTTTTCAGTGGGGGTTGCCGTCACTAAAATAGTCTCAGTAAACTACCTACCTTCCGGTTTCATCATCAGATGGTGAAGAAACTGGAAGGTAGGGGCCGGAACTCCGTAATAACACAATATAACCTAGTGTGTTTGGGCTTAGTGGCATTGTCATGAGATGCATTCTGGCTATAAGTGCCATATATTGGTATAAGTGGTATACTATGTGTGGCCTTTATTGTCAGGATCCCTTGGTGATACCATAGAAATTTCATAAAAATAGGTTCAGTAGTTTGAGAGATATGGACTGTTTACGGTTGCCAGCATTTCGATAAGTAGTTTACCACTAAAAATCGTGAAAAAAAAAATTTTATAAAAAAAAAAACCGACTTCAAAAAACCTGGGTGCACTAAAAAGCTAGAAATAACTAGGGACCTTATAATTTCTTTCAATTGGAGTCGGTGCCACTATCTTGACACAACGATATAGGACAACTTCTGAGGCACCTACCCCTACTTGCTTGAATTGGCACCGACTCCATATGAAAGAAATTATAAGGTCCCTAGTTATTTCTGGCTTTTTAGTGCACCCAGGTTTTTTGAAGTCGGTTTTATTTTTTTTATAAAAAAAAATTAATATTCCCTTTTATAGACAACGAAAGAGAGATAATAATCCACACATCTGCAAGATAATGTTAAACCAGAGTACTAGGGTCACAGAAGTCTCTAGTGGGCACAGTCGGTGTGCGTGGGAGAAATGAGGTTGAAGCATTTCGCGCTAAAACGCTCTATAAATAGCAGAATGTTAAACTCCTCACGATTTGTGCCATCTTGATTGCGTTGCCTTGTAGATCGCTGATTTCAAAGGTCACTGTTGCATAACGCCATTAACTTCCGGACGGCAATGAAACAAAATCTATGAGGTGAAAAATTTGACTGCCCTTACCTACTACTAATGAGTGAAGTTCAGAGCGACAGAGAAAACTTTCTAAAGGTTTTAACCATTAAAAACTAGGTTTGAAGTCATGAATAATGCGCTCTACGAGTTCAAGCATATACCTACTATTTGTTCGTGAAAAATGGTAAGAAAATCGCGGTTTCCGGTACCGGAAATCGCGTGGGACGGCTTCCGGGAATGCTAATAAATTCCGAGAACATCCGTAGTGGGGTAGCGGGAATAATGCCGTTTAAAATAATCTTGTTATTGATAGCTCTAGGTCGACGTGTTTCTGGGTTCCTGGTAGATCTAATTGTATTTTACTAGCAGATTAGCGGTACAATTCTTATAATAATTATATTACTCATTCTATCTGAGGCATTTTATTACCTTACATTAATCTCATAAGGTTTATTTTTAATAATGAACGATATTTTGGTGGCCTTTGATTTAATCACTCGGCGACAACCAGATGCATGAGCCAACAGAAAAGATTTATAACATATGGTTATAATTTTTTTGACGTTTGCATGCATCATCTTTGGCATTGACTAAGGACACAATACAATAAAATAAGGCCTCCATTTTGGTTTTCCGAAATGGACGGTCACATTTTTGTATTGTACTGTTATTAATTGTGTTTGTTATTGCAATTCGTTTCTCGTCATTGGCAGAATCATATTGGGCTTGACCCAATTGTAAGAGGCCATTAATATAAAAAAACAATAAAATAATTTCCTTGCTTTTACTTCTACCATAGTAAAATATGTTTCGAATGAATATTTCTGAAGATACTTGAAGTATTATTTGTTAATAAGTCTATCTGATTTTGATTACTACATGAGCTGTAACTCTACCATTACTTTATACGATTGCAAGAGTCTTTAATTAGCGTCTGCAGGAAATATTCATATAAAAAGACATAAAAAAGACATAAATGACATATAAATTTATTCCAATATAAATCACATACTAAAATTATCGTTGGAACTCAAAATAGGCGCGCAGGGCAACCCTGTACTTGTATCTTGAGTCCAAGGAACATGTTGAAATTGCTGAATAGGTTCAGTGAGGGACGTATGAGTTTACAAATTAGTATAATTATGGCATATGGCATATTAGTTCATCTGGTGGCCCATAGGGGCGCTGTACAATTAGCCATACAAATAATGTAGGTAGACACAAGCATCACTCAGATGGCTGCTGTACCTCATACGGGAACTACATAATTGTTAGAAACATGATCAAAACAAACTACATATTATGGATTTTTGTATAAATTATGTTGCGTTTTGTACACACAATTAGTTACACGACGTGTCCTTTTGTTGATAATGTACGAAATTGAGAGAAAAACAATAGGTTGGCATAACACTACATTTTATGTTGTTATTTTCAGGACGATCTATAAACATAATTTGTTTCATCAATAACCATTTTGATGGGTTTTACCAGATTCAAATTTAATATTTGGAATTTTAGTCATGAAAATTTATTTACAGGTAAGTAGGTGCTATTTTCTACCTGCATTAGCGCATATACAATTAGCAGTAAAAACAATTAAACTTTACTCCTAACTTGTTACTGGCATAAAATAAATGAGGAAATTACTCTCTTTTTTTGAACTGTATTTAAAAAACCCGTAAAATTCCCTACAGTCTGGTCACATTAGCGCCGGCCGACATTGCGTTGCACGGCTATTCGTGCGAGCGAACGTACACCGTTTCGCCACGGTCGAGATTCTTACCTACTGTCCAGATGGAACAAATGAACACACGAAAATAAGCCAGACCATTGTCTCTATGGATAAAGAGATATCGCTGGGAAAAATTGTTATGTTTGAGTTATATAATCATGATTGTCAGCTTGGGGTCAAATCATCATCTGCCTTACCTTTTCCCATTATCTGGGGTCGGCGCAGTATGTCTTTTCTTTCCATATATCGCGCTTGGGGCCAAATCTATACAAATAAATAAAATTGGAGTGTCTGTTTGTAATATCAAAATAACACCTTTTCACTTAATGCATATGAAAGTATATACGACACCTATAACAAAAACGCGATTTAAAAAAATGTTGTCTGTCTGTCTGTCTATCTGTCTGTCTGTCTGTCTGTCTGTCTGTGTGTTTGTTCCGGGTAATCTCCGAAACGGCTGGACCGATTTTGACGGGACTTTCACTGGTAGATAGCTGATGTTAAAAGCAGTACCTTAGGCTACTTATATCTTAGAAATAAATAAATAAAAAATGGGTCCCGTCGCGCGGGCTCAGAACGCGGAAGCGGGCTTTTTTGTTAAGTTAAATTCCACGCGGACGAAGTCGCGGGCTCAGCTAGTAATGATATAAATACTGTTCATGATGATTTTCCTTATATATTGCATACTTGCATATATAATGTCTTACGATTACGACCAGTGAACAGATTTTCTAAATAACTTTAAAATTTGCTAAAAAACAGACGGATATGGTTTCAAAAACAGTACTACCTAGCTAGTGATGAATGACGGTATAACTTAGTTTTGTTAGCAAATCTAATAAGTCAACATCTTTGTATTTAAAGCATTGAATAAAAGTTATCAGCTCTATAGCAGCACAACACAACATAAACAACGCAGCATCGTAATCAATACAACATTATTAATTCACTAGCGGCCCGCCCCGGCTTCGCACGGGTACATTGCGGTTACATTATTCGAGTTTTAATAAGGATCCCTAATTCTTTTGAAAATATATTATAGCCAATGTCACCCGGGGATAGTGTAGCTTCCCAACAGTGAAATAATTTTTCAAATCGGTTCAGTAGTTTCGGAGCCTATTCATTACAATCAAACAAACAAAGTTTTCCTCTTTATAATATTAGTATGATAATTAAAGCATGTCCCACATTTATTAAAACAATTTCGAGAGTGTAAGTCATGCCGACAATTACCAAATAAACAAATGAATGATGATACATTTTATTAAAGAATTCAACATTGTCGCCGTGCCAGTAAGTTCAAATTCAATTAGTTGAATTTGCTTGGGCCTACATCGGGGGCACTTGCAAATTGACAGTATTACATATTTTTTCTTAAGTCTACAACGGGATCGGAACGCGACCTCGACTGAGAAGATCCGGCAAGAAACTCAGCGGGCTTGTCTTTTTATCCGACTACGGCAAAGCCAAAACGAAGGGTCTTTTTTACATAAGCACAGGTGAAAGGAAGTAACTATATACGTTAGATACATCAGGAAGAAAGCGTGCCAGTTCGCTTTCGTGACAGTAAAGCTCAATTTAACGATCGGATTGCCAGCATAGATGCATAAAGGGATTTATAATATCCCACAACCTAAAAACTTCTGTAGTTATGAGAAAGTAAAAAGTTCATAGGAACTTTTTTATATAGGTATCAAAGTCTGCAAACACGCGTACGACTTGTTTGGTGTTAAGCAGTTACCGTAGCCTATGTTTATAGGCTTAATACGGTAATGTCATCGCTTACCAACCCAGTATACTAGGTGATACAAAATGGGTATACTATTTTTTTGCAACTTAACTTTGTAAATCTCAAACTATCGGCTTTGTGGGACAGTTGAAGTACTAAAGGTTTTGTAGACTTGTGAAATCGGTCAACAGCTGTATTCCTATAACACCTTTTGTTTTTCAAGTTCACTCCAAAGCTGATGGTTTTAGAATTACAAAGTTAAGTTTTGAAAAAAAAAGTATACCCATTATGTGTCACCTTGTAGAGGAAGGGGAAGAGAGGTGAGTTCAGCTTCCGGCTCTACCACTTATCGTACGAAACGCAGCTATAATAGCTACTTTACGCCGATCTCCTGTGAGAGGGTCGTACTATCTCCGTCGAGCCAAGTCAAAGCTGTAGTTAATTGACTGCAGCTTGACTCTACCAACGTAAAATAATATATTAGACTATTTCATATCACCATTGAATAATCGATTGAAACCGGACCGCGGAAGATTTTGTCCCACTTTTTAAATGAAGGTCGAAAGCTCTCAAAGCGATACTTTATTCTATTGTTTCAGTGTCCATAACATGAATATCGAGTTGCCAGACCTTATTTTTTGGAGGTTCGGAGCGAAATGAATCGGCTAATGGATTTCTTTATCACATTAGGATATCCTACTAATATTATAAATGCGAAAGTTTGTGAGTGTGGGTGTATGTATGTTTGTTACTCCTTCACGCAAAAACTACTGAACAGATTTGGATGAAATTTGGAACACAGATAGATTATAACCGGGATTAACATATAGGATACTTTTTAACCCGATAATCCCGAAATTTTTGCTAAGTTAAAATACTACGCGGATGAAGTCGCGGGGCACAGCTAGTAAGTATTATATAAGACACTGGAGCTATTATATTTATATCTACTACCCTTTGAAATTATGAACTATACTTATAAGCAACTAAAAAAAGAAATGTAATAAAATGTAAAAAGACAAGCCCGCTGAGTTTCTTGCTGGATCTTCTCAGTCGAGGTCGCGTTCCGATCCGGTTATAGATATAGGAAAAAGTGTAAAATTGACAATTTGTAAATGCCCCCGTAGGCCTAAACAAAATAAACGCTTTGGCTTTGACTATAGTGTTTTTGCTTATTGATAAACATGTGTGTTTCTGCAGGAAAAGGGCATTCCAACAAAAAACTTTCATATATGTTACATTCGGTGGGTTGGTTCTGATAAATATACCACTAAGTATCTAAATACATAAAATATCACTTAATACCACTGAAAATACATGCACAATTTAAAAGCTTTCATTTAACACTAGCTGAGCCCGCGACTTCGTCCGCGTGGAATATAACTTAAAAGCCCGCTCCCGCGTTCTCAGCCCGCGCGACAGGACCATTTTTTTGTTTTCCTAAATTAAAAGTAGCGTATGTTACTGTTTATAACATCAGCTATCTACCAGTGAAAGTCCCGTCAAAATCGTTCCAGTCGTTTCGGAGATTACCCGGAACAAACACACAGACAGACAGACAGACAAAATTTTTTGAAATCGCATTTTTGCTATAGGTGACGTATTTACTTTCATATGCATTTAGTGAAAAGGTGTTATTTTGATATTACAAACAGACATTCCAATTTTATTTATTTGTATGTATAGATTCAATGAGATTAATTAAAATGAAAAACATTTGTCCATTATGTAACAAGACTCAATAATTCTGTTGTGTGCGCGGTGAGAGCGGTGCACGCCCACATGGCGGAACAAATTGATATGCAGCTTCCATCCACCAGCCATTGTGGCTTTTACTATCCATGCCAACGATATTTGTTCAGTTTCACGGTTCGATGAATTGGTCTGTTAACACAAATTGAAAGACTTACATTTTCGAGGATTTTCTAGGCTGTGCTAAGCTTAGTTTTATAATTATTTAATTAATAACTACTTAAGTAGGTATCTATTTAAATTGAAATGATATGCATTGAAATCATATTGTAACACAGAGAATGAAATATATTGTAACTTCTCCTCGAATTGTATCCAATGTCTTGGCAACATAATTATTATTTTTAACTTTTTAATTTTAACTTTGATATATATAACAGAATTTTCCCTTTTCATACAACTTACTAGTATTACTTTAGTTTGCCTAAATCAAAATGTTAAATTCTATAAATTAAACTAGACACCCAAGGTACAGGCGTTTGCCAAGTTTGGATGCCAAGTTGTGTTTGGTAATAAAGATTATTATTATTAACATAAGAATAAATAAAATTGGGTATTCATCGACTGCCTAGATTATATTTGTCATCGTTTTGTTTGAAAAAAATACTTACTCGTTTATCACGTGTTTGAACTTTAACAAATTAACGGCAAGTCCCTCAAATGAATCACTATGACTAAGAGTTCTGACGACGTCAAGAGGATAGGTACCTACCTAGGAGTATTGACTTTGATATCGGGGAATTACCAGAAAAATTGCTTGTTCATCCAAAATACCCAGGCATTTCTAACTTAGGTACTAGTCTAACGCAAATCAATTCTGAAAGCCACCTGTTATTGCATTTTTACTTTGTAACAAAATACTTACCTATTTACCAACAATACTTGAAGCGTAATGTATAAAGATTTAGATATATTATTACTTTGATATTACTAGTCTAGATAGTAAGTAAACACGATATCAAATATTTAGAGCGTGAATATGATGATCGAATTGATCATGTTCACTTCAATGTCCTTGTTTGCGGTGGCTTTGTGGAGCGGGTCACCCTCTTCCCTCTACAAGGTGAAACCACGGTGAAACATAATGGGTATACTTTTTTTTTCAAAACTTAACTTTGTAATTCTTAAACCATCAGCTTTGGAGGGAACTTGAAAAACAAAAGGTGTTATAGGAATACAGCTGTTGACCGATTTCACAAGTCTATAAAACCTTTAGTACTTCAACTAAAGGGACCACAAAGCCGATAGTTTGAGATTTACAAAGTTATGTTACAAAAAAAATATTATACCCTTTTTGTTTCACCTAGTATTATGGTTGAGGAGAGTGAGGCCGCTTTTCAAGTCATGCTCGTGCGCGGGCGCTGCTTGCGGGGATTGGTCCACTCACTTTCCTCTTAACAACATTGTCGTTAAATACTATTCATTTACTTAGCAACTATTTTTAATTAATTGAAAAGAGTAACCATTGAGTTTCTTGCCGGATCTTCTCAGTGGAAGCAGCATTCCGAACCGGTGGTAGATTCTGACTATTCATAAATGCTTTGTTGGCTTACGTGAATAAAACAATTTTTGAATTTGAATTTGATCTAGGTTACTTTAAGGTCCACAATGAAATGAAACTGCTTCTTATTTCGTAAAATAAAGTTTTCATTCCACTTCCTTGTTTCATAGTTCACCGGCCTATTGATGCTGAAGTGTTGTAATATCCCATAGCTTCGGTTTTCCCATGCATACATATGAAATGAACAGAATACTGATTTTACGACCGACCCAAATTCCGTATTGAAAACCATGCAGCCAGTGAGCGGATTTAGCATTCTTTTATTTTCTATAATAATATGCTATTGTACGAGTATGAGAGTAGGTACCTACCTAATACATAGAAACGTATTATTTTCAATCGCATGAATGTAGGTGCCTAGAAAAATTTACTAGGTAGGTACGCGTAATAGTACCAGGTAACTAGTCTGTCTAATTGTTTGTTCAGGCTAAACTCCGAAATAGCTGGCCCGATTTTGATGGGACTTTCACTAGCATATAGGTGATGTTATAAGGAGAAACCTAGGCTACTTTTATTTTATCAAAGTACCACGCGGGCGGAGCCGCGGGAATCAGCTAGATGTAAACATTATTGAACTATTGTTCCAGATGCGAGGATGGTGGAGGCGGCGCGGCGACAGGCACCGGCGGGCGGGCGGCCTCGCTGCGGCTCGCGAACGGGCGCGTGGCGGCGCAGTCCGCCGAGCAGCTGCCGCACTCGCCGGCCGACTGCGCCTCCGTGCGCATCTCCATGGACAACACCAACACATGCTGCACCGACTCGCTCGTCACCGCCCTCGACGACGAGACGCTGCTGCTAGGTAACTTTACACAGGATACACTAGGTTGACGCTACACCTAGGTAACTTTACACAGGATACTCTAGGTTGACGCTGCCGCTAGGTAACTTTACACAGAATACTCTAGGTAGACGCTGCCGCTAGGTAACTTTACACAAGATACACTAGGTTGACGCTACACCTAGGTAACTTTACACAGGATACTCTAGGTCGACGCTGCCGCTAGGCAAGTTTACACAGGATACACTAGGTTGACATTTGACACTACTGCTAGGCTAGCTTATAGATCCACCACCGGCTTAAGATCTGGTATTTTTAGTTTAAGTACAGGCATGAGATTACCATCGATCGACATTGTATTATATTCGCACTAGGTAGATCTATGTTGCAGACTTTAAATATACAACAACATCTTGCTGCGTTCCGATCCGGTGGTAGATTTACCCTCGCCACCTCTCCTGGCAGCGGCCCAAGCCGAGGTCGTGTCCCTTGTGGCGCCCTTGACCTAGCTGCCCCCCTGCCCCTCTGGCTGGAGCGCACTTGCGCTCGCCCTCTGTCCGGGTGAAGTTGTTATGGCCACTCTGGCCAACAACATATAATAATAATAATAATTAAGCCCTTTTGACGGTCCACTGCTGGGCACGGGCCTCCCCTCAACATGAGGGGGATTCAGGCCATAATCCACCACGCTGGCCCAGTGCGGGTTGGCGGATTTCACATGTCTTTCGAAAATTGGTTAGATCTTCTAAGACATGCAGGTTTCCTCACGATGTTTTCCTTCACCGTAAGCAAGTGATAATCATATAGAAATTATGAAACGCACATAGATTTCGAAAAATCCAGAGGTGCGAGCCGGGACTTGAACCCAAGACCTGGTGCCCGCAAGACGCGTGCTTTAACCAATCGGCTATCACTGCTAACAACATATAGTCATATCAAAAAAAAAACATCTTGCATTCTGGTACTTATTATACGCGAGCGATAACAAAACTATCGGAATAAACTTGGACTCTACTTTACGGTTCACTTTGTGATCTATTTACGAATTCCATTAAAATACCATTGCACACTTCACAAGATTGGCAACATTATATTTGCAGCTGCAGTAATTTTCAAGACGTTTAATAACAGATCCACGATGCTCATGTATTCAGCGTATGAAACTTTCAATATATGCAGTGCCTCGTTCCGCGTATATAGCACAAGGCCGAGATACAACACCGTTTATCTTTTAGTCTAGATTGTTTGCCATTTCTCTGGTGCCAACCAAAATACGAACATAGCAAACTGCACTTGAATGTATAAACAAAAATGGGAATAACGTTTTCAAACACATGTCAAGGACACTCATTTGTGACTGTTCACACACACGTGAGTTAGAAAAAGATACTAAAAAATTTGAAGTGTAAAGAGTTGTGCCCAATTTTTCACAATTTTCTAAGGAATAATGATAGGAAGAAGCTTATAAAAGTTTATAAACAATATATGTTGCAACTTATCAAAAGAAAGTTGTTTGAATTCGGCTAAAGGCGAATGAGACAAACGAATCTCATAAAAAACACAAAATTAATGAAACATAAACCACAGATAAACAAGATATCATAATTATACCCACGACTGATTTAAGGCTAAAGCGCCCATCTAGCCCGCGAAGTTCAATTTTTTTGAGGTTTTTTAGATTTTTTTCAAAATCTGACAATAATAAAAAGCACATTTTGTAATTCGCGAAAAAGACCGTGTGCAGTGCATTTATTAATATATCTAACTTACTCTAAAACATTTCAAGAACGACAGCTATCCAGATAATCTGGCAATTTTTGTATATTTAGTGATTTATTAGTATCATATCCACCGTGATAATATTTAGAGTAAAATAAATGTATTAATAAACGCACTGCATACTGTGTTTTTCGCAAATCACAAAATGTTGTCTTAAATGTTTTCAGATTTTGGATAAACTATAAAAATACTCGAAAATTTTGAATTTCGCGGGCTGGACAGGCGCCTTCACCTTAAAAAGTCAAATGTGTCTTCTGGGAATTATAATTTCATCTTAGTTGCCTACTTGCCTACTTCACAGGGGGAAACTCCTAACTACTTGTAGTTAGGAGTTCATCGAATCGATTTCGGCTGCTAAGTTCTAAGAGCGATATTGGAAATGTCATTCTAATGTCATTCCACCACAAAATAACAGTCAAAAGCGTACTCAAAACGCTCTCAGACTTGAGATTACTTTATTAACACGTGCCTATGGATGTAGTTATCTACGCAACATCAAGATTGTATCTCTATATTGACTACTAAGGTCGCAAGGGTATGACCAATAAAAAATTGCTTCCGTATCCTGCGCGAACAGATTCTGAACAGTTTGAAACGAGTGCGATCCTGATCGCTGGTGCTGCCCCTACTGGCTCGGTTCTAACACTTGACATTGATATTTTATATTGGAGATCACTATGATCGTATTGATAAAATTATACCACTGCAACAGAAAATATGAATAAACTAGCTGTGCCCGCGACTTCGTCCGCGTGGAATTTAATTGACAAAGTTTCATACAAACGTTCATCCCCTATTTTATCCCCTTGGGTGTACAATTAATCAAAATCCTTTCTTAGCGGATGCCTACGTCATAACATCTACATGCATGCCAAATTTCAGCCCGATCCGTCCAGTGGTTTGGGCTGTGCGTTGATAGATCACTATGTCAGTCAGTCACCTTTGAGTTATTATAGATGTGTAGAGTATGTTCACAGCCGCCAGATGTTAAGCAGTTACCGTAGCCTATAGATGCTTGCAATACCAATGGCAATGCTAGCACGTTGCCGACCTCAAGGGGAGTGGGATTTCTATTTCACTTCCATTTCATCCGTCCTTCTGGACGGGAAGGGAAGGGAACTCACTCATCGTATGGAGCCCGTATATAAGCTGTAGTCTGTTGGCCACAGCTTGGCTCTACCACCGAAAAAATTATCATTGAGTCGAGTGGTAGATATTTAATTGTGTGATATTCCTTTTAAATATACCGAAAGTAGAATATTGACTGCTTCATAGAAATAAATCGTTCCACCGAATGGTTCATTTCCTCTGTGATTCAAAAATCAAGTATATATATTACCTTTCAATATTACTCTAGTCACGTTTCTAAAATACCCGCTATTCGTCATGACTTCCTCGGACGTAAAGAGTCACTTCATTATGGGATCACAAAATTTATAGGCGTTTTAAAATGCTCTACCAATCTTGTTTACTTTAGTTAGACCAAAGATCTGATAGGCTTCCTAATTTCTTTCCTAAACACTAGGGAACCCTTTATAATGTTTCATATAAAGTACTAGCTGTGCCCGCGACTTCGTTCTGTAGTTCGATAGTGTCTTTGGGTAGCATTTATAAATAAGTTTTAAGCTTCTAGCTCTAAAAATGACGATACTTCCATACAACTCCCCCCCCCCCCCCTTCAACCCCTTACAACCCTTTATTCGCATTAAAAAGTCATATGTCCTTTCTCAGGCTCTAGACTATCTGTGTACCAAATTTCATATAAATCTCCTAGGTAGGTTTGGCGTGAAAGCGCGACAGACAGACAGAGTTACTTTCACATTTATAATATTAGTAAGGATGATTCTGTGTATCCCAATAGGTAAAACATTTTCCACTACTATTGGGAAATACCACGTTACTGTTTGTTCTAATAGAGACCGCAGTGACGTGCCATATCCGAAGCAAATAATCAAGCTACATAAGAAATATTACATAAATGCTTGACCGTAAAAAGTGATTGCAACGCTTCCGTTTGCACTCAGGATTTTTTTGTTCCTCTCAAGCGAGTGAATCACAGTAATGGCACCGTTAAACGTCATAACGGTCCGGAACTGAGGTCAGAATTTATTTTTTAACTCATTTACTACGGAACTGTATGTGGGTAGGTACTAGGTATGAGGAGTCGCTGCGTACGGATATGGTCGCTGTTACCCGAAACAATTAAGGCGCACCGACATGAAATTTGCAAAGTTGGCGCCCTCTCGAATGCTTTAACATGCAGCGATACCAGCCGCTCGCCGGCGCTGGATCGCAAATGATAGCAATCGAATTTCACACTTATAAACAAGTCATTGTAAGCTCTCCGGAAAAGCGCGAAATAACCTGTGGTTATCCGCGATTAGCCCACGTTTCCTTTTCACAACATATCCACGTATAAACAAACATCTGGCGCAATACTTATCAATCGGACGTAGGATTGCAAAATGGAACTAACCTAAACACACTTCTGCATACTAAAACCAACCTAGAACCACTAAAGCAAGGTTGGTTTTGGTCTACAGTAGTACATGTAGGTTGATTCCGTTCTGCAAAACGATATCCAATTGCGAGCGTTGAATCGACTCTAGGAATCTTGTAATTCCCACCAATTTAGCAACGACCGTAATTTTCCAATCAGCCAGTATCGTATCTTCTCGACTAATTGTTTAAATGTAAAGTTGTTTCGGCAATAGGGACGAGCTATCAAGATGTTAGCATTGACCATGAGCGCTGGGCATTTACGGTGATAGAGCCAAGCTATTTGACTACAGTTCATATACGGGCTAGCTCTACAGGGCTATTACCACAATCTCACAAAAAATTGACGTAAAGTAGCTATTATAGCAGCGTACCTCCTTCCTCTGTTCCAGTCTTCTTCAGGTCGGCAATGCAATGCCGCTGGTATTGCACGCATCTATCGGCTACGGTAACTGCTTAACATTAGGCGAGTCGTACACTTATTTGCCGACTTTGTTGGATATAAAAATTATATAAAGAACAGGGGCGGATCGCGCATGTTTCGCTTCCGCAACCGCCCGAGGGCCAGCGCGCCCCGAGTCGCGGCCGGCGGAGCGGACGGTGGGGCAGTCGCATGCCGCCCAGCCGCGCGCGATGTCATGCCGCGCTCCCATCCCCGCGCAAAGCTCCGTACATACGCGATCGAAGCTCACGAGTCACAGCTAAATTAAAATCTAAACTAAACAAACAGTGAACCGCGTGTGCAGTGCACGAATAGTTTTCGACGGGAATTTGTTCAGCCAAAGGAAAATGTCGGAAACGGGATTTTGTCACGTTCGTAGATTTGAATTTCAGTGTCAAAGCTTTTGAATGTTGTTCATGTCTGTATGTTTGGGTTTTGTCTCGTCAGCTGACTCACTGAGGGACTAACAATGAATGTTAATAGATATTACGAATTGAAAGGGAACAATTAGGTAACGTTATTCGATATTAATGTAAATAAAAAAATAGGAGAAATCGAAGAAATATAATTAATTGGAATGTTGCTTATCGGTATTTTATTTTGCACTCAGTGTTGTGTAATTGTTTTAGAATTTTGTAAATAAATTAGAAAAAATCGAGTAATAAAGTTTGAATAAAAGGGTTGATAAAAATATAATCGAGTCTGAAATGGGATACCGAAATACTAAAATATTTTTAATATTACATTTAATTAATAAATTAATTATTATATTTTTAAGATTTATAAAGAAATTATTGGTATGACGTTATCGGATATTTAACGGAAACCGTTATTTTTTATAGGTATTTCATCATAAATATTTTTTTTTATGAAACGTTCAGCAGAGTAAATGTTATCTGGGTTAACTAGCTGTCGGTCGGCACCAGTGCCAAATCTGAAGATCGCACCACCGCCAAAGCCATTGCCAGAATGCTCCAAATGCAAGTGGTAGAGTTTATAGTGAAAATCGTAAAACGCATTTTAATACCTATTCCTTCTATATTCTATGTTAAATTATAAACATGTTTTATGCAATAAATAAATACATTTTATCGTTGAACAGAAATTATAATTTTTTCACAAACATTTATAGCTTTTAGTTACTGTTACAAAAACAACGGATTGTAAAACGGTTTGCGCGAATACCAGTAATCCAATATCCAACATTTTAACGCGAATTTGTCATCAATAGGTACGTCCGATACTTTTGAGAGTAAAAAACTCTATAAAACCGATCTGAATGAATGCCAAAGAACAGTTTACACGATTCTCCCCAAAAATATCACCACGTTTTTCTGTAGTATAAAAAACGGCTCAATAACAAATCGTGATACCGATTCACAATATTATATACGTAAAGGAATATATTATAGTGCACGTTGGCCACCCCATCTATAATATAGTAATACTTTTACATTGTCGAATCAAACACCTAACGAAGATACGAATCCACAGGATGTTTTCAAAGGTGCCCCAAATAATAATTAAACTACATACCAACCTATACGGTAGCTGATAGGAGGACAGACAATGTAACTAACATCTATACAAATAAATAAAATTGGAGTGTCTGTTTGTAATATCAAAATAACACCTTTTCACTAAATGCATATGAAAGTACATAAGACACCTATAACAAAAACGCAATATAAAAAAAAATTGTCTGTCTGTCTGTCTGTGTGTTTGTTCCGGGTAATCTCCGAAACGGGTGGACCGATTTTGACGGGACTTTCACTGGCAGATAGCTAATGTTATAGGGAGTAACTTAGGCTACTTTTATTTTAGAAAAACCAAATGTAAAAAAATATGAAAATGGTTCTGTCGTGCGGGCTCAGAACGCGGGAGCGGGCTTTTTTGTTAAATTAAATTCCACGCGGACGAAGTCGCGGTCTCGGCTAGTAATATATATATTTTCTGAGTTACGGCCTTTAAATATTTGACACAATTTTCGTCTTGTGGTTTGGAAAACAGTGAACTCTACAGTCGCGAATATGTATTCAAGAAAAATCTTTAAAACCTTATGTATGGTACTTGTGATAAAAAAATTTAAAATTGGCGATATATTTAAAAGTGTTAGAATTTTAATATGTTTTTATATACAATTATTAAATTTAATCTGTTTCCGATTACTCATCCAAATCCCAAGTATTATTTCGGACTTATAAAACAGCCTATATAAAAGCCAGAGGCGTGACAGTGCATTTCATTTTTTATTCCAGCTCCGTCTCTCGTTGTTGAGAGGTATTCGACTTTATCCTCAAGATTATCCCGTTGAAGCAGCTGTTACACTTGATATTGGCCTCTCCCGAGCCCTGCTTCAATTGAAATAATCCAACCATTCCCCTCCAACGCGCATTGCCTACAACACTTGAGTCTTGACATTACAACTATATCATTTACAACTCGGCAGTATTGCCAGATTCAAAAGTTGGCATTATCGTGAGTCCCCGTCAAATATATCGATTTTCAAGAAAATTATCGTACATCATCATATTTTTCGCAGCTCAACTCACGTCAGCAACCTCCCCCTCCCCAAGGATAAAGGAAAACATAATTAGTTTTTGCATATTAGTTTGGTCACTACTGGAAAATACCAACTTGAATCATAACTATGACTTTCAGTCTATTTAAAGGGTTATTTGGTCTTTAGAGACTAACAAATGTCCATGACAAAAACGCATATGTTTACGAGTGAGGGAGACAGAATCAATTGCTTAAAATTATCGTTTAATAGATATAATTTAGATATCCGCTAACGTACATCGTACCGATGGCCAAATTATCGTACGTTCCCATAATTATCGTACGGTCTGGCAACACTGCAACTCGGTCACGTGGCGTCCCACGGTGACATCTAATTCATGCTTATTAAACAAATTAACGATACAAGTGTGGCATTAGATACCCTAGTAATTGCCACCGACTCAGTGACGATTAGAAAAAAAACCTCATCTCAGACGATATTCAGAAAGGTTGCAACCACGGAACCGTAACGGAATCGATGCGAGAAAAAACATAATTTCTGTCATTCAATTTATGAGTTTGCAACCGGCGCAAATCAATTGTCGTCCCACATTACTGGAAAACGTGACGAAAACCTTTGCAAAGTAAACTGCGTTGAGGCCGTACACTCAAACGGTACTCAAATATTTACCTAGATAAGGACCAAAGGGCCAAAGCACATTGAACGTTATTTGCGCGGCGCATCTTCTGTTGAATTTCTTCTCTATGGGCAAATTTCGCGTACCTATTATACGTCATCATTTACGTTGGGTTTTTAATCGCGTCATTGAGGACATTTAGTAGGACGCCTTAAAATTGAGCCACTCTCAAGTTTGAGCGTTCGGTCATTCGACAATTAAGATGAAGAAGGCTCACCCGACATTCCCTTTCATTCTGAACTTGGTTGGTTGGTATACCAAATTTATACGAACTTTGTGAAATGTCACAGGAGCAAAATGACACCGACCTACGCACTTGAGCCTTAATTTTCCGCCTACACCACTCAACAAATGATTTCCTAACATTTGCGACTATGTTGCTATCAAAATATTTTGTACTTGTAAGCCTTTGTCAACACGAAAGTTTCCCACGACAATTGGAACGTGACACCTAACACTTTGGTCATCTATTTATACCTTAATGCTTAGCTAATTAATTATTTGTTATCATAAGATAAACTTGAGCAATAGTTTAAGTTTTAAAACATACAAAAAGCTACACTTTATGTTTGTACTAAAATTAAATTAATCGCCGCACATTTGGCGATAAGGCATGCATAAGACAGCCATATATTTAGTTTAATTTAGTTTAGTGTGAAAAGTTTAGCGCTCAATTGTAGAAAACAGTATTAGATTGACAATTGTCGGTTTTAGAACAATATCTTCTCTAGCGTTAGGACTAACTACAATTCTGCTGAACACTCAACTGTTACTCTAATTTGAGAGCTCCTACATACACAAAATCCGTGATGCGATATCAAACAGAGCTAACTATTCATTTGAGTATTCAACTAGTAAAGATATACTGTATCAACGTTCGATGTCAAACTATTCTGCATGCCAATAATGTAGAGCAGAAACGAGAGGACCTACATTTGCAACTGCCAGCTCTACCGAACTCAATAATGAGGTTTTGGTGTAGAGCTAATTGTGGAATAATACATCTCTTGTTAAAACCCGCATACGGCATGATGCGGGTTTTGAGAAGACACTATAAATGTATTTGGTTTAAATAATAATCTATGGGAACCCTTATGTAGTGAACATGGCACAACAGAAATTGTATTCACGTCAATTTATTAATTCAATCGGAATAATATCAGAGCTGAGACCGCTTTGTGTATCGTTTGATGAAGAAACTTGTTCAATAAATACGCGTGACATAGGTTCTGAAGATAAATTATCTACTTAATCATTCTGATCCAAGTAAACACCACATACCTACCTTGATTAATTGGAAAATCATTGACGTCACGAGATCATTAAAGTTTAATTATAACTAATAAAGTTAACAATAATCAACACATGGCACCAATCATTATCATGAATACGAGTATGATAAATAGATACGTTTGAGAATAATCGAAAGCCGCATATTGTAATAAAATGTTATAATCTACAAATAAATAAAATTGGAGTGTCTGTTTGTAATATCAAAATAACACCTTTTCACTAAATGCATATGAAAGTACATACGACATCTATAGCAAAAACGCGATTTAAATTTTTTTTGTCTGTCTGTCTGTCTTTGTTCCGGGTAATCTCCGAAACGGCTGGACCGATTTTGACGAGACTTTCACTGGTAGATAGCTGATGTTATAAGCAGTAACTTAGGCTACTTTTATTTAAAAAAAAAAACAAATTTTAAAAAATGAAAAAATGGGTTCTGTCGTGCGGGCTCAGAACGCGGGAGCGCGCTTTTTTGTTGAGTTAAATTCCACGCGGACGAAGTCGCGGGCTCAGCTAGTTATAAATAAATATCGCCAGACTGAAATACCAACTGTATGGTCTCAAACTAAGCAATGCTTGTACTATGGGTACCGTACTTACAATGGACTGGGGGTGATACCAGTGACACCTAGACCGGGGCAAGTTACGAAAAGGCTATTTCCGAAATTTGCCCCGGCGGGAATCGAACCCGCAACCACCATGTGCAATGAGCCGAGCGGCCTACGCTCGAACCACTGCGCCAAGCGGTCGTCACTAATTATAATTATTCCTATATTTATTATTTAAACACGGATCTCGGAAACCTAAGAAGAGCGTCTGGATGATAATTAGCAAAACGATTAAAATTAATTACAATAACATTATTCTAATTAGACTAGACAAGTGTATGGTCATATTAATCCTCGCAATTTCTTGTGTCGTTTCTTACTGACTTCTAATAATTATTATTAAAGTATCATGAATACAAGGATTTGCTAGGGTGTCAATGAGTATTATCTATACAAATAAATAAAATTGGAGTGTCTGTTTGTAATATCAAAATAACACCTTTTCACTAAATGCATATGAAAGTACATACGACACCTGTAACAAAAACGCGATTTAATTTTTTTTTGTCTCTCTGTCTGTCTGTCTGTCTGTCTGTCTGTCTGTGTGTTTGTTCCGGGTAATCTCCGAAACGGCTGGACCGATTTTGACGGGACTTTAACTGGCAGATAGCTGATGTTTTAAGGAGTAACTTAGGCTACTTTAATTTTAGAAATATAATTAGGGTTCCACGTTAAAAAATAAAAACTTATGAAATCAAAGAGTATCTCCGAAACGGCTGGACCGATTTTGACAGGACTTTCACTGGTAGATAGCTGTTATAAGCAGTAACTTAGGCTACTTTTATAATAGAAAAACAAAATTTTAAAAATGGGTTCTGTCGCGCGGGCTCAGAACGCGGGAGCGGGCTTTTTTGTTAAATTAAATTCCACGCGGACGAAGTCGCGGGCTCAGCTAGTAATATATAAATAAATAAATATCGCTAAACTAGAACACCGATTGTATGGTCCCAAACCAATCAACGATTGTACTAATAATAACAGTTCCTGATAATAACTTTTTGTAATACATAATTATCGTTGTCTACTGAAATAGTTATTACAGTAAGTAGATAAAGCACTATTTAGTGGATTCTCTAAATCCTTAAAGTTTTTTTCCAGATTAGGCATTTCATTAATTTTCTTAGAAAACTCATCTTTAGATACGATTACTTACTTAGATATGTATGACCTTCATTAACGTTAAATAATTACTTTATATCACTTTTGTTTTTATCAAATTACAACAGAACACCACACCATCAGTCTGGTATCCTTGATAGGGTAGGTAGAGAGAAGTGGATTGTGTATCCACATTTCATTGATATATTGTCTATTATTATTACCTTTTTTGATAGTATTAGGTCTATTAGATTATTCATAGAAAGAGTTTGACTTATAATTTATTTACATGACATTCAATACTGATCTAGCCGGTAATACTTATACTCGTACTCAGAACAATAATCTTCTATCTCGTTCAAGTGCTATATATTTAAACTCCTACGCACTCTTTCAGGCTTAAATTAACCATATAATGTATACTATTATATCCGTATGGAGTAAAATGTTCACCTGTAAAGTTGATTGACATCGTCATCAACTCATTTGGCGACCGCTTGGCGCAATGGTTCGAGCGTAGGCCGCTCGGGTCACTGCACATGGTGGTTGCGGGTTCTATTCTCGCCGGGGTAAATTTCGGAAATGGCCTTTTCGTAATTTGCCCTTGTCTGGGTGTCACTGGGATCGCCCCCAGTCCATTGTACGGTACCCATAGTACAAGCGTTGCTTAGTTTGGGACTATACAGTTTGTGTGTTCGTCTGGCGATATAAAAAAAAATAAATCTTGGTTAACAATAATTAAACGGTTTACTTTTTATGTCAAACGATAACTGACGTCACAATCGATAAATTAGTTAAATGTAATCACTCGTAGGTACTTAATTACTAGGAAGTGTTTAGATATCAACCGCCGCCGACCGCGCCACGTGCTGGCCGTTTTCACACAATCGCATTTATATAATTGGGTTTTGACTACTAAGTATCGAATTTAGAATATTAATTAAGTTATACATTAGGTTATACGTTATTAAGTTCAGTTATACTACGTACAGCTCCCTTTCAAAGTATTTACATTTTATGTTATACTAGCTGTGCCCCGCGACTTCCTCCGCGTAGTATAGGATTATTGGGTTAAAAAGTATCCTATATGTTAATGCCGGTTATAATCTATCTGTGTTCCAAATTTCATCCAAATCCGTTCAGTAGTTTTTGCGTGAAGGAGTAGCAAACATACATACATACATACATACATCCACACTCACAAACTTTCGCATTTATAATATTAGTAGGATTAGTAGGATGCCAGCCTACCGACCAAGTGTCTCATCAAAGTCTTTTGGCTGAATCATAGAATACTATATACGATGGAATCCATTTTATAACAGTGAATTTATAAATAACATTTATTGATGTATTGTGATGTTTTTTAATTATATTGAATTATTACATGCTTGCCTAAATTACTACGTTATGACGTCATACGTCAGGCACTGTTTACGAAACTCTAACCCACTCATTTACAAACGTGGATTTGCGGTTGTATAGTTAACCATGCTTAGTCTTCTTCTCTCGAACGTCAAATTACTGATGACAGGCAGAGATAGTTAGGTGTGTAACTATTCGCCCGCTAATCCACTTTTATTAATAAGTGGGTAGACGTCTAGGTATTTTTTCGAGTTAATTGTTTATTATTTCACTGTTAATAATCCCAATACATCTTTCACACAAGTACCTACCTATGCAATAATTTTATCAAATACCGCATTCTTTGTTTAAATACAATAATAAAAACCAATAAAATTATAATGAACTGCGTTTTATAAGTCAGTTTTATTTTAACCTCGTCGCGAGCATGTCGTGTTCGGATAATTTGGTGCGCGATGTGTCGTGTTGTACTTCGTGTCAGGAAAGTTGACGAACATGGAGTGGTTGAAACGGGTCGGTGCGTCAGTGCGCGGTGGACTCAGAAGGGTGATATCTTTATCGCGTTACACGGAAACTAACCATGGATATTCACCAAGTAAGAACTTTCGGCTTCTATGAAACCATTGCTCCGTTGAAATATCTATCGATTATAGAATGAAATGAGCCGACGGCGATTGACAGTTTCCAAACAAGTGAAGTTAAATCTTCTTTAAAAAAATATGGCTCACCCAGATTGTTAGGTATTTTGCCAATAACAAGTAACAAATAGCATGAACAATCACATAACGATACAAAATATGTGACCGTACACTTTGGTTAACCAAAATGGAGGTCAGAAGTTCGATTCATCATCGATCGATAAGTGTGGGAACACCATAACCGTGATTCAAGTCCAAAATAATTTCCTACCGTCTTCATACCGCTGAACTAGTTCCAAAATTGAAATTTTGTCAAATTTACATTGAAAGAAGGTCGATTTCATTATCTTTCTCACAATGGAAAGCAGCACGGTTAAATTCCCGTTATAAACGTGTCCTATCTTGGTATTTTCTTTATTTTACCTATGTAGTCTATTTGGGGGAATACCGCGGTGTTTGACAATGAGAAAAAAAAACACATAACTTTTGACTACTATCGGTATTGAAAACGAATTACATTAATGTGACCAAAAAGATATGAATTTGGTACTTATTTATCCGAAAATTCGGGAGAAATCTTTTTATTTTTGCTGGCGGTATATTATCGCAAACACCGCAGTAGATAATATGTCCGGCATCGGTCAGTGTGTACCCTCCAACCCAACATCTGTCATTGATTTCAGTTCCTTTGCGTTCCTGCGATGATGCGATTTTGTTTATTTACTGCATCCAGCGCGGACGCCATTTGTTCAGAATAGCGTTTTGGCGCCTAATTCAAATTGGTAATTTTGTTCTTGCAATTTTTTTTAAGAAACACATTTAATAAGTTAACGCAAACCACTCAATAATATGAGATTGGTTGCAGAAACTAGTCAAGTTTCCTCTTAAGAGTGATGTCAATAATACTCGTATATGCTGTAGAAATGAGTCAAAGTAAAATGGATGCATAAGAATTCCAAGAAGTAATGTTTTCCTCATACCTACTTTATTCGTACCTAAACATGAAGCCACATATCTAATCATTACAAAACATGGTATGAAGTAGATGGGCTCCGTATTATTTATTTTTTCAGTACATTTGTAAAAGCAGCTGTAATGATATTTGATTTCCTCAATACATACCTACTACGAGAAATACCAATGATAATTATTATGTATGGCTGTATAATGAATATCAATACATCTGAATAAAAAAAGGCAGTACACCATACAGCCTCGGCTAGATACTTATTCGCAAAACGGCTGTATAATTAGGTTCGCTGAAATAAACAATCCGCGTTTCATGCGAATGAATTGATTCCTCATTATATATTAAGGTTTTATTCATGTGGCATTATTTTGTTTTTTTTAACCGAAATTTTACGCGATCTGTGTTTTTGTGGCGACATAAAAAACAAATGAATATCGTAACGTATACTTGAACTTGATTTAAATATCGAATAAGTAGATATTCGGTCGTTCAAGTGAATGGGCAAACACAAAAACTTTTTTTTTATTTCAATAAAAACTGGTACGTTCTTTTTTCGAATAACGGAGTGCTCGAAGTAAATAAATACAATAGTAGTAAACTTTTTAAACTGCGTACCAATCTAAATGTTTAACATCAGCATTTTGATGATGAGACGGAACTATCTTCCATCCCTAATACAGTATCCAACTCCGAGATTCCCAGTGTTGTTCATCCATCGGCGGAAGCGACAAAAACTGCGGTAAGCTAGTCGCATCTGTTCGGCAAATACCGAAAAACGTTCGCGCTTAATCTATGGTATAATTTTTTATACCCAAAAGAAGGGTATCCACGGTCGACCAACCGCCCTTGGAGATAGAAAGACAAATGGTTCCCAGATGTGTACGGCGAGAATTTTCACTCAATATACGAACTGTATAACGATCGAATACTTTTCTTGATTTGCAAGGGCGGTAGTTTCCGCTTTTTTTTGAAATAACACAATACCAGTTCCAAATAGTTTAATTATTATGAATAAAGTTTATTTTGGGGGCACGTGCACGTGCACGGGTATATATCTACGATCCATGGTAGAATGAGGCGAGTCGAGGTCCATCCACGGTTTCTATATTGAGCAGCGATCGATGATCGATTACCTACTTTACTTATTTAGTGATAATAGTGTTGCCTGCTCACATTCTGTTGCTGTTCCTGAGGATGTACACAATCGTCTAATCATTGAAAAGAGTAACCATTGAGGTGCTTGCCGGATCTTCTCAGTGGAAGCAGCATTCCGAACCGGTGGTAGATTCTGACTATTCATAAATGCTTTGTTGGCTTACATGAATAAAAACAATTATATGGATATTTGTTTTCATAACAAGGAAATACAGTCCCGCAATCTCCCAATCATAGTCTAAACTTACTTCTGGTACGCACTTTTCTCAGAGTGAAAAATAAATACAAATTGTAAGTGTTCGTAGAATTGATTTGTTCGTTATCGCTGCCTGTTAGTTCCAGTTGCTCCTTTCGTCACTGTTTGCACACTGGAACACGTGGACTGACATGTGACGTGGTCTGACATGTGACGTGGTCTGACCTGAAAAGGTTATCAAAAGCATTTCAAAATATTTCAAATAGAAACGTGGTATAATATTCAACCTTAATCTTGAAAGTTTCTCGAGGACATTACAATAGTTACCAAAGTCATTTTTAAAGAGACAACTCCGCTGAGTTCCTTTCCGGATATTCATAGTCGAGATGGCGTTCCGATCCTATAAATCACAATTTGACCTAAATAAAATAAGTAAACGATATGACTTTAACTTCGACAACCGTTTGGCGAAGTGGTTTGAGCGTAGACCGCTCGGCTCACAGCACCGAGTGGTTGCGGGATACTTTTGCGTAGTTTTCCCCGGTCTGGGTGACACGAGGAGCGCCCCCAATCCATTGTACGGTCCCAGAGTACAAGCATTGGTTAGTTTGGAACCTTAAAGTTGTGTGTAAGTCCTATTTATTTATATGCACCATGTACTGTGTAACGATTGCGTCGAGTGTTTGTGCATAGCTTCAGTCAGGTTAAACCTAGGGTTAAACCTATCGAGCGACCGTATCCAGGGAAAAGATATAACATATTTTGCAATATAGACAGGGGTGTACCTATATACGAAGCATTACAGGGTCGCATTATCGATATTACTCATTTATATATGCTCTTAAGCACGTATTAACAAATCGATCTCAAGTCTGAGCGTGGAAATGACATTCTTATATCATTCCAGTTCAAAAGCTTCCTCACGACCACTATTTGACTTGAGATTGATTTATACGGGCCTTAGATTTGTGATACTTAATCACAATTTTCGGATTCTCTCCAGAGGCCCTCTCTTATTGATACTGTGGTTTTATAGCTTTTCATGTGTATGGATAATAAAATGTTATATGTCTAACAAGGCTCTAAAAATCCACCAATAAGATCAAATTATTTCCCTATCACGTAAAACCACGGAATTCTATTGGTCGATTTGTCCGCTGATCTCAACTTAACCGGACGTTAATCCCATGGTGATCATCGTGCGAGCGTTGACTTCTGTACGTACCATTACGTTGGGCCGGGCTGGCCGACATAGCTGACATGGATAGACACGTTTGCCTTCACATCAACTGTAATTATCGTACACTTAGCTCAACCTCGTAGGTAAGTTTCTATAGCAGTGGAAAGTTTTCCAATGCCAGTAATCACTCTTTGAAATTAAAAATTATAATAGAAAATATACCGATTTTTGAAAGCCGCCAACCTGCACTGGGTCAACGTGGTGGGTTATGAACTGAATCCCCCTCGCATTGAAGGGAGGCCCGTGCCAATGTTGATTATTACTATTATACATTCATGTATTGCATAACGTCTTCAACCTTACAAACTAGAGATAATGTGTAGAATTAAAATTATAAACTGAAAATACATTTTAATAAATCCATATCTCAAATTATAAAAGACAAGTTTTTGCCCGCGACTTCGTCCGCGTAGACTTAAGTAAAGTATTCTATGTGTTAATCCAGGTTATAAAGTATCTGTGTTCCAAATTTCATCCAAATCCGTTCAGTAGTTTTTGCGTGAAAGAGTAACAAACATACATCCACACTCACAAACTTTCGCATTTATAATATTAGTAGGATTGATCTAAGGTACCTTTAACTTTACTCAAAACACTTGAAGTTAAATACTGTAAATTTTATAAAACCAAAACCAAATGTGCCTAGTTTTAACGCTGTTAAGATTAAATTGCGAGTAATGGCTACAAAAAAGGACCTATCGATTTCCCATTCGAATAGAACACCGCCTCAATTGTATCCTCCCAATTAGTATTGGCCACAGAGTCCAAACTTAAGGTGTAACGCCCACGGGAAATCAGACGATCTACGCGCGCGCATGGCGGTCGTAAATGTCCGAATTAATTTCACGATCACCTTCTATGGCAGCATTGCTGTGTGGACCAGTCATTCAAAAGAATCTTTCTACGCCCTTGACGACGTATTAAGCGCTGCTTAGTTGGCAAGGGCATAAATAACTATTATATGTGTGATTGATTGTGTTCGGGCCACTTCCTATTGTTTGTTCACTCCTAGTACTTTTTGACTATAAATTGCCCCGGGCGGGAATCGAAGCCGCAACCACCATGTGCAGTGACCCGAGCGGCCTACGCTCGAACCACTGCGCCAAGCGGTCGTCAAAGGTCGACTATTCCAAACGAACGTTCCAAACGCTCCGCTTTTGACGTTTTGCTGACACCATACCATGGCAATGTCCTTAGCAAAACGTCAAAAGCGGAGCGTTTGGAACGCAATCGCTAGCTTTTGCCTTTCTATTACGATTTGAGTAGCTAGCGTGGTTAGGGCCCTGGAGTCATGTACGCTTTTGACATGTCATTTTGTACCGGTTTGTCATAAGAATGACATTTACAAGATCGCTCTCAGACTTGAGATCGATTTATTAATACCGGCCTTAGTTAAGTACATAAATAAAACGGACGTGATGGAGTATTTATAGAATACTGGATAACCCGACAGACGTTGTCCTGTCTTAACTTTGAATATTGAATTCGAATTGTTCCGCTCAACTTTCTTAATGTTTTATTCCATAAGAAACTTCTCCTGACAATAATAAACACTATAAAAAATAATTAGCGAAATCGTCCCATCCGTTCACGCGTGATGCGATGACCAAGGATATGGAGATTAATTTTTATATATGTACATAGATTTTTCAATAGACTGTACGTATTTTGATGCCTCTACGTTCCGTAAATTCTCGAACGCGTCCAGTGCAAAACTTGTCATTATGTTGCAAATATCTAGACAGTCGTGGAGAATTTGACTGATACATTTCGTTCCGTGTGACAACGCGTGCGGCTCCGAAATACTAGCGCATTGTTCGCGCATACGGTACGGTAGCTAAGCCGACGGAACAATCACGCCCAGCCTTGATCTTGCCAAAGATGGGCAATATTCGATTGTACAATGACTGTCAAGCTTGTATTACGCGTTTAGGAACGGTACGGATTCAGCTAATTGACCTAATTGTGTTTGATTGGCGTAAACTTTGTAAAATGTACGTCGGTATTTTGCAATTGCGGTAAGTGTCGAATAAATTAAAGATAATTTTGTTCGGATATACTTTTCAAGATGCGTAGGTATTATTTACAGACAGCTAGGTTGCGTAATGTTTTGAGGGTTTTTGTTTTAAGAATACACACACGTCGTAAAAAGTTTGTGATATATAGCCAGCTTTTCAAAGCTATGAAAAGCTGGCTATACTATGATACGCCGTATCTTTTTAGTTCGTAATTTCGGAAATTACCTACGGAGGTACAATAACCAGGGGCGATCCCAGCGACACACAGACTAGGGAAAATTACGAAAAGGCAATTTCCGTAATTTTACCCTGACGGGAGTCGATCCCGAAGCCCTCTGGAAGCCGAGCGGCCCACCCTCGCACCACTACGCTACGCACTAAGTTCTTAATCGTAGATATGATTCCCTGCTCGCTTAGCCAAGTGGCTTCGTCTAAAAGCGTTTTTACAAAACGCTACGCTTAAATGTATGGAAATGACATAACAAGTCGATAAGAAGATAACGTAACTTATGCCATTTCCATATAAGAAGCGTAGCGATTTGTAGAAACGAATGTAGACGAAGCCACTTGGCTAGAGGGGTTGTTTCCACTTTCCACATATTTTAGTGCAGATAAGTAAATACACTCATTTCCGTTTCCAAAAATGAGTTCTGAATTTAAGGCCACAATTGTTACAGAATTTTTTAATATTCTTCTCCAAAAACAAAAGTCGAACTCATTATTTACAACGAGTTACCTATTTAATACGGAAAATTCTATATGCAGTAAAGTAGATATTTTTATAACCTTGTCGACATTAATTGCTTCTCGAATTAATTTATCAATGACTCAGTTAGGAGGGCCTTCTAATTGAGCACAACTAATTTAGGTAATTCCATCGGTATCAAAACGAACCGTTTCTATTAAATAAAGGAAACAAACTCGACTAAATTACGGTATTACAACATTTTAAGAAATAATTTCACGGTGATATGCTTTCTGGGTATATAAATAATTATCTATGTGGATGTATAACTACCTAGTTATACCTAGGTATTCAAAATATTTCTGTCTCCCGCCCTGCAACAGATGGAAGTTGTTAATTTTTTTCCAGCTCTTCCTATTCTTTCTTTCTATTAAATTTGTGTGGGTTACAAGACAATTTAACTTTTCTTTTTTTGTACGATATTTTTTATATGTAACAATGTGGGCAAACATGTGTAGGTACGACTTGCCTAATGATGATGATTGCCTATAGATGCTAGCAATACCAAAGGCATCACTAGCACGATGTCGGCCTGTAGGGGAGTGCGATAAAGGGAGGGGAACGGAGACAGATTATACTTCCGACTCTCACACTATTCGTACGAAATAGCTATAATATTTACTTTACGCTGATCTTCTGGAACAGAGTGGTACTACCCTAGTCGAACCGAATGACCTGTAGTCAATGACTACAGCTTGGCTGTAGAGCCACTGTCAAACACGCCTTTACATATATTTTAAAGATAAATTAAATAAAATTAAAGATGCAATAAATAACCACATCAATAGTTTAATTCGAAGTGTTTAAGTTCTCGGAAATGTATGAAGTCATATCGTAGGTAAAGCCATATGTGTAAACATTTTATGTAATGTTACATAAAAACAATTATGTCTTATGTCATCCGACCTTCGCCGTATTCGCGTCCTTAACTGTAAAGGACAAACATTTTTGCTTGTACCAAACGTGTTGACATAGGAACAACGTTAGGAAGACAGGCTCATACGGGCCTTTGGAATCAGACCTTTGAATATTCTTCTCAACTTAAGTACTTACATAGGTATGCATCCAATAGTCTAGAATAAAGTTTAAACTGCATTTACGAGTTGCAGCCACCAATATTCAAAATCCTACTTAAATTATAAATGCGAAAGTTTGTGAGTGTGGATGTATGTTTCTTACTCCTTCACGCAAAAACTACTGAACGGATTTGGATTAAATTTGGAACACAGATAGTTTATAACCTGGATTAACACATAGAATACTTTACTTAAGTCTACGCCGACGAAGTCGCGAGCAGCAACTAGTAAAATTAATAAAATTGTTATTTATTTTTATTCTATGCTCGATACTCATCCAGAGTCAAAGTACTTACAAATGTAATTATATTGTATCGTAAATTACAAACCCCCAAGTATTATTTCGGCCTTTTGTAACAGCCTGTATATCATAAGGCGATGTTATTTTAGGGTTCGGTCGGCCACACGTGGTTTCAAAGTGTCAGTATTAATGAGGATACGTTAAAAGAAATGCAATGTTAAAGATATAAATAATAAATATTATTTAGACAACTGCCTGTGTTCGCAGTGTAATGGGATCCTTTCATTGGTGTCTGTGACTGAAGTATTAAAAAAACATTGCCGTCTAGGGACGCCCACAAGAAGTGAAGCTTTACAGTACAAAGCGTACGGCGCCCACAGCTCTGACGTCATCGTGTAACGCTACTGACGGTTAGCACGGATAGAATGGCCGCGCGGCGAACGCCCCGAACGTCCGTACAGAAGCATCGCTTCAAAAATAAAAATTAGACAGACTATATAGGTAATGACTGGCCAATTTCATAAATAATACGCGACACACTATGATTCATATCAAATACATTTTCATTTAACATAAACAACATGATTGTGGCGTAGGTATGTTGAATCAACTATGCTAATATTATATTGACGTTAATATAAGCTGTACTAACAGTAACAAACTGCACTATTTTACACACATAAACAGATAGGTAGGTACCTATATCTTAGTTCCGCCGCAGAACGGCAAAAGGTCCGAAACTTATAGGGCTGTTACATTCCATGCTTAACTTGTTATTAAAATTAGCTCCACTCATAGTGAAACATTTATAACTATCAAACCTTACATATCATGCCACACTTAAAAAGCTATGAAGCTTCTCACCGCTTTATCTGGGTTTGATATGATTATTTAAAGCAATATCGTGCTTACATAACAAATTAATTCATTTCCGTCACTTGTATAATTTTGTATTAATCCAGGTTACACACTATCTGTATGCCGAATTTTATCAAGATCCATTTAGCAGTTTTTGCGTGATTGAGTAACAAACATCCAAACATGAATAAAAACACTTTTATAATATTAGTAGGATTATCTGAGGTGATATTTTATAGAAATAGCCCAAACGCCACTAATCATTATTTACCCGAACTCCGTCTGCTTAACATTTTATTGGCTTATATTATGCATCTTCGTGTTTATTATATTTACATTAATGTAATTTCATCTTCCTACATATTCTTCGTAATAGTTTATTATTTAGAATTGGCCAGGGTAGTTTAAGGCCTGTTATTCATGGCGGTTGACAGCCCTATCCAGGCCACAAGTTTAGGAACAGGAAAGTATTGATCTTGCCGGCTTCGTCCACCGGAGCGCGGTGTCGCGAATTACAAATGTTTTATAAGTTCCCACGAACTGTGTATTGCAGCTGTGCCAGATACAATATCCAAATATTCTGTTATATTGATTTTTTGCAATATGTCACAACACTACGTTTGTATTGCAACTCGTGTCGCAATTTTTTTGATAACCCTACGATATTTTTGTAGACCACCTTGGAGAACTTGAATAAATATATTTTTTATTTCTTCTGTGTTACGATAGTAGCGCTCTCTGTTTGCTTTTTGCTTTGCTTCAAAGTGTCGGTTCAGTGCGTATTCATAACAAATGTTTGATGAGCATTTGAATAATAAAAGTCGCGTTTGAAATTACTTCAAAAATGCTGCGAAAAATAAGATTGTTAAATAGTAATTGCGCGATTTTTTTAGTTCTTTATGTTATGAGTGTAATATAATCATACTGTACATAAATATACCACACCTACCTAAGATTATATACTCGTAGGTAGGCGCACTCGTTCTAGCCGGGTTATCCATGTCTGAAACTTGCCATGAATCTAAAGATAATAACATATACAGGGTTATTGGTAAAACACTAACAACCTCTCGAGATTATATTACTAAAATCATGAACAAAAACTATTCATCCTTCATCTGATTTCCTCTCATCTTAGTTCATCTGATTATTATAGAAAATTAAAAAATATTAAAATTCAACTCTCAAAATGTTATAAACTCTACGCCCGCGCCAACGTCACTTTTTACGTAAAGTACGTAAATTATTGAAATGTGTTAGTTAGATGAAGGAAATCTTGAAAGGTTGTTCTTGATAAATGTATGTTTTGTAAAAATGGCTTATAAATAAGTTGTCTTTTATCATGTTAGTAATACAGTCCTGCAAGGTTGTTAGTACTTTACCAAGAACCCTGTATAATATTATAGTAATCTTTAAATATCCCTTTTTCATTCTCACATCCGGAAATCCAGTGAATCCGGTCTGATCCACAAACTGATCCCTGGGGATACGTTTATTTAATTTTGTTATATTTGATCCCCTTGGAGATTGGAAAAGTTGGATAACAATTGAATTTATAATTATAGCGATAGCGGGCTTTCAATTTAGGATATATATATTATGTAGGAAGTTGATATCCTAGTTCATCTATATATTAATACGTGAAGCAAAAACTTTGAACCGATTAGTACGAAAATTGCGCGGACGGATGTGTATGAAATTTGGCACACTTACAGTTTATATAGAGAAGGAGTGTAGAATACTATATTTTTATATTAATACTTAGAAATACATTAAAATCAATAAATAAAACATTACACACACTACCATGAATTGACACACATCCATTTGTAACCTCCACACCGGCTGACTGTCTGACTGACAAACGGTGACAGTTTTTGGAGGGCGGGACTTCCATAGTGCATTGTGCGTGCCAGTATCAAATAGTCTACGGTTAAAACTAAAATTTAAATAAATTATGATCGAATTTCCACCATTATACCGGGAATACTAGTAATAATATCATATTATATCTACCACAATGTCAATCAATGTACTTATACTTTGTGTTGTCATAGCTACGCTTCTATTGTTCACTCATTAAACTTACAAAGTGACCACAAACGGGACGGCCGTAATTCCCTTCTAGATGACAACTGTCCTGAAGGTCGGCTCGATTTAGATTCGTTCCCTTGTACTATAAGGCTATGTTGAACTGATGAGATATCAGGCATAACACAATTTATTTTGTCTCTATCGAGCCTATTCGCATTGTCTGAAATTCAGTCAAGGTTAGGTCAGCTCTACATAAGATCTGTGTAACCGTTATTTCACTGCCAGCAACTTGGCTACATTCGACATAACCACCTCCCAGGTCTTCAGGATTTTGAATAATTAACGCCATTGTTCGCTCGTGTAGCCGAGATCTGTTAAAAGGGAGGGAGGTGGGAGCCTCCCCTATCTGTCCTCTAATAAATAATAAATTACGTACCTACTTGGAGAGCGATTTTCTTTCTTTTTTGGATTTCAAACATAACATTTAAATATAAATAGCTAGTTTTAATCATTAATATTCCATTAAGTCTGTTATTTATTTGGAAGGAAAATACAGTACTAAAATGTTAAGACTTATATCTATGTTAGGATTATTAGTCTCTCCGAAACTCCGAACCTTAGAAAATTTAGTACTAAATAATAATAATAATAATTTAGCCCTTTTGACGTCCCACTGCTGGGCACGGGCCTCCCCTCAACATGAGGGGGATTCAGGCCGAAATCCACCACGCTGGCCCAGTGCGGGTTGGCGGATTTCACATTTCTTTCGAAAATTGGTTAGATCTTCTAAGACTATTTACTTATAACATAGTTTATTAATTTTTCTCATAAAAATAAATTATACATTATTTTATTACAACAAAAGTTTAGAGATTGTTTTCTTATATTTACGCGAATACTACACATTGAAATAAAACTATTTTTCGGATTTTATCGCGTTTATTAACTTTAAATAATAAATATACTTTAAATAAACTTTAAATAGTTTTATTTCAAAAGTTTAGAGATTCAGTTACGCTTGAGGCTATCTTTTTTACTTTAAGTCTATCTTTTTACAACAGAAGAAACTGACTAACTGTCTGCAAATCTATCAACACTCTCATATCCTCTGGGATTGGAAACATGACATTTTGACCGTAGATACTTTTCATACCTGTAAAATTCTACCTGTATGCGGGTACAATAGGGGAAAGAAGTTTATATGAAAATTCCGGACGAAATCGCGGGCAAAGGCTAGTATGTCATCAGGCAAAAAGAGAGGTCGTGTAAAAGCCGTCGGAGACGAAATGTGTACACAGATACTACACCAGTGTGAATTAATAATATCCGAGTCAAATTTATGCGGTACGTCGTCACCCCGAGTATATTCAGTACCAATGTTTCTTTCAACGTGAAAATTGAATGTTGCCGACACGGGCCGCGATATAAATTATATTACTTATGTTACTACATACTGTAATGCGTTCATTCGGGATATGTCACGTCCATGCGTTTCGTTCGTATCGAAGACACCAAAGATCTTTGAGAAATTTTTGTTTTGCTTCCAGGTAGGCACGTACTGGAATGCGTTTGTTTATTAATTTTTACGACTTGTTGCATCCCAAATCTACTTGTAAGAATCATGGGCAATACACGCTCGATACGAAGGCGATTGCATGAGTTTCTTGTACTAAAGAGGATGGGTCACTGTTACAGAAATAATGAGCAGAGAGAGAGGCTCTTGGAGACACTATATCCCTTTCTACCGGGACGGGGAAGGTAGGCTATTTATAGTGGCTACTTACAATGCAATTTGTTGCTAGGACGGTTGTCTCGATATTCGACAAGTTGAAAGTTGGAGTCAACTTATCTCCTCACAGCGCAATTTGTCAAATCAACTCAAATTGATTCGACAAATTGAATGTGAAATCGCATCATGAGTAGCCACCCTTAGGCATAACCACTAGGAGTGAGAGGACACAGTCCCACCAATGACCACGTTCATCTGCTCGATTTTCTATCACAATAGTCACAAATGATAACTTAAATTAATTTAATTGAATAAATCTTACTCGAAAATACGACAAATACGGAGGGCGGTCATTCCCACGGCTTCGTAAATAAAACTCAAAGGTCAGGGTCTGCGCGCGCGCAAGTTCCTTCCTTCCTGCTCGCGAGTAGCACTATCGAAATTAACATATGAATCGTGACTTTATGTCGAGAGACCAAGACGCCCTGAGGTGGTATAGAGACATTTTAAATGGCTTCCTTCATGGTAATATTTAAATTGAGCGTTGTAATTTGATTTATGTTAGCTGTAGATAAATACCAGTGTCTTTAAAGACCCACACTGAGAAATATTAATTGCGACTACAAATTCTTATCACAGTTCTTAATATATCTTTTAGTATTATTCACTAAACGTTTCGAAATAATAGCCAATAATATATGAATACTGTAATTACAAAACCTTTAGTAATAAATACTAAAAATACACAAGGAACTTCAAAAATCAATTGCTGTCGTAATTTATTTTCTCGGCGCCGGGTAAGCTGAACAATGACAATGGTAGGAGTGTGTGGCGGGGCTATTCCCATAAAAACCTTATTTATCTACCACTAATATTATAAAGAAAAAAGATTTGTATTTTTGTGTGTTTGTAACAAGTAAACTCAAAAACTACTGGACCGATTTCAAAAAAAATTACACCGTTAGAATGCTACATTATCAAAGAGTAACATAGAATATCTTTATTACTAGCGAAAAATAGGGATCCCTACTAAAACTTCAACCCGTGCAAACCCGGGACGGGCCGCTAGTGTGCAATAAAACTGCTAATACAACTTCATATTAACTTCTTCTATTTAATCTACTTCGGGAAGGACCTTGAATGTGGTCTGTATAATGGTACCTCACACACAATACCGTTACGTGAGTCGGTATCGAAGTGAGGCTCATAACATAACATGCAATAAATAAACCGGCAACCCACGAGTCACGACTCGGTCGGAAGCACTTCCTACACTCATTTATCTTAAGCTTACTTATTTATGAATTAATTTATCCTGACTAATGCGATAAACTTTCTGTGAATTAAAACTTGCGAAACTTTGCGTTGTAGCCTGAATCCTTTTCAGACTGAGAAAAGAAATACAAGATGATTTTAGCGTTCCCAGTCTTTTTTTAATATTGTCATTTTATGTTTTATAATTACAGCAATTATTTAATATATCTTCATAAATAGTTTGCAATGATTACAAAACGATTAGTAAGTAGAAGAAGATAAAGTAAAGTGATACTAAAAACTTTAATAATCATTTCTTGCCATTATTTTTTATATCGATCAGAATTTAATACTGATAGATAGTAGGTTGCTAAATTGAGTAAGATTCATTAGCATTTTTGGCATAAAAATATAAAGGTTTCTCCTGGGATGATTAAAACAACGAATGTTAAGCAACAAAAAACATTAAATGACAATAATATAAAAGTAAGTAACATAGTTTTCAAAGTAGATAATTCTTTAATAACAAAAGCATGTGACTAAACGAGTGATGAATATGAATGTGGATGGATACAGTGCGAGAGGAAGGCCCAAGAAAAGATGGATGGATTGTATTAAGAATGATATGAACGAGGTTGGAGTGGATGTGAGTATGACGGGAAAGCGCGATGTATGGAAGGAAAAGACATACTGCGCCGACCCCGGATAATGGGAAAAGGTGAGGCAGATGATGATGATGATGATATAATACTAGCTGTGCCCCGCGATTTCATCCGCGTAGTATTGTATTATTGGGTTAAAAAGTATCCTATATGTTAATCCCGGTTAAAATCTATCTGTGTTCCAAATTTCATCCAAATCCGTTCAGTAGTTTTTGCGTGAAGGAGTAACATACATACATACATACATCCACACTCACAAACTTTCGCATTTATAATATTAGTAGGATTATTCTTGGTGTAAATATTACTGATATCTAATTTAGTAGTACAAATGATAGTTTATCGGCAGTCCACAAACGACATAGTGTTGATACACACGTCCGTATATTTTACGACTTTGGCTGTGGTTAAATAAACATGTTGCTAATTATGGACTTAGTTGGAATCCGTCCTTATGCACTCCGCATGTGATGTGTTTAGCGCTCATATTACACTGGCTTACTTTCCGGTTAGCTCTCTCAATTTAGAAAGTGTAATTGCACTGAGCATCCTGTGATTCTGAACCCTCGTTAGGGCCTGAATAAAGGTGGTTGTTCGAGCCGATTCTCGCTGGGGCTAATTCGGATATGACTTTTTGTAATTTATCCTATTTTGAGTGACACTCAAAGAATTTTTAATAATAAGACATTATTAAAAACTCTTTGGTGTCACTAGAACTGCCCATTCGAGTACAAGCGGTGCTAAGATTTCGACTATTGGTGTGTCCTCGGCGCCCATAATCGATTCTGGCTTTCAGAAGAAGCAGTGATGGGAGTGTGTAGAAGCACTAGTTTGTGTGTTAGTATAGCGATATTTATTATTTGTTAACAAACACTTTTTGACCTTTTGTATCTAAGTTTGTAACTTTTATAGGTAACCTAGTTTTGTGCGCATAAAGATAAGTAGGTCCTCTATAGTAAAACTAACATCTACCTACTTGCTGTAGGCTAATCAACTCGCGGAAGACTTCAACCGGGCCTTGGTTGTGTGCCGAGCAGATATTAAACCGATCGTTGTTATTCAAAAGGCTTTTATTTTACAATCATATTCAGAAGAGCGTATAAGGATAAATCGAGGCCAGCAATCGATGACATTTTTGGGGTCCCTTAACTCAATAGTGTATATACGGAATCCTTTTTTTTAATACATAACTGTTATTAAGCAGTTGCCATAATATATAGATGCTTGCAATACCATAGACATTGCTATCACGGTCTAGAATTGAGAGGGACTGGGACAGCAGAAGGGGAAGGCAGGCTAGTTGGGCTTCCGGCTCTCGCTCATCGCACAAAACGCATCTATAACAGCTACTTTACGCTGATCTTCTGTGAGACGGTGGTACTACCCCGGTTGACCTAGCTCGTATATGAACACAACTGTCTCTTTTGTCAGATTTGCTTTTGGAAGTAACAGTAGCTTGACCTGAATAACTATTGTACAATGATAAGCAGTTAGCACGCAAATAATGATTTGTATATGTCTTCATTTCACTTCGAGTATTTACCAAAGGAGACGGCATCACGCTAATCCAATAATATGTTTGTCTGCCACTTGTCACACTCTGGCGAGGAGCGAAGTGACACGACCCATAGACACACATGCAATGGGTGTTGTTTCGTGTTGTTTCAACAACAACATAAATGGGTGTTGTTTCGCCCATACCTCTCTAATGATTGTTTATATTTCACCAATGCAAACTCACGGTAAAACAAAACACAAAAAATTGGTCACATGTATTTTGCTCTAAAGTCCGTATTAGAAAATCGATCTGAATTCTGAGAACGATACTAAGAAATCTGAAAACTTATCGATCTTAAAATCGTACCTACTTAATATCGCTCTCAGACTTGAGATAGATATATTAATAGTTAATACGGGCCTAATGGGTCATCCATTGTTCATCGCGATGTGTTCAAGATATCAAGGTGTCATTTCTCCGATGTATAAAGCTACGCACTACGCCATAGACTATAGACGGACATTATCGCACGACTTTCATTGCGTTAATTTCGCTATATAGGTACCTATGCGGCGGACCCATAAGTAGATACTGTTGATCAACGTCAAGTGATCGGTCCATGCATTCTATCATCGCTCGATGGATCGATCAAACTCAAAATTGTTTTTATTCATGTAAGCCAACGAAGCATTTATGAATAGTCAGAATCTCAACCGGTTCGGAATGCAGCTTCCACTGAGAAGATCCGGCAAGAAACTCAATGGTTACTCTTTTCAATGAATAATGATAATAATAAAATAATGATCGACTGTCGATTGATTAGTGTGGTATCACCCTTAGCACTCCGACTGTTTTCATGCATTTTGGAAAAGATTACAGCTTCGCTTGTTATACCCTTTCGAATGCTCGAAGACATTCTCTCATATTCACAAAACTATGTCCATAAAAAAATTTGGTTATTGAATGACTAATATGTTCGAATTGTAATAAATAATGTATGTGGGTCAGGTATCAGTTTCCTAGAGCATTCAGTACCTACCTACGGCATTGTATTTAGCGTAAAATTCTTTGGCGTGACGAATACATTGTATCACTTGAATATTTAACTCGAGTTCAACGCTTCCTTGACTTACACCTTGAAATTATGGTAAACATTATCATTTTAGTAAAATATGCATTGTTATATTTATTATGCCAATGCACTATTTAATACTATGCAAAAACATGTGCACGCGTCTTCGTCCGCGTTCATAAGATAATGCCAAAAAAGAAAAGCCTGCTGAGTTTCTTGCCGGATCTTCTCAGTCGAGGTCGCGTTCTGATCCATAGACTGTAGACATAAGAAAAATATGTAAAAAAACAGTGCCGTCTAGGGACCCCCAAAAGAAGCGAAGCTTTATAGTATAAAGCATAGGGCGCCGCAGCTGCCACTCTGTATACCTATATATGTCGTGTAACGCTACTGACGCTTAGCACAGATAGAGCGGCTGCGCGGCAAGCGCCCCGAACGTCCGTATAGAAACTTCGCTTAGAAATGTCTATATGTAAGTGGCCCCGTAGGCCTTAACAAAATAAACGCTTGACTTTAACTTGACCGGCTTTCAGTCTTAGTAGGTACCTACAGGTAAAGTCAAGCACCAAGACTCATCATCTCATACTACCCATTCCATTGGTGAAATATAATGGTAGTTCATCTCTGTCTACCACTAACCGTACAGTAAAGTATTACCTATTTTCAGCCAATCAGATACTCGTAATATTTTGTTAAGTTTTGTGAATGTTGATATTCAGACCAGAACAATCATTGCAACATTTCCTGTCTTTGAAAAACGATGTTCCGTGGGCGTCGTCCATCCATCAATATATTTAAACAGCAATCTTTTTGATGGTCGATTGTGATGGGTCCGTCTCGATGACATCATCCCGGTATATATATACATTGGTAGGAATTGATCTATGTTGGGCCATTGATCTAAATATTACCTGGTACAATAAAACATTGGTACTACTGTTGGCTACAAATCACGTCATATTATTACTTACTTGCTCATGCGTGACGACGATGACAAGGACGGCTACACTTTATTTTGTTTTATTTTATTTTGTGTAAGAATCAGAACCAGTATGAATCAAATTAATTTCAAAAAAATATCGCCAGACTGGCACACCAACTGTATGGTCCCAAACCAGCAGATCTTGTACTATGGGTACCGTACAATGAACTGGGGATGATCCCAGTGACACCCAACGTGGGCAAATTACGAAAATGCCATTTCCGAAATTTGCCCCGACGGGAATCGAACCCGCAACCACCCGGTGTAGTGAGACGAGCGGCCAACGCTCAAACCACTGCGCCAAGCCGTCGGAGACATTTTATCATCGAGTACGCGTTTTTTAGATCACCACCACTATCAAATTTAAAAAGAAAAATATTCCTATAGCTGACTGATTGCATGTCTATCGCGTTTACTGATGATTTCAGTATTTTCAGTAACAGATTCCTTGTGAAGCTGCTTACACAATAATTAGGTTACCTACCAGTAAATACTGTTACTATTGCATAAATAATGATTACCTACTTGTTGCGAAGTTTCACAATGAACTTCTTAGATCATGTCAATGTAATGAGACCCAGATTTGAGGCATTAATGTGAGGTCGCGTACCGATCCGGTTGTAGATTAAAAAGAAAAAAATGGCAATTTGTTAGTGCTCTCTAGGCTAGCCTAACAAAATAAATATCAGTTTGTGTTTTGAGTTAATTCAGCCTGTGAGAAGTTCTTTAAAAGTTGTAGACGTAACTACACGAGAAAAACATAGTCATTTTGTTACTTTAGTATGAAAGGTTTTAAACTTAAAGTAAATTGAAGTGGCAGTCTCATGAAGCGGGAAGGGAACGTGTACGTATAAAGCAATTTGAATACAAACTAGCGTTTTTGAAGTGATTGTACACAGAGAGAGGAATTAGTCTCGCACGTCATTTGCGTGTTTCGACAATTCCAAAAGGCAGACGCTACGTATTACACGCCAAATTTAATTATATGTACATACACTACACGCTTATAATGACTTGTCCAAATTATATACAGCTGTATTGTCAGAACTCTTGCGGCTGCTTTGGTTTAAGAGCGAATATGGCGTGGCAAAAACGTTGCGATAAAATCCGTAGTCGCAAAATAACATTGAAAGTTTACGTGCACTTGATGTTTACTTAATTATGAAAATTGTGGTAATTATTTAATATCAGATACTACTTGTTTACTTGGTAACCATGATTTATTTATTTATTTACCAATTAGGTACATATGGACTTAAAAATCGGCCGACGCGTCTTCCTCGCAAAACTTCAAACACCAATCTTCCCTCATTCATCGGCAAATAAATCTATAAGCCGTCAATAGCCTAGTAGTTAGAGGGGGCTTCCTCGTAGCTGAGAGGTTCCGGGTTCGATCCCCATCCTAGCCATTAAACTATTGACGTGAGCCCACTCCTAAAACAAGCATTAGCTTAGCTGGAGGGGCTAACGGGATTACTAGTAATGTGATTAACTCACATTGCTAGTAATCTTTTTAGAAAATAAATAAATAAAAAAGTAGGTACATGCATCTGAATCGAGGAGATCGTAAAGCGCAGTTAGAATGCGCAATATAGGCGATAAGCGGAGGCTCGATGACGATTATAATTCTTGACCAAGGGAGACTTTAGAGCTGTAAAAGAACTAGTTTATAGTCAAAAAAGCGAGTCTAGGAAAGTAGCACAACAAATCCGCTGGCATGTTTGTTTGACTAAAATAATTTATCGCTCTCATCTCAAGATCCTTTGACATCTCTAATAGTTTTATGACACTCCTTCACTTTCAGATCTTCAACCCCATCTGATTTGGAGAGTAACCACAATCGTTATCCATACTCTTAGGGATCACCGAAGTGATATGAATGTTGATAGCAATCACATAACTTAGCCTAATGTTGTGATCTTAAAGCCAGACAAATGGCCAGTGATCTGCCTGAACAAATACTGAAGCTTTATTGGCATAACGCTGGCGCATAGCCAACAGGCAACCTTAACCTTTCTTCTGTTAATTTCTTACAAATAGTTTCCGTCAACGGCATAAATACTTATTTACTACGCATGTAAATATAAATTTATGTACCTACTCATATCCTAACACATTATTTTTATAGCACTATCATCTGATGGCCGAAAAACAGAATCTATTTCATACAGAGGCATCCACACTATATTTTATGTTGCTCGATCTTCAATAGGTATTCATCTTTCCCCCGAAATTAGATTAATCTTGAATGCTGTTGTCAACAAATAACATAAATTGTCACTACTATGATCTACCTTCCTACTGTGATTGGCAAGTCTGACTCGAACTAAATTATAACTTTATACTCTTAGAGCGGTTTCGCACTACGTCCGATCCAAATCCAATCTGAACCCGTGAAGATATGGTTCGTAGTAGCCGTAGAACTATTACGGCCTATCCGGCCGTATTCCATATTTTCACGGGTTCGGATCGGATTCGGATCGGACGTAGTGCGAAACCGCTCTTATACTTACCTGTTTTTATTTTATACAATATTCTCGTAAATAACAGCAGAATCGTCTAAACTAAACTCGACCTTGATAAATGGATGCTTACGTTATCTGCAAGCTTCTTACACGAATGCCATAAGTTTCAGAATTAGACAGACAATATGACTTGGAAATACGTGTTTATAAAAATGCGCGCGCGCTTACATGTTTCACGGATAACTGCTTACTTTTCTCGTTATTTGTTTTGAATTACAATGTTCTTTATAAACAAACACATCCTGCGTCAGTGAGTTTCATAATACGTTTGCATTCATGTCATTACATCGTCTATGCGATGTGAACTGAAATTTAGAAACAAAATTATTTTGACAGCAAAATTAAAAATTAAATAAAACTAAATTAAATTAACATAGTTATTTATTCTTAGCGTATTTCCAAATTTATGTCATAAGTATATTCTTTTATTTAAGTGGGTAGACATAAAGAAAGAAGAAGTGGGTAGACATATATGTAGTTATTTTATAAGAGTAAATCACTTGATATTTAATACTTGCAGATATTTTTTTATTTATTGAAAATTTTGTTAGATGATATTGTTTCAATTGAAACATAAAACAGTTTTTATTATACATCTGTAGGTACCTTAAGGATCAATTTACATTGACACTGCAGTTGTCAGCCACGAAACAAAAGTGACTGTGCATTTTGAACTTTATTTACATCTGAAAATAAATATCGCCAGACTGACATACCAACTATATGATCTCAAACTAAGCAACGTTTGTACTATGGGTGCCGTACAATGGACTGGTATAATAATAAAAAAGTTTAAATTGTATAAGAATCCAAGATTAACGTGAAATACAGCTGACATAACTTAAACGCTGCTAAAGTTGGAAAAAAAGCATTCGTCATTCGGTTATATCTCGAGGCCGTGGATGACTTTTGACCTTTGAAGCCGACATTTTAGCAATTTAGTAACAAACATTCAAATTTATTACTTATGTGCGATGGATATAAATAAACTAGATCTACGATCACTTATTTTTAGAATGTAGTCATGGCCACTTGTGGTTTGTAAAATCCTCAGAAACAATTTTAAACAAATAATTATGGCCGACTCAAGCCCAGTAAATTAATTTTTTTATGTCCTTCGGGAATGATTAGTTTTCTTGAATGTCCCGATAGATGGCTCTACCCACCATTTAAAAGTCCCTAACTTAGCACCGTAGGTTGCACTCAGTATAATAAAATCGGTATAATAATTTATTTTGGTCACGTATTATTTTTACGCTATTTAAATTCTAAAGGTTACAATAACACTGTGGAAAAATATTTAGGTTAACTACTTACTTACTTATTTATTTGTCGGTTTAAAATGCATAATAAATATATAATTACAGTCAAAGCATTATCTTACATATTTTTTTTTATAGCCTATTCGAAACAGATAAGTTCAGATGTCAAGCCGTAGGCATAATCTACAATGTACACTCAGTCATCAATGTAGCAAAACCGTCACAAGCTATTAATTTCGATATAAACTGCTCAACTTTTAACGACCAATCGATCTTCAAACAAAGGATGTCTTAAATTATTTTTTAGCTTTACGCAGTGTCAGCCGTAAAGCTATTGACCCGTAAAACTGTTGTAAACATAAGACCCACTAGCCGCGGAACACCACTGATCTGCTTCTGGTTTCGACAGTCATTGGCATTAATTGGCCTTTATATTGGAAAAAATATCAGTGCACAGTGGCATGTACAGCGAGCCGGGCGCACGCTCGGTGCGGTACTTGGTATAAGCTCAGTGTAATGTGTGTATTTCGGGGGGCGCCGCAGCAGTGTTTCTGATCGAAAGCGAGCCCTCCACCACTAACGATTCAATTGAATAGTGCTATGTGCGTCGATCAGTCGCGCTCGCCTCTCCGAGCCTCGCCGCCGCCCGCGCCGCTCGCCATCACAATGACATTCTCAATACATTAACGTTAAATCGAATACATTCATCATGTGCTGTGCCAGGTTCTCCAACTATCTGTTCCGTAGTGTTGTGAAGTACACATGTGGACTCGCGAGCCGCGAAAGTAAGTACCTACCACCGAAATGTTGAATACATATGCGCCAGAGTCGCCGTATGTTCCCGTTACTAAATTTAAAACCGATAATACTACATTATAATTACCTACATGTTACTATAAGTTGTACGTTATCAATTGGTCCACAAACGCTGCTGCAGTGTTGTATTCAGGTTTTATTATTCGTTTTATTGGTGCGGCTAGTTGCTGTAAGGTTTTTAGCGGTGCAGAACATGTGTTTGCTTTCGTCCTAGGCAGGCGGACAGACAGACGTCAGTTTTGTGCACAATCACCACACGTCCTCAGAGAGCAACTTTCTAGAATGTTTCTGAGAAATTCTCACATAGAAGCGCACACATACCTATATTATAAACGTCGAGTGCAGCGAACGAAGCTCATTCAATGCAAGTCATTTGTTTCATATTAACAAACACTCCGTTCAAATGTGAACATTTAAAGTGGTATGTTAGTAATCGTGGACCGTAAAAAATTAAAATGAATATAAGTAGTTATTTTGTTTACACACTTTACATAAATACGTGATTTTGACGCAACACATGAAATAATAATATGAATCATTTTTACCGTGCATTGCGACTGGGAACTGTAATCTGTGTAAATAATAAATGTTCAATTGTACCTATATTTCCATACAAAATCCCACATAAATAATACTTTTTGATTAATGAGTGAGAATAATAAGATGTAGAGAATTATACAAATTAAGAAGGTAGGTATAACAATAATATCAACACTTTCTTATTATACAGTTGTCATGATAAGTTCAAATGTCAACGCTTCTACGTACCATGTATAATTGCTATAATTAGTAGGTACCATACTTATATTATAAGAAAATTATTTTACATAAAATATTTAAGTACATATATATATCAATTAGAAGTACGTACCTACCTATCGGTACATTTTATTGACTACATTTAATTGAATTTAAATTATGAATTGCCTTATTTGCCATGCAATATGAGTGTTATTAAATTAATTATTATTTTACTGTTTAACGGTCACCGGCATATTATATAATATGATAATTAGTCACTGACCGCGAGGTATTATACGACATTTACACTACTTTGCAATGGTTTAGTTATAATATTTTGTACTCTTAAAACGGTTTATCACCATACTAATAACCCTAAAATAAATTATTAAATGGTGTTCGCGAAAGCGGGATAGTCATATTATTGTAGTAACTACTGTTAATCAGTTGAACTACTTTTAGTATATTATACAAATATATGTTAAGAAGCTAGGTATAATGAACACAAATATTCATATAATATTTTCTTAGGTAAATTATTTTTGACACAACAAATCAGAATTAAACTATAAATCTATTAACATTATCCTTCTTGTTATTTATTTATAATAAAAAATCATCAAAGTGTATTTAATAAATAAATCTAGCGTGTCAATTTTTATTTCCAATTGAACGAATGTAGCGCTGACCTTGACACGCGGCCAAACATTATCCTTTTGTCTCAATTGGCCGGTAATTGCTGGGGACGACTTCAGTTCTATTCTCAGACACAATTTGCACTTACTGTGCTGTCAAATTGCACCTTAACTTCCTCCGCCTTAACTTATTACCTCCACTCGAATTACGAGATGAAGATGAATGAAAAAAACTGGTACGACTACTGCCGATGTTCCACAGCTGTTACGAGTTTAACGGGTTCCTCAGCTGTAGCCTTTTTACATACAAAACTAGTGTGGTAGGTAGGTCACACAAGATGATCCGATAACGTCATACCGATTACGAAATAACATTACCGTTGTTTGCAGCCAAAATCAAATGCCAAAAAGACATTAGTCAATTATAGTCATGCGATGCAATTAACGCTTAGTTGAATTAGTGTATAATACATTATACTAATAGGTATAATAATTAAATCGCTGTGCCATCGTGTTGTATCCGAATGTGTTATGTGTGATGTGCTTAAGAACTGCATGGATCGCCACGTGGAGCGTCATATCTAACCGCTAACCGCAAAGGTCAAAGGTGACGCTTACGGGGAACTGGAAAAAAACTAAACATGCCTAAAGGTAAGTGGTTACACAAAAAATATCTTCTCATGTAAAAACCCATGACGATGTACTTAGCTGGTGAAGCTCTTGCCATCCATCTCTTTCGCGTTCTTATAAACATGATACCGCCTTAATTATAATAATATGACTTACCTCTTCCACGCTTTCCTTTAACCTTACCTACCCCCTAAAATGTGATTTGTAATGGGGATGGTATTCATATATGATGAAGATATTTATCACGTCATGGTGATAGACTACATCTTCTCTTCCGTTTCGTACTATGTCTAGTATATAGTGATTTTCTTTGTTGTACCTACTTTCTTCAATTCACCATTAGTCAATTACCTACTGGGGTATTGACGGAAATTTCCAGTGTCGGAAATGATAGCGTCCATCCTTTTTTTATATATGAACTAGCTGTGCCCCGCGACTTCATCCGCGTAGTATTTTAACCTAGCAAAAAAATCGGGATTATCGGGTTAAAAAGTATCCTATATGTTAATCCCGGTTATAATCTATCTGTGTTCCGAATTTCATCCAAATCCGTTCAGTAGTTTTTGCGTGAAGGAGTAACAAACATACATACATCCACACTCACAAACTTTCGCATTAATAATATTAGTAGGATTAGAAGAAGTATGAAACTGTTGTTGCGGACACGGAAACTTCTCGTCGATTGTGAATACCTCCCCAGATTCTCTCGGTTTTCCTCCAAATTTACATTACGAATGCCTACAACATCCTGTCTATATTTTCTCAATCATATGACCCTAATACTAGGAGTAAGAAATTCGTGACTAATTCACACTATTTCCCTGTAAAATCTCATTTATTTAATGTGTTTCGAGAAATCGCTGTGTGATCTGTAGAATTTCCTGTTGCAACAGACACCCACAGTCATCGGATTAATTAATACAGTGTGTACACTTGCGCTTGCGTTTCGTAAGACCGCGTCTGTATGCAATCTTTGCAATTCCCCGGTCAGTCGGCTCACGTGTCAGAATCTCGTGACATCACCCTGTATCGTCCACAACCGACGCCGATACAAGGCCGACAACATTAATCAACAAATGCAACCAATCTAATGACGCTAATTAAAAAAATATTATAATCGCACGTGTCATACCGCGCTTTAAAATAATCTAACAAATAATGCAACTGAAATTTGAGAACTGCTTAAAAATTAAATTCTCAAATTTTGTAATTCGCGAAAAAGACCGTGTGCAGTGCATTTATTAATACATTTATTTTACTCTAAATATTATCACGGTGGATATGATACTAGTAAATCACTAAATATACAAAAATTGCCAGATTATCTGGATAACTGTCGTTCTTGAAATGTTTTACAGTAAGTTGGATATATTAATAAATGCACTGCACACGCTCTTTTTCGCGAATTACAAAATTTGTCTTTTATTATTGTCAGATTTTGAAAAATTTCTAAAAGAACTCAAAAAATTTGAACTTCGCGGGCTACATGGGCGCTTTAGCCTTAAGAGCACGTAATTTAAGCGCTGTGCCCAGATGCCGAGTCGCTTGCGCATCACTGATGGTAACATGACGCGTGAATCGCATCATGAAAATGGCATATACTAATCAGAATCAACACTTAAGCAGTACTTACATCATAGCACCCTCCAATTATATGCCATGTACTGTGTGTATTCCATGGCCAACAAGAAGCGATGCGATATGGTACGCCGTGCTCGCCAACATTCTTGCGGTGATTTTGTAAATTTGTAGTCATTTTGTGTCGGAAAGCGTAATGTTGATTAAATTTAAATGAAGGCGAAACTTTAAAAACAACTCATTTGATTAAAGAATCCATTCATTTTCGTATCGCTTCTTGCTGGCCGTAGTACATCTGTGTTTGATTTCTCTTTGAATCTATTTGCATCGGTGCATCAATTCGCCCGACCCATCAGCTTCTAAAAGTGTATCTAAAACTTTCTGTTTAATTAAACTCTCCGAACAACCCAGACAGATTTTTTATCTTGGTTTAAATTAATATCGCGGCGCCATAAATTTAACTCTCTGTATTGTTTCAGCGATAATGAATCATGATTGTTTGTTCTGGATTCATCCACTTCTTATTGCCTACCCGTTTTGTTAATTTTGTAAACCCAACGTTTGTGTTGGCCCCTAGGTTGGCCCCGAATGAACGGCAAGGCTAAGGAAAGGCAACGGAAAATATAATTTTAACTAAACTGTAATTCAAATCGTAATAAACGAAGAGCGTAGATAATTTTGAAACAAATTTATTGAATATTGTTTATTTCATATTATTGAATATTATTTATTTAATATTATTATTTAATATCATTATTTAATATTATTATTTAATATCATTATTTAATATTATTTTTAAATATTGTTTATTTCAAATTTATTGAAGTTATAATTTTTATAACATCATACGATATGCATTTAATGGTTCAAACGTACGTCACTCAGCTTACTGCACCGAGTGGTTGCTGGTTCAATTCTCGTCAGTGTGAATTTCGGAAATAACCTTTTTGTAACTTGCCTAGCCTAGGTGTCACTGGGATCACCCCTAATCTATTGTACGGACCCATAGTACAATAATTGCTTAGTTTGAAACCGTACAGTTGGTTTGCTAGTCTAGCAATGGCAATAATTCATAATAGACTGACATATTGTAAATAGGTATTTGTGATTACAAAATCTTGACGTCCGAAGAAATCTTTTGACATAAATAAAGACAAGATTAAATATAGAGATAAAGATACATGATACTCAAAATGAGAAAGCTATAATACTTGTTTTAGCGTGTCCTAGAACTGAAATACCAATCCAAATGAACAAAAACCACTTGCCACGTCTATTCTTGGACTAGCGCTGCAATGCCGCGAGTTGATTGGTTGTCTCCAGTTACACAGTTGACGCCACTTGAATCAATGAAGTGCTATTGGCTCATTGTTTAATCGTCTGTTTTATCAGCTGTAATGAACGTACGAGAGATGTCCGTGCATGCGGCTCGTTAGCGCACCCAAACACCCAATCTGTATCGACTCAAGCACATGATACTACATTTTGCTCCGCAAAGTTTTGAATCGCGGTCGGGAATATGTCTGTGTGTCTGCGGCAGATGAATGTTCTGTTGATTTACCATATTCTTATATATAAAGAGTATCCAGATATAGTTACTGCTTTGGACGTGATAAATAATGGACAAATTAGTTTACGCAAAGTTGTTTTTTTTTTCATTACTTATATTTATATTTTACTGTTTTGGATGAAATATTAAGAGGTGTATCAGGGTTTTAGTATGTGGGAATCAGTGATATTTGCCTACCCCTGTGGGCTTGCGGGCATAAATAATGTAATGTGTCTTTTTACACTGTCCATGCATTCGGTCAGCTCATGATGCCCCAGTGAGTATTCGAGGACAAGGATGCTTTTACTTTAGAATACATTGTGCATGGGTATTAACTGCTCGACATGGCTCCCAAAAGCACTTATAAATTAAACAGATTTAAATTGAGTAATCTTTTTCATGGCATTCGCCCACAAAGACATTTGTTCGAATAATACAATGCCGACAACCCTGTGGCTCGAACATTTCAATCTGACCTTTGGAGAAAGGCGAAGCTATTTTTACAAGCGCTTTATAGTTTCATTTGATTGTGATAATATTGTGATTTAATAGTGTTGTGCGGCAGCCGCGAAGCACTTGAAAATTAAATTATATTTTACATAAGTAGATAGCTAAGTATACTAAATTATAGTTACCTGAAACCATGAAGGTGGTTAAATAGACCAGCGCCCTGAAAACCTCTGACATAGTTCTCTGATTACCAATGTCAACTAGTCACAAAATTAAATCAAGACCGATGGCTGTTTAAAACAGAAGTCATTATACTTAAATGACCCATCCACGAACCCGCTATCAATTCGCACAAACAATTAAGTATTGACCTTTCAACTGCGTTCTCAAACAGTGACTGTACATACATCAATATTTTGAAAACAATAGGTAATCGTGTAGTTTTTTTTGTTTTAATGTGTTTTGTCTCTTTGATTGCGCATCACACGAAAACGACTAAATTGATTTCTTGGTGGTCATAACCTGTATTCCTGAAAAACATAATAATATAGGAACGACGACGACTGCTTAGCGCAGTGGTTCGAGCGTAGGCCGCCCGGCTCACTGCACATGGTGGTTGCGGGTTCGATTCCCACTGGGGTAAATTTCGGAAATGGCCCTTTCGTAATTATCCCTAGTCTGGGTGTCACTGGGATCGCCCCCAGTCCATTGTACGGTACCCATAGAACAAGCGTTGCTTAGTTTGAGACCATACAGTTGGTGATATATTATTATTTATTAAAGAATGGTACAAAAACTAAATATACGAAAATAAAATCTAATGAGTGCTAGTGTTATAAACTCGGAAAACACTGGCCGTTCCAGCCGAAACAGTGTGAAATCGAATGCATTTAAAGAACAATAACATTGCCTTGATTGGCGCGGCTCAGGCGAGCGGCATTGTGGCTCGGAGCCGCACATTTCTATTGATTTTGGGACTATTGTGCAGCAAACGGCAGTGACCCTGGCGCATTGTTGGAACAACTCAATTGTGAACATGTAACTACACTATAGGGATGCTGTTGGCCACTCCGCGGTAACAAATATCAATCCGTGATTGGTGAAACGAATGAACGTTTGTAGAATGACAAGTTGTGCATTTAATTTTGCTAAATAGAATGACATGTTATTTTATGATGATTGGAGTTATTGTGCTTATTTATTTTCAATTTATTTGTAAAACAACATTTCCGACTGTCTGTTTGTGTCTGCAAATCTGTGTGACAAACTAGTGAACTGTTTTAGGTTCAGTAATTGCCTATGAAAAGCGTTGGAAAGTTTACCAATTGGAAACTATACCGGGTATCTAGAATGAACTGCAACAAATATCACACAGTATTATGTTTATTTGTGATAAGTACCATCTCATATAACCTTACCTAAACCTTTATCATTACTATGAAGTATCAGGTGATAGGCTCTCATGTAACCCAGGTAATTTTGTTATGATTACTCTATGGTTGGCAGGCCGGTAACCTGATCCATCCATTGTTGAAATCAGAGTTGGTTTCACTTCAAACGCGATAGAGTTCAATAACCAGAGCCAGATTCTACGAATTCGATTATGTAGTAGGCATCCAAGTAGGTATCGATAGATATGAGTCTTTATTGCACTCCGTAAAAGTAGTTTAGGGAATTCAATCTCGCGAGATTTTGGCCAATCCATGTTCTACATAGACCTCGCGCGCGACCTTGCGATTATTGATCAATTTTATGTTATTTTTAAAAAAAATCGAAGTTAACATACCCAATGTGCGTGGTGGGTACTTTTCCCAATTTTTTTTTTAATATAGTAATTTCCACTAATTTCGACATGTTGTCCGCAGGCGACGCCGATATGTCGCTGAAACAGGGCAGCGGCACCGGCAAAGTCCACTTCGGTGGTCTGGACGATGTCTCCCTGTACGGCACTCCCGTGGAACCCGCCCCGCCCGCGTCAGACGCCAAGCAAGGCTTCCTCAGGAACCAGCTGCAGGCACTCTTCCAGCCCACCGACAACAAACTAGCCATGAAACTCTTCGGATCCAAGAAGGCGCTGATGAAGGAGCGGATCAGACAGAAAGCGGCGGGGCATTGGGTCATACATCCTTGCAGTAGTTTCAGGTAAGTGTTTACAGAGTAGTATACTTGAAGGTGTTGGTAGGCTACCGGACTGGAGTTATAGCAATATGCATCATATTTCGTGGGACTTAGGACCTACTTTATATTACTTCCTATAATATGATTATAGGGTAAAGTTCGTTTACCACGTGCATAAGTTCACCGCCTTACGAAAACGCTACAAAGTATTATGAAGAATTGTAAACAAAAAGTGACACATTTAAGAATAGGTACAACATGCAGTTCAGAACAACTAAGTAAATTGAATTGGCGTGTGACAGTCACGGCAATTTTCAGTACACAACCTGTACATTGTGCTACTTAGTCAACAAAATACCTGTGCACACTTTCGATTGCCGTTTTAATTCATCACTGTATTAAGTGGACTGATAATTACAAGTCGTACGTAACATAAAAGAAAAAAAATCATACAATGTATTACTTACGGAAATCTTTGCTGTAATTATTTATTTATTATTATTTATTTATTTGGACATCCAACAGCTTATTAATCTCCGGTGGTAGATTTACCCTCGCCATCTCTCCTGGCAGCGGCCCAAGCCGAGGTCGTGTCCCTTGTGGCGCCCTTGAGCTAGCTGCCTCCCTGCCCCTCTGGCTGGAGCGCACTTGCGCTCGCCCTCTGTCCGGGTGAAGTTGTTATGGCCACTCTGGCCAACAACATATAGTCAATTCAAAAAAAAAAAATAGCTTATTAATTAATTACAAAGACATAGAGTGTGCACATACAATATTACTTCGCCAATTACAGGATATCACTAAATTTAGGTAATGTATAGCCATCGTGAGATGACGTATTTATGAAATGTTTAATAAATAATACTAAAAATAATACTAGGTACCTACTCTACACAAAAAAATCTAATCATGTTTTCTCAGTGAACATATTTTACACTGTGCATATTCAATTTCGTTCCGTATTTTTCCGCGAGACTTCTAATAATATGTAGGGTCTACACTGTAACTAAGTAGTTATAATAAGGTAATTCAATTTGACCGTGGTAGCTTTTTACAACGATAACCACGTGTGTTTACAGTCCGCTGTGGATTCGCGTGAAGTTTAATAGTTTGTTATTTTTAGTCTCGGAACTTTGACGACCGGCCACGATTTCGAAGTAAACTAAAAACCATGTGCGTTTTATTCCGACATTGTTGTTCAATGTCATACTTTTTGAAGTATTTTCTTGTTGTATTATGGCGGCAATTAATGCTATCTTCAGAACTTTACGAGAGATCATGTAAGGTTATGATGCCGATTATGTTGGTGCACAACTAAACTTGACTAAACTAACCGTATTGGTATCCTTCCCGTGGTCATAATGTGGGACCAAGTCGGGAATACTTTTATGTGTGACAAATTTATTGTAGTCGTGGTTTTACGACAACATAATTGGCGACTAAGGATATTTATTGTCGTCATTTTTATACTACAGAATAAGCACTAATTTATCTATGTTATAAGGTAGGTACCTAAATGAAAAACTTACGTAAAATAGAGCAAACAAATAAATTAACTAGGTATCTAATGTAAAACAATTCAATTATTAAAATTTGCCAAGAGAGGAGTCGGAACAATCTGAATATAAAGTGAAATTAGCAATTGTAATCTGTTTCGGATATAACACGCTCTCGGAATATAGGTAAGTTTTGTTTGTAGAATAGTTATAAACCTTGGAGGCAGTGAGTGTTGAAAATAACACAGGATATTTTAAAAGCTTTAGCTGGTATGAACCAATATAGATGACTATAGTAAAGACATACTAAGTCTAAGTATACGTTAATATCATATTTTCTGTGTAAAATACCTTAAATATTTGGTCTTGCTAAGACGTCTTCAAACACTCTGTATAATATGTGGAATCCTTATTTGTATGGAGAAGTTGGCAGTAGTATGACTGTTTTGGCCTAGGCTAATGCCTAGGCCAAAACAGTCATTCTAATGAATGGCGCATGCAATCATATTTGTAAAAGAGAAAATAATAACACATGTCAGTATTGAAATTCCAGATAAATGAATAATAAAGTTAATGAAATTAAGTTTATTACAAATTAAATTAAAATAAGTAATCTAAATTAATTAAGAACTTACAAATTTTGTAATATATATCTAATTTTATTTCAATTTCATTTATTCGTGTGGTAAGCAGGACAGCAAGTTAAAAGCGCTAAAAACGCCTGTTTTTAGCTTTATGTTTTACAAGCAAGATATTTCCCGACCGTTAATTAGTTTGCCAGTAGTTGGTCGTAGTTATTCATCTAGTGATCATTTTGCCCACCGGTGCGTGAACTACAAAAGTGTTGAATGTGTAATTACTGAGCTCAGTTATCTCATTGTCAGTAGTTCTTCCACGAGTTTTACGCGTGTTTTACACTAGTTTTTGCCTGGTTCCAGCATTCACGTACAATATTTGTAATTAGGTAAGGCAAAAATAGGGGAGATAGGGAGAGATATCGGCCATCCAAGGAAATGACAATTTGTCAGCGCTAAAAATATTTGATACTAGCTGTGCCCGCGACTTCGTCCGCGTGGAATTTAACTTATCACAAATTTAACTTAACAATAAAGTTTCGTTCAGTTTGCAGGGTTTATGAAAAGTTAATAAAGAAATACATATAGGTATGCTAAGTTTAATCTCATTTTTATTTTTTGCGAGTCGATATTTCGTGTTTTATACTCGTATACCTACTATCTGCCAGTGAAAGTCCCGTAAAAATCAGTCCAGCCGCTTTGGAGATTACCCGGAACAAACATACAGACAGACAGGCAAAACAATTTAAATCGCATTTTTGTTATAAGTTCCGGGTGTACTAGTGAATCATATGCATTCAGTGAAAAACTGTTATTTTGATATTACAAATAGACACTCCAATTTTAATTATTTGTATAGATTTAGCTTGCACCTATTTGGGTTTTATTTTACAAATTTAGCACCTAATTAATAATATTAGTAAAGTACAATTAGATATATAATAATAGTGACATTAAACAGAGGTTTCTGATAATTAAATAAGTCTACTAAACATCAAATGATTACTTCTTACCTAATCCCAACTTATCTTCTCCCTAATGCCTTCTTTCTACTGATTATAATTATTTAGGGGAAAGTTTAAACTCATCAACAAATTATGAAACATTGTTAATGTTTCATTTATAATTTATAACCCACCATTTTAGGAGAGTCATCGGCCCGGCAATCCTTTGTACATAGTTAATTGCAAATATCGACTAAAACAATAAATTATACTGAATGAAACCCGCCGTGCCGTTATCTTGCATATTCTACCAAATTTATTCAAGGTTACCAACTCTCCCACTTCTGTGGACTGAAATTAAAATCAAGGGACTATTCTTCCATTCTCGTATGTATGCAAGTACATTATCGTAGATTGCATTATCACTACATACTACATAGTATAAAACAAAGTCGCTTCCCGCTGTCTGTATGTCCCTATGTATGCTTAGATCTTTAAAACTACGCAACGGATTATGATGCGGTTTTTTTTAATAGATAGAGTGATTCAAGAGAAAGGTTTTTATGTATAATACTTGCATAATATAGTAGAGAAACACTCATAAAAATACCCGTGCGTAGCCGGGGCGGGTCGCTAGTGTTTTTATATTAGGTACCTAAGTAAAAAATGATTTTTCTAATTTTCATCATACGTGGAGCATTATTCCATTATCTTTATTGTGAGGGATCCATCGCAAGCGCTTTTTCACACCCAGTTATTTGTGTAGGATTGATTATATCTGACATATGCCTGTGCGTAAGGATGCCCGAATCTTATGACAGGTCACATGCCTGTCTGTTTCCATCATACGCATAAATCCGGTACTTATGTGGGTGTTGGTAATCATTTTCCTCCGAAACGGCTTCACCGATTTTAATGTATTTTTTTAATACTTGAGTCACCTGGATGCTTTTCAGCTAAAGTTAGACTCGGGTGGCGGTGTTGTTGTCATCTATATATATATATATATAAATGAATTGCTGTTCGTTAGTCTAGCTAAAACTCAAGAACGGCTGGATCGATTTGGCTAATTTTGGTCTTGAATTATTTGTGGAAGTCCAGAGAAGGTTTAAAAGGTGAATAAATATGAAAGTCCACGCGGAGGAAGTCGCGGGAACAGCTAGTCCATAAATAAAATATAGGTAGCACTAGCGAAACTACAGGTGGTATCTTGTTTTAAAACGTTTAAGATAGAACTATTTTTATTTTGTAATTTCAAACGTGCCAACCTTGAATGTATTTTAATTTGTGAGTTGGAACAACTTGTGGGCTTAAAATTTAACGCCACCGGCGGCGCCAAGCCTCGGCCTCACAAAGGCTGCATTGTGGGCCTAATTCGGACCGCCAGTTGTAATTAGACCAGCATCGCAGATTCCTATAAACGCGAAAAGCCCGTTAACTGATGTACGGAAACTTCGCAATTAAGTCCTTTGACGGGCTTCCGGCGAATTAAATATTAAGCCGTCTCACAAACAAATGCATGAGATGAATAAACTTGTTGAGGAAAATATTCTATATTCAATCTATATACGAGTATATAACTCAAAGGTGTCTGACTGACTGACTGACTGACTGACATAGTGATCTATCAATGCACAGCCCAAACCACTGGATGGATCGGGCTGAAATTTGGCATGCAGGTAGGTGTTATGACGTAGGCATCTGCTAAGAAAGGATTTTGATTAATTCTACCCACAAGGGGATAAAATAGGGGATGAAAGTTTGTATGAAACTTTGTCAATTAAATTCCACGCAGACGAAGTCACGGGCACAGTTAACTATAATATTTTACCTAGCTTATATATTCAGATAACATTTCAAGCGTTGCGTATTCAATCTACCTACTAGTTTAATTATCATATAATTGGTGTAGGACTCGGCAATACCTTATCTAATATTATAGAGCTACCCAGTATACATTGACCTAGACTGGTGTTGAGTGCCTACCTACCTACTACGAGTACTTGACTGTTGAATGATTATTTTGGCATACGTTCTTATGGTCTGTGGATCAAGCTGAACTGGCAATGAACACTAACAGAGTGCTGAAGGCGTTGAAAGATACAACATGGGTGTTACTCTAAAATGTAAGCACAATAAACCACGCTACATGTTCCACATTCAGAGAACATGACTGTAAATAATTGTAAAGCGACGACATTGTTTACGAGGAGCACTGTACAAAAATTACGATGAACAATTGTGTTAAATATTTTCGAGAATGACTTACCTATATTAATTACTAGCTGTGCCCCGCGACTTCATCCGCGTAGTATTGGATTATTGGGTTAAAAAGTATCCTATATGTTAATCCCGGTTATAATCTATCTGTGTTCCAAATTTCATCCAAATCCGTTCAGTAGTTTTTGCGTGAAGGAGTAACAAACATACATACATACATACTTACATCCACACTCACAAACTTTCGCATTTATAATATTAGTAGGATTTTCCCACGGTTACACTTAAGAAACAAAAGAGTGTCGAATGTTCTTAATTCAAAAGTCACCAAAAATTCTGCCAATAAAAAATTTAAACACTTAATAAACAAATGAGTAATCTGTGACAAAATTAAATTAGATAGCATTTCGTCCGGTGAAAGGAGACGAGACTGTAAACAAACTTTCTCGATGTATTAGCAACATGAATTACGGTCCATTGAATAAAGTGAAACCCGGTGTTGGCGGTGTACGAGTATTATCGATGTCTCAGTGTCGGGCGGTGACAGCTTCCGCTCGAGTTAGCCGCCGCCGCGATTTGATACAACCAGACGCGATTGAACCAACAGCGCGTGATTCGATCTGGATATCGAATGCATCTACGACACTAGGGATAAATCTCATACCTATACAGGCTAGCTAGACTGGGGTAGTACCACCCTCACACAGAATATCGTCGTAAAACAACTATTATAGCTGCGTTTTGTATGATGAGTTGGTCTGTCAGCTCTCATAGAGCTGACAGACCAACCCCCTCATTTCTCCCTCTGTCCCACTCCCCTTCAAGTCAGCAACGTGCGAGCAATGGCTTTGGTATTACAAGCATCTACAGGCTACGGTAACTGCTTAACATCAGGCGGGTCATACGCTTGGTTGCCGACTTTGAACGTAACTAATTACTCCACCCAAACACTAATTGTACGTTATATGAATAGCCGTCACAATCGGTCCACCTCCATTAATAAAATCAACAAAGCAACTATGTCCATTAGAAGTTATTGCAAGCTATTGGCAGAACAATGGCGCGTGGCGCGCGGCCCGCATCCGCGCTGAATGGACCGACCACAATACATGTGTACACCAGAATAGGATGAACGGATTTGTTTCATGAAGCATTTAAGGACAAACAAACAACCATTTATGGTAGGTAATAAATCAATCAATAACGCCAAAAAGGCTTCACATTCATACGATGAATACGGACTCTGTCTGGTGTGGAATGCGGTCAAAATTTTGTCAAAATGTAAAAAAAAAATTGTCTTATTGTATTCATCATACCCATTAACTTTATGCTCCCAAACCAAGCAACGCTTGTACTATGGGTATTAGTACAATCTACTGAGACGATCCCAGTGCCTGACCATGACCCTGACCGTGGCAAATTACGATAAAGCCACTTTCATAATTTGTCCTGACGGGAATTCAACCCGCTACCGCCTGGGGGCCAAGTCTGCTAACTTTGTTGGCACTTGAGTCATCGGTAAACAAAACATTGGTAGAACATTTTGTTCTGTCACTGAGACTTCAATTAAATTAGCAGACTTGCCCTGGAGTAAGCCAAGTAGTCTACTACTTATACGCTGGAACTACGTCCGGTGGACTAACCGCATATCGCTATGTCGACTACGTCATAACAATATGAATCTTTATGAACTGTCAATACCTTAATTATTCATATTTTTTCTCTCATATTTGTTGACGGATCAGTGTTATTTTTAAACTTGACTGCTGTTTCAATGACTGGCTTAAAAAGTTCTAAAATTATCTTGGCATGCAGGGACCGTGATAAATGGAGAGGGAATCACTCGAGTTTATAAATAACCTTCTGGAAGTTAGTAAAAGAAACTCTCTAAACACTCAAACATCAGTATGGTTAAAATAAATCATTACTTGTTCTTAAGGAATTTCGTAGCTAATTCATAACGACATAACTAGTTAGAATTCTTATAAATAATTCTGATTCTGTAAACGAGTAAGAGAATTGTCAAAAGGAAAGCCAGAATTTACCTATGGCGATCGGTACTCAGCTAACAATTTAAACATTTCACATTTTCCAAATTATAAATTAAAGTTAGTGTATCTTCACAACAAGTAATGACGCATCTTGTAGATATTTAATAAAGTAACTCGATCTCAACTCTGAGACAAAATTGAGTGCACTCTTGAGATGACATTCAGCATTTTATATTTTTAAGTTAATTCTCAAATTTGAGATCAATTTATTAAAAACAACCTGAATACCTATCTAGAACGCAAAAGCACGCAAATACGCGAATGCTTTGTTTTTCTATCATTACCCAGAATAGCTGTGGCTCGTAAAACTCACCTAGCATTTGTTGCTTACGGCATCTAAATAAACAATAATGTACGTTCCGTCAGTATCAAGATCATGGTTTGAGACGTCAGAGAACAGAGCAGCGTGATATAACAATTACAATACAAGATTTAACAACTTTACAAAAGACGATCCTGAAGGAATCGTTTAAATGTGACGCTTAAATTTAGTTGGTTTATCATTGACTGCGAATTGTCCAGAACCATTAATTCTACAGAACTATTAACTAGGTAACCATTTTATGTTATAAATATGTATTCAAAACATAATCCGCAGGTTTCTTGCGTCGAAGCATCCTCATTATTTGAAGTTATTTTATGTTGTAAATATGTTCGCAGCTTATCTTTTCATCTTTATAAACACGGCTCTGTCTAGACATTACGTGATTTGCAGTCAGATTAATAGCTAGATTTCAATGATTTTACACAGCGAGTAAAACATTTTCCCCTTGAACTATGACTATAAATATATAACTATAACTTAAATTCAAATATAGGTACAATAAAGACTTATTCTATTCTATGACAAAATATAAGCATGTGATTCATCGAAGGCTCTACGAGTATTCTGACAAGATTAAGAATTTCAGCTCCAGCTTAACTATATTTGACGACCACTTAGTGCAGTGGTTCGAGCTTTGGCCGCTCGGCTCAATGCACATGGTGGTTGCGGGTTCGATTCCCGCCAGGGCAAATTTGTGGCCTCTTCATAATTTGCCCTGGTGTGAGTGTCACTGGAATCATGCCCAGTCCATTATACGGTACCCATAGTACAAGTGTTGCTTAGTTTGGGACCATACAGTTGGTGTGTAAGTCTGGCGATATTAGCTATATTTGTCTACAGCAAGACAGGCGCGGCTTGATCGAAATGGACTGTAGGAAGGAATCGGCTCCCACCTGGTCGTATCTGGCTAGAACTAAGCCCCACAATGAACGTATGTATCCGCATTTGGGTGCCATTACTACGTAGTAGGTACGTTGTACGTTCAGACCACTTAGGACCACGTAGTAGGACGGGACCTGAGGGGAAAATTGATAGCGCATTGACGTGAACCGGTTATATAGGTAGGCCGCAATGACGCCGTATTAAACGGATACATTTTATTCTTAACTAGGTGAGCCCGCGACTTCGTCCGCGTGGAATTTAATTTAACAAAAAAGCCCGCTCCCGCGTTCTGAGCCCGCGCGCCAGAACCCATTTTTTTTAATTTTGTTTTCCTAAAATAAAAGTCGTCTAAGTTACTCCCTATTACATCAGCTATCTGCCAGTAAAAGTCGCGTCAAAATCGGTCCAGCCGTTTCGGAGATTACCCGGAACAAACACACAGACAGACAGACAATTTTTTTTTAAATCGCGTTTTTGCTATAGGTGTCGTATGTACTTTCATATGCATTTAGTGAAAAGGTGTTATTTTGATATTACAAACAGACACTCCAATTTTATTTATTTGTATAGATACTTATTTACATATGACAAATACATTGAGTGGATAGCCACAAAGCGAGATTCAAAACAATATTAAAGCATTTTCAGTTCGCTCTAAATGGGCCGTAGTTTTGCAGAATGGAACTAAAACACATAATATACCTATAAAATTCAAAATTCAAAATTCAAAATTGTTTTTATTCATGTAAGCCAACAAAGCATTTATGAATAGTCAGAATCTACCACCGGTTCGGAATGCTGCTTCCACTGAGAAGAGCCGGCAAGAAACTCAATGGTTACTCTTTTCAATGAATGAAAGATAGTGTACATTCTCAGGAACAGCATAAAAAAAAAAAAATATGAGCAGGCAACACCATTGCCACTAAATAGTTAATAGTAAATAATAATCATATATGTAATAATGTAAATCAAATGAGAATGCTAGTTTAGTGTGATGTGCATACCTACTCATACTTACATCAAATGAAACGTTTACGAACCAAATAACAATTGATAAAACAGGGGTGGATATTATGATAATTGCTTTGGTGTGATGCCTTCCATGCTAAGTAAATAAATAGTATATATTATATAGATACTTCTGCAAACTGAAACCAACCTATAAACGCACGAAATAGAATTGGCTTTGTTCTGCAGCATTACGTGCGGTTGGGTTCCATTCTGCAAAACTATATAAATCCAATTAAAATCTAATGTTTTTCAGATATGTCAAATGGAGAGTTGGGAAATAAAAAGCATCGATTGTTATTATTTTTTTAATATTCATCGTACCCGTTAAATGGAGCGTGGCAAATAGATATTGATATTTCATCTCGATTGTTTAACGATTCAGAAAACGCGGACGAATCGTATAAAAACTGAAACTCACGTCTGCTTTGGACAAAAATATGGCCGCCGACGAGAGATCCTTCATTTGTTATTTTGTAACTAACTGGCTGAATACATCGACAATCTATATATATAAAAAATATGTTTGCCTGTATGTCCTTTATAGGATCTTCAAGTATGCATTTGATCATGTCATGATCATCAGCAGTGTTGTGCATGAGCCCACAAAGGCGCGTAGCGAGGCGCGCAGGGTACAGCTAGTATAATAATTAGTATTAATCGAGAATATTTTCAAAGTAATCCTTTGTGTATTTCAACCATGAAATGAATATGTACTTACTATGCAATCAACTCTAGAGGTATAATAATATAAAGATACAACTAATATAATCAACTAAGTTTATCGAGTTTAGTTAAGGTATGTTTTAACAGAATGGGCTCCACCTTAATTTTTCGGGTTTCACATACCTATATATTAACACCACCAGTGAGCGTTAGGGACTTGTCTTATCTTAAGAAAGGTGGGTGCGGAAGGTAAAAATATAAGATACTAGCGGCCCGCCCCGGCTTCGCACGGGTACATTACAGTTACATTATTGGAGTTTTAGTAAGGATCCCTAATTTTTTTAAAATATAATATAGCCTATGTCACCCGGGGATAGTGTAGCTTCCCAACAGTGAAATAATTTTTCAAATCGGTTCAGTAGTTTCGTAGCCTATTCATTACAATCAAACAAACAAAGTTTTCCTCTTTATAATATTAGTATGATCATATAAGACTGGTAAAGTCAACCTATTCGGTAACTATCATAAGAACAAACTCCAATTCACTATTATTGTATTGTGCGTGTGTTCGTAATTCTCCTCCTAAACGGCTTGACCGATTCCGATGCTTTTTTTTGTACTTATAAGATCATTTGTTTGGCTCTTACCCTCTTCGGTTTGACCCGATAGGTGGCGCTATTCAAAAAATATTCGACTTTCAAAAACTAAAATCTACCCTAGGGAAGTTGCAGATGTAAGTAGTTATATTATAAATCCCACAACAAATTAAACGCGATTGTATTGCAGAACCTATAAATCAAGGGCAATATATAATGCACGGTACTAGGAAATGAAGAAATTGCTTATCGACTTTGTTTCCTACGCCGTATCGGTCATGTTTTATAAACATTCGTCGTGTGAAGCGGACAATGGGAATGCAATTTTAACAATGCCCTTAGTGGATGTTACATGAGTCGGTATACAAACAGGCTGCATTCGAACTCTGATCTGAGAAAGTAACCAGGGGGCCAACTATGTTACTGACTGTCGCTGGTTGGAGTGTAGTCTTAGGGGCGCTATGACTTAGGTTTAGGTTAGGTTAGGTTAGAACAGTGACCAAAACGCGCGAGCAGGCGAAGCGCCAGAATCCGAATGTGTGATTAAGTTATGTTAGTTCCCTGTTAGGGGGGCTGTGGAGCCAGGATCACTGTTCTAACCTAACCTAAACCTAACCTTAGCTATGTCATAGTGCCCCTAAGACTACACACTGACCCTGTCGCTCTTCACGACTCACATTCGACTCGCCATACGTCAAAACTGACGTATCGCGTACTTAGGTATCCTCTTCTTTCTTTAAAAATATGGCCCACCCAGTTTAATAGGTATTTCGCCAGTGTCAAGTAACAGATAGCAATACAAACACATTTAATAACAATACAATACAAAAATGTGCCCGTCCACTTTGGAAAACCAAAATGGAGGCCGACGTAACGCGTAAATGAATACGTCTTTTTGACTTGACAACTTTTGTATAAGAGAACTGTCAAAAGTGACGTTTGTAGAATTGGGCCCCTGCACTTTATCACCGGAGTTCTACAAGCTTCCGAGTCTATGAAAATATAGTTTAAAGTGAAGGCGCCTGTCTAGCCCGCGAAATTCAAAATTTTCGAGTATTTTTATAGTTTACTAGCTGTGCCCCGCGACTTCATCCGCGTAGTATTGGATTATTGGGTTAAAAAGTATTCTATATGTTAATCCCGGTACATACATACATACATACATCCGCACTCACAAACTTTCGCATTTATAATATTAGTAGGATCTAAAATCTGAAAACATTAAAGACAACATATTGTGATTTGCGAAAAACACAGTATGCAGTGCTTTTATTAATACATTTTTAAAAATTACCAGATTATCTGGATATAGCTGTCGTTCTTGAAATGTTTTAGAGTAAGTTGGATATATTAATAAATGCACTGCACACGGTCTTTCTCGCGAATTACAAAATATGCCTTTTATTTTATTGACAGATTTTGAAAAATTTCTAAAAAATCTCAAAAAATTTGAACTTCGCGGGCTAGGTGGGCGCTTTAGCCTTAACGATATATCTTTTATTCTTCCCTCCCTCCCTTCTTCGCCTTCTATCTCACCCCCCTTCACGTCGACAACATACAAGCCATGCCATTGGTATTGCAAGCATGATAGATGCTACGGTAACTGCTTAACATCTGGTTCAGGCGGGTCATACGCTTGGTTGCCGGCTTGTAACATAGAAAAGAGTCATTACTTACGAAGTAACTCATCAGATTATAGTATTGTGTGATTTGTACATCATCTTTTGCATTTACTACGGCGCTTCAATCTGAATTGAGCTTTGTTAATAGTTTCTCAAGCCGGTTATTCGCAAATTACCATTTGATCTACATCGAGTACATTCTATATTCATTAAACTATATAATATCCGGTATTAGATTCGATATCCGGCACGATGTTTGATCTAAATTTGAGCGCAAGTTGCAACACACGTTCGAATGAAAGAAGGATTAAAATAAATAAATATAAATATCGCCAGACTGACACACCAACTGTATGGTCCCAAACTAAGCAACGCTTGTACTATGGTACCCTACAATGGACCGGGGGCGATCCCAGTGACACCCAGACCAGGGCAAATTACGAAAAGGCCATTTCCGAAATTTGCCCTGGCGGGAATCGAACCCGCAACCGTCATGTGCAGTGAGCCGAGGGGCCTCCGCTCGAACCACTGCGCCAAGCGGTAGTTAAAATAGATGTGTCTATTAATTTTCTAATCAAAGAGAGACGGCCTGGTACATTTCCAGTCGTCTCCAAAACCCCCGAAACCTTGCAATGGATGATGAGAAAGTCCTAAAAGTTTTGATTGGCCTACACAATATTATTTCACGCGTTCAATTTCATAGCAAAACGCACGCGAACAATTCGCCAATCATACCCTTCATCTTATTTATAAATAGATTCCTTGATAGCCTAGCGCACCAATTGCAGTATGAAATCCATTGATGTCTGATGTTTCAAATCAATATCATTTATGTTTTGACGTAGGCAATACGAGTATGTAATTCTAGTTGAATGCATACGCGACTATGTATCGTAATGTATGCATTTTTTTATGTATACCAAAGTCGGTCAACTGGCTTGCAACCCGCCTGATGTTAAGTAGGGACCGTAGCCTATAGATACTTGCAATACCAAATATATTGCTTGCACGTTGGCGACTTGAAAGGTAGTGGCTTCAGAGGCAGGAAAAGGATTGGTCTTCCGGCTCTGTCACTGATCGTACGAAATGCAGGGGTGGTCTTCCAGCACTCTCACTGGTTGTACGAAACGCAGCGATAATAGCTACTTTACGCCGGTCTTCTGTCTTTCCCCGGTTAAGCTACCCCGTAAATCAGCAATAGTCAATTAGCCACAGTCTTGCTATATAATTGAATAAATAACAAATGTTGTTTTGTTGCTTATGTTATTATTTTAAAATATTAGCATCGTAGAAAACGATTCAATGAATAGCTTACATACCCTTATGAAATATAATACAGTACCTATACTACGTGCCCTGAATTAAACTTATACGTGGTTATTACGATAAATATTTCTTCAGTATCAGACTATACTAACCAGGGGCCAACTCTGTTAACTGCTGTCCACTCGCACTCAACTGACATATCGCGTATCTGATTATGTCAGTTTTGACAGTTTTCCCATATAAATTCTGTCAAATCTGACGTTTTCAGATATGCGATACGTCCGTTTTAACGGATTGCGAGTCGATCGAGATGCCGGTGGTTAACAGAGTTGGGGCTCAGATACAGAGCCAACAGCGTATAGTCTTGTTGAATAATGCTAACTATTCAGCAATTGTAATTGAATTTTATATTGCAACATAATTCATTAACTGTCTAAAGGGAAATTTTAATTTCATACTTAATTGTATGCATTCCCAGAGAAGGTAGGCAGAATCAGATGTGAAAGTACCAACTGTTGAAGACTCCGAGAACATAAAACACCAGCATTTGCTCGCAATTTCGCTTGCCAATATTTCATTTTCTGGATGACGAAACCAGAGTCACCTATCGGGTCCAACTATAGCTAAGAACCAACCAGGTGCCCACATCAGTACAAAAAAACATCAAAATCGGTGAAGCCGTTTAGGAAAAGAAGAATTACAAACACGCGCGGTTTAGAATTTTACATAAATAGATAAAATAAGTACGGTTTTCCCATAGAGAAATTAGTTATGAGGTAGGTTCAAACTGCTCTAGTGCGCTATTGTTTTCTGGAGCCACAATTAATCAAGGCTGCGCCGTTGCTATAGGTACACACAAATTAAAATTAAGTACGTATATTCCTTTGAACTTTTCGTCTACTTGCGTTGGTTCCAGTACCTACTTTAAATTAATCCGAGAAACACATTAGAACAGTGGGTTTAATATCACCAATATTAACTCTCATACACTTCTCATTGTAAACAGGTTCATTAGTTGTTATTGTATGTACTCGATTGTAGTCTAGATTATTCACATTGACCCCAATGTATGTTGACACCAACTAAACTAAACTTGATTTGGCAGGACTAAATAATATTAGCATCTATTATCGTGTTATTTGTGTTTACGGTGTAAGGATTTTCTATAATATAGTATGAGTAGAGTGAGTTGAGTATGTCGTGTGTTAAACACTATGAGCTTCATTAATTACCCACCTTGAATACATAGTGTTGTATTTTTAACGTTGCCGACTTAATTGGATAGGTTTACTATTTTTTTAAAATATTTCGATAAACATTGCTTTCACACTTAGATTATTCAAAAGTTATTTAGGTTTTATAGATTCATATTTATTATTATTAATTACACTAAGTACTTTTTAGGAATGTGCGTTGGGAATTTTGAAGCGCGAACATCAACACGACCAATGTTATTTAAAAGTAAACGAATTTCCATTTAATTCAAACGACCGTTCAGCGTGCCATTTGTTTAACCAGAGCACAGACACAGAAAAGCTTTTTATTTTTTTTTCCCAATTCAAAGCCACAGTGCACTTATCCATCTTAATGACGGCCACGGCTTTGGGCCGCCAACTTTACGCCCTTCATTACTGTAATGCGTCTGTGAATCGAAGCTAGCTGTAATTTCATTAATTTATACCAATAATATATACGTATATATTACAAAGTCGGCAAACAAGATGTTAATCAGTTATCGTAACCTACAGATGCTTACAATACCAAAGACATTGCTCGCACATCGCCGATCTGAAGGGGAGTGGGACAGAAGCTGGGAAACGCACGGGGGTTGAGCTTCCGGTCCTCTCACTCATCGTACGAAACGCACCGTACCTTACGCTGTTCTTCTGTGAGAGGTGGCACATAATGACACGTATTTGCCAAAGCCCAAACGCCTTTACGTGGACTGATACAAAAGCTGCACTTTGTTTTCACTGTTATTCCTGTAAGCAAGGATCGAAATGGTGTCAAATGATGACGCCAAAGGCCATAGCTACGGAAAAGCTAAATTGTCTTGGAACCCGCACGAATTTAATGGAAAGTCAAAATAGGAGGAGATGGAAGAGAATTATCCACTTCCTTTCGTTGCAAAGCGGGAGACTAAATAACTGTATAGGCTGAGTGCAACAGCATCAGGATTGTTAATGCTGATGAAAAACTCGGACCGAAATTTGGACCTAAACCCGTAAGCTGATTGTTTATATTTAATTCCAATAATCAGTGGGCAAAGCTCATAACTTAAACTTGGATGTGTCAGTTTTAGGAGCTATACTTAAAAAAGTAGTAATAAAGAAATACACTCATGATGTTCTATTGAAAATCGCTTTAACTTTTACTACTTCACGGAAATCATTCATATACATAAATCTTGTTAAGGTGAAGGCGCCTGTCTAGCCCGCAAAATTCAAAATTTTCGAGTATTTTTATAGTTTATCCAAAATCTGAAAACATTTAAGACAACATTTTGTGATTTGCGAAAAACACAGTATGCAGTGCGTTTATTAATACATTTATTTTACTCTTAATATTATCACGGTGGATATGATACTAGTAAATCACTAAATATACAAAAATTGCCAGATTATCTGGATAGCTGTCGTTCTTGAAATGTTTTAGAGTAAGTTGGATATATTAATAAATGCACTGCACACGGTCTTTTTCGCGAATTACAAAATTTGTCTTTTATTATTGTCCGATTTTGAAAAAATTCTAAAAGAACTCAAAAAATTTGAACTTCGCGGGCTAGATGGGCGCTTTAGCCTTAAGTAAAACATTAAATTAAAAAAAACATAAACTTTATTAAAATAAGTCATATTTTTAGTGGCACAAACAAAATGGCCTATAAGAACACACTAGTGTTGCCAACATAAAATTATATAAACTAAAATGTTTCCACCTGTGGCATATTAAAAACTTACTATTATTATACATACTTAAATGTTTTATATTTAGTATATTTATGTATTGAACATATCCATTGAATGGTTGGCAATTTGGTAATGATCTCGCGCCACTTAAGAACTACCTACCAAGTCTGTTTTTCAGGCGGCCGTCAATATGGCACATGACAAATTATCTGGTGGTATCCACTGCAGACAAGTATAACACATCACGTTGAAGTAATTATGTTGATATTGCATGACGTCATTTGAATTTACGCTGTTCATTCTTATTGAAGACCTCGTAAAAAGTTTACGATAATGAAAATTACTGGTTTCCTTATGTCTTCAATTATTGCTATGGTGACAATTAAGTGTATCCAGATTAGACTGCTGTAGACCAGCGGATTGGGTCGTCTTGGTGAGGGCACTTTTGTGTCCTAAGATGAAAAAATTGTAGGCACCCCAACTAAATTGCTGTCTTTAGTATACTAAACTAAACACAAAACCGTCAAAGTATTTAAAAAACAGTTGGTTTAAGGCGCAATTTCTATTTTGAAGCGAAGCTTCTTTACGGACGTTCGGGGCGCTCGCTACCCGGGCACTCAAACGGTGAAAAGCGTAACGCGTGACGCGTGACGCGTAACGCGTGACGCGTAACGCGTGACGCGTAACGCGTGACGCGTAACGCGTTACACGATGACGTCAGAGCTGCGGCGCCCTAAGCTTTATACTAAATATCGCTTGAAGGTTAGATAGAACATTGGTAATAATTTAAATATATCTAAAAATTTAGAATACTTCACAATTTCGCGTGTCCATCAAGCATTCACCCATCTTAGTACTGACCGCGTCCGACGTTGCTTAACTTCGGTGATCGGACGAGAACCGATGTACCCAACGTGCTACGGCCTTTGTTAATAAGGTTCTGAATAAAGTAACCCATATCTACAATTACATAATTTGGGTTAAGCGCCATCTTACGTTAAATCTGATAACTATATACTGACCAAATTCACAAATACATATTTAAAACATATTATATTTTATTTGCCCTATTTTAGATTATATTTTTGAAGCGAACCTTCTTTACGGACGTTCGGGGCGCTCGCTACCCGGGCACTCAAACGGTGAAAAGCGTAACGCGTGACGCGTAACGCGTGACGCGTAACGCGTTACGCGTAGGGCGCGTTAGGTAGGTGGGTACCTATGCCTAATTTCATTTATTGTTATGTTACACTCTGCCTATCCTGTTTCAAAACCCTATGCACGCCACTTATAAGATATCTAATATCTACTGCAAAGCTTCGCTTCTTTTTATTTTTTGGTTTGCTCTTGTAAAATGTTTTTTACACCAAGTTCAAAATGCCAAAACGATATGTACTTTATTACATGTAAGTTTAGGTACCTATTGACTTATACGCTATTCTCGTAATTCTCATGTGCAAACACTACAAACGGTGATTTACGTCTCAACGTACCTACATCTCTATGATAAGGTAATTTATTCATGATTCTGCGCGGCGACGGATACGACTGATGGCACAATTAAAATGACATTCTGATGACTGCCGGTGCAATGCTCATGTACCTACCAATGTAAATCATTATCTTATGATGTATGATCAACGTCGTGATGCGTAAAATATGTATCAACCCACTTGAAAAGAAACCATTCTTGTGAGGAAATAAGTACGATAATTACTTGATGTATTAGCTATTTACTAGGTACCTACCTACTACCCGAGGTATTCCTCGGGATATTCCCTGTGTCAAATGTGAACCTAATCAGCATGATAATAAGGAATTTAATAATGGCCTACGTCTCCGATTATGTTTAGAGGAAGAAGGATATACTAGGTGAAACAGAAAGGGTATACTATTTTTTTTGCAACTTAACTTTGTAAATCTAAAACCAACGGCTTTGTGGGACAGTTGGAGTACAAAAAAAATTGTAGACATGAAATCTGTCAACAGTTGTATTCCTGTAACACCTTTTGTTTTTAAAGTTGCCTACAAAGCTGAAAGTTATAGAATTACAAAGTTAAGTTTTGGAAAAAAGTATACCCTTTCTGTTTCACCTAGTATAATAGCAGATTAATCTTGTGGGTTGTTACCCTTTTGGAACAGTACGTAGAACATGGTCATGCAATTCTTTAAAAGACTGTACTACCTGTATATTGGGTTCAATAAACCTATTGAGACGCAGAACCAATAACTATGAACATAAAATACATTCACGCGTAAAGTATCTAATAGCGAGGAAAGTCAAGCAGTATTGTCTTCCAGAGCGCAAGACTGGGAAAGTTTTAATTAAACACACTACATGAACCTTTATCTTTCCCATTTTGTTGTGCTGGTCTCGGATGGGGTCACCCTCCGTGACTCAGCTAGTTCTCCGCCGTTGTATGGCCAGATATGATTAAATGTTTTCAACTAATGTCTGTTGATAAAATTATCAATATAATGTGTGATATCGTTACGATGAAATAAACATACGGCAAAAAGTTCTGGAATAACATAGAATAACAACAAGACAATGTTTTTAGCAGTAGTTTATTGGATCGAGTAAGCTTAAACTTTTCACGATTACATTACCACAAGTTAAACATTACTTACTTATTCATTTTATGGATTTAGATGTTCAATTTAAATTTAATTTGCAACACAGATTTGCAATTATTCAAACACCAACTTCTAATATAAATAAATGCTCATCCTACTAATATTATAAATGCGAAAGTTTGTGAGTGTGGATGTATGTATGTATGTGTGTATGTATGTATGTATGTATGTATGTATGTATGTTTGTTACTCCTTCACGCAAAAACTACTGAACGGATTTGGATGAAATTTGGAACACAGATAGATTATAACCGGGATTAACATGTAGGATACTTTTTAACCCAATAATCCAATACTACGCGGATGAAGTCGCGAGGCACAGCTAGTTCAACTATAACTTAAAAACTATACTTAACTAAAATATTGAATTGGCAACAGTGGTAAACTTGGTAAATTTCGAAATATATTTTTTAAGTAAGTACCTACCTATGTGGATTTTGTGGATATGAAAATGAAAAAAAATAGGTAGTACCTTTCTGATATCTCACGATTGGTCTTAGGAAATAACTTGCATATATCATTTATCAAATCAGATATTTGTGGTAGATGAATACAGATAGCAACATCAATACATTTGGATACCATTCAAGAATGTTCCTAAATAGGTATTGAAATAAATAAGGAACCAATTTTCATGTCAACATTCGCATGACCTGCAACTAGGTCAGGTCAACAAACGTAGTACATTCCGCTGTTAAACGTACGCATTTAAGAAGGTATGCAAACAACGATATTTCAGAAATAGCATTCAATTTATCCAATACACAAACGATATAGCCAACCAATTAAAAGTTGAACAATTTCAGAACCTGACGGTAAAACATTTACTGGAAAATAAACTACAGGTAAGAGGTCATTCACACGATGAAGACGACATTTTTTCTTTACATTTTGATAGATACATTTATACATTTTGACAGACGGCTGTATATGGCACCTAGTTTCCCGTGAATAACTTGCAAGATGTTAGGAGATAGGATGATCTAGAAATTCAGTATGGTGATGAACCTACCTGCCATTAATTTTTTAAATGGCTACACAACTGTTCATGACATTGCTGAAACCGCTATTCAAATTATTTACGTCTGCCACACGTCTGCATATTCAATCTCAATCGGCAAATTCAAAAATCTTCAAATAAAAAACAATAATAGGTATATTTTACTCAAACAAATATGTAATGTGTTGTGTGCCGATCGATAGCCTAGGAGGGCGAGCGCGCTAATGATTGAATGAAACATGAAGAGAAAAGGAGGTCACTAGTGCGGAAGATACTCGGCCCGGTGCGGCGTCATCCAACGGAGGCTTAAATATTGACACTGCAATCCGCCTCTGAAAGCGTTTCACTATATTTAACTTCGCGTTAGCTAAATCCTTTAACGGTCTGTAGCAACATAGCCAGATTCAGATAGATATTGCAGCAATTTCCCAAATGTTCTCAGGCCGGTGCCACACCGCTACACACAGCTATCTACATTAAACAAATGTTCGCTCATATCGTCGTCCTATGTCTATGGGGGTTTGTTTTAACGAAATCGCTGTCGTATCGAAATCGCCTTATCGGTGCGGCCCCGGCCTAACCCCATTATACCTAATGTAGAGAGTTCATACCTAGTTTGAAAGTCCTTCTCAAAGTTAAATATTTAACCTCACTTTGTACGCAAGAAAATGTCATAGGTGTGAAGCCACAACCTATGCAGAAATAAATAAATAAATAAATATCGCCAGACTGACACACCAACTGGTCCCAAACTAAGCAGCGCTTGTATTATGGACCGGGGGCGATCTCAGTAACTCCCAGGGCAAGGCAAATTAAGAAAAGGCCATTTCCGAAATTATCACGGCAGGAATCAAACCCGCAACCACCATGTGCAGTGAGGCGAGCGGCCTACGCTCGAACCACTGCGCCAAGCAGTCGTCGTAAATACTAATAAAGTTAGTAAGTAGGCAAGTACTTCAAATGCATTATAATACGCGGTGTTGCGATGTGGCGACAAGCTGTCTACGTGCCCAATATTATATGTGCCGTGAATACCTATTAAGCGCATACTTAATAAATAGTCGTAGAACAACGTAAGCAAATAGAATGTATTGCCTCGCACCCGTATTCACAAACATTACATGTGAGGTCTCACAGTGCGGGCGAACGCACGGTCTTATGATAAATTTTGAACTTTTTATAGAGTCGGTCCCTTCTTCGCAGAGACTTGTCATAACTTCTTAGACAAGTATTGAATGTGAATACAGCCGTTATAAAGGCATAGCTAACACCATGTTTTAGAAATAATAAAGATCTTACACCGGTATTATTAAATCGATCTCAAGTCTGCGATCTTGGATATGTAATTTTTACGTCATTCCAGTACAAAATAACATGTCAAAAGCATGCTCAAGACCGGTTTCAGACTTGAGATAGATTAAGACGGGCCTTAGGATCGCTTTCCTGCTGTTTAAGTACGTACATCTTTCTACAAGTCTACAAAAGACAAGTAACCTAAGACTACATAAATTAGGAAATAGTCTGACACAAAAGTACATTGTAAAGATATTTCTAAACTAACATTTAAAATATTTAATTTCACGGACATAAATCTGCAGCTTTCAAGCTGACTCGTAAACTTTATTTTCAACATCGTTGCCGTCGCCGTGGGTGCTTTAGTGCTACGATTATGGGCGTCCGGGTAAAAAGAGCCACTTCTTACAAAATTTATATTTTTTCCTCCATGAAAACACGAACATGGGACTGTTTAAAAACATGAATACTACAAAATCAACTCAATCATAAAATCACTAGCGACCCGCCCCATCTTCACCTCTTCTCGACTATTTATAATACTTAGAAACCTACCGGCAAAAAATCTGTAATAATTGTCAAAAACATATCGAAATCCGTTGCTTAGTTTAGAAGAACTAAACAAGCAAACACAAACTCGGATGGGCCTTTGTTTTATATTATTTAGAAATACGTAATTGTAAATTTTGCTGATAACAATCGTACTCAGTTTTATTTAAGTACATTTTTGAAGGTCAAACTGCCAGCTGAACAACTCATAGAGACTGTTATAACACACATTAGCGGATCTAAGCACTGTGTTTACCCATACTAACGTACCTACCTACACCGGAACTGTACGAGTTGTTCAAATAATAACCGTATGGGTTCAGTGTAAATGATAACTTTTTTGTCACAAACCATTGCTACCAAAAACCTAAATATTATACTATCCCATTGAGGAGCTGTTTGAATTTGGAACAAGTCGTCATCAAGTCCTGCTTGAATTTCGCTTGGTAAACTTTTTAAAGGTGTTTCCAGCTACGAGATATTGTTAGGTTGGCATTAGTCGAGGTTCCGTCCATGTCTACTGCTAAACAATAGGCCATCCTTACGTCAGAGTCCTCTTCAACTTGCATCCCACGCATATATGGCAGCTTGGCACCTCCGACCGCTCGGCCGATCGTATTAACTAAATTTCCAAAACAGCGGTTTCTATTTGTATTAAGCAGTCTACTACGTCTACTGATTTTCCAAAAAAGCTATTAATCTACAGATTCTTTTACATCACATAATCTATACAAATAAATAAAATTGGAGTGTCTGTTTGTAATATCAAAATAACACCTTTTCACTAAATGCATATGAAAGTACACAAGACACCTATAGCAAAAACGCGATTTAAAAAATTTTTGTCTGTCTGTCTGTCTGTCTGTGTGTTTGTTCCGAGTAATCTCCGAAACGGCTGGACCGATTTTGACGGGACTTTCACTGGAAGATAGCTGATGTTATAGGGAGTAACTTAGGCTACTTTTATTTTAGAAAAACTAAATTTAAAAAAATGGGTCCTGTCGTGCGGGCTCAGAACGCGGGAGCGGGCTTTTTTGTTAAGTTAAATTCCACGCGGACGAAGTCGCGGGCTCAGCTAGTTACTTTATAAAACACCTTTAGAAAAACTTTCGAAAAAATTGCGTCAAACGAAACACGAAAAATTAAGACCGTTGTTGTTGCCTAATAAAGTTCACTAAACCCTTCGGTCTAATACTTTGGTTTGGTGTGCCGAATGGTCGTGCGTGATTCAAAGTGGCTGTCCATTTATAAATAGCAAAACATTGGTTTTATGATGCGTCTGCTAGGTATTTGTGCAGTCATTATAAAATAACACCTGACAAGATCGCAAGAATCGTAAACATGTTCTAGAATTCATTTTATGGATTGTATAATACATTAAACTCTTTTTTAATAATATAGGTAAGTAACTGTTTAATTTACGGTTTATCGTTTTTGCACAAGTCGGAAACCTAAGTTCTTCTCAGGGCACAAAATTCGGTAGGTAGGCCCATATTATATGATGTAATAATTTTAGTCGAATATTATAGTGGAACCCGAATGGTATTTATGTTCCGTCCTATCCATGCACTCAGTGCATTGATGTAAATTGCAATGTAAGAGGATTATGGGGACCTACTGAGGGATTGTTGAAATAGCACAAATTGCGATATCCACTTTATCTCGTATTACCAATCACTGTGAGCTCATTTGTGTACGCTTAACTTGACCAGCGACTATAAGCAGATAGAATATACATATTTATATTATTGTATAGGTATACTATACTATATATCGACATCCAGGTGTATAGAGGGTTGAAGGGACATCGTAACGATTACTGTTACCAAGGATTCAACATATGATTATGGACTGGGTTGGAATTATCATTAATTGTGCTCAAAATTTTCAGCATTTTTGAATGGGTTTTTGCATGACATACGTAATTAAAAAAATCTTTCATACCGTGATTTTATGATATTGATAATTGCTATTTTAGACATAAAACTGCAATGCAAGTCTGTCAGCAAGTCAGTCATTTACAGTGCAGTGAAAATAACGACGGAAAATTCCAACTCTGAGGGGTCCAGAATCAGTATTCGTATCCATGGTATCAGTATTCGTTACGATGCCCTTTACACCCTGTATAAATCGCGTCATGGGATAATACTCACCCACCATTTTTATACCATCTCATGGAAAATATTTTCCATGGATAAAAAGTGGTACCTACCTACAATTCCCTCTTGACCTAGAATGTGATATACTATCACTTTGAATGAGTATGTGTAATGCCTGCACTGATGGACAATCCTTTTATCACGCAGTGCCTCGAAACATGCCTAAGAATAATAGAAGTGAACTTAGTTTTACTATCGTAAATAAAATAAAAATTTGCCGCTGAAAATATCTTTTTATAGCCCGGACTCAACTGAAACTCTGAAAGTGGTTTTGTTTCATTAGTTTTTGTGACTCTTTCAAGGTCGAAGAAAACGTAACTTGGGTCCTCAGATATTCCAAGATATGCTCTAAGTTTACTGGGTAAAACGGACAAACTTTAGAGCTTTCTTTGTGAGGATACCAACAAAAAAAGGTAGTTTTAAGCATAGTTAATAGTAGTAATAGAAACAGCCTGCGTTGTCTTAGCACGAGTGAGGAAATGAACACAATATTATTTTACTGCTACTATCTACTTCAAAAGCATAGACAATCAACTTCAATATATAGATAAAAGTATATTTTTCGGCATGAATATTAAAGTAAAATGATCTCATATGTTGATACATACAAATGTTTCACGAATCACGATACGTGCACTGATTTCAAATATAGTATAACTTATCATGTGTTATAATAATGTATCAAAATGAAATCATGACTTTATTTCCTTAACGCTTCTAGAACGATGAAGAATGGCAGTGGGTACAACACGTATTTTTTTCACATGTTCTGAATCTGAATCGGTTTTAGTAAATGGAATATCGAATCATAAAGTTGAGCAATTACATTTGCAAATAAAAACTGTATTGTTGTCTAGGACTGCTGTTAACGTTACGAATTTAAATCGCAGTTTGATTTCAATCGATACCAGGAAATGGCAAAGGTACTGGCCTGGAAAAATTTACTTTTGATAAAATCTCGATCCACACTTGAGGTAATGTTATAATAATAAGTTACAAGAGGTGTTCGCTGAAGCAAAATAATGTACATTTTATTGAGCACGCCTGTGCTTTTTACGATCGACATTCAAAATATTCCACAGATTCGTAATGAGAAACCTCAGATTTTCAAAATAAGTACCTATGTTATAGTGAAACTTAATTTTTAGGGGTACCTACCTAAGATGTCTTATGATTTGTCACAAAATTAACGCGACTTCACTGAAATTTTAAAAGCAAAAACAAAAATAAAGTCTACTGAAACCATTCCACAATATTTACCTGCATATCACGTCTTATTAGTTCGGTGCTAAAATGGGTATCACGACTCATGTTTTAAAATAATATGAATTCAAAGAAACATAATATTATTGTCAACTCAACTGGCATCAATACGAAAATTGAAATCATAAATAACCAAATGTTCTAAGAAATATCCAATATCCCGTTATTTATTCAATAAGGTACCTATTTCAATATTCCAAATGATATATAAATGATGTATGATGATCTATACAGCGTAAAATAATTCAATAATTGTCGCTTTTCACAGAGCTTAGAGCTAGCGATCAACGCATTCGAAAAAAAAAATACATATAAGAAGAACATATTACGTCCTCCTTCTTTGGAAGTCTGTAAAAAAAAACCAACTATAAGCTCCTTGCTTAAAGTCGTTAATCCCCAAATATAAAGTGAAATACTCATGCACTGGTCGTGTCTGAACAATAGTGTGGAAATGAGGTTGTTGGTAAAAGGCGCCTGTGACACGTTCAGGTGGCGCGCTGGCTCCTCACACAAGTGACTCTTGGCCACTCCACCTCGTCGAGCACCATCGACCTTCTGCCGACGTCGACGTCAAAATTTTACTCGATACTTTCTCGATTCCATCTATACTTCGATATTCGATACTCTGAAAAATAAATTCTCTTATTGCGTATGTCGTAACTATTAGTGCGTGATTTGTTTGTTACTTTATGTAGGTCACAGAATATTGATGTAGGTCATGTTTCAGTTGAAATAAAGTTGTATATTTCCCCTATCGTTCTGAAAACAATTCGCTATAAAATAGTTGTTTTTTAAATTTCGTATACATTTTTTATTGCCTGTTGCTATATTTTTTACTAGCTGTGCCCCGCGACTTCATCCGCGTAGTATTGGATTATTGGGTTAAAAAGTATCCTATATGTTAATCTCGGTTATAATCTATCTGTGTTCCAAATTTCATCCAAATCCGTTCAGTAGTTTTTGCGTGAAGGAGTAACAAACATACATACATACATACATACATACCTACATACATACATACATACATACATCCACACTCACAAACTTTCGCATTTATAATATTAGTAGGACTAGCAGCCCGCCCCGGCTTCGCACGGGTACATTACGGTTACATTATTGGAGTTTTAGTAAGGATCCCTAATTTTTTTTTAAATATAATGTAGTCTATGTCACCCGGAGATAGTGTAGCTTCCCAACAGTGAAAGAATTTTTCAAATCGGTTCAGTAGTTTCGGAGCCTATTAATTACAATCAAACAAACAAAGTTTTCCTCTTTATAATATTAGTATGATAAGTACGTAGATACACTTGTATTTATTGATGATTATAAATATTCAATTTAATTAAATTGAATCGTAATAAAAATAACTTTTTTAAACTTCATCATGTCAAATATTAGCTTTATATTTTTGAAAATAAAATCTAAAGAAATTTGCAGCTATGTTAACCAACTGAAAAAGTTACTCCATAAACCAGTACTGGCGTGGCGCGGGTCTTTTGATCATGTCAATGCGAAGTCAGCACTTTGCAGGGCCGACTCGAGGACCCTCGGGAACATGATAAAGTCAACAAATCCGGCCCGCCATTGTCTTTATTGTGAAGAACAGATTTTTTATCCGTTCATTCATAACTCGGGATCCATAAAACAATACCTATAATAAGTTATTTTCTTTAGCTACTAAAAAAATAAAATAAAACAGTGGTATCCAAAATCACGGTTCCGTCAAAATACTAACAATATCGTGGCGTGGTGGCACCAAAGGGAAAAATCACGGTTAGATTTACCAGCTCTACTTTCTGTTCACAAGGCTACCTATAACTTCTTACTAGTACCTACACCTAGTACTTTCCTAATAATTTTCTTATACGATTCCTTTCATCTGTTATTGTATGAGCATGTGGCCAACTTTAGAATAAGAGTTTTTCAGGCCGCCCGAAAGCTTGCGCAATAGCTTACCGTAATTAACGTAATCTCTGAAGCAGGAATGGAAGATATCAGTTGTAAATAGGTACTTCTAGCGTTCACCCATCCATGTGGTTATCGCTTCTAGCGCTTCTGTTTTGGGACCGTGGTACACGCACAAAGATTTTGTCTTGTGAAAGGTCCATTGGTGCTCGTTCGCTAGCGGTATTTGAACCCACAAATGTCGGAACACAATCCGACGCAAACAATAAGCAGAAATGCAAATGGTAAGATGACTTTAAACGGTAAACAACAAGGTAACAAGGTTTAAAATCACCGCAAACAACACAGTATACATTGTAATCCCTTGTGCACGAGACGACAGTTAGGCGTTATCCTATTATGCAAAAGCCTGGAACGCTCCAGCTAGCGTCATACAATTGTCCGGGATGCGAAAATGCATCTCCTGTCCCTCCTTCCTTGTATACAGTTTGGTAATAGTGAAAGAGAACATAGGATGTCCGTTAAGGTCGGGTTAGTGGAACGAAGATGCAAATTGCTGATGCAATCTGTAGGGTTGCCTTTTATGGGAGAGCATTTTACTTTTTACCTAAAATATAGGGTTCTTTAATCAAATTAAATAAATGGTAATTTGCTGGTTATTCGCATACTGCTTGCACATTCAATTTGTTATATTATATATTATTCACAAAATTTTATTAAAAATGAATAAACTGCTTACATAGTAGGACTCATAAGTGTTTTTATATGCAATTCTAGCAATTTAATTAATATTATTTTTGAGATAGGTTGATAAAATTTGCGTACAAAGTCAAAGTCAGATCGTTTATTTTGTTGGCCTACGGTGGCCTCACAAATTGTAGTTTTTACATATTTCTAAGACTACAACCGGATTGGATCGCGACATAACTAATGAACTCAATCCTTATTATATTTATCTATAACTCGTGTACAAGTATGTTTATAATAAATCTTCACGACTGAGATCCACGCGAACACAGACCATTTATAAAAACTGTTCTGTAGTTCAGTTACATCCTCTGTGAACAGTGCTTACTTAGAACAGGATAAATTGTTCTAATTTACTAGATTTACGTGCAGACTGGGATCTACATGAGTTACTACTTCTCACAGTAGGTACCTAGTTCGGAACGGAATTTATTTTAACTTAGAGACAATTTAGTTACGCTTCAAGAATGTTGGTAATACCTAGCACAGAGAATAGATACTTAGTGATTATGCCATACAACTAAACAATTTATTTTAATGTTATAAATACTGTTCAATTTATATTATGTAGGTACTTTGGATAGGATCTATCCAGATTCCAGATGCCACACCCACTTGCGTTAGCGGTCATCACAGTAATTTAAACTGTGACACAGTAAGAATACCGTCTAAAGTTTAAGAGAAAATAGTAGTAGGTAAACGATCAGTGTTGTTTCATCTAATTTTTATGTAAATAAGGGCTATATACATACATTTATGGAAAGGAAAATTAATTTAAAAAATAACTGCACAACTGATGACATAGAAGGATATTTCCTTAAATAACATTTTAAAATAAATATATATCGCCACACCAACTGTATGGTCCCAAACTTAGCATAGCTTGTAAACTATAGTTACCGTACAAATGACTGGGGGCAATCCCAGTGACACTCTGACCTGGGTAAATTACAAAAAGTCAATTTCCGAAACTTGCCCCAACGAGAATCGAACCCGCAACCACCTGGTGCAGCGTGAGCCGAGCGGCCTACGCTCAAACCACTGCGCCAAGCGGTCGCCACTTGACTATGCCATTAAATAACAATTAGTCGTATAATACATCGTTTAACCCGCTGATGATGCATTGTTGCAATAGGAACATTCCAATAGTCAACCCAGTGAGGGATCCAGAAGACCAACCCCCTGTCTTTCTCTCCTGTTGACTCACTCCCCTCCAGGTCTGCGACGTGCAAACAATGCCTTTGGTATTGCAAGCATATACAGGCTATGGTAACTGCTTAACAACAGGCGAGTCGTTCGCTTGATTGCCGACTTTGTTGTACAAATAAAACCTAAATGTTGTTAACCGACATGCTTTCGTTACCTAAATTAGGCAAACGCATACGAGAAAACTACTTTATTTATTTGCTGCGGCGCTCACTGATTATGTACTTAACGAAGTGGGTCTGTCGTTGGTCAAAATGCTAGTATTATGTTTCAACCAACAAGCACAACATTTCGTTTAGAAACACTTAATATTTCCCAACCTTATGTAATGCGCGTTTCGCTCCTGTGTCTTCCTGTACTCCGCTTTATAAAAACCACCAAAGCTATTGTTGTTCACTTACAATGAATCAATTATGATTTTGAAATAAGGAAGAATAATAAAATATAGTAACATTATAAAAACTGTAAGCGACAGGAAAAAAAGCGTACAACGAAGTTTCATAATATAAAGAGCTCAATATAAGTTAAACACTCAAACAAAATTAATGCATCTCACGCCCACGAAAACGCATAAAACGATAGCAACCAACATTATTATTTTTTGTACAACAATCCATCAAAATTTGCATATTTTCGACAGCAATTTGGCAACAGCCTTCAGCTCGTAAAGGTCACGAGAATTTTCCTTGACTTTCACAGAAATGTGAGGGACGAACCTTATTGAAAATAGGATTATATTGGTAAACTATTTGGTAGATTCGATGCACAATGCAATGGCTACAATATGAAAAGTGTATTGGATAAATTTAAACATCAAGGTGCAGATAATTATGTTACAATTACTTACCTAGTTTTTAAGTTTATGTAGGTCAATGAAAAAATACTCGTAAATACTGCTGTCGTCCTTCTGTTTGTAAGTAAAATACTTAGATAAATATCCTGAAAAGGTACGTCTGATTCGATCCTATTCCTCCAAACAAAGAAAATTATTCGTCAAAAAATGTAGCACAGTCAAGCAAGTTAAGAGGAGGCAGGGCGCAAGTTCCTATCCACCTTCCTTCATTCACACTTTACTTCTAATCTAATAAATAATATATCTAGAAAATAATCCGTCCTCTAAACACGGTTCAGAAATCTGGATCACCTGAAGCTGACGCCACGGTGCAAGCTCGTTAACCGAGACGTGCCTCCCCCTGAGAGTTAAGCTTTACCAGACAGCCAAACGACTTTGACGAACAAATCCCTTAACGGATTCAACTTGATAGTGTTAGAAACCAGTTTAATACTGGTGATCATACGAGCGATAATAATACAATAATAATAAAGCCCTTTTAATGTGCTCCTAAAAATACAGACACAGGCGTTACTTTGTGCAAATCCAATGTAAAATGATTTGCTCAGACACAGCCAAACTACCCTGAGGAGGTCTTGTTTAGATACACTAAACTTGTGGAATTATCTTTTTAGTTCGCTTTGTGCCGCAAAAAAAATTGACCAGACAGACAGACTCTTGACAAACGGAACTCGGTCTTGTTGGGCTCTTCTATAAATAAATAATCTATCAACCTATATTTAGTTTATAATATTGGAAGTTAACAAGCCGAGGGTGAATGGCAGGTCCTTCTCCCAAATCATTGTGCATTTAATTAATAAGAACTTCGTAATTCAGAAAAAGTCTTCCTTATAAAAAAAGTTTACGTTAAATGACATTCTTATCATATGCTATGGGCATTTCATCTCTACACAAATGTGTGCTTAAGTAGTAGTAGTTGAGACCCCGAGTACGTCATACTCGTAAAATCTCCTGTCGTTAGAGCACATTAGCTCAATTAATTGCGATTGTTACAGCGTCATAAATCTTTATTGCCGCCTAATTACAATAAAAGTGTCAGCCTAATGTGTTGACGGCAGGTGGCCAATCGTCATCAAATGGTACCTATCCAGATATAGGCACCTCTTGGTTGAGTGCAATTCACACAGCAAAGATGGGTGTTCCATATCTTTTGACCGCGTCAAATACGGTCAAATCCAGTCAAAATGTACGTCATTACCGTATAAATTAGTCCTAGGCCCGTATTAATAAATCGATCTCAAGTCTGAGAACGATCTTGAGTACACGATTTGATATGACATTTCGTACTGGAATGACATAAGAATGACATTTTCAAGATCGCTCTCAGAGTTGAGATCGATTTATTGATACGGGCCTTAGTTCTAAACACTATCCACTTATGAATGGTTCCACACATTGGTAGTTAGTAGTCACCAACCACGTTCGAAAAGTAAGATTTAATATCACTTAAGGCTAAAGCGCCCAGCTAGCCCGCAAAGTTCAAATTTTTTGAGTTCTTTTAGAAATTTTTCAAAATCTGACAATAATAAAAGACAAATTTTGTAATTCGCGAAAAAGACCGTGTGCAGTGCATTTATTAATATATCCAACTTACTCTAAAACATTTCAAGTACGACAGCTATCCAGATAATCTGGCAATTTTTGTATATTTAGTGATTTACTAGTATCATATCCACCGTGATAATATTTAGAGTAAAATAAATGTATTAATAAACGCACTGCATACTGTGTTTTTCGCAAATCACAAAATGTTGTCTTAAATGTTTTCAGATTTTGGATAAACTATAAAAATACTCGAAAATTTTGAATTTCGCGGGCTAGACAGGCGCCTTCACCTTAAGTATTATTAGGACAGGGCGCTATGGCGCTCATTAGGGGAGGCCTATGTCCAGCAGTGGACAAGTATAGGCTGATAATGATGATGATGATGATGAAGTATTATTATCGTGTTAAACGTCCGCAATGGTATAACGTTACACATTTAAGGGTTTTGGATGGATTTCCTGTGTTCCTCAGAAGTTAGTGAAGTGGTCTAGCTCTTGTAATGGAGTGGCGACACGCGATGCCCGTGTTAGTTATACAAACATTAGTACTAAACACTTTAGATAAAAGAACTTGATTAAGTTCATTGGATACCTTTAGCTTTGGGAAATCTATGTATATTACAACTTAAATGAAAATAACAAATTTTAAACATTAAATCTAAACAAGTCAAACAGTATTAATTTCCCTGAAATTCAACGGCGACACCCACGTAACTTTGAAACACGTACTTAATAATTTAATCAAGGATAATTTGATCCCACATTGTTTAGGATTGAAGTCTATTGAGGTTTGTAGTTACGTACATAGGTATTACATAGCATGGTTTCTGCTCTCTGACGGTCGGTAGAGTCGAAACAAAGGCCCACTTGTCGCGAACGCCGCACAAATTAGCTCGCAATTCAAAGCAAGTGGCATTTTATACGAGAGGGTATCATAAATGTAAAATTATACTCCATTGTTAATACATGCCCCTGGAGATAAGAATGACGTCATAAACCCTAGTGCTGACGATATTGGGGTCTCAGAGCAAGTTTGGTTTAATGAAACTCATGAAGTTGAATTTAGAATTTGTTACTGTGTATAGTGCCAAAACTATGACATATAGCTACCTACATTACATTTTCTATTCTAAAATAATTAATTTAAAAAAACATTACGACTTTCTGTTTTTATTTTACGCGTTTCTAATATCTTTTTTTAAGGATTACTAGCAATGTGAATTTATTATATTACTAGTATTCCCGTTAACCCCTCCAGCTAAGCTAATGCTTGCCTTAGGAGTGAGCTCACGTCAATAGTTTAATGCTCAGGATGGGGATCGAACCCGGAATCTCTCAGCTACGAGGGCGACCCCTCTAACTAAGCTCCACTAAGCTATTGAGGCCTTATCATTAACCCATCTTTAAATTCATCTTGTACACTTCTTGAGTCTGCTTCTTTAGTCTTCACTAAAATTATGCTTATTTTTATTCATTGAGTACATAGGTACATTGTAAAATCCTTCGACATTTTTCTCTCCGGTGAGAGTACATCTAAAGATACCGCATCGTCAACTCATAAACTTTTTTATACCTAGCTTTCTAACCAGTGACACTTAAAACTGCTTAAAAGTACATTGTTTCTTAGAGCATACCTTTATATTACTTTGAATATCACGAAAACTACAAAGTTTCAAAAGTATATGAGCCAAATTTGTTGCATGGATAACTATTTTATCACACCCTGCAAGGAATTCTACTAATTCTCAATAACGCTGTATACTAGGCATGGAAATGATTGCTACGTTAAATTCATTTTCATTACGTGAAATTATAATTTTCTTTCACTGTTATTTCAACTGTGATTTTTCACAGTCAATGATTTTATTCATAGTGAATTTTAACTATGACACGTAATCCTATGAAGTCACTGGTCGACGATTTATCATAAAAACCGTGACAGTACCGCACACTTTGCGATTTAATGGCAATGATTTTTAACAGTATCTACCTATATCGGTAGCAGGTGCGACTTATGAAAACCTATATAATATGATATTTCACACGCTACCTGTGAAATGTTACATGACTACTGTATACACTTCACAAGACTTGGTAACCGTCACAATATATGGAAAAACATCACAATAATCACAAAGCACACATACACACATTGTTTATTCGACAGGTATTTCCCTATTTGCAATGGTCAACTTTAGTAATTCGTCATTAAGCGCGCATTACGATCATAATGTTCATGCATGTACTAATGATAATAAACTGTTCACCGAGCTATTCTGAATAATGATGTTCAACTTGTTGTTCATTATGTTTTTACAATAGAAAATGACGGCGGACAATTTTGCATTCAGATACGCCTATGTTTTTAACCGCCGATGAAATGTAACGTATTTATGGAAGTCTTACTACCTTTATCTCTATGTATCTCTCTAACTAAGATTTTCCCAGGGATCCGTAGAGGGTCAAACCTCAGCGTCACCGTTTAAGACCATTCTTCTGCCTTTAAAAATATGGCCCACTCAGTTTAATAGGTATTTCGCCAGTGTCAAGTCAAGTAATAAATAGTATTGACCTTTAATAACGACACAAGACAAAACCTTCCACTTTGGAACCCTAAAATGGAGTTCTTAGACACCATTGTCAGTTCTGGCTGTGTGTTATAGTTTTGAGGTGTAATAGTTGTGGGAGTGCGTAGCGGGTCTAGTCCCAACAAAAAAGCTATCTCTAGAATGCACTGATTTTAATGAACCCTCTCACAGAAGATCATCGGCGTATATTCGGTATTACAACGGTGTTTCCTACGAAAACTAAGGCCCTTATTCATAGATCGATCTCACTTGAGATCGATTTACTCGTATTAATACGGGCCTATGAGAGCCGGAAGAATTCACCTTCTGTTGTCCCACTCCCCTTTAGGTCGGAACGTACGAACAATGCATTTGGTATTGCAAGCATCTATAGGCTGTAGGTTGTACGCTTGTTTACTGACTATCTATATCTAAATATATATAACTCAAAGGTGACTGACTGACTGACTGACTGACTGACATAGTAATCTATCAAACCACTGGACGGATCGGGCTGAAATTTGGCATGGAGGTAGATGTTATGACATAGACATCCGCTAAGAAAGGATTTTGATTAATTCTACCCCCAAGGGGATAAAATAGGGGATGAAAGTTTGTATGAAACTTTGTCAATTCAATTCCACGCGGACGAAGTCGCGGGCACAGCTAGTGTTACATAAAATAGGTAGAAATGGTTTACTCACAGTTAGCTTTAAATGGTGCTTCAATTTTGTATTAGGTACACATCAGGAGGTTGGCTATCGATCAGCAAATGGACAAATGATTTGTAGATACTGTGCAATGTTTGCTATTGCCAACATTGGTCGTTGAGCCGTCGGCAAATATGATTAGCGAAGCTGCGAAACGGAACAGGCAATTTTAAATACATACAACAGGAACTTTTGAAGATTCTAAGACTGCTGAAGTGCTAGGGTTTTCTACATACGCACAACATTAAGCACTACCTTATGAGGTGACTCATGAATTTTGATAAGTTAATTTACTCATAATATGTATAAGTACATTTTACGCTGAATTTGAAATGTCGTGAAGACAGCTAAGCACTTTCAATGCGCATTTTCCTTAATTCACTGGAATTTTTGCTCATAGAATGGTATACGACCTCCGCTAAATTTCGAAATTTGCCCTGGTCTAGGTGTCACTAGAATCGCCTCTAGTCCATTATACGGAACCCATAGTACAATCGGTGCTTAGTTCGGGATCATACAATTGGTCTGTTAGTCTAGCGGAATATATTATTTCAAATAAATTGACTAACTCAATAACTAAACCACACCACACCAACAATATTTATTGAGCCAAGCCAAATACGAGGGATGCCTTTTAAGTTTTGTCGTTTGAAGAAAAAAACACAACTAGAACCTTATAGTACTTTTTATTGTTCTTCAAAGTATTCACCACGTAGCTTAATACACTTTTCCATTCGCTCAAACCAGTTATTATAACATTTATTCCACTCTAAAGTGGGGGTGTTCAAAATGGCTGACTTGAAAGCGTCGACTGCTTCTTCACTGGACTGGAACCTTTGACCACGAAGACTTTTCTTAATTTTAGGAAATGTAAAAAAATCGTTAGGGCTTAGGTCAGGACTGTATGGAGGATGGTCAAGAATTTCTACTTTTTCCTGCTTCAAATACTCAATCGTTTGACGAGCGCTGTGTGAACTTGCATTGTCGTGGTGCAGGATGATGCGTCGCTTTGAGTTAGATTTTCGAAGTTCGGCGATGACTTGTGGTAAACAAACTGTGGTATACCACTCTACGTTAATCGTTCTACGATCATCAAGTGCAATAGTCGCAACATGGCCGGTTTTTCTAACGAACGTGGCCACCATCTTCTTTGAAGTGCTTCGAGAACGAACAACTTTAGTCGGCTTTGGCTCGTCTTGAAAGACCCAGATTGTAGATTGTTGTTTGGAATCAGGATCGTAGGCATAGATCCAAGATTCGTCACCACTGATGATGTCGTAGACGTGATTTGACTCTCCTTGGTTGAACCTTTGCAGAGTTTTCTTACACCATCTGACGCGGGCCGCCTTGTGATCGTCGGAAAGCAGATGCGGTATCCAACGGCAAACTAGCTTTCTTACAACAAGCGCTTCATGCAAGATCTTCTGAATGGTTGTCCCTGAGATGCCTAATAGAGCCTCTATCTCTCGATACGTCACATGACGATCTTCGAGAATTAGTTGTCTCACTCCAATGATGTTATCTTCAGTGAATGCAGATTTTGGGCGACCTTCGCGAGATTTGTCACTAACACTAGTATGTCCACGCTGGAATTCTAAATACCAGCGTTCGACAGTCCGCAGACATGGGGCTTCATCCCTGAACACAGATATTAGCTCTTCAAAACACTGAAGCCGTGTCAGGCCTCTTCTAAAGTTGTAGAAAATTATTGCACGAACATTTTCCTTAGAAAGATTCATTTTCGTACGTAACCTGACAGATTCTAATCGACGCTGTGACTAAACAATAACATTAATCCTAATACATTCAACTGTTTTGAGATTCGAAATTTAAACACATTCGAATATAGAACAGTTCCAAATTCAAAATTGCCGGGAATTATGGAAACGACAGAACTTAAAAGGCATGCCTCGTATAGAACTTACCATTAAATATAATAATTCAATTAAGTATAAGTAGACCCTGCCAACACAAAGGTTAAATTTAACCGACGCGCTAAAGCCACGTTCACTCAGATTAATCAGACGGCCAGACTTTAACTTGCTAAGCCGCAGACTTGCTGCTGGTCGAACCAATGGGAATTAACCAGCTTACGTCATAATCTCTCGGGAGAATATAACCGACTTGCTGACAAACTTGATTAGTTTCTATTATTAGTCTTAGGTGAAGTCCCTATCCCTACTAATAATAAATGTGAAAGTATGTTTCTTTATTCGTTTCTAAGTGTGTCTGAGCATCATATTGTAAGTGCTGAAAATTATAATTTTCTGAATATCATAATAAAAATTTACTTTTAATTTGATAAAACAGTACTTACCTAAGCAATCACCTTTTTAACAGTCCTGCTATGCTAAGCTTCCTGATGTCTTTTTGTGAAAGTGAAAGCTAATAATTACTTACTATAAAATCAGGTTATCTGTCACCAAATTGATCCATTATGCTCCAAAAAATATATTCATATCATTAAAAACCTTTTCGTATTCAATTGATTCAAATGTAAATGAGATTTTCGAAATGTCTTTTATAGCATGATTTATGGTTTATATTGTTATTTAAATATCCAAGACCTTTTGTTGTGTGATGGTGATGATGATAAAAAGTAGAGGCATTAAAGCGATCGATCGCTGAGACATCCACTGAAAAAAAATTCCTTGCATTTTTAAGGTTAGAATAAATTATTAGCTTACTAAGGAAGGCTTAATAAGGAAAACCTACAGTGATATGAAATTTCTCACAGATCTCCTGGCAGATATTAATATAAAGTAGGTAGGCAGGTGCCTATGCCCATAGCAAAGCATTTTATACATTAACTTCTTTGCCCATATGTTTTTTAAAGGAACGAAACCCGCCACATACTCCCACCACTGTGACTCCTATAATAAAATAGTGTGTAACATATAATGACACCGAGGTAGGACCCTCGAATAATCCCGGGATAAAGCGTCATTATCTTGAAACCCGCACAAATTTAATTGAAAGAAACAAAAGGAGGAGTCGGAAAAATACCCACTTCCACTAATTGTAGAGGCTGACTGTCACAGAAGCAACACTGATACAGCTTATAAAATATCAGTTGTAAGGCACTACGGACAGATCGTAATTAGTCTATAATCAGGACAGGTTTGCTAAAAAGATCATAGTGATCGTCCCTATTGTAACGAGTTAAAAACTAAATCGCATCATGATACCTGCTGAAATCGATTATTGCATGCGCAAACTGTAACCCGATCAATACAATACCCCGCGGGACATACTAGGTTATATAATTGGTGAATATTGGCAATTTGAACGGGTCACCGCACACGCGTATCTCTACGCCTGTCTAAATCTAATTTGACAATGATAACTTGATATGTTAGATAATATCTTACTGCCGGCTAAATTATACATCATTTGGTATTATACATTCAGGTGTGCTGTTGTGAAGATTTGTCACATAAATATAGGCAAAAAAATTGATAAGTTTAAAAATCACGCAATCATGTAAGATGCATGGTACAATGACGTATGGTACATAATCAACTCATCAGGCCCAAGACTACGTCATCAGCTAAAAAATAACCTTATCTGTATTGAAGAAGACAATCGATCGTAACAACGCTGATCGTGACGTTGTCTTCGGCCATCGTGGGTAGAAAATACTTGCCTAGCGTAACATTATTATCGTACCATGGTGGGATATTTATTTATATACCTAACAATGTCGGCAAAAGCGAGTTAGGTTAAGCAGTTAGGCTACGGTGCCTATAGATGACTGTAATACCATTGAAATAGCTTGCACATTGCCGACCTGAAGTGGGACAGACGGAGGTGGCCTATTCAAAGTTCTTGTTCTTATAAATCGCAAGGACGATCAGTTCGACCTTCAGTTCAATAACGTTCATTAACAACGCTAATTCTCCTAACAGTCCTTAATAATTATCTGCGGTGCCATAACTGGGTGTGATGGAAGTTATTGCCGCGAAATAAGCCATCACGTCTTAACGGCCGTCAGGCTATCGGTCGTTATGCTAACGACTTCGGACTACCAGACTGTCTCCGAATTAAAAATTCCTTCCAATGGAATCTAATCAAGGCATTTGAGATGTAAAGTTATTGAGTAGCGCGTCCCTTTAACGTTATAATAGGGTAATTATAACCTGCGTAGGTAAGTGAGTACCTAATTATTTAATTGGTTCAGTGTGATGGTTTAGTTAAATTATGATTTTAGACCAGAGGTACCTACTAAATTGCTACTTAATAAAAAAATAAATTAGGTGTATTTTACAAAAAGCTACCTTCGGTGAAAGATAACAGTCTGGCACCTGAAATAGATTCCCTAAATGTCAAAGTTGTCATAATTTCAACCCAAGCGCATCCTATTCAAGACTCAATTAAAGGATAAGCCTTGACAAACTTTAATCACCTACTTTGCACACGTCATAGGTATATGCCGATTACTGCTGTCTCGCGTGATGTGATAATTAATCATCCCTTTGTTTGCCTCTGTGCACTTATCGTGGCTCAGGAGACCTCTTTGAATCCTCTCTTAATTAACTACCATACAATTCGACGCTTTGTAAGTACGTTACTATGTATTAGATTATTTCTATGAACACTGAGATTAGTTAAATAAAGATTAGGTAAATATCATGAATATTGAACAAATCCAAGATCAGGGTATTACAGGGAGTTGTAAGCCTAAGCTCACGAACAAAACGAAGGTTATTTGCGAATATGCGTTGCATTTTGTTAATATCAGAATATTTATCAAGAAAATCTAAGTTTATGGACTGTTCAATATTAATTGTAAAGACCATAGCCCTATTTTTCAGTGAACAAATCCATTTAATTACTTACAGAAGCTAACAGTGTATTGGTGTCAAAATTTTGGCAAGCAAGTGTAAAAACATTTTCTAATCATAGAAGAACATTTAAGTTTCCACATCAACGATTTTAATTAACTTATAGGAAATAAAACTCCAATCAACCATTATTTGTTCATCCACTCCGTAACGTAATCACTGCGAATCTGGATTGAAATCAGAACCATTAAGTCGCTCATGCGATTGCGCTATTTCACTACACGACAATAGGTAAGTGCATCGAATTAAGGTTAATTAAACCAATGAACATTAATGTACGCATTGCTTTACGCCGCGAATCATTTTCGACCTTATTGTGTTAGTGATAAGATCGCGCCGTGTTTGTGAGGGGAATGCAGTCACGTAAATTGATAGCAACGATTTTATGAGGTTTTACTATTTCTTTAAGTACTAATGTACAATTAGGTATTAAGATTAGATCGTTCACTGGAAACCCCCAAATCATGAAAAAGCTGCAACGTCGATCAATGGATGTGGTTAACACCCTTACAGCATCATAATGGTCACATAAATTGATTTTATTTCACAACTTGAATTACTTCTAAACAGGCTCAATACCCGATAACCAACCCAGTACACAGTAGGCACCTATAGGCATACCAAATATTTTTAACGCTGCGTTGGTAATTCCTTGATTTAAATATAACATTTTGCTGGTAGGTGCGAATATCGCTTATATCGGAACACGCTTTTAAATGTTATTAAGTATATAGAACGTATCAAAACGTTATATCTCATAAACATTGTTATTTTAATAGCCTTTTCCACTGGCCGGTCATAACTCTCGGCCCGCGGGTTTACGATAGCTTTTCACCTACCCCGCAGCGTTTTGTTATTAGATTTATAACTATTTTATAACGCTTATAATCATAGCCTTGGATCAAGATAAATTCTCAATACAATGTTTTTTTTTTTGTAAATTTACTGATCTAGACTACATCCAACGAGAAGCGAGACGAAAAATTATAGATTACCTATTGATTTAATGAGTTGTTTTTATCGTTTCGCGTTCACTTATTTCTAATTAACATTACAGTTTCCGAAACAGAATTAACCACGAATTTCTAAAATGGCCACCCTGATTTTTGGCGAGCCGTAAGTACGCTCATATAGTATCCACTAAAGTCTGCCCATCTTACCTCTTAAAGAGCCTTTAGCTAGTTTTTACTACTATCCTCTTTTAAGAAACTACAGCCATTCTTAACTTCTCAGCAAGAGAATCGGTTATCAAGGGAAACATTTAAGTAAAGGTACTGAAAAAAGCCAACAAATTATTTTTGTTGTTAGTTAGTAAGTAAGTATTATTTGTAATATGTTAATTTCAGCAAAGATTTATGTAATGACTCGTATCCATTAATTGTTTACTGTAATTACAAAAGGTTTAGAACAAAAATACTAATAGGGATTTAGGGATACAGGGATACTAGAAACTCCATAAATCATTTGTAGTCAGTATGTATTTTCTCAGTAAATAGGTACTTATTTAATGCGAAACAAAGAAGCTACTCAAACCTTGCCAAATCTGTAAGTATATCTTCAGGTTCTTTAATTACCTTATGCATCAAACTGACGTAATTACAATAGGTATCTTCCTAATAATTTAGCGAATGACAACATTAAGGAAATACAAAGGAAAGGTAGGTACTATTATACATAATTCCAGCGGGAGATGCCCCTTGTTTTGTTACTGTAATAACCTTTTGTTATTTTAACAAAAGGTGGATTGGATAATGCCTTACCGAGGTGAGTTTTGAACCGCTTTTTAGCTAAGAACACTCTGATGAAACGAAAATGTTGTGTAACTTTGACTTCGGGATGGCCCTTAAAAACATTATTATAAATTCTTGGTACTTATAATATAAATAATAAATAGGTATCAATAAATATCGCCAGATGAACATACCAATGTATGTTCCCAAACTAATCAACGCTTGTACTACGGGTACCGTACAATGGACTGGTGGCAATTACAGTGACACGTAGATCAGGGACAAAATACTAAAAGGCCATTTCTGATATTAACCCTGACGGGAATCGAACCCGCAACCAATCGCTGCAGTGTGCCAAGCGGCCTATACTCGATCCACTACGCTAAACGGTGGTCGTTATAAAATATCTCGTTAGTTTTGGTACTTAACTCTCACGTTAGTGAAATTGTATTATTCAGCGACCTCAACTTTTACATTTTAAATTTAAACGAGTGTTTTTGTGGCGAGAAAGAGCTTAACTTTGTGCTAATTTATTTAAATTTCATATTCGCATTTGTTTGACCGAGGGAAGACCACTTGTGGACGCGGTTAGGTCAGGTCGTGTTTCCTTTTACTGTAAATCACCGACTTTTATGATGTTAGGTCAGCTTTCAAACCCCGATGCAACACAAAGAGTTTCAGCAGTTTACTTCAGCTCCATTTATAACCCTCGAAAAAAGAGGTGTGTTATAAGTTTAACATGTGTATTTGTGTATCTGTCTGTGGCATCGTAGCGCACAATCGGATGAACTGATTTCAATTTAGTTTTTTTGTTAGATAGGTATTCTGATCGAGAGTGTTCTTAGCTATGTTTCATGAAAATAGGTTCAGCTGTTTGAAAATTATCAGCTCTTGTGTAGTTTAAAAAATCGTCGCTACGCGGGTTTTCTAAATTTTCAATTTTAGTCATCCTTACTAAAGTGTTAACATTGCTTATCGAATAAACCAAAGGTCACATGAGTAGGTAAGTGACTAACAAAAGAACCTGACCTTTAAGTTTCAATGAAAGATGATTGCCTTTTCCAAATACTCAGAAATGGTGGCGATGCGGTCGGGATAACCGTATTGATATTATTATAACCATCGATATCTTGTTTACTATCTTATTATATCCAGAGGGTACGTATTGCTACATAAGTACTTGAGATGTTTCGCGATGAAATTGAACAACAACGTAGACATTCATGAACAATATTTTTTTTATTTCCGAATTACGTAAGGTTATAAATTAAATCTTCGTAAAAACCATGTATACTAATCACTTTTATTGATTTGAATAGTTATTCAATTAGGTGAACCAATGGTTTATAGGTACCTAGTAATATAAAAATTACCAAACGTATATTTAAATACATTGCCTTGTATCTGTTTAAAAAACGTGTTACCAAGCCGAATAAATGTTATAAATTCCCAACTTTTTCCAAATGTTATAAATTCTGCCAACCTGCTTTTTAAGACGACTCTCATATTTCGTTTGCTGCGTTGCCTATCTCTGGGCAGCAAAGTTATTGTGGTCATTTTTCTGGCTTATTGTCGGAAACTACCGTCATTTACTTCTTTATTCCACCACGTTGCGTCCGAAGATCTCACTGCAGTCAGCTAGTATTTCGCCAAAGTCGTTTCAATTTCTGTAAACCGAGCTTTATAAATAGCTCCATGAATAAAGAGTTAAAGACTTAAGTTGGGCTGATTTCTTATTATTACGTGTAGTATTATAATTAATATTTGATAAGCTTTATACAAATTAAACCTATCTTAGATGCATGTATTGTCAAATGTACTCCAAGAAACATAATCAAGTTTACCTAACGAAATTCAAAGAAAACAGCTTCGCATAAAATATCTGATATCTGAATTACGAATATGTCACGTGTAGCTGATACGGGTCAGTCTTTTGGTGAGCTATTTTAAAACATTACGAACAAACTAGAGTATACTGGTTTACTTTCAAAAGATGTAAGTATTTCTTTTTTATGAGCACGCATCTACAACTCTGCTTGGGGGAAGCAACGCAGATGCGGTCAGATTAGACGACAGATGAGATCATTTCACGAGCAATTGTTAGCTCAATCGCCTCTCTATTAGGTAATTGTGGCTATATGCACGCTACGCGTCCTGCCCGCCTCCCACCGACAACAATAGTACCTAACGCGGCATTACTCACCTGTTCAATCGGATTAACTACAATTTGCGACAACTGCCAAAGTACGTAGATCACATGATCGGAAACAAAAGAACATCAACACATGGGTAAAAGCTCATAAACTTACTTATTTACAAATCCTGCAATTTGACTATTAAAATTCCGGGAACACTTGTTATGTTATCTTGTTGTTAACTATTTCCAGTCCGGTGGTCTGTGATGACTTTATCAATGTTCAGTTTAATATCCACGCTATTAAATAATACATGATTGACTGAGGCTGTAATTTTCGTCCGCAGATTCTACTGGGACCTGTGTATGTTACTGCTACTCGTGGCTAACCTTATCATCCTGCCAGTCGCCATTTCTTTCTTCAACGATGACCTCAGCACGCGCTGGATCGCCTTCAATTGTCTCTCCGACACCATATTTCTTATAGATATCGTTGTTAATTTTAGAACAGGTCAGTGGAATTTCAAAATTGTAGTTATAATTCAGTCATTGAAATGAAACTTTTCCAATATTAAAATATCTGTTTCTCTTTCCAGGAATAATGCAGCAAGATAATGCAGAACAAGTGATATTAGATCCCAAGTTAATAGCGAAGCACTATTTGAGGACATGGTTCTTCCTTGACCTCATCTCTAGTATACCACTAGATTATATATTTTTGATCTTCAATCAGGTAAACGTACGTTGCAATTTGGCCGTGTTGTTCTTATTACTATAGTTTTAATCTGTCTTTTATGTTGTTGATATTCTGTTTCAGCTTGGGTGTTCATTTTTTTTATAGACAAAATGTTTTGTTTATGTTTCCATTTTGATTTTGTTTCTCATTGTGTATCTCTTACCCAACCGCCACGAGAACCTGTGCGTCATCGTGTGTTCAATTTATTATCTTGTATTGTAAGGGTCAAAGAAAATCAAAGGTTTGATCAAACACACCAGATTAATTGGCATCGGAGTCTTTTATAAATTTTATTATAATTTTGTCACACTGTAATCTGCCACATGCACGTTTAATCATCAGTAACCCATATGATTCTTCGATCTACTATTCTCTGATCTATATCAGTAGCTAGCGATCTATTCACTCAGGTGTTCTGTGATCGTATGGGATACTCAATCCTTTTCTTATAACCTATGATGATGTTATTTGGCACTTTCCAACTTTTTGCACTGGCTATTCTAAAATGCTTCCACTGAATCGCACACTAAAATAAAGTTTTAAAGTCGTTTATCTATCTTGATAGTTAAATGCTGTTGTAAATCCAATTCTATCCAACAAGAGCCATACATTGGTTCATATGCACGTCGTCTACTTTCTTGTTCCAAATATTTCGTTCGTCTTTCTCTCGAGTTTACAGCATGGTCTTCAGCTTTCCTAACATTACAATTTTTACATTTCAATACATTTTGGTTTTATATCATATTTATAACATGTCTTGGGTTATCTTGTTCTTAATAATTATTATTATGATATAATTTTTAATCTTCTACCAGCAACAACACGACCGAATTGCAATATATTATAATAACAACATACCTACTTACAACATTATTAACCAAGAAGTGGAAATAACCATTATTAAAACTGTAATAGATACGCATTTACAATGAAGACAAATTGCTAGTATACCATATGGGCGATTATTTAAAAGCTCATGTTTCAGACATACTTTAGGTACAGCTTTCACTAATAATACCTAAGCATTCAATTCCACTGGAAAATTACTAAATTGTAAATTAACAAAACATAATTATAACATGTTTGTTATGCTTCAGCACTTTTCTTTGGCTGGATAAAACTTTCAAGTACAGCAACTATGCATGTCTTAAACACTTCGTCTGTAAAAAGAGTATAGCCGTGTGTATTGATGCTCTCAATATTTGATTGAGAACATCATCGAGTTCGTCACCTTTATTTCAACTTGTTGTGTTTGTGTACAGGACTTTAGCGAAAGCTTTCAAATACTTCACGCGGGTCGTGCGCTAAGGATACTCCGGTTAGCGAAACTCTTGTCTCTGGTGCGGCTGCTGCGACTCTCCAGGCTCGTCCGATATGTCTCACAATGGGAGGAAGTATATGTAAGCCATCATCCTCGTCTAACCCACACATTTTGGGTTACCTTGACTACTTACCACTAACACTGCTCTAACTACATTACGACCACATTAACTAATACGACATGACTTAATACGCTACCTAAACTAACCTATAATATTGGATTAAACTTTTGCACAATGAAATAAAAGTTAGCAGACTATATAAATTCTAATTGGCAATGTATTTTTACTATAAATCCAAAAATGTTACTATAATCAGTGAACTGTTTTAGCGTGTAGTGATCCAAATGATGTAATTATGGAGTTTTGTTGTAATCCTGTATTATACCATTAATCCTGCCCCCACTGTATGTGAGCCCCACGTCCCGCTCTGCACTTCTCTACTGCTTCTCTGCAAGCTTCTTTCTGCCTGAGCACGCTCTCACTCGTGACGTCTGATTCTGTCTCTTCTGGTGCGCCCGCGCCGCGACCGCCGAGCCCGCGCTGCGCCGCCGCGCGCCCCCTCCTCGCGTCCGCCGACCCGAACCGTCCCACTCTTCACTTGCCAACAAAACATATTATTTGCCGAATTTATAATGTTATGTTGCCGCTTTTACGAAGCCTCTAGAATTGGTGCACTGACGCCGAAGTTCAACAATACCAAACCTGTAAACAAAGTCTGCCATTGAAACACAGTACAAAAAAAACATAATATCAGACGCGAACTGTCGCCAAAATCTAATCAAACTTTCTACCGGAGAACGTGAGCACATAGTTTCCAAAATCATGTAGTTCGTAGAAGAGAAAAATACCGTTCTTAAAATACCTACCTCAAATTCATAAGTGCCAAGACTGCGTTTCGTGCATAAGAAGATAGATATGCCAATAAAATGGGAAAAGAGCGAAAGTAAGAATTGGCAACTCGGAAAGATTAGGTAGCGAACACGTCCGACGAGGGTAACGAAGCGGAGATTCAGTGAGAAGTGGAGCACGGGGAGGGTGGTGGTGGCGACATCGCAGTGACGGCGTTGTGTGCAGATGAGCCCCGCTCCGCAGCCGCGCGACGAGCCGGGCGACGCGGACGGCGGCGGCTCGCGCGACCTCGCCTCGCAGGTGCCGCATGCCCCGCCGCGCCTCTAGCGCTAGTGTAGGGGCCTAGCCCGCGTCCGTTCGTCTCGGTGTTAGTGCATCCTGTGTGTGCCTGCACGCGCCCCGGCCCCGCCCCGCACCCCCGCGTTGACCTTCGCCCGCCGACCCAATCCGCGCTTCGGGCGCGCCTGGCTCTCTTCCTACTATCTCGTGTTTCTCGCTTGTTTTCTAGATCTTGCAGAATCTTCAAAAAAAGCGCACGGAACGGAGGGGACGCCTCAGCGACGTTGCCAAAAAGAAGGGTGGCACCAAAAGCAATCTAATCTTCAAGGTAACCAGGGTCGGCACGAGCCGGCGCGCATGTGCTCGTTCGCCCGCTTAGCATGTTGCCGGCGGCGCTGCCCGGCGTCCTTTAGACCGCTGCGTTCGCTTCGCTTTCTCTTTCTTTGGCGTTTCTGTTTCCAACCCTCGTCCCGCCGGTGCCGCGCGGGCTGAGGCGCGCAGGCGCAGGGCGGCGGCGGTCGCGCGACCGCGCGGCGGCCGCGGCCGCGCGACCCCGCGACCCCGAGCCGCGTCGTCCGCCACGCATGCTCGCTCGAAGACTCGTCTCACGCGTTCATATTTTATTTCTCACTTCTTTACGACTCCATCGGTAGAAAATCATCGCGATGCTTCACCTCGAGCGTCATTGTCGCGCGCAGTCCGCACGGCTTCCTTTAGAGACGACGCTACAACCGAATTCGACATTGTTAATGGATGCCCTTCTCTTTGCAGTTCCTCAACATGGCGTCAGTATTCATGCGGATATTCAACCTTATCTGCATGATGTTATTGATCGGACACTGGTCTGGTTGCCTTCAGTTCCTCGTTCCTATGCTGCAAGGATTCCCAGCTAATTCGTGGGTTGCAATAAATGAACTGCAGGTTCGTATTGATACTTACACAAATTAATATTCCCTTCCACAGACACGGTTATAACATCCATGGTCCAATCATGAAAATTGAGACATGGCATGATTTAGTCAGTTTAGTTGAGGTGAGTAAAAACCGCGTATAGCACTCAAAATATTTTACTATCAATGTACTTACCAGTTTTTGGTGCTCGAAAGAAAATTTTCAGAAGCAAATCGTTAATGCTAATTGTGTGTGATTACCTGTTTAATTTTAATATCTAGTGACCTGATATGCAAGATAATGCTATCCATGAAAACGAGGCTATACCTAATTCTTTGTTTGGAATTAAATACTGTAGCTGAATATTCTTACCTTTAATGATTCAGGCTATCACTGCTATGGCAGTTAAGCACGGCTTGCAGGCAATAGATCGTGGGTCCTGACTCGCACCTCTGGATTTTTTAAATCTATGTGCGAATGATAATTTCTATATGATTATCACTTGCTTACGGTGAAGAAAAACATCGTGAGGAAACCTGCATGTCTTAGAAAATCTAACCAATTTTCGAAAGATATGTGAAATCCGCCAACCTGCATTTGGCCACCATTGCGGTTTACGGCCTGAATGCCCAGGAGTGGGACGTCAAAAGGGCTAAATAATTATATTATTATTATTTAATGTTTCAGGATTCGTTCTGGCTCGAGCAGTACTCGTGGGCGTTGTTCAAGGCGATGTCCCACATGCTGTGCATCGGCTACGGCCGCTTCCCCCCGCAGTCGCTCACCGACATGTGGCTTACCATGCTCTCCATGATCTCCGGGGCGACCTGCTATGCCCTGTTCCTCGGTCATGCGACCAATCTCATCCAGAGTCTTGACTCTTCACGCAGACAGTACCGAGAAAAGGTAATTTCGAAATACAAAGTCCTTTATTGACGTCCACCGCACATTTTGTATTTTTCTGATAGCCGAAATAATCTGCTTACGACTTGGAAATCAAAGCTCTTCACCATTATATAATGACAATTAAGCAGTTTTTAGATAAACGGCTGATGAAAATATTCAGTGTGCGGAACTTGCATTTTCATTGAATTCCATTAATCGCTACCGATCTAATCTTTTTTTAAGAAAACATTGAAAGTAAATCGTTATGAACACCTGCTCTGCATTAACTTAAACAAAACTTTAAATAGGTATTTGGAGTTTCGCACTTTCAATGGCAGAACTTCAGATTGAAAACTCAAAAAGCTTAAAAAACAAGTCTCCTTGAAATGCATGTGTTTGACTAAAAAAACTTTGAATTCCATCTAATAAGCCGATCACTAAATCCTTCATTGCCTGTTTCAGAGATTAGACGTGAGTACAGAGAGAATGTTCGTTTAGTGTATCACTGGTTGTTCTCACTGAAACAAAATCATCAGCACCATTGTTCATACCTTCATATAATAACAGTCATAAGTGTACACATTCTACATTATTAACGGGTGTTCATAACAATTTACTTCATGGGTCTTACTAACAATCTGAATTTGCTTGATAGGGTGTTGTGTTTGGTCGTGACTCGGTTGTTTTCGGTTGTGTAGTTTGCGTATTTGATTGTAAAACGAGGTCTTTAACAGTCGATGGTTTTAGAAGATGCATGATATAAGCTACACGTGCGTGTTGGAGCCGATACATGAACGACGTAGGTATTTTATAAACATGTTTTTTTTCGTTTCTAGGTGAAGCAAGTGGAGGAATACATGGCATACCGCAAGTTGCCGCGCGAGATGCGGCAGCGTATAACGGAGTATTTCGAGCACCGGTACCAGGGCAAGTTCTTCGATGAGGAGCTGATCCTGGGCGAGCTCAGCGAGAAACTCCGCGAGGACGTCATCAACTACAACTGCCGCTCACTCGTCGCTTCTGTCCCGTTCTTCGCTAATGCTGACTCCAACTTCGTGTCAGACGTCGTCACCAAGCTGCGTTACGAAGTGTTTCAGCCTGGTGAGTTCTTATATATGATCATCCATGGAAATCAGACTATGAAAGTGATCTGAAACAAAATGATAAGTACTTATTTATACATTTTTGTCTCTACACTTCATCCTAAACCTACGAACGAAATCCTGTAAGCAGGACTTACGCAGTTATTCGAGCAGCAATATTATTGCTCACCTACTTGTACAAGTCTGTCTAATTGAAACTTTTATTCATTTATGTCATTATATTTTCAGGGGACATCATCATAAAAGAAGGAACCATCGGAAGCAAAATGTATTTCATACAAGAGGGCATCGTGGACATCGTAATGGCGAATGGCGAGGTCGCCACCAGCCTCTCGGACGGTTCATATTTCGGCGAAATCTGTCTTCTCACGAACGCTAGAAGAGTGGCCTCCGTCCGCGCCGAAACATATTGCAACCTATTCTCCCTGTCCGTGGATCACTTTAACGCCGTTCTCGACCAGTACCCTCTGATGCGGCGCACCATGGAGAGCGTCGCCGCCGAACGACTGAACAAAATAGGCAAGAACCCGAACCTTGTGGCGCACCGGGAGGACGACACGACCTCCGAGGGCAACACGATCAACGCGGTAGTGAACGCGTTGGCCGCCGAGGCCGAGCACGTGAGCCTGTCGGACGACAGCGTGGCGCGGCTGTCGGAGCGGTCGCTGGGGCTGGCGCTGCAGCCGCTGCAGGCGGCGTCGTGCCGCATGGCGGGCGTGGCGCTGCCCGGGCTGGGCGTGGCGGCGGCGCTGCCGCGGCCCAAGTCCGAGCACGACTTCAGCGCCGCCGCGCCGCTCGCCGCCGCCGGCGCCGCCTTCCACAAGTCCGACGCCGGCATCGCGCCCTGACGCCGCACGCTCTGCTAGTGCGCGACCCATAGCAATACTAGGCTTAGTGCGAGCCCCTCGCTAGATCTAGCGTAGGCACGAGTATTATAGCTGCGACTTCGCCGGGCGCGGACCGCCGCCCGTTGAATCTCATTTTGTGATCTTATACTTAATTCTCCTGTGTTATAATTTAGGTTAAATTTTATATCATTGACGCTGTGAGAAATCGAATACGTGACGTATTCCGATTGTATAGATATATCTGTTATATATTGAAGGATGATAACTATTGAATCTTTATAGAGATACCTTGCCATTAAAACGGAAATAATTATATAGACTAGACTGAAATGTAAAGATATCACTATTTTATGCTTTGTTGGCGTATGAAATAGACCTCTATTGTTGATGCGGAATATTCGATGGCGGAGATAAAGTACGAAGTGTAAAAACGTTCCTGATAATCACAACTTGGAGATTATTAAATATATTCGAAGTTTTTATGTATGTTGGATCGTGGGAGGATAGATATGGGGCTAGGCATACGGCCGCGCTGTAACACCATGTGGAACCGCAATCTCAGAGGCAACAACGCGTGTCTGTCGCAAGACCGAGTTGCCTTGTTCTCAGTAGCAAATTAGGATGAGTAGGAACGCTTGTATCCTGGTAGCGGGCGGTGAGCAGGCAGCGCGCCGCGGCCGGCCTCGCCGCGCACACGCACAACTAAACGAGCCTCACGCGCGACTCCAAATAGCACACGGTTGCTTTCTTCATTTTAATTATAAGTAGTAATATCTACCGGTACTCGGCATGATTAGCGCAAACATACTCTCGGTTTCTTAAGTAGAGGTGGATCAGTAGCGCTTCGAATCTTTGGAGAATCGTTTCTGTATGTAAATATTGTAATATCGAGGATTCGCGTTAGCGCGGTTCGTTTGAACGGAGTGTCAGCGGGCGTTCGCTCGAGCGGTCCAGTCAATTATTCCGGACGCTCGCGTCGCGTCACGGACGTCTCGGTTCTCGTTGCACTACCTACACTTCATACCTTGTTTTTAATTGTAGGTGAAAATAATTTATTGTCGATAGTGAACATTTCGTAGGAGTAAGTAGGCCGGAACGTTAACAAATTCGGACGAATTACATTATAATTAATTGTGATAGAGCAGCAGCGATCGGCTGCGCGGGCCGTCCGGCCGCCGCCGCCGGCTCGGTGACACACGGTAGACGGTAGTTAGCTCGACGTTGTGCATGACACTCACATCATTCTTTGACTTGAACTTTGGTCTATCATTTGACTCTTCGATAGCCACTTTAGTTATTTCTATCTGGCAAGTTAAACGGCTTCGCAACGCTTATAAATTTTTAACTAACTAGCCTAACTTAGGTAAATAAATGAGCGACATATCCTAGAGAGGCTCTATACTGTGAGATTAGCGCGGTGTCGCCGAGTCGACGGCCCCGCCGGCCTCGGTTACTGCACGAATCATCGTTGACTAATTCTTATAGTGTCATGACAATTTGTAAAGATGATTTTGCAAATGTTGACTTTTTAGCCAAAATATAGATAATGATGACGAACCAATACGCAGTAGCTTACTTGTAGATGAACGCAGCCTAGTTTTCAGTTTTGGCGACCACCTAACACCAATAGATACTTTGTAATCATAAGATATTTATACTTACAATAAATTTTATTGGTCTTAGCAGAGTGACTAACTGTCAATTTATCTACAAAGAGAAATATAATTGCGTTTCATTCCCAGAAGCATTTATTTATTGTTGTGTTAACTACCCTTACATACCGCTTTTGTAAATTATATAAATTTTATAGAAGAGATCTATTTTTATTGTGAAGTTGATGCACTGGGTGTAAGGAAATGAAAAACCTATTACTTACTTATGAAATAATTTCTTTTTAATCTGAACTGTTATTTGTTACATATTTTAATGACTTCTGGTAACTATTTGTCACCAAAAGTGCTCATCGCTGTCAAGAAAAATTAGAGAAAAAACGCATTAAAGAATGAAGAAAACCGTCAGCTTCTTTTATTCTAGTCCTTTTTAACCCCCGACGAAAAAAGAAGGGTGTTATAAGTTTAATATGTGCATCTGTGTATCTGTGTGTCTGTCTGTGGCATCGTAGCGCCCAAGCGGATGAACCGATTTAATTTTGTTTTCTTTTTTTTTTAAGTATTCTGATCGAGAGTGTTCTTAGCTATGTTTCATGAAAATCGGTTCAGCCGTTTGAATATTATCAGCTCTTTTATAGTTTTAAAAGTCGTCGCATCGGGGACTTTTAAATTTTCAATTTAGTGTTATTACCCGACTACCGCAAATTCCGTCGGTAGGAAGTATAACGCATTTTGATGAATGAGTTGTCAATCGATTCGCTATTATATAAGTAGACTAGCGCCCGTATTCACAAACACCTCTGAGGTCTTACTATTGACTACTAAGTAGGTACTTACTAAATGGGTCTTACAAAGCGCGCTAATGAACTCACAGCACATTGAGAAATTTCAAACTTTCTATACTTATAGTGTTGGTCCCAAATAAATTGTAAGTACTTAATACTTAAAATAAAATTTCTTTGGTTCGCCCCTTACCGTGAGTTTGCTTTGACGAAATACTTAAGTAAGTAATTTACATCGATTTATGCACCGCACAAAATAGAGAGATTACTTAATCATAAGTCGGTGTTGGTATGAGGTAAGTACGTATGTCTCGTCAGTGCAAACCGTTAGTTTTGAAAAAGTATTGTTTGTGAATAAGACCATAACTTGTACTAACTCAATACTTACTAGGTAAATGAATGGAAATTAAATATTAAAAATAGAGAATGTGCAAACCGCTACATTAAAAAAATACGTACCTATACCTAATAACTTCAATAAAAACACAACACGTTCTAAAAAGAAAAATAAAAATACAATCAATAAATTTAACCCACTCAATAAAATTTTATTTTCCCGCCAAGAAGACCAAAATTCAAGTGCGCGATTCGCTTTTTTTACGGTAAATGAAAAAGTTTTGTATTTACGGTATTTACACTTGCACAACTGGTGTTTCTTTGAAGTACCATTTTTAATATTGGTGGAATTGTGTTTTTTTTAATATGTAATGTGGGCACAAAACTCGTAAATCATGATTTTCGGGTTCGAAAAGAAGAGTGGTGAAATGTCAGTAAAGTATCCGCCACGTTTGGGCTAGCCCTCGGCTAGCCAAAGGCCTTTATAATGTTTGATGCATATATAAAACTTTAAAATACTATTAAAACGAGACACTGGCTAAATGCGAACGAAATGGCTGCTTGACGAAAGAAGTACTAAATAGTGTCACTGTCAAATCAGACTATCTGTCATGGATTTTTAGTTGGTTTTATCATGCGTGGTAATTTACGAAAAGAGAACTTTCTATCGTGTTTCGAAGTATATATCCTCGTCAAAGTGGAAGCCAATACGTGACAATAGTGGTTAAACTATAGGTACTTACTTGAAAGCAGATAATTTATGAGAAATTCCATTATACTCCATCATGTCCACACGACGAGCTAGAATTAAAGCTGTTACTTCATTGCCACCTCGGAGAAGGAATGTCGACAGTGCTGATAGCGTTAAAAGTAAGGCGCAAACAAAAGATGAAGCAGAAAAGGCAATTAAAAGTCCTAGGACACCCCGAGGTACGAAAACTCAAGAGGAATCTGAGAACAACTCGCCCGCGAGAAAACTATCCTCTCCTCTGAAATCACCTCGAGTACTAAGTAATACTCCAAAAGCGCACAGTATAGAACAGGTGACTTCGTTATCTACAGAAGTCGCAAAAGAAAATGCTACAGCAGTACCCAAAATATCTGAGAAAGTATCTGTTATTACCAGTACATCAAGTCTCAATGATTCTAACTTGTTCCGTTCACCTAAATCAGTAGGTAGTCCGTTAAGGAGGCCAGTTGCTTCGCCCCTGGTGCATACAAGGGTAGATACTGATGCAAAAAGGTTGAATACTCCTGAAAAACATGATAATTCAAAACAAATTATCACCAAGCCAGCTCAGGTACATGAATATCAATTAAATATTGAGAAGAATGCTACTGGTTCTGCTGTCAGTGAAGTATCGGATGGTATGTGTATTTTATTGATATACTTATTATATGACTTTGCCTATGTGGATCTTAGAATGGAATTTTACATACAAACTTCCAAGTTTTATTTTCAAGACAATAGGTAGCCTTCTCCAAGGTTCAATCTACCCAATTGCAAAATGCTTCGAATATGGTTCAGTAGTTTAGATGTCAAAAGGTAACAAATAGACACACTTACTTTCAACATTTATAATATTATTTTGGATTCAGTAAGTGCATAAAAAACTAATATTATTTATTTATATAATAATCTCATAGGTACTACAAGTTCTTTTATAAGTAGCCTTTTGACTTGCCATGTAAGGTGAATAAGATAAGATTTGTGGAAAGTAGAAAAGAGGTCTTTACACAGAAATGGGGTCCAAAAATACACAAATGTTAAATATATATGCAATGCATTATATATCTATATTGCAGATTATAATGTGCCAAGTGTCCCTGAAAGTATTCCCGAGCATGATGTCATGGATGGCATAGTTCCACTGCAACCCATAGCCAGTGCTCCCAAGCCCATAGCGTTGCTGAAAAATGAAATAATCTCGGAGAATGCTGAAGTGTTGTTTGATCCTATTGTGCCATTGCCTTCACCCAGCAAGGTGAGGCCGAAACTTCGGCCGGCGCCAAGGCTTGCTCCATTGAGGAGGAATAGTGTGCAGGTTTGTAAACTAAACTAAACTCACATGGATAAAGATATCCATGAATTGTATTTAATTAGCGCAAGACAGGGAAAAATGATGTAATTTGGAGGAGGGCTTAACCCAAAAGGGGTCCTGAAATCTTTTTATTTTAGAATTTGTATTTTTGTTCATATTTTGTATAGTTCATGTACGAGGGATGCCTTTTAAGTTTTGTCGTTTGAAGAAAAAAACACAACTAGAACCTTATAGTACTTTTTATTGTTTTTCAAAGTATTCACCACGTAGCTTAATACACTTTTCCATTCGCTCAAACCAGTTATTATAACATTTAATCCACTCTAAAGTGGGGGTGTTCAAAATGGCTGACTTGAAAGCATCGACTGCTTCTTCACTGGACTGGAACCTTTGACCACGAAGACTTTTCTTAATTTTAGGAAATGTAAAAAAATCGTTAGGGCTTAGGTCAGGACTGTAGGGAGGATGGTCAAGAATTTCTACTCTTTCCTGCTTCAAATACTCAATCGTTTGACGAGCGCTGTGTGAACTTGCATTGTCGTGGTGCAGGATGATGCGTCGCTTTGAGTTAGATTTTCGAAGTTCGGCGATGACTTGTGGTAAACAAACTGTGGTATACCACTCTGCGTTAACCGTTCTACGATCATCAAGTGCAATAGTCGCAACATGGCCGGTTTTTCTAACGAACGTGGCCACCATCTTCTTTGAAGTGCTTCGAGAACGAACAACTTTAGTCGGCTTTGGCTCGTCTTGAAAGACCCAGATTGTAGATTGTTGTTTGGAATCAGGATCGTAGGCATAGATCCAAGATTCGTCACCACTGATGATGTCGTAGACGTGATTTGACTCTCCTCGGTTGAACCTTTGCAGAGTTTTCTTACACCATCTGACGCGGGCCGCCTTGTGATCGTCGGAAAGCAGATGCGGTATCCAACGGCAAACTAGCTTTCTTACACCAAGCGCTTCATGCAAGATCTTCTGAATGGTTGTCCCTGAGATGCCTAATAGAGCCTCTATCTCTCGATACGTCACATGACGATCTTCGAGAATTAGTTGTCTCACTCCAATGATGTTATCTTCAGTGAATGCAGATTTTGGGCGACCTTCGCGAGATTTGTCACTAACACTAGTATGTCCACCCTGGAATTCTAAATACCAGCGTTCGACAGTCCGCAGACATGGGGCTTCATCCCTGAATACAGATATTAGCTCTTCAAACACTGAAGCCGTGTCAGGCCTCTTCTAAAGTTGTAGAAAATTATTGCACGAACATTTTCCTTAGAAAGATTCATTTTCGTACGAAACCTGACAGATTCTAATCGACGCTGTGACTAAACAATAACATTAATCCTAATACATTCAACTGTTTTGAGATTCGAAATTTAAACACATTCGAATATAGAACAGTTCCAAATTCAAAATTGCCGGGAATTATGGAAACGACAGAACTTAAAAGGCATGCCTCGTATATGTCTCAGCCAACTAGCTTAATTCGCCGGTCAATCAACAGCCTAGCCACTTTACTAAACAGCGCCGTTCAACTAGTGGCCTGAATCATATTCAGCCATTTGATCAAACAGCTAGACAAATGACTTGGATCGATGACGTTTAATTACTTGCATAGCCTGTTCATTTCAATTTAGTTCCACTTTCTGCCACCTAGCGCCGAAACTCACCAAACTGTCAATATGGCGTCTGTAATAAACAACTTTGATGGAATAATTCTATTAGGTACATAGGTATTTTACGAAATTGTTTAGATCCACCGAACCTTCTTGCCGGATGGGATTTCTGTGGGGTCATAAAAAAAACAACCCTAACCTAAACCCATCCGAGTCGCTTTGCTTGGGTAGTATTTTGAAAAAGTTTTGTAGTACATACATAAATGTCAACCAGTTGCCTAAGCATTAGCCAGCCAGTTTTTTAAATGTTGTAACAGACGATACGGCCGATTATCATTTAGGCCGCTAGTTGAACGGCGCTATTTAGTAAAGTGGCTAGGCTGTTGATTGAACGAATTAAGCTACTTGGCTGCGACATATATACTAGGTGAAACAAAAAAGGTATACTATTTTTTTTGCAACTTAACTTTGTAAATCTCAAACTATCGGCTTTGTGGGACAGTTGAAGTACTAAAGGTTTTGTAGACTTGTGAAATCAGTCAACAGCTGTATTCCTATAATACCTTTTGTTTTTCAAGTTCCCTCCAAAGCTGATGGTTTTAGAATTACAAAGTTAAGTTTTGAAAAAAAAAGTATACCCATTATGTTTCACCTTGTATATCGCAAATAGTAAAATGCTTTGTTATGCTTAAAAAATTGTCTAATAATTTATGACACACTTGTCAAACCTGCATTATGAAATTCTCATAATAATTATGAAAGCACTACTGTTTACGAACCACATACATTATGTATGTGATATCAATTAAACAAGAGTTCCCTATATTTGCACAGCTGTGCATGTAAAACAATGTTTTGGTTGAAGTATTTGTTTGAATCAATATCACATTATGTGAAGTTTCTTCTGATATATTGCTCAATATTTGACTTGCTAACCACATGGTTGCAGGTTGAAATCCCGTGCAGAACAAATTATACTAATATTTTTTGTGCTGTAGTTTTTATTGTTTCTCAGATTATTACCTCCAATTGCATAGTACTTACCCATATTTGTGTGTTGCTTAGTGAGGGGCAAGCAGTGACTAAAGACGAAACATTTACACCAATTTATGTTGTCTCTTCTTTGACAATACCAAACCAAGTCAGAATGTAATGTCAATTTTTGTAAAAGCTTTGGAATATAGATGCGAACTTATTATTAACAAATAGCATTATTCTAGGGCAGTGCTAGTGAATCCGAAGACGAGAATCGCCGAGCACTGCTGAACAGCGGAGCCGGCACCCCGGCGCCGCTGCGACAACGACACGACTCACACACTTCACACAGCACCCTTCATTCCTTACAGAACAGGTGAGAGATCCACCAAAAAAAAAACAGTGCCGTCTAGGGACGCCCGAAAGAAGCGAAGCTTTGTAGCATAAAGCGTAGGAAATAAGCGTTAAAAACAGCTGCGGCGCGCGCGCCACCACTCTGTGTACCTATATATACCGTGTAACGCTACTGACGTCTGACGTTTAGCATGGTTTAGTTTAGTTTTATTTCAAAATACGGCGAGCGCTCCGAACTTCCGTATAGAAGCTTCGCTTCAAAATCTCATTGAGATGCAATGTGTGAATAAAGGCATTGGGCTCGGCTCCTATTTGATTGGCCTAACATACATACTTACTTGTACTAAAGACTGTCATTATTTATTTAGAACTAGCGGCCCGCCCCGGCTTCGCACGGGTACATTGCGGTTACATTATTCGAGTTTTAGTAAGGATCCCTAATTTTTTTGAAAATATATTATAGCCTATGTCACCCGGGGATAGTGCAGCTTCCCAACAGTGAAAGAATTTTTCAAATCGGTTCAGTAGTTTCGGAGCCTATTCATTACAATCAAACAAACAAAGTTTTCCTCTTTATAATATTAGTATGATATTCTTAGTAGATATGATACCCACTACTGAAATCTTGTATCTCTTAAGGGCTCATAAAAAATATTGTGTATCAAATTTTATTTTGTTTGAACTTCAACACTTGTTACAGAGAGGTGAACCGAGTCAGGAATGACTCGATATGCTCTGCAGTGAGCCAGGCTGCTGGGCAGCCACCAGTCGCCGCATCACCACACAAAGAGAAACACTATACCAAGTTAGTTTTATATTTATTATTTACTGTCTTTTGATCAAAGCATCGTTAGCCAAGTTTTTTTTTTTTTCTGAATGTCGACAACAGCGCCCCCTACCGCGTCCAACTATAGCTAACAACCATCCAGATGACCCCATAAGTACAAAATAAAAATGTCATCAAAATCGGTCTAGCCGTTTGGGAGAATAATCACGCGACGCGAGACACGCAAATCGAGATGTTATTTTAAGGATTAAAACCATGGTCATTCTATTGGCACACACAAGAAAGGGACACAGCTCCCTTGGCCGCTAATTCAGGGTATTTGTAATGTCAAAATAACAATCTTTTACCAAATGCATATTATGAAAATTAAATAAAAAAAAATTATATATTTTTCTCTTGTCTGTTTGTTCCGAATAATCTCCGAAGCGGCTGGACTGATTTTGAAGGGACTTTCACTGGCAGCTAGCTGATATTATAACGAGTAATAAATCGATGTCAAGTCCGTAAGGATCTTGGATTATTATATCATAATATCATACCAGTACAAAATTACATGTTGAAAGCATACTCAAGATCGCTCTCAGACTTAAATTCGATTTATAAATACCTACCTACGTCCTAGATATTGTTTGAATGTTTCGTAATCAATCCAGTTCAGGTATAAGCTCGCTGGTACAGTTTTTTTTTAAATACAAAATGTTGCTGGCCGTAGTGGCCATTACAACTTCACCTGGACAGAGGGCGAACGCAAAGTGCGTTCCAGCCAAAGAGACAGGGAAGGCAGCTAGCTCAAAGACACCACTTGGATCATGAGCTGCTGCCAAGCGAGACAATGGGGGTAAATCGACCACGGGATCGGAATTAATGATGGGACGTTTCACAAGTAGCGTGTGAAAAATTATATTATATAGCTTTTCATACGTAGCAACTGCTACCGACATATGCAGGAACTGTTAAAAATCATTGGAACTAAATCGTTAAGCGTTCGTTACTTCTCGGTTTTTATAATAAATCATCAACTCATGACTTTATAGGCTTAACAGCAACAGAAAATTCACTGTGAATATTATCATTTACTGTGAAAAATCACAGGTCAAATCACAGTGAAAGAAAAAATATATTTCACGTAATGAAAATGAATTAAAAGTAGCAATCATTTCCATGCCTAATCGAAATACAGTGGTACAGGGTGTGTGTATGTGTGCGCGTGCGTAGGTCGCGGCGCGGCGAGGCGGCGCGGCGCGGCGCGGCGCTGCGGCGGCGGCGCGAGCCCGTGCCGCGCGACGCGCTCACCATGTACGACCTCATCTTCTACAACCCCTCCGCCAACCCCATCGTGTGAGTATAAGCAAATAGTTGGCCGTCACTAGACGCCCGGCAGATGTAAAACATGTGTTGTGTAAAGGTACAACGATATACAACTGGAGAGATGTCATTGTCTTATTATATAAATCTTACATTTAGAAAATTTGGAAAGAAAATTGTAAATATTAAAAAATAATTAAAAAATATCTACTATAAACATTCATTGCTACGCCATAGGACACGCCGAGGATCTCCCCCTATTACATTTGATTGGAACCGAAATGCATTGAGAAAAACAATAATGACTGCAAACGATTTCGTAGTTCCGACTTTATTAAACTTTTAATAATTACGGCAAATAATTTATCGAAACGTGTCTTACACAAATCTTTTGTGTAATTATAAACCGTTTAGTGAAGAATACTAGGAACTTCTAAAGGCGTATTGGAGTTGCTTTTCTTAAAATTGTATATTTTGGTGATATTAAATTCTTTCTATTTTAGTATTTTTGAAGTTTCTTAGTATTTTAATAAGTATGCTTTACTAGACCGGATCAAGACGAGTTGAACCTGAAAGCCGCCAACGCGAAGGAGGAGAAAGCCAGACAGGACACCAAAGACGTAGACGAGGATAACCCCGACGACCCGCCCGAGCCCGGCGCCGCGCCCGTGCCGCAGATCAAGTTGGGCCCCAACGGAGAGATTATGCTGGACGAACAGAGCTTGGTATGTTCACAGACACGTACATTATTACAAACTAGTTCCTGCCCGCGACTTCGTCCGCGTAGACTTAAGTAAAGTATTCTATGTGTTAATCCAGATTATAAACTATCCGTATTCCAAATGTCATCCAAATCCGGTCAGTAGTTTTTGCGTGAAAGAGTAACAAACATACATCCATACTAACAAACTTTCGCATTTATAATATTAGTAGGATGTTTATTGTGACAGGTGATAAACCACTCGGACACACGTAGAGTGTCCAGCAGCGTGGTGCACGAGGGCGGGTGGAGGGGCGGCGGGGTGGGGGCGGGGGCGGGGCGGTACCGGCGCACGGCGCGCACGGCGGAGTGGAGCGACGCGGAGACGGTGCGCTTCTACCGCGCGCTCGCCGCGCTCGGCACCGACTTCATGCTCATGGAGCCGCTCTTCCCCGGACGCACCAGGCGCGACCTCAAGCTCAAGGTCATTGACACCCTCTTCCATCAAACTACGTTTACCTCAAGGGCATTGACACCATCCTCAAAACAACTATAATTTTTATTTTTGTTTTGGCTTCGTTTTTCGCATTTAACCGCTGTCAAGTTAAATATTGATAGCCGATTGGTTAATTAGGCTCGTCTCGCGGGCATAAGGTTCCGGGTTCAATCCCCGTATCGCACCTCTAGGGTTTTGAAATGTATGTGCTAATTATTATTTCAATATGATTATCACTTGCGTACAGTGAAGGAAAAACATCGGGAGGAAACCTGCATGTATTAGAAAATTTAACTCTTTTTCGAAAGACTTGTGTAATCCGGCAACTCGCATTCGGGCAGCGTGATAGGCTATCCCTCTCGTACTTGAATACCCCTCGTATTACGGGAAGGCCTGTGCCCAGAAGTGGGTCGTCAAAAGTGCTAAATTATTATAAATAATACTAGATGAAACAAAAAGGGTATACTATTTTTTGCAACTTTGTAATTCTCAAACTATCGGCTTTGTGGGACAGTTGAAGTACTAAAGGTTTTGTAGACTTGTGAAATCTGTCAACAGCTGTATTCCTATAACACCTTTTGTTTTTCAAGTTTCCTCCAAAGCCGATAGTTTTAGAATTACAAAGTTAAGTTTTGAAGAAAAAAGTATACCCTTTCTGTTTCAACCTGTATAAGATAAATAAAATAATGATAGATGCTGATTTAAATTTCCTAATATCCAGTTCAAGAAGGAGGAGCGCGTGAACGCCGCGCAGGTGGACAAGGCGCTCCGCACGTCGTCCAAGTGGGACGCGACGCGGCTCATCGACGAGTTCCGGGCCGAGCGCGAGGCGGCCGAGCGGCGCGCGCGCGACGAGCGCGAGCGGCTGCAGCGCGCCGCGGGCGAGCGGCGCCAGCGCGAGCGGGCCGCGCGCGACCTGCGCGTGCGACAGAGTCAGTACCACCTAATAAATGGACGTAGTCTTGCAAAAGGGAACCAAAAATCACCCGGTGCAGTGAGCCGAGGGGCTACGCTCGAGCCGCTGCGCCAAGCGGTCGTCAATACTCACTAGATATATATACCTACCTTATATACCTACCTTTTCCATAGTACCAGCGTAAGTATGCAGCTAAGACGTGTCTTTTGTCACGGATTATGTCGCACCGAGTCACTCATTCTCTTCATTCATAAGAAATAATGAGACAATCAAAGTGGTCACCGCGTTCGTCGTCACCTTATTGGAGGGGGAGGAAGACAAACTATGTCAAAGCTTATAATTTATTCTAATGAATAAAATGAAATGCCTGGCAATCACACCGGTTGCACCGTCCCAAATTAGATGTATCTGTCATTATGGCCTAATTATGGAATAATTTTATTTTAATATGCCCTGCTCTGATGGGCTCGCTTGAACACGCCTCACATACCGCTGGCCTCAACTCGTCATGAAAAATAGCAGCGCACACCCCACATATAATAGGAAAAGATAGATCAATGACATGAACAAGACAGATGACATGAAAAGTAAACTTTAACTTGACGTTATAGCCGTGAGTTCGCACTGGACGAAACATGTTGGCGAATCTTATTGTTGTTTCAATTTATTGTTTTCATAAAATAGAGACAACAATATGTTTCGCCAACATGTTTCGTCCAGCGCGAACTCACGGTAAGGACTCTATCGCATTGATAAGCTATGAAATTCGTTCGCAGGTCGCGCATCAAGAGCATTAGATTCTTCCATCCTACCCGGCGTGCTCCATAGAAAACAGGACGCAGGACTCACCGCGGACGAGATTATACACCGCCACGTCAGGGCCAAAGCGCGAGCGAAGGCTAAACAGAAGGTGGATCAAGAAGCGACGCCTGCACCGCCGGTGAACATAGCTCCCGCACCACAACCACAATTAGCCACGTTGACTCTCATAAACAATACCCCCTCGTCACAAGACAGAAGAACAGCCAGCTCGGACATGGCCTCAATACTAAAAGTCGATGCGAAAACACAAACGAAACCGCCAGAAATTTTAAATAGCGCGCCCGTTGTGCCTTCGAACATCGAGACCGGGTCCTTAGTGGTGCTCACAGTGAACGACCCCAACTCCCCGTCAAAGAAAATGCTGCAAACGTACATAGCGCATGGCGGGGGCAGATTAACACCTGTAGCTTTGCCTACTTCGTTCCTGAACTCCGTGGTGACGTATATGAAGAAAGGTACGCCTAAGAGTACTGTGTCGGCTGCGTCCTCCCCGCATTTGACGTCTCCGAGCAGTGTTGCCAGCCACGACAGCCGGGCGTGTTCGACACCAGGCGTTATTCAAATGAGCGGGTCGCCGGCGAAGCGACAGAGACATAGTTCGTATACTATTACCCAATTGTGAGATCGCATGCAGACTGATTAGCATAATAAAATATAAACTGCTGTAAGATGAGAGTTAAAAGCCTTACTTTCGGTACCGCGTAGCTAATAATGGCTAATAATTAAGCCACCAATAAAATTTGATAACCAATAACATTGCTTGATATCCTCGTGATAGTATAGGTGCTTTTTCATCATACGCAGAAATGACAGCTCTTATTATATTTTGTATATTTCGTACACATTACGTAGGTAATCGATTAAGCGTTTTAATTTTTTATTATGGATTACGATTAGGGATTACATTCCGTAATGCATCTTAGCGTCACCCTCGTGTATTTAGTTCAATGTATTGTAGTATTTTTACTGTTCTTTATATCATTGTCAATATGTTTTGATCTCAGTAGAGTAACAATGTAAAATAAGGATCTGAGTACATTCAGTCGTTAATTGTTTTGAATTAGGGATCTATTATCGATAAAAGGTTTTCTATCCACTGTCCCTTAATCTTGGATTTGCGGATACATTTCGTATTTCTCAACTGTGTATCCTGTTTGATGGCTGTATTCTCAATTAACACCATGCCGACAGTAATCGAATTTAATAATTACAAAAACTTTTGTTAATAATGTATTGGATATGCTCGAGCATCGTATGAAATAATAAATTGTTTAAAAAAAGTTTGTTGTCTGACGCCACGATCTTACACCCAAACCCTAGATTGATTAGGAAAGATTCAAACGATTCTGTATATCAACTTTATATGTTAAGAAGAGTTTACATAACTATTGATTTTTGATCAAAAAAGTTCGGTCCGAGCGTTATACAGCATTATAGGATGACCATGGATTTAATAATTGAGTAAAATTAGAATTCATATTTTTTTTCTCTTTAGATTGCCTAATAAGAATGATAATCCTAGACATCAGCGACTTAATACGAGTCACAAAAATAATAATTAAAATCGGTTCAGTTGTTTTTGAAGTATTCATATAAGTTATTTTTACCTACGATATACCGTTTACGAGATGAGGTTTTGCATACCATTTTTAAGCAATCACCATACAACTTGATTTCTTGTCACGACTTTAGTTATATAGTCAAACATTTTTCGTTATGGAAATAGCTATGGAACCCTACATGTGCGTGCCGCGACACGGCCTTGACTGATTTTCTTAAATAAGGCAAAGTTTGGTACATATTATTTTTATTTACTTACAACATACATAGTTTAAAAATATTTCTATAATTAAATCATCAGTGCGCTTCGACTACCTCGTGGGGGAACCACTGCGACGCCTCGAGGCTGTCCCAAAGCGATAATTCGGGGTCCAAGAAGTCTTGATTCAGTTGATCGATATCTATAATTTTTTTGTGTTCTGTAATTTACATAATATCGTAGTTTTAAAAACTGTAGTGTAATTATAATAATGAATAGTACGTGTTATGCTGTTGATTTAAAATATGTTTCAAATGACAATCTGTTGCAAATATCTCCATCAAAATGTAAGGTCGTTTAGACCTGGAAAGGTATTCACTTTGAACGGAAAGTTTCCGATGTCAGAAACCACAGCTTCCATCCTTCTTCTAATTCATTTGTAAGATAAGGATGAAAGCTATTATTTCCAATTGCTATTGTTTGAATATCCCCCCTGTAATATTTAAAAATTTCAAGGATTCGCTTGATATCTTGCGTATTACAATCGGAGCACATGGGCTCATAGCAGTGCCGGATTAAGCAAGCGCGGGGCCCGTAGTCGGTTACCGAGTGCCCGACATGGATTGTCTTAGTAGGAAAAGTTGTAACGTTTCACGTTTTTGTGACATCAAGTAAATTCAATATACCACATCTTAATAAGTTTCACTCAAAAAATTTCGCTCAGGCAGATATGAGTGGGTTTAAATATGCGGGGCCCCCTTTCGCGCGGGGCCCGTAGCAATTGCTACTCTTGCTACATGGTTAATCAGGCACTGGCTCATAGACAAAGTATAAAAAGAGGGACACTTACCAACTAACGCCAGTTCGTCAGACTGCGCCTTTGCAGCGGCCGCTTGAGCGGGATCGACAGCAGGCGAGGCTTGCACGGCCGCGGCGCTCTGGTCCCCCTGCCCATAGTAGCCAGACCACGCTGAATAATTCTGCCAATAGGCTGACGGATCATAATATTGGTTGTACTCCTATAATCACAACTGTTCGTCAGTACTGAACTATACTCTATTTTTAAGCCAATGATGATTATGAATGCTAATGCAAGCTTAGAACAGTCAGGTTTCTAGACCGAAGCAATTGTTGAACTAGTATTCCGAAGCCAATAGTTTACAGACCGATTTTTCGAAGCATTAACACAGCGGTATTCGGTGATGCACACGTATGAGCTATAAGCGCAAATCCAAGCTATAGTGCAAAGTAAAATTCTAAACAAAAAAAAATCCAAGAATTTTTAACTTTCCAGAAACGTTTTCTTATATTTCTTAATTAATAGAATAAGAATTATATCAAAGAAGACAAAAGGATATTCTAAATTTATAATGTATTGTTTCTTAATATTTTATTTGGAAAGAACAACATTTTTTTTTAAGTTTCAGTGAATCGTTGGCGAGAATATTGTAATAATACTTAAATATGCGCTTTACGATTTCTCAAGTAGGCATGATCTTCTTTTCACATAAGTACATAAGCAACTCTATTATTTATAATTAACAAATCATGACCTGTACAGACAATGAACACTGCTCATAATAATATAGTAAGTAGAAAATGACCACTAGTCCATTAAAATTCGAATTCCTTCAGAATGTTTCTAAATGCATGAAAATTATGTTTAAACCATACCGTCCCACTGTTATAAGTGGGGTTAGACGCCGTTGTCGTCGATTGGCTCTGTGTAGTAATAGCACTCTTGGGCTTGGGCACTGCGGTGCATATTTTTAATGGTTTGTTACCAAGTCCCGTGTAACCATTCATTGCGTATAAGGCGTTGCGCTGTTCCTCTTCCTTGCCGAACCTTACGAAACCATAACCCTTTGTGTAGCCTGAGCTATCCAGTATCACTGTAACATAGAAAAAATGTGTCTAAGAATGACTTTTTAGTGCCTATTCAATAATATGGCATATGCATTTTGTGAATTCTTTCTTTTAGCTTGATTTTATTTATATTAGCAAAGAGAATATGTTTATATTCTAATAAGCTGATTTGCTATAATAATAAAGATTATAATAGCAAATCAGCTTATACCTAAAAGGGACTTGTATTGAGCTATTTATTATTAAATTCCCTTACCTTTAGCAGTTTTTATAGATGAGTACTTAGATGCAAATACCCTGTACAGAGAATAGTCATCAACGTCTGGGCTCAGGTCCCCCACCCACACGGAGAATTCCCTCTCTGTCTGCATGTTGGTTCGAGCTTCCCTCGACGCTGTGTTCAGCCTGAACCTCACCACTGGGAATGTGCCTGGTATAGGTTTGCCATTCAACTTGTGCATGGTATCTACGGATTCTTCATCTGTCTGTTATAAAAACAGGAATTAAGTGTCTTAATATGGTTTTAAATAAGAAGATACTATACAGAGAGGTAGCATTACATGTTTCTTTTACTTTAAATTAATGACATTTAGACATTTAGAATAACATTTGCAATTTTTTAAAGATTAACTCGACTTATGAAGGCAATTCTGATGTACTGAAATGACCACTTCTGACACAAAATGAAAACTATTGTCTTGATCACGGTACAGCTCGGAGAAGGGTAGCAAAACAGTTAAGTTTAGCTGTGTTTTGAACATTTGAGGCAAGTCTAGAAGGGTTCCAATTGGTTTGGCCATGTAAAAGTAATAATATTCGATAAAATATGGTGTGGCAAACTAAAACTACCACTGCGGTCTGCAATCTGATGTATTAGTTCACACCAGACCATCATACCGCACCACAAACCGTCCAGTTGTTTCTGTGCTAGCAGTGGGTGATCACTGAATGACGACTGAACTGATGAACCACATGAGTGGATCTGTTCAGTACCGCACCAAGTTCAATGTGTAAAACAATTGAAACCAGTGTACTGGTTATAACAGTGAACCGCGTTTGTGGTTTGATAGGACCAAATCCGATCGTCTGCTTGTACTATTAGTTTGCACAAACTTTAATTAATAAAACTATAAAACCTGAAAATGAACAAAGGCATATCCAGCTGGCTCTCCAGTAAATTTGTTCCTCATCACTTTGACTGCGAGCGGACGTTGTCCCAAGCGATTGAAAGCAGCCATGATGAAGCTCTCCGTCATGTTGGGCTCCAACTAAACAAATCATTTTTTTTTTCCATAAACTTAAATATACTAGCCGTTATTCTGAAAACTAATATGACAAGCAATTCCGCATGCCACACACATGGACGCCCGCATGTAAAACGAGGCCGGATATATAATATACTTATGTAATTGGCGTATATTAGTGGAATATAGAATCTTAATAATGTAAATAAACAAAAACTCACGCTGCCCATCCATAATTGACATTGCATAGACATTTTTATACCGCTAGTAAGTTCAACTTTCTCGAATTTGTCTCTACCGAGATTTCCGACGTTTCGCTGTGTTAATTAACAATTATTTAGAATATTCTATTATTATTTTTTATACACCACGACAAGCCATCCATAACTAAACTCAAAGAGAATCACAGATTATGTAGCAAGCTAAAGAGAATATAATAGAGAAACTAAACTAATTGAATACATAGAGCAGAACTTTGACAGTTCTCTCTATGGCATAGAGTTGATAAATAACAAGAAGAATATAATCTTATTGATCTATATCTATACAAATAAATAAAATTGGAGTGTCTGTTTGTAATATCAAAATAACACCTTTTCACTGAATGCATATTTAAGTACATACGACACCTATAGCAAAAACGTGATTTAATTTTTTTTTGTCTGTCTGTCTGTGTGTTTGTTCCGGGTAATCTCCGAAACGGCTGGACCGATTTTGACGGGACTTTCACTGGCAGATAGCTGATGTAATAAGGAGTAACTTAGGCTACTTTAATTTTTGAAAAACAATTAGGGTTCCGCGTAAAAAAATAAAACACATGAAATCAAAGAGTATCCCCGAAACGGGTGGACCGATTTTGACGGGACTTTCACTGGCAGATAGCTGATGTAATAAGGAGTAACTTAGGCTACTTTAATTTTTGAAAAACAATTAGGGTTCCGCGTAAAAAAATAAAACACATGAAATCAAAGAGTATCCCCGAAACGGGTGGACCGATTTTGACGGGACTTTCACTGGTAGATAGTTGATGTTATAAGCAGTAACTTAGGCAACTTTTATTTTAGAAAAACAAAATTAAAAAAAATGAAGGAATGGGTCCTGGCGCGCGGGCTCACAACGCGGGAGCGGGCTCAGCTATTAGAGAATAAAATATGAAAATTGGAAAATTACTATGTCAATGTCAAATACCAATATATTTGACAAAAAGCAATTTCATTCATTCTTTCGATGGCTGCCACAGATTTCATAGAGAAGTAGTAGTGGTATTTACTTGATTAGTCGATTAATTGTATAATAGTTTTATGGGAACTTTATCCCTAAAACAAATTCATCATCGTACGTCATATTATTACCATTATTTAATAGTTGTACTTGGTTGACATAACGCGCGTAGTAAGAAACGAACAGTCTACTTTGACAACCAACTTGTTTGTCTGTCAACGAATGACGTTTGCTTGCCAAAAGAAAGTTCCAAACGAGTGCCACCAGGCACTAAACTCACTCAGTAAAGTTTACCTATGGTTTACCTCGTTTACTTAACTCATGATAAGATACGACCGACAAGTGAAAAGTTTTATCTAAATTTGTGATATTGGCATGTTAGTATTCTCTTTGATTTTAGTTTAACCTCGTTAAAATATTGATTACCTTAACTGCAAGTCTACGAGCAAGTTTATCCAAGGTAATTATAACATTTACTTGCCATTGTCATTATGAGGTTGACCTCATTAACTTGAGTTAAATCTCAAAAATGTCACGACTTGATAACATTGACGCATTAGAAAAGCAATTAGCAGAACTACAAATGACAAAGGAGGCAAACAGTCCCAGCAAAATTAAAAAGATACCTCCAGCGGTGCCACCAAAAAAGAAAGCCCAGCCTCAAGTTCCCCACAGCGCTGTGGTAAACTCATTACGGGAACCATCGTATTCGTCAAAAATACTTCCAGCAAATAACAATTTAACTACACACAACAGCACTCCAAGCACCACACGGACTATACATAAAGAATATGCAAATGTAAATCAACTGAATTTACCTCCTCTCAATAATAATTCACGGAGACAAAATGTGCCAATGCTATCAAAGAGCTATAGCGCAACATACAGCAATGTAGCTCCATATAGAAGCAATGACAACCTGCCAGCTGTACCACCGCCTCCGCCACCACCTCCACCTCCATCTATTTCAATCTCATCATCCAAGCCTTATAATGTAATACAAAATAACGATGAATATCTACCACCACCATCACCTGTCAGCTCTAACTATAGCGAACTGGTGAGAGCAACTGCCAACATAAACTATAATCAAGAAAGGCCAACATATCCACCAATATATCAAAACGAATTTCCAGATTATGGTGTTTCTCAGTCCTCCACATATGAGTCACTTTATGAGCCAATTAACCCACGCCCACACAGCAACCTATCATCTCAATCTAATTCCATTCCAAATTATCGTAACAATTTACCAACCGCAAGTAAATCACCACTTCATAAAGAAGAAGAAGTGGATGCACTTACTAACCTTCTCGTCAAGTCTATTTCGGACAGCCAGGATTTAGATGTGTTTGGAATTTGTATTAAATGTGATGAAAAAGTAATTGGAGAAAGTTCCGGATGCACAGCTATGGGAAATATGTATCACGTGAAATGTTTTTGTTGTCATCATTGTAATGCAAACTTGCAGGGAAAACCATTTTATGCTGTAGAAGGTCAGCCTTATTGCGAAACTGATTATTATGAAACATTGGAGAAATGCTCTGTATGTGATCAGCCGATTCTGGATCGGATTCTTCGTGCTACGGGCAAACCTTACCACCCTAATTGCTTTACTTGTGTAGTATGTGGCAAGAGCCTTGATGGCATACCATTCACAGTTGATGCCATGAATCAAATACACTGCATCGAGGATTTCCACAAAAAGTTTGCGCCACGTTGTTGTGTATGTGAACTTCCAATAATGCCTGAAGAAGGTGAAGAGGAAACTGTGAGAGTAGTGGCTTTGGATCGTAGCTTCCACGTGCGATGTTACCGGTGTGAAGATTGTGGGCTCTTGTTATCTTCAGAAGCAGAAGGTCGAGGTTGCTACCCACTTGATGATCACATTCTTTGCCGAAACTGCAATGCTCATCGTATCCGTCTATTGACTAATGTCATGACAACAGACCTATAAAAGTATTGAGCTATTTATATTATTTTTCGTTTCAGTAATGCAGTAATTTGTAAGCTTATTGCCATCATTTAGACAGCTTAAATGCAGCTTAACAGACTTATGATATATATTTTTTTTTACTAGTAGATGTAAGAGATTGCTATACGTATATGAGTGATATTTGATTGTAGTTATTTAAAAGAAAAACATATTTCTGATAAAGGACTAATTAGGTTTTCTAGTGATAAATAATAAGTAGCATAACAAAGTTTATTTACTTATGCAAAATTTTCGCCATTGTATTACTTTAAGAAGACTGTTCATAAAATTTACATTCGTGTAATGAAAAAAATATCTTTATGCAGAGTAATATATCAAAATTACATAAATGTAATTGCGTTTGTGATAACTGTGACAATATTATTGTTAAAATCTATTTATTATGCATTATAAATGCTGTAAAAAATAGAAACGGTTCGTATGTAATCTACTAATTCTAACTGTACACATTTCGATAATTTTATGGTAATTATTATGTTATTATTATATCTTATAAATACTCTAATAAACATTAAAGTTTGATATTATCTGTGTTTGAAAATAAAACAAAAAATAATTTTAATATTTACTTCATATATTCTAAAAAATAAAAGTAAAATACTAGCTAATATACTATATAGAAGGCAAGAATTTGATATGTTTAAGTTACATAATTTCAATTAATATTTATTATCACAAACAACTTGTAAATATTTAATGTTCATTCTGTAAAAGTTAATTGTTAACATTATTAGAAAAAATAATGCATAATAACAATCAATGTTAAACTAGCGGGCCCGGCAGTTGTTGTCCTGACCTACCTAGAACCCAGTTGCAGCGCATCTACTGGGTCCAATTGTAAATCTAAACTATCAAGGGACCCCGCTCAAAACAATTCGTTTCATCCAAATTGGTCTAACCGTTTAGGAGGAGTTCAGTGATAAACACACGTACAGAAGAATTAAACGTATAAAGATGATCACTATAACCCACTGTCACCATAATGAAAAACATAATAATCGTCACCATCATCAAAAAATAGTTTATGATTGTATTATATCAACTTGAACGTTAAAAAACCTGTTATTAATTTTTATATGAGTTTATAAACTAACGTAACTTACTTGCAGTATAAAATGACTACACTCATATCGAGATCCATGGTCAAACTGACTTATTTTTTATCTGGTGTATTAGTGCTAGGAACAAACGAGATTCATATAAAAAGTAACTTACTTCAGCTTATTTTACTTATACCTTATGTTTTAATTTAGTGTTAAATTTAGGTGGGCTTAAAACCTGTTTCATGAATAGTGATCGTTTTTCTTTAACATTTTTCGACATAATTGGGTCATCATCCACAGTCACAGTTAATTTTTCAGGAACATTAAAAGACATGCCATGTTTGTATATTTGGGGAATTATAACGTGATTAATTTCCATATCCAATTTAGTTTGTGTATTATTAACGGCATTAGAATCGGTTTGTTGTAAAGTGTTCTCACATGAACGGTACAACATTTCTTCATCAGAACCTAAATGACATCGAGGTTCAAATCGCTCTCTCAAAATAGAAAATTTTCGTCTTGGCTTACTTCTTACAGCTTTTTTCGTATTAGAAATTTTCGAAGAAGGCGTATTCAATACAGGTGTCTGTGTATCTCTATGTATCAGAGATTGTAAGGACGAGGATATTTGATTGGAAGAACAATCTTCGATAGATGTACTGAGGTGTGCTGAATTTTCTGAAACCAATTGCCATAAAAAATCAATGTCCTTATTCGAAAGATCATGTGGGTATTGATCTGGCTTGGGATTATTTCTTTTATTGTGATGTTTCATATTACTTAAATTCGATTTCTGGCGACGTCTGGTGTTTTTATCACATAAAGTTGCACTATCTTCGATTTGTGAATTTAAAGGATTGGCCATATTCGTTGTATTTATCTCTTTGTTAATTGAACCGAATTTTGAGCCTTGTGAAAGATTAATATTATTTTCTTTTTCTGATAGTGATTCCATGATATTACTAGAATTAAATATTGAAGGTTCCTTCCAGAGGGCTTGCTTTAAGTTGCAATCCAGTTTGGTAGTCGTGTGAAATTGTGGTGAATCCCATACATGTTCCCTTCTGTGATATAAATTTCTTGGAGAATTTGTTACAGTTGATTTACGAATTTCATCTATAGTTGCAACAAGTGAACTTTCAGAATTTAATCTTTTTTTACTTGATGGATCCATGTCGCCCAAATCATCTAACTCTTCCAAAATTGGTTCCAAATGATTCGGATCTTTTCCAATATCGGTCATACAAGGTTTGGCTAAAAAAGTATCATCCTGGCAAACTAATGTATTAGCATATTCGTCCTGGTTGGTTCTGTCAAATTTAACAAATACATTAGAATACGTATGTGGCATTTTAGGAAACGGAGGAGCTGTTGAAATGGCATTCTTCAACTCATGTGATATACAACTGCTGATTTCAGAACTTCCTGACGTTAAAGTATCTCTTCTTCTGTCCCTAACTACACTTCCATCATGAAGCCAATTTTCTATATCACAATAGCCATTCCAAGACCGTAAGCCCCATGCTTCTCGAGCAATATTTACAGCACAAATATTTTCATAATCATGAACTGATAAAACTTCTGTTGGTGTATCTAATTCACGTGATTTTGATGGGAATAGGTCTGTACCCAGTCCGTTTTTGTTTTTATCTTTTTTGGCATACATTTCTTTGAGAATGTCTAACGCTATTCTCTGAATGTTTTCGATGTCTGCATCTTGATTACCTACTTTAATATTTTTAAGTGCACTTAGACACAGTTTTTGGACAATATTCTCATTGAATGTGTTTATATCTGAGCTATTGATATCACTGAAACTTAAATCTAAATCCATGTCAATAGAATCTGATGAAGTTTTTTTATTTGATCCATCAGTATCGTGACTAATTTCAGAGCTGTTAGTTTTCATAATTTTCATGAATTCTTCACTAACTATATTGCAAACGTCAAGGTTTAATTTGGTTAAGTCATCTCTTAATTCACCGGATGCACAAATGCCTCTCCGTTTATGTAAATTTAAGCAACTTGAAGTTATTTCATCTATTGAACTCTCTAGGTTCTCCATGGAAGTTAGTTTCAGAGTTAATTCCGTTGGCGAACAAATTCTCTTCTTCATAATTTTATGTTTTTGTTCGTCCTCGTGAATAACAGTTTGTGGTGTATTTTCAACAGTATACAATTCTACGCTTGAAACATCCATACTATTATTTCCAATAGGTGCTGATGTGAATGTAGGTGTTCCAGATCGAGCTATCCAGTGATCCAACAAAAACTTCTTATCCGCATTTTCATTTTCCTGTTTCTGGATTTGTTCAGATGGTTTTTCATTACTGAAAAGGTAAATTGTGACAAGTTATTTAAGTAATTTAACATAATAATATTAAGGCCCTTCAATTTTTTTATTTTCAATACTTACGCAGCACTGGTGTCATCAGTTTTAGTCTTATGCGAACATTTAAAAGACCGAACCAGATTCAAACCACTTCCGTGATCCTTGTTGTTATTCGATTTTGGTGTTACCACTTTGTTATTCAATTCAATGTCGTCAGGATCGTTTTTCCACAAAATTGGCCCCGTTGAATGGAAGTATCTATAATATAATATCATTGCAGATATACCTACAATTATGAGACAACATTAAACGATGAAACTGTTAAATTGTGGACGTTAATTACTCTTATTTTAGATTAATAATTACCAATAATTGTGCCAAATAGTATAGATATAGCTGCGGCAATAGACCATGGTTTCTTTTGCTGTTCTGAATCAATGATTAGAACGTATAAAAATAAACTTCCAAAATTTTGTGATACCATCAACGTATAAAACAGCAGCAATCGATATCTTGTATGTCCTTCGCGTAAATTAATGTAGCAAAAACAGTATATAAAACCCATTACGACATTATACAATGTCTCTTCCAGTTTGTTTGGACAAAAAGTAGTTTTTTGGATTATAATCCAAAAAGTCATTGCGGACCAATGTAAACCTGAGAAAATTTAATAATAAATTAAATTGAACGCTAATTTCGATTATATGAGTCTAATTAATATACAAAAAGTTTAATAAAATAACTTACCTAACGGAACTAAAGTCCAAATGCCAAAAATAGTGGAAAAGAACAAAATTCCTGAAATCCTTGCAATTAACATTCCGAATTGCCATATGAGTTTCAGAAATAGTGAATTCCAGTTGAAATGTTCTTTAGAAAATGCTGTAATACTATAAATGTAAGTTGTGCAGCCCCAAATGACGGACGCAATGGACGCAGTTAAAGCAAATACTAAAAAAAAGAAATCATTATTTTCCAGAAGCTTATTTAAATGTGTATATAATATGTAATTAATGTCTTTTATTTATCACCTTTAGTGTGGTAATTTTCTTCTAAAGTTATAATGGCATATGTTTGTAAAATTATTTGAGGCACCGTTCCAATAAATACATATAAAAAATGCAGCAAACTCAAGTCATTTCTTTGACATATTAATTTATGAGCTTTAATTGATTCAAAATTTTGGCAAACGAATACTTTTCGTAAAAATATGATGTACCTAAAACAAACATGTACACACATTTTGTAAAATCAATGTTAATTTAAGAATATTATGAATGAACTTTGTTCGTAAATCAGTATTACATTAACTTTACCTTTCCAATAAACCAACTAGACAAACGTGAGTAATCCAATGCTTCAAATTGGATTTTTGATCAGTTACATACCACCTCATTGAAAATATATTTATTAAAATATTCGGTGCTAAAATAAAAATTAAAGTTCCAAGTGCCCAATAAAGATGCCCATCTTTACTGTATTCTGCCAAGACTATTACGTCTGAAAAACAAATATACTTGAGAACAAGAGGTCGACAAAAAATATTTTTATCAAATAAATTATTATATTTCGTATAAAATTAATCTGCCAGATAATCCCGAGTACGCCGGGTTTTTACGCAACTTTACATTTCAATGGTAAGGATATTTAATTATGTACCGGTTTTCTCTGCATATTAACAACAAAATAAGAATTTTCTTTAATAAAAACTTTACACACCTGTTGTCAAGTCAGCAAGTATAGTAACGAGCGATATAAACACACATAAAACATAAACTATACAAAAGTTTTCATCTTGAGTATTTGTTATCTTCCTTTCTATACTATTATTTCCAAGCCTACAAGCCTCCGCCATACTAAAATTTTATTCATTAGCACATATTGAAAACAAACAAACAAAGTTCAAACCGATTCTGTTCTGCTAACATGGATATTAATTCAGAATATTTTGTTGTTCTTTAACCTAATGTCGTTAGAGAGCGTAAGTAAAGTGATTGAACATGGAATGTCAACTCGAACAAACGAATACCATCATAAATGGTGCAGTGCACAGACCAATAAGGGTTGTGCAGTGTGCGCGTGCGCAGATGTATAAGTAACGTTTGTATTGTAGGTATTATCTGTGCCTGGGATATAAAAAATGGCGTGTACCTTCGTTCTCTCTCTCTCGCATAGTTCAGCTTGAAAGTGAGAGCGAAAGAATAACAATTGTTTTGGATACTGAGATTGAGCGCTGATTATATTATTTTCAAATGATTAATTTGTCAATGCCTATATTTTCTTAAATTGTAGCACAACATTGTAGTATGCGCATATACTCGAATTCAATTTTTAAATCGATGTTGTTATACTTTTCAATTTTGTAATCTGTATAATCGACTAAATGAATGAACATTTTTTTTCTGTTTTTGTCACTGAGTATGTAATAACCACACCTAAAAATGTTCGTTGTGCTCAAGATGCTTATAATGTATAAAGTTCTTGGTTGTGCTAATCTACATATCTCTAATCTGTGGTGCTAATAAAAAAACATTATTTGTCTTTGGTTATTTATTTGTTTTGATTGAAATAAAGGTTTCAAAAAGATTTGACGTTTTTATTGTAACCTATTGGCTTAATTATAAAGTTAAAAATGATACAAGATGCTTTACTAATTTTGTGGGATTGTTCTCAAGCAAATGTAACATCAGAAGATGTAATACCTACCAGTGCATTATGGTAAATTAAATGTGTTTACAAGAAGATAAAATTAAAATGTTTTATTTTTTAGAAAATTGAATACGCGAACCAAGGGGACGCTGAAATATTTGAGAGAATTCTAGATGTAGCTAAAAGTCATCATAGAATCCACACTTTTATCGAGCACACGGGATTTCGTTCGAGAAAATGTCTAACAGGTGCAGTTTTTTACAAACTCTTTAAAAAAATATTACAATTGTACTAATTACAACGATACGTATACAAACACCCATAATAGCCCCTCACACTATTTTCCACGCAAAGAAATGTATGTAAGTCTTTAAATTATAAAAAGCAATCCTCATAATTTTCTCATCTGTTCATTCCAGGGTTCGAAAAAATCCGATTTTTATAATAAATATCAAAAATCCGATTTTTTTATATATATCCGATATATATCGGATATATATCCAGGCTAAGAAAAAGAAGCGAATTTCATTCTGTAAGGGGATTAAACACTTAAAAATGTGAAAGGAATTTGTAAAATAATATAAGTGTCAAATTACCACATATTTTACACATGTTTTATTTAAAAAAACTTAAAAAAGTAACAAAAGAATTAGTGTTTATTTGAGAAATATTTTTTAATGAACTCTTAAAAAAACAAGTAGGTACCTATTATTATAATAATCTTCATTTGTTTTTGAGATTGGGATTCCCTAGAAAGTGAAAATTATTAACGCTAGGAGCACCAGCGAACACCTATTTTTTAAAACCTCGTAAAATAAACCTTATATGATATGAAATTAAGGTTTGAATTTCAATAAAAAGTTAGCCGTACTGGTAAGTTAAAGGGGATTTCCCCAACTTTAAATGAGGTTGCCATTTTGGGTAACAATCAAAATTATTCTGAATTGTAGTTGTTCGCTACGTGTTGCCAGGGTAAACATTAATCTCCATTTTTTTAGTTCAGAAGACAGGTAAAAATCAATTGATATATATCAAGATAAAAATCAATTGATATATATCGTGATATATATCATGATATATATCAGCTGATATATATCGGCGAACCCTGGTTCATTCATGTTTCTGCTTCTCGGTAATGCATTTTCTTTCTTATGTATGTTAGATTGTACAGTCAACCGAAAATGTGACTTAGTCATCATCAACTATAAGGTCTACTTTTGTATTACAGCCGTCAATAGTCCGACTACAAAAATGTACGGCCTATACTCCCAAGCATTAAGTGAAGGCATGACTGACATTCTACAATCCTACAAGAAATCGTTAGTAGAAGTCGAGGCACTAGTGATTGGAAATCATAACTACACACTGTCATTTGTGTATAGTTACGTAGAGAAGTACCGCAGCCTGTTTAACACATTGAACAGGATTATAAGCACTATAGATGGGCGGAGGCTGACCGGATGTCAGATTTTGAGTGTATTACATCAGTACATATTGAATGGTAATGAGAGAGTGCATCAAGCTATTGTTCAGTAAGTATTGTAGCATAAAATATAGATAAATAAATATAAATATGATACTTATTTCTAAAAGCCAAGCCAAGTTTAGTATAAAGTAATATAAAAATTAAATTAACCCTTTTAATGTCCCACTCGTAGGCACAGTCCAGCCTGCAATGTATTCCCTGCATTCAGACCAGATGTTTTGAAAAATGAAAATAATGTACATTATATAAATTTTCAGAATATTCTCATGCGTAAACAAAGTGTTCATAAACCAGCTTTGTACATGGCTTCTGTATGGTGAACTTAAAGATCCATATAAAGAGTTCTTTATATTCAGAAACCAAGGAGATGATGCTTCAGAAACATTTTTGTCATCACCGTCTACAACAAATACATGTGACCGGTCACTATTAACTACTGTAAGTAAATAGAATCAGTCTATTATCCCTCTATGACTGTATTTTACAGGATGTTTCAAAACTCCGAAATAATATTTGGGGGTTTGAATAAGTATTGCATAAACAAAAAAAATATCGAAATTAGAACATTCTTTATGTTGTAATTCATTCCGCCAATTAAAAAAGAAATCATACCTCTAGTACTACGCAACAAACTATTATTGCTATAAAAACTATTTCATCGTTATTAATAAAGGCCTGCTGCTCCCAATAGGCAGTAAACATTGTTTTCTAAAATATTGAAGGTGTTTTAAAGCCGCAAAACAAAATAAAAAAATATAACAGTATATGTAATGTATAGTCTGTTGTTGTCATTACTAGGCACTAGGTAGGTTGAACATAGGTATCAGCTACCTTATATTATTATTAACCAAAATTATTTCAGACTTTTGGGACACCCATGTGAAAAGCATTTTAAATTATTTTCCCCTCCGGCCCCACCCTCTACCGCGTACACCCCTCCCGTTATTACCTATGTCTACATGGGTGTCCCAAAAGTCGGAAATAATTTTGGTGACGAAGTCGCGGGCACAGCTAGTTTAAAATAAGTTAGGATGCAAGGACTGCCCTTTCTGTTCCAGCTTCAAGACACCACACTAGAATGTGGATACAATCTCAATCTGAACATGATACCATACTTTGTGCCATTGTCATTGGCCCAAGAGATTTTATTCATTGGAAAGACTATTATATTATTCGGTTTTGATCCAAAGAAAGTGAAGAAAAGTAGTTCCTTAACTACTGGCAGGTCTTTGATGCCCTTGAAAAAATGCTGCACTGGATTGGACTCCAGAAGGTACTTTTGTAGATTGTTTTGTTTTACCTAGTAATACTTTTACTTTTAGTTTTATAAAAACTAAAAATAACACTAGGAACTACGAAAATCATTTACACATTACAATTTTTTTTCTTTGTGTAAATTAAAACATTATGATGAATTTTAAGGTTTACAATTTGGGAAGATAAAGAAGCGGAATTCCATGATAAATTGCAGAAGCTGAAGAATCCGGAGGTCTTTGAAGTGTGCAGTTTGAGAAGTGTCATTCGAGAGATAAAGGAATGTGTTACAAAGGTATGTGACCCCAAACAGTCCCAAACGCACCAAGAGTCCACCCACCAATGAACGATAAATAATAAATATCGCCAGACGAACACACCAACTGAATGGTCCCAAACTAAGCAACGCTTGTACTATGGGTACCGTACAATGGACTGGTAGCGATCCCAGTGACACCCAGACCTGGGCAAATTACGAAAAGGCCATTTCCGAAATTCGCCCCGGCGGGAATCGAACCCGCAACCACCATGTGCAGTCGAGCGGCCTACGCTCGAACCACTGCGCCAAGCGGTCGTCAAAATGATGGCAGACTACCTTTCGAAAACTGGTCATGTACCTAATAATAAAAGATCTTATTTTAATAATGCACGATATTTTGCATGGCGCCTTAGTAAATGCTAAAGATGACGTAACGCGATGTTATGCCTACACCATGTATTTACCTAGATTTCATTCGAATTTCAACCTACATCCTACTAATATTATAAATGCGAAAGTTTGTGAGTGTGGATGTATGTATGTTTGTTACTCCTTCACGCAAAAACTACAGAACGGATTTGGATGAAATTTGGAACACAGATTGATTATAACCGGGATTAACATATAGGATACTTTTTAACCCAATAATCCAATACTACGCGGATGAAGTCGCGGGGCACAGCTAGTAATGCATATATTAGGGTTTACTTTAGCTCGTCTCCAGAAATTCTATTCGTTTGTCGTTGTACAATCAGTGTCACTAATGTTGTTCCCCAGCATCTTTGGACGGTGGCTGTGTAGGAAGCCCAGTTGATACATGAACTGAAACTCATGAAGGACTTCTATTTGCTGGGGCGCGGGGAGCTGTTCCTGGAGTTGCTGCGGCTGACCGCTCACATGCTGGACAAACCTACCGCCAGAACATCGACTAGAGGTGATTATTGTGTAACATTAATTGCTGAATAGCGCTGGATTGATACAAACTACAGTACCTGAAAATTTTGTTTAAACATCGGGCTTTAAGAAGAGATTCTCAATTTCCTAAAGCGTTTTCTCTGTCACTCATAAATGAAGTATCGTAAGACCGAAGTTAACCGATTTATCTTCTTCTATCTTCTATCTATCTTCTTCTATCTATCTATCTTCTATCTATATAAATAAAATTGGAGTGTCTGTTTGTAATATCAAAATAACACCTTTTCACTAAATGCATATGAAAGTACATACGGTACTTATAACAAAAACACGATTTAAAAATGTTTTGTCTGTCTGTGTGTTTGTTCCGGGTAATCTCCGAAACGGCTGGATCGATTTTGACGGGATTTTCACTGGCAGATAGCTGATGTTATAAGCAGTAACTTAGGCTACCTTTTTTTTGAAAAACAAAAAAAAAAGATAACAAATGCTGTCTGTCGCGCGGGCTCAGTTCGCGCGAGCGGGCTTTTGCGATAGTAGGTATAATTATAAAACACGAAACATCGACTCGCAAATGTTAAATTACATTTTTGTTAAGTTAAATTCCACGCGGAAGAAGACGCGGGCATAGTTAATCTCTTTCTAAAAGTAGAGTGCTGTAAAGTTTAAATAGGTTTTTAAATTATCTACTACCAGATATGAACCACGCCTTCCAATTGGCGGCGAGAGCGGTCTTCCTGAGTAACAGTGCGGACATCGAGAAGTTCAGCTTTGAACTGCCATACGTGAAGCCCAATATATCCGTTAACTCGTCTATTGATGACGATGACAGCAGTGCAGGTAACTTTAATTATATTTCAAACAAAATCATGACATACTCTGTCATCTAAAAAAGAAACGGTGGGCAGACGTACGTAGCCCGTGGCGCGTCGTGTATATATATAAAAAAATCGCCACATTGTCAATTTGCCTTGATCTGGGTGTCACTGGGATCACCCCAGTCAATTGTACGGTACCCATAGGGGCACCGTACAGTGGCCTGGGGTGATTGATTTGAGGTGATTTGACTTGTACTATTACAAGCGTTGCTTAGTTTGGGATCATACAGTTTGTGTGGTCGTCTGGCGATATTTATTATTTATATTAATAATGTTCGAAATTTTGCTAATGATGATGTACCTACCACAAGAAAAACTATTTATTTCTACTTAAGTATTCAGTACCTTTTACCAGACAGGTACCTAATTATCTAAAAAATAATAATGTTGGGGATCGGATTTTATATGGGACTCGTCCCGCCACAAACCTGCACCACTGTTACTGTAATGATGACGCCATGGTTAGGTATTAGGCGGCGTCCTAATTGGCAACTATCGTGCGAGCAAACGATGCGTTATCGTCGCGCGACGAAATTAAATACACTAATCTCTTTAGTGTCCTAATTGAAGCTCGCAAGTCATCGCGCGAGTACAGGATATGCTTAATAACGGATTTTACGATGGGTTTGATCGTGCAATCAAAGCTATAGATCTCGCTTGAGTGTCCTAATCGGCGAGCACAGAACCGCGACGGCGCGGTGGCATCGCGTGATCAATTTTAAATAAAATAAAAAGAATATCGCCAGACTGCCACACCAACTGCATGGTCCCAAACTAAGCAACGCTTGTACTATGGGTACCGTACAATGGACTGGGGGCGATGTCAGTGACACCCAGATTTGGGCAAATTACGAAAAGACCATTTCCGAAATTTGCGCCTAGCGGGAATCGATCCCGCAACCACCATGTGCAGTGAGCCGAGTGGCCTGCGCTCGAACCACTACGCCAAGCGGTCGTCCGACTACGACAATCGGTCGAACACCTGTTGGACTATCGCATGATAATTTTCATCGCCGACATAATCGCATAGTTTGCTCGATCTATCGCCAATTAGGATGACAGGCTATAGTCTACTTGGCTCTGTTCTTCAGTGGCGGATGGATGGTCGAGCATAATCCTGAAGTACGACTTCAAGTGGCCACTGCATTTGTTGTTCACCCCGGAGGTGCTCGCGCGGTACAACGACACGTTCCGCCTTCTGCTCAGGATCAAGAAGACGCAACACGACTTGCATGCTCTCTGGAAGACCTACAAACAGGCTTCTAGGTGAGACCCATTGATACCTTATTTATATCTAACAGTAATAGAACTAATAGGGTGATTGACTAATATTTTTCATTGCATATTTTATAATTTTCTAATACTTACGCTACGTACGTATAAAAGTTCTGTCAAAATTTCACGTTTCCAACACCACCGGTTTGGACTGTGCCTTGATTCCTATGTTTTGATAATTGAATTTGCAAAAAGTATCAAAATATGCGGCAAAAATGGCCGCATCTTTTGATTGCGTTGACTTAGAAGCGTAATTTTTTTAAACCTTCAAGGGACCATAGCATTTTATACTAGGTAATTTCAACTTGATAACTCTATCCGTTTCCGAGAAAAATGGTTTTCACAAACAGACAGACGGACGGACAACAAAGTGATCCTATAAGCGTTCCGTTTTTTTCCTTTTGAGGTACGGGACGAAATTATTATTATTATTTATTACTAGCTGTGCCCCGCGACTTCATCCGCGTAGTATTGGATTATTGGGTTAAAAAGTATCCTATATGTTAATCCCGGTTATAATCTATCTGTGTTCCAAATTTCATCCAAATCCGTTCAGTAGTTTTTGCGTGAAGGAGTAACAAACATACATACAATATACATCCACACTCACAAACTTTCGCATTTATAATATTAGTAGGATTAGGAGCCTGTAGTGTCCCACTGCTGGGCAAAGGCCTCCCCTCCCTTCTTCCAGTTGTCTCGGTCTGTTGCGGTCTGAGACCAATATGCTTCGTATGAGTCGAGCTCATCCCGCCATCGTCTTTTGGGTCTGCCGCGTGGTCTGGTGTTGTGTGGGACCCACACTGTGGTCACTTTCGTCCATAGGTCATCGGGCATGCGGCAGAGGTGTCCAGCCCAGTTCCACTTTAATTTGGCAGCTGAGTGGCCTACGTCTGCAATTTTCGTTTTGCAGCGCAGGATCGAGTTTCTCACTCTATCTGTGAGCTTTACTCCTAGAATACTCCATTGCTCGCTGACATACCCCAAGGGCGGACTTTTGACGATTAGTTAATGACCAAGTCTGCGCTCCGTAGGTGAGGATGGGGAGAATGCACATGTCCATGAGTTTTCATTTTAATGAAAGGGGTAAAGACCCTTTCATTAGGTCTTTCATCGACCAATAAGTCCTCCAGTCGTTTCCTGACGGGACTAAATAAACTTCAAAATCGGTTAAGCTGGTTTCGACCAGAATTACGATAAGATTAGATTAATTATCTAAAATGATTACTAACAGTGAAATTAGCTGATCAATTTGCATGGAAAGTCCATTAACTCTATAATATTTTGTGCTATAAAAAGTTATCTCAGTAGAACCGTTTCAAGTATCAAGGTACACTTTTATGTAATTTCTCGCCTGCTGCCGTGTTGGACCATAAATCCTTCGTGATAAAGTTTAATTTCCCAATTCCAGCTTCTCAATGTGCCAACTCCACAACAAGCTAATGTTCCTGATGGATAATTTGCAACACTACATGCAAGCGGACGTGTTGGAGACCAACTTCTCGCGGCTAATGGACGCCGTCAACAAGACTAATGACTTTGAGAAACTGAAGATGGCTCACGCCACGTTCCTCGCCGATGTGTTGAGTCAGTCCTTCTTGACTGTTACTTCTGTAAGTTGATATTACGGCGGTAGGACTATATAGGACGGTAGGCTTAGACCATCCTTTCCCAAAGTGGGCGATAACGCCCCCTTGTGGGCGCTGCAGGCCTAAAGGGGGGCGCTAAGAGACTTGAAAAAAAAGGGGGTCGTTGTGTAGCTCACAATAATAAATTAATTTAATTTGACGTTATAGTGGTTTTTAAGTAGGTGAAAAAATGGGGGCGCTAAAGAATAATTTATTCTCAAAGTGGGCAGTATACAAAATAAGTTTGGGAACCACTGGCTTAGACCAAAGGAGTTAGGAGCTGGTACCGGCGTGGTACCACCCTCTCAGAGGATATCGGCGTAAAGTACCCATTATAGCTGCGTTTTCTACCATGAGGGAGGGGGCCAGAAGCCCCCTTACTTCTACAATCTTTGTCCCACTCCCATTTAGTTCAATGCGTATGGCATTGCAATTATCTATAGGCTACAATTCAGCCTGGTCGTATGCTTGTTGGCCGACTTTGTTATATAATTTTTGGACATGGCCTTTTCGTCATTTGCCCATGTTTGGGTGTCACTGGGATCGCCCCTAGTCCATTGTACGGCACCCATAGTACAAGTGTTGCTTAGTTTGGGATCATACAGTTGGTGTGTTCGTCTAGCGATATTTATTTATCAACCGGCTTCAAAAAGGAAGTTATTTATTTGTAATTAAATAGTTCTCGATTTTATTCCATTTACTTACCAAGTTTTTTTTATTGCAGTCCAACGAAAGCAGTTGTTCAGGTGACTCGACGGATTCAATAAACAACCCAGTATTTTGCAACATAATGGAGCTACTAAAGCTCTGTCACTCGTTCTGCAGCATGAACGAAATTGCATCGGATAAAGAAGCAGAAGACTATTACATACGAGGATACTCTGACAGGTTGCTACTTTTAGAATTTTGGGAAAGGAAATATGTATTGTAGTGAAGGTGTTACTATGAACCCTAGGCTCGGAGATGACTTGCTGCTGGTCACAAACCAATAAGCTTCCATTCACGGCTCACCCTTGAACGGACAAATGAAATGCCGTCTCCTCCTCCGATACCTATTATTGGACCGTGATGCTAGTACAACTGGTTCTCGGCTCTTAGCTGTTGGAAGGTTCCGATTACTGTCCTGCATGACCACGGACGCATAGAACCGGAGGAAGGGGGGGGGGGAGGGGGAGGCGAAAGGATTCGGGCGCAATTAATTCGATGACAGCGGGACAACCTAGAGAAATAAACATAAAAATAAAAAAGCATTGCAACAATGTCCCCCAAGTATTATTTCGGTCCATTTTGTTGCTTTACCTTGTGAGAAATCTCGAAAGAAGCGAGACTGTGCTAGTCCCAGGCGAGAGGAAGTTGGATAAAGAGATGATTTCTTAATAAATCTTACATAAAAATGTTTGTTTATGTTGTCCAGGTTCAATAAACTGGTGAAACAGTTGATGCAGCTGCTAGTGTCGCTGCGGGACCGGCCGTGCGGCGTGTACCTGGCGCGGCTGCTCATGCGGCTCGACTACAACCGCTGGCTCAGCCGCGAAGCGCAGCTCACGCACTCGCTCACCAACATGCTGCGCTACTGACTGTCTCAAGTACATTTCAATGGAGTTTATTATAATATTAAAAAATTACAACACCAATACAAACCTTTCCTTGTAATACTTGATACTGAAACTTGTGAACACTGAACTTGGAACTTCATAACCAGTAATTATAGGGTCTTATTTGAATAATGCAAGAAATTTTGTATCGCGCCTTTTCAGACGAAAATAATAATGTAGACGGAACGCGTAGAACTAGTGAGCGAAGCTAAGAAAAGTAATACAAAATAGCATCAACCCAGATTCTTTTTTTTATATATTTTGGTCATGTATTTTTACGACGCGATACAGCATAAATATTTTTTTTTTTTTACATGATAAACGTACTATTATTATTCGCGCATAGCGAACAGCGATCAGCAAATCTTAAAATGTAAATATTCATGAACTTTTGCTAGCTTCAGTCCTACGATTCTAGTCTGAGGGAGCCTTATTAAATGTCAAAGATGGGTGTGCCTACCACAAAAAAAAATGCCAAGGAGTTATCACCAGTGAATAGCAGATAAAATAACCAATATTATATAGCATTGATGTACTATGTAAGTTTTTATTTAAAAAATAACTTTTTTATAACAACACTTATTTTTATTTAACCATCGTCATCATCGATATCTTCTTCCTGTAACACAGCGGCGCTGTTGTTAGTGTTTTGGTTCAAAGCATGTTCTGCGTGTTGCATCATAAATGTTTTGGTCAATATGCATTTGGTCATGTGACAGGAGCACGGCAGCGGGTGCTCGACTGCTTCTGGATCCAGTAGGGTCATTTGCAAATTGTACCTGGTAACAATAATAAATGATAAATATCGCCGGACTGACATACCAACTGTATGGTCCTACGCTTGTACTATGGGTACCGTACAATGAACTGGGGGCGATCTCCCAGTTACATCCAGATGAGGGTAAATTGCGACAAGACCATTTCCGAAATTTGCCCCGGCGGGAATCGAACCCGTATTACAGGAGCAGTGCACTGCATCAAATGGTCGAAAATAAAATGCAATATAATGTTAACAATTATGATGTTATTGCAAGTTTTAGAATAATATGAATAAATATATTAATTTTGAGAATATATATTCTTCAGGTTTAGAAATCTCATCAAACTCAGTACTCACCTCCTCCCATTTCCCTGGTCTCTTTCCATATCCAGCTTGAAAGCAATAGGCTCCCCTAGCTCCACCTTCTGCTCCTGAGGTAGAACTATTACAGTCTGTTTCCAATGAGTTGGTGGACTCTTGGGGCTGGTGTCTAAGATCACACGACTTTCTTCTTTGCCACCAGACAGGTCGGGGAAGTTACATTCAAACCATAAGCAGAGGCCCTGGTAGTGTCCTTTTTTGCTGGACCCTGGAATAATAGTAACAGTTAAGGTGACTGCATCATCATACAGAAGACATGTGTTCCAGAAGCCTGGTGAATGGGAGCAGCACAGGATCATAATGTATGGAGGTCAATTTGCTTACATATTCTTCCATCTGGTGTTACTAGTTAGCAGTTTTAATTTTTTCATGGGATCCTAGTTTTGCCAAAGGATTATGTATGGGTCTCATGTCTGCATACAAGCTTTTCAAAGGTCCATTAAAAAAGGGTCAGTGAATGTTCAAGCATTTTATCCATATTGATGTGTTCTTCAAACACATTAAAAAAACTATCCATATTTTGGCAAATGTTTGACGAGTCTGTACAAACAAAACATAATGTTTGACAATAATGCTTGAATGTTTACCAGCTTTTTGTCTTAAGTTTATCTTAATAGGTACATTGGAGTACTAAAAGATTGCAAATGTAATTTGGCTACTTACCCACAACATGTTGAATACTATATGAATCTAAGTCGGTCACTTTGTCTTCTCTCAAGTTTACCCAACAGAGGGCCTCTTCAGAGCCCAGCAGATCTTCAGGCTGTATTGTCAAAATCTCAGGCTTATTACACTTGCTAGCTCTCAGCTCTTTGGCAAAGGCTTTCATTGAGACACCATGCAAGTTTTCCCACTCTTGGTACATTGAAGGGACACTGAAATTAGTTAATTACTTTTAAATTACATTACATAAGTACTACTTGTTATGAGAGGATTTTTCTACCACCTGCATTATCACTACGTAGTATCAAACAAAGCCGTTTCCCGCTGTCTGTCTGTCCCTATGTATGCTTAGATCTTTAAAACTACGCAACTGATTTTGATGCGGTTTTTTGTAATAGATAGAGTGATTTAAGAGGAAGGTATATATGTATAATACATGCATTCTATACTAGAGAAACACTTTAGTATCTGCATTGCACCCGTGCGAAGCCAGGGTGTGTCACTAGTGTTGTATAAATTGAGTATTATTTATTAAGCCATAAACTTCAGCTTTTTGTTTTAAAATAAATCCTTACCTACATGGTGCAATATAAATAACAGCACTCTCAGGGAACATCTCTCCCTCCTCCTTCAGAAACTTATCCCTGGCCACTAGCACAGAATCCAACATCCCCTCGTGCAGCAGATAGAATCCCATCCATTCTGACACTATGGCATCAACCCTTGTGTTGTTAGGCAAAGTCACATCTTCTACTTTACTGTGGATCACCTGTTGCAGGAAGACTTGTTTTTAAAACTCACTCGGGCTCCATTGAACTCAATGTTACCGTGAGTTTACACTGACGAAACATATAAATTATAAACCAATTAATTATGTTACCAATCCCTATTTTTTGCCCTTAAAAAATATGGGACAACAAGATAAATCAATGTAAATATTTCTCCAGTGCAAACTCATGGATACACCATATATCATCAAAATACCTCAATAATATCTTCAAATTTATTTTCCTTAACAATTTCCTTTGCTAAATATGCCAAGTTGCTTGCTTCAACGGCATAAACTTTTTTTGCACCAGCCTGAGCGCAGAAAATAGACAATATTCCCGTCCCACAACCAACATCCATAACAATTTTATCCTTGAAATATGATTTGTTACTCAATATTGCTCTCTTATAAGCTAGAGTTCTTGGCTCATCTTCTATCATTAATCTATGCACTTCCAAGTCTTCATAACTTGAAAAATATTCATTTGAGACCGGATCCATTTCCATAATGGAGGTTATGTGCGCACTACGAATTATTTCTCTTTTATATAATGTTTCAAGAGTTCCTGTTTTTCATTACCAACACGGCGACTTTAATAAGTTAAATATGAGAGTGATATAAATATGGCTTTGTTTTAGAATAATGTTCATCACAACGACATAACCTCAAAATACAAATAGGTATCATAAACCTTTTTTTTTTCTTTATGATATATCAAGGGCGAACTCAGATTTTAACAAAACCGTAAAAATGAGTGATCTCATGTCTAGTGTTTATATTATAATATATTAGCCAAGGAAGTAATATATATGTCGCCGCCAACTAGCTTAATTCGCCGTTCAATTAACAGCCTAGCCACTTAACTAAACGGCGCCGTTCAACTAGTGGCCTGAATGATATTCAGCCATTTGATCAAACAGCTAGGCAAATGACTTGGATCGATGACGTTTAACTACTTGCCTAGCCGTTTAATTACCTGCCTAGCCTGTTCATTTCAATTTAGTTCTACTTTCTGCCACCTAGCGCCGAAACTCACCAAACTGTCAATATCTCTATATTCTATATTCTCTTTGGTCGGCGTATATGGCGTCGGAAAAAAACAACTTTGATGGAATAATTTTATTAGGTACTTAGGTTTTTTGTTTTTTTACGATTTTTTTTAGATCCACCGAATCTATTTGCCGGGTGGAGTTTCTGTGGGGTCATAAAAAAAATAACCCTAACCTAAACCCATCCAGGTCGTTCTGCTTGGGTAGTATTTTGAAAAAGCTTTGTAGTACTTAAATGTCAACCAGTTGCCTAAGCATTAGCCAGCCAGTTTATTAAATGTTGTAATAGACGATACGGCTGAATATCATTTAGGCCGTTAGTTGAACGGCGCTGTTTAATAAAGTGCCTAGGCTGTTAATTGAACGGCGAATTAAGCTATTTGGCTGCGACATATATAATATAATAGGTGTATGATATTAAATTGCTACCTTGGCACAATATACGGTGCGATCCGTCGTTTCATATTGATCGAAACGATGTATTGCATCTCTTCATCATCTCTAATTAATCTGTGCTAATTATGTGAACCGATTCATTTTGAGAACTGAACTCTGTGTATAAAACTGTTTATATTGACGAAAACACAGATTTTACCGATTTTTTACTGAAATTCCAGAGCTGTAAGCTGGTTCTTTGTTTGATATTTGAACACTGGGACCTGGCATGTCATGACTACGTGACGGAAATGGCTAAACAAAAGAGTTGCTTAGTTTGACTACGGAACCCTAAAAACGGGCAAGCTGCATGACTTTATACTATCCAGCTAGTCTAATCGCAATCAAATATTTGGTAGATGCATGAACTTAAGTTTTCACATTTCAATTGGGATTCCCATTATTCTGACAAAATGCACTATTGAAACGCCTTATTTTTTAGGATACACACATAACTAAGTTTGAAATACGTTTTAAAATTTGGTTGAATATAGCAAATATTCTTTAAAATCGAAAAAGTCGGTTTTTGCCTTAAAATCGGTATATTCTGGTTTTTATAAAACCGGCTTTTTAGACCCGTTTACATCACTACTATATTTTTTACCTGTGAAGTACCAAAATGTGCGTAGAGATGGGTCGTATTAGGTACTATCAGGTACTAAGTACATCTGTTCCTAGTCTGCATAAATACCTAATCAAAATACCTATGCCACCTAATCCACCTAATCATAATATTCATATCGATATTTGAATTAATTGAATATTAAATTCTTATTTAAGTACTTACGGGTACAGTTATAATCACATTTTTAAGAAAAAAATTTAAGTTGTAATCAAACAGTATTTTATTTTTATTAGTGATATTTTTTCACGAAATTGGTTTAGTAAAATAATACTTGTTTTCTGTTTTATCATTTAATGATACCTATTTTAGAGATAAATTGGTATCTTTCCCAATTCATACACTTTACAGGCTTAGGACTATACACCTACGAAAGTATGGAGTTTTGAGTCTTGTGAAATTAAATATTCCATAAAGTTTAGCGTGAAAAGATGGCGTATTACACGTAAGCGGGATAGCGAAGACGTTATAGCATATGTGTGACTGAGATAGCGTGGGAACAGGTGTGAGCGAGCGCGCTAATCTGCTAAAAATAGTTAATAGTTTTTATTGAATATAAATCCACCTAATATATAATATTAGGTGGATTAGGTATTGTCAGAATTGGATTAGGTGCCGCCTGTTCTCGTAAAATACCTATTCTTCGGATCTGTTCTAATAAATACGACTCATCTCTAGATGTGCGTTGTTGTATTTTTGTAATTTTATTATAGTAGTCTTGCAAATAATGATTATTGTTTAGGTTGAAATTCTAGTATATCTATTCATCACTATAAAATGGCTAAAGACGGTGATATGTCGCTATTCAACGATGTGCTAGAACCGTTCAGGAGGGTGATAAATACAGACCCGCCAAAAGACAAACTGTCGGCCGCTTCTAAACTAAATTTTTCTGAAAGTAATCAATCTATAAAAGAAGGTAATATATGGACGCATTACTTATGATTTGTATTTAGTGAGGAACTTCGTAAGTATCGGTTTTATACTTTGTAATAATTCCAGGTTTGTCTAACCTATTAACTTTGGGTAAAAGAAAGTCTAGCATTGGTATGAACGAAGTGTCTACACCGGAGAAGCGTTTACGGACGGAGTCTACCTCTTCGCCTTCAGTGCCGCCGTCTCCTTGGGAAGCTAAGAGAATGAAAATTGACTTGATCGCAGCTAAAGCTCAGGTATACTTTATTATCAAGGCAATTTACACATTTTCTGCAATATCTATTATAGATATTTGATGGCCTATGGGTATGCCATACGCCCATAATCTTGGTCCCATGTAGATTTGATGAACTATTCACCTTGTTATTATGGGGTATAGGGTTGATAGTTCTTTTTTACATTTTAATATAATATGCACATTTTTTTTTTTTTGTTTTTTTTGACAAATGATAGGATGAGGTTTGTCAACCACTCTTGATGTATTCTGTTTGTAGATAACAAAACTGGAAGCCCGTATCAACCACCAGCATACAATCCGCAAAGAGATGCAGATCCTGTTTGAGGAAGAGAAGACATCTCTCACAGAACAACACAAGCGAGATGAGAGGGCTCTCTCAGACATGGAGGACCGACTGCAAGTCATCAGACGCAGGGAACAGGAAATAAAGGATGAGTACAGTGAGGTAAATTCAAAATTGTTTTTATTCATGTAAGCCAACAAAGCATTTATGAATAGTCAGAATCTACCACCGGTTCGGAATGCTGCTTCCACTGAGAAGAGCCAAGAGAAGGTATGAAAAATAACAGCCTCAATTTGTTAAGATGAAACCACACTATCCCATAATGTACTTACTGTGCATATACATATAGTTGAATTTTTAATATGACAATGTATCTAGATGGTTTTAATGTAAATTTTTCATAAAATAGAAATACATGGAAATGGGATGCCATGACAACATTCCATACACATGTATGCAACAGTAACAGGAAACTTCATTTTGTTAAATATTATGCAAATAATGCATCATTGAAACTGTTTTTGTACGGCAACAGAAACTTAGTGCCGCTTGAACTGAAATTTAATTTGTTGATCTTTGTTGAAAACCTACAAACTATTGATATAAATCCACTACTAATTTGTATTATGGTATTATGTTTATGTATTGAGTTTGTTGGATGAGCTAACAGTATCTAGTAATTGTTATACCTCTTTAAAGATAGAAATGTTTAAAAAGAATCATGTACTGGAAATTCAAGTACTTAATCAATTACAGGCAGTGAAAGAAAACAAGGAAAGTAAGATAAAGTGGGACAAAGAGAAGGCAGAACTTCAGAAGCAAATAGCAGATTTGAAAGACAAACTCCTTGAAGCTAATGTAAGCAGCAAAGACCAGCTCTCCGAGATGAAGAAAGATATGGATGAACTACTCCAAGTGAGTTACAGTGAATTGAACGTAGATTTGTAAAATGAAACTAACTCACACACACTTCTGTAAACTGAAACCAACCTAGAACCACTAACACTAGGTTGGTTTTGGTCTACAGCAGTGCATGTGGGTTGATATAGTTTTGCAAAACAATATACAATTATTCACCATCACATATTTTATGTAGGGTTATTGTAGCAAAATTACCTATTCACAGACAAACCAATAACATTAGTTCTGTAGTAGTAAGAGTGTACACAGTAACACATACTTGTAAGTAACTGATATTAAGGCTAAAGCGCCCATCTAGCCCGCGAAGTTCAAATTTTTTGAGTTCTTTTAGAAATTTTTCAAAATCTGACAATAATAAAAGACAAATTTTGTAATTCGCGAAAAAGACCGTGTGCAGTGCATTTATTAATATTTCCAACTTACTCTAAAACATTTCAAGAATGACAGCTATCCAGATAATCTGGCCATTTTTGCATATTTAGTGATTTACTAGTATCATATCCACCGTGATAATATTTAGAGTAAAATAAATGTATTAATAAATGCACTGCACACGGTCTTTTTCGCGAATTACAAAATTTGTCTTTTATTATTGTCAGATTTTGAAAAATTTCTAAAAGAACTCAAAAAAATTGAACTTCGCGGGCTAGACAGGCGCCTTCACCTTAATAAATTATTTTTCCAATTTCCATCGAGGCAAATTTGAAATTGGAAATTGTATTTTTGGAATATCCCTCGGTCTGTGTGTCCCTGGTGTTCCCAAAGTCCACTGTATGGTGACCATAGTACAAGCATTGCTTACTTTGGGTCCATATAGTTGCTGTATTGGCCTGTTGATAATAATATGCACCATCTCTTCATAGGCTCTTGAAGGAGCTCAAACAGAAGTAGAAATGCTGAAGAATGAAGTAGCAAAGCAGACGAGTAGGGCTGAACAATGTACCAGCTTGAGGACTCAGTTGGAGAAGCAGACTTTTGAGCTGCAACAGGTCACCAATAAGCTCAAAGAGCTGGAGTATGAGCGAGACTCTTATAAGGACTGGCAACAACAGGCAAAGGTAAGTAACAGCTTACTAGCATGTGACATCACCATTGGTTCTTAGGAAGCATACCCATACTACGTGACCTGTTCAGGGGGGAGGTAGGTCTTCAAAATACCACGCTTGGTCACAGGGGCAGGGGGGGGGGGTAAGCTTAGGTTTAGGCCTCTAGAGAAATCTTGCGCTTTATCGAGCTATGTATATTCAATTCATTCAAATCAAATAGGAGGAGGGGGGTCTTGGCATATACTACGGGAAAGACTACGGGTGATTACCAAGGGGGAAAGGGTGGTAAAATTTTTTAAAAAGTCTGTATGTTCCCTTTTGAGTTAAATTGATACCTTGTTGCGTGCAGACTGCCCAGAAGCGTCTCAGCAACATGGCCGAGCTGGAGAAGGAGGTGGTTCGTCTGCGCGCCGGCGAGCGCTCGCTGCGCGACGCGGCCAGCAACAAGCTGCTGCTGGAGGAGCAGCTGCACCTGCTCACGGCGCGGCTCGACCAGCTGCAGCCCACGCTGCAGGAGCTGCACGAGGCCAAGGTATAGTGCTCGCTGCGCGACGCGGCCAGCAACAAGCTGCTGCTGGAGGAGCAGCTGCACCTGCTCACGGCGCGGCTCGACCAGCTGCAGCCCACGCTGCAGGAGCTGCACGAGGCCAAGGTATAGTGCTCGCTGCGCGACGCGGCAAGCAACAAGCTGCTGCTGGAGGAGCAGCTGCACCTGCTCACGGCGCGGCTCGACCAGCTGCAGCCCACGCTGCAGGAGCTGCACGAGGCCAAGGTATAGTGCTCGCTGCGCGACGCGGCCAGCAACAAGCTGCTGCTGGAGGAGCAGCTGCACCTGCTCACGGCGCGGCTCGACCAGCTGCAGCCCACGCTGCAGGAGCTGCACGAGGCCAAGGTATAGTGCTCGCTGCGCGACGCGGCCAGCAACAAGCTGCTGCTGGAGGAGCAGCTGCACCTGCTCACGGCGCGGCTCGACCAGCTGCAGCCCACGCTGCAGGAGCTGCACGAGGCCAAGGTATAGTGCTCGCTGCGCGACGCGGCCAGCAACAAGCTGCTGCTGGAGGAGCAGCTGCACCTGCTCACGGCGCGGCTCGACCAGCTGCAGCCCACGCTGCAGGAGCTGCACGAGGCCAAGGTATAGTGCTCGCTGCGCGACGCGGCCAGCAACAAGCTGCTGCTGGAGGAGCAGCTGCACCTGCTCACGGCGCGGCTCGACCAGCTGCAGCCCACGCTGCAGGAGCTGCACGAGGCCAAGGTATAGTGCTCGCTGCGCGACGCGGCCAGCAACAAGCTGCTGCTGGAGGAGCAGCTGCACCTGCTCACGGCGCGGCTCGACCAGCTGCAGCCCACGCTGCAGGAGCTGCACGAGGCCAAGGTATAGTGCTCGCTGCGCGACGCGGCCAGCAACAAGCTGCTGCTGGAGGAGCAGCTGCACCTGCTCACGGCGCGGCTCGACCAGCTGCAGCCCACGCTGCAGGAGCTGCACGAGGCCAAGGTATAGTGCTCGCTGCGCGACGCGGCCAGCAACAAGCTGCTGCTGGAGGAGCAGCTGCACCTGCTCACGGCGCGGCTCGACCAGCTGCAGCCCACGCTGCAGGAGCTGCACGAGGCCAAGGTATAGTGCTCGCTGCGCGACGCGGCCAGCAACAAGCTGCTGCTGGAGGAGCAGCTGCACCTGCTCACGGCGCGGCTCGACCAGCTGCAGCCCACGCTGCAGGAGCTGCACGAGGCCAAGGTATAGTGCTCGCTGCGCGACGCGGCCAGCAACAAGCTGCTGCTGGAGGAGCAGCTGCACCTGCTCACGGCGCGGCTCGACCAGCTGCAGCCCACGCTGCAGGAGCTGCACGAGGCCAAGGTATAGTGCTCGCTGCGCGACGCGGCCAGCAACAAGCTGCTGCTGGAGGAGCAGCTGCACCTGCTCACGGCGCGGCTCGACCAGCTGCAGCCCACGCTGCAGGAGCTGCACGAGGCCAAGGTATAGTGCTCGCTGCGCGACGCGGCCAGCAACAAGCTGCTGCTGGAGGAGCAGCTGCACCTGCTCACGGCGCGGCTCGACCAGCTGCAGCCCACGCTGCAGGAGCTGCACGAGGCCAAGGTATAGTGCTCGCTGCGCGACGCGGCCAGCAACAAGCTGCTGCTGGAGGAGCAGCTGCACCTGCTCACGGCGCGGCTCGACCAGCTGCAGCCCACGCTGCAGGAGCTGCACGAGGCCAAGGTATAGTGCTCGCTGCGCGACGCGGCCAGCAACAAGCTGCTGCTGGAGGAGCAGCTGCACCTGCTCACGGCGCGGCTCGACCAGCTGCAGCCCACGCTGCAGGAGCTGCACGAGGCCAAGGTATAGTGCTCGCTGCGCGACGCGGCCAGCAACAAGCTGCTGCTGGAGGAGCAGCTGCACCTGCTCACGGCGCGGCTCGACCAGCTGCAGCCCACGCTGCAGGAGCTGCACGAGGCCAAGGTATAGTGCTCGCTGCGCGACGCGGCCAGCAACAAGCTGCTGCTGGAGGAGCAGCTGCACCTGCTCACGGCGCGGCTCGACCAGCTGCAGCCCACGCTGCAGGAGCTGCACGAGGCCAAGGTATAGTGCTCGCTGCGCGACGCGGCCAGCAACAAGCTGCTGCTGGAGGAGCAGCTGCACCTGCTCACGGCGCGGCTCGACCAGCTGCAGCCCACGCTGCAGGAGCTGCACGAGGCCAAGGTATAGTGCTCGCTGCGCGACGCGGCCAGCAACAAGCTGCTGCTGGAGGAGCAGCTGCACCTGCTCACGGCGCGGCTCGACCAGCTGCAGCCCACGCTGCAGGAGCTGCACGAGGCCAAGGTATAGTGCTCGCTGCGCGACGCGGCCAGCAACAAGCTGCTGCTGGAGGAGCAGCTGCACCTGCTCACGGCGCGGCTCGACCAGCTGCAGCCCACGCTGCAGGAGCTGCACGAGGCCAAGGTATAGTGCTCGCTGCGCGACGCGGCCAGCAACAAGCTGCTGCTGGAGGAGCAGCTGCACCTGCTCACGGCGCGGCTCGACCAGCTGCAGCCCACGCTGCAGGAGCTGCACGAGGCCAAGGTATAGTGCTCGCTGCGCGACGCGGCCAGCAACAAGCTGCTGCTGGAGGAGCAGCTGCACCTGCTCACGGCGCGGCTCGACCAGCTGCAGCCCACGCTGCAGGAGCTGCACGAGGCCAAGGTATAGTGCTCGCTGCGCGACGCGGCCAGCAACAAGCTGCTGCTGGAGGAGCAGCTGCACCTGCTCACGGCGCGGCTCGACCAGCTGCAGCCCACGCTGCAGGAGCTGCACGAGGCCAAGGTATAGTGCTCGCTGCGCGACGCGGCCAGCAACAAGCTGCTGCTGGAGGAGCAGCTGCACCTGCTCACGGCGCGGCTCGACCAGCTGCAGCCCACGCTGCAGGAGCTGCACGAGGCCAAGGTATAGTGCTCGCTGCGCGACGCGGCCAGCAACAAGCTGCTGCTGGAGGAGCAGCTGCACCTGCTCACGGCGCGGCTCGACCAGCTGCAGCCCACGCTGCAGGAGCTGCACGAGGCCAAGGTATAGTGCTCGCTGCGCGACGCGGCAAGCAACAAGCTGCTGCTGGAGGAGCAGCTGCACCTGCTCACGGCGCGGCTCGACCAGCTGCAGCCCACGCTGCAGGAGCTGCACGAGGCCAAGGTATAGTGCTCGCTGCGCGACGCGGCCAGCAACAAGCTGCTGCTGGAGGAGCAGCTGCACCTGCTCACGGCGCGGCTCGACCAGCTGCAGCCCACGCTGCAGGAGCTGCACGAGGCCAAGGTATAGTGCTCGCTGCGCGACGCGGCCAGCAACAAGCTGCTGCTGGAGGAGCAGCTGCACCTGCTCACGGCGCGGCTCGACCAGCTGCAGCCCACGCTGCAGGAGCTGCACGAGGCCAAGGTATAGTACACGGAGTTCCCACATACAAATAAACTACCAGGGTTCACCAGGCATCCTTTAGGTAGTTTTCAGCGACATCAAGAAGTTGGGGAACTTCCTGGCAGAATTGGATGGCTGGAATGACCAGCTCGCCACTCTCCAACACACAAAACAGGCGCAACTAGTGTCGATTTGTAGAAGTAGGTGCAAATCGAATAAGAGTAGGACTGGTCTTGTGACTAACATACTGACAACCAGGTAAAAGTAGCGTTAGTAATGTTCGAACTATCAATTTTATTGTATGTCTGACTGGATATCGATCTTAGATGCATGCAGCATGGCAGTGGAAGAAAACATAAAATATATATTTTCTGTATTGTTATTTCCAGCGATAAAACAGTAGAATAAGTTTATATGTACTAAACACTGCATACATTTCCTTTGAAATGCTATCTCTCGGCTAGGTGAAACTAGCATCGTTGGAGTCGTCGCTGGAGGAATGGAAGACCGCAGCGCGCTCGCACGGCGTGGACAGCGCGCGCGCGCTCTCCAGCGTGCTGGACTCGGCGCTTAGCGGCCAGCTCACCGCCACCGCCGCCTCGTCGCAGGCGCACTCGCAGATGACGCAACTCACTGAGGTCATTAATTATTTATTTATGTTCAGGCATCGCAGGCACCTTCCAAACTAACATACATATTAATACTTAATAGAAATAAAAAACTAAAGTATGGGTGGTGATGGCGGCAATCTCCCCCGAAAGCGCCTGAATACCACACCCTTCGGCCAGTAGTCTTTCGCATGAAAGTTGGCAGCCTGTCCGTGGGGAACTTAACCACAAACGCCTTGAAACTAGTGTTGTGACTAGAGTCCCATGGCTGAACTCTCAATGAGACATTACTACATTCCACGGCAGTTGCTAAGAACCCTAATTAAGGCGTAGCCAGGACTTTGTTTGGAGAGGCGATGAGGCAAGGGCAAACGAATACTTAAAATGTCAGCAGTTCGAAAGAAACTTATTACATTTTTTTTTTTATTTGGTACATGGAAGACTTACAGCTAAGTAGACTAAACAGTCATCGTCAAAAGTAGCTAGGGATTTTAAATGCCTAAAATCATCTCACTTAAATACGACATAACAGCATCACATGAAGGTCTGTAAAGTAAATGATCACACAATATCTGGTATAATGATCTACTCTTTAGAGGCCTTCTGGTGTCATTGTATTATGACGTGTTAAATAATGTCATTGTTTTAGACATTTCCGATATCAGGCTACTTTGATGTCCAATGTACATCATCTTTAGCATTTAATAGGTGCTATGGAACTTTTGTCTGTTTGCGGACTTTTCCAACCTTCTGTATAATATGTATACAGGAAGTGGCAACTCTGAAATTCGAGCGTGACAAGGCGACAAGCAAGCTGACCGACTTGCAGTCGGTGCGCAAGAACCAGGAGAGTCTCATACACAGGCTGCAGAAGCGGCTGCTGCTCGTCACTAGGGAGAGAGACAGCTATAGGTAAGAAGAGTTTAGGGGATATACAGGTTGAAACAGAAAGGGTATACTTATTTTTTCAAAACATCCTACTAATATTATAAATGCGAAAGTTTGTGAGTGTGGATGTATGTATGTATGTATGTATGTATGTATGTATGTATGTATGTATGTATGTATGTATGTATGTATGTATGTTTGTTACTCCTTGTAAATTTGGAACACAGATAGATTATAACCGGGATTAACATATAGGATACTTTTTAACCCAATAATCCAATACTACGCGGATGAAGTCGCGGGGCACAGCTAGTAACTTTATAATTCTAAAACTATCAGCTTTGGAGGAAACTTGAACAACTAAAAGTGTTACAGGGATACAGCTGTTGACAGGTTTCACAAGTCTACAAAACCTTTAGTACTTCAACTGTCCCACAAAGCCAATAGTGTTAGATTTAAAAGTACAGTTGCAAAAAAAATTGTAAACCCTTTCTGTTTCAACCTGTAGAACAATCGAATAAAGTAATTACCAATGTTTTTGTTACCTAAATAATATTTTCTTTTTGACATCGTAACTTGATGGATGATCTGATTTTACTGTGTTCAGTGAATCAGGATTTCCCTCTTTATATTAGTATGGATATAGATTAGACATTCTTCGATGGCAGGATATATTGTTCATAAACGACTCACGTCACCGATGATATGGGGGTAAGAGTCCGATATTACACACTATAAATTAATGTACAATACAATTTTTATTTAAATAAAAAATGTCTCAGTATTTTAGAACATTTTCTCAAAAGCGAGTAAACAACAATATAAAACTTATCAAATATACATCAAGTTTGGCCAACAGAATATAAATAAATAACAAAATATAAACGTGATAAAGAATAACAGGATTCCCTACTATTCTATTGCACGGATATGTCAGCCGGGATGGTAAATAGCGCAGTGTATAATAGTAAGTTGCTGTGGGGGCTTGTTGACATAATAAGTGGACAGCTGGCTTCTCTCTGCTCAGGTTTTATTTCTATTAATCACGCTGGTCGCTACCTCCGTGCAATAGCGTAGGAAGGTATCACGTTTCTCGTTGTCCATGACAAGTTTCAAACACTGTGTAAATAAACAATTATATTAGGTAGGTCTGAGAATAGGTCGTAATAGTACATTGTTACACAAGGGGTGAAAGTGACTTATTTAGTCTTACAAAATAAGTCTTTCACCCGAGGTAAACACTGTGCTTTTCATTACGAATACAAGGAAAGTAAAAATAAAAACAGGAATTGGCTAAAAATAAAATACAAGGAAGAATACTCTACAACTCGAAAAAATAAATAAAGATCGGCTTGCCGCCTATTTTGTTTTTTTCGTTGGCCGGCCAACTTCATTATTTAGCCATTATTTTTCATTTACCTCTTTAAATATTTTGCCCAAATCTATGTTATTTTAAAGAAATTGTTGAAACTAAATTATAAATAAGTAATTTTCAAAATATAGGTACCTACCTATATTCTTTAATTAATACTTAACTTTATGGTATTTCAATATTACATCGTGCTGTAATTGAGTGACTGTAGAAAAAGTTTGAACATGGTTCCATAGAAATGTGAAAATGGAACTAGTTTTTTTTATATAATTTAACAGCTGTCAGTTGAAAGCGATTCACCCGGGCCGGAAAAGTATTACTTTCAAACCGCTCCTCAGGCAACTTCAGACCTACTTTCAGAGTATGAGTAATGAAAGTATATTTCATGCCTAGAAATAATTTATATGGCAGAACAGCGTTTGGCGGGTGAGATAGTTATGAATACAAAGTGTTTGACGTGCAGACAGCAGTTGGACAGCTACGAGAAGGAGCTGACGGTGACGCTGTGCGGGGAGGCGGGCGCGGGCAGCGCGGCGCTGCTGGCGGCGCGCGTCGACCAGCTGGAGAAGGCGCTGCAGGCCTACCGCGACCTGCTCGCCGCGCAGGACCTGCAGGGACACACTAAGCGTATGCCATGCCACTACTAATCTAAAATGATTACCCGGTCGTCGAATGCAATGTAGAGCGATGTAATGTGTTGCGCAGTGGTGGAGAGCCTCCGTGGGGAAGTGAGCAAGTGGCGCGAGGAAGCGGAGAACCTACGGCGCGACGCGGTGAAGCTGCGCGCGCAGCGGGACTCGCTGCACCAGCACATCGAGCGCATCGGCGCCGCGCCGCCGCACACTAGGGTGAGTGAGCAAGTGGAGAGCGACGCGGTGAAGCTGCGCGCGCAGCGGGACTCGCTGCACCAGCACATCGAGCGCATCGGCGCCGCGCCGCCGCACACTAGGGTGAGTGAGCAAGTGGAGAGCGACGCGGTGAAGCTGCGCGCGCAGCGGGACTCGCTGCACCAGCACATCGAGCGCATCGGCGCCGCGCCGCCGCACACTAGGGTGAGTGAGCAAGTGGAGAGCGACGCGGTGAAGCTGCGCGCGCAGCGGGACTCGCTGCACCAGCACATCGAGCGCATCGGCGCCGCGCCGCCGCACACTAGGGTGAGTGAGCAAGTGGAGAGCGACGCGGTGAAGCTGCGCGCGCAGCGGGACTCGCTGCACCAGCACATCGAGCGCATCGGCGCCGCGCCGCCGCACACTAGGGTGAGTGAGCAAGTGGAGAGCGACGCGGTGAAGCTGCGCGCGCAGCGGGACTCGCTGCACCAGCACATCGAGCGCATCGGCGCCGCGCCGCCGCACACTAGGGTGAGTGAGCAAGTGGAGAGCGACGCGGTGAAGCTGCGCGCGCAGCGGGACTCGCTGCACCAGCACATCGAGCGCATCGGCGCCGCGCCGCCGCACACTAGGGTGAGTGAGCAAGTGGAGAGCGACGCGGTGAAGCTGCGCGCGCAGCGGGACTCGCTGCACCAGCACATCGAGCGCATCGGCGCCGCGCCGCCGCACACTAGGGTGAGTGAGCAAGTGGAGAGCGACGCGGTGAAGCTGCGCGCGCAGCGGGACTCGCTGCACCAGCACATCGAGCGCATCGGCGCCGCGCCGCCGCACACTAGGGTGAGTGAGCAAGTGGAGAGCGACGCGGTGAAGCTGCGCGCGCAGCGGGACTCGCTGCACCAGCACATCGAGCGCATCGGCGCCGCGCCGCCGCACACTAGGGTGAGTGAGCAAGTGGAGAGCGACGCGGTGAAGCTGCGCGCGCAGCGGGACTCGCTGCACCAGCACATCGAGCGCATCGGCGCCGCGCCGCCGCACACTAGGGTGAGTGAGCAAGTGGAGAGCGACGCGGTGAAGCTGCGCGCGCAGCGGGACTCGCTGCACCAGCACATCGAGCGCATCGGCGCCGCGCCGCCGCACACTAGGGTGAGTGAGCAAGTGGAGAGCGACGCGGTGAAGCTGCGCGCGCAGCGGGACTCGCTGCACCAGCACATCGAGCGCATCGGCGCCGCGCCGCCGCACACTAGGGTGAGTGAGCAAGTGGAGAGCGACGCGGTGAAGCTGCGCGCGCAGCGGGACTCGCTGCACCAGCACATCGAGCGCATCGGCGCCGCGCCGCCGCACACTAGGGTGAGTGAGCAAGTGGAGAGCGACGCGGTGAAGCTGCGCGCGCAGCGGGACTCGCTGCACCAGCACATCGAGCGCATCGGCGCCGCGCCGCCGCACACTAGGGTGAGTGAGCAAGTGGAGAGCGACGCGGTGAAGCTGCGCGCGCAGCGGGACTCGCTGCACCAGCACATCGAGCGCATCGGCGCCGCGCCGCCGCACACTAGGGTGAGTGAGCAAGTGGAGAGCGACGCGGTGAAGCTGCGCGCGCAGCGGGACTCGCTGCACCAGCACATCGAGCGCATCGGCGCCGCGCCGCCGCACACTAGGGTGAGTGAGCAAGTGGAGAGCGACGCGGTGAAGCTGCGCGCGCAGCGGGACTCGCTGCACCAGCACATCGAGCGCATCGGCGCCGCGCCGCCGCACACTAGGGTGAGTGAGCAAGTGGAGAGCGACGCGGTGAAGCTGCGCGCGCAGCGGGACTCGCTGCACCAGCACATCGAGCGCATCGGCGCCGCGCCGCCGCACACTAGGGTGAGTGAGCAAGTGGAGAGCGACGCGGTGAAGCTGCGCGCGCAGCGGGACTCGCTGCACCAGCACATCGAGCGCATCGGCGCCGCGCCGCCGCACACTAGGGTGAGTGAGCAAGTGGAGAGCGACGCGGTGAAGCTGCGCGCGCAGCGGGACTCGCTGCACCAGCACATCGAGCGCATCGGCGCCGCGCCGCCGCACACTAGGGTGAGTGAGCAAGTGGAGAGCGACGCGGTGAAGCTGCGCGCGCAGCGGGACTCGCTGCACCAGCACATCGAGCGCATCGGCGCCGCGCCGCCGCACACTAGGGTGAGTGAGCAAGTGGAGAGCGACGCGGTGAAGCTGCGCGCGCAGCGGGACTCGCTGCACCAGCACATCGAGCGCATCGGCGCCGCGCCGCCGCACACTAGGGTGAGTGAGCAAGTGGAGAGCGACGCGGTGAAGCTGCGCGCGCAGCGGGACTCGCTGCACCAGCACATCGAGCGCATCGGCGCCGCGCCGCCGCACACTAGGGTGAGTGAGCAAGTGGAGAGCGACGCGGTGAAGCTGCGCGCGCAGCGGGACTCGCTGCACCAGCACATCGAGCGCATCGGCGCCGCGCCGCCGCACACTAGGGTGAGTGAGCAAGTGGAGAGCGACGCGGTGAAGCTGCGCGCGCAGCGGGACTCGCTGCACCAGCACATCGAGCGCATCGGCGCCGCGCCGCCGCACACTAGGGTGAGTGAGCAAGTGGAGAGCGACGCGGTGAAGCTGCGCGCGCAGCGGGACTCGCTGCACCAGCACATCGAGCGCATCGGCGCCGCGCCGCCGCACACTAGGGTGAGTGAGCAAGTGGAGAGCGACGCGGTGAAGCTGCGCGCGCAGCGGGACTCGCTGCACCAGCACATCGAGCGCATCGGCGCCGCGCCGCCGCACACTAGGGTGAGTGAGCAAGTGGAGAGCGACGCGGTGAAGCTGCGCGCGCAGCGGGACTCGCTGCACCAGCACATCGAGCGCATCGGCGCCGCGCCGCCGCACACTAGGGTGAGTGAGCAAGTGGAGAGCGACGCGGTGAAGCTGCGCGCGCAGCGGGACTCGCTGCACCAGCACATCGAGCGCATCGGCGCCGCGCCGCCGCACACTAGGGTGAGTGAGCAAGTGGAGAGCGACGCGGTGAAGCTGCGCGCGCAGCGGGACTCGCTGCACCAGCACATCGAGCGCATCGGCGCCGCGCCGCCGCACACTAGGGTGAGTGAGCAAGTGGAGAGCGACGCGGTGAAGCTGCGCGCGCAGCGGGACTCGCTGCACCAGCACATCGAGCGCATCGGCGCCGCGCCGCCGCACACTAGGGTGAGTGAGCAAGTGGAGAGCGACGCGGTGAAGCTGCGCGCGCAGCGGGACTCGCTGCACCAGCACATCGAGCGCATCGGCGCCGCGCCGCCGCACACTAGGGTGAGTGAGCAAGTGGAGAGCGACGCGGTGAAGCTGCGCGCGCAGCGGGACTCGCTGCACCAGCACATCGAGCGCATCGGCGCCGCGCCGCCGCACACTAGGGTGAGTGAGCAAGTGGAGAGCGACGCGGTGAAGCTGCGCGCGCAGCGGGACTCGCTGCACCAGCACATCGAGCGCATCGGCGCCGCGCCGCCGCACACTAGGGTGAGTGAGCAAGTCGATTCTCGCCGGCACGAATTTTGGAATGGCCCTTGCTTAATTCGCTCCGGGATGGGTTCCCGGTACATGTTGCGTAATTTGGGATTATTCCCGTGATCATCTGGCAATATTTAAGTAAAAGGCTTAGAGTCAGTGGCCATGAGGGCAAACAATGTCGCAGGGTGGCGCCACTTTGGCGTGGGCGATGTAGTGGCTCACGGAAGTGGAGTGTTAATTTTCTGATATTTCTTTCCTAAAACAATATTTTTTAGCTTTGTTAGCCCATTTAAAATCTATTCTCTTCTTAGGGGAGAAGTTAGATGTTTCTCTAGACCCTAAACCAAATACGAGACGCCTTTGAATTGTTCAGTGAACCGAGACGTAAACCGAAGATAGCACCCAAGATCATATCCTTCTTGATTCGAAAGTCACCCAGCGGATCAAAACGAACCGAAAATAGGTACCGTTAAATTCAACTATATAAACCGCCGGTGTATCATTTATTTGCATAGGTCTGCCTCTCTCTGTTGACTTAACTGTTGAATCGTGAGAGACAGATCGTAAACAGTAAACTGTTTCGCTCACACCAGCGATTATGGAATCGGACCTGTAGACGATTTTTTAACCTCCTGGAGGGACTTGTTTCAATTTTTGACAGCATCAAATACTAATGTAACGATTGAATCTTTCCATACATTTCAGTGGTGAATTTATGGAGCCGTTCGATCACTCGTTATCTGAATACTTACAAAACGCATACTAACCTCTCCTGGTATAAATATGAATGTTGTGCATAGAACCTCTCATGACCTTTGCTCCACCTGACAAATATAGATATTCGTATTTTGACGTGCGGCTGTTTCTAGGTGCTCCATTTAACCGATAACCCCGCGGCGGAAGCTCAGAAACAGATGCACGTTGATTTGGAAGCGGCTCAAGAGGAGGTAAGATGCATTGTGTAGACGAATGTGCGATTCGAATCGCGGCATTTATTGAAGAGATCGGACGATTCACCGGAGGCTCCGGCTTGTCCGGAACTACGGTCCCGCACTGAGCTATCATGGCTCGAATCGTACTCGGGTTGAGGGTCAATGTGTCTGGTATAGTGGCAATAGGTTCGCCCCTATTACAGTCCTAAATACCAACCGTGAAATGTGGGGCATTGCAACGCACCTCTGCCTGCCCCTGCGTGGAATACACGCATAATGTTGTATTATTCTAGTATGTTTGTATACGACTAAATGTTTCGTAAATAAATAAATGTTTGAATTGCTGTTTATTATGGAATTGGAAATAATTCCAGAACTAAAAGCCCGTATTAATAAATCGATCTCAAGTCTGAGAGTGATCTTGAGTATACTTATAACATGTCTTTTTGTACTGGTATGACATAAGAATGACATTTCCAAGATCACTGTCAGTTTTGAACAATTTATTAATACAGTCCGTAAGTGTGTTGATCTTTAAAGGTGAGTGGATATTTGTTAGATCAAAAGGCTGCAAGGCGCGCTGCGCGAGGGCGGGGCGGCGGCCGCGGGCTCGCGCGCCTGTCCGGAAGAGATTCAGCAGCTGCGCCAACAGTTGGAAAGCAGTCGGATTAAGCTCAAAAGGTTGTTCCCACATTACAAGTCATCTCAAAATCCTTACATTCAAATCTTAAAATACTACTGATTTAAAAATATTTTGTAAAATATTTCACAGCTATTATCGAATTGTGTCTTACGATAACTAAACAACTAAGTAACAACCACACATATAGTGAATCGCGCGCCAATACTATTTTGATAAAATGATTTACACATATTAAATGTGAATTTAACATTTGAAATTTGACAACGCGGTCTCATGTGCGTGTCTGTCTGCTATAAATGCGCGATGTTTGATGATAAGTTACTGAAGTGTGTGTAATTATTAACACTAAGATTATAATTTCAATAAATTCCTTCATACAACAATAATGTCTGTTACAGAATGAAAGAAGAATTTACGTCTTCCGCTCAAGAGTATAGAGACGTGTGCTATATGCTGTTAGGTTATAAAATTGACAGAACTGGGAATAAGAATTATAGGTGAGTGCGACATACCTTCATCATCATCATCGTCATTTTAATCATCATCATTTCAGCCGAAAGACGTCCACCGCTGTCAAATGATGTCTTCATACAACAATGATGTCAAGTACGAGTATGTGAATTCGTCAGTTTGACAGAATTTCTATAGGAAATCTGTTGACGTATCCAGGTACGCGATACGTCAGTTTTGACGTATTGCGAGTCGATCGAGATGCCAGTAGTGGTTAACAGAGTTGGGTCCCTGTTATTATATTAAACAATTATACCATACTTGTTCTGTTTTCACAGAATATCAAACATGTATGCGGAATCGTCAGAAGAGTACCTAACGTTCACACTCGACGACGACGGTATAGAGATGGTGCACACTGATTACTCGGCGATGCTGGGCGAGCTGGTCGAGCTGCACCTACATCAGCATCGATCTATACCGTTATTCCTAAGCGCACTCACTATGGACCTATTCACAAAGACTACTATGCAACACATTCAGTAAAGTATCGTCTATTTAATTGTACATCAATATGTCTCTTTAAAAATATGTGTATATACGAAACATCGGCTTTTTAGAGTGGTTAAGTGGTAAAACGCGAAGAAAAAAGAATCTGGGTGGGTGTAAGGGCCTGTGCACACCACGTTTTTTAAACGCGCCGTCGACGCGCGTTTTAGTAACGTGCGTCGACGGCGCGCTTTTATCCTACGAAGGCCATCGGTCTGCGTTTGACTCGCGTGCGTATCGCGTCTGTATCGCTACAAACGCGCGTCGAAAAAACGTGGTGTGCACAGGTCCTAAGACGTTATTTTTTCGTGAATTCGATGATTTCATAGCGAAATAAAAAGCGGAATCTGGCATACTAATTGAAGTACACTTCACATTATGTAATTAAAAATGTGTCAAAAACATGTGCTATTGTACAGTCACCGGATGGATCTTAACAATGATAGGACTATTAAATGCATCACTACATAGTATAAAACAATGTCGCTTCCCGCTGTCTGTCCCTATGTATGCTTAGATCTTTAAAACTACGCAACGGATTTTGATGTGTTTTTTTTAATAGATTGAGCGATTCAAGAGGAAGGTTTAATGTATAATACATGCATAGTATAGTAGAGAAACACTGATAATTTTAGACCCGTGCGAAGACGGGCCAGGTCGCTAGTAATTTATTTTATTTTATTTATAAACTTTCATAGCACGTAGCTTTCAAATGTACATGTTTTTGGTTTTGCAATTTTTCTGGCATAACTGCTGAAACAAACGAGTAATGTTCATCGAATTCACGTCTAAAATATCGATTTCGACTATTAAAATATTCAACAATGTCCAGAACACAATGAATTGCATGATAGACACCTAGTGTGAATATTATCCTGGTGCTAATCCTGTTGGTACGCAAACTAAACTAAACTTAGTTAGTTAGTTGTATTGCCGTTATTTTTAGGGTTGTATTGTAATGCTTGCACAAGTTAGCAATATGTTTATACCACGGCCATGGTGAAGCGATATGGATTGGTCATGTTCGAGTTCAAGTTGGTCACCATTGCCAACATTGGGCGACCATTTTATAAAATAATCAATTTATTTTCGTCTCGCTTCTCGTTGGCTGTGATATAGTTCTATGTACTGTACACTTACTCATAATTTGTACGCAAAAGAATTAGCACCATTATCTAATATTAAATTAACTTCTCAATATATTTAGTCAACAAAATGTATATTACTATTAAAAAGTGTTATCTGAATTTCTCTGTAATAAAGGATCAAAACGACTAGTATATTATATTAAGGTGAAGGCGCCTGCCTAGCCCGCGAAATTCAAAATTTTCGAGTATTTTTATAGTTTATCCAAAATCTGAAAACATTTAAGGTGAAGGCGCCTGTCTAGCCCGCGAAGTTCAAATTTTTTGAGTTCTTTTAGAAATTTTTCAAAATCTGACAATAATAAAAGACAAATTTTGTAATTCGCGAAAAAGACCGTGTGCAGTGCATTTATTAATATATCCAACTTACTCTAAAACATTTCAAGAACGACAGCTATCCAGATAATCTGGCAATTTTTGTATATTTAGTGATTTACTAGTATCATATCCACCGTGATCATATTTAGAGTAAAATAAATGTATTAATAAATGCACTGCACACGGTCTTTTTCGCGAATTACAAAATTTGTCTTTTATTATTGTAAGATTTTGAAAAATTTCTAAAAGAACTCAAAAAATTTGAACTTCGCGGGCTATACAGGCGCCTTCACCTTAAGAGAACATTTTGTGATTTGCGACAAACACAGTATGCAGTGCGTTTATTAATACATTTGTTTTACTCTAAATATTATCACGGTGGATATGATACTAGTAAATCACTAAATATACAAAAATTACCAGATTATCTGGATAGCTGTCGTTCTTGAAATGTTTTAGAGTAAGTTGGATATATTATTAAATGCCCTGCACACGGTCTTTCTCGCGAATTACAAAATGTGCCTATTATTGTCAGATTTTGAAAAAAAACAAAAAAAACCTCATAAAATTTGAACTTCGCGGGCGATGTGGGCGCTTTAGTCTTAAGTGCTAAATTTAATGTAAGATGATACGTAATCTAATGATTACAGATAATAATATACATTTGGTCCTTTATGGAGCCGATATCCCATTCGTACCGGTAGCAATGCAATCGTTGAAACATTTTGTATATTGCGTTCAGTGTGTATCTGTCGTAGCCAACTAGCTTAATTCGCCGTTCAATTAACATCCTAGCCACTTTACTAAACAGCGCCGTTCAACTAGTGGCCTGAATGATATTCAGCCATTTGATCAAACAGCTAGGCAAATGACTTGGATCGATGACGTTTAATTACTTGCCTAGCCGTTTAATTACTTGCCTAGCCGTTTAATTACTTGCCTAGCCGTTTAATTACTTGCCTAGCCGTTTAATTACTTGCCTAGCCGTTTAATTACTTGCCTAGCCGTTTAATTACTTGCCTAGCCGTTTAATTACTTGCCTAGCCGTTTAATTACTTGCCTAGCCTGTTTATTTCAATTTAGTTCCACTTTCTGCCACCTAGCGCCGAAACTCACCAAACAGTCAACCGACGCCATCGGCAAAAAACAACTTTGATGGAATAAGTTTATGAGGTACTTAGGTATTTTACGAAATTGTTTAGATCCACCGAACCTACTTGCCGGGTGGGATTTCTGTGGGGTCATAAAAAAAATAACCCTAACCTGAACCCATCCGGGTCGCTCTGCTTGGGTAGTATTTTGAAAAAGTTTTGTAGTATTTAAATGTCAACCAGTTGCCTAAGCATTAGCCAGCCATTTTATTAAATGTTGTAACAGACGATACGGCTGAATATCATTCAGGCCACTAGTTGAACGGCGCTGTTTAGTAAAGTGCCTAGGCTGTTAATTGAACGGCGAATTAAGCTAGTTGGCCGCGACATATCGATGTCGATAACGTACATTTTCGTCCTGTCAATTTAGTGATCGTGTAACTTTTTGTTCCTGTACAATGTCCACGCTGAATATCATAGGTTAAATTGTATTGCGGCCACGAAAACTCCAATTTTTCTACTGATATCGTCAACTTTGCGAGTTATTCTAGCGCTTAGAGCGCGCGGTGTGGTGGTTTTTAGGGTTCCGTAATCCCTACGAGGAACTATTATAAAATCATCCAGTCTGTGCGTCAGTCTGTTACTGGGCCATAACTTCTACAATTTTTGACGGAAGCTGTTTAAGATAAGATAAAAAGTGTGTCAAATTTAATTATAATAGGGTCTATCGCCCAGTTTCCTCATAAACGTTACTTTTACTTTTAGAAAATACTTTGGATGTTATAGTTCTTTAATGTAATGTTTAGTTTCTGTGCTGTGACTCTTATGACACTGTCATATGGGTCAATTTGCAAAAACGTCTTCGTGGAATGAACTGACAATACTTGCAATTTAGAAACAGGTTGTATGTATTTTTTGTTTTTAATGGCCCTAATTCCGTTGGTACCTACATAGCACTTGACAGAAATAAAAGTATCGCTGTTGTCTCTGTAACTACATGGTGGTTGTAAAGTATAAGCAATTTATTTTAATTGTAGACTAGGTATGATTAGTTTTAGTTTAGTGGATTTGAATTGTCGTCAATGTGAGGTGCCGTTAAGCGCTCATATTATGATAGGAGGAGTAAAATTAAGTAATGATATTTTTTGGATTTTTTTTATAATTTCATTATGATAAGCTATTGTTTTGTTGATTAAAATGTAAGTACCTATATTATAATTTAGAATAGTTTATAATGTTAATCAGAACGTGACCGTGTTAAGGTGAAGGCGCCTGTCTAGCCCGCGAAGTTCAAATTTTTTGAGTTCTTTTAGAAATTTTTCAAAATCTGACTATAATAAAAGCCAAATTTTGTAATTCGCGACAAAGACCGTGTGCAGTGCATTTATTAATACATTTATTTTACTCTAAATATTATCACGGTGGATATAATACTAGTAAATCACTAAATATACAAAAATTGCCAGATTATCTGGATAGCTGTCGTTCTTGAAATGTTTTAGAGTAAGTTGGATATATTAATAAATGCACTGCACACGGTCTTTTTCGCGAATTACAAAATTTGTCTTTTATTATTGTCAGATTTTGAAAAATTTCTAAAAGAATCAAAAAATTTGAACTTCTCGGGCTAGATGGGCACTTTAGCCTTAAGGTGAAGGCGCCTGTCTAGCCCGCGAAATTCAAAATTTTCGAGTATTTTTATAGTTTATTCAAAATCTGAAAACATTTAAGACAACATTTTGTGATTTGCGAAAAACACAGTATGCAGTGCATTTATTAATACATTTATTTTACTCTTAATATTATCACGGTGGATATGATACTAGTAAATCACTAAATATACAAAAAATGCCAGATTATCTGGATAGCTGTCGTTCTTGAAATGTTTTAGAGTAAGTTGGATATATTAATAAATGCACTGCACACGGTCTTTTTCGCGAATTACAAAATTTGTCTTATATTATTGTCAGATTTTGAAAAAATTCTAAAAGAACTCAAAAAATTTGAACTTCGCGGGCTAGATGGGCGCTTCAGCCTTAAGGATTTTGATTATCCATGAAACAAAAGTGTGTAAAAATTGACATTGATTGATATATATGAAATGTGTTATATTTTAATGACATTCCTAGATAATCTCATACAAATAGGCACTGTCAGTGTTTAGAGAATAAAAATATGGTTTGTGTCAACAACTGGTTTCATTTTGTGGGACGAAATTTACCTGTGACAATCCTCACGGTCAGAGGTTGGCAACCTAAATTGTTCTTCTTTTTTCTTTAAAAATATGGCCCACCCAAGTTAATAGGTATTTCGCCAGTGTCAAGTAACACATAGCAATACAAACACATTTAATAACAATACTATAAAAAAATTGTCCGTCCACTTTGGAAAACCAAAATGGAGCCCCCAACCTAAATTCGGTTATCGTCTGAATGACAATAGACGTCTACACTGCTCAATTTTGCCCGTATTCGTATTATGCGTAAATCGCCATAGTATTGAATACAACATAATTAAATACCAATGTTTTTTGATAACTACACGGCCTGCTACATGTTTGGAGGTTGACTGAGCGCGGTTGCTGAATCGCAGCAAACAAAATATATTAGGGATTTGTTACTAAAATTAGGAGTATCTAAAAATATATATTATGAATATTCATTTATTTTTGGAAGGGGGTTACTGAAAGGGGGGCCAAACTTGTGTTATTTTTGAGCTACGACGTCCCGTTTACGAGATAGACGAGGTTTTGTAGATTTCTATTCGTGTTTAAATTGTTGACCTATGTCATGCATTAAAATCTATTTTAGGGATTTGTTACTAACATTAGGACTAAGTAAAAAGAAACTATTATGAATTTTCTTTTATTTTCAGACGCGGGTTACTGAAAGGGGGGGCCAAAATTGTGTTATTTTTGAGCTACGACGTACCGTTTACGAGATAAAGGAAGTTTTGTAGATTTCCATTAGTATTTAAATTGTTGACCTATGTCATGCATTAAAATCTATTTTAGGGATTTGTTACTAACATTAGGAGTATGTAAAAAAATTGATTATGAATTTTCATTAATTTTTAGGGCGGGGGTTACTGAAAGGGGGGCCAAAATTGTGTTATTTTTCAGCTACGACGTACCGTTTACGAGATAGACGAGGTTTTGTAGATTTCCATTCGTGTTTAAATTGTTGACCTATGTCATGCATTAAAATCTATTTTAGGGATTTTTTACTAACATTAGGAGTATGTAAAAAAAATATTTATGAATTTCTTTTATTTTTAGAAGGGGGTTACTAAACGGGGGGCCAAAATTGTGTTATTTTTGAGCTACGACGTACCGTTTACGAGATAGAGGAGGTTTTGTAGATTTCCATTCGCGTTTAAATTGTTGACCTATGTCTTGCATTAAAATCTATTTTAGGGATTTGTTACTAACAATAGCAGTATGTAAAGAAAAATATTATGAATTTTCTTTTATTTCTAGACGGGGGGTTGTTACTAAAAGGGAGCTCAAAATTGTGTTATTTTTGAGCTACGACGTACCGTTTACGAGATAAAGGAGGTTATGTGGATTTTCATTAGTATTTAAATTGTTGACCTATGTCATGCATTCAAATCTATTTTAGGGATTTCTTACTAAAATTAGGAGTATGTAGAAAAAATATTATGAATTTTCATTTATTTTTGGACGGGGGTTACTGAAAGGGGGGCCAAAATTGTGTTATCTTTGAGCTACGACGTACCGTTTACGAGATAGACGAGGTTTTGTAGATTTCCATTCGTGTTTAAATTGTTGACCTATGTCATGCATTAAAATCTATTTTAGGGATTTGTTACTAACATTAGGAGTATGTATAAAAATTGATTATGAAATTTCATTTATTTTTAGGGCGGGGGTTACTGAAAGGGGGGCCAAAATTGTGTTATTTTTCAGCTACGACGTACCGTTTACGAGATAAAGGAGGTTATGTGGATTTCCATTATTACTTAAATTGTTGACCTATGTCATGCATTAAAATCTATTTTAGGGATTTGTTACTAACATTAGGAGTATGTAAAAAAATGTTATGAATTTTCATTTATTTTTGGACGGGGGTTACTGAAAGGGGGGCCAAAATTGTGTTATTTTTGAGCTACGACGTACCGTTTACGAGATAGACGAGGTTTTGTAGATTTCCATTCGTGTTTAAATTGTTGACCTATGTCATGCATTAAAATCTATTTTAGGGATTTCTTACTAACATTAGGAGTATGTATAAAAATTGATTATGAAATTTCATTTATTTTTAGGGCGGGGGTTACTGAAAGGGGGGCCAAAATTGTGTTATTTTTCAGCTACGTCGTACCGTTTACGAGATAAAGGAGGTTATGTGGATTTCCATTAGTACTTAAATTGTTGACCTATGTCATGCATTAAAATCTATTTTAGGGATTTCTTACTAAAATTAGGAGTATGTAGAAAAAATATTATGAATTTTCATTTATTTTTGGACGGGGGTTACTGAAAGGGGGGCCAAAATTGTGTTATTTTTGAGCTACGACGTACCGTTTACGAGATAGAGGAGGTTTTGTAGATTTCTATTCGTGTTTAAATTGTTGACTTATGTCATGCATTAAAATCTATTTTAGGGATTTGTTACTAACATTAGGAGTATGTAAAAAAAATGTTATGAATTTTCATTTATTTTGGACGGGGGTTACTGAAAGGGGGGCCAAAATTGTGTTATTTTTGAGCTACGACGTACCGTTTACGAGATAGACGAGGTTTTGTAGATTTCCATTCGTGTTTAAATTGTTGACCTATGTCATGCATTAAAATCTATTTTAGGGATTTGTTACTAACATTAGGAGTATGTATAAACATTGATTATGAAATTTCATTTATTTTTAGGGCGGGGGTTACTGAAAGGGGGGCCAAAATTGTGTTATTTTTCAGCTACGACGTACCGTTTACGAGATAAAGGAGGTTATGTGGATTTCCATTAGTACTTAAATTGTTGACCAATGTCATGCATGAAAATCTATTTTAGGGATTTCTTACTAAAATTAGGAGCATGTAGAAAAAATATTATGAATTTTCATTTAATTTTGGACGGGGGTTACTGAAAGGGGGGCCAAAATTGTGTTATTTTTGAGCTACGACGTACCGTTTACGAGATAGAAGAGGTTTTGTAGATTTCCATTCGTGTTTAAATTGTTGACCTATGTCATGCATTAAAATCTATTTTAGGGATTTGTTACTAACATTAGGAGTATGTAAAAAGAAAATATTATGAATTTTCTTTTATTTTCAGACGGGGGTTACTGAAAGGGGGGCCAAAATTGTGTTATTTTTGAGCTACGACGTACCGTTTACGAGATAGAGGAGGTTTTGTAGATTTCTATTCGTGTTTAAATTGTTGACCTATGGCATGCATTAAAATCTATTTTAGGGATTTGTTGCTAACATTAGGAGTATGTAAAAAAAATGTTATGAATTTTCATTTATTTTGGACGGGGGTTACTGAAAGGGGGGCCAAAATTGTGTTATTTTTGAGCTACGACGTACCGTTTACGAGATAGAGGAGGTTTTGTAGATTTCTATTCGTGTTTAAATTGTTGACCTATGTCATGCATTAAAATCTATTTTAGGGATTTGTTACTAACATTTGGAGTATGTAAAAAGAAAATATTATGAATTTTCTTTTATTTTCAGACGCGGGTTACTGAAAGGGGGGCCAAAATTGTGTTATTTTTGAGCTACGACGTACCGTTTACGAGATAGAAGAGGTTTTGTAGATTTCCATTCGTGTTTAAATTGTTGACCTATGTCATGCATTAAAATCTATTTTAGGGATTTGTTACTAACATTAGGAGTATGTAAAAAGAAAATATTATGAATTTTCTTTTATTTTCAGACGCGGGTTACTGAAAGGGGGGCCAAAATTGTGTTATTTTTGAGCTACGACGTACCGTTTACGAGATAGAGGAGGTTTTGTAGATTTCTATTCGTGTTTAAATTGTTGACCTATGTCATGCATTAAAATCTATTTTAGGGATTTGTTACTAACATTAGGAGTATGTAAAAAAATTGATTATGAATTTTCATTTATTTTTAGGGCAGGGGTTACTGAAAGGGGGGCCAAAATTGTGTTATTTTTCAGCTACGACGTACCGTTTACGAGATAGACGAGGTTTTGTAGATTTCCATTCGTGTTTAAATTGTTGACCTATGTCATGCATTAAAATCTATTTTAGGGATTTGTTACTAACATTAGGAGTATGTAAAAAGAAACTATTATGAATTTTCTTTTATTTTCAGACGCGGGTTACTGAAAGGGGGGCCAAAATTGTGTTATTTTTGAGCTACGACGTACCGTTTACGAGATAGAGGAGGTTTCGTAGATTTATATTCGTATTTAAATTGTTGACCTATGTCATGTATTAAAATCTATTTTAGGGATTTGTTACTAACATTAGGAGTATGTAAAAAAAAATATTATGAATTTTCTTGCATTTTTAGACGGGGGTTACTGAAAGGGGGGCCAAAATTGTGTTATTTTTGAGCTACGACGTACCGTTTACGTGATAAAGGAGGTTTTGTAGATTGTGCACTGGTGTTCCCGTAGCACCGGCGTCGTCTTAACACCGAGTCCGGTGTTCGGATAACTTGTGTTGAAGTTCAAGAATCCACGATTACCTAAAATTGGATTCTAAACATTGTTCGTCAGAAACAATGGAGGATCAAATATGAGTCATTTTTCAAAGTAATTATTTAATAAGTAGTATCTACCTTCAAAAGATTTAAACCACATTTTCTGCATATTAAAAAATTCGCCGTTATGGGAAATTTTGTACTAAAAATGCGAACGAAGGCGATAAGGTATAAAATAATAATGCACAAATCAGTGTAAAATATTTATGAAGAAACAAGGACAATATATTATACAAATCATCTAATGTTTGCGATGAGTTCAACTACAACAATTAGGTATTATAGTCAGACACAATGTAACAACGTGATAAGCACTAGGAAATAATTGACAAGAAACGCACTACTGTATTATGTATTGTTTTGTTCACATTTAAATTAGTAAAATTTAAGTGGCTAGCAAACGGGCTAGGCAAATTGCATCTTCCAGAAAATCTTGCCGGCAACACAGCTCATAAAAAAATACAGCAGACGTGCGACGGACTTGTTGCACTATGTGTTGCTATTTGGCGGCTACGATTGCAAAAGCCTAGCCCGATTACAAGTAGGTACATTTACGAAAATTGCTTCCTTTTCCAATATTATTTATATAAGAACAATCATAATTTTGTGATTATGTTAACTTGAATTGAGTTGCACGATAAGTTTTTTGAGCTGCATAAAAATTAATACTCCTCCCTCGTCTTGAAGATTCTGTATAAGACGCAAGCAAAATGAATCCAAGTGTTACAAATATAACATAACTTTGTTCGCTCAAGTCTCACGCCCGCACTAAGGGCTAGTGCAAGTTTTGACAGCATCAATTCAAACCTACCGATTGCTCGAATATTTCCATACGTTTCCCGGCAGCGCCTAATGGAAACGCGCAGCTTTACTGGTATATGGTGAATCATTTGCATACATTCAAAACTCATACTAACCCCACACTGATCTCACGCTACTAAACATGATGAATAGTGACAATCTTTTAAACTATTTAAAGCTAAGAAGGACGCCGAGAAAGTCGTTTCTGCTACGTTGACATCACACATTACTTTGATACCATTCGAGATATTCACGAATTAGATGATACAAACTCACATACAAATAGTCTTGGAAACATTTTTGGAAATAATTTAAAAGTAACAATAAATTACTTTTTATCTACAGTCTATAAAAAAACATCACTTAAATTTTCATGTAAAATGTTTCGAAAATAACGATAGTCTAAAAATCTTACATACACATAATACTGAAAAAACGTATTTTATAACTCTAGACATGCCCCGATTTAGTTTTGAGGATTACTCTGCGCACGACGCGACGCAAACGTAAAGACAAACAAAACAAAACATATACTTAACATAAATTTCATACAATTTTCAATAAAATTATTGCACTAACTTTCATACTCGTAACTTAACAATAAATATTGCATTAAGCGTTAACCACATTTCGTGAAGTAAAATTATTTAAGTCTTACAGTACTAGAGTTAATTAAAATTTTAAGAACAATTGTCAGTCCGATGAAAGTTTTATTTCATCCTAATACGAGCTCCGTTCATAGCAGCGACGTTAACGAGACGGAAATTAGAATTTAATTAGTATAGAAATACCTAAGTTCCAAATATTGTGCTAGCTACAGACCCTATGTATAACATTTTGACTAAATATTAAGTACGATTTGGTGCTCAAATTTAATTATGTAAGTGTTAATTAATTAAAACTATTTTATATAATTATTTATCTACAAACATCGAAAAGGTGCATCAGGGTCGATAGATTTATCTAATTCTAAACTAGATAGGTAAACATTTTTGAATTTTAACACGCCTGGCCCGAGCTCGGCTCGCGATTGACCGACGGTCGCTTTTAAGAGGGCTACGCTCTCAGAATCGATTACAATTCGTAAATACAGATAAACATTTATGTTCGAAGATATTCAATTTGTTTGCGATAAAATTAATTAAATACTCATTCAATAATGGAGAGAATTGGCCATGTCGAGTTTCAATGACAGGCTTATCTTGATGCACAGGTCATTTCATTTATTGCAGAACATAAAAAAGTGTACAAGGTCGAACGATTGCTGAAAATTACCAGGCTTGATGATGCATCAAGCGGTTTTGGATTGTATTATGGCGCAATACGTGCTGAAATCACCCTGTTGGCATCGGGCGCTCGCGCCGCCCCCGCGCGGCGGCTCACAACACTACGGAGCACATGGAACACTCCACGCTAAATCTAGAAGAGTCTATGACTATAGGACGCGCGTGGTTTCCGCGTCGCTCACACTTCTTGCATCAATCACACTATTGTCCGTTCTGTTTTTGCCTGCAAACAAAACACAGTAGATAGTAACTCATTTTAAGTAGTTCAAGAAGTTCATAATATAATGCAACGCAATGGTTTGATCAAAAGTTTGAAATGATGAATTTCGGACCTCGGCCCGCCATTCGCATTGGGCTACCACGATTCTGGTTAAGTTATAGTGCTTAGTATGGTATATTTCATATTGGAAGTCCCGCGGAAAAATACGAAAATTGTACACAGTACTTAAATATCGCCGGACTGAATATCGCCAGACTGACACACCATCTGTATGGTCCCAAACTAAGCAACGCTTGTACTATGGATACCGTACAATGGACTGAGGGCGATGTCAGTGACACCCAGACCAGGGCAAATAATGAAACGGCCATTACCGAAATTTGCCTCGGCGGAAATCTACTCCGCAACCACCATGTGCAGTGAGCCGAGCGGCCTACGCTCGAACCACTGCGCCAAGCGGTCGCCACAGTGCGCCTTATATTGCCGTCACGCGACTTCAGCGCCGCGTCTGCGCCTGCGGGACTACGGATGTGATTTGGGCCATAGGTACCTTTGCAGGCGCCCGTGTGCAGCGGCTCGACGAGGCGGCCGGCCTGGCAGGCGGCGTGCTGCAGGCGGCACCAGGACGGGTAGGTGCGCGCGTCCGAGCCGCACAGCGGCCGCCGCGGCGCCGCGCCGCACGCGCCGCACGACACGCAGCGCGCGCCGCTCGCGCCGCCCGACACGCAGCGCTGCCCGCCGCCGCAACGGATCGACGCGCACGTCGCGTTCGCTAAGGGATTTTCCATAATATATTTACTATCCGACCGTTTCTAATCAATCTTGATAAGTCATTTTTCGTGGGTCGAAACTAGATTTACCTAGGTAATGGTGTAAAATGGTGGTAACGTGTTGTCAACTGCCGTAAAAATGTAATTGGAAATGACGGGCTTGCATTATTAGCATACAAATGAACCTTTACATTGTATAAAGAGTGCTTTTTCCTTTGCACCTCCGGCGTAGGAAGTCTGTCACTACGTCTGACAAAAATAAGTAGAAGCTTAAGGCTAAAGCGCCCATCTAGCCCGCGAAGTTCAATTTTTTTGAGTTCTTTTAGATTTTTTTCAAAATCTGACAATAATAAAAGACAAATTTTGTAATTCGCGAAAAAGACCGTGTGCAGTGCATTTATTAATATATCCAACTGACTCTAAAACATTTCAAGAACGACAGCTATCCAGATAATCTGGCAATTTTTATATATTTAGTGATTTACTAGTATCATATCCACCGTGATAATATTTAGAGTAAAATAAATGTATTAATAAATGCACTGCACACGGTCTTTTTCGCGAATTACAAAATTTGTCTTTTATTATTGTCAGATTTTGAAAAATTTCTAAAAGATCCCAAAATATTTGAACTTCGCGGGCTAGACAGGCGCCTTCACCTTAATAGTTAGTAGTTAAGTAATTTGATGTCATTTGCACATAATTGCTGAAAGGTACATTTGTACTCTAATTTTCTCTACTAGTAGGCATAATAATTAGCTATTGTTTATCCGTTTACGACATAAATTTACCTAATCATTTTAAGGTAATTATGGTGTATTATAAGTATTGTAATTTTGAAGGAAATAAATACGTATAATTAAAAGGCTGACTTTTAAACCCTCACCTATACAATGTCCTCTATAAGCGAGCGGCAGCGCCTTCCCCCGCTCGCAGGCGGCGCGGCGCAGCGCGCAGGCGCCCGCGTACGTGCGCCCGTCCACCGCGCACACCGGCGCGCCCGCCGTGCCGCACGCGCCGCACCGCACGCAGTGCGCGCCCAGCTCCGCGTCCAACACGCATCTCTTGTCACCACCGCACCTCACGCCCTCGCAACTACCCTCTGAAAATATATTACCACGATATTTTAATTAAAAAGTCACAGATCATTAGACGATAAATGTATGATTGATACAACACAAAGGCAATTGCATCAAAACGTAGTTAAAACATGTCTTCGCAGCAAAACTTTATTTTAGGTCACGTATTGAACTGGTGCCGGATTGAACGGCAAATGAACTTTATGTGATGCAGAACTCAGGGACCAGTGGCGACCTTGATTTATGCAATCTGATCAGAAGGAAGCTAGGAGATTGTGATAAGAGTTTATGAGTACAGAAACTAGTACCTGTTATAAATATAATGTGAGTTTGTCACATCACTAGTATTCCCGTTAGCCCCTCCAGCTAAGCTAATGCTTGTGTGCGGACTGGGTTCACGTCAATACTTTTATCGCCAGGATGGGGATCGAACCCGGAACCTATCAGCTACGAGGGCAGTTCTCCAACCACTAGGCTATTGACGCCTTAATAAAAGTGTTAGCTACTGCATAATGAGATGCATTCGTTAGTACCCGAGTATATTTGGACACGGCTTAGCAAAAAGGAACTAACCCACACGTACTCCTGCATACGAAAATCTATCCCAGCAGCAGTGATTATAGGTTGGTTTCAGTTTGCAGAAGTATTGGTGGTTGGATCTATTCTGCATATCTATACCCATTTCATAGAACTTGCCAATGTTAGTGAACCAGACGTGTTATTACGCGGTCCTGTTTCTAATAGGCCTGTTAATATTATTCTATAGTTCGTGGCACTCGTATCGTGTTGCGGTAGACTGGTGCTCGTCTAGACGGCTATCGGTGCGCCAGTTTTACTACTACCATATTTATAACTACTTAATTGTTCGCGTTTTATAAGCGCCTATGAAAGGTATTATTTTAATAATGCACGATATATTTACATGGCCCCTCAGTAAATGAAGTTATTTATGTTGGTACCTACGACAAAAACAATTTTTCATTAAATCACTACCAAAAAAGCTGTACCAACCAAACGAATAGGTTTATAGGTACCATCAGATTTTCTTTTTGCGGTAGGTAGGTATCGACTTTATCTTTAATTAATATCATCTACTTATTAAAATAAATAAAATTGAGATGTCTGCTTATAATGTCAAAATAAAGCTTTTTACTAAATGGATATGAAGGTATATTGGGTTGTTATAACACAAAAAAAAACAAATTTGTTACGGCTAATCTTCGAAACGGCTGGACCGATTTTGACGGGCCTTTCACTGGTATATAGCTGATGTTATAAGGAGTAACTTAAGCTACCATTTAATTAACTACTACGCGGGCGGAGCCGCGAGCGACAGCTAGTCATGAAAGTAATACCTCGTAATAAGTATACTCGTACAAAGTAAAAATGAATATCGGAATCCAACGTTACAGAGACTTTATGCAATTTGTTACCGTGTATTTGTTTATTAATTGGATCGTAGACTTGTGAAGTGGCCCTGTTATCGCGTCTTATCTATAAGACGGTAAATATCTTGGTACTTCTTAGGGCCCGATGTTAAGTCTGAGAGCGATCATGGAAACGTCATTCTTATGTCATACCAGTACAAAATTACATGTCAAAAGCGTACTCAAGACCGCTCTCAGACTTGAGTTGGATTTATTACGGGTCTTAGTTACACCTAGCAGCTGCTGCAACTCAGATCTATCGCTCGTCAGAGCTCCTATGTGAAGATACTAGATGCACTTTCATCTAACTATATTAAATTTATTTTCCTACAGGCCCATTTCTCCAAATAAGTCTAACCACTTCTGGCCAAGTGGATTTATTAAAACAAAAATTTCAATTATGTCAGTACTTATCTCGGTATCTATGGAACATTAAAATAAATTACAGCCTCTTAAAAGTTGGGTAAGTAAGTACATATTAAATAACTATTTGTAGGAAGTGATTTCAAAGATATGGTTAATTTGTTATAGTGAACCGTTGTGTGACCTATTCACTTCAAATAATATTCAATAAACCTACTTAGAAACATCCTGATTCATTTATTAACAGTTACTTAAAGTACCTACACTGCGGGTCGGGAGCGGAGGCAGCGCCATTGTGATTGATCAATCGTAAATCTTATACAACTCATTAAGCGCATATGTTTCGGACACTTGTCCCAAAGTGCGGCGTCCAAGTGTGGTTGTTTCGTGCCTGTAGTGCCTACATAAATTCGCCATTGGGCCAAGGTGCTCGTGAGCAGCGCGTAACGGTCGGGGGCGCGGCAACGGCGGACCGGCCGGTTTCGCCGCTCCTGTAATTACCCTCATTGCACGCAAACGACATTGTACCGAGTCCACACTGCTCTCTGACACTTATAGCAATATCTTTGGGCTATAAACTTTTGCCAATCATTTGCTTCTCCGTAAGGGATTTCTCTTTGGTTTCGTCTGTATAATCAATCCTATTTCGAATTTTATAAAAGCAAAAACAAATGGCAGAAAATACGAAATCATCGATGGATACAAGCAACATTTCTCATTCACATGCATGCACCTGGGGCGAGACGTCCGACCAGAGCCCGACGTATCGTGCATCGCAATGAGCTATTATTGAGTCGCGATCCCAATAGAGATGTAGCCATGGTTCTAGGAACAAGTCGGCAATTTACCGGCGCGATAGCAGGGGAGTGGCCGGTCATTACGACAGTCAGGATTAATGCACATTTGCCTAGTAGAAACAAAAGGAAATACGCGAAACTCTTATCCGCGCGCGGAGGTAAAATATTCAGCGGGTTTGAATAGGCGATTGTTCTTTGGTAGAGGGACCAAATATTATACTGTTAGGTAGATTTACTTTCAATTTAATAATTTTAAAATAAGGAGAAAAGTGAGATACTTTACTTAAATACCTATTGATTTAGTATTCAGCCTGTGCTTTTGTACTTATTCGAAACTTAAAATAAGATATGCATAAGTAGGTAGGTAATATTTAAAATTCGACGAAGAATTGCGCACGAGCCGTCAATGGCATCGCATCGGGCGAGACGGGCTGCATGCATGCATGCGCGGGCGCCGCAAATGACGCTATTGTCAGACGCAGACGCGCCGTCCGATAGCCTTCGCGATGACTTGCGAATATAACGAAAGCAGCAATCCATTATCATAGGATATGACAGCGACATACTCGGGGAATTGTTAACGGTCATACGTTCTGAAATGTCATGCTTGGATGATTTTGTGTTTAATGAATCATCTGAACATTATATTTTAAGAAATTGGCTCAACTCTGTTAACCGCTGGCATCTCGATCGAGTCGCAATACATCAAAACTGACGTATCGCGTATCTCAATAATTCACTTTTGACAGTTTTTCTATAGAAAATCTGTCAAAACTGACATATTCACACACGCGATACGTCGGTTTTTATCTATTGCGACTCGATCGAGATACCAGCGGTTAATAGAGTAGGGTCCCAGGACTTACGAGGTGTTCGCTGCCTGCTGGTTTAAGATACCTACCAACACATTTTCAACAATATGATTAACACGTGCATTGCTAATACATTACATTCTTGGATGTCTACATGTTGGAAAGAACCAAACCAGTTTCGGAAATATGTGTGAAGACCGCCAACCTGTACGGGCCAAAATTTAAGACTATTCTTATAGGTACCTACCTACCTGAATCTCTCTCGCTTTGAGGTACAATTTTCGACCAAGATTAGTGGAATGTTAAAATTGAATTAATTAATTGATTAGGTACTTATATAGATTGTCTTTGCATCATTTTTTCATTTTAGGGATTCATAGTTCCTACGAGGAATCCTTATAAATGTTCATGTTTACGCGTCTACTACTCTACTCATATAAAAGTAGTATACCTAGTACAATACAAAGAGTGTAACGGAACGGGTAACCACAAACAAAATATCTTTTAACTTGTGAATAACTATAGGCTCTTTGAAAAAAACAGACACATATATTAGTTCTATTCTGATAAAAATGAGCGAATTCTGAGCGAAGATCGGGGTCACGATTTAATAAATGGGTAAATATTTTTTGGTACTCGACATTGACCCATATTCTTGTGAACGCACGTCAGAAGTTAATGCAGTCCGTAAACGATAGGCGTTTCCGCTGCATTCGCTTTGCGGTTAAGCATCACTGAGCCATTAAAAAACAGGTGAGGTTAACTTAAGTAAGCTTGAAGCAGTCATCAGTGTGTTACGAATTATTATGCACTATTGGATACGGTGAGACCAAGTCGTGTAAGCCAGTATCCATTAAAAATAGAATTAAACTTGACTGTATTTGCCGCAGACTGGATGCTCACTGAAACAGATTTTACTATATAAAACATCTACATTACTAGCGTAATCCGAGCTCTCTTTACGACGGGTGTCAATAATAAAGATAGCTTATTGTACGCTGGATATATTATCTAAGGATAATATATCTTATTTTAGGAAATATGCTGCCAACCGTACTAAAATCTAGAATATTAACTATGGCTCATCAATGTGTGTCATAGACTAAAAATAAAACCTAGAGCGCATTTCGTATTACCAAAGTCAAACATAAAAAAGTTTTGTTCTAAACAAGTATTGGTAGTCAGTTCATTTAATGAAGACCCGTGAATAATTGCAAATTGACCCATATGCCAGTGTAATAAAAGTCACAGCATGCGCCTTCGTGAAATGAACGAACTATAAGTAAGTTTATGGTTGTGGCACAGTAGTAAAGTTGCCTACTAATTTCCACTGTACGCCAGACGGTTACGAGACTGCGGATGATGGATGGCGGCTGTTGCCAAGCGAGCGGCCGATGAATCATTTATATAGACTTATAAAGCTCGTTCGTCTGGCTTCGCTTGTGTTAATAACTTGCGAGTAAATTTGTTGATGATTTCGTGCGATATATGGTTTTATCAAAATCTAAAGCTTTAAAGCAGAGGGAATGAATGAGGAAAACATTTTGACGACTGCGTCCGAATACACGGGACAAATTTCATTGAAGTCTACATATTGAGTTTTAGTTCTTGAGGCAGGTTATTTGCATAGGTACCTAATAATAAGGAAAGTGGGGTTCGTGTAACGTCGCTCGATTTTAACCTTTGAATGTATAGCGATAGAGTTGTCAGTAAGAAGTACCCATGTAGGCGAAGATAAAGAATTACCTACCACTGTAAAATATACAGGATACACTTAAGTCCCAGTGCAGATGTTAGAGATAGCAAACGAACAGCATCGTGCATATTTATGTGGTTCAGTACCTACGACAAATGATCAGATTAGATAAGCGTGAATGATCACTAGCTGCCCTAGTATAGTACCTGTACTAACCGAATGAATGATCTATCAAGTCTAGCCTCCGGACAGAACGGCACAGAATAAATAATTTACAGGCTAGCTATGTCGCATAAAGGGTTAGAGTTGAGGAAAATACTGGGATGTTTAGAGTTTTCGTGCGTTTTAACTGACTCAAATTTGGCATAAATTCAATCAGAAATTTATTTTAAGGGTCGTATTAATAAATCTATCTCAAGTTTGAGATCAACTTTAAGTAATATTGTACTGGTATGACATTTCCAAGATCGGTCTCAGACTTGAGATCGATTTATGAATACCTCCCTAAGATGTGCAGAGGTGAGGTGACTGACATCACTCCTGTTGCAGTGCGCTTGGCCGATGTCGTACGTCAAATGTCCATATAGCAGGAAGATGGTTCAGATCAAAGACTCCTAAATAGTAGCAGACCAGTACAGATCACAGACTTTAAATCGTAGGTACAGATGGGATTTGACATTCGTAAATTAATACACTCTCCGGCAACGGTTCACGTTCTTAGAATAACAAATTAGACAGCCGACTATTACTCAGCTCGCAAATTTAAATCGTCATCTCACACTTTCATCTTTTTACACCTGACACAAAGAGTTGGCATTGACAGACTGGAGCCGAAACACGAGCGGAACAACAAATATAAAAAAATATACCTAATATAATATATTTCTTTTCAGATGTTTTTCAATCAACATTCGTTATCTTGATCGTGGTTAGGATCAATACTGTCATCGCAATTTAGTTCGGCACACGAAAAAAAAAAACTGGTAACTATAACCAGAATTTTATAGTGCATACAATTTTTTTAGTAGTATATGTGACAACTCTACACATTGTAATACATACATATGGCATACCTAGTCAACGTCTCGAATGAATGTGCTCAGTGTTAAACAGCGGCTTTCGCCGATCATCCGATGATCACGCCTAAAATTCGTTGGACACGTCTCTCGTTAGGATTACTCTATCTATTATACGTCTGGTTATCCTAGATCGAATAGAAAGCAAACGGTGAGGGGGTCAGCTCAGACAAGATGAGCTGATCTTGTCAAAATTGACACGAAATATACATAGTTTAATGTTCCCGCTGGAGACTGATACATGGAGATAAATTGCAACAGCAGTGGCCATGGAAAATGGCGACCATGACCTCTCTATCAAGAGTGTCCAACTGAGAAGAAGAAAAAGCTACTACAGTCCAGGTCCCTGTGTCTGCTAATTTGGAACCAATTGAAAACCATGATAAATTATTCACAAAGATAATATTAATGACCAATGGATTCCTATTGGTTTGAAACTAGCAGACTTGGGGCCATGTTAGAAGGTTATTGGTTCTAGATGCATACCTTGACATCGTCCAGGGTAGTCCAACACCAGATGCTTGGCGGGTCGCTTGCACGCCCGCCGCCGCAGCCGGCACAGCGACGCGTACGTCTTGCCGTCGCTGCCGCAGACGGCGCCGACGCGGCGGCACGCGGCGGCGCACACGCAGCGCGCGCGCCCGCCGCGCACCACGCACCGCCGCCCGCCGCCGCACGACACGCCCGCGCACGATTCTGTGTGGACAACACACAACATGTTTAGAAGCTCTATCATGAACTTTACTATATGATAAATTGTAAGCGGTATCGAACACCTAAGGAACACACAATTTAAATGGGTACCGTTTATTTTATGTAGACGCTAGCAACTCTACCCAACGAATATACTATTGGTAGAGCTACTGTAACTGATACTATTTCCATATACTTAGTTCCAAGGAACTTATGACATAGTTCATAATTACTTAATATTTAATTTAAAAACAAGAAGTCTTGCCTAACTGCCGTTTGGCAAGGCATCTTCCAACCAGTTGAATTATTTTATAAACAAAATGAATATTGAGCATTTTAATGAATACTAATTAATTATCGTCTAATTCCAAGAATAAAGGAAACAGATGACTTCACGTGTATATTCTCGACAGCAATAGTTTATATTTTCCGAGTGCGACGACCCTAGAAATCAGTTGGCACTGGTGCGCGATATTTTAGCGCGCAGGTGGAATATAATCCAGATATTTTGATAGGCTGATGTTCACTGCTCACTCGGTTTCCGGATAAATAAGCACGTTAGTCAAGCGGAGCCATTAATATGCTGTACTTACTGGCTACTGCTCATAAATATAAATGTATAGTGCCTATTAACTACTGGCAATAGCAACAAATAAAAACTTTATAAAGGTAAAACTCTCACAAACGCGCACGTCTGATATGTAATAAAATGTGGTATGACGGTTTATATTTTTATAAATGTGAGGAATTACAGAAATCTGTGCTGTAATTATAATATGTTTAATAAAATACACTTAGAAGAATACTAATACAACTACAAAAAAAAAATTGTTGACGTAATTTTTTGTCAGTGTATTATAGTAAATGGAAGTAGGTATTTACTGTAATTTATGACTTAACAGAATACATTTGCATAAATAACAAGTCGTTATAATGTCTTATCTATGAGTGCGTGAAGTAATGCCTCATTATATATTAGGTACTTATTTTATTTTAATGGCAGAAGACGTAGCTCTACACAGTAAAATCTACTAAACCGAAGCGAACCGAATCTACTAAACGGGCACCTGCTCGTTTTGTGCCTAGAATACCTTTGGTTTGCGTGAAATGTTAACGCCCAATATTAATTATGTGTATCGAATTATAAATTTATAATTAGTCTCGGATTGGTGCATGTCGTTCCGAACTCCTAATCCTACCCTCCGCATGAACGCCATATACGATTGGCTACTGGCAAACTTCACCCAAAAAATTGATGAAGCAAAAATTGCATCAGAATTGATTTAATATTATCGGGCGATAGAGGAGTTTCTTCCCTATTTATTCTTCGCATCTAACTTTACCTGAGATGTCAATCTGCAACGCGAAACGTAATAATGAATGCACTTACATAAGAATGCTCTTTGCCAAACCAATTCGTGCGCCCGAGAAAATATTTTTTCATTTCTAAAATCGCATTTTTGACATTCTGCCAAGAAAGATGGGCTGTTGACGTGAGAAACAGTACGTGTATCGGCCGATGCACCCGGCGTCCTAATTTTGTTATTTGTTATACCATTGTCAGTAACAATGGATAATGGTTTATCTGTTTGTTCAGTGCTCGGCAATTGTACTAATTGAGGTTTAGGCGCGTCGTGTGCTCAACGTTAATTAACGGTCTGTTAAAGAGCTTGTTGTCTTGGTCATTGACAACGTTGGCGCTGATTCTGATGGCACAAACTTGACTTTATTTAATCATATTGCCTTTTTTCTCATGGTCAAGATATATAAATCTATTTTAAGATGTGTAAATTTATTTCATTCCATAGAATGTTGAACTTCATGTCAATAAGAATTTTCATCATGATAATAAAATAAATTATTTAGCCCTTTTAACGTCCCACTCCTGGGTACTGGCCTCCCCTCAATACGAGGAGGATTCAGGCCATAATCCACCACGCTCGCCCAGTACAGGGTGGCGTATTACACATGACTTTCGAAAATTGGTCAGATTTTCTAAGACATGCAGATTTCCTCACGATGTTTTCCTTCACCGTAAGCCAGTGATAATCATATAAAAAATATGATTCGCACATAGAATTCGAAAAACCCAGAGGTGCGAGCCGGGGTTAGAATCCTGGACTTTGTGCCCGCAAGATGCGTGCTTAACCAATCGGCTATCACTGCTTATTATCATAGTGATAAGCAGATGTAATCTAATCTTCCAATACCTTGTTGTGTTAGACAACAGTTAGGGTTTCGGTTTCACGCAATCGTATAACCTAAATAGAATTCTAGCTTAGCTACTATTGTAAACCCAAACTGCAGTTAATAGAGTATAAATGCTGGTATTTAATGGTTACCTACCCAGTTATATTGCAGTCGTAAATATTTTGTAGATTTTGCCCGCATAGCAACCGTTTTTTGTATTAACTTGTTTGCTTATTAGGTTACTACCTACTGTTTAACTGAGAAAATACCTTGAAAATTCAACTTTCAGAGCTAGCAGCTATTTCTTAATGTATTGACATGTTTAAGCAGTATAAGCAGTAATAGCCGATTGGTTAAGCAGGCGTCTTGCGGGCACCCGGTCCAGGGTACAAACCCCGGCTCGCACCTCTGGGATTTTCGAAATCTATGTGCGAATCATAATTTCTATAGGATTATCACTCGCTTACGTTAAAGGAAAACACAGGAGGTGAGGAAACCTACATGTCATATAAAATTTAACCAATTTTCGAAAGACGAGTGAGATCCGCCAACGAGCACTGGGCCAGCGTGGTGGATTACGGCCTGAATCCCCCTCGTAGTGAGGGGAGGCCCGTGCCCAGGAGTGGGACGTAACAAAGTCTAAATATTATTATAATTTACATTTATATCTGTCTATCAGCTGGAAGGCGTCCACTGCTGAAAATAAGCCTCCCGTTTACTTCCATATATCACTTCTTAGACGGAAAAAAGTGAAAATTTATTAGAATAGCGGATCCAGTTTAGTTCCAGATTAAAAAAAGAAAATAATAATATGAGTTCTATTTTTTTTCATAAAAAACCAATATTGATATGGCTTGAGGCCGCTGGTGGCTGATTCTAAATTAATAATTTTCAACCATAGAAAAATAAAAACTATTGTCGATAAACGGATTCTGTAAATGACAAGTTCTACGAACTACAGATTATTTCCTCAAATCGCTATGATTTCACGCATAGTATTTTTGTCTACTATTATAATATGTGTAGAACGGAATTTGTAAGTTTCCAAGGATATCGCTGGCGGAATAACCACGTTACGTCATCCAGGATAGGCCCCAAATTCTCAACGGTGCTTCTCAGAAGTGGATTGGTAGGCGACTTTCCGCTTTTAACGATTTAACGAAGTGGCAATCTTATTTCGTTGGGTTGGGCGCTGGGGCTCAAATCAAAACACTGAAAGTATGTTTTAAGTGGAGTCTATGAGACAATATTATGTTCTATGGTATCTATATAAACAATACTTTCTTGTGTTTTCAAAGTCTTTTTATCCCATCTATTCGCAAATTCGTTAAGTAACTCAATAAGCAAAGTAGGTCTTTTCTCTACTAGACTTTCCAGAGGGCAGTAATTAATTTTGAATTTGGAATACTAATTATGTCGTGATCCGCGACCAAAGAGATCGAATGAAAATTAATAATCTATACATAGACATACATACACACAAATAAATAAAATTGGAGTGTCTGTTTGTAATATCAAAATAACACCTTTTCACTAAATGCATATGAAAGTACATACGTGACTTCTAACAAAAACGCGACTTAAATTTTATTTGTCTGTCTGTCTGTCTGTGTGTTTGTTCCAGGTAATCTCCGAAACGGCTGGGCCGATTTCGATGGGACTTTCACTGACAGATGGCTGATCTTATAAAGAGTAACTTTGGCTACTTTAATTTTAGAAAAAAACAAAAAGTATAGGTCATGCTGTCTGTCGCGCGGGCTCAGAACGCGCGAGCGGGCTTTTGCGATAGGTAGGTATAGCCAAAATAGCGCCCTCGCCGTAAAACATTACTTTGCTCCCTTGTGATACGATCTACTATTCAACGCCGCCTTACTCCGACACGCTCACTTTTTCTGACCGTCCGTGGCCTTGAACCACAAATTCCACTAGATGTGATGCTATGAATTAGATGTTTAGGTAGTTACTGGTTACCAAGGCGATACACAAGCGGAGGTAGGTATTTCAGCTTTTTTAGTAGGTACGTCCGATGGCGCCACACGATTTCTATATTTGCTGGTGCCAGTTTAGTATCGTCGTAAATATTGATATTATATGTCTATATTTGTCTGGTATTTTAAAACGTGCCTAAGTTTAGAGTTCTAGTTACCTATCTCATATTGTGTTTGCTTTAGAGACTGCAGTCCAGATCCATATTCAAAGATATTTCCTCAACATTGTCTCGATTCCATTTAACCTTAATGTATGAAATCGGAATTATTGGTTTATAAATTGTCCACTACTCGACACTATATGAAGCGTTGAAGAAGAATCTGTCAAATTCAAGGTACTGTCACAACCTTTTCTTGGGGTTTACCGTGTATTAATAATAAAATCTTAATTTATTGGTAATACTTTAATTTATTATAATTATTACTATTTAAATACATGTGTCATCACATCGGTTCCCCGGTTGTCACTGCCAGCGCACCGCAGAGCTTTCAATTTCAAAACAATAATGTTTTCTTAAATTTAATATTTTCTCGTCGGCCAGGAACGCCTATCGCTAGTGGCCAGTGCGCCGACATGGACCTTACAGTACCGAGACCTACCTAGTGCATGTACTTGTAAATATTGGTTTTGATATCGACAACTTTTTGTAGGAACCTCATTTTTTTTTAATGTGCTCAATTTATTTTCACTATGTATACGGGTTGAAAAGGGTATACTTTTTTTCAAAACTTAATTTTGTAATTCTAAAACTATCAGCTTTGGGGGAAACTTGTAAAACAAAAGGTATTATAGGGATACAGCTGTTGACATATTTCATAGGTCCACAAAACCTTAGTACTTCATCTGTCCCACAAAGCCGATGGTATTAGATTTACAAAGTTAAGTTGCGTAAAAAATAGTATACCCTTTCTGTTTCACCTAGTTTTAATAACTCATCCTCCTGTATCAAATCGTATGTAAAGCCTGTCTGTGTAAAAATATTGTAGGTTTACTTACCAGCGCAAGCGACACACGGCACGCCTCCTGACAGTGCTTTGTAGAAGAATATTTCCCCGGAGTCGAGGTCTCGCGGGCTCCAGGCGGCGGGCGCGCGCGACCCGCCCGCGCAACACTCCGCCCGCCCCACGCGCAGCGCCGCCACCGAGCTGCAGCGCCCGCCGCGGTCCATCCCCGTCCAGCAGATCCCGGCTGAAACCAACGAGGACGAATGAACACTACACAGTTACGATAGGACTATTTCAGGAAGCAGGAAGTTATCGGCACTAATAGGGGTCTTGATAAATTATTGCCGTGTCCGATTTTCAGTGGGTGGGCCGATTTTCACCGAATTGTAATTGTTGGTATCCCAACAAAAATGTTATGTTGCTAGCAACACTGCACTCTGATTGGACGCGATACTATTGACCGATGTTTCCTTTTGTTTTTTATAGAATAAATGTTTTTCTCACCATAAAATTAAAGTTACTAATATTCAACATGTTAGTGTTTATTTTGGCTCCTTCAAGCGCCCTAAGATAATATTATACAGGCCACACTCAAATAGTTACTTTTAACCTTCTCCATGCTTTGGCGGTCACAGCTGTCATTGTAATATAATCTAACGACTTAAGGTTTGAATTTAGTATGTGAAACCTTCAAGATGAAGCCATACCTAGAGAACATGAGAAAAAAGTTGGGAAAGTGTGTTCTCCGATTGGGAATGGCCAATGGGCATGAAAAACGTTGGCAGTGGATGCCTAGTCCGCTTCTAAGCTGGCAGCGCCTTCAAGGCTACGAATAACACGCCCTTGCGGATGAACTTAATAAAAGTCGCCGAATAAATGAAAAGTCTGAGGGACATTATTTCTATCAGTTCATCTTCTTTATTTTTGTCATTTCCATCTGCATTCCAGAAAGTGATGTAAAATTTGATTTAATTTATTTATTTTCTAAACTTATTTTTCTTTATTTTCTTCTTTTCTAAACTGCTTCCTTAACTCCCAAAGAAATTTCTCACAGTCGTTTAGCATTTACAAGACAATAAAACAGGCCGATCCCGTCCCAGACTAAACATAAATTGAACAGATGTGCGTCTGGCCGGGCCGGCTAGCCCTGCCTGCGCCGTATTCGGTCGGATTCCTGCGTGTGAGTCACGGGCCGCGGGCCGCGGGCCGCGCGGGCGGCGCACTAGACGATCCCCAGACACTATTTTTCAATGCGCAAGCGGTCGCCGACGCGACCGGCAACTTCGCAACCCGACATGGCTATAACTGAATCTTATGCAAGCCTGTTAATCACGCGATATTCAACTTTATCAATTCGTTGTGAATGTTCAAAATTGCGATCCTCGTGTACCGGTTAACATATTGCGTGAAATTCTTGCAGTTTTTAGAATGATCGGAAAATAAACTTCAAAGGAATTAGGGGCGGATGATGGATATACACGTGTAGAGTTTTTGATTGATGGGAATTGGAAGTTGAATACCAAAGAATATTACATTCTTTAGTAAACGGGAATTATTTACTGTCCTGAGACACTTAAAGACAGGCTGATATAAAGAATAATCTTCGAAATTGAGTAATAGTATATTTATTTATAGTAGTAGTATTTAATTAAAAATAGAAATCAATCTCAAATCTGAGAGCGGTCTTGAGTATGCTTTTGACGTGTAATTTTGTACTGGAATGACATTTCCAAGATCGCTCTCAGACTTAATACTGGCCAGACGAATGAAAGGCCATAATTAATCCATTAACAATAAGGTCAAAACATGTAAAGGTTTCCGCGAAAAGTGCACCCAAGTTCATTGCTGCATAGCTAGGTGAGAAAGTCCGATTGCTATGAACATGTGCAGCAATGAACATAGGTTTCCGCCGTATGCGTTAGAATTTGGATTAACTCTTTATTTCTCCCTTTACCAGTCACTCTTTAATCAAAGGGGTGTTACCATACCGAGGTTAAATGAGATAATTCGACGTTGTTCGACAGTTTCTACATAGAGGAATTTTCAGTCGATCGATAGGAAAATACTGAATTTCGTATGACAATGTGTGGAGTAAAACTTGTTGTATTTTAGCTCCTTTATCATAACTGAACGAAATACGTCATGTTACCAAGGCCCAACTCTATGATCCAATCGCATCTCGATAGACTCGCAATGATCGACCGGTGGCAGCTCGATCAACCTGCGATCGAGCTGCCACCGGTTAGCAGAGTTGGACCCCAGTTATCCTGAAGATAGATACCTACGGTAGGTACAAAGGATATACCAACCATCATAACAAAAAACGGTTTCAGGAAGTGTGTCTATTTGCATCATACTTGTAAATATGCATCGACGGTCGCATCTCATGTCGAATGTGTAGGTATTATACGGCTAATCTGTCGATCACAATGTTTGGGTGTATTACCGGCTATAAAATGTTTAGTCATATTAGCCACATAACAAATTTTCAGACGCTTACGTAATCACGTGTTAGGTACGAAATAAATCTACTGCATTACTTACACAATTTGTTTGGATATTCTTCGATCGACAGGTTTGGGTGCCAGAGAGAGTGGGAAGTTTGTGGTAAATTAATGTTAATCGATCTCAAGTCTGAGAGCGGTCTTGAGTATGCTTTTGGCATGTCATTTTGTACTGATATGACATAAGTATGACTTTTCAAGATCGCTCTCAGACTTGAGATCGATCTTTTAATACGGGCCCTCAGATCTGGATAAGACATGTGTAATTGCTGTTACGTTTTTGTCTTGTATAATCATTATCACGCTTAGTCCTTTACTAGGATTCCTAAAACTAGGTATATATTTTTTTAATAAATACTAGCTGACCCGACAGACGTTGTCCTGTCTTTTAGTGGTATGGGAAATAGCCTACCCGATATGCACACAAAATTTCATGAAAATCGGTCGAGCCGTTTCCGAGGAGTATGGTAACTAACATTGTGACACGAGAATTTTTATATATAAGGTATTTTATACACAGGCCTACGACCGGCCTGATGTTAAGCAGTTACCGTAACCAATAGGTGCTTGCAGTACCAATGGCATTGCTCGCACGTTAGTGACCTGAAGAGGAGTGGGACAGAGTGGAAGGCACCTACATATTGCTATAAAATAATTGAAATATACATGGTTTACAAAGCTATATTTTTTGTGTGACAAAATCCTTGAATAATTTTCCTGCTGTCATGCTGTCACATTTAGTTCAAGTGTAACCGTAAGAAAAATATATTTATTTATAAGCATATAAGGACCAATACTGAATACAAGGGTCAACGCCCTCGCTCCGCGCGCCACTGAAATCATATTCGAACGTACCTATTTGCATTTCTTCCAGTGCTTTACTGCCAAGTACCGAATACCGAGAACCGGTCAAGCGCGAATTGTACTTTCACGCTCGCATATCGCTCCGCGGGCGGCTAAATATAGGAATTTTTATTGAGGAAATAAATATGGAATTTAGAAAATAAACCAACCAACCTGCCAAATATCCTGCATGGTTATATGCATAAAATAACTTTAAACGGATGATAAAAGAATGTTATTAGTTTCGTCATTTCAACCAATTCAGTGTCAGCTAGTGGATAAATTAATGATTATTGTGGGATGATAGACGAAGAACCCATAACATTGGTATCTATCTATCATTGGTATTGGTATATACTCGTACATAAAAAAATGAATCTCTATTTCCTTGGTCATCGCATCACGTGTGAACGGATGGAACGATTTCACTAATTCTTTTTTGTTGTGTTTATTATTTTCAGGAGAAGGTTCTCATGAAAGAAAAAAATAAGTAAGTTGAGCGAAACAATTCGAATTCAATATTCAAAGTTGAGACAGGACAACGTCTATCGGGTCATCTAGTATTTTATAAAAAGATTTGAAAGTTTATTTTTTACAAAGATGTACCTAGTAGGTTTGTATATATAATTATCGCATGCCTATTATGTAAAGGCGCCATGTTTGGCAGGTGAGAATGGGATTTAGATTAACTACACAATACTACTTTACGCACTATAGTTTGCGACTTGCGTGTGAAAAAAATACACATTTACGCACTTTTATGTTTGTCTGTGAAAAAAGACTAGGCGTAGAACGTAAACATTATGGATGGTGTGAATTTGAAACCCATGGTGATGGGAAAACAAACCCTGACTTTTTTCCCGAATACATACTGAATCTTAACACTTATTAGAAGTTAAAATCTAGGTATAGTTGCAAATTTGTGTGTAATATAATGAAAGCTAAACTTATTTTGTTAATGCACATACTACCTAAAATACTTATAATACCTTGCACGTTTCGTTCAGTACCTACCTGGGTACCTGTATTGATCTTGTATTATTTTCTGTAGTGTGTATTTAAAAAAGTGACGAATTTGGTAGGTACCTACTTAATGTTTTAAGATACGAGGAATATTGAAATCTAATCTCTAGGTAGTAATTTTATTTATTTATTTATTTATGTTCAGGCATCGTAGGCCCATAGATAAATACGTTATAAACTAACATACATATTAATAATAACTAAACTAAACTGTAGGTGGTGACAGCGGCAATCTCCCCCGAAAGCGCCTGAACACCACACCCTTCGGCCAGTAGTCTTCCTGCATGAAAGTTGACAGCCTGTCCGTGGGGACCCTAACCACAAACGCCTTGAAACTAGCGTTCTGACTAGAGTCCAACGGCTGAACTCTCAATGAGAAATTGCTCTTTATTCTGACATACTCAGCAATGTCAGTAATAGGTTGCTTGTAACAGCTCCAATAACTTGATACGATTACTATTAGGTACTACCTATACAATATACTATAGCTGGATAGGTACCTGTTTTTATCTGTCTGTCTACCAACCTAAATACCTACTTCTTCGCTTATCGTATCGTGCTTTATGATGTAAATAGCGTCATTAAGCGTAAATTAACGACTGATAATTGGTTATTTATATAAATTAGTGCCTGTTTCAAAAGGGTTAGGTCATATGAAATATGGGTTGGTTGTCTTTATGATATTATCGATAAATACTTAAGTACGTACCTACCTTAAGTTATTTTATGGATTGATTGAGTTATGTATGTAGGTTTAGTTAGAGTACTAAAGTAGTACTAAGTACCTATGTGGACGGCATAATAAATGGTTCCTACTAATGTATACATACATTTTTAATTTGATCAAACTATTATCAAGTTTATTGAGTTAAGCAAACCTATTTTTTATAACTTTTCGTTGATTAAACAAAGAAAGTATGTGTTGTCATCACGATAGGTACCAAAATCAGTTATCAGATTAATAAATATTGGGGCCGCATTAATAAATCGATCTCAAGTCTGGAAATAGATTTCTTGTGGATTTATTAATACGGGCCTATAACTCACAATTTTTTTTTTAAACTGAGGCATGAAAAAATATTGATCTCAGTCTTTGCTATCGATTCACCGTTTTAATGGCATACTAGAACAAGCGGGGGCAATTGTTTATAAGTAACAGACAATCAACAACAATCGTTTAGTTACATCTCGATATGTACGCCCGGATATTGTTTGAGCAATTAGCAGGCGAATTCTAAACGAGCGCGAAACCAAACAAGCACGGAGTCAAGAGCGGACACCGATGGAAATAGATCAGTACTATTTCATCCGTGTCAACCGCTTGCGATATTCGTAGAAAGGGTTGTCATGTGATCTGCTATAACTGTGCAAAATAATACTGGATTCGTTTATAAATACAGAACGCCGAGTTGTCTGCATTTACGTTCTAGGTTCAAAATGTTTGCGTTCGACAAAACAAACTAAAAACTAATAAAAAAAATAATTTCACTTTTAATAGTTCTAATTCGTGTTTCGAAATATAAAATAATTGTAATTAATTTACAAAAGGAACGTTCCGGATTTAAACGTTTACGTCGTAGACCATAATCTGTGCCATACCTATACATTAGTATGATCTACCTACTTCGTAAAATTGTCTGCATTAGGCACCAAGAATATCCTCTTTATTTTGTATTGTCATGTAAACCCTGAGCAATGAATGGCCCAAGAATAGTGGCTTCTAAATTGGTCATTCTAATTATACGCGTCCCTCGTTTAATCCGAACCATCAACAAATCGTTGAACAACATCCGCTCGGGTGATTACGTCAAAATAATATAGGCACGAGTGATTTACGAAAAGCAGTCTATTATTTCTGGCAGAATGTTCCAAATAAATGAAATATCTATAAATAATACTTAATACTTGATACTTGGTTTATGCATACGTTTATGATAGGTATATGCATCTAAAATAAGACTATGAAATAAAATCATAGGTTGTAAAAATGTAATGGAAGAGATTATAACCGCGTCGAGGCACCGGCGAACGCTAGTATAACATAGCTAAACTGAGACAAAAATTCCACGAAAAAAATGTTTAAATATTAAGCAATACATCTTTATGTAATCATTATAAAATGTTATAACAAAAGGCTTAGTAAACATTACTAAAAGGAATATGTACCTACTTACTCGTACATACAACAATAATTTCCTTTTTTTTTTCTCAGTGTACCTACTCTTAATTTTCAACACGAACAAATGATAAGTAAAGATACAAAGACATAAATTTCAAACTCTTCAATGCCTAAACAAAAAACCAGACACACTCCGCATATCAAATACTTAATAACTCAGAAAATACCGCTTAATAGTTAAACTTACAAAACATTTAACGGCTGTGATTACCACTTATAATAAGGCTCACAGATTTATCGCCGCAAAGTGGCTGAGCAGATAAAAGTTATAGTCACTGTACCTCTCAGACAGACCTAATAAACTCGCCGTTGTGAGGCTAGGGCGCGGCCAGATACTATCCATTTACAAATAGCGAAGCGAACGAGAGCGAGTTCTTAGTACCTGATTTTGTCTTCTTCCTGTGTCATGTCCTATTAAAGGATAGTGATTACCACAGTTGTCTTGGCTTTAGGAACTGCTGTCCAGAATAAGGTTCTGCTAAATTATTGGCAGTCAAATTGTATGAATGCAATGAAAGTTAGTGCTGTATCAATAACTCACGATAACCAGCTCGTTGTTATAATTGCAATCCGAATTAGGTTAAGTATAGACCTATTCTAGCTTTGATTTTATTCTAACATCGTTGTTACAGGCAATCAATAGCTCCAACAATAGAGATAATGAATATTTATAACTTCACTAGCTGTGCCCCGCGACTTCATCCGCGTAGTATAGGATTATTGGGTTAAAAAGTATCCTATATGTTAATCCCGGTTATAATCTATCTGTGTTCCAAATTTCATCCAAATCCGTTCAGTAGTTTTTGCGTGAAGGAGTAACAAACATACATACATACATACATACATACATCCATACTCACAAACTTTCGCATTTATAATATTAGTAGGATTATTATATAAAAACATGCCCTACGATTACTACTAGTTATAAATAATATTTATTTCAATATCTTTCACAATGTGTCAATAAATAATAAGTCATTACTTACTTATAAGTTAAAGTAAGAAATATATTTAATTCAATATTAGTCATCATCCCGATTCCGACACGAGTGCAAACAATGCTTAGGTTACCCGCTCGGTAGTCCTTATATTGTTCCCAACCAACGTACCCATGCAAGTACCTATTTTGATTTAAAATCTGCTATGTTCGCGTCGTATCTGGCCGTGCCCTCGGCGTATCCAGGGCCCAATGAAATGCATTTATATAGGTGTACTAAAGTCCGCCCCGTCTACGGTACCTAATTTAAAATTGTGATTGTCTCGCCTCCCCGACCTAGTTTTTGATTCTGGGGCAACCAAGGACGCAAACGAGGTGTTTCGGTTGGAAACACATTTTGCATAATACAATAAGCCTCTGTCTGGCCGTTTGATTAAATATTTTAATTCGCCGGGTTTAAATCAAAGCAATTGTTTGGGCAAACGATGTAATTAATGCTTGTGGCGTTGGTTAACGGCGGCAACTTGCGTTAACTTATTCAGGTTTAAAATTTACATGTAAACTAACAAAGCAGTACCCAGTTATTTGGTCACGGTTTATTTAGGAATTTGTAAATTATAGTTTATCAAAATTGATATTGTGAAAGTTGTCCGGCGTTTGTTTCAGTGAGTGGTGGCAGCCATTTATAAGACACAAATTAGATATTGTGTATTAAAGAAGTAATATAATTATTAAACGTATGTAAAATAAAAATAACATTTCCTTTATGCGTCCCACAGGAGTAACTTTTGAGTAACATACATTTTGTCATAACAAGTATTAAAATAATCTTTTTTTTATTATAGCATCGTCTCAAGACGTCCTGGCAACATGATCACCTGCCAATTAAAGCGACATTTAACATGTGCAAATTCCATATGCGTTGCCAAAACACGGATCGTTAAGATTTAGGAAATATCGAGATTTATAGCGGCCCAGACACTTCTGTACTAATGACTGTCAATGATAATCTTCACTACATAGTATAAAACAAAGTCGCTTCCCGCTGTCTGTCCTTATGTATCCTTAGATCTTTAAAACTACGCAACACATTTTGATGAGGTTTTTAATAGATAGAGTGATTCAAGAGGAAGGTTTATATGTATAGTACATACATAATTATAGTAGAGAAACTTAGATAATTTTAGAGCCGTGCGAAATGTTGTTAGTTAAAATATATTAAAATACACCAGCCTATATAAGTCTCTTTTGGGCTGCGCATCATAATCTATACTAATAAATAAAATTGGAGTGTCTGTTTGTAATATCAAAATACCACCTTTTCACTAAATGCATATGAAAGTACATACGACACCTGTATAATTACTTTTGTCATGGCCACCGATAGATGTCGCTAATATCGACATAGCGCGCGGTGTTAAGGTTGTGGTGACATTTCATATACCCCGTGAGCGTTTTGTTGTATGTGTGGAGCAATATACACCTATATCCAGCACCCTAGTGTTTTATTGTGAAGCCTAGAGGTAGGACACCTTGGGACCTACACCGGTCGTGTACATGGTCCTTCGAGCCGGATAATTTTACCACCTAGTAAAGGTGCTTGGCGGTTGCTACGGGTGACGCAATCGTAGCAAAGCAGGAGTCCCCACGTCGAGGACTTCAGACCACGCCAGGATAAGGCGCGGTCAGGGCTGCGGTGAGCAGAGCGAGCGACCGTAGCTGACCAGGAGCGGTAATACCGTGGTGCAGGCAAGGCAAGGAAAGTGGTGATTAATTGTGTTGTGTTCCGAAGTTAAACTGTAAGTACTTTTTGGCATCAATTTTGAACTTTATTCTCAAGACAACTTGAACATAGAAGAATTTTAACGTAATTTGTGACTTAGAATAATTTCGAATAGTAGTTTTTAGGACTTAGAATAGTTTCCCTAAAAACGAAGGTACGGGGAACCTATGCCCAATTTTGTTCTGAATTTAAATTCAAAACACTTAGAAAATTTGAATATTTTTTAAAATTTTAAAATTTATTTCATAAACTTATATTTTGATTTTGTTTTAAAATGGAATCGTTTTTGAATTATCAAATGGATTTGCATTCGCGCATTTGTAAGGCAAAAACTAACTTTAAAAAGAATCCCAAAGATAGAATAACCATTGATTATGTCGAGGGAAGGTTAGAATTATTGAATCTAATGTGGTCTGAGTTTTTGTCGGGACATAAAGACATAATGCGCAGTGTTAACCCTAAGGAGGTAGCGAGTTCCAGTTATGCTAAAACGGAGGTTTACGATAAAACTGAAGACATGTACGTAGATTATAAGTGTGAACTCAAAGCTGTATTAAAGAAGTTAAATATTGATCAGGCATGCACTTCGAAGTCTTCAAATGTAACCACTAATGGAAAATCGCCTCAAATTAAATTACCTAAAATTAATATTTCAATTTTTTCTGGCCAATATTCTGAATGGTCGACATTCCATGATTTATTTAGAGCGTTAGTTCATGATAATATACATTTGAGTAAAGTTCAAAAGCTGCACTATTTGAAAAGCTATTTAGTTGGAGAGGCGGAACAATTTTTAAGGCATGTAACCATTGCAGAGGTTAATTATGACAGATGTTGGAAAATGCTTGAAGAGCGGTACAATAACAAAAAGTACATATGTCATAATACGCTTAAGAGATTGTTCAGCCAAAGAAATCTTGTAAATGAGTCTGCCAGTAATTTAAAGGATTTAATGGATACTACTAACGATTGTCTTGCTGCGCTAGGCAATCTTGGTATTAAGGTAGAAAGTTGGGATGTTATTGTCATTCATATCCTAACACTTAAATTAGATCCGGAAACGCGAAGGCAGTGGGAGTTTAATATTAGTAACAGCAACTCATCGAATGAGTTACCCACTTACCATCAATTCAAAGAATTTCTTACCAATCGTTACCGTGCTATTGAATTTTTGGATACCGGATCTAATTTAGGAAAGAAAGGCCAGACTCAAAACAACGTTCCTATCAATAAAATAAAAGCCTTACATGTATCTTACGTCAAATGTCCAATTTGTTCGGAAGAGCACAATCTTGCAATCTGTAAGACGTTCGCAAAGCAAACGGTAGATGCGCGGCGCGAGTTTGTCTTGAATAATAGTTTTTGTTTTAATTGTTTGGGAAACAATCACTCTGCCAAATATTGCCGCACCAAGGTAAGGTGCCGTGTGTGCAAAAGGAAACATCATTCGCTTTTGCATCCCAAGGGAATTCCTACTTCTGTGACTGCTGATGCCAATATAGACGAAGAGGCATCAGAGGAGGTAGTTGCTTCACCAGCTCAACCGGTTGATTCTTCGGTTGGGCAACCGTCGGTGTCTTGCTTTTCTTCAGGAAGGGTTTACAATCAGGCTCTGCTAGCGACTGCGTTGGTTGGAGTCACGTCGAAAACAGGCACTTACACGGTTCGGGCGGTGTTGGACCAAGGTTCACAGTCTTCGTTTATTACCGAGTCGACGGTTCAGCACCTAGGTTTAAAGAAGACTCCTGTGTTGGGTCAAATCAGTGGATTAGGGGAACAAGCGTCCACGTCGAAAGCTATGGTCACTTTTGAAATACGATCAAGAGTGGATCCTAATTTCGTTGTTCAGGTTGATGCGTACGTATTGAAATCTATCACAGCTCCATTACCAGCATGCAAGATCGATCACAGAAAATGGATAGAACTTCATGACTTGATATTAGCTGATCCAGGGTATCATACTCCAAGTCGTATTGAGCTGTTACTTGGTGTAGGTATTTATAGCAAGATACTTCTGGAAGGAATTATGAAACGTGCATCGGGAGCGCCTTTGGCGCAGGCTACTCGCTTGGGGTGGATTCTCTCCGGAGATATTAACTTAAATGTTAAACCAACGAGAATAAATGTGTTACATTGTCGCACAGACGGCAATGAACTTCTTAAGAAGTTCAGGGAATCGGAAGCAGATACTGACTACACATCGGATAAACTGCTAGCCGGGAAAAATGAAAGGTGCGAAGAAGGCTTCGCTCAGTCGACTTGTAAAGACACTGAAGGTCGAGTCGATGCATCCTGCAAAGGAAGGAAAAATCAGTTGCTTACAAAACTTACCCCACAACCGGAACTGCGTCATCTGGTACAGCGTTGGCGGGTTCCACAGGTTTGTCTCACAGCTGCATCTGCGCCTTACCTAGCAGTCAAGGAATTTCAAGCAGTGGCTCAGGATGAAGGTGATAATAATCCTATGCTCGCTGAAAAAGATCTGACAGATTTGTTAGACGAATGTGAAACAGAGGAGAAAGGATTGCAGGTGTACAAATATGAAAATGAAATGTTGGTGAAAAGTGAATTTGCAGTAGAGAAATGGACGAGTAACAAGCCTAAACGGGAACTGGAGATGGAAAAAGGAGGAGGAAAGGTAACGAAACCGGAAAGACTGAAAATGAAGTCAGATGAAATAATTAAAATGGTTGGACTTACCTGGCTTCGCAGCGATGACTCCTCTCTCTACACGGTGAACGTTCCAGCTCTGCAGCAACCTGTAATAAAAATACCAATTATTTCTAATTACAACGAGAGAAAATGTAAGGACTTAGCAGTAAATATGTACATTAAGCACTGTCAAAAATATTATTTTAATAAAAAAGAAAAGAGAAACTTACCAAAGAGCAGTCGACTTCATGCGTTGAACACGTTTCTTGGTGAGAACCAAATATTGAGAGTTGGAGGTAGGTTACGTGATTCTGGCGTTAGTAGTGGTCAGAAGCACCCCATCTTTCTACCCAAGAAATGTCATTTGACCGATCTGTTCTATGCAGACGGTCACAAACAGACGCTTCGTGGAGGTTCTTTGAGAAGATGGTTGCATTGGCGGAGGTGGTCGCAGGAGTACGTTACAAGTTTCCTGCACAGGCACTGGTGTTCAACCAATCAACCTCATGCCATGGTGGGCGAAATTGTGATCGTGGAGAAGGATAGTTTACTACAATGTCACTGGTTATATGGCAGAGTGTTTGTAACTCATCCAGGCTCGGGAAATTGGATTACAATGATTATTTAAATAACTAGTCCGGCACATTCTATCTAACGTCCGAATTCGAAATTGTGCTCACTTCCGATCGCAACAGACGAACTTAAACGTTAAATTGTTTCGTTGTGTTTTGTTAATTTGTTTTAGACATAAGTTACGTTTATGTTTGAATTGTTTTGTTAAGGACAAATAACATGGTTTAAATTTGTCCTTGGTGGGCGATATGTATAATTACTTTTGTCATGGCCACCGATAGATGTCGCTAATATCGACATAGCGCGCGGTGTTAAGGTTGTGGTGACATTTCATATACCCCGTGAGCGTTTTGTTGTATGTGTGGAGCAATATACACCTATATCCAGCACCCTAGTGTTTTATTGTGAAGCCTAGAGGTAGGACACCTTGGGACCTACACCGGTCGTGTACAACACCTATAGCAATAACGCGATTTAATTTTTTTTTGTCTGTCTGTCTGTATGTTTGTTCCGGGTAATCTCCGAAACGGCTGGACCGATTTTGACGGGAAGTTCACTGGCAGATAGCTGATGTTATAAGCAGTAACTTAACTTCATTCTAGAAAAACAAAAAAAAAACAAATGGGTCCTGTCGCGTGGGCTCAGAACGCGGGAGCGAGCTTTTGCGATAGGTAAATAAAGAAAAATGAGATTAAATTTAGTATAGGTATTCCTTTATTAACTTGATTATTCATAAACAGAATTATTAACTTTTCGTAAACTCTGCGAACTGAACGAACATTTTTTGTTAAATTAAATTTTTGTTAAGCTAAATTCCACGCGGACGAAGTCGCGGGCTCAGCTAGTATAAACTTTAAGCCTCTGACAGACGGACGGACGGACAGCGTTAGCATAAATAGTGTTCCGATAGGACTTACAGGGTTCGGAATCCTGATAAACGGTCGATGGTTACCTGTATGTTGTCGACACACAACCGTCTGTTCTATATTCAGGGATCGATCATATCAGATCATAGCTAATTTATTTTTAATATCTTCTTTTGCATCGACACGCAAAAAGTATTTAATTCAGGATTCCGTATAACATTATGTAAATGTATGATGTCAGATGGTGCTATCTTGAAGGATGATAGATTTCTTGTTCATAGAATTATAAAGAAGAAGATTTATTGTTGTATTATTCCATTATTTTTTGACTTTGTTTGAAAAACGGGCAATTAAACTGGCAAGTAGTAGAAGATGTGGGCCATCGTTTTAGTATGGGACAGGCCTTTAAGTCTAAATATGAAATTCCAACCTAATAATAACCTCCAACTATATTTTCATACTTTATTGTAAAATGATATTGATTTTCAGAAAATTTCGTCACTAAGGGGCGGCATTCCATAAATTAATAGAAAAAAACTTATCTCGTTACTAGCAATATGTCACGTTAAGTATCTTTATTCCTAAAACTATGTATACATGCTCGAACCCAATAACTAGTACAGTGGGATAGTAGAATACGCGAAGCAATCAGTTGATGAGTGCAGGCAGAGCTCCGGTTTGACAGGTCTTGTATTTTTTCGACTACTCCACACAATGGGGACGAGATGCAGCGAATGCACCTCGCCCGTGGATACAGCAGTGATGTGTGGCGCAAGTTATTATTGGATTAAGTATCGATATTTTTTTATTAAGTAATATTCGATTATTAGCTGTTTATTACTTCAAAGCAACGAAAATTCCGAGTTACGAATATCACGAAATAACAGAACTGGCAATACCTACACACTCAATTTTCTTTATATACATAAGTCCGGAAAGAACAACACAACAAAAGAAGGGAACAATTTAGATGAGAATTTAAAATAGACATAACGATGATGCTTCTAAAAAAATGGGAATTTTTAAGAATGAAAACAAAAAGTAAATTGCTTTATAACACCCGCGATTCGGCACACGGCAGCATACACATTGCATTATGCAGCTTTTTACAATGTAAAACAATGATTTTATAGGCTCAATTATATAAATATACTCAACCTTATCATTACAGAATATACTTAGGTAATATTATTCAAGATAATATAAGTAAGACAACAAGATAAGAGGGATCCGAATTACTGGCCAAAAGCACTTGGCACCTACACGTTAATTAGTCGACAGACGGTTTGTATTAAAACACAAAATTTATTTACATATTTTAAAGGGTTCCACATTTCCCTTATTATTAGACTACCAAAGGATTACTAAATCTTAAAATGCCAAATGATTCTTCACAATATTTCCTTTACTTTGACGGAAAATGCCGCTGGAATATATAAAGTTTTCTTTAGAAACTTTAGAAACTCTGCATCAGTTCAGTGCATTCGGAGTGGGTTGTCAAGCTGACGAGGAGATGGAGATGGAGAAGATAAACACTCTCCAGGTTGTGAGTTGCTGAACAATACCTCTGGTCTTCTCACGTCAAGTTGCTTGAAAACATTCGTATGTGTGGCGAAGTGGCGGGACACACATAAATCTCGCGAGGCGATCGAATGCAGACGCGTAAGCGTGCCCGTGCGCATAGGTAATTCAAAGGGGCGATCACCAGGAATCACCGCTTGGCATGCAGACGACGGCGTTCATTCCGAAGCAATAAACCCGTTAGTGGCGACGTAATGTGCATATTGGCGTATTACAAACGTGCCTGTCCCGCCACCATGATTTCGGTACAAATTAATTCATCATACATCTGTTCCTGTTAAACGCCCCACGATTTATGATGTCCTGGTATTGTTCAAATATATTTAGTGTATATAAAAATGGTAATAGGAAATGTCACTCATTTCGTGACATGAATTTACTTTGCCAAAAGACATTGTGATGTATATTTCACACATTGTTGATGTGAATGTTCAGATTGTAAGTTGGAGCGTTTTGAATGATATTGCAACATTTTTGTGGTATAGATTCTAAATAGGTACGTTTCTTTATTTATGAATAAATTATCTTACTTCGGTGAAATGGAAGAAATCAATATTTTTATAATTCTGTATTTGAAATTGATTTACTTAGTTTCTATTTTTATCGATATCGACGTAACCTTGTCACACCCATCACTAGCCCGCAGGTGCCCAGTCGGCCGCTACGCCGATCGCTCGCGAGCCGTCTCGCGGCGCACGCCAGATAGCCATAGCACCAGACAAGCCAACTCTTCAAGTAGTAGGTAAGTACTTATTTATTTACAGATGAAAATTCAAGGCCTTATTTTAATAAGCACGATATTTTGTATGGCGCCTTAAATATTTTGTATGGCGCCGACTAATTTTGGGTGCTTTTGCTTTATCATCATACTAATATTATAAAGAGGAAAACTTTGTTTGTTTGATTGTAATGAATAGGCTCCGAAACTACTAAACCGATTTGAAAAATTCTTTCACTGTTGGGAAGCTACACTATCCCCGGGTGACATAGGCTATATTATATTTAAAAAAAATTAGGGATCCTTACTAAAACTCCAATAATGTAACCGTAATGTACCCGTGCGAAGCCGGGGCGGGCCGCTAGTAATCTATAAAGTTACCTCTATACAGTGGTAGAGCCAAGCTGTAGCCAATTGAGTACAGCTTATATACGGGCTGGCTTGACCCAGACAGAGTAGTACCACCCTCTCACAGAAAATCGGCGTAAACTACCTATTTTAGCTGCGTTTCGTAGAATGAGTCAGATTGCTATTAGTGCAACTCCCCCTCCCGCCATCCCCTTAAAATCGACAACGTGCCAGCTAAGCTTGTGGTATTGCAAGCTTCTTTAGGGTACAGTAACTGCTTAACATCCGGCGGGTCAAACCCTTATTTGCCGACTTTGTTAAATATAAAAAAATGCGCACTAACATACATAGTTTTCTCGTCTTCGGAGTAAAGAGCTATAAACATTACCGCTACCGAGAATCTGTGGTAGGCAGTGATCCAATTCACGCATTGTCTTTTGCTTCTGATAATTCTGCGATCCTAATGTTATGTATTATGTACGAATGTCTTAATATTATAATACAATTCAGATTCTACATTCTACATGCATGAATACCGTTACCTACCTACATTTGTGATTGATCTTATTAGTATATGTCGCAGGTATATGATAAAATACTATAGCAAAGCAGGAACAAGCACAGAGATGCGTGCGCGTGTGCGCGTGTGACGTAGGCACGTGACGCGCAGACATGTGTCTGCCCTGCTCTGCGGCACGTTGTAGTTACAGCACATTTTCTGCGTGACGCAAGCGCGTGGAGACAAGTTTTTTTTATAAAAGTGACACTGACATTTGTCTATTTGGGAAAATCGAGGTGTAGATACACCTCGATTTTCCCAAATAGACAAATCATTCAATGTCAATGTCATTGGCCTGCGATGCAGTATACGCTGTTACCCATGTCGGCGTCCACATATAGCAGCCCTGTAATCCCATACGCAGTGCTGCGACACGAAACAAACAAATGTTCCACCTTCCAGGCAGATGTGCATGAGTGCTTCCGCATAGAAGCGAGTGGGATTATTGCTGTCCACTGCGCGGCAGTCCAAAATATAAAACTAAAACAGGGAATGGAAACCAAAAAAAATTGCGTGCGCGCATATTAAAGTACTTTCTGTTATTCAGTTTCTTCATGAATAATTCAAGTCAAAGCAATAGCTAAAACAGTTAACATTATTGACAATTAAACCAATTTAAGCAAATATTTAATAAATACAGAGATATTTCCTACAAAATATTGCTAAGACTGAATAGTTATGTCGTCATACTACACTAGCTAGGACTAGTTGTTAATCAGTAGGTATTACTACCAATTTTAAATTAATTTTGAAAATTTGTTCACTGGTAGTAATCGTATAACGTTTAAGCCACACTATGCAAAATGATTCCAAATTCAAATAATTTACGCGACAACTTTACGCGATTTTAATTACGCTAGTCTGCCTCGGCACTCAGGTCTACAATTGTTGTAGGCTAAAGGCATTACCAGGCTCCAAGACCCGTGCAAATAGAGTCGTAAATAAATAAATAAAGTGAAACATGTCGGGAGTCTAACGTTTAACTGCATACTTAAAGTCCACACGAACCACAAAAATGCTTAATTCACAGAGGTCATGAAATCATGGCGCCGCCGATGCTAAATAAATTAAAATAACTACTCACTACTCATGCATGCAATATTTTACAGTAGAACTAGGAACACTCAAGCCATAAGGCTTGGCTTGGCTTGGCTTACCTAATAAATAATTATAACGTATATCCGGATACAAGATCCGGATTTGTGTCCGGAATCAAACTTTTTTGTATTAAATTAAATAAATCATGACGTCCAAATTGACCGATTGAATTGATTATGTAGCTATTTGCGCGGTAGGTACAAGATGACGATGTTTTCTAGGATGTGGATACAAAAACTACTAATTACTTCTATTCCAAATTGTATCGAGACTTATGTGTAATTTTATACAGAATGAACGCTCGGCGTAGTGGTTCTAGCGCAGGCCGCTCGGCTCATTGTACCTAGTGTTTGCGGGTTCGATTCCCTTCTGGGTAAATTTCGGAAATAGCTCTTTCGTTATGTGCCCTGCGGGCCAATACTGTTAACCGTTCCAATAACGCTCGACTTGCAGTCGACTCGTAATAGGTACGTCGGTTTTGTCATTTACAATCGGGACAAAAATTTCGAAGTCCGCTAACGGCTGCTTCATGAGCCGAGTGAGTCGAGACGAGTCGAGAATCGGCACGGGTGGGCGCGTGGTCAGTGGACTACGAAAAACTGTCAAAACGAGCTGTCATTCGAGTGCAAGTCGAGCGTTATTGGAACGGTTAACATACTTGGCCCTCTAGTTTGGGTGTCACTGGGATCGCTCCCAGTCGGTTGTACGGTGCCCATAGTTATTCAATACTGATCAACGATTCCAGCGTATATGTGATAGATTACGTTTTGTTTTCATAATGTACCTACTAAGGTACGTGTAATGATGACGCTGAGGCCAAATATATTGCTTTGTAATAAACGATATCACATTTGGTAAAATTTTAGTTCCCACATTGCTAATTTCGTTTTATAGTGAAGGGTTCGACGGATCATGGCTTAAGAATGCTCGGTGCCTTACTTTTATAGGCTATTAAAATATACGACCGAGTTTTTGGGATCTGGATACTTCTAAATTTAGGATCATTTCGGTTGATCCTACGTGTAGATACTATAAAAGGTGTTTTTATATACGCAGGGGTATAACGATGGACAAAGGCGGGCGTAGCGGTAGTTTTCTTAATTAGCTAAATTGTTGGTACGTTAATATGTTCCCAAAATTAATTGGGATCAGTGTTGCTTAGGTATATTTTTGGTTTAATACTTAATAAAATTGTTATTATATTATTATATGACCAAATTTCAATATTATTATTATTGTTAAAAAATCCTGTTTTTTCCCTAAGTAGATACTTTTTTGGATAAATTAGGCGAAAAACCGAACGGAACATTATTTATTGTTTTCAGTTTATGACTCGGTTAAGAAATAACCAATCGTATCTACAACACTTGATGTAAATAAAGGCATATACAATAATACGGTATATCTCAGGTTTACTATTAGAAAAATAATTTTCAAAATAACTTGTAAATTTTCACAAATACAGACGTTTAAAGTTTCGAAAACTGGCACTTGCTAACTACTGACTTTAGCAATCTTCAATAGGGAGTATATATGCAATCGTTTAATATTATAGTTTTGGTTTCCTACAATTTATCAATAAACAATTTGACCTACTTATGCAAAATGGAACCAACCCACACACACTTCTGCGAACTGAAACCAACCTAGAACCACTAACACAAGGTTAGTTTTGGTCTACAATAGTGCATGTGGGTTGGTTCCATTTTGCATAAGTAGGTCCAATTGGTACTTATCTAGGTACTTAAGGTATTAATAAATCTATTTCAAGAGAGCGATTTTGAGTACGATTATGACATGCCGTTTTGTACCGGGATGACGTTAGGATGACATTTTCATGATCGCTCTCAGACTTGAGTATGATTTATTTATACGGGGTTAATTTCCTAATGTCGATATTAGCTGAGCACCCAATACGTAGGACGTATTTAAGTTTTAAATTTAAAATTCGAATTTTGGCATAAAATGACACATGACTGTCGCGTGTCACTGTCCGCCGCTGCTGCCGGCTTCCTGCGGTTCCACACGACTGCAACTATGCCGGGCATCAGCCAAATAACAGAAGAAACCAGTCTATTAACGTTACATCGAAGATTCGTTCACTTGCGTCAGTTTTACGTAAATTAAAAGTTCAGCCTTCATGGCGTTGCCATGCAGATAAGAGGGAAAAAAAAGTCTGTACGCCTGTCTTGAGATCAATCATTGCAAAAAAGTTAAACACGTGATAACCACGAGAAATGTCATATTCATATTGATGTTGTTCAGGGAAATGGGTATAATTAATCGTCATCTTTATCAGAACAACTTTCCAACAATTTAAAAAAAAAGTAATTACTCAATAGGGACTATTGTTTAAACTTCTTTGAAAAAAAAAACTGTTTTAATTATTTCTATATGTCCAATAGTTTGGAGATATCGTCGATGCCAGTGGTGTACTGTGTGTGACATCATAGCTTAGGTCTGGGCGTCGGGGTGTATGCTAGCATGGTCCTGTGGCGCCCCGCTCATGGCGGTGCGTGGTACATCGTTGGTTTTTAGTGGGAAGGTATACCTGATGCAGGGTCTCTCGCCTCCTTCAAGGCGAAAACCATAAAGGATTTCCCAAAGAAAAAAAAGATCTAAATTAGGCGAAGTTTCTATACTAGTACTATATTTACTCTACGTTAGGACAACTTCTTAGGTGCCTACCCCTACTTATTTGAATTGGCACCGACTCAAAATTAAATAAATTATAAGGTCCCTAGTTATTTCTAGCTATTTAGCGCATCCATGTTTTTTTTAAGCCAGTTCATATTTTTATTAAATAATAAATTTTCATGTTTTTTTTGTGGTAAATTACGTATTGAATTGCTGGTAACCGTAAATAGTCCATATTTCTTAAACTAATGAACCGATTTGAATGAAATTTCTATGGAAACAACCTGAAAGAATATAACCTTTCAAATAACGTAAAAAATCTAATTAGTTTAAAAATGACGGAGTTCTAGGGTATCAAACAATAAAAAACAACGGAATTGAGAACCGATCCTCCTTTTATGATGTCACTTAAAAAATATAAAACATAAATATGCGGATTTTACCACCGAGTGTCCGAATTTCGTTCAAACTTTGTTATTTTCGAATATCGTGAGTGTGTATACCTCCTCATGGCAAGTTGTGCGTAACGCTGGGCGGAAGCCGTCCCACCGGTCCGGCAGCCGCGGCCTTATCACTTGGCCCGATTAATTCATTCTAATTAATAGGTTCTTTGACCAACATTTTAAGACGACGGACAAGTCGAGGTCCGTCGGCATAACATAGCAACTTTTCTAAATAAATTGTCCAACCTACAAATTTGTGTTTGGTATTTTAATATCTACGCGTACGTATTTCAGAGGGCTGGGTGCAGTATGTCGACTAAAATAAGTCGATTGTAAATTCAATGGAAAGCAATAAAATTGTAAAAATAAAAGACAAAACCACATAAAGTCAATGACTGAAAAGGACACCCTGCCAAAAACCTGACGTCATTGCCAGGTGCAATTAGAGTAAAATAATTGGCATTTAATGTACTTTTTACTGGTGATCGATGTATAAGGAATGCCAAAACAATGATCGTAAACCTTGCGTATCAATTCGAGTTTGGAACTAAAAATACACCGGATTTTGTACAGCAATACGCCAGAGAAGACTACAGTATAAAACCAATAATTTCCGAGTGAAAATTAATATTTATCCATAAAAAAGTATATTACTTACGACCTGTAAAAACTTGTACACGAAAAAGTTTTGTAGCGTATACGCGAAGTTTGTCCGACTCACGGCGAGTTATCAGAATTCTGACTGGCTCAAAAACAATCTTATTATCGAATTTGTAAAAAGTTTTACACATCATTACTTCGTTATAATTCCTCAAATTCTACCACTTGCTTGAAATGTTGGTTTAAGCAAGAAAATCGACACAGAACCTTGTATTAAGTTTTCACTTTAAACTTGTATGAGTCGAAGGTGGAAGCGATATTTAAATGATTATTCGACGGTACCTGATATTTTTTATGTCTGTCCTAATAAGAGAATTTTGGTGTTTCAGAAAAAAAATCACATAAACACCCACAGCATTCTAAACTAAGTTTTCCCGCTCAAACTGAGTACTATCGATATATTGACTGTATTTAACGTGTGCGACTATTTTTTCACTTCAACAGGAAAATGGAGCCGTTCATGATTAAATTTCACCGAAAGTAATTGAGTGTGGATGTCTCACCTGCTACCGGGCGCGCGAGCACGAGCGGCAGCACGAGCAGCGGCAGCAAGTGCAGCCGCATGCTCCCGCTAGCGTCGCATTGCGGCGCGTGCGACGCTCTGGCCTGGCCGGCGGCTCGCCGCGCCACGTGCGCGCACACCCGCCACGCGCCGCGCCCGCAACAAGTCCGTGCGCCGGACCCCGCGCGACACATCCGACGGTGTTGCTCGGACAGTCGCCGCGGACCGACTGGCCGGCCGGAGCGCCGCGCGCCTGCACCCGGGTGCAGCATGCGAGGCGTGTCGACGACCGCGCCGCCGACGCGACACGCGCCTCCCGCAGCCTTCCGTCTTGCTGCCCGCGCCGCCGCCGCCGCCGCCGCCGCCGCCGGCCCGGCCGACACCGCCAGCCCCGGCCCCGGCTGCGCCGCCCACCCTCTACCACCAGAGGACTCCTCGACCCTTTTCTTCTAACACCACATCCATACCCGACATTACCAACAAATTTTAAAAACAATATCTGAAATCACGTTTCAAATTTATTTTAAAATTTTTGCGATCATCAATGTCGAACCAGTTAGTTAATTTAAATAATACATAAATTGCGTAATAACTAGTCACATAACTATGGAGTTAATTTCATTAAAGCGTGCTTCAATAATAGCGTTGGATCAATGAACTTCATGTCGGTTAAGCGTTGAAGTCTTTTCAAGGGCGCTTATTACGTTACATTCCGAAAAAACGAGTTTGTATTACAAAATCAAATTCCTCGTCTATGATAAACTCCTTTCTGTTTAGAGTCGACGTGTAAATATATCCTAATGCAGTACTGTTTAGACGTACGTATCTACACTGTATTATATAATCATAATTCAAATCCATTGAGATTAGGATAAAGCTCGTCCGATTAAAAGGAAAAAGATGGGGTTAATGGGAATTCTTAAAACATTTGGTCGTTTATTTGTCGGGCTAATGATTTAAAAAACGCACAGTAGCCGATGAGTGACTATTAGCGGTAATGGTTGAAGAAATCCGCCTTGATTGCGGGTCTGGTGCTAACATCGCGGGGCGCGGGGCGCGGGCCGCGGGGTGACGGCAGGATGTTTTCTCGGTCACCTCGCGATTAAACACTCGATTTACTCGGAACGGTATGTATCGGATCTTGTGACGTCACGTCTCGACGTTCACAGCTCGCCGCGGCGGAAATTTGTCGAAATCCGTCATGTATACCTACTTTTGGAGTGAATTATCGATTCCAGATCATAATACCAAAGTTGTACATAGGTACCCAGCGGAGGTCGGTACCATTAATTTCTGTCAAATTAAATGGTCACAAACACCGGCTCGTGATCATCGTGTCCTTATTCATGTAAATGTCATTTTTTATCTATTTCAAAAAGAAAAAATGGAATGGTCGTGTTTGCATACAAGATGCATCGACGTGTTCAGATAAATGTCCCAAATTGGTGTTGTGTTCTCAGAACAAGTGAAGGAAGGATGTTGAAATATTATTACTAATCACATAACGAGGTCCCTACCTACCTTTGGTTTCACCTGCGTGGGTATTATAGGGCGGAATTGTATTGTTAAGGTATTTTATTCAATGCTTTATGCGTCGATGATGTGATCTGAGGACAATCAAATTTACGACTCTATGCAGACCCTCCCTACCCAACGGAGTATATATCAACAATTTCTCGCAAAGGAAAATAACAGGTGCTAATGTGTAATGAACAGAATATAAGATTTTTAAATTTGCATAACAGTGACATATCTAGCTGTGAGTTTACCTTGTGTCACCAAAAATGTGTTACAGAACTCCGACACTCTAATTTAACTTGCGTCTTAACTTTCATTATTTTTCTAATAAATACACACGTGATCTGATCATTTTACTATCACACATGCTTCTGACAGATCAAACTTAAAATACAATAACTTAACTTCAAAAAAACTAAAATTATCCACACCGATATCGAATAACAATCTGAATAGTAATAAACTCAATAAAGCCTACTCAACCCAACAGAAAAATAAACGATATTAATCAAACGCCACATTTTAAAACGCCGTGTGTATCCCTAAAACCCACAAATGAAGATGTCCAAATCACTTTAAGAAAAAAGAAATAAACACAACAATTTTATATAATTTAAGACCAATAACATGTCATTTATTTCGCGTCTGCTTAACAAAAGAACGAGCGGTGTCTAGACGAACAAATTATTACCGGGTTACGCTCAACGCACATTTGACCGATTAATCGGCCGTACACATAAAAGTCGGACCGAATTTCTGTAGGATGTGACGTACGATTTATCGTAACGAATGTTTCTTTAGCCCGTGACGCGTTGTATACGAGGTGTCTCAGAAGACCGATATAATAATATAGGTGCGTAGACTTTATGTAACTATCATACTTCATGAGCTACGAGCCTTGGAATATTTGTCACAAATTTCATCTTCCGATCTTAATACACATCAAATAGAAAACATAAACTGAAATCATAAGTGCCTAAGTAGTAGCTACAAATATTAAAGATAAATACTGTAAATAATTTGCTGAATATTTTAGATATTATTATTTTTAAATATTGCTGGATTTTACATTTTTGAAAAAAAGGCGTTCAAATTTGTTTAATTCTAAACCCACAAGTATTATTTCGGACTTTTGAAACAACCTGAATAATATATAACGCTACGATTAAAATAGAGGCCTGATTGATCGAAGATTTGAGTTGATTCACGTGAGCAGCGTGCGTAGGTGTCGCGTTGGTGTTCATTCAATTATGTATTTAACGGTACAGTAATAGGGCTGCTGTTACAGACGTGATCCCATTGCCATATAAGGGCTGGCCCGAACGGCGTAAAGTAGCTATTACAACTGCATTTAGTACTATGAGTGAGAGAGTTGGAAGCCTAACCCTTCCTCCCTTAGTCTTCCTCTATTCCACTCCCCTTTTATGTTAGCAATTCCTTTAATATTGCAAGCATCTATAGTCTCAGTTACTGCTTAACATTAGGCGGGTCGTACACCTGGTCGTACAGTTTGTTATAAATATATAAAAAGGAAAATTGTGAAAATACATTATATATTTTTTGAGCAAATATGCAATTGTGGGGAAGAAGATACAAGCCTGAATTTAACACCAGATACAACAAAAGTATACGCTAATCCTATAACGATAAGTATGAATTTGCGTTGTCATTAAGTGTGAATACACAATGTACCTAGCTGCGATTTGAAATAATGACGGTTCTTCAAATTAAATTTTTCTCTTGAATTTTCACAATTACCCTGACACTCACAATTATCGGGACTGGTTCGGCCGCGGTACATTCGCAACGATTTTCACTGTCGCTGTGGACTCAATACATTTCCTGCGGCTTCATGGAGACCCGTTACACTATACACGTCCAAGGCTCTGCATAATTACTAAAATGACAGACTCTGCGTTTCCGCCCGCCATTTTGTTCCGTTAATTTGGAAAATAACACATTGGAAACGCTAACACAAGATGTAATTTACAAAAGCAGTTGTGGTTTTTATTGGTTTGGGTTTTTTGACATCGTGTCTTGTTATTGCTGTGTCGATGTCGTGGGTAATTATCTGTCAACGAATGTAATAATTGACGTTTTCTTAGTATGTAACATAAAAAGTAAGGACATAATTTTGCTAGAATGTGTTCCTTTATATTGTGTGGTAGTAAATAATTGGGGATCGTTTGAAATTTGACTTTTATAGCACCTATAACAGTTAAATGCTTGAATGGGTGATGTGTCACCAAAAATGCCTTTTATAAATAACTTATAATAATACCTTTACCTAAACATGTTTTTCGGATTGGTTTTCCATCAGACTAAAAACACGTCATCGTTTGAAACACGTGGAACTGACGTTTAAACAAACTGTTCAGAGACTATCCAGATAAGAAAAAAACAAGTGAGATATTCTTTGAAAATATTCAAAGATTTACATCACACCATAATGATTTGCTATTTACTGGCTTTACGAACTCCGAATTTTAGGTACGAACCTACAAGAATCGGCGGCTTCGCCTCGGTGGATCCACCCAACACATTACCGCATGTCAGAAAAGATAAGAGATACGCGATAGAAAGAGGCAGCGCTGTGCGAGCTGAATTGCACTTAATTACGTCAGAGCAAGAGTCACTATTGATTTAATTGTTTTTCGGAGAGCGCCGTCTGTTCGTAGGAATATTATTATTATCTTTACACATTTCGCACTATTCGCACCTCGCACGCACTGTAAATACCAATAATGTATGTAAATCGTAAACTGCGTTTCGTTAACGCGTACCAAATGTCTTAACGTAAACACAATAGATTTACGTGTACCAAAATCCCGGTTTTCCCAGCCCTAGCGTTAGAACACACTTGTTGAGCAAGACTGTTTATAATCACGGGCGCGTCTGTCCGTCCGATTCGCTCTATTTCACTATATATATTATTCGAGCTCTTACAACAAAGTTAATCCCTGTACAAATATACAAACGCTCAACAGATATCTACAATATGCCTACACGCGTGAGACGCGATGCTGTGGAAGATTTTCTATTACATAGTTACATTTACACGTGTAAAGTGTTGGTATTCGATCGTTTCGCGGAAATTTGGATTACTCACCTGAACTGGTAAGGTGCCGTTTAAATCTCATCGTTGTGAAAACTGATGAAATTCCCTTATAACTAATAATAATTATCGTCAGACTATTGGGACTGATCCCGCCACACACACCCACCACTGTTCCTCCTGTAAACCAGGATCGACAATGGTGACCAATAATGACGTCGAGGTTAACAAACCAACCGTCAGACTGACAAACCAACTAGAGCCTCACAAACTGACGTATCGCGTGAATGAATACATCAATTTTGACAGTTTTCATATAAAAAACTGTCAACATTGATGATATTAAAACGGCAGTTTTACCTTATCTGGTGAGTAATCAAAATTTCCGCGTAATGAATGAATATTATCTTACATGTGTGAATGCAATGCACTGGGGGCGATCATAGTAACACCCAGACCAGAGGGTCAAGTCTGTTAACCGTTCCAATAACGCTCGACTTGTATTCGACTCGCAATCCGTCGTCGGTTTTGACATTTACGATCGAGACAGAAAATGCGTGTCGAGTCAAGAATCGGTCGGCACGGATGGACGAGTGGTTATTGGACGACGAAAAACTGTCAAAAATGATTTATTACGAGTCGAGTGCAAATCGAGCGTTATTGGAAAGGTTAACAGAAATGGCCCCAAGGGCAAATTATGAAAAGGCCATTTCTGAAATTTACCCTGACGGGATGCGAACGCGCAACCACTCGGTGCAGTGAGTCGAGCGGCCTACGCCTGACCCGCTACGCCAAGCAGTCGTAAGTTACTTTAATCTTAATTTTTCAGTGCCATCTACTTATTTTTTAAAGCTCATTTATAGGTATGTCGCCGACGAGAGAAAGAGATCTTTCAAATTGTCGAACAGATTTGTAACATCCACTCCCCTTTCCCTATCATCCTGAACAAATTTATAGATGCATTATCTTTGTAGAGTCGGAGATTGTCAGTACTTCACACCGACACACTTTCGTTCCAGTAAAACTGTCGTGGCTGGATAATAAATAAATGGAGGTATTCACATGCGGTCAGGCAACGATAAAACTGTCTTATAAGACGGCTTTATTGTGCGATTTGTCAAGATTTTCCGTCATAAAAGGGCAATTAACGTGTCGTCACGATTTAATGGACCGGCTCTTACGAAATAATTGTGAGTAGCATATCCTCTATCATCTTGGTTAGATATTCTAATATATTCCAATTAACATTACAAGATGTTATATTCTCGTGAGCCTGCTCTGTGCTTATACAGGATGTTTCAAGTCGGAAATTTTGATACAGATAGGTACTGTAGCTGTTATGATCTTCAAAGCGTAGTAAATGCAGACTTTAAACTATCATATCTTCTGAATAATGGGCCTTTGAAAATTTGTCAGAACCTTCGTGTTGCTACCTTAAAATATATCCAATGGCCAAGAATATAGTGAAAACAGACTGCATATAATAAGTAGCAGTCACCAACATTCAAGAAAAATGAAAAAAAATTGCATGTCTAGGTACCATAAAGTAGTTGATCATTAAGTAGAGTACTTTAGACGATGACTTTTTAATTTTTACGAGATTTTTCTTTGTTATTAAAAGTTCGCATTCGATCAAGTTTTTATACCAATTAATTATATCCCAGATACTTAGCTAAATCCCCAAGTATTATTTCTGACCTATGAAGCACCATGTATTGCTTCGGTGACTTTCGCGCGGTCGAACATTAGTTCCCTGCGCCGAGGCCGTTCCTATGTCCGCTCACCATTTAGTTACAACCATTAATAAATACCAAACACCATAAGACTTGAAGGCCTACCACACGGCCTCTCTAACTCGTGATGCTCACTAAAGTCAACGGTGTTTTTTAATCTATTACGTCCGATGCCAGACAAAAATATCCCTGCAAAAACAACAAAAAAACTACGACATTTCGTAAATAATCAACTGAATAGAATAATATATTTACAAAAAGGTTTGATTTGTGTTTTAAAATCAAACTGACTTGTTACAAAATCGTTGCAAACTTGCTAGTCAACTGACATTCTGGATACAATAATATAACACGTTTTCAAAAGAAACAGAAATGTAGTAGAGATACTACGACAACTGTCACAGTTTTCTTCGATCTGTAACAATACATACAATTACGGTAGTAGATCCAAGCCCTAGCCAACTGACCACAGCTCATATACAGGCTGCCTCGGCTGGGTAGTACCACCCTCGCACAGAAGTCGGCGTAAAGTAGCTATTATAGCTGCTTTTCGTAAGATGAGAGAGAACCGGATGCCTAACATCCTCCCCCCTACACCTCTCTCTTTTCCACTCCACTTCAGGTCGGCAAGGTGCAAGAAATTTAATTGATACTGCAAGCATCTATAGGCTACGGTAACTGCTTAACATCAGACGGGACGCTTGTTTTCCGACATTATTACATGTAAAAATACAATATTTTCCTTTAAATCATATTCTGGTAAAAGCACTAAACTAATCATGGAACTAACTATAGTTAGTAGTAGTAGTATAGGCACTATACTGCCTAGTCAATAATAATACTCTCGTTCTCTACAACTAAACTGTGTGAAAATCCCTTTAATCCGTAAATATGCGGGCTGGCGCGCGATGCCAAGAATTTGGTCGAATCGGCGACTCTACATAGCACTTGTTTACCTCGCGACGACAACGGCTATTTCTGACGGTACTCTATATTTACGAACACAATACCGGTGTAATACCGTTAAAAGGATCCTTAAGAACAATACGTAGGGTGCCGGCTAAAACATTCAAGACTCTTCCTATGTAGATGCAAAGGAAAGTCGATACAGGATGTTCCAAGAGCTCAAAATAATACTTTTAGTACAAACTTTGTGAAAACTAGGCAAATACCTATGTATTTGCCTAGTTTTCACAAATTTTGTGTCGTGGCTTTAGAACCAACTATATCCAAGCAAAAAATTGAAACATTTCTGCATAATACATAGGTAGGTACTACAGATATGAAGATGTTTTGAAATTCGTGGGATTAATTTTTTTGAGAAAAGTGTTAGAGTTCCGATTATGTTTTCATATCATTTCATTCTATGCCCATGCTCATCCATACCCCCAATTCTACCTATTTCGGATAATTAATACAACCTATTATTATAAACGTAGATAAAGAAAATAGGAATATTGATAAAATAACTTATTATGTATTCCGATATTAAGGTACCTACCAAACTATCACGAACTTTCATTTCGGAAATCCTGAAAGCATTGCACGTTTGCTAATCCTAATGAGGTTTTTTTATATTTATTCGGTAAGAATATGCAGTGATTTAATAAATCTCAATTTATTTTTATTGGCTTCAACTGAAGATCGCGACTCTATCTAGAGTTAAACATAGTATCTATCTTAGTATGTGGAAAGGTTTTATAACCGGCTGCAATGACTTCACGTGTTGCGCCGTCAGTTACGGGTGTTGGAGACCGTCCAAGAAAGTGTGAACTGTATTAGGTAGAGACACCGGCTGCCCACGTAAACTAGCTAATATTATATAAATAACAACCTATATGCATGCCTCTACTAACAGGATTATCGCAAGAATACCAGTATACCTACCGAAGTTTGCGAAAATGTACATAATTACTTTAAACTGATTAATTTAAGCTTATCTTGACTTTCAGGCATCCCTTTTCAATTCGTATTTCAGGTTTATGTCTGGAAGTTAAGTACTGAAAAGTTTTTCCGGAATTCTTTAAGCAAAGCTGGATAACATCGAATAATGTAACGCAAATTGCAAATGTCACGCAGTTTCTATATTTATCTTTTATTATCTTATTTACGAATAAAAATTACTGAATAACATTTCGGTGTGAAACACATTATCGCCCACCCACGCCCTCTACAACACCGATAGAAATATTAAAAATAAATTAAATCAGTGTTGTGATGCTCTCTAGAAATATCAACAAAACGTACGCAAAGACTGCGTATCATTTTGTATTTTCGCAGTTTAATTCATACGTTCCGTTTATGTTGTAGCGCCAATTTGATGGGCCTGTTATATTTTAGGAAGATAAGTAATTACTTATAATAAAACAAGCAACAAAAAACAATAAAAATAGCAATTAAATATAACAAGAAATTGCTCTTGCTCTGGAATCCGTGCAATCTACTCTCTCTGATAATAGAACTCTATCTGATTATCCAAAATTCCTTTACTTTGAAACGCGACCTTTGAATAACCTGAGTATGTAATATTAGTTAATTACTTATTTTATAATGATAATCCACTATAAGTGTACTTAGTGTACGATTATATTCCACTTGTGTCTCCTACTGTTATGGTCTATTTTCACATACAAAATCCCAAAGATGCGGCGCTGTAACGCGTGTCGGTAATATAATTTACACTGTGTAAATTTAGTTCCGTATTTTTCCGTGGAACTTCCCATGTGAAATAGACTGTAGTCAGGCAGTCACCTGTACGACGAAGGTGGACCATCCTACTAATATTATAAATGCGAAAGGTTGTGAGTGTGGATGTATGTATGTATGTATGTATGTATGTATGTATGTTTGTTACTCCTTCACGCAAAAACTACTGAACGGATTTGGATGAAATTTGGAACACAGATAGATTATAACCGGGATTAACATATAGGATACTTTTAAACCCAATAATATAATCCAATACTACGCGGATGAAGTCGCGGGGCACAGCTAGTTACTTATAAGAGAAAAAAAAAATTTAAAAGAATTATGGATCTCCGCTCTCAAGAATTTATTCATTACCGGCTATGGCGCTTCGGACGAAATTCCAAACTTGATTAGTATTTCACAGTTGATATATTAGATCGACTCGGATAGTCGTTCTCGATAAATCATTCCGATGTTGGTTTCTACGGATCGAATTATTACCTATCGGTATGCAAAGACTAGGCAGATATATAGATGAACCTGGGACTATATTTAGCATACGTTTTGCTTTTGAGCAGGTACCAAAATTACAGGGTGTAAGGGGCGTCGTAACGAAAACTGATACCATGAATTTAACACATAATTCTGGACCCCCCAGAGTTGGATTCTTCCGTTGATATTTACATTAATTGATTTTAAATCACAATAAGAATCTATCTAAAGTGATTTTACATAAATAAATGAGTAATTGCTATTTTAGACATAAACAGCAATTTAAATGAAGACTCAAAACGCTCGAACGCGCCTTCATGCAAAAATCAATTTTACCATGCTGATTTTTTTTTGCATAATTCATGAAAATATCTACGGAAAATTCCAACTCTGGGGGTCCAGAATCATGAGTTGAATATATGGTATCAGTTTTCGTTACGATTTCCCTTTCACTTTGTATATTAGACAAAGTTTATTTAAATTTTGAATAGTTACTAGGTGATATATCGATATCACCTAGTAACTAGGTATGTTCACAATTCATTAATTATTTCATCCGTTATTAATTTTTAGTCTATGATTTTATAAGCCCATAAATTACTCAATATATTTTTAAATCGTTCTAGTGGCATCTTGTGAAATTATTATTGAAGTAGGTAAGCAAATACGAATTAAGTTGTACCTAACAGGATGTTAACATTTGAATAAGTTTTTCTTTGCAATAACAACGGACCTTGACATACAACATTATAATATGACAGTTAAAATAAAAGTAAACATAATATATTACATGTCTTCAATTTAAACATTTTGGCATAACCTAATTCTTACCCCTAGGTTTATGGTGAAATTATTTCTAATGACCAACACCGACCGCGACGACCGCTTGGCGCAGTGGTTCGAGCGTAGGCCGCTCGGCTCACTGCACATGGTGGTTGCGGGTTCGACTCCCCCTGGGGTAAATTTCGGAAATGGCCTTTTCGTAATTTGCCCTGGTCTGGGTGTCACTGGGATCGCCCCCAGTCCATTGTACGATTCCCATAGTACAAGCTTTGCTTAGTTTGGGACCATACAGTTGGTGTGTCAGTCTGGCGATATTTATATCTACTGCAATTAATTTTGAGTTCTGATTAAGCTGTAGCCAATTGATGACAGCTCGTCATATACAGGCTGGCTCGACGGCAATAGTACCACCCTTTCACAGAAGATCGGAGTATGAGAGAGAGGACCGGAAGACCAACATTTTCTGTGCGAGGCTGTGAACTGCCCTTCAGTTTGACAACGCAATGCCTTTGGTATTGCAAGCATCTATAGGCTTCAATAATGGCTTAACATCAGAAGGTTTATAGGATTGTTTGCTGACTTTGTTTTGTATAAAAAGTGACAATTTGACTGCGAATCGTTTCAAAAAGAATATACAGTATTTACTGTGCGACTAACAATCGAATTCTAATGCATTGTGTTTAAACTGTACGGTTTAAATAAATACACAAATGAGTTTACATCTACTATGATTAACCAATCGTTTTAGTTTACATATATATACTCGTACATTTTAAAATTTAGCCCTTTTGACGTCCACTCCTGGGCACGGGCCTCCCCTCCGAGCCCAGTGCGGGTTGGCGGATTTCACATGTCTTTCGAAAATTGGTTAGATTTTCTAAAACTTGCAGGTTTTCTCACGATGTTTTCCTTCACTGTAAGCGAGATACATACATAATGTAAATGTATGTTAATGTTTACATTATATAAAAAAATAAGTACGTTAACACCTAATGTTGCATAGCGCAGTGTCATCGCTATTACTACTGAAAATTGAATCTGCTTAATAATATAAACATTTTATATTCAATGCAAATGTATAGCAAAAAAGTAAGGCATAAAGTACCTACTGAAATGAATGACAACGTTTATTTTAGATCCAATCAAGCACTCCCATCTTATTCATAACCGCTGTTATCTAATTGAATCTGGTTAGATATGAATTCGAATGTGGATCACGTCTAGACTAGCGCCCCCGGCTAGATGGATGATTTGTGAGCCGCGGCTGATGAGAGCTGCTTGCATAATCGGAATTAATCAAACCAGTATAATACTATCTCATCTATGACGTATGATTTAAGTAAAAAAAAGTTTATAATTCGATGTGCACAAGACAAGGTTAGGAAGGATCGTTACCAATTTTTAAGTGCCCCCGTAGGCCTACACTAAATAAACGCTTTGACTTCGATGTTAATTCATGAAACGGAATAACTAGAGTCTACAATTTAATATGTAATGACAAAAAAATTTTTTTCGAACGAAGTCTGCAAACCATCGTACGTTCCGCCTAATGTTAAGCAGTTACAGTAGCCTTTAGATGCTGGCGATACCAATGGCATTGTTCACACGTTGCCAACCTGAAAGGGAATGAGATAGAGAGACGGGAATGGAGAAGGTTGTTGGTCTTCCAGCTCTCTCATTCATCCTACAAAACACAACTATAATAGGTTTTCTGTGAGCGGATGGTACTACCCTGGTTGAGCTACCTACCACCATCGAGCAATTTACCAAGGAACCGGGTAGAGTATGATAATCATCCTATCATAATCATCCTAGCGTAGAGTCTACAAACCTATATCTATTGATTAGGCATATAGCATAGCTGCCTAGTAGAAGTAAGTTTATGACATGACAATATTCTGGACCTATTACTTCTTTTTTTGTGATGCCTTATGCATTAACCTACATTGTCCTCACACCTCTAATTATACCTACTGTAAACGCAAATATAATTTAAAAAAGAGAAAAGAAAAAATGTATCCATGGAGTTTCTTGCATGTTCTTCTCCATAGGATTTTGCTTTAGAACCTAGCTCTTGACTTTTTAAAAGTGCCAGTTAATCTGGCCTATTTGAAATAAAAATATTTGAATTTTGAATTTTGAGGTACTCCTCTATTCTTAGGAAGGAAAACACTACTACTCTCATAAAAATCTAAAGTCTAAAGATAAGAGTCTCAAGATGGATTTCCATGAAATTGTATAACGAGTGAATGCAATATACAATTTTTGATTTTCAGTTAAAAACAGGAAGCGCCTGTGTGGGAAGACAAATATACAGAACGTTGCTAATAGTTGAAATTTATTAATATCACACGTGGAACGAATGGTTAGTCATCTCGATACATCTAGCAATCATAAAACCGTAAAGAGTTTAAGTATAGAAGAAAAATAAAACGGGAACTAAACGGATAAGCATTAGGTTAGATACGATACGATAGCAATGTCAAATAAAAGTAAATGAAGGCGAAACGTTACAAAAACTAATTCAATAAATGAGTTAATCACATTACTAGTACTCCCGTTAGCCCCTCTAGCTAAGCTAATGCTTGTGTTAGGAGTGGGCTCACATCTATAGTTTAAAGGCCAAGATGGGGTACGAACTCGGAATCTCCCAGCTATGAGATTGGCCTCTTTTACTACTACTCGTAGGCTATGGACGACGACTGCTTGGCGCAGTGGTTCGAGCGTAGGCCGCTCGGCTCATTGCACATACTGGTTGCGGGTTCGATTCCCGCCGGGGCAAATTTTGGGAATGGCCTTATCGTAATTTGCCCACGTCTGGGTGTCACTGGGATCGCCCCCGGTCCATTGTACGGTACCCATAGAACAAGCGTTACTTAGTTTGGGACCATACAGTTGGTGTGTCAGTCTGGCGATATTTATTTATTGAAAGACACCCTAATTTTAAAATTGAATCGCATACTTCAGTGTTAACACCGAACACCGCGAGAAACGCGTTGGTATCGCAGACAGCGTTACGCCAGTCGTTCGTGATCTGAGCTCATTAGTGAGAGCATCGCTATCACGAGATGCTGTAAGAGATATACCAATATGTCGATGACATGATTGAAGATGATTACTACCGGAAATATACCAACGAAATATTACTACCAAAATAATATTGCACGAGTAGACTGGGTTATGCTATTCCGACAATCTAATTCCTGAATTGTATTATGCACTCATATTATGAAAAATGCGTTGCAGTGCATTTATTAATATATCCAAATTACTCTAAAACATTTCAAGAACGACAGCTATCCAGATAATCTGGCAATTTTTGTATATTTAGTGATTTACTAGTATCATATCCATCGTGATAATATTTATATTAAAATAAATGTATTAATAAATGCACTGCACACGGTCTTTTTCGCGAATTACAAAATTTGTCTTTTATTATTGTCAGATTTTGACAAATTTCTAAAAGAACTCAAAAAAATTGAACTTCGCGGGCTAGACAGGCGCCTTCACTCGTATTATCTTATGTATATTGTTAATTTTTGACAGTCGATATATGTCGATGATACATGTCGACGGCCTTCGATTTACGACGATAATATTATTAATGACCTACGGTTTTCAATTGGTTTTAAATTATCAGACTTTGCGTCCAGTCGTATCGCTTTGACTATGACCATCTCATACACTTTTGTTGCGACCCATATTCTCTAATTACCTATTTACGGTGGTAGAGTCAAACTGTAGGCAATTATACTACAGCTCCTATACGGGCAGTCTGAGCTGAGGTAGTACCATCCACTCAGAGAAAATGGCCGTTAAGTAGCTATAATAGTTTCGTTTCGTAGGATGAGTGAGAGAATCGTAAGAGCAACCCACACAGGGACAGTCAGGGATCGCCCCCAGTCCACTGTACGGTGCCCATAGTACAAGCGTTGCTTAGTTTGGGACCATACAGTTGGTGTGTCAGTCTGGCGATATTTTTTTTCTACCCTCAATACGCCTTCCTCTATCCCACTCCCCTTCCGTTCGGTAACTTGCGAGCAATGCCATTGGTATTGCAAGCATCTACAGGCTACGGTAACTGCTTAACTTCAGGCGGGTCGCACGCTTGTTGCCGACTTTGTTATACCTATAAGAATAGAAAAAAAACTGGTAGGCAACATTAAACGTTTGCGTAATAGCGGCGTGCTGAATCCCTGCCGATTTTTAAAAAAACTACTGTAGATTCACTATTTGGCTTCATAGTTTTCACTTTATTATGTACTAGCTGTGCCCCGCGACTTCATCCGCGTAATATTGGATTATTGGGTTAAAAAGTATCCTATATGTTAATCCCGGTTATAATCTATCTGTGTTCCAAATTTCATCCAAATCCGTTCAGTAGTTTTTGCGTGAAGGAGTAACAAACATACATACATACATACATCCACACTCACAAACTTTCGCATTTATAATATTAGTAGGATAATGTCCTGCTCTTTGTTTAAATCATTGGCATTTATTGTCTATATTTATGTATGTATAGTATGTATTTATATAGTACTAGCTGAGCCCGCGACTTTGTCCGCGTGGAGTTTAACTTAACATATTTTCATCCCCTAATTAACCCCTTGGGGGTAGAATTAATCAAAATCCTTTCTTACCGGATGCCTACGTCATAACATCTACCTGCATGCCAAATTTCAGCTCGATCCGTCCAGTGGTTTGGTCTGTGCGTTGATAGATCACTATGCCAGTCAGTCACCTTTGAGTTATATATATTTAGATATAGGTATGGTATAAGTTATTTTTTGAATAATGAATACACTGTAGACTACTAGGTACCTTGACAACACGATTATTATCTCCATCCAAAGGTTGTCTGGAAGAGATCGCAGTCTGCGATAAGACCGCCCAATGTACACTATTGTTTTTTTATGTTATTAGATATATTCCGAACTTTAGTGTGCAATAAAGAGTTATTCTATTCTATTCTACCTTATGAATTATCCCAGCACGTGCAAGCGCTGGCCGCCGGTACTGACACCCGATATGTGTTGCCATTTCGTGGAAACAGAGAATCGTGGAAACGCACCGTCTGCGCGGCACAAACGGTTCTGTGTTTACAAATTTTCACGTACTGTTTTGACTAATGGAAGGTACACCATAACGCATTATAAAGTGGTAGTGCCAAGCTGTAGCCAACGGGTTAGTAGTAGTACCATTCTCTCACAGAAGTTCAGCGTAAAGTTGCTATAACAGCAGCGTTTTTTTTTTTTTTTGAATTGACTATATGTTGTTGGCCAGAGTGGCCATAACAACTTCACCCGGACAGAGGGCGAGCGCAAGTGCGCTCCAGCCAGAGGGGCAGGGGGGCAGCTAGCTCAAGGGCGCCACAAGGGACACGACCTCGGCTTGGGCCGCTGCCAGGAGAGGTGGCGAGGGTAAATCTACCACCGGATCGGAACACGACCTCGACTGAGAAGATCCGGCAAGAAACTCAGCGGGCTTGTCGGGTGCCAACAAACAGCAGCGTGTCGATAGTCAACCCTCCTCCCTAGTCCTACTCCTCTTTTGGTCGGAAACGTGCGAGGAATGCCTTTGGTATTGCAAGCATCTATAGGCTGCGGTTACTGCTTAAAATCAGGCAGATCGTTCGCTTGTTTACCGGCATTGGTATATAAAAAAATATTGCATGGTCCTTCTGAGATCCTGAGTCAATACAATGAGAAACCTATTTTGCCTAAGTTTAGTGTAATTCCCCAGGGACGACTAGAAATTGTCAAAATAAAGTCGCGCGCACAAATACTACTCCACCCCGCACGCTCGTGTCAGCGTTCTAGTTAACAACTATTTAAAGCTTAGATAAACTACCAGACATGTGTAAAAAAGTGTGTCGCGATTCTAATCCAGTTGAGAATTGACATGCGCTGATTCAATCAGGCCTTGTTATAAACAATTGAAGATCAATCGAAGTCGTGCCTTCAAAAAAATCTCATTCACTTTTTGGCTGCAACTGTACTTCTTTCAATGCTTTATTATAATTATTAAATATAAATAAATAAATATGTATATCACCAGATGAACACACCAACAGTATGGTCCCAAACTAAGCAACGCTTGTGCTATGGGTACCGTACAATGGACTGGGGGCGATCCCAGTGACACCCAGACCTGGGCAAATTACGTAAAGGCCATTTCCGGAATTTGCCCAGGCGGGAATCGAACCCGCAACCACCATGTGCAGTGAGCAGAGCGATCCACACTCGAACCACTGCGCCAAGCGGTAGTCAATATAACTATAGATACAACTAGCTGAGCCCGCGACTTCGTCCGCGTGGAATTTAACTTAACAAAAAAGCCCGCTCCCGCGTTCTGAGCCCGCGCGAAAGGACCCATTTTTTAAATTTTGTTTTCCTAAAATAAAAGTAGCCTAAGTTACTGCTTATAACATCAGCTATCTACCATTGAAAGTCCCGTCAAAATCGGTCCACCCGTTTCGGATATACTCTTTGATTTCATGTGTTTTTATTTTTTTACGCTGAACCCTAATTGTTTTTCTAAAATTAAATAGCCTAAGTTACTGCCTATAACATCAGCTATCTGCCAGTGAAAGTCCCGTCAAAATCGGTCCACCTGTTTCGGAGATTACCCGGAACAAACACACAGACAGACAGACACAAAAAAATTATAAATCGCGTTTTTAGGTGTCGTATGTACTTTGATATGCACTTAGTGAAAATGTGTTATTTTGATATTACAAACAGACACTCCAATTTTATTTATTTGTATAGATGTATAGATGTACATGTCGATATAATATGATAAGTGACTACAGTGTATATACGGGCTGGCTCTACCGGCTCGGTACCACCCCCACACAGTACGATGAGTGAAAGAGTCGGAAGCCTAGCCGCTACCTATGTCCTACTCTCCTTCAGGTTGGCAATGCCTTTGGTATTGAAGGTATCTATAGGCTACGGTAACTGCTTAACATCAGGCTAAACGTACGCTTGACGACTTTGTTACATAAAAATCCTTCACGTTGCTACCAGAAGAAACGTTCTGATGACTGAATCATCGTGAAGCAATAACTTGCCCGTGATACTAAAATAAGAAAAAAATACTCCTCTGTCTTTTATTTTCAGTGAAAAATCTAAACCAGAGATAGACATTTTTTGTAGCATTAAATTGTATTCGATTTTATCGTCTAGACTTCTAATCACCGCTGTACTAAAATAATAGCGCCGTTGAAAATAATAAAAAATGCTTCACCAGTTTTTCCTTGCACCGTCGCATCGTCAAAAATAGATAAAATATAAGTCTTCGCTGTGACTAACCCAAACAGTTTTTACTTACGATGTCGATATTCCGGACACCTACACCACGCTTTTGTGTGTAGAGGTAGGACGGAATCCCGGGGTCCGGGATTTAGAATTCATATGCTTTTCTAAAGTTTTATAAATACTAAGGCACTCACAGATATGTTTAGAAATACGTAGGTGCATCAAAAAACAATTCCTAAATCGATACAAAATTTAGTAAATGAAATAAATATGGACCATAGTTCTGTGAAATATTATCGCATTTCACCGTTTGTTTTGAAATTTCGTGCTTATATCAAAACGGAATCAGTCAGATAATCATTCCGGAGTTCGTTAAAATGGGAAATTCTGACTAATTCCAGAATAAGGTACATAATCAATAACATTTTTACCCTTTCAACTACGGAAAATATTGGATAAATCGAATCCATTAGCATTATTACTCTCCTTAGCTTCGCGCAGTCAGATGAAATCCCGGCATTCGCAAGCCCTAAAGCGACCTACCTTAATTGTGTGCTATTATAGCGACCTACCTGACCTTGTCCACGGATCACGTCAGATGACTGATGCCGCCAAATATGTTATGTCACGTATACAGTCTGGTGCTTTTGTTGCTATTTACAGTGCGCTCGGCGCGCGAATGCAACTGGTGGAAAAATAGGATGAGTCACGGTAGATATAATAGTTCATATCTGGCAATTTTGATATAATATGTAGAGGTGTCGCCGTTTTATTAAGTTTTATTTTTCTTTTTTTATTGTAACATTTATGCTGCTCGTCCAGTTGAGCCGGATGGGTTGACTGGGTTAATTAACCAATATAAAGATTGAAAATAGCACAGATACGCCTATGTAAGGATACCCGTCCACTTGAGCCGGGCGGAGTTGCTAGGCTAGCTAGTTCGGTCGCTTCGACCAAAGGGATTTTAAAGAGCTGAGAAAAATGAAGCTCTCTACCACGCCTCACCTATTTACCCAATATTTCAAATGTGATAAACAAACCTTATACGAAATAGTACCTAATCATTGAATTTACGCGTTCATAATCGTAGTAACCATGGTCCAGTGTACTCGCGACGCCTCTAACCGTCAGAAATGGAAGCACATCGCCTGGAGAGCCACACTCGGAAATGATAAGGCCTCACCAAACATTCCACCATATACCTCGTCAGCGCAACCACGTCCACTCTGACAAGAGTGCCCGACTGAGAAGAATCGTAGTAAAATAATTATAAAAATGTATAATACAAAATTATGTAGCCCTTTTAACGTCCCATTTATAATTCACCATGCTGGCCCAGTGCGTGTTGGCGGATTTCTCATGTCTTTCGAAAATTTGCTAGATTTTCAACGACAAGCAGGTTTCCTCGCGATGTTTTCCTTCACCGTAACCAAGTCATAATCATATAGAAATTATGATTCACACATAGATTTTTAAAATCCCAGAGGTGCGAGGCAGTGTTTGAACCCAGGACCTTGTGCCCGCAAGACGCATGCTTAACCAATCGGCTATCACTGCTTTCATAATCCTAGTAAACGAGACAAAATGTATTTACAATTAAATATCGCAATAGTGATCATTGGTCGATACAAACGGCCGGTATCAGCTGAATTATAGTTTATGATAACACTAAATACTGACTATATGCCCTATAAGTACCTACAGGAGTGATTATGAAACTGGTAATAATTTAATTTTGGCTAGGGACGCACCATGATTCGATCTTATCGATAATTTCAACAGAAATTTGATTTTTCCGAATTAATTTGTTTAGTCGCATGCTCGATTGTATTATGCCACATAGTCTTACATTATAGAAAAGTGTTAGGGAACAAAACAAACGAATGCAGGCTCATATTTAAAAAGTTATATATTCGTCAAATTCTTAGTAAATCAGTTATTCCAATCATAAGAGCAAACGGGCATTTTCGCGACACCTTAAACGATTAGCGATGTTTGCTTCATAGGTATCGATGTTAATCATTGATGATTTATCGACATCGATCATCCCTAAGTTTATCAACTAGATAGACGTACTGCCCAATAAACTATCTATCTACATTGCGCCAATTACCAAGTCGGCGGCTACTGGTCCAGCCATTACCAGCTATTTATTGTGTTTGATACCAGATAGCGTATAAGTTCAGATAATAATGGTTAGAAATAGAGTTTCTGTATTTTATCAGAGTTAATGTAATTTTAGTAAGTACATGAAGGGAAGCAAGAAGCGGTCATAGCCGATTGGTTAAGCACGCGTCTTGCGGGCACTAGGTCCTGGGGTCAAAACCTGCCTCGCACCTCTGGGTTTTTCGAAATTTATGTGCGAATCATAATTTCTATAAGATTATCACTTGCTTACGGTGAGGGAAATCATCGTGAGGGAACCTGCATGTCTTAGAAAATCTAACCAATTTTCGAAAGACATGTGAAATCCGCCAACCCGCACTGGGTCAGCGTGGGGGATTATGGCCTGAATCCCCCTAGTAGTGAGGGGAGGCCTGTGCCCAGGAGTGGAACGTCAAAAGGGTTAATTAATAACAAAAATATAATTAACTAGCTGTGCCCCGCGACTTCATCCGCGTAGTATTAGATTATTGGGTTAAAAAGTATCCTATATGTTAATCCCGGTTATAATCTATCTGTGTTCCAAATTTCATCCAAATCCGTTCAGTAGTTTTTGCGTGAAGGAGTAACAAACATACATACATTCATACATACATACATACATACATCCACACTCACAAACTTTCGCATTTATAATATTAGTAGGATTAATAATATATGAAAGGTATCTTAATACCTTTACTCTTAAGTAGGTTCCAGATTTTTAAGACGTTAAATAGGTACCAGAGAATGTAAATCTATACAAATAAATAAAATTGGAGTGTCTGTTTGTAATATCAAAATTAGATATTTTCACTAAATGCATATGAAAGTACATACGACACCTATAGTTTACGTGCAGGCTTTACCGCGTGAATTTGAATACCGTAGATACTAGGTAATACTTGTTACCTCGACCAATACGAAATCGTAATAAAATACGTAGTCTAAACAAAAACAACATAATACCAAAATTATTTAAGAGGAGTCATTGTTTATTTTGAAAATACCTATCTGAATCATTTTATTTGTTTAAGTCTGCGAAATAATGTTTAGACTGCAGTTTGTTTGAAATGTACAGAGTGTATTAAAAGTACGCAATCATATTTGAGGGTAAGGTTAATTATCATGATAGAATTAAATGGTCACTAAATTAAATTAATGGTGAATTAAATGACAACCATTTGGCGCATTGGTTCGAGCCTAAGCCGCTCGGCATACTGCACATGGTGGTGGCAGGATCGATTCCCACCGGGGTCAATTTCGGAAATGGCCTTTTCGTGATTTGCTCATGTCTGGGTGCCACTGGGACTGCGCCCAGTCCATTGTACGGTACCCATAGTACAAACGTTGCTTAATTTAGGACGATACAATTTATTTGGCATCTACAGACTAGCCACTGTATACAATGTACCTACCTAAATTATTATTTGGTATTATTTAACATCCTGTATGTAACATCTTATTTTCACCTATGTGATGTTGAATTTTAGACCACAATGGTGACAGGCCATAGTATATAAAAGTAGGTACGCGCAGACGCATTATAATTAATGAAGACCTCATAAAAGAACCGCTAGTAAAATAAGAGTATAACAACGTCATGAAATTGTAAGGGAAGTGTACTTTGTGTTGTATTTTCACTAGCATTTTCCTAAATATAAGTTACGTGCAGTTAAATAGATAATGAGATAGCCAAACGGTTTTACAAGGCCGTATTAAAGAAATAAGATCTATATCGATTCGAAAGATGTCACGTTTAACACCCGTATTCACAAACATTACTATGAAGTTTCACAGTGTGACTGAACGCACAGCACATTGAAAAATGTCGAACTTTCAGAGTTCGTCGCTTAGTAACATATCCATCTCATGTCTAAGAGCGATCTTGGAAATGTCATTCTTATGTCATTCCAGTACAAAATGACATGTCAAAAGCGTACTCAAGACCGCCCTCAGACTTGAGATCGATTTATTAACACGGGTCTCAGCCAAGCATCGTTTGTGAATCCGGTATTCAGTTATTTTTTCCGTTTCCATTTACGTAATTGAACTTTCGATTAACATTTAAAATGTGTCAGTTCGTCCTGCGCGGGCGGCAGAGGGCGCGGCGCGCGCGGCTGCGCAGCCCGCGCGGTGCGCACGCCTCGCTGCAACGGGTTTTTTACCGCGCACCCGCACATCCGCGTCTGCGCGAGTTTTTACCCGCCTCCGCCGGTGCTTGTTTTTCTCTCCGCTCTCGATTGATGACCGTCTGGTCGCCCGTCTATGTTTACACTGGCTCTATGATGTGATGCACCGAGACCCCATTCTGGATTTTAACAGCCGAATACTTGAACCACGGACCAACTGCTCCTGTACTGTAGCGACACTCAGTGTATTCGCTACCTTATTTAAGTATCTTTTGGAGCTATTATATTTATATTAATATCTACTACCTACCGTTTGCAATTATTAACTATATAAGCAACTGGCGATTAAAGCAAAAATTAAATTAAATACAACAAAATATTACAAGACAAGCCCGCTGAGTTTCTTGCCTGATATTCTCAGTCGAGATCGCGTTCCGATCCGGTTGTAGATATAAGAAAAAAATATGAAAAATTGACAATATGTAAGTGCCCCCGTAGGCCTAAACAAAATAAACGCTTTGAATAGAATTTGAAATTATTTAGTTGTTAACAGATGTTGTACTTCATGTACGTGCTACTTAAACGTTTTGCTTTCAAAAGTTATTTCAAAGTTAGTAATTCTGAGATGTGATTAATATCATTATGCAAAAAAAAAAAAAAAGTCAAATGCCAAATTGCATGCTAAGTGTGTGCCGGGCATAACAATACAATGCGTATCGCGGTGGCCGCCGCAAATCACTGTGTTACATTGTAAGTAAATTAGATAGGAAATTGACCGCCGGCAGCCGCAACAAAAACTGTTTGATGTATGTCCGTTTATCAACGCCGCGTGCCGAGCTAGTGCCACTCGCAAATGTGCTATTCATTCTAGTCATTACACTTTATAGTCACATGAGGTACGCACGGCTTCATATCAAGCTTAAATTTCCAGTATAAGCTGACCTCTCATTGTACGAAAATTAAATACAATGCGAGATCATCGTATACTAGAAATGTATGGCTTAATATGCAGCCATGAGTACATACGTAATTACATGAAGATTGCCTTGTCTAATGTATAAAGCCTTATTTTGATGATGCACGATATTTTTCGTGGCGCAGATTGGCGAGCGAGTAAATGCTTCTATCAATAAACAAAACAACGTTATACGAACAAAAAAACAGTGCCGTCTAGGGATGCCCGAAAGAAGCGAAGCTTTATAGTTCAAAGCGAAGGGCGCCGCAGCTGCCACCTTGTATACCTATATATATCGTGTATGACGTCATCGTGTAACGCTACTGACGCTTAGCACGGAGAGAATGGCCGCGCGGCGAGCGCCCCGAAGGTCAGTATAGAAGCTTCGCTTCAAAAGTTTTATGAGTATCTTATTGATTAAATCACTCATTGGTTGGGCTTCTGGCTCTCACACGTGCAAAACGTGGCAATTTTCTGTGAGAGGGTTACCACCCTACCGTGGTCGAGCCAGCTCGAAGATACAAGAGGTGTGGTCAGTTGACTATATCTTGGCTCTACCACCATTAAATTCATACATATAATTAATTAATTCTATTATATTATTTAGAGCCAGTGATAATTTATGTTTGTTGAGTATATTTTAAGTATTCCTAGCCTTTTAGTGTACTATAATGTTTTGGAGTCAATAGCTGATATTTTAAGGAGTAACTTAGGCTACTTTAATTTTAGAAAAACAATTCGGGTTCAAAAAATAAAAACACATGAAATCAAAGAGTATCTTCGAAATGGATGGACCGATTTTGACGGGACTTTCACTGGTAGATAGCTATTGTTATAAGCAGTAACGTAGGCTACTTTTATTTTAGAAAAACAAAATTTTAAATAATGTGGCTTGTCGCGCGGGCTCAGAACGCGGGAGCGGGCTTTTTTGTTAAGATAAATTCCACGCGGACGAAGTCGCGGGCTCAGCTAGTTTGTAATAATTATTTCCAATTATCGAACAACCACAGTCCATCGACCCCGTCACGTATTAATCATCATCCGCTCTCCTATTTCCCACAAACATCATGTGTATTGTAATACGAACAATACCGGAGCTATTATTACTGGCTACTGGATTCGTAATTGGTGGCTCTGTCCCACCAGACTACGGCTAGGGCAGACAGTCGGCCTCAGGCGTCTAGACAGGCCATTGCGAGATCGCGTTTCAGCCGGCCGAACATGCTAAGTGCACGTCTGGTACCACACAATACACATACACTGATGTGGGACCTCTGGAAGTGGTTTTATATCTATACAAATAAATAAAATTGGAGTGTCTGTTTGTAATATCAAAATAACACCTTTTCACTAAATGCATATGAAAGTACAAACGACACCCATAATAAAGACGCGATTTAAAAAAAATTTGGTCTGTCTGTCTGTCCTTTGGCCTGGTATGATAATACATAACTAGCTAGATGTGTCCATTTATATTCCTAAGCTGTGTATGTATAGTTAGTTAGTTTTGTATTAGCTCTACCATGGTACCAATAAAAATATATTTCTTTCTTTCTTTCTTTCTGTCTGTCTGTCTGTCTGTCTGTCTGTCTGTGTGTTTGTTCCGGGTAATCTCCGAAACGGCTGGACGGATTTTGACGGGACTTTCACTGGCAGATAGCTGATGTTTTAAGGAGTAACTTAGGTTACTTTAATTTTAGAAAAACAATTAGGGTTCCGCGTAAAAAAATAAAAACACATGAAATCAAAGAGTATCTCCGAAACGGCTGGACCGATTATGACGGGACTTTCACTGGTAGATACCTGATGTTATAAGCAGTAACTTAGGCTACTTTTATTTTCCAAAACAAAATTTAAAAAAATTGGTCCTGCCTCGCGGGCTCAGAACGCGGGAGCGGGCTTTTTGTTAAGTTAAATTCCACGCGGACGAAGTCGCGGGCTCAGCTAGTAATAATAATAAACCGTTAGCGTCCTCACATTCACAGCGCCGGCGATAGATGGCGCTGAATCCGACGTCTCATAGAAACCTGAATGACGATATTAAAGTTTGCAAGCATCGTGACTTTATAAATAACTAGCTGAGCCCGCGACTTCGTCCGCGTGGAATTTAACTTAACAAAAAAGCCCGCTCCCGCGTTCTGAGCCCGCGCGACAGAACCCATTTCTTTTAATTTTGGTTTTCTTTGGAATACCTCATATTCAAACATTATTTGCTACAAAAAAAGAGTAAAAAATACTAAAAGGGATACTAGGAACTACAAAAATCATTTGTTGTCGTTATATAAATAAAATTGAAGTTTCTGTTGTATTGACAAAATAACAGCTTGTTGCCAAATGCATATGAAAATATTTACTGCACTTGTAACCAAAAACACGTTTTAATTTTATTGTCTGTCTCTCTGTCAGTATGTTTGTTTGTTCCGGCTAAACTCTGAAACGGCTGGACGGATTTTGACAGGAGTTTTACTGGCAGATAGCTGATGTTATAACGAGTAACTAAGGCCATATCAAGTTTGTTTATATATTTTTTCGCGGGCACATGAATACAGGCGCTTCTAGTAACACGCGTGTGAACTATGCCAGCATCTATGCACACTGGAGGCTACCATGTATGTAGTTAGCACACAGTTACTGTAGGCCTAACACACAGATGCTGATTGCTCAACGGTATATACACACGATGATGAGTTACCGTAATAGACATGACAATCCTAACTAATATTATAAATGCGAAAGTAACTCTGTCTGTCTGTCCCGCTTTCACGCCAAAACTATTGAACCGATTTAAATGAAATTTGGTACACATATAGTATATAGCCTGAGAAAGGATATAGTTTGGCGCTTTTGACGTCCCAATCATGGAATCGGACCTCCTCTCACTACGACGGGGATTCAGGCCATAATCCACCACGCTGGCCCAGTGCGGGTTGGCGGATTTTATGCCTCTCTAAAATTGTTTAAATTTTGATGTTGTCCTTCACCGTAGGCAAGTATTTGAATACAATGATTACATGGAAGTCATAAAGTTGTTTCAAAAGTCCGAAATAGTAATTTCAGTTGGTATACGGTAGCTATCAAATTTTATGTGTTATGGTCGTTTCAATATTTGTAACAAACAACTTTCATATGAATCACGGCCTTAGAATGTTATAGGTACCTACACCCACTCCATTTGCCATGAAAACAGTCTTTATAACCTGAATTTATGAGTATGGCAGTGACCAATATTCAACAATAAGGTTGTAATAATTTTACATAGTGATTGAAATGGGCGATTTTTATTTTTTTCGAAATTCGATAAATACAAATCATAAGTAGGTAGGTACGTACTATTTAATTCCATACGTGATACTCATTCATACCCCAAGTATTAGTTCGGACTTTTTAAACATCCTGTATTTAATGTAAGTAGGTATCTAAACGAGATGCTGATGAATTTTTTTATTACTCAGTTTTAGTGTACCTACAAGAATCTTTATTTATTTTTACAAATAATTTCTTGGTACTTACTTTGGTTCGAACCCCATTGCTTATTGTATTCAAAAACAATTCCTTAATATAATCGTACCTTCGTGTAGAATTAAATTTTATTTATTTATTTTTAAAAAAACCTAATCGCTTAGGCACAGTCCCTGTTGGTGTACTTGGAAAGTCTAATCGACAGTTAAAATTTAGGATAGTTCTTACATCGCCTCTTAAAATTTATATAAAATAAAAAATATATTCATAATGATTTATGATTATATATATATTGTTAAATGGGACTAGTCCCGCCATTCACTCTCACCATTGTGACTCCTGTAAACCAGGATCGACAATAGTGACCAATGATGACGCCGAGGTTTGACCGGCGACGAGATCTGGGGAAAAGTTTAATTGTCTTGTATCCCGCACGGATTTAATCAAATAAAAGAATAGGAGTTAGAAGAAAATTATCGGTGGTATTATGTTATGTTATTAATAAAGCTCGCTAACGACTTGACTTGCTGTTACGACTTGTGTTGCTGTAAAAAAAAGTGTCCACCTTATGGTGATATTCCACCAAAATCGTTTGCAGCACATTTCATGACTATTTATCCATCCCGTAGCTCTACCATTAATTACGCGTGTTTTACGCTTAACATCTTTACGTAAAATATTTTAGTCACCAATTATTCGTAAACCGCTTCTAACCTGTGGAAACAACTGTTTGCCATACAAATAATTCACAAAGACGAGTGTCTAGTGATTGTAGCGACCGCAGGTATAGACTCATGGTAGACATTTCAAGCCATAAAACTTAATAACACGCACACATCTTAGCTTTTAGTAGAGTTACAGGTAGAGTTAATTGTTTTCTTAAGCTAGACAGGGCGCAGGGCAAAACAAATCCGAAGGTCAGTCGGCAGACGCGACGCGTCTCGGGAGCCGTTACGCCGTCTGCGAGCCGACCTTGCTACGCACCTGTTGTGCCTCGCGCCTCGCCCGCTGCCTCGCGCCTCCATTCACCACGCTCCATTGTCCTTTCATAACTGCACTTATAAAAGGGCACTGTGTGGTAATAAATGTGAACATTTTAATATGTGGAGGCCAAAGAATAGTCTGTTTATTCAGAAAATAGACCAGACTCTAAAATCCAAGTCCTTACACATACAGTTACTAACTCTTTCAAGATGAACAATGATTATGAAGTATAAAGGCATGGCATTAATGCATGCTGCGCTATGCTCATAAAATGAATGCTTAAATTTATGAAGTCATTATTAATTTATTTCACCAATATTCGATATTTATTTGATATTTAAGTATGATTATCCACTTAAATTATTGTCAAGTATGATACTTTCAATATTATTATCACTGGCTGACCTATGAAGGAAAACATCATGAGGAAAGCTGCATGTCTTAGAAAATCTAACCAATTTTTCGAAATACATGTGAAATCCGCCAATTCGTACTGGGCCAGCGTTGTGTATTATGGCCCGAATCCCTCTCGCATTGAGAGGAGGCGCGTGTTTTTATTTTAATTGTTGAGCAGGCAGAAAGTCTTTTAAATATATTCATAACTACTGTCACCTATCTCGATCGAAATAAGTATATAGATATGGCCGCCCGTAGTTCTCAAAATATTTTGGGAAATTTAATACGAGTCTATAATATAAACACCGCCTTTACATGAAGTAATTCATCAGACAACAACACGTGTGTAATATTTAATGTGGCAACAAATCTAAGGGTCGTAGCGCAGACAACGCACTCCCGCGGGACGCATTGACGCGGCGCGACGCGCCGTGCGGTGCCGTGCGACCCCTTAGACCTGTTGCACTCGCTCCGGTACACAGACTAGACGATCATGACGATCATTTTTCCCCTTTATTAATAAAAACGTGGAATAGAGGGCGAATAGTTACACACCGAACTATCACTTTCGGTCATCAGTAATTTGACATTCGAAAGAAGAAGGCTAAGCATGGTTTAACTATACAACCGCTAATCCACGTTAATTAATAAGGTGGTATAAGACTATAATATTAATGGGATTACAAATTTACAGCCAGTTGCGTTCTCGTAGGACTCGTTAGGCCGCTTGCATGGTGATGAAAAAATATTTTTCCATGAATAGAATAATGCTACAAATAATTGATGTTTATTTTCAAGATGATGCAAGAATAAAAACCCAATGCATACGATGTGAGCTAGATTAATGATGGGTATTTTTAACGACGTTTTCAACTGTCCTAAAGGTTGATATGACGGCAGCTCGAAGACAGACCAATTAATTAAAACGTGACCTAAGACACTATTTTTAATGCAGCTTATAATTATTTACGTTAACAAAGCGATCTGTTCCCAGAACCGCTTATTCAGAGTATAAAAAAGGAAGATATATCACTACAAAGACAAATAATTATCCTAAAATAAAATAAAAAACTGCACTGTATTTTTACAGTTGTTTTTTTATGCTCGTAAATTTGAAGCCGGCTTCTGGATCATTTCATTTGCGCTTTATAGCAATCGGAAATCTATTGATCGGCCCGTATCGTGCGCGGATTGTTTACACAATATACATTAGCATTCACAATTTACATACGAGACTATAATTCTCTAAAAGTTGGTACTTAGTGAATATAAACAGTGTCCATTCACGTGTTTGCTTGTCCGTCGGCGCGGGGTGCGCATTCAAGTCTATGGTAAACATTCATTCACTAACAGTCGTAGGTATGTGCTGCATAGTGTTGTTAATATTTCAACGAATTAACGGACCACCTCAAATTCAAATAAAGATTGTGTTGCAGACCGGATGCATGCAGTTTGATAAACATCACTTTCTAGTTCCTTCACTTTCATTCACTATCGAGTTGAAAAATTATCGAACATCAGTCTCATATGAATTACGATAAAGTTAAAAGATTGGTACTTACATGGGATTCGAACATTTGTCTTTCATTTCATGGTGGATCTAAAATCAACAACTACATATTCACTCTTTAAACGAATATGTCTAACTTATTTTGGGACCATACAGTTGGTGTGTGTGTCTGGCGATATTTATTATTATTTATATTTAACTATAGATTTAAAGTAGGACACAGCCATTTCTGTGATATAAAACGATCAATATAAAACTTTATTTAGATTTTATTTTTAATTGGGACTAGTCCCGCCACACACTCCCACCACTGTAACTCCTGTTAGCCAGGATCGACAATGGTGACCAATAATGACGTCGAGGTTTGACCCTCGACGAGTCCCGGGGAAAAGTTGAATTGTCTTGGAACCCGCACGAATTTAATCGAAAGAAATAATAGGAGTTGGAAGAAACTTTATTTAGTTGTACCTACATCTGTTTTTGCGTCTATAAGATGCGAACTTAACGTTTTATTATTAAAAATAAAAAACGACACTCGCGCTTACTGTGTCTAGACATTTTTTTAATGTTCTTATTTGTCATTTCATATTAAGTTGAACAAGCAAGTGTCGGGCGTTGTAATTTTAACATTTTGCTAATTTATTTTATTACAGTGTAGGTAGGTAGGTATAATAATGGAGTATCTGTGCCTATTTAATTTAAGTAGGTACCTACTTAAATACTTATATTATTGAGTAAATACGCTGGTATTTTGTAATGTTAAAATGTATTTTTCTTAAATGCTAATTGACTTCTTAAGAGACGGAACGTGGATTATTAACGCGTTGGTGACTGTGGGTACTTACTACATAGAGAAATACCACTTAGGGGCACCAGTTGTGTATGACAGTGATTTGGGTTAAAAACTACTGATTATAAGGAGAAACATACCTACTTAACTTGTGTTAACGCCTGCAGGATGCTGCTTGGGTCTTGTGTTGAGATTACCTCGAGACTTCTCAATATAAAGCGTGCACGCAGTTGCATATTTAAATTTCTAAACCACAGATACAGATAAAAAAATTGTTGCCAGGTGAAAATTCGAATTTCAAAAAGAAAACAAAAAATAACAACTTAGATTTTAAATAAGTATAAAATATAGATACCTATACGTATACCTGCAACAATTAAAAACAAAGGGTGTATTGGCCGGGGTGCGGGCGTGCGGTGCGGGGACGAGGGGGGGGGGCACAGGAAGCGCGGCAGACAGCGCACCCGCCGCCGCATAGCTAATGCGCCAGGCGCCACCTGGCGGACCGAGGTCACCCTGACCTTTCCCACACGTGCCGAGGAAAACCTGGACCTTTCTACTACAGACGAGCAGGCAGGTTATTGGTGTTTGTTACATGTACCAACCACTCAAAAATTATTGTCTACGGACTAAGAATACTGTGATAGGTACTTGTATCTAATAACTGTATTACAAGCTATAGGTACTTATAATAAAAAATAAATAATAATTTAGCCATTTTGACGTCCCACTCCTGGGCACGAGCCTCCCCTCAACACGAGGGGGATTTAGGCCATAATCCACCACGCTGGCCCAGTGCGGGTTGGTGGATTTCACATGTCTTTCGAAAATTGGTTAGATTTTCTATGCAGGTTTCCTCACGATGTTTTCCTTCACCGTAAGCTAGTGATAATCATATAGAAATTATGATTCGCACGTAGATTTCGAAAAAACCAAAGGTGCGAGCTGGGGTTTGAGCCCAAGACCTGGTGCCCGCAAGACGCGTGCTTTAACCAATCGGCTATCACAGCTTTTATTACTACTTATTTAAATATAAAAAGGTTAAATACTAAGCAGGAGTAAGCACTAAAGTAAAGAGGTAAGGGTAAAAGGAGTAAAGTTCTCAATTTCTTGATAAAGAGATAATTATTTAAGAAGAACAGACATAAATAAATCATCATTAATTCACTGTAAAAGTGATAGGTAAGTACCTACTTAACTTCGTCGCATATTTATCTTATTATTAAAGTAAGTATACCTGATCTCGTCACTAACTGTATCCTGTTCAGCGAAACTCGCATCAATGACGTAATTGCCCAGAACTTTTTGTAAGCCTGATGCAAGCACTTCGCATAGTAGGTAAGTATAAAAGGTGACTAATATAAAATCCTTCTACGAAGCCATTTGTTAGATAAAAATGGTTACACCTCTGGCTATATTCGAGGAATTTACCGGATCCCCGAAAGGGTACAAAGCAATGAAGTACTTTATGGTGGTTATAACCAGGCTGTAGCCAAATGACAACAGCTCATATACGGGCTGGCTCGACAGGTAGTAGGTAGTCGAGGTCGCGTTCCGATCCGGTGGTAGATTTACCCTCGCCACCTCTCCTGGCAGCGGCCCAAGCCGAGGTCGTGTCCCTTGTGGCGCCCTTGAGCTAGCTGCCCCCCTGCCCCTCTGGCTGGAGCGCACTCGCGCTCGCCCTCTGTCCGGGTGAAGTTGTTATGGCCACTCTGGCCAACAACATATAGTCAATTAAAAAAAAAAAGGTAGTAGGTACCACTCGCGCACAGTAAACAGAATATCGGCGTACAATTCTCCCTCCCCAATCCTCTTCAGGTCGGCCACGTGTGAGCAATGTCATTGGTATTGCAAGCATCTATAGGCTACGATAACTGCTTAACATCTGGCGGGTGGTACGCATATTTTCCGATTTTGTAACATAAAAAAACGGGCTCACTAATACAATTCCTTCACATTAAACCGAAATAACACAACTCAAGAATTCAAACGTTGGCTGTCCGAGTTTGTAATTCCCGGACTGATAAGGCAGTCGAGCTTTTAAACCAGAGTAAGTATTTTCACATAAAAATAATAATTTACAGTAATTGTTCATGCAAGTATGACGTCAGACGAGCTACTCTCGGCATTTAAAGCTCACTTCCAACCTTCGCAAATAATTAAAGCCACGGCTTACGGTCTAAATATAATATGCATTCTAAGGGGGAATTAGACCAAACATTACAATTCACTTATTTGTTAGAATGCAAGCCTGGCGAGGCACTAGCGTGCTCGCACGCCACCTGGAAAGCTGTTTCCGCAGCCATAACCACGCCGCGGCGTGCAAACGAACCGGACAATACAGCTACTAAGCTTTATGCTGGAAAATCAGGATTTCAGTAACGGATGACATTAACAATATATGATTAGAGATGCTAGTTTAAAGGTCATTTAAAGGCCGGCACCGCGTCTGCTACCTTTAAGCTGCAGATGTCCAGGGGCCCAGCTCTGCTCGACTAACACTCGACTCGACGTGACCGCTAGTGGCATTCACAAATGAGCACTTCCGTTTGTGCATGTGGACTATCATTGGTAAGCCATGTCGGAGGCCTTCGGGCGGCTTGATAATTCCGACACCAGAGTTGACCACTAGCTCATACGATACGATACAAAGGACTTTACCATCAAAAAGCAGGGGCCCAATCCTTTTAACTGCTGGCATCTCGATTCACTCGCAATATGCCAAAACTGACGTTTCGCGTATCTGAATACGTCATTTTTTACAGATTTTCTCCAGAAAAACGTCAGTTTTAGAAGTATTGCGCGACGTTTGAGATGCCGGCGGTTAACGGAGTTGGGCCCCGGGTGGAAAGTACTAAAGTACGTACTTACTTACCACCTTTAAGTATCAATTTAGAATTTATTTCATACGTGTAATCATTATACTGCTTGGCCACCCTACACCGACATCCCGTCTAATTTCCCACGTGGGGCTAATTGAGTATTTTCCTAATAAGTAAACAAGCACGCTAAAGAATTGCCAGGTAATAGTTAAGAGGAACTCTAATAGAGAGTTGTTCAATAAAAATAGACGTGCTGACGTACTTAAGTGCTTTCGAGGAATAAGAATATAAACGTGGCGGTTTGAACTAAATTTATGATGACACTAACTCACACGAATCAAGTTGGTAACCTATTTACTGACGCGAAAGGGTAATGCTGAAAACATATCGACTTAGCAGGTAGTAGACAACTAATACACTGCGAGTAGTCCAAACGGGTTATCTCGGGGATATCTCACCGAGATAAGGTTCAAAACACTAAAATCAGAAATAATTTTCTTCTTTTTACCACTGCCTTTAGTCACCGCCTAATGAATAACTAGCTGTGCCCCACGATTTTATCCGCGTAATATTAAATGAAATATTAGTGAACGAATGTAAACGTAAGCAAATGTGAGCAAGCACGCAAGAACAAATAAAAAATACGTTTGACATTCTTTGTTATCATCGTATCAAGGAGGCTTTTCCTTAACATTGATTACAATGTTTAATTTTACATCATTTGGGATACCTACATTATTCGGATAAATAAAGCGTATATGTGGAATTCCTGATTATAACCAACCACTTCAACTTCGTGATGCTCTGTCAAACTAACAAACACACTTTCATATTTATATATTTCCCTATAAGGATATTTTTTATATGCCACAATATTATAATGTGATTAAAACGATTTCCAATTTTGCTAGATATTTTATGAATCAAACTATTTTAGTTTTTACGCTAATTGTTAAAGCAATACAATTCACAGTTGAGAACACAGTTGCTATTTAGATGAACGAACTGAAATTCTTAAACTGAAGAAGCTGCTAATAATGTGCATAGCACGAATTTCAATGCGTTTATTAACGTCTTATTAAAATTCTTTACTAATTATCAGCCGACAAGAACTTGTTATTTTCTCTAAAAATAGGTTTTAATATTGTAATACCTTTGTTTCAATTTCAGTAGGTAATCATCAGTACGTAAAAAAAAATCAAAAAAATATAACAATCACGCCAATTATATTTTAATTGGACGAAGTTTAATTAGGACGATATTTGAAGAGTTGATCTCCATGCAATTCACGTTATCTATAAAGTTATCAAAAGTTTCAGATCGAAATTAAAATCTATTTTTCATTACTCATACTCTGAAAGTAGGTCTGAAGTTGCCTGAGGAGCGGGTTGAAAGTAATACTTTTCCGGCCCGGGAGAATCGCTTTCACCTGACAGCTGTCAAATTATAAAAAAAAGTAGTTCCATTTTCACATTTCTATGGAACCATGGTCAAACTTTTTCTACAGTCACTCAATTACAGCACGATGTTAAATTGAAATAACATAAAGTTAAGTATTAATTAAAGAATATATATTTTTAAATGACTCAATTATAATTTAGTTTCAACAATTTCTTTAAAATAACATAGATTTGAGCAAAATATTTTAAGATGAAAATGAAAAATAATGGCTAAATAATGAAGTTGGCCGGCCAACGAAAAAAAAACAAAATAGGCGGCAATCCGAACTTAATTTTTTTTTCGAGTTGTAGAGTATTGTTAATACTTCCTTGTATTATTTCTTTAGCTGATTCCTGTTTTTATTTTTACTTTCCTTGTATTCGTAATGAAAAGCACAGTGTTTACCTCGGGTGAAAGACTTATTTTGTCCCTCGAACTATTAGCGCCCTCGCTACGCTCGGGCGCCAAACCCCGTCTCGGTACTAAATAAGTGACTTTCACCACTCGTGTAACAATGTACTATTGTTATGTAGTAGCGACCTCATATTTACAACGTCGACGAATAGATGGCGCTGATGGCGTCGCCTCAATACAATTTGCAATTTTTCATAGAAAATCTCAATCACGATATTAAAGTTCACAAGCTTCGTAAGTGTAAAAAAACTATAATCGTGGTACATTCTCTACTTTATATTATTACCTAGCTACAGAACCATTACCTACACAATCAGAATCCCTTTAAAATATTGTTTTTTAATTGACAACAAAATTACGGTGCGCGCAGGACGCAAGCCGCTCCGCACCCAGGCATTTGCTGGTTCTAGGAAACAGAGGAGTCTCTGCATGTGTCGTTTACTGCAATACCATGGGAACTAAGATTAATTGATAGCTTCGGCCGTAGAGCCGATTCAGATGAATGATTAAGGCAAAACGTATCAACATTAGGTATACAGGATTCACATCGCATTATGTGAAGTGAATAAGAAATTCATCGCGAATTTGACGTAAGTTGAATGGAATTTCGTTCATCGTGTTCTACGAAAAATATAGTGTCCATAGAAGCGCAGTTTCTACAAAGGAAATACTAATTAAACAAAGGCATAAACATTTTTGATACTTTTACAGCATATAGTCGGAGTAAATATAGATGGAGTGAGAGAGACAGAAGCCCAACCTACCTCGCCCTCACTCCCCTTCACGTCGGCAAAGTGCAAGCAATGCCTTTGGTATTGCAAGCGTCTATAGGCTACGGTAACTGCTTAACATCATGCGGGTCATGCACGACTCCTTCGTGCTGTACAACTCATTATTCAGTACACGTTCGTCTGCTCAGGTACTTAGATAAGTGTAGCACTAATGCACAGTTTCCTCAATCGAGCTGCTATCATTCAGCTCCGGCCTTCTAACGCGATGTACAAATGATACACTCGAGTCGGAATCGCGTAAATACGGCAATAATCTAATAGTAGACCACTCAATGCACGTTTTTATTCTGCACTAGATGTTGCAGCGTGGCTTCGATCCGTTTATGCATGTGCAACTGACGTTACCGTGGGAATTTATAAGTCTTCATGGTATATATTTAGTTCGCAGATAAAGCCTAAACCTAAAGCCTAAGTCTAAGAAGTCACATTTTTCGTGCTGTTACGATCTTCAATGGAGGATTTGATGACATTGTTGCGACAAGTGCTTTTCTCGTTCTATCCAATATAATGTTAGCTGTGATATTGGTAGTGTACCAACAGAAGAATAGATACAACATTTTTTAATAACATGTTTTACGAAGCTCCCTCTCACAGAAGATAGCGTAAAGCGTAAAGTAGCTATAGCTGTGTTACGTCCGATGAGTGTTAAAGCCGGAAGTCCAACCTGCCTCTGTTCACCTCCATCTGACCCTCTCCCTTTCAGGGGGACAATGTGCGAGCAGTGGCTTTGGTACTGCAAGCATCTATAGGCTATGGTAACTGCGAGCATCTATAGGCTATGGTAACTGCGTAAACCCAGGTGGGTCGTACACTTGTTTACGCACTTTATTTATAAACTAGCTGAGCCCGCGACTTCGTCCGCGTGGAATTTAACTTACAAAAAAGCCCGCTCCCGCGTTCTGAGCCCGCGCGACAGGACCCATTTTTAAAATTTTTGTTTTTCTAAAATAAAAGTAGCCTAAGTTACTGATTATAACATCAGCTATCTACGAGTGAAAGTCCCGTCAAAATCGGTCCAGCCGTGTCGGAGATTACCCGGAATAAACACACAGACAGACAGACAGACAAAAATTTTTTTTATCGCGTTTTTGTTATAGGTGTCGCATGTACTTTCATATGCATTTAGTGAAAATTTGTTATTTTGATATTACAAACAGACACTCCTATTTTATTTATTTGTATAGACAAAAATATGCAGTCTTGTCTAGGGGACTAGGAGGTCGAATAAACGTTAAGTAGGTTTTGTGCAAGCATAGCGGGCACAAATTGAGTTAACCGTTAAGCATTAAATATAGGTACCTGTTAGTAATTGACATTGCAAGAGATCCTTAAACAAATCGCTCGTTTCCTTTTACAGTTAAGTAGGTATGCAAGTTTTAATTGAGTCTGACTCGTTGACACGGTTGTTAAGACTATTCAAATAATAAGTAGTATTGACAAACTAGGAATATATAAATCGAATTACAGCGTAACGTGTCCGCATTTTAGCTATTGTTGAAACATTGCGGTAACATGTTTATTTAATTAAAATATTAGGTATATTCAAAAAGTGTTTTAATTTATACTTATACGGAACCTATCTATGAAGTTTTTTCGACTGCCAAATAACTCGGTCTGTTTAGAATCTGCCTAGTACAGATGTAGTAAGAAGGAATAGAAGAATGTATAGAGTATCGTATCAAGACTCTACGTACAGCATACAATTCGCAGCCAAAGATAGAATAACACAAAGTTGATTTAACAATAGACATTTATTACACAATTTGACGTTTATATAAATATGCAAATAACATTGTGTGCGCTTCCAATACAACGTTGAATGCAATGTTGGTATTTACTTAGGTGTCTAGGAATGTGAGTGGTATAGGTAATTTAAGGAATTTCATAGTTAATACCTACATAATAAGTACATTTAAAAATTTAGACGATAAAATGTACAAACCGATATATATCTCGGTGTCTTTCTCGCATTCCGCTATCGCTTACAGATAAGTGTTGGGCGAGTGTAGGCCAAGTCTTTAAAACAAAACACCTTCGAAGACACACGAAGAAGAACAAATCCTTCGAAGGATTGCAATCTCTTCTTAAACCCTTGCTCCTAAACAAACCTGAGTAATGAATCCTTCTGAATCCTCTTATTATAACCTCAATCAGAATCCTCTTCAAGGGGTTGTTGGAACGCTTTAGCGGGCGGGTTCAGCATCTTAGTTTTGGAAGCCAACCGCAAGGTGGCTGGACCCAGAGTGTTTGAGGCTTTAGGAGCTGAGGGAGGGGCTGGGCCCGCGCCAAGGCCCGATGTACCTTCGTTTGATATTAGCGGCACCTGTAACAAAGCAATCAGAGATGCCAAAAGCGATACTATTGTAGGTAAATAAACTTATCAAATTTGTGTTCAATCAAGTTAAAAAAATATTAGAGCAAGGTTATATGTTTCCAAATCCTACGACAATATCCTTGAAACGTACCATAGCCTTTTATCCACTTAGCTGGTCTTGAAGGTACCAGAATATTAATATCTTACTCCAATATGTAAAATTACAGAATTCTTGGGATAATTTTTCGATTTATAATTGAATGACAAGTTGTCCAGGTAATATTACAGGTTAAATTCGTCCTAGATTGCTGAACCTGGTAGGGATTCAGCCCGTACCAGTTATACTTTGTTTGTAGCTTTTTCATATTATAATATTTTCTTCGTCAGTAAAATAAAATTGAGTTAAGTTATATTTAGGCTGCCTACTTGTTTATGCGCATGGTTACAGAACAAGAAATAATATTGCTCATATTTTTGAAACCGCTCTAAAAGCAAACGCCCCTCAGTATATTTGCATTGTACAAATTTAATTTAACATATAAGTTCAGGTCTGAGATAATGTTCGTCGCTAGTTGCAAAACGATGTTTTACTTTTAAGAATGTATTGAAAATTAAGAAGTGGTTAAGTAAATCGCCCACTTAGGTTATCTCTAAACTTCATATTAAATTAAAGGTGAGATAGCGGCGAAACACAAGACGTCTGATATTTGCCTTTTTACGGATAAATGCTAACAAAAAACGAGTGATTTTTTTATGTAACAAGGTCGCCAAGCAAGCGTACGACCTACCTGATGTTAAGCTGTTACCGTAGCCTATAGATGCTTGCAATACCAAAGGCATTGCTCGCACGTTGCCCACCTAAAGGAGTAGTGGGACCGAGGCAGAGGAATGATGGGGGAGGGCTAGGGCTTCGGGCTATCTCACGCATCGTGTGAAACACAGCTATAATAGTTACTTTACGCTGATCCTCTGTGAGAGGGTGGTACTACCCTAGTCGAGGCAGCCCGTATATAAGCTGTAGTCAATCGGCTACCGCTTGGTTCCACCACCTTTAAGTTTAAGTATATTGTTCGAGACCTAAAATTTTTCTTTATACCACCGTAGTATTCGTTTGTTGAACATTTTTGTCATAAAACGTACAGGAAACACATAAGGTTAAGTGTCACAGTAACATCGCCAAGATGAACGGCCGTTAGTTTGCTTTGGACCTTATAAACCCAAAACCCATTATGTTTCCGTGTGTGTTCCCATTGTGTTTTAAGCTGTTTCCAAGTGTGCACTTTGTCTTTGTGTACCTTCGGTTCAAATTGTGTGAAAAGATTTTTCGTGATTCTCTTGTTATGCGAATGTTAGTGACGCATTAACAAACTAAATGAACACTTTTCGAACATAGACCGGTAATGATAATAAAATTGTTTCTATCAATAGAGTGATATTGAGTGGTCTCTAATTGTATCGCGGAATAAAAATAAGATATCCTGAAAACAACATCATATTCATTTAAACAATAGCATTATACTACATGCTTTTACCCGTGACTTTGTCCGCGTGGATCTCGGAACGGAATTTACATACAAACTTCCAACCTCTATTTCATCCCTTCAGGTTTTATTTTCGCGACAATAGCTAGATTATATCCTTCTCCACGGTCCAATCTATCTCTGTACTAAATTTCATCAAAATCGGTTAAGTGAAAACGTAACGAACAGACAGAGTTACTTTCGCATTTATAATATTAGTATAGTTTGGATTGAATCGTGATACCGAACACGACTGAGTTTTTAGTCTCATCAATAAAAATCAAGTTTTATCAAGTATCTCAATCAACACGGCCAGTGGACTGTTGACCGTTAAAAATTAACTCCACATTCTTATTCCATCGCCTCGTGAGGATATTATCAGCATCGACCCTAAGCACAAAAAGTTCACCGATTCACTAGACCATAAATGACGGGCCAACTACGTATGCATTACATTAAACGACACACAGACGCACAGACAATGTGTTATTAGCAATTCATTGTCTAGCCAGGTGAATATCCTAGACGGACGGAAGTCCAGATTTCCTGTGCGGTTCATACGGCGCGAGTGCCGGACTCTATGGTGATCTGTGGGGCGACGGCTCGCAGCCAAACAAGCCCATGTATGGCGCATTCAATGCCGCTTGCATTGCGGCTAGACCATTTTTTTGCAAGCGGAAAGAACGCCAATCACAATTGCAAAATAATGCTTTTCATTAAGTCTTTAGTCTTTGTAGGAACGCAGCAGGGGTGGTTCGCGCGCGCCATGAATGATACGTTAGTTGAAATATCGATTAATATTACAATGCATGCTTTAGATGTTTTACGTTTTACTAGTTGGTGCCCGCGTGATACTTCGATAAAACAAAATCTCGAACTACGTTTTAGTATTCACGGTAAAATAGTTTTTTAATCCCCACTTAATAGTTATTTTAGTAGATATAGTATTCGCAGGTAGGTACTTATTCCCGTCAGAATTACAGCCTTTGTAATGCTATTCACCATCGCCGCCCCTCAAACCGCTGATGGACAGCCTCCATTTAATCATCCAACACAATCTGCGCTAATGAAAGCTCTTACTCAATGGCATACTACTTTGGCTGGTAGAAAGCGACCGCAGTAATACGATCGGCTCGCTTACGGCTCTCTGCGGCTGCGTACGCGCCGGTGATCCCACGCGACAATGTTGCGCTTGCGACTACACGTTGCGTTTATTGAGCTGTATTATCGAATGCGATCTTAAAATCTTAAATATGTGTGGAGGACACGATCAGATGTGATTGCAAACTGAGAAATAACTGGGAAAATGCAGTCTGATGATATTGGGTCTTATTTCTTGGAATAGCTCTATCATTCTCAGTTGGAAATCGGATTAAAACGTGTGTAGGAAGTTTTAATATTTACTAGTTTCTTCTGACTAGTTTGTCTGCATAAAATTGTAGTAATGGATACTATAACTGTAATGATTAGTAATAGAAAAAGGGTTTGAGATAATATTTTTTATTCATATCTCTATAGCTCTACCAGCAAACAAACGGATGATGGAAACTGCAGATTGATATTTAATATTCAATGTATGGGTGGCTCAGATCAGGCACTCAGGTACAGCCTAAATAAGCAGGTAAACTTTGCATTTTAAACCATAAAAGCTTGCGACAAACATTCCGGAAACACCGACAAAGAAACACGTTTCACGCAAATAATTCTTCGAAAGCGGAATAAAAACATAATCGCACTATATGATTCAGACCTACCGCATCAAGTTGTACCAACAAATAAGATAATTTAAGAACTTCATAATGTTATGAATATGCACAATTCAAACTTGGTAACAATCTTAATATGGGCATTAAGGACAATTACGTTGGCTGTATGCAGTCTGGGTAAGTGATACGGCGATGCATATGCGCCGTGCGCCCGCGCATCAGATCGCGCGATGCAGTTTAGATAGCCGCCGCGACGGCTGCTGACGCACCGACGACGCCGACCAAATGTTACAGTGAATATTTCAAAATAACATCATGTCATTGTAGCTAATGTCGACATCATATGAGTATTCAAACTCTACATTGAAATAATAGAGTTAATTGTTATGCATATTTGATGCCTCTCAGCCATGTTCATCTCCAGCAACTATTATCAATCTACCACAGAATACCCAAAACCTTACTAAACCAATACGGAAACTAAGGTAGAGTTTGAAAGCTTAACCTAGCCAGTATAGAGATAGGTTTCATATTTTTGGTGCAGTACCCGAAAGCTTTTTTCTTATCACTACTTTTCTAAATCCCTTTTCAAGAAATCTAACGGCTTGATATTAAATGAATAAAATATTAACATAACACGATAACGCAAAGTACCTATAACGGAATATCTGCATATAACCAACAAGTAAATATATCAAAGTGCAATTTACAAGAAAATAACGCAGTAATGTTAAAATACGACCTATTTCAGGAGCGGGACATCGACTGATACGCAGTTAAGATACGCTCTCGGTATACAGAGCAATTTAAATTAGACACTGTGGGAATACTTATTTTACCCAACGATGATATCGTTAAGTTATCGCAGACATCCGAGCGTGAGGACAGCACTGCTTTGCATACTCGGTGTGTCAAGGTTGGTGCATCACGCCAACCGTACGCCATTATTATTTCTACGCGCATTTGCTGGCCGATGTTTGCATCTTTGTAGACCCAGCCCTTAGGTACCTATCACATAAACATTCCATCTCCATGTCGCACGTATCAGTAGTCAGTTAAAGAATGGAGTACCAGTATGTTTAAAATGTAGTTATCAATTGGCAACTATATCAACATATAATTAGCAACAACTACTGATAACTATGGCAGTCTGTTATTAATGTGTTACAGTGTGAGTGCCTATTAGGCGACTTTTATTTAATACTTAAAAGGCATTATATAAGTACTTAACTAAGTACGTAGCAATGAATATGTAAAACAAATTGTATTTACCAAGTTTAATGCAAAGAAATATAATTAAATTTTTGAATGTCGACCACCTAGACTGATAGTCCAGTGCCTATATGTAGTACACAACTATTGCGTTTAATTTATGGACAATTTGACGATAAAAGGATAGCCGTGCTTAATATTCCCACAATTTAGTAGTCAAGGGTTATATCATATATGCGTACTGCGTAGTACTAAACATTACATAGATAAAATCTAAAGTTACATACCTAGAACTTACCTATCCACCGACTACAAAGGTAAGTCTGACACAAACATCCCATAACAAAAGTTTATGGAGAGCTCCGTAGAGAGTTAAAAATTACGAGCCTAGCGTGACATGATAACAATATTTTTTTGTCTTAATTTTCCTTGATGTGTATAGAGACATACTCTAGCGCTAAGTTAGCTAAGTTATAAGACTTTGGTGATGTATTTGATACTATAGCTAGCGGGTTGCCACCGTGTGCCTGGGTCACCGAAATTCCCTATGTCAGAATGTTCTGAGTCATGGGAGAACCAAAGCCGTCTAGTGAAATCATAGATATCAGATGTGACTTTCTATAAAGGTGATTTAGTTGTACACAAAAAACGATCACCGGCCTTCCAGTTTAAAGCTACGAGTTAGTAGTAAAAGTGCCTCGAACTATAATCTGCACTGGCCTTAACATTCACCGGAAAAAAGCTAGACAAAAGAGGAATGGATGCAGACAACAATACAAATGCGTGATCTCATTGTTGCACGTTTTTAAACTACACTAGTAGAGTGCTCGCACGCGAAGCTGATAGTAATAAGAACATCGCATTTTCACATAAACTGTGAAAACTACTGCTTCGATGTCGAGAAAATCTGATGTTTGCAGGGTTGACAGAATAACAAAATAATTAAAAAAATATGCTACATTTAATTTAATTACAACAAACCTTTATAGAACGAAGAGGATTTCAAAAAAGTGGATGGATAAGTTTATTGTTTACATTTATACAGTTTATTAATTTAGCTAGACAATCTGTTAAAGCAGTTGACATAAACAGCCCTAGTTCCCTGTGCATTCAACGTTTACTATAGTTTCCATCAGCATACGAATTGCCAACCTCTGCTGATGTCTGTTTACGAGCAGCCCGAGTGCACTGCAGACGGTGACGGACATGCAAATACTGCACACCCACTGATTAAACAAACCGCGTGAATAAATGCATATTCCTCGACCAGACAGACACCTTCGGCGAATAAAATTCAATTACCTTCAATTACCTTACAAGTTTATATCAAAAATCATCAACCAAGCGCGAGATATTCGATTACATTTATAAAAAAAAACCTTGTGAACGTTACCAATATGAGAAGTGCAAAAGACGGTCATAAAAATATTCCTTTCGAACAATAAAAAGCTAGATAAACCCGAAACGAGCCGTCTCCGTCCATTTGTGCAGCAGATCGGTGTGTTTTCACATTTAAAGCGTACAATTGCAACGATAAGGGTGACCGTAAAATCTCGATTTAAGTATCTCGAGCCTACGTTCAGATCGTTTCAGGCGTTGGCCTTCGCTCGCAAGCGTGCTAACAGACTCACTAAATAGGCCCCTACCGTGTGGTTGTATATTTAAAAATGTAAAATACATTCGCACTAAAACAGTAATGGATTCTGATAATGTACGGATATAATCAACACGGAGAAGTTAAGAGTCCGAAAGTACTTATAAGTGTGAGCTGAAATGGAGGTTATATACGAATAAAATCGCGAATCGTATGGTCCCATATAACGCGTGTAGTATGGGTACCATGCAGTAGTCTGTGATCACTCACAGTAACATCCAGGCCAAATATATATAAAATGCCATTTTCAAAATCAATTCACTAAGCCGGTCGCCTTTATGCCGACCACTTGCCGACATGATTCTACGATAATAGCCATTACTCTGTTGTAAACTAAGACCTTAAAAAAATTTCGTAACATAACTAATTTCGACATCGGTAGGTCTGCGATGAATGACGTATGGATGTGATACTGTAATTTAAACACATAGATCCTATCTATGAACGTAGTTTGGCCCCCTTTGGCCCCTTGGCCCAAACGTCCACAAATGATCAGTAATCTTGACACGACTTAAATATTACTGCTCACATATTACGGCGGTGATAAGGAAGGTATTTCTTTAAGTTTGGTATCAACAGATTTAGGGATTCATGTATGGGAAGCTGTCATAGTTAATTCTAACGTAAACCGCAAACCGATTCATTGCCGCCCGCGGTTATAATGGAATATTAACTCATTCTTGTTTATGAACTCCTTATTGTGCCACTGTGCATGTTCTATTTGAATTTGAATCGCTTCCACCGGGATTCATGCGCACGTTCATCTTCCGAGACCGGCGGCGCCTGAGACTATTCATTAGATCGTGTTGTAATACGCCTGCGCAAGAGGATGCTATTATAACGCCTACGGACTCTTGGTCTATTTTCATAAAGAAGGAATCAAAAACTATAACTCTGTAATTTTTTTTGCGGTAACATACCCAAAACGAACCGTCGTTTCTTGTTGAATATAGTCGATCTTGTAGTATAATTCAACGATAATAAAATAAAACCATTCGTTCCTCTGATTTTAGAACCAGACGTAAATAACGTTCGGTTAGATATATTCCAAAGTAAATGTTTCTTCCTGAAAGGTTAAGTCTGCAGCACTTTTAACCGGCGGCAATGCATAAAAGATTATGAATGACTAGCTGTGCCTGCGACTTCGTCCGCGTGGAATTTAACTTAACAATCATCCCCTATTTTATCCTCTTGGGGGTAGAATTAATCAAAATCCTTTCTTAGCGGATGCCTACGTCATAACATCTGCCTGCATGCCAAATTTCAGCCCGATCCGTCCAGTAGTTTGGGCTGTGCGTTGATAGATCACTATGTCAGTCAGTCAGTCACCTTTGAGTTATATATATTTAGATCTAAATCTATATATTTAGGTCTATCTAGATCTAATTTAGATCTAGATAGACTAGTCAACTAGATGCCAATGGCCTCTACCAACTCTTATGGTCACAGAAGAAAATATAGTATGTTTGCTAGTACAACTGTGAACACAAACTCTTTTGTTTATTCAAGTTAAGGTTCTATTAAGACCATTAAGCTTTTCCCAGGGACTCATCGAGGGTCAACCCGTCTTCGTTGGACATCTCTGTCGACCGAAGCTTTAAAGTACCTAATAGCGGTGGGAAAAATCTTTTAATTATAACCACGCAGAACGTTTATTAAAACCCCAAAAGGTGCAGTGACCTTTATATAAAATTCTTTTGTAATATACGTTTGTAAAGTGAATTAATAAAAGGTTTTGCAAGTTGTATGCACCGGTGCAGCGCGAGCGGCCGGCCGGGTGCGGTCGCCCGGTCGGAGCGGCCGATTTGCATTGTGTCTGGGAGTCTGGCCGCGACTGTGTTGCCACATCCATCACACAGTCGAAGCTTGCAGAAAACTATATATTGTAATCGGTGGGTATAATGAAGGAAAATTTGAAACCCAATCTGTCCTCGTTCCCAGTTACTAAATCAACTCTGTTTCAAAATGGTTACATTACGACTCTCGACTCGATTTTTATGTTAGATGCAGGTGTTAGTCAATTCAAAATGCGATCGGTATACAAACACAATCGTAACTTACTAGTTACGCCTACGTCTAAAGGAGACGTAAAAGCGTCTCAAAAGCGTTTCAAAGCGTTCTCGAAGCGATCAAGACGTTTTATAATACGATACAGCTTAGTCTTCAAAGCTTCTATTAAAACTAGCGGCCGCAGTGACATGGAAGGATGTCAGAAGTTTTAAAAGCCCTATGATTATAGTACCTACTGCTGGACCAGTCGCATGGCTGGCAACCCCGCGGCCTGTCTGTCGGGCCAGCGCACCGCCCTCCAGCTACTCACCTCGTCAACGTTATACTCCTTGTATTTTAATTAATTACGATGCGATTTAAATTACATTAAACACGAGTTCCCAATTAATATTCAATTAAGTTGCAGTTAACCTCACCATAATGATGCATCGGTTTTCGAAAATTAAATATTTCTTTGGCAGTAAGCACCACAAAAGCCATTTAAATTGATTATAAGTATGGCCAGTGTATATGTCGCCGCCAACTGGCTTAATCCGCCGTTCAATTAACAGCCTAGGCATTTAACTAAACAGCGCCGTTCAACTAACGGCCTGAATGATATTCAGCCATTTGATCAAACAGCTAGGCAAATGACTTGGATCGATGACGTTTAACTACTTGCCTAGCCGTTTAATTAGCTGCCTAGCCTGTTCATTTCAATTTAGTTCAACTTTCTGCCACCTAGCGCCGAAACTCACCAAACTGTCAATATCTCTATATTCCATATTCTCTTTGGTCAATATGGCGTCGGAAAACAACAACTTTGATGGTATAATTTTATTAGGTACTTAGGTTTTTTAAGATTTTTTTTTAGATCCACCGAATCTATTTGCCGGGTGGGGTTTCTGTGGGGTCATAAAAAAAATAACCCTAACCTAAACCCATCCATGTCGTTCTGCTTGGGTAGTATTTTGAAAAAGTTTTGTAGTACTTAAATGTCAACCAGTTGCCTAAGCATTAGCCAGCCAGTTTATTAAATGTTGTAATAGACGATACGGCTGAATATCATTTAGGCCGTTAGTTGAACGGCGCCGTTTAGTTAAGTGGCTAGGCTGTTAATTGAACGGCGAATTAAGCCAGTTGGCGGCGACATATACACCGATTACAGTAAGTAATACAACGCACATATTCATGGAACAATTTTAATTTTCCGACTTTTGGCCTTAAAACGCATCTGCGCATCGTTAACTGCATAGTCAATTTGTACCCAATATAGCAACACTGTAGATATTTTTGTTTTTATATGCTAAGGTCGAGTAGCAGGTATTCAGTTCTCTTAATATCCTACATTGAACTTGTACCCTTTAAATCGACAGCCTTCATAGAGTTAGGATTAACTGTCTGACTTTACAGGCACCTCTGCATCTAATTACTAGGTGCAGTTGCACTTGTTAATGCATTCCGCTAGACAGGTGAATAATGAGTACACTGTGAAACTGCACAAACAGACAGCGAGCAGCATTACATAGACTGACTTGTGCAAAGATTGCGAGTGTTCAAACGATTTGTTCGCCGCAGCTGGCTAAAGTGAGATCTACACTGGTGGGCTCTCGCGATTTGAATAGACTACGCTGAATATGGCATGCAAATGACAAAACAATTTGAACGAAACCTGAAATTCAGGCTTGCAAATGCACCCTACCCCACACTCATGTTGCATATGGAAACTGGGTCAAACCAAACATCAAACGGAAAATTATTAATCCCCAACTCGCTCTGGGCGACTCTAGATTGAAAAATATGTATGTTTCGCCAACCACGATGCAAATGCAGAAATCTGGCGAATGCTTTGAACTTGCTCGGTATGAAAAACTAAAAGAATTTGAATAAAGAAGGTCAGGATTTTAAATAGATGCAGTGATGCGTCCAAAACGCCTCTTATTAAAATGATTGATATGTCCGATGAAGGAACACAAGGAGTGTGTAAGGAATGCTATCAGAAGATGGTCTGGTGACACTAGAATGGTAGCCGGTAAGTACATCTTGGATTAGACTAGCACAGGATCAGAAGTCACGTTGTAAAGAGAAGAATCTTAAACATCGCAGTGGCTTGTTCATCACGAGGACTAAGATTACGACACCATAAACTGTGTGGCAACCAAAATAAAATTGCTTGATATGTTAAGCCGGAATGAATCTCGATAATGTCATTGATAAGTGACGCTCCAGCCGCTTAGTGCTTGCCGAAGCCTTACAGTATGTATTCCCCTTAAGCAACATTGTTGCAGAAAGTCCGGTGTATTATTCGAGCGAAATACCTGCTGTGCTGTTAATTTTGCATTTTGAACGTTGTGGTGTGCACAGTGTTGTTGATTTTCGCTGTGAGGCGTCGCGTGTCAGATTGACATCGGGACAATCTTTGATGTTTATTTTTGCAGCTGTTTTAATAAGCAGAAATTCTCAGATTACTTAACTCACTTTGATTTTACGTGCTCGCGGTATTATTTGCTTTAAGCTTATCGGAAAGTGGCAGACGAGACTGCTTTCTGATTTGTGTGTAGTGATTGACCTGCTGGTCATAATTTATTCATGCCATCTTGAAAATAGATATCAGCGAGATTAATAACCCCGCTGCGACCAGATCCGCAGCAGTTAATTAGTACTTAAGTAGTAAGACCACTCAGTTAGTTTAATATGTATCGGTGTTCCCAATCTTATATCCAAAGCGGATTTAGTGATACAAAGATGTCTTTTCAATAGTTTCCAAGGCTGGACAATATTATGAATGTGTGGTATAGTTCGTACACGTTTCCAACATGCAAAACAATCTTGCAAATAATGCTCTTTCACCGTGCTGTGTCACGACATGCCACGCTGATTGTACAAGAGGGCTGTCATTTAAATGTCCAACCCGTTTAAGTGGTGCCACCGAGAAGTATTCTGGAAGTAAGTAGAAAAGGAATGGGATCGTAGAGGGTCCGAGTTATTTATGTCACCCGTCATGGTTACCTAAGCAAAAGCTGTTGGGCGTTTCAGCTAAACGATTATGAACTTAGTCCCGAAGGTTAACCGGTATAAATGGACGGACATTTATGGTTTGGGTTTATGATAACTGTTTAGAAGCTGCAGGTTTGATGGTTTTAGTACACAACAAGCGTCCAGAAGTCACTTAATCAGGTCATTTCCAGCGCTTACTACGCCAATAAAGGCTCACTTACACTATTAAATTAATCTCAATAACGACATCTTAGCACCTCCATTCAATGTTAGTTCATGATTATACAGCTCATACACGTTTGATTGAATGATTACTACTGATTATATCTACTGATTACTAGTGTATGCACTCTGAGCGTCAATTTGAATGCAACAATGTTGCAACGACACTCGCGCACAGAGCAACGGACGCACTGTAAAGCTAATGAGTAGGCGCGGTAATGGGCAGTACAAATAACTGAAATTAACAACGATATTAAGTGATAGCAGATTGGTAAATGCATGCGTCTTGCGAGCACAAGATCGCGGGTTCAACCCCCGGCTCGCACCTCTGGGTTTTCCGAAATCGAAGTGCCAATCACAATTTCAATGTGATCATCACGTGGTTACAGTAAAGGAAAACATCGTGCGGAAACCTGGCATAATTTAGAAAATCTACAAATTTTTCGATAAGCATCTGGATTCCTCGAACACGCACTGAGCCAGCGTGGTGGATGAATCTTTCGCCAAAATATAGTACAATTAAAAGGTAAGAACATGACCCAATTTATAAAGGAGAGATACTTTTACAATGAACAGTTGGATCTTCATTTCATGATAACACATCTTCGTGAGCTAGCGTGACCATACTATTATGTGGTGTAAATTCATGCCTATTAATTCAAGTTAAAAAGTTAAAATTTAAGTTAAATCTGACAGCCACTCGGATCCCGCATCCGCCGTCCCGGAATTGATGTGAACATTTACTCAAATTTTATCTTTTCATTTTTGTGCCTTTCAGACCGGTTAAAAGGTGGTTTTAGTAAGAATAAAAAGGCTGGATCTTTAAGACGTCCCATTTTGTGGAGTCCCAAAATAAAGTTTATTGTCAGCATGCGTGGGCCGCAACCACACTTAATTTTGCAAAAATAAAAATTCTCTTTCCATTTGGCGTGTCCCAGTGTTGCAATACCATAAATATAATGTAAATATATACTTTTTTTTTATTTCTTTATTGACTAAGTACTTTATTTATTTATTTTTTATGCGATTTTTTTTATTATATATATTCTAAAAGGATTATAAATTAACGAAGTACCTGCACACACAGCTGCCTATACGTATTATTTAAAAAAATAACCATATTTAGGCCTGCGAAAGCGTGGAACCCAAGATGTTAGGCGCATTTCCCTGCTGGTTGGCTAGTCACTCGCTAAGCGAGAAGATGCCCAGCCCGTGCCCCGGTATTATTTGTAATACTTGCATAAATACGTGATTCAATCAAACTGAAGATAGGCTATTTCAAAATTTTAAATCAGTTCACTAGTTAACGCATTCTCTGATTTGTATAAGTAGGTATTATTTTAAATATCTTTATGAATAAAACCTTATCTTAACTTTATATCTTGAGCTGGCAATACTGCAGCTCCAGGATAAAGTTTGATTACGCTGCAAAATCGGTGGCTCGCAACATTGTATGAAGTCGCAATATACCGCGTTTATAATTAATTATAAAGATGTATTCACGACTGAATTATTATTAATATTTATAAATTGGGGTCGATGTATTCATGCCAAACAGTTTTAATTATATGCGGTGCATTAAGCATACATGAATATTAAGCCCCTGTGATTAATTGTGAAACTATACCGTCCCACGATTGCTTTAACGTTGGTTATAAAGTTGGTAAATGCTAGCAATATTGCTCGTCTACAGATATCTTGGTCGAAGTCTTCAGCAAAACGACTCAGCAGACAGTGGCCCGAGGCAATCGACTAAACGAAAGTCACTGCGAAAGCGGCCATCTACGCAATTTCCTAGGTCCTCCATCACTTTGAACACATTAATGTAAAGAGGCACGGGCCACTTGCGCTGTTGACACTCCTCTCGTGCCATTGTCCGTGCCGGGGGCGACAGACGGACGCAGTACCTACCCGAACAAAATGCGCAAACTCATGGTAATGTGCATGACGACTGACGCGACGCATCGCAACTACATAAATTTCAATATGTATTGCTTTAAGGTTTGCATTGAAGTCGTCTGGGACGCCGTCCAAGTGGAGTATTGCCAGTCTGGGCAGATTGATAAAACTGAATGTGGGAATTCATTAAAATAGCCGTGTAATACTTATCGCACACAGCCAACTTGAACATTGTCGACGTGATTACCATTCTAGTCAAAGATATTTAAAAGAGTTATAAACGGCCAATGGGAACATTTTCATACAGAAACTATGTTTTCAAACGTCAGAACTCTATCTAATTTTGAATAGCAAAAACAAGTTTAAAAATAATACACAGCAATCATTTTCTTCGGTTAAAACTTTAGTACACGAACGCGACTTACCCATTTAATAAGCAGTAGATTACGATTTCGTTCGCTTTGTTGCTTCTATTGCTCGTAAATATTTTAATGTATTTGATTCTAGTCGACTTGTCAAGTTCTGAACCACCTTTTACGCAAATTTACCTACTTGTCACAAATGAGGCCAGTCATGTAGATTCGCTCGCTGCTCCGAACTTTAGCGTAAGCGGAGCAGTCAGCGAGTATAAAAAAATTTACTGGCCAAGTGCGTGTCGTACCAAGGACAATGTAGGGTTTCGTAGCCATTTCAATAACGAAATGTTATTTTTGGCAGCTAGTTTTGTCCATTATCATAAAAATTGCAGAAGTGTCGGAATTTATTTCATAAATTAAAATTTTTAACATCTGGCAAACTGTTATATGGAAACCACATTTCATTTCAAAATACATTTTCAACGATACCTAACAGGGTAAGGTAACCAAAGAGATAAAAATTTCGCCTCTTTCCATGTTCGGAGAGGTAGGTACCTCAAAAAAAGTAATTTTACTACATTTTATATTTTTGAAAATGCGATTTATTCTTAAGGTATATGTACCAAATTGTTACAAGTTATGGTACTCTGATAGACTTGGACTGACGACAGACGGACGGACTGGATGATCTTATAAAGCATCCTCGTACCTCCTAGGGACTACGGAACTCTCAAAAACCTGATTACAAGTAACTCATCCGTTGAGACGTAACATAAAGCAATAGATTGCAAAATACCTATACCTACAAGTAACAAGTCTCTTGACGTCGCCGTCGGTATGTAGTATTACACCGAATGATATACTCACGTACCTATCATTACAATCAGATTAAAAATCTACAGTCCTAACGTTATTGCTATTTAATTTAGCATCATCATACTTAACACACGAGTGCAGTGGGTGAAATCTATAATCTTCTAAATTGTTTATATCCACCATTATACGTTAATGGTGCGCCTAATCACTTGCAAACCTCGTTGAAAGATAATATACGACGTTGGTAGGGCTGCCAGATGTCAGATTTTCAAAATGATATTAGAACCGTACCAAAATACACACTGATTCGCATCGCTCGTCGAGTAGGCAAAAGTTAAGTTATCTTGGAACCCGCGCGGAATTTAACAAAAGATAGAATAGGATAAGTTGGGTAGATAGGACAAAATTATCTATTGTTTTTGTCAGTGAGAAGATGGTTTTAAGGAAATCTACTATATAAAAATAAGTCGGGTTTTCCTTCCTGACGCTATAACTCCAGAACGCACGAACTGATTTCCACGGTTTTGCATTCGTTGGGAAGGTCTCGGGCTCCTTGAGGTTTATAGCAAAGAAAATTCAGGAAAAAAATCAACAGAACGCGGACGGAGTCGCGGGGCACAGCTAGTAGTAAATAATAATTGAACGACTTGGCGTTACTTTGCGGAGAAGGACCCACTACTCACTCACTCCAAAATTATAAACCAAATGAATCGATCGATAATAGAAGAGGCCAACAAGGCCGAGCTCCGTTAGCCGAGCGTCTGTCTGTCATGAGTGTCATTGTCAGGGACACTTATAATATGCAATTTTCCGCGGAACAATACATATGCCGATTTGTCAAAATGTTGTGCAACAATACCAGCTTGCCTTTCAAACAACTTGCCAACCCAGGTGGGCACAACGGAGGAACATTCGTCGTAGTAAATTTATATTAAATTCTCATTAGTTTACCCTATAAATAAAAATAAGCATAACCCTACGTTTGCACTGGACGAGATGAAATATTGACACAAAATAAGTTGTGGTCTCTATTTTTGTTGTCAAAGAATAGATACAGACAAAATCATGTTCTGTGTGAATATTTCGTCGAATGCAAACGTAGGGTATTTTTAGGGCGACCCCTCTAACCACTAGGCTGTTGACGCCTTAATACAAATAAACAAGTAAACTTTGCCTGCAATCTAACTATCTATATATATGTATGTAGAATAAAGCCACTATCTTTTTCCCATCCATCTCAAAATATCCACGCAAAGTGCAGTAGCCGGTATGTAAACTGTATGCTTACATTAAACTGATAACCCTACCGCCGCTTTTAAGAGTGAAGGAAATACAGAACATGTCGGTTGCAACATTTGCAACAATGTTGCTTATGCGCGCAAGCGACAGACAGCCCGGACGGCCCACGGCCGACACCCGACAAATGACTAAATTGCCTCCAAACCAATAACGGTGAGATACTTTATGTGAGATAGCGTTTTGGTTTCGGGTGACCACGGTCCAGTTTTTTTTATCCAGATAACCTTTTGCAGATGACTATGAGAAAAACAGGATTTGACTCAAGAATCGTGAATATTGAGAGTTTAGTTTTAATTATCAACGAATGAAAGTCGATTGTACGAATAATGCCCATCGAAATGTTACATCAATTATGAAACTACCTCTCACATTGCACTAAAGGACTCTTAGGATATTATTCATCCATAATTATTACAGGTATTACAGTACTACTCGCCTCACGTGTCGTTCAATTTTCTTTCTAAACACAATATTCATAGAATCCTACTTAGGGAACATTACGAATCACAGCCGAGAAAATAATAAAACCAGACAATTCAAAAACGATAAACTTTATAAGAGAATATTGTGATGTGCCGAGAGAAACGAAAACAAGTATGCACAGTTGCAGTTCATTATATTCAAAGTTCGTCTGAACGATGTACACGAATGCAAAGGGCCTTATTACCGAGGGCCTTTTGTACATGATTGATGATACGCGCCCTCGGGGCCCGTACCTATAGATACCCAGTGAAAACAAAATAATGATTCACTCGATACCATGTTTGTGTTTAGCGTGGAAGACATTAATAAGCCACGACAAATGACTGATCATTTCAGTTTATTTGGAACATTCAATATGAAAGTCTTGGGGATAAATTATGTGCTCATTTTTGCGGTATCAAGATTGATGTTATGAAGACTAGGGACTGCAATCCGGCACCAATTTCAATCCGGTCGGATCCGGCCGATTTTTCATCAATCCGGGCGGATTGATGAAATGGTACTTGTGGCACATGGTGGTACTTTCTCTTCCAAAAATAATTGTTTAAAACATGTTTAAGTGTATCATAAAGACCATAAAACGCGGCCAAGTGCGTGTTGGACCACGCATACTATAGGGGGACCCCTATAGTGGTATTTTCGCGTGTTGCCTATGGACATAGACAACACGCAAAAATACCACTTTTGAGCTCAATATTTCGTTCACGGGAATTAATTTTGAAACATTGTCAAAGAAACCTCAAAATTTATTAAATACCTATTTAACGAGGTATTGTTGAATATGTGTAGTGGGGTACCACTCGAGGGGGTAAGTAAACATTTTTTTTCACTCCCCTTGCTTAAGTGCGGTAGGTACCCTAAAATAATTGTCTTTCAATATTCAAATACACAGTTTTGTAGTTTTACTTAAAATCTATTTTAGTGCCAATTTGAAGCCCTCATAAGAGTAGTCTCCGCATAAATTACTCTGAGGTCGGGCGGAAGGACATACGGAAATGGCGAAATTATAAGGGCTATATATGATTATAGAATCCTATAATTGATATTTTATTTCAACATAAGCAACAATTATATATAAATCAACAAAAAAATCTAGTATGTAGTGTAATTAGTTCAATTTTATTTATATAATCTGTATATTCTGGTCTAAGGAGAAGTAGGGTGGGCCAGCCGAGTATTTTTGCCAGAAATTGGAGTTACCGGATCCGGCAAATTTCACCGGATCCGGTGGACGTAAAATGATGCCGGATCCGCCGGATTACCGGATCCGGTTTTCCGGATTGCAATCCCTAATGAAGACGTTTTTGATACTCGAAATGTAAGCGAGGTCGTTGTGTATTCGCATCATAAATATGGGAGAGCTTTGTAATCCTAACGAAATATTACAACATAGCAATCACAAGTGTGTTTACACGACTTTTCGCATTTATTTTTTAGTTAAGGTCGGCTACCAGTCGACCCTGATATAGATGATGACAAGGTATTTGAGACAGACGCGTGACGGCGAGCGAACAGAGAGATTGCCATCCGCTCTCCAAGTCCTAACTAAATCAGTAACCTAAGGGTAAGATAATTTTTGTCATAAATGTCCAGTCGTTTCGAAATGGTGCCAGCACTTATCTACTATATAAAAATAAGTCGGGTTTTCCTTCCTGACGCTATAACTCCAGAACGCACGAACCGATTTCCACGGTTTTGCATTCGTTGGAAAGGTCTCGGGCTCCGTGAGGTTTATAGCAAAGAAAATTCTGGAAAAATTTCAACAGAACGCGGACGGAGTTGCGGGGCACAGCTAGTGTTGTATAATAAACAGTTGTATATTCTATTCTATCTCTCCAGTTTAGAATGATACTCCCAGGGCCAGACAATTTTAATAACTCAATAAAACCTAAAAAACGTATAATTACAGAATTTATATGACCCATTTGAATAACGTCCTAAAAACTAGACATATTATCTTTTTACTAACGTGCCTTTATCAGTCGTTATAGTCGGGCCGTACAACTCGGATCGCGGGAATCGCGGCCACTCGACGCACCTGTCACGCGGCCCGGAGAGTGATCCCGGCACCATGTACTTACTGCTGTCGTTTATTTGCCGTACATACCCCGCCCGGGACGGGTGAATGTTTGATGTAATTACATTGTATTCGCATGCGAGTGTGCGCAAACTCAGTCAGACGAAAGGCAAAAAAAAATTACACACATTTATACGGCTTTTAATAAAACAAAGCGAGGAATATAATTTTAAAGGAAATTTGCATCCGGTAGCCTGAGGACCTAATGAAATAGAGGGCGAGGCTACTGGCATTTACTGAGGCTTTCACATTGTGGGCCGTTACTTAGTATTTGTTATGGGGAGAACACAAAAAAGGCGTAGTTCATCCTTGTACAATACTATTTGTTCTAGCTTATGGGTGTAGCAATTTATCAGTCCACAGCAGAGCACTGACAAGAGCTAAGCAGAGCGTTACAAGCGAATTTATGTTTTATTTAGCAGTCCCATAAAGCATGTTATACGATGTGCAACCCGTTCAATGAACTAGACTTTATTCAACAGCTTTAGACTAAACAATAGAGTACACCTAGCGAGGCCTATAGGCACTAGTGATGTAACGAATATTCGCATTCGCATTCGCATTCGCGAATATTCGCATGTTTTTTGACATTCGCATTCGCATTCGCATTCGCAATAATCTATGCGAATGTTTGGCGAATGTTTTTGAAAAACAAAAAGGAAATTATTTATAGACGATAATGGAATGCTAACAACTAGTAAGAATTATATATTATTTAAACAAACTTCCTCATAGGTTGGCCCTTATTGCACCGCTTTTAGGTTCATAAAGCAGCTTATTACGGCCAATTGACTTTACATTTTTTAAATCTTAGTAAAGAGTTATCCTAAAAAATAGTAAACATTAAAAAAATAAAAATAAACGATGTTTATTAAAATATCATACATAAATACATTAACTATTCAAATAAATTTCTTTCACATTCAATTTCATTGTAAATAAAACATATGATAAACATTCGATTTATTATATTTCAAATAATATAATAATTGTCACCGGCTTTGCCAGACCCATAGATAAATTTAACCAGCCAAATGCATGTCGGACTACGCATAATCTAGAGTTCCGCAGATATCCTGCCACTTTTCGATACTACGGAACTCATAAAATAAAAGTTATGTTTTTTTTATTGATATGAAACATCGAATACGGCGGCTCACATAACCTATTAATGTCTGCGAAATTAATTAACTATTAGTCACTTTTTTAAATAAAATAGTAAGAAATTATGTTACTAAATTTATCATAGACATCAAAAGTGACATAAACTTTTATTTTCTTTTTGGACTGATGAAAATTCATATATGGATTTTTAATTCAAATAATTAAGTTGTGATTAGACTGGGTGCACAATCAGTGGTGCGTGGTTTGAGACTTCATTTAGATTATTTTTTAAATAACTTATATTGATTTTGAATAGTACGAGGGATGCCTTTTAGGTTTTGTCGTTTGAAGAAAAAAACACAACTAGAACCTTATAGTACTTTTTATTGTTTTTCAAAGTATTCACCACGTAGCTTAATACACTTTTCCATTCGCTCAAACCAGTTATTATAACATTTATTCCACTCTAAAGTGGGGGTGTTCAAAATGGCTGACTTGAAAGCGTCGACTGCTTCTTCACTGGACTGGAACCTTTGACCACGAAGACTTTTCTTAATTTTAGGAAATGTAAAAAAATCGTTAGGGCTTAGGTCAGGACTGTATGGAGGATGGTCAAGAATTTCTACTTTTTCCTGCTTCAAATACTCAATCGTTTGACGAGCGCTGTGTGAACTTGCATTGTCGTGGTGCAGGATGATGCGTCGCTTTGAGTTAGATTTTCGAAGTTCGGCGATGACTTGTGGTAAACAAACTGTGGTATACCACTCTGCGTTAACCGTTCTACGATCATCAAGTGCAATAGTCGCAACATGGCCGGTTTTTCTAACGAACGTGGCCACCATCTTCTTTGAAGTGCTTCGAGAACGAACAACTTTAGTCGGCTTTGGCTCGTCTTGAAAGACCCAGATTGTAGATTGTTGTTTGGAATCGGGATCGTAGGCATAGATCCAAGATTCGTCACCACTGATGATATCGTAGACGTGATTTGACTCTCCTCGGTTGAACCTTTGCAGAGTTTTCTTACACCATCTGACGCGGGCCGCCTTGTGATCGTCGGAAAGCAGATGCGGTATCCAACGGCAAACTAGCTTTCTTACACCAAGCGCTTCATGCAAGATCTTCTGAATGGTTGTCCCTGAGATGCCTAATAGAGCCTCTATCTCTCGATACGTCACATGACGATCTTCGAGAATTAGTTGTCTCACTCCAATGATGTTATCTTCAGTGAATGCAGATTTTGGGCGACCTTCGCGAGATTTGTCACTAACACTAGTATGTCCACGCTGGAATTCTAAATACCAGCGTTCGACAGTCCGCAGACATGGGGCTTCATCCCTGAACACAGATATTAGCTCTTCAAAACACTGAAGCCGTGTCAGGCCTCTTCTAAAGTTGTAGAAAATTATTGCACGAACATTTTCCTTAGAAAGATTCATTTTCGTACGTAACCTGACAGATTCTAATCGACGCTGTGACTAAACAATAACATTAATCCTAATACATTCAACTGTTTTGAGATTCGAAATTTAAACACATTCGAATATAGAACAGTTCCAAATTCAAAATTGCCGGGAATTATGGAAACGACAGAACTTAAAAGGCATGCCTCGTAGTAAATAACTATTTATTTCCTATAATAAACCATTTATAATGTGGTTCTAATTTAAATGATGAATCTTGCTACTTAAGTAAAAAAAGCCACAATGAAGCACAATATTTTGTTAACGGGAATTAATATTGAAAAACTGTCAAAGAAACCTTCAAATAATTTTAAAATACTACTGAACAATACCTCAATCGATGGGGTGTGTAAACATTTTTTTACTCCCCTTTCAAGTACGGGAGGTACAATGGAATAACTTTGCTTTCAAACCAGTTTTTTAGCGGTACATAAACTCAATTTTTTGGCTAGTTTGCAGTATTTTAGCCCTAATAGTCTCTGTATAAAATTACTGTGATTGCAAACGGACGTGCCGAAACTATAAGGGTTCCTGCAATTCTCTAGGTCTTAGAAAAAAATCGTAAATTGTGTTTTTTTTTCAATTAAGATTGTATTATTCTAAATATTTTTTACTCGCAAGTCAGTTGTAAAATGTCCTATGAAATGCGTGAGCATTGTTAATTACTCACCTTGGCTCCATCACAGCACAGCCCTCGTGTTGGTCTCTGGCTGCAAACCAGCCTCGATCGTAACTTAGCTCACTTGCACATAATGCACTTATTTACTTATATTTGAATTTAAAAAAAATGTTATTGAGGTAGGCAACTAAATTATAAATAGGATCTTTCTGTATTGCTCTTGTTAGTCTAAATAAAATATTATCTCAATAAAATTTGAATACAAAATAAATTTGATTAATGAAATAATACTAAACTACCCTCAAATCAAAACAAATCTCTTCGAATTAACTTTATGTGACTAACTTCGTTCTTCGTTCGGCTATGTTTGGGCGACTCGAAATTTCAATCCAGTCTAACATTTTGCGCGCTCTTCATTAACCTCCGAGAAATAGGCGTGTTATAAGTTTAACATGTGTATTTTTGTGTCTGTCTGTGGCATCGTAGCGTCCAAACAAATGATCCGATTTTAATGATGTTTCTTTTTTAAAAAGGTGTTCTGATCGAGAGTTTTCTTAGCTATGTTTCACGAAAATCGATTCAACCGTTTGAAAATTATCAGCTCTTTTGTAATTTAAAAAGTCGTAATTTTTTTTTTTTACTATTTTTTATTAAAGTTTTTTAATTTTCAATTTAGGGTTTTTTATTTGAAAGTCAACATTCGCATTCGCATTCGCGAATATTGAAGCCAAATATTCGCATTCGCATTCGCATTCGCATTCGCGAATGTCAAAAATCCAACATTCGTTACATCACTAATAGGCACACGATTTCACGTAACACACTTGCTGGTACACTCATGCATGGGTCTAATCTCGTAAAATTGATACATACTCTAAAGGGAGGCAGGGATTACATACTCGTAGTCTAATGGCAAATTACCGAACTCCCGACGTCTTTAATAAAGTGGAGATTAACACCCTTATTCATACATAATAGATATAATAGTTTAGAATTGAAATCTTGCAATTATATTCTATAGAAAAGTATTAACTTAACGAATTTTCTGAACTAGGTATATAATAAAATGTGTCTTGAAAAGTCGTTACTTTTACTGAAATACAAGTAATACAGGATACTCGACGATAACGAGTAATAGTCGTCCATAGATACAGGGGGTTACTGTTTCAAAATCCGAACGTCACCGTCTGGCGCGAGTTAATGGCGGGGCATCATTCGGCCGGGTCTAATGCGTACCGCGCCGGCAAATAAAAGGATCGCGTAAATTGTTTTAAATGGCCAGCCTGGCCCACGCCGCCCGCCTGACCTACAGACAGCGGTTTATTGCCAAAAACGAGGAAAAGAAATATATTTAGAGGTCCATGGGCGAGTAAATAAAACTTGATTTAAAGTAACCTCTCAACCTATAAAGTTGAGAGCTCAAAATTGATTACTTTTAAAGTGTACCTATTGCCTCAGCTCTGAAGTGACGTTCCGCGCAGTGACGTAATGGCGGGATTAATACAAGTTTTGGGAGCATCGAATACCAATCTTGTGATTGAATCTTTTCATACATTTCACAACAGCGCCCCTAGCGGAGACGTGCAGCTTTACTGGTGTATGGATGGTTATAGTTAAGTACCGCTCGGATCGAGATAAATAGTAAAATAGGCGTAGGCAGGTTGACTTGACACTGAACTGCGCTGATCACCGGCTGTTATCATATAAACACAGCTTTGAAAGGACTTTGTAGGTGGATACTTATGGATTTTATTTTGTTATTTCTTATATTTAATTTGACTTGCACAAAGGACACGTAGGAAGACACCATTTAAAGATGACAATATATTTCACTAAAAGTGAAACGAAATTATGCTTCGATATATATTTTTTTCTCGTTCTAAAATAACACCGTTCGCACTTAACCAAAATGGTTTAACGATTACGTAGCAAGGTCAAAGATATTATTTGGTCTGAACTAATTAGTCATGTCAAAAGCGAAATGGAGATAATTTATTTTGCGGTTACACTCGACGTATAATGAAGATCGTGTTTATTTTGTTTTTGGTCCCGCAGACAGTTGGCCAGACAGATGTTGTTTAAGACAAAAATCAAACATGACAAACGCGCCAAAATGTATGAATTATAGTCACGATGCTTGCGAACTTTCGTTTCATGCCTCAGTTTTTCCACCAGTTACCTTTTCCGCTAAACTGGTGACCCCAACTTGATATGAACTCCCAATCTGGGGCCCAACTCTGTTAACAACTGTCGTTCGACTCGCAATACGTCAAAACTGACATATCACATATCTGAATACGTCACTTTTGACAGTTTTCCCAAAAAAAACTGTCAAAACTGACGTTTTTTTGTAGATAAATTGTCAAATCTGACGTATTAATTTACGCGATACGACAATGTGAGTCGAGTCGAGCGACAATCGTTAACAGAGTTGCCAAGGCCAATTTGCAGCCAAGACTACAGCGTATATTCGGGTAGGCTGAACCGGGTTTTTACAACCCTATCATAAAAGGTGGGCATAAAGAAGCTGTATTTTGTATGTTCTGTGAGAGAACCAGAAGACCTACCCGCCCTACCCTTCCCCTCTATCCTGCTCCCCTTCAGGTCGTCAACGTGCGAGCAATGCTATTGGTATTGCAAGCATCTATATGCCACAGTCATTGCTTAACATAAGGAAAATCATGGATTTGTTTGCCGATTTTGTTACATAAAAAAAAACGAGTGCGTCTCGGGACGCTCGACAGAAGTGATAACTATATGCTGCCGTATGCGTGAGAGAAAGGGAAGCCAGACAGTGGCGCCGTAACGCGTTACGTTACGAAGCGGTTTACCCTACCATAAGAAAATATCACTTTAAAATAAATTATTATTTCGCAATTTTGTAACACCTGTAGTATATGTATTTGAATAGGTACTCACCGGCTCCGTGTCTCCTTGGCTGTCCTTCCCGAGGCCCTCGCCCTTAGACCAGCCCATTTTCTCCAACAGCTTGAACCCTTTGTTCTCGGGCGCTATAAACCTGTCGAACGCGATACTGTTTATACAAATAAATCTTTAGGTGCGGTCGGAGAAATTAGCGTGAAATGTTTTGGCTTTAGTGTGTAATCCTTGTAGGGCTGGCTTTCTTTAGGCCATCAAGAATACTGTGCAAAGTTAAAAACAATATCAAATCTATGGTGTAGACTGTAGACAGACAAATGCCCTTAGAATGTTTGACGACCGCTTGGCGTAGTGGTTCGAGCGTAGACAGCTCAGCTCACTGCACCAAATGGTTGCGGGTTAGATTACTGTCAGGGTAAATTTCTCAATGGGCGGTGCGATCACACGCATGTGAGACCTCATAGTAATGTTTGTGAATACGGACGTAAGCTTTGCGTTAAAGTGAAGCTCGTGCCCAAAATTGGGTCCCGACATACTATTTAAATGAATATAAAAATATAATAAATATCGCTAGAGTAACAAACCAACTGCATGGTCCTAAACTATATAAGCAACACTTGTACTATAGATACCGCACAATTTAATGGGGGCGATCCCAATGACACCACGACCAGGGCAAGTTACGAAATGGCCATTTCCGAAATTTGCCCCGGCGGGAATTGAACCCGCAACCACCCGGTGCAGTGAGCCGAGCGGCCTACGCTCGAACGACTGCGCCAAGCGGTCTTCTATAAAGTGGTATTTAATTTTATAGTCATAAGTACTAACGTGTCGACATCAGTGCTCTGTGTTTTCTCCGAATGGTGCGACGACCCTACTGCATCTCTCCGCGCCTGCGCCCTGTCGTTATAAGCTGTCTCCTCTATACACAGCTGCTTCGGCGCGTACTTGTTCTTCAGCCGAGCCAGCTCTAACTGATGTTGCTTCTGCACGCTACAGGTGCGCGTGTACGCGACTTTCTTCTCTTTCTCTATGGCTGGAAAGTTCAAATTCGATTAACAACAATATTTATCTAGGATCTGTATTATTGACGAATCGGACTAATCTTTGTTCCACTAATAATAGGGCCGAAAATCACGTGTCATTTTCTTCACTTTTCGAAAGATTTTCCGATATCCTTTTAACTTGTTGCAACTTAGCCTAACTCAAAGATGTTTCGTAACCCTTCTGTAAATTGATTAAAAATAAAATAATTTAGCCCTTTTGACGTCCCACTGCTGGGCACGGGCCTCCCCTCAACACGAGGGGGATTCAGGCCATAATCCACCACGCTGGCCCAGTGCGTTGGTTAGATCTTCTAAGACATGCAGGTTTCCTCACGATGTTTTCCTTCACCGTAAGCAAGTGATAATCATATTAGAAATTATGATTCGCACATAGATTTCGAAAAATCCAGAGGTGCGAGCCGGGATTTGAACCCAAGACCTGGTGCCCGCAAGACGCGTGCTTTAACCAATCGGCTATCACTTAAAATTGATTAAACTGTATTATTTTAATTTAATTCAATGATGTTCATACTTACTTTCCATGAGGAGTCCCGGCTCGCAATGGCCGCAAGTGTCATTGCCTGAATGGATATGACACAGCAGCTTGGTCTCGCCTAGCTGAAGAGTGCTTCCGTGAACTATCTGCAATATAAGAATATAATCATTTTCTATACTGTTTCCCCCTTAATAATAAACGTGGTTTAGCGGTTCTATAGTTACACTATGTTTCGTCTTCTACTTTCGAATGTGAAACGGCTGATGACTTTTTTTTTTTTTTTGAATGTACTAAGTATATGTTGTTGGCCAGAGTGGCCATAACAACTTCACCCGGACAGAGGGCCCAGCCAGAGGGGCAGGGGGGCAGCTAGCTCAAGGGCGCCACAAGGGACACGACCTCGGCTTGGGCCGCTGCCAGGAGAGGTGGCGAGGGTAAATCTAGCATCGGATCGGTCTGGGCTGATGACAGAAAGGGATAGTTCGGTGTGTATTAGCAACTCTCTGACAAAACTTGATGGTCCTAGCTAGACCCATATGAGTGTGTTAGTGAGTTGACATTTTTTTAAATTAAGTAAGATACTTTTGAGGACTAACGGGGACTTAAAATACAGTGTTTCAAAAGTCCGGAATAATACTCGGGGCTTGGATGAGTATCAGGCATATAATTACACCATAAAAAATTAAACACCATTTTTAACTATTTCATTATGTCATCAATCTTTAAAAAAATTACATATTGTCATATTCCAAGTGTTTAAACGAATTTCTACGCCATTGGACATATTCTAAAGACACCACGAAAGTTGAAACAACTGTTCAAAGGTCCGTAACTCAAAACCAAAACATGATAGTGACGTAAAGACCGCCTTCACTACACATTTACATATCTACTATATAAAAATAAGTCGGGTTTTCCTTCCTGACGCTATAACTCCAGAACGCACGAACCGACGGTTTTGCATTCGTTGGAAAGGTCTCGGGCTCCGTGAAATTTATAGCAAAGAAAATTCAGGAAAAATTTCAACAGAACGCGGACGGAGTCGCGGGGCACAGCTAGTCGGCTATATAAATGTAGCTGTATGTGCCCTTAAATTATTATTTCGGACTTTAAAAACAGTTTGTAAAAATTTTGCTAAAACTCACCTCTATGGGTTCGCTGGCTAGCTGGCTAGCCGACATTCTATTGCCGTTAAGCACGGAGCCATTCTTCGAGCCGAGGTCTGTGGCCATATACGCCTTGCGAGCGGTGTCGTACCGGATGTTCAGGTGATTCTGGAACAATTAATAATTAATTATAATATGTGTGCAGTTATAGTCGATTGGTTAAGTACGCGTCTTGCGGGCCAAAAATCCTGGGTTCAAACCCTACCCCGCCACTCTGGTTTCTATTTGCGAAAAATAATTTACGCTACGACATACGACTGTATTTGGCACAGTAACCGCGCGTCTATCCATCGCCTTTCGCTATACCAATTACAATTCTATGCAAACGCTAATTAAGTTGAATTTAGGTTGTTACTACACTGAGTCGCTTCGCCGCCACTCCGTCAATCTGCGCTGACCCAAACACTTACCCTCGACACATTGTGGTCTCGGAGCAGTATGGTGTGGTGGTCCCCCTCGCGGCCCACGGTGCCGCCGTCCTTGGTGACTATGTACAGGCTGCCCACCCGCAGCTTGGGCAGGCTCGTCTCCCGCACGATGATGCGCATACAAGGAGGATGGTGTTTCGCCACTGACTCTGATAAAAAAAAACATTGGCGCGTTACACTACTAACAACTAGTGTACCAATGCGAGTTAGTCTCTCCTGCTAAGCTACTGCTTGTGTTAGGAGTGGGCTCACGTAAATAATTGAATGACCAGGATGGGGAAACCTCTCAGCTACGAAGGCGGCCCCTCTAAACACGAGTAGTTTAGATCTACTACTTGAATTTATTACATGAATCCCAATCCCTTACCCCCTTTTTTATTGCATAGGAAAGCACATTGGTGGACGTTCCACCTGATTGGTAAGTGGTAACCGTCGCCCAAGACATCTGCATCTCCAGGGGAGCAAACGCGGTGTCGGCCTTTAAGGGACTTGAAAACTTGGCTTTTGAACAACCCCATACAAAAGAAATCCCCTCCCTATGTCCCGCTCCCCTGCAGTTCGGCAACGCGCGAGCAATGCCTTTGATATTGTATTTATAGGCTACGGTAAGTGCTTAAAACATCACGCACTAAAATAGCCGTTCCAGGATTTCAACCTATAGGAATACTACCAGCTTATAAGAGTCGTCGCGCCAGTTGTCGTAATTAATCGCCGGCATCAATATGAGAGTTGCTTAAAGCAAGAACTACACTTAGCTCAAGTCATCTCCACCGTTCCAGTTACGTTAAATCAAATGCATAATATTATGAGACTTGTTTACCACTGTATTGAGTTTAATTTGGCATGTAGTATTAAAATGAACTTTGCTACTTTTCACTCATCCTAAATACTTCGGGCTTTACAAAAGAGACTTTTTTATAATTATTATACCATCATCACTAGCAGTTGATGTGCTAATATCAGACTTCTTATCTTCTTCATCAGAAGACTCAGAATCAGTTGCACTGCATTCACCATCTTCCAACTCTTGATTTCCAGGATCAGAAGTCTTTTCATCTTCCTTATCTTCATTCGGTTCTTTGTTTTCAGAAGTTAAATCTACACTTTCTTCTGGTTTTTGTTTTTCTTGATCTTTATTTTCACTCATTTTTTGAGATAGTTCATTCTTCTCTGATGTCTTGTGAATCTTCTTGCGTTTAGACTTCTTTGGTTTTTCGTTCCCATCCTCTTCACGGTCCTGTAATTTAACATTTAGAGTGTTGGTATTGGGATGTGACCATTTATCATTGAATTACCTAAGGCTGTTTTGCCTCGGAGTGAAACCTGAGATAAGTTTTTCGTCAGGTTATCAATGTCTTCTTCTGTTTTTCTTGCCTGAAACAAAATATTGATGGATTGTACATTAGTTTATTGAATTTGAAAGAAATAGTGGAAATAATACTATTTAAGGTTATGGCTCTGTTATTTGAAAACCTTTCAATCATGAGTAGATTACAAGCAATCTTTTTCTCTAAAACAAATCCATTAAACATTCATAATAATTGAACATTGCTACTTCATATTGCAACAAAACTGTGACAAAACACAACAAATCTAATATCGCCCAAGTTAAGGTTTATCTTGGTTTGGCAAGTATGCCAATATTTATTTACACATAAGTGACAAAATAAGATGTGTAGGAATACAAACCATTTTATGTTTCTTAGCTTTTCTCTTTTCATGAGCTATCAGGGAGGCATTGGCAGCCACTGCACTCTGGTCCGGGTAAGAATGGAACTCAAAGGCCTGCTTCTCGTCTGAATATGTGTAATAGCATCCAGTATCTGTGTGGTAATACAGTCCTAACTCCTGAAATGCAATATTTACCTTGTTCATTAGACCATAAGATATTTTTAAAGTCTTAAGTTAAATTTTGTTTTTTTTTATAAAATTGGTGAACATGCCTACTACCCGCCTGACATTAAGCAGTTATCATAGGCTATAGATGCTTGCAATACCAAAGGCATTGCTTGCATGTTGACAACCTGAAAGGGATTAGGATCTACTGGCTCTCTTACTCATCAATCAAAACGCATCTATAATAGCTAGATTATGTCGATCTTCTGTGTGAGGGTGGTACTACCCCGGTTGAGCCAGCCCGTATATGAGCTGTAGTCAAATGGCTACAACTTGGCTCAAGTCTTAGTAATTATCATGGTAAGTGAGAGTACAATATGCTTGCTATTATTTTTACTTACAGAATTATAATAATAGCCAGTCTTATAATCATAATACATGCCGGCAGACTCCACATAGACCATGCCGGACTCCTTCAAGGCGTTCTGTGCTACCTCTTTCACTTGTTCAGCGATACTCTTCTCCCCTTTATCATCATTTACATTCCAAGCAACCTCCCCAAGCTGTTTCTCTACAATCTTTGATTCAGGTGCAGGTTTTTCTATATTATTTACTGTTATATCAGTGTTATCAGTCTGAGTTGATTTGCTCTTTGTGAAATCATTGTTTGTGTTGTCCATTTCAGTACTCTTGTTTATTTGTTCAATGTTATTGCATTCTTCTTTAATTTTTTTGTCATCTGTGACACTTTGTTCTCTTTCATGCTTATTGTCCTGTAAAATAATTTTGCACTGTTTCATGAATATTTAATTATAAAGATCATCATAAATATGGCCTAAGTAAAATTAAGTGTTTACTTCTACTAGCTAAGCTTTGAGATAATTAACTAGTAGTTAATGTACCCATTCCAATTCTAATTGTTTAAATTATTTGTGTTAAAAAATCCTCTTAGCAAGAAATTAAGATGTAAGATTATTTAGATTTTATATGGGTAATACATTATATTAATTCTGATTTTGTAGACTATAATGATAAATTGATTCTGATTCTGTAGGCAGCCTCCCCTTACATTCATGGGAGGGCCATGCCCAGGAGTTAAAAGAGAGAAAATAAGTTTTTTTCCTTTTTTGTAGGTAGACCTTCTTCTAAACATGTACCTATACCTACTGCCATACTTCTCACTTTAGTGATGTATATAAGCAAGCAGCAATATGTTGTGTATAATTTCAGTCGTATTTTAGGGAGTACAAGATTGTCCAAAACTGCACATACTAAGTAAAAGTTTATAGGTTAGAGTTAATACTTTACCATTTCTTTCAGCCGGTGTTTTAACTTTTTTAATATGGAGTTTTTCTTCCTGATGCACTGTCTCATCTTCAATATTAGCTTCATGATGTCCGGCCGGTATTTCAACGAAAGGCGAAGACTTCTCAAGTTAAATCTGTGTTTACGCATATTCTTAGAGGTTTCTGTCATCTTGAAACTTATGTCATATACGTAGAGTAGCTGTTCTGTTATGATAGCCCTTATAAAATTTCGAGGTAAAATATGACTTTATTTATACAAGAATATGGCTTGAAACTCTTGGAATCATATAAATATACAAAAACTCAATTCATTCTCTCGACCGACCTTGTCGCGATTCAACTGACGTCTGACACTGACAGACAGACAATTGGTTGGTGGCAGTGTCACGTATCACTCGACGACGTATTGATCTTCCTGTGGATCTGTGACTCTTATCAAATAACAACTGAAAAGCTCCATTTTGGTTTTCCAAAGAGGATTTCCATCTTTTAACTTTAGTAAGATAACTTTGAAACATTTATGTAATAATTTGTCTTTGGATTAATCATTTCAATCGTATTATAATAGGTATAGGTCTACCAGAATCTCATGGCATTAAAAAAATATAAAAAAATATGATTTTCATATGGCAATGTCAATTGTCACCTGCCAAATCAAAGTACAAGGTTTGTCAACCGCTGTTGAGATTTTGTGATATCTTCTTGGCAATTCATTGTTTTTGTGAAAATGTCGAAAAAGCCACTTCGATCTCAAGCGAGAAATATTGTTTTCAATGTGTATCGTAAAATAAGGGAAGAAGAAGGCGTAAATCAAACTAAATCTTGGATTTTAAAGCGCGTCGTAGAGTTGACCGGTAAGTTGGACTGAGTTGTTTTGATACTTCTAGTTTATTTTATATTTTTCTTACTTAATTATAGCTTCTTTATAGGGGTTTCCAGTACTACTATACGGCGAATCATAGGTGAGGGCACATCGAACGATGGTGTATTTTCCACGCCTGGTAAAAAGAGGAGAGGGGGGAAGAAGAAAATCAACTTGGACAGTTTCGATTTACAGTTGATTCCAAATTTGACAAGACCTTCACTAATCGTTATGGACAATGCTAGTTATCATTCCGTACGTTTGAACAAACCGCCCACACAATCCAATCGTATCCCTGATATAAAATAATGGCTTCGTGCGAATGATGTACATTATGATGATCTTTGGCGTAAATGTCAACTACTTGAAGTAGTGAAACAAAACATGCCCTTATATGAGATAGATAAAGTATTAAAATCGCACGGTCACGAAGTTTTAAGGCTCCCACCTTATCATTGCACATTGAATCCTATAGAAATGATTTGGGGTATAATGAAGCAAAAAGTTGTCGATAAAAATGTTAATAGGCCTGCAAGTGACATTAAATTATTAACAGAAGAAGCTTTCTCACAAATTGGTGCAGAGGATTGGCGAAAATGTTGTGAACATGTAAAGAAAATTGAAAACGATTTCTTCGAGCAAGATAAAATAATTAAAATGCTGGAAGAGCAATTTATAATAAATACCTCTTTATCTTCATCATCTGATGAAGAACAAGAAATGCAAGTGGAGTTCTTGGAATCATTTTCTAGCTCTGAATGAGTTATTAACTTTTAAACGATATTATAATAAATTAGTACATAAAGTAATATATGATTGGCTTTATTTTTTTTGTCATATTTTCCTATGTTAAGAACCCGATGTATAACAACATTCTTCATACACATACCTAGTATACTTCATATTAATTAATGACTAAAGATATAAATAAAAATTAAACAGTATCAAGATCGTTTAATCCAATTTCCCCAGTATTGCACACAACAAATTTTTATTTCCCCATTTGCCATGAGATTCTGGTAGACCTATAGTGATAGGTGTGATCCAGGTTAAATGCAACAATTAGTAGTATAGTATAAATAAAATAAAACTTGTCTAGACCGTTTTTATTTATTTAAAATAAAAAGCTCATTAATTACATAAATTATGTGCGTATATAATTAGAAGTGATTAAAAGAAAACCTATTGCTGCGGATATATCTAACAAATTATAACGAAAATGGTTGGGTTTTAAGTGGACATTTTTAAGTACACCTATTACAGAACTCGGGTGAGAAACAAAATTAACAGTTGTTTGTAGCTGGCCTATAACATTGTATATTAATAACACTAAAAGATCTATAAATGCAAAACTCTAAATGAGTATACAGTAGAAAAAAATACATCCAAAGGAAAAAGTTATCATTATAGCTCATTTCGTTCAAGTCACTTACACAATTTGTTAACCTTATATCTATGGTAATTATTAGACAAGTACAAAATGATATTCCATCCTTAAAATATCTATTCGTAACCTAAAACTAGAGTCGGTTGTATAATTTATTACAATTGTATGTTAATTGTAATGTATAGTGTAGACATGATCGATTCATGTATTTTAATAGCGATTCGTTTAGTTCCGTCGCTCGGGCGACGAGCGCCTTATGCAACAATAATTCAAATTTACTTCACACACACACGCACTACTTATATAGATATAACGTGTATGGAAGATCTACGCTAAAGGCTAAAATGTTACACTTTCGATATGTTTTATTTTAAATTACATTAAATAACAACTGTCAAAACAATGGCACGAATTTAGCCAAACACCATTTTGTTGCAAACTGCTCATTTGGTCAGAGTAGCAAAATTAAATAAATATATTAGTGTATTTTGTAATTGACATTGTTATGCCATTTACAAAATAAAAAAAATAAGTATTATGTTCGCACGCAACGAATAGGAGGCCTATTCACATTTTCGTGTAGAACATTCTCTCTACTCGCAAAAATGATTTAAATTACCTATTCAGACATAAAATCATTTGCACATATTCGATTGAACTTCGACTTACACTATGATCTAATGCAACGTCTACTTCAACAATACCACCTAGATATAATATTATTGTGAAGTCTCCTGAATTTATATAATTGAAACATCGTCACCAAGTTAGGTACCTAAGTCATCAGATTCATTTCGTACAATCGCTTACATTATAAGAAATTCGTCGTCACATCAAACCGTACACAATTCCACGTTTCGACGGAGTCTCGCCCCGAACAATCGTAAATGCATCGTTCCCAGTGCGCGGGAACGCCGGCGAAATTTTCAGTTCAATCTTAAATTTACGAGTAAAAAGAAATAAATAATTACAGACGACGACTGCCGACGATCGAGTCGACTAGTCCGTGTCGCAGTCGTCGAGAAGATTTTTGCGAACTCACAACTATCGGCGAACCCTACGCGATATATCTATCGCGATCTGTAATACGATTCGCGTTCCAAGGTTAAGATCCGTCAATACACTATACGCTCGGTAAATATCAAGATGACGCTCGTCGAGCGGCCAGGGTCCGTCACACTTTACTCCGGGTTTTTAGATGAGGAGCACATAACGGCGAAGATGTTGGTGGACATGTCGCCGGCTTAGGGCGGCACGTAGGGCGGCGGCTTCCTGTAGGTGGGCGTGGCCTTGGGGCGCGGGGGGGTGCGGGAGGCGGCGAAGGGCGGCGGCGGGCGGTAGGGCGCGTCGTCGGCGCCGCCGCGGTAGTCGGGCGCGGGCGGCAGCAGCGGCGGCTTCTCCTCGCGCATGATCACCGGGCTCTTGTGCACGGGCTCGGCGTCGCCGCGCTCCTCCAGCTCGTCCTGGAAGATCACCGGGATGCCCTTCGACCGGAACGCCTGTCTTTCTTCCTCATCCCCGACGCTCATTTTACCTGTAACATGGACGGTAAAGAGTTTGAGTATCATTCTTAATACAAAAACTTAAAAAAATATTGTTTAATGGCGAACGTACACTCGTCCGCAATTACGCGAGGGAAATACACACGTCTCCATGTATTTTGCGCGGCCATATTTTATTAAAAATACACTGTTAGCGATTGGTATTTACAAAAATAATAATGTAAGAAAGGCAAGCCCGCTGACTTCCTTCTTGGTCGAGGTAGCGTTCCGATTGGGTTGCAGATTTAAGGGAAAAAAAGACCTTTAGAAAGCCTAAATAAAATGAATTATTTGACTTTGAGGTTACCGCATTACTAATCGCCCCGTTATCAAACCAACTAAGCTAGCTAAGCTCAATGCATCTGTTGGAAGTGTTCGTTAGCAATCTTGGGATCGAACCCGATACCCCACGGTTACCAGAGCGGCTCTTCTAACTACGCTATGAACGTATCATACATACGTAAATAGCTCGTTTAACTTCTCACTGGATTTAGCCTAGAATTACTTAGTATATAAAATTGGTGACTGAGGTCGCCACCATCCCTGGTGCCTATTATTATGAAATCTAAGAGCCGAACTCACCAAATCGTGTTTATGATTGTGGAGCTGAATCGATAGTGGGCTAGCGAAACGATCATTGCCCTTATGTGCATTGAACTACTGTTTTGTGACGTTCCGTGCCAGTTTTACAACAATAATATATTCGTGGCACAGAGACAATTTGGACTAGCAATTTTCCAAGCAATTATTTAAACTTTGGTGTACAATAGTTTTGCAAAATTTAAAGCAATACTGTGTTATCATTTGCAGCGTTAAATTATCAATAGGTATCTAGCATTGAAATCCAATACGTGAGAAGCGGATATTTCAAAATCGTGTGAAACACTAAAATTTTTCGAATCTCATTATTCACCTTGTTCAAGCATTGTCACCTCCTACAGAATTAAAACTAAGAGTTAGATTACTTTTTCATTACCTATACATAAAGTACCATGAAATAATAAATGAGTGGTAATGATTAATTACCAATTATAACGATTGTCGTGCTTTGAGAGTTTTAAGTTAGACACCGACTTTTACAAAAGTAGGTTTTACAAAAACCTCGTAGGAAATTGCAAAACAAAGCGAGTTTAGTTATAGAAGAAGCTATTGGGGAATGTCTGGTAGACAACAAGTCCGCTTCAGGTGACTGTAACCCAACCATACATTGCCTTCATATTCAGTGGGGTTAACCCTAAAATCTTAAGAGGAAAACATGTCTCACCGGTCCGCCGCCTCCTATACAGCACGCACGCGATGATCCCGGCTAGTAAAATCATACAAACGATGACAACAGCCGGTATAATGAACGTCACTAAATAACTCTGGTCCGCCGCGTTGCTCGTCTTACTATTCTGCGAGTTAGAGCCGGCATTCGCCGGCGTTATAGTCTTTGGTACTTTGGCGCCCTGTTCAGCGCAAAGACCGAGCGGTATGAGCCTTATGGACATCACTTTAAAGTCTTTATCGAACACTTGATCGACGTTTTCCCTGAGAGCGCTCCCCATGGAACCCCGTTCGTCGGCTATGATCATTTTGCGTAGCTCTTGTATTTCCTTTTTGGGGCATCTGTCCATTGGTAAACTTGTGTTGTACCTGTAAAAAGGGTTTATATATGAGTATTTTGAAATGATAAATAAACTATGCAACAATTACTTCGATTCTAAATGATGATATTTAAAATCTCCGGCCGAATCTTCGAGTATTGTGGCGTGTATATGTAGAGAGTGAAAAATACCATAGGGATAAGCAGATATTACTGATTGCCACATGATACGATCAAGACACCTCTTTCGGTTAATATTATCTATTATTCATAAATAAGGCCACTTTCACAGACAAAGTACCTCTTTCGGGTTTGACAGAAGAAAATCTTACCGAATTATCTCACCTTAATGGTGCATGAGAGTTTTATTTTAGGAAATGAAATCTTGCGGTGCTAACGAAAATGGCCTAATATCTACAATGAACAGCTTTATCAGTTCGCATGTCTTTTGAAGGGCTCACCATATAATAGTGGTTGGATTGTCAGTGATGCTCTGTATCCTAATATTGTCGGTCTCCTTCTTCCCGAACAGTGCTGCGAGTTTCTCGACCACTTTCCGCTTGTTGTTCGCGACGTACGCGAGCATCGGGAACGGGTACTCCATGGTCATCTGGAACTCCACCGTGGGCTGGATGGACGGAGCTTTAACCACTTCCACTATGAGGCTGTCGTAAGCGCTCTTTTTGCTCGAGTCTTCGGCGATCTGTAATAACGAGATTGGGTATGTTAAATGGTATGTTAAACATTATTTTTTTACTAAATAAGAACTTATTTGATTGCAAAAGATGTTGTAGTTTTTTTATATTAATGGCCTCTTTCCATTGGGTCAGGCCCAATGTGATTCTGCAAATGTCGACGTAGTTGAGGAGACACGATGAAGATTAATGAATATTCTTCTTCTTTCTTAAAAAATATGGTCCACCCAAGTTAATAGGTATTTCGCCAGTATCAAGTAATAAATAGCAATAACAAACACAATTAATAACAGTACTATACAAAAATGTGACCATCCACTTTGGCAAACCAAAATGGAGCATTTCTACCATTTAAGATATCGTCAAATCAGCACCAAACTAAATTACAAATATCAAAATATATTTATGTCTTTCTCATACATTACAACCTTGACTAGGATGGCAATACTAACTGTCAAAAAAGATTTATACCGTCAGATTTTTTTAAGTTAACTACAACATCGCTGTTGATTTTGGATTTCCAAAATGGATGGTCACAATTTGTATTGTATTGTTATTAATTGTGTTTGTTATTGCTATTAATTACTCGACATTGGCAGAATATAAATACAAATATATATATATATATATATAATAAAATAAAAATAGACTAGCTGAGCCCGCGACTTTGTCCGCGTGGAATTTAACTTAACAAAAAAGCCCGCTCCCGCTTTCTGAACCCGCGCGTCAGGACCCGCGGTTTTTTTTTGTTTCTAAAATAAAAGTAGCCTAAGTTACTGCTTATAACATCAGCTATCTACCAGTGAAAGTCCCGTCAAAATCGGTCCAGCCGTTTCGGAGATACTCTTTGAGCTCATGTGTTTTTATTTTTTTACGCGAAACCCTAATTGTTTTTCTAAATTTAAAGTAGCCTAAGTTACTCCTTAAAACATCAGCTATCTGCCAGTGAAAGTCCCGTGGAAATCGGTCCAGCCGTTTCGGAGATTACCCGGAACAAACACACAGACAGACAGACAGACAGACAAACAATTTTTAAATCTCGTTTTTGCTATAGGTGTCGTATGTACTTTCATGTGCATTTAGTGAAAAGGTGTTATTTTGATATTACAAACAGACACTCCAATTTTATTTATTTGTATAGATGCATTTCGATTGGACTCACCAGTTGGTAGGAAACGCTGCCCTCGTCAGTGGGGGAGGGCAGGCCGTAGAACTCCTGGTTCTTGGCGTCGAACTGCAGCCAGTGGCCGGCCGGCAGCTCGCTGCGGTCGCTGTACCGCAGCGACAGCGCCAGGTTGCGCGTGCCGCCGTCTTCAGGGTCAAAGAACGTGTCCTGGGGGAATACAACGGTGATATATATACTGACATCAATTCCATAGTTGATTGGGAAACAAATTATTTGAGTGCATTATAAATCTACTGATCATAAAGTTATTTGGTTAATTTTTGAGGATCAATATTACTAAATTCTTGTGCCATGCCCTCGGTGGGGAAGGGAGGGAGATGGGGTCCTGGGTTTCCGGCTCTCTCACTCATCGTACGAAATGCAGCTACAATAAATAAATATCGCCAGACACACCAACTGTATAGTCCCAAACTAAGCAACGCTTGTACTATAGGTACCATACAATGGACTGGAGGCAATCTCGGTGACACCCAGACCTGGGCAGATTACGAAAAGGCCATTTCCGATACACAAATATAACAAAATGTAAAACGACAAGCCCGCTGAGTTTCTTGCCGGATCTTCTCAGTCGAGGTCGCGTTCAGATTCGGTTGTAGATATAAGAAAAAAATGTAAAATGGACAATTTGTAAGTGCTCCCGTGCCCCCTACTAGTGCCTAAACAAAACAAACACTTCGAGTTGGACTGACCTCGGGCACCTTGTAGACGAGCAGGCTGCCGACGGTGGCGGTGAGATGGTCGACCTGGTTGCGCGTGACGGGCGGGTAGGTGTCGCGCGCGCGCGCCCCGGCCGGCGCGCAGCGGCCCGCGCCGCGCCCCGCCACCGCCGCCGCGCGCAGCTCCGGCTGCATGGCGCGCACCAGCGCCGCCGACGGAGCCCCGGCGCCGCTCTCGGACTCCATTATCTGATAAGATAAGATATAGTACATTGTTACACAAGGGGTGAAAGTGACTTATTTAGTCCTGAGACGGGGTTCGAGGGACAAAATAAGTCTTTCACCTGAGGTAAACACTGTGCTTTTCATTACGAATACAAGGAAAGTAAAAACAAAAACAGGAATTAGCTAAAGAACAATACTCTACAACTCGAAAAAACAAATGAAGATCGGATTGCCGCCTATTTTAAAAGCCTAAAGTAAAAGTAGCAGTGAAAGTAGCAGTAAAAGTAGCAGTGAAAGTAGCAGTAAAAGTAAAAGTAGCAGTAGAATTAGAATTAGAAGTAGGCCGGCCTGGTTTAATAGAAATGTATTACTTTATTTTTTAATAATTTGACAGCTGTCAGTTGAAAGCGATTCTCCCGGGCCGGAAAAGTGTTACTTTCAACCCGCTCCTCAGGCAACTTCAGACCTACTTTCAGAGTATGAGAAATGAAAAATTAATTTGCTCAAACATGAGTGTACATACAAATGCATGCAAGATGTTATAAATGAGATGTTCTATTTATGTTTGCCATGAAAATGGCATTGAAAATATTGAAAGTATTAAAGGCTAACTCTGGACGAACGAACATCCCCACATTAATCATGTATCTCGTGTCCGAGATAAAATAAATCTTGTATTACTGCGTATCATTTAATCGACCTTCTACCAGCGTGCCGTCGCGAAAGATTTTTAACAAGCTTCATCCAAAAAATTGCATTGTAAAAAAATTGATCAGGATTGATGATTTATTTTCCAGGGTTAGCTATCAATACGAGATCGATGACTCAACTGCGCACTTGACCTGTTTCTTCCGACACTTATCGACATAATATATACAGGGTGAATTTTCAAGTGGGCATGGAAGGCCAAACTCTAAACTATGAGGAAAAACAAAATAAAATCTACATCATTCATTTAAAAAAAAACAATAATTCTTGCCAGTAATCGATCCCATTGATTTGTAAAAAAAAACACAATTTTATTACCACAGTCTAGTGTCGCTAATAAGCATTAAATTCTGAGTAGTAATGACGAATTAATATAAAGACCTAATTTTTGACTACTTTGACTTATTACTATACAATAACATGGAATTTGGTATAAAATCGATATCAAGAAGAAAAGCTAGTCAAAAATTTATAAAATGAAATTAGTCTAACCTTCATTAGCCTGTTGATATCATCCATGGGGCACGCCGGATCCTTTGGCAGCATGTCATTAGTCCACACAAACTCGTACATGTCACCGTTCTGTGTCGTATTCAACACCGTCAGATGGTCCATGTCCGTGTCCCTGAAGAGGTTCACGATCCCTTCCAACGCTCTGATCTGCCAATCGATGGCGTTGGTGTATTCCTTCATGAGTTTGAACTGCATCACGAACTGGTGGTTGATGGTTCGGCCGCTCTTGTGTTGCTGCACGGTGATGTCGAGGGGTCCGCGCGCCGCGAGACCTTCGCTGTCCTGAGCTTCCACGATGAAGTTCCAGCGAGACACCTGGGCTTCCAGCGGCCTTTAGGAAGATAGGTACGCTTGTTATTTTCTAGTGTAATTAAATAAATATCGCCAGACTGACACACCAACTGTATAGTCCAAAAAAAGCAAAGATTGTGCTATGGGTACCATACAATGGACTGGGGGCGATATCAGTGACACCCAGCCTTAAAAAAAATACGAAAAGGCCATTTCCGAAATTGCCCCGGCGGGAATCGAACCCGCATCCACCTGGTGCAGTGAGCCAAGCACCCTACGCTCAAACCACTGCGACAAGCGGTCCCATAGTATAAGCGTTGCTTAGTTTGGGACCATACAGTTGGTGTGTTTATCTTGCGATATTTTTTATTTTATTTTTATATTTTATTGCAACAAGTTAAATAGGCGAATAGCCTCAGGCCTTAGGGCGTCAATAGCCTTGTGGTTAGAGGGGCCGCCCTCGTAGCTGAGAGGTTGCGGGTTCGATCCCTTTCTGGTCATTAAACTATTGACGTGAGCCCACTCCTAACACAAGCATTGGCTTAGCTGGAGGGGCTATCGGGAATACTAGTATGATAAACTCACATTGCAATTTAAAAAAGAACAAAAAAGTAATACTCACAAGCCATAGAGCTCTCGCGCGGACGGTATGAACTGTATCCATGAGTCCTTGCCGAGCGGCTGGCTGTCCGAGTCGTACATTGAAAACGTGAGATTGCTGCCATCTTCAGGGTCGAAGAACATGTCCGCTGGCACTATGTACCTGAAATAGAATATACAGTATCAAAATGAAATACTCTCGGTAATTTGGACGTTTGACATATCAAGCTATACATTTCCAGTATAAACTGATCTCGCATTTTATATGATTTTAGTACAATGAGAGACCTCTCAGCCTTACATTTCCAGTATAAGCTGAGCAGCTTATAATAGAAATATATAGCTTAATATGTAGCCGTGTGTACGTACTGATCGCATTTGCTCATTTAAATTTAAAAACGTTAAAGAGCCGACATAGGGAACATTTTTATCATCAAAAATCTAACCATGAATAGCAAAAACGCGTATTAAAATTTTCATTGAACACATAGCAGATATTATACCTAATTATTTAGAAAAACAACAACAAATTTATTTAAGAGACACGAAAAATCACGTTTCACCACTTTTGTTCCAAAAGCCAACCGACACGCACATTTATAAACATATAATGGTTAATAAATTGACCAACAATACACATTATAATTCAAAGGAAGACACATTTTGGACCTTAAAACAAAAATAATAACATCACTTTTCCACTATTCGACAAAATAAAGTCTAATAATAAGTTGGTAAGTAATATACCTGAAGGCCTTGCCAGCAACGGTGGCGAGTTTCTTCATGTGGTGTTTGAGCGTCGGCGGCTGGTTGGCGGGCACGGGATACGTCACGAAGTAAGTCTCCGTCGTTTGACCGGTGATTGCGTTACTATCCACCGGGATGGTCTCCTGGTAACATGAGCAATACACCGTCAGGCTGGTATTACCGAGGGATAGGCGCAGGTGGACTGCAGTGCCAATGCTATTATAATCACAACGTATTAGGAGCCACCTGCCACCTGCCTTGTTTTCTGATAATTTGAAGTTTATACATTACATAATATAATACAGAAATAGTGAAAATTTTAAATACAGAAATCATAATAACGGAATGTTTGCTTTCATTATTTCGTATTTAATAGGTATTTAATTATCTTGGGGTTATAGTTTGCGCGTCGCCAGCTGGGCTCATTGCAGCCAGTGGTCGCGCGTTCAATTCTTGTCAAGGTAAAATTCGAAAATGGAAATGTATAATGTTTGAAACACTGTATAGTATACAGTGAAGAACTAGATTTTTTTTACAATGTTTAGTATAGAAAGATAAGTATTGATCCCAATTTACAAAACGGATTGATTCACCGAAGAGATCATAGAAGACTTTATTACAATCATAATGTACAATGTAAATGTATGTACAATAGGACACCTTGAAGAAAAAATATAAACCAATTAATAATTTTGAGAAAGTCACTGTTAGATGAAAAAATAACCCAAAACAGCCAATTAATAAAGTCCAATTCTGCACAAATTTTGAATATCGTTAGTAAATGAACGCTACAAACGGCACAGTGTACTAAACAAAACACATTTTAGAATCATCATCACCACATTGAGACAGTATCACAACACAGCAATTACGATTCTAAACACAGTGTTAGAAGAATTTGCTACTGTACTTACATTCCTTTAGCACCAAATATCAATATAATCCCATAAAAAGTCCCATAAACGCAGCGCTGGTAGAATTTAGTTCCGTATTTTTCCGCACGACTTCATACGTGGTTCATTATTGCGTATTAAAGGCGAGGGTTCTTCAATAGTGACTACTACAGCCACCCGTGGTTTAAACAATTTCTTATATTTTAGTACATTAAAGAAAATTACAAACAAAGATCTAAATCGTACTTTCAGAAGTATTTCGACAAGATTATATTATTATTTTTAGCATGACAACCGAAAATGATTCCAAAATAAGTAGGATGTGTCTTCATCCTGAACGATGTGCACCGTATTTTGCGTGGCAGGGAACCCTCGCCTTGATACAATCCCACTACAGACCTGTTTAGTGACCTCCTGCAGTGTAGTCTCAGGCGTGGGCGATGTCGTTGGCAACGGCGTCGTTGATGACGTCACCACGATCGGTGCTTGCGTCGTCGTTGTCGTCGTCGTCGTCGTAGTCGTCGTGGTTGTAGTAGACGACGTAGACGATGACGTGGACGGTAACGGCACCGGCTCTGTCGGCGTCTCCGATGAAGGAGACGGCGATGGTGACGTCACGGGCGTCGCGTTCGTCGACGATATCGGCGGGAGTTCGTTCGATGCGCGTATAACTACCGTTTGCTGAAAGTGCCATGCGGACGCTCACACGATGTGAAGTGAAAATTAGACGTTAAGACAACGAGAATAGAGTCGGTATTTGTATGTGCAAAGATTATAATAATTATGTACAGTTTGGATAGTATAAAAGTTAGAAATGGTTAAGAATAGTGTATTTATACACTTGAATATAGCACCAGTTTTTTATTCACGAGACCAAATAGGTCTTAGGTTTTTTAAACGGTAGTTACACACTTTTTTAAAGTTAAAATTCAATCCCGTATAAATTAAATTCTATCGTTGTCTTAACGTCCACAGATTAGTGAATTACATATTTACAAAGTTATTCCTCTAAGATGGGCCATGAATCACAGTGAGTCCCTTACTATTCTACCCATGTTAGGTAAAATCAACTCCACACAGATTAGTTAAAGTTTCAAGTGAGTTAGGTGACAGAGACATATATTGAAGATATAATACCATTTCGGGTTCACTAGGAGTTGTTTCTTCGACGACTGGTTCAACGCCGAAGCTTCTAGGGCTGACGGGTAGGGAGGGCGCCAGTGAAATATTGAAGGTATTGGTTTCTGAAGGCGCCGCCGATATCGGTCTGATGTCCACTTTGTGTTCCTGTTGGAAAACCAAAAAAGGTTTTAACTAAAGTGCTAACTCGCAGTCATTAAAATATGACACTGCACATATAGCGTCAAGTATCAACATAATATAATACAATTATAACACAAATAATACTGGGTGTAAGGGGCATCGTAATGAAAACTGATACCATAGATTCAACTCATTATACTGGACTCCCGAAAGTTGGATTTTTCCGTCGATATTGTCATGTGCTCAAACTGTTCAGCATTTTTAAATTGATTTCAGCATGGAATAATTATACAGATCTTTCTCAATTGTTTGACATAAATAAATCAATAATTATTATTTTAGACATAAACTGCAATGTAAAGTGAGATTCAATACGCTCGGGCGCGCATTTCAAGCTAAAATCAATTTAAACTGCTGAAAAATTGTAGCATGTTTCATTAAAATATCGACGACAAATTCCAACTCTCAGGAGTCCCATAATCATGAGTTAAATCCACGGGTCAGATATCGTTACACGCTGTGTATGTATTGAGAAAATAATGTGCGAGTTAGTCACTCGGTCGGTTTGTGACTTGTTTTAAATTGTGACATATGAAATACTTTTACTATGGTTTGCGATAACTTAATAAATATTGTCTGTTTTATGGAAATTTAAGTAGCTACCTAATGTACAAAGTGAGTTTCCTCTGTATGTGTAAATTTTAGACACAAATAAGAAATTAACATTCAATACATGCTAAATATGGAGAATTTCCTTTTCTAATAACTAGCATTATTACTACCTACGAGTTGAAAAAATCAAACCAACACGCATAATTCTTCAGATATACCTTCTAACTACTAAAAGATAAAAATTGAGTTCAACAGAAACTGGCATTGTTTACACAATTACGGTAGATTATAAGTTACATAACAATAAATACTTAACGATATACAAATTATAATAAGTAAATAAGATACATTTCGGATTCAGGTTGTTAGCGATTGAATGTTAACAAAATGGGTACATGCTTAAACATTAAGTTTAAATTGTAGGTATTTTCTTTTAAATCTGGCTAGTCTAAGGCCGCTACACACCGAAGCCGCAGTCGTCTACGGTTCAAGACGTTATTCTAACGCCCGTATTCACAAACATTACTATCAGGTCTCACAGTGCGCTCGAACGCAGAGCCCATTGAAGAATCACAAACTTTCTATAGAGTTGGTACCTTACTTAGAAGAGAATTGTTTGTGAATGCGGACGTAAGTCATCACGGTCTTAACATCGTGTTACGTTTTAATAATTAAATGCTCAACATAGACTACAATACATGATATCACACAGCTGCAAACATAGCTCCATGCGACAGCACAACACACATGCAATGACATGAAGCACGAGAGCGGGTTACGACAAACCTCCGTGGTATACGTGTTTGTCGTCGACTCGGGAGTGGTATCTTCAGTCGGCGCGGTCGGCGATTCTTCGCTGGTCGGCGGGGGCGGCCGGGGGGAGGTGGCGGGGGGCGGGGGTTCAGTCGGGGAGGGGGTGGGGGGGTCCGGGGCCGGCGTGGCGACGGTCTCGGTCTGTAACGTGTCGGTAGCGGTGTGTGCGGGGGGCGCGGGGGCGGCGGGGGGCGCGGGGGCGGCGGGGGGCGCGGGGTCGCCGTGGTGGTGGCGGTGCGGGTGCGGGGCCTGCGCGCGAGCGCCGCGACACACACTAGGTTAGTACTGCCACCCTTGTTAACCCTAGCGAGCGCTGTCTGTGGTTATTCAGGACTCGGATATCAGATGACGCGCTTTTGTAAACAAAATAAAAATAGTACGGAAGTAAGTCATAAATTACTAAGAAATATAGGGCATGACTTCATTAAACTTTAGATTTTAGGAATGTGAGCCATTCATAAAATAATATTAAAAAACTCAGTGATTGAGGAATAAACGTTAAATAAAATAGAAGAGAGTGGGTACAGAACAAAACAAAATATTCATGAATTATATAAATGGCAAAGCGCGCCATATAATTTCTAAATCCTTGTGTAGTAACAAAAATAGGCATTGCTGATACTGACGTATTGTGCCACAGTTAGTAATTATATACAGAAACGCAAAAAGCGACGAATCCCAGAAGCGTTACGTTATTTATAACCACACACAAAGCTCATGTTCGTGTTGTTTTAATCCTAATTTATAACCTTAAATTATAAAAATCATTATGTGAATGATGAATTTTGAATCATGAATGGAATGGTAGGTAACGGCGTATATGGCTGGATGTTTTAGGCGAAGAGGCGATAGACGGTGTCTGCTTAAAACTCAGGTGAACTTGAAGAATATAATCATTCATTCAACATTCCATGCCATACGTGGGTCTCAGTACGAATGCTATGATAATGAGGTGACATTTAAGTGCAAGATAATGCATTCCGTATTTGTGGGATGACTAGAAAATCATGTTCATTGGATAATAGGAAGCATACAAAGAAACTCTTCCCTTGAATACTAACTAATAAAAATTTTTTTCAATTGGTTTTTATCCACTTTTGAAATCAAAAAACAATGTAACATTTTCCAATGAACATGTATGATGCATTTATTCTAAGTAACAAAATGAGTGTCACTTTGAAAGGATGACTCTTTGATAAATATGATTCATGATACCTAATTTATTCGTAATTCAATTGATGCTGTCACCTTGTCCGTAAGCAAAATGTCTAAGCAACTAAGTGCATTGAACGAATAACTTTTATTCATTGTTATGTTAACCCCGTTCTACCCATTAGCAATTCATATTTTAGTTACTAGCTATTAATATTAATAAGTGTACCTACTTCAAAAGTTTAATATTATACAGACGTGTATTGTTAAAATTTTTCCCCATTATATTATTAGCATACATTTTCACATGGATACCAAAAGGTTTTGTGTATCTCGTACTTTGATCTTGTATGATATAACATGAGATGTGATTATCACACTAAATAACCATGTTTGTGCTCATCTGATTCGTGCTCTGTTAATAAGTCTTAGTTCATACATTTAAAGCTTGTATGTATAGTAACATTGATTAGACAACGAATTACGATAGGTCCTTTTTTTAATGTTATGACATCACGATGTTGGACCCGTAACGCACACAACACACATTGTTGGGTCCACAACACATATTGTTGGGTACACAACACACGCTGTTGGGTCCACAACACACTTTTTTGGGTCCACAACACATGTTGTTGAGTCCACAACACACGGCAACTCACCTTCTCTGGCACGATGCCGATGTCGTTGTTAGGGAACCCGTCCTCGTCGTCATTAGTGTCGTCGTAGCCGCTGTAGTCGGCATCAGCGTCGGCGTCGTCGTCCTCGCCGTCGTACTCCTCGTCGTACATGTTGTTGCCAGAGCCCTCTAGTGGTGGCGACTGGACAGAATTTAATATTTGAAGAAAGAGCACTGCAGAGTTATTGCTAATACACTAATAAGTATCAATCTTGTAGGAGTGCATTATTAATAAATAAACAACAACTCTTTTCACTTTCTTTTTATTTATTTATTTACTAGCTGTGCCCCGCGACTTCATCCGCGTAGTATAGGATTATTGGGTTAAAAAGTATCCTATATGTTAATCCCGGTTATAATCTATCTGTGTTCCAAATTTCATCCAAATCCGTTCAGTAGTTTTTGCGTGAAGGAGTAACAAACATACATACATACATACATACATACATACATACATACATACATCCACACTCACAAACTTTCGCATTTATAATATTAGTAGGATTTAGACACCCAACAAGTCATTGGCCGATAAAATTATAAGTACAATACAAGTATAATGTGCCTTACCAACGTGCCGACTGACTTTTACGCAAAAATACATTAAAGATTGCGTTGTTTTATTCAACACATTTCAATTCTTTACGCCCTCACTAATATCGCGACAAGGATTTGATTGAATTTAAATATTTTTAGTTTTGATTTAGGTCTGATGAATGATTAAAGTCGTCATTCATGATGTTAGTCGTATAGTCTAGAGAGGCTCTTAGCGTTTACAATAACCCTGTATAGGTAGTGTATTTTTCGTTAGGACGGATTTAATAAACAATCTTGGCATGGTTTTTTAATTTTTGATTTTTCTCTCATTATCTGGTTAAAATATATGTATAATTACTTGTTTCTCAAATGGTATTGGGTTAAAAAATGTTAATACTTATATTACATCATTATTAGAATGTATTTGATAATTTTGAAGGTCGAATAACATTAAAAATACATGCTAAGATTGTTTACTACATCGACATTGTCGACGAATCTTGAGGAAAAATACACTATACTAGGTGAAACAAAAAGGGTATACTTTTTCTTTGCAACTTTACTCTGTATATCTAAAACTATCGGCTTTGTGGGACAGTTGAAGTACTAAAGGTTTTGTAGACTTATGAAATCTGTCAACAGCCGTATCCCTATAAACCTTTTGTTTTCCAAGTTTCCTACAAAGCTGATAGTTTTATAATTATAAAGTTAAGTTTTTTTAAAAACAGTATACCCTTTCTGTTTCAGCCTGTAGGTGTAGGTAAGGTATGCTGGTGGGCGTGGGGGCAGGTACCTGTCTCTTGACGCGCGGCGCGCGCGGCGCGGGCGGCAGCGCCAGCAGGCGCCAGCCGAGCGGCGGCAGGCGCAGCACGTGCGCCAGCGAGCCGTCGCGCGCCTGCTCGCGCAGCCCCGCCACCAGCGCGCGGTGCCGCGCCCACACCGCGCTGCCGCACCCCGCCTGCGGATCACACAGTGCCGCCGTTAGGGGGGATCTCCTGCCTCCCGTGCTGTGTACTCTCAATTAAAACATACACCTTTTGCAGTAACGGTATCTCTTATTTTCTGTTTCTTGATAGCTACTCCGCTGAAGTTAAACTCACGTTTAAGTAGATAGCGGTGGTAGCGTCAGCGTGCTTGCGTTGTGCAGACCCTGGCCCGCTGAGGATAGTGGCCGCGTGAGGCGAGGATTTGTATGGCTCCATCCAGAATTCATCCTGAAAAAAGGACGTTTTCATCGTACTTTCATCAATGTAAGCAGCTAGTGTTGCTTAAAAAATTGGGTGTTCATGTGGAGCAGTTTACAAAACAGCAAACTTTATGGGCGTACCGAGAGGGGGGAGGCACTAGTCCCGTCCATACATTTAGAAGTTTCAGTGAAAATTTCTAAAAGGTCTTTGGTCCCGCCACACTCTCCCACCACTGTTGTAAGCGATGATTGACAGTGGTGCCCAATGATGACGCGGTTTGATCCTCGGCGAGTCCCGGGGAAAAGCTAAATGGTCTTAGAACCCGCACGAATTGAATAAAGCGATACTTACGCCATCTAGCGCCATGAAGCTGGCGAGCTGCATGAGCGCGCGTGTCCGCTGCCTCGGCGAGATCTTGTGGAAGGCGCCGTCCACCAGTATCACCAGGACCAGTCGGCTCTCGTCACCGACGCACGAACCATACTTGGATTGTGGTTTATCGTGCGCTTTCTTCACCTACAAACAAAATAAACGTTTTTTTTTTGTAATTAACGCACAACTCTCCCTGAGACAGGTCAAGAACGGGAATGTCGACACGTTCGTGCTACTTTCAAGAAATTGTTATTAAAGTATTTGCTGAGAATCATTGTCGTGTTTTGAGAAAAACTCAGCGGTCATTCACATGAAGGAGACGACACACCTTTCTGTTTATACATTTTGACAGATAAAGGCAGAGTTTTACATCTGGATAGGTACAGTAAACTGCAGAAAAATTATCGGTGCCATGTTTGCAGTATGTACTTATGTATGACCGATAACAAAACGCCAGTAGGTATGTAGGTTAATAGGTTTACTAGATGGAAACTGGTACGTACAGAATTAATCAGGTGTTAATGTAATATTAATGATAATTAGTAAATATCATGTTTCGCGCATTTATTTCCCGAAGGCTTACTTAGTTCACAGGCGTGTACTATTTATTATTTAAAAAATTAATCTCGGGGAGGGGGGAAGTTCTTCACAGTTGGCGTAAACTTTCCGATGTCGGAAAAGACAGCTTCAATCCTTCTTTTACAAATTAATTAGAAGAATGATGGAAGCTGTCGTTTATAGCGGGATCACTGGGTTTAAAACATTGTCCGCTATGTCTATGGTTTCTTAAATGAATTTAATTAAAAACGAAATATACGTTATCTGGGCATTTACATCTATCCAGCGGTAATGATATAATCTTATAATACATTAGATCCAAGACAGCCAGTTACAGTTCCACCTTAGCAAGGAAGCGCGCGAACGGCCGTGACCCAGTTACGGCAGGACCGAAAGCTTGTTTCGCCCGAAATGTTGGCTCGTAAAACGTACGCGAGGGTCGCGAGCCTACGATCTCATTGAACATGCAAGAGTCCGGGGGAACCAGGAGGGATCCGCCCGGCAATCTTGGACGCCATTTATGAAAATTAATACCCAATACCAGGCGAACTTGTGAAATCTTTGGCAAGCTACAAAACAATTTGTTCATAAATTGTCCCACAAAGCAGATTATTTTTGAATTTACTACAAAAAATAATAGTACCTATACCATTTCTGTTTTATTATATTTATAAGTCCTTCTACTCCTACTACGTATTTCAGATGAAAATAAAATAACGGTATGATTGTTTCATGTCGAATCATATATTTCAAGATCCTAGTACACCTTACGATTACTACCAGTGAAATGATGTTCATTGTAATTTTAAATTTGCAATAATACACTCTTTCCACCTTATTAATAAACGTGGATTGGCGGTTGTATAGAAAAACCATGAGTCTTTTTTCGAATGTCTAATTACTTATGACAGCAAGATATAGATCGATGTGTAACTGTTTGCCGCTAATCCACGTTTATTAATACTAGTTAGTATGACGTCATAACTGCGGAAAAGAAATGGTGATTTCATACAAAAAAAATACTAAATACAATATTTGTCATCAACCAATCCGATTGGCCGAGGCGATATAAAGTTTGGGGTAATACGGTAGGTATTTGTCTACGAATAAAATTTGCGTTGGCCGCCCGCACCCTCTGCTCCGTTAATGTAATGTCAATATAACATAATTGAATGACCGTGGATATTGCCCAATTGCCGCTATATTAAGCCCTGCCCTGCGCATGGTCAAGCTACATACTTACCTATTTTAGTCCGGCAATTTCTAAACCACACGTGGCTTGACAAACCAAAGCCAAATTGACTTGAACTTAAAGTTTTGGCTTGAAACTTCTCAACGTGTTCGAACAAATAAATTATTTTTTAACAATACATTTATCGTATACATCAACAATAAGTGAACATAAATTGTGTACCACAATACTATACGAACAATCAGTGTGACCACCAAAGAATCTTTCATAATATGTGTGTGACCACTAATTTTTACGAGTTCTATATGTGTCGTCAACAAATAAGACGGATGATTTATGGGCTGGAGTTAACAATCGATAACGCAACATTGTTTTAACTGAACACGCTGCTCCTACAGTGGGTGGACATAATGGCATTCTGGGAAGAAAGCTCTATGACGCGTACGACATTTTTTATAACTGCAGTTTAGTATAGACAATAGTATTTCCGGTCATATCCTCAGTTAACAGAAGACAATGGTCAACAAATAAATTGTACGAGTATTGTATTGAAAAATGTATAGTTATTGTCATTATAAAACTTAGATTTCGCATGAGTACGACTACTAGGTTCGGAAGTCAGAACTGATTGATATCAAAGTCAATTCAACCATAAATCCAATATCAATTGGAGTCTCTAGATCTATTTTATAGGTTGGTATTTTTTGCGGTAGTTTTGTTTCTTTCTTCCGCGTCCATGACTAGAAATCTTGGCATACGTGTAATGGAGCGGGGATAAATATCAAAATCGCGTGGCACCAATATGTTAGATCCACAACGCCATAGTAAACTGACCTCTATAGTGAAGGAGTCAGTGGCGGTGAGGCCGTGCGTGGTGCCGTGCGCGGTGACTGTGAAGGTGTGCGCGCCGAGGTCCTGCTTCTGCGGCACGCCGCTGATCAGGCCGTGTCTGGAGTCCACGGCCAGCCAGCTCGGCATCCGGCGACCGTCCTCGCTTCGAACCTTTCAAAAGGTATGATGATTAAGTAAGCTTCTCTTATTATAGATGCCCTAAGAAACAGGGAATGTTAAAATCAACTTAAACCATGATATTATAAGGGGTGTTTTGGCGGGCAGTCTGTAGCTGCGTTAGAAAAATATTTTTGAAAATTAATTAATAGAAGCTGTTTGCCACACTCCCTTTCAGTAATTCAAGGCTACGGCTACGGATGAATGAATAAATTTATCGAAAAAGTGGAAACCAAAACTCAAGTCTTCTTCTAAATTATGTCCATCCTGAGGGCAGCTGATCGTGGTGGTTAGTAGCCTGGTAGGTGATCACCATCTAACAAATTCTAGTGCCAATAAAGGAGTATTTTGCCACGTCCCATTAGCAGTATTACAATTTGTAACAAAGAGAACATCAACTTTACAGAATCATCTCAACAAAGCTTCAATTAAAGTTCACTGACCTTATAAGCTAAAACTTTTCCCGAAAAAGCTTCTTTAGGTATTTCCATTCGGAACAAGTGTCCCACGTAGGCCGATGTGTCGGGCACGCCCCATAACCTTCTTAGGGCATTTTTTGATATTTCAGAATGGTTTGCTGTCAACTCAACCTGTAACCATAGATAAATAAGATAAAGAATAATTCCATCATCGTGGTTTAGATGATTACATGTAATCTATACAGTAAGTGTGGTGAGACGTCTACTCTTGGCCAGTCCTCTAAAGACTTCCACTTTTCAGGGTCCTTCGTCACATCGCTCATGGCATTCTTGCCTCGAGTGGGCTCATATCAATATTTATCCAGAATGGGGATAGAAAACGGAACCTCTTCATAACGAGGCTTCTATATCCGCTCTTTCAGATCTAATAAATATTATTGCAGTATTCAGTAGAAAATAAATATAGTGTTAAACACTAAGCCAGAATAGTTGACTTTTTCTTTAAACAGAGTTATTAACATTTTAGCTCGCTAGAAAAACGCTTACCCAACCACCAACCCTAGTTATCACAATCCACATTATATATCCTGTTTTCCAAGGCATATACTATCTATATTATGTTATGTATAAATAATGTCCTGGCAGACTAATAAATCATACGGCTCAAAGCGCCATAGCCGCGAACGTGAAATTAGGACATTAACCTTTTGTGACTTTATACCAAGGGAGGATAACGAATAAAATATCAAATGAAATAGTATCGAAGTACTATGCGACTAATACACTATCTAAAAAGTCATAGTCATAGCCATAGTCATCAAGAAACGATTATATGTAGACAAGAGGACTTCCTCAAAGTAGACTTTATGTAGGGTGCGGCATACTTTGTTTCAGTTTTCAACTATGTGTGAAAAGAGATTCAAGTTCCTCAGGAAGAAAATTAATCTCTCGGGAGCATCGCTTATAAGATTTCATTACATTTGAGGCGGCCGTTACAACACTCCCTCTCTAAAAATATCCCAAAACACTGGGGATTAAAACCACTTAGATTTTACGAGCGTATAAAATAAGCTGTGTAAGGACCGTGTACAAACATGCCGCATATTATGGATAACTCTTCCTTCCTAGTAATACCACCACGTTCCTTAATTATCCGGTAAGGAAGTAGACTCTAGAAATGTGGATATTGTCGGTGACGTCACTCATTGATATTCTAAAACAATACATTACTTTGCGTACGATTTGAGGAAGTTGCCAGTTGCCACACAGTGCAGTGACCTCAACCATGTGGATCGTAGATAACGAGGAGGAAATACTACATTTCTTCCCACGTACCTATGTCGTAAGATTTTTATGAATGAAATACTGAACATTACGAGTAGAGTATTTGAGTGGATTAATATGAATGAGAGTGCAGGCTTAAGTATATATTTTAGAAGACTGCACATACCTACTGCACAGAGGCTATAAAAATCGTAGACAAATATAAAGCTGTCACAAAAAATAGCTCCCCATCATTGGGATTTGGGTTTAATCTCGTACGTAACAATCAGTACATCATTTACGGCTAGTCACTTCTTTGACATGGAATCCATAAAGTTGTTATACTGGTAATTATTCATTTGAAAGCCGATTTAATTACTTATTCCACAGTGCATACGGGTCACCCTCTAATGAAAATAAAAATCTAAACTATCATTCTCATACAACGAAAACTTCATCATTTTTTCTAATATTTCTGAATGGCATACAGCGAACCGGCTGCTTAAGATGTCACTCATAGGGCTGTGCCTCAATCATACCGCTCTGTGGTGTAGGTACTGATCTGGAAATCGCAGACGTCACTCGTAGGGCTATGCCTCAATCATACCGCAGTGTGGTTTAGATACTGACCTGGAATTCTTCACTATTGTCAAACGCGAAGTCGTCATCGTGCCGGGTCAGCGCGAGAGGACAAAGCATGAGCAGCGCGCACGCTATGTATCGCGCGCGCCCCATGTCGCCGGCACTGGCACCCCACCCCAACTGTGGCGTTCTCATAAACTCATGCTGATCATCTGCAAGAAAATGTTGTAGTTATGAACAATGCACAACATTATTGTGTTGTAGTTGTAAACACGTTTTGTTTGATGGACAAAATTAATTGCTGATAGATCATAATACTCGTAGATCAGCATATTTGCAATAAATTTTATGGATAATAAATGTCAATTAGGTATTGAAGTCGTAATCTATATAATGTTTTGTAGTTTAGCGGAAATAATATACAGAATACAAAATAATTATTACGAGTCATTAGGACAACCAGAACAAAAGGCGCACGCATGCAGCCGGAGCGCTAAACGCTTTGCGGTTAGTTAAAATAATTTTAATTAATTTATTTATCGTCAAACATAACCGACATACCTACCTATTTTAAATGGTACCATTATCCTATTAATATGTACAATAATATTTATTAACCGATACTTTTTATAATATAATCGATTTCCTTTACATTATCAAAACCACGAATTGAATAATGATCCCGTTAGTCATGTCTCGACTTTTGATATGAAAATAATATGTAAACAATTTAAGTAACATACGCCGAGGCGTGTGAAAATAGTTGATGTCATGTTTTAAATATAGAATTTTCGTTAAATATCGCATACAAATGAGAAGGTGGTAAAGTTGAGAGGGGCGGATGAACGGAAATGTGCCGGTACTGTTACACAGTTAAAGGCGCGTGCCGCCGCATAATGATTGGACGCAAATAGAATGGGCTTTGAACGCACCCCGTCTTGCTTAGCAGTTAGCATGCTGTCGCGAAACCACTTCAGGAAACACTTTTATATTCTTTTTAGAATAATACGCCACTTTTACATGAGCGGCAATGTTGCAAAGTTTGCACTTGGCGGCTGCTGGATGCGCGGATTTACGGTGTAACGCAATGTAGTCTGTGTTCACCATAGAGGTGTGACAAGCATGGAGTCCGCGTATTTAATTGAACATTTACCATAATATCCAAAAATGTCCCGATTTACTTTGAAATACGAGGCACTTGTACACAGTCAATACTGTCTTGAAAGGATGATAAAGCCGAGTATGCTATACATTTCTCTTTATATAATAGAAATGTACTCAAAATCTCATAGGACTAGGTCACCAACTGGTCACCACAATAGTAAAATCTCGGGTTCACAGCGTTCAAGACGGTTGTTGCGTTGTATAGATATATCTCTTTTTTCTTAATATGTCTCTGTAGTGTTTGGGTAGTAAAGAATATGACAGTTTTTGACAGTTCAAAAAGATGCGTGTACCATGCATTTCAATTTTAATACCCCTTAGGTGTTATAAATAGAGACTGCCCTTAGTTTGCAATGCATTGTAAAGTATGTACCTAGCCATATGAGCTTCTTTGTGGGGTTCAGCTGGACATCCTAGATCCTCTACTAGTAATAAATGTAAAGGTGTTATTATTTGTTTCTAAATTTGACTGAGCATCACACAAGAACGGGTGAAGGGATTTCAATGAAATCTGGTTCTCAGTTTATAGTCTAGTGACAGGTAGGTACCTATGATGATAATATTTTATTTATAGAAGTTTCATAGACGTAAACAATCAGTGCTGAATAAAAATACTGACGAATAAAGCTTAGTCATACTCGCTAGGCCAGAGGAAGTCGTAATCTGGAAAAAAAATCCACAACTCGAATCCCGTGAGGAAAAACTAAAAACAAACACGAAATTACAAATACTAGCGACTTACGGAAATAGGAAGTATTTTTAACGATAATTAGGGAAATAAACGTCTGCACATTTTTTATGAAAGATAAACAGACTCGTTAAGAATGATTTATGACGATTCTCCAAATTGTGGACATAACTCGGCCACTCCAATTATTATTTTCGAGAAGGGCGCGAAACGCGGAAACATTTTGGAACGAAAACGTGCTTACGAGGCGCACAAGTATTAAACGTGAATGCAATTAACTCAAATAATATGTTTTTTTTAACTCTCAAAACGTTAGACTCGCGAAGAAATGGACTACATTCAACCAAATGGCTTCGACTCCCGAAGAAGGGTATTTTCGTAATTTCAGAGTACCTGGTAATACCCAGCCTAGGATAAACCTTCACAGGTCTGGCCAAGACAGTTCTCTTTAAAACGTTATTTAATACTGACCATTCGATTGATGTGTTGATCTGACTATTTATTGTTCAAACTTTATTAAGATCAGAAACACTTTAAAACATTAAAAGAAACCTTGGCCGCGTGGGATGGTGCCAAGAATGCTGGCTGCATTTCCTCGTTGAATCGATAGGCTGATTTTTTGAACGAGGAAAGAGCCAGCTCTCTTGTCACCTGTGGAGGCAATAATGTTGGGTGTTGGTTCTACAATTAAAAATACTCAAATAAAATTTATCCATGATATCAACAAAGATTTTTCAGCATACGCAAGTTGTGATGTTGAAACTGACTGTAGAAATCTATACGATAAACCTAACGAACATTCGACCGGTTTTTACGGAATGATATTTTTTTTTTACGGAAATCTAGTCGAGAGGAAAACTTTACGGTAATGCTTTAAGATTACGAGATACGCCATATCGGTCAATCAGTTTTTAATCCGTCATCTTTATTCTATAAATACTATAGATAAATAATATTTTTTTTCATTCAGAAGTCCTGTGTATCTAACTGGGAAGTAAAATATAATTTATATGTAAAACCATGCAACAATATCCCAAAAAATAATGGCCGCAAGCATAAACCCAAGGCAGTCTATAAATTGTAACGGCACTATAAAACATTTTCTATGGCTTTGGCGACACGTTGTGACTTTACTGGATGATGTATTAGAAAATAAATAGAAAACGGACTGAGATGGCTCATATGTTAATTGAATGACTTTAAAAATGACATTACTAGTTTTGACCAACGAAAGCAATTAACTTTGTTTAAGCAAGATGAGTAAAACATCCGTGAGGATTCATATAATTTTAGTCCAACTTTATTTAAGTTTCAACACAGTTTTATTGTCATATCGTACGATTATCTCATAGTTTTATAAATAGAACATAGCTGGCTCATTTCTAGGTGAAAAAAAAACAGCATTGCAACTCAGCGTCGATACGCACCCGGTATTGTTGTGGATTTTAAATGCGGACTTTATTTAATACTAGCTGTGCCCGCGACTTCGTCCGCGTGGAATTTAATTGACAAAGTTTCATACAAACTTTCATCCCCTATTTGATAAAATAGGGGATGAGAGGGGATGATTCTACCCCCAAGGGTATCCCCTAGGGTATCTCCCAGAATTAATAAAAATCCTTTCTTAGGATGCCTACGTCATATTATCTACCTGCATGCCAAATTTCAGCCCTATCCGTCCAGTGGTTTGGGCTGTGCGTTGATACGAGTAGATCACTATGTCAGTCAGTCAGTCAGTCGCCTAAGAGTTATATATATATATAGTTTTTTTTTTCATGAAGTATACTTTTATCAGGACTTAATATAAATTATGATCCAACTAACCAAATGTCTATATTAATATAAATAAGGCAATAATATAAAAATAAGCTAATAACTTAACAAATTAAAGTGAGACTACTGTATTTGAGGTTGTAATGCGTTATTTGTTATCGAGCAAATTGTGGCCGTCGTGATTGTACATTTTGCTCAAATGTTACTTTATTAATGCTGAATTGTTAATATCATTCAAGAGAAAATGAAAATATCTACAATATTCTGCGAGATAGGTATAGCTACTTACCTCTTCAAGTTTGTAAGCGTGTTAGAGGCAGCCAACCACTCTGCTACCCTTCGGTTGTTAAGGGGACCGACGACTAAGAGGGTTACCACAATGGATCTTTCCCCCGACTGAATCTCGTCTGCGTTTTATATATCGGATATTTATATGGCTACGTTTCGATACCACACCGCTATCAACCAATATTCTGGGGTATAAGCCATCCTCAACCCTATAACAAATGTGCTTGTTAAAACTCGCAGTGCTGAAATTGCCAATAGCTCTAAAAGGAACTATTTCCATTCTAATAAATGACTCCATCGTTTGAAAGACTAGAGAAATATCGAGGCTTTACCGAAAGCAGGAGTAGTATTAAAGCAAACTGGTAAGCTCAGTACTATTATATTTGAAGTCTGTATTTACTAACATGTCATAGCACACCATCTCCGTGGCCATTACTCTAATCTTCAGTTTGCTGTGCTAAATGAGGAAAATTGAAAAGAACGGGACCCTTGTCTGTGGGGAGGGTACGAGTAATCGAAAATCGTTCAAAGGAGGGCAGTCCCCCTCTATTTGGGGTGTAAATATTACAATACATTCTATCAAAACTTTTGCTAGAGGCGATGATTAAAAATGTTGGGAGATTGACGTGAAAATCTTAGATAATTTATTTGAAAATAAAGTTATAAATGAGTATTTCATTTTGTACTATGTACCTATGTTTCTTGCTGTCTTTGGAGTTCATAGACTACTACTTTATTAAAGATCATATTCTTAATTTACGCCCGCGAAAGCTTTCCAAGGAAAAGCTCGGGAATGAAACTTGGGTGTTATTTTAAAATAGATGTTTTCCACAAAGTGAGAGGTGGCAGGTAATATCTCCGCGACATCACCAGGGGAACGGGGGAGGGCACTACATTCCGCACCCGCGTATTTAGGTCAGCTGGTAATCGGAGTCATAACCTGAATAATTTACCGTATCATATTCAATTTACTTTTAACTACTTTCATTATATGCGTGTCCAATTTATTTGAACAACTGGGTTCAAAGACTCCGCTAAGATGAAATGTTTCTATTATACTAGGTGATACAAAATGGGTATACTATTTTTTTTGCAACTTAACTTTGTAAATCTCAAACTATCGGCTTTGTGGGACAGTTGAAGTACTAAAGGTTTTGTAGACTTGTGAAATCGGTCAACAGCTGTATTCCTATAACACCTTTTCTTTTTCAAGTTCCCTCCAAAGCTGATGGTTTTAGAATTACAAAGTTAAGTTTTGAAAAAAAAAGTATACCCATTATGTGTCACCTTGTAGATTGAACATTGCATGTAATATTTTTTACAACAGACTGCATGTGTTAGAACATAAGTGTATATTATTGTTGACTCGGAAATAGAGTACAGAATTCGTAAAATTCTTTAAGTTGGTAGCGGTTGCTCAACGGGGCGCTTTGCTAAATCCTCCTTGCAAAGCTGACGTTTGAGGCAATATTATTTTGGATTCAACGAAATGATACAGGATGGAGGAAAATCGATAAAGAGGTGTGAATAAAGCTAAAATGCAGTAAGTCGAGAATAATAATTCTGGGAACTATCATTTACGAAGTGAGACGAACGAGTAGCGTCAATCTATTTCGACGGCGGAAGTCACGCGCTTCACTTGCGCTCGTGTGCAACATAATGTCATAGTTCCCAGTACCGAGGAGCTATAAATATGCATGCGTCTCCCTCGTATGTTTATAGGTTTACGGTGCCGTCGCCAGTCGTCGATAAGAGCCCACCCATGCGACTATTGTGTTGTGTGTAATCGCAAATGGCAAAACGGGGTATTGTTTCGAGATGGGCGCAAAAACGTTGCAGGTGACGGCTCTGATAAATAACGGAGCGCAGGCAAAATGGTGGTGATTCTATTCCTTTTTTTTGGGACATATTTTAACCATGCTATAGTCGAAACGCGTGCGAGAGTGCGTTAGAGGCTGACATTTAGATAAGGCTGATTTGTTATGTCTTTTATCCGTATTACGGAGGGTTATGTAAGTTGAGTTTAGTTGAGACCACTATACCATTTATTACTTTACTAGCGACCCGCCCCGGTTTCGCACGGGCATTTTTTATCAGTGTTTCTCTACTATATCATGCATGTATTATACATATAAACCTTCCTCTTGCACTCACTCTATCTATTAAAAAACCCGCATTCAAATTAATTGCGTAGGTAGTTTTAAAGATCTCAGCATACATAGGGACAGATAGACAGCGGGAAGCTACTTTGTTTGTTTCACCTTTGACCGTTAGACCAACATTAACTCAAATGCTACTAGGCAGGTATCGCTTCTCGTTGGCCGTGGTATAGATATCGATCGTCAGAAAATTAACCTTAAAATAAACGTTATTATTCAAAGGCTTTGTAATTTAATCCTATAAACTTCCTGTATATCCTTACAAAGGAAATTAGTACCTTTAGTTTTGCTGTCAAAATCTAGTAATATATGTAAGACTAGCTGAGCCCGCGACTTCGTCCGCGTGGAATTTAATTTAACAAAAAAGCCCGCTCCCGCGTTCTAAGCCCGCGCGACAGAACCCATTTTTTAATTTTGTTTTTCTAAAATAAGAATAGCCTAAGTTACTGCTTATAACATCAGCTATCTACCAGTGAAAGTCCCGTCAAAATCGGTCCAGCCGTTTCGGAGATTACCCGGAACAAACACACAGACAGACAGACAGACAAAACATTTTTAAATCGCGTTTTTGATATAGGTGTCGTATGTACTTTCATATGCATTAAGTGAAAAGGTGTTATTTTGATATTACAAACAGACACTCCAATTTTATTTATTTGTATAGATAAACCAAGACCGTATATTTCGACTGAAACAAAGTTGAGTGGTTGTTGATAATAAATTGGCGGTTACTAAAGATAGGGTCACATCATTTTAATTATCTGTAGAAATGAAGCGGTTCTTTTGGTCGATAGCTAGCCCAGCCCCGCTCGGCTCAAGTGGACGGGCACCCTAAGGATTGGCACGCATTACGTCACACCCGTCAATGATTGTTTTGAAGAAGACATAGTAAGTAACCATTTGCGTTATTTCGCTTCGAAATAATTGAAGAAAAAACTCAGGTATAAATAAACTTTATAAGCAACTGCGATACACAGTTAGAAAAGAGGTATAAATGTCGTATCAAAACCAAACACACGTATTATTTGGTATAATAGATCCACGAGCAGCGGGAACTCGGTACGCCTGCCTACAAGCACCATGGAAACCAATTTCCTTAGTTTGACTTACAAAATGCGTGGGAATATAACAGCTGACACATACCTTATTTCTTTTATTCTTGGGTAAACGCAGAAACCGGTATTCTGTTTTATGGCACTGTTAAAACGGCACATCTATTTTCACGTTTATAGTTTGCTGGTAAATTATCGCAGTTGCGTCCATAGATACCTTTTGTTTATGATAGGTTGTTAGGTTAGTGCTGCAGACACTAATGTAACCAAACAAAACAAATAAAACTAGGTACCTACTTAGGTAAGTAATTCATGTCGATTCGTTATAAAAGCAATCGCGATAGCAGTCATATGTATATCCTTCTGAATATTGTTATTTATTTAAAGTTAATTAGAACAGCGAATACGTGCCAATTACACTAATTAAACTCAATACTAACTATGACTTATAAAACACAGTATGAATGACGGACGATATTTCTTTTTAAGTGTAATGAAACTGAAAAACTTTAGTGACATACATGAGCTATTAGTTATTTAGTTTATCAAGTTAGCTATTAGTTTAACTCACTCCGCAATGAGGAATTCATTAAAGCGAAATTTATTCAGGTCGTGAATTAATTTGAAATAAACTGGAGCAAAAAACGGTCCGTACCTCCGGTGGAGATAGTGATACAATGGAAGATGTTGCTGTTCTGCATTCAGACTGCGTGTATGGTGCGGGCCACTATTGTTGTAATAGACAATTGAATGGGGTTGGAAACCTTGCCATAGTTTGAGGAAAGGATTTGTATGGAACAGTGTTGACACTTACACTATTGAGAAGACCGATAACAAGCGTAAGGACGTAGTGAGCAACAGTCTTATACCACTGGTTCCGGTAACATAATCAGTTTATGTTGAGATTTGCTGATCTTGATAAATCTTTATTTCTTTTTTGTTAACTACACCTAGAATGAGTCTTCTAGTTAGCGCATACACTCTAGTGGTTCTAAATGTTGTAAAAACTTTCACGATAAGTACCAAAAGAGATACAAGTAAAATAAAAATATCAGGCACTTAAACGGGCAGACAGAAACGCTAAATGTTTAACCATAAATCCACAAACTTTCTTAGTATCGCCCCGCCCCGTCTCCGAGAAACTAACGTTTTACAACCCAGACATACCTACAAGACCACAAGCCATTTGTACTTAAAGAATACTACTTAATATCTACATACATATACGTTAAACTGCCATGGAAATTGGAGTGTCAGAGTGCATGCGACGAGCAAGAAGCACCAAGTTTTAACACGGCTTTGTCAGTCCCAAAATTGGAGACAGGGAGATTACGCTCCCGAAATAAGACAAAATGAAACGGAATTTGCGCGAGGAATGAGAAAATTCATCGCAATTATATTAAAACCAAAAGGGAAAGGACGAGGTCGGAATTTCGAGACATTAGCCATATTAAACAAGCCCTTGGAATTTATCATATGAATGTTTTTACCAACATTTTTATAAATAACTAGCTGAGCCCGCGACTTCTCCGCGTGGAGTTTTGATCCTTTCTTAGGGGATGTCTACGTCATATTAGCTTTATCAGCTCAGCCCGATCGGTTTAAAATTGACAAAGTTTCATACAAAATTTCATCCCCTATTTTATCCCCTTGGGGGTAGAATTAATCAAAATCCTTTCTTAGCTGATGCTTACGTCATAACATCTACCTGCATGCCAAATTTCAGCCCGATCCGTCCAGTGGTTTGGGCTGTGCGTTGATAGATCACTATGTCAGTCAGTCACCTTTGAGTTTTGTATATATATGTCGCCGCCAACTAGCTTAATTCGCCGTTCAATTAACAGCCTAGGCACTTAACTAAACGGCGCCGTTCAACTAACGGCCTGAATGATATTCAGCCATTTGATGAAACAGCTAGGCAAATGACTTGGATCGATGACGTTTAACTACTTGCCTAGCCGTTTAATTACCTGCCTAGCCTGTTCATTTCAATTTAGTTCTACTTTCTGCCACCTAGTGCCGAAACTCACCAAACTGTCAATATCTCTATATTCTATATTCTCTTTGGTCAATATGGCGTCGGAAAAAAACAACTTTGATGGAATAATTTTATTAGGTACTTAGGTTTTTTACGATTTTTTTTAGATCCACCGAATCTATTTGCCGGGTGGGGTTTCTGTGGGGTCATAAAAAAAATAACCCTAACCTAAACCCATCCAGGTCGTTCTGCTTGGGTAGTATTTTGAAAAAGTTTTGTAGTACTTAAATGTCAACCAGTTGCCTAAGCATTAGCCAGCCAGTTTATTAAATGTTGTAATAGACGATACGGCTGAATATCATTCAGGCCGTTAGTTGAACGGCGCCGTTTAGTTAAGTGCCTAGGCTGTTAATTGAACGGCGAATTAAGCTATTTGGCGGCGACATATAGATAGATTGCAAGAACCAAATAAATTTTAATAACAAGTAAAACCTTAACCAAACCTCGTATATTGAATTTTTTGTGCGTGGACTGCGATAACGTCAATGTTATTTATTCATTTATGTATTTATTTAAATTTAAAATAGAACATAATATATAATGTAATATAATCATGAATGTAATACATATATGTAGGTTAATAAATAATTCAACTGTTCACATGTTCAATATTTCACAAGTATTTGAGACAACGTTTCATATGCCAGACTGGTCAAATGTATCCTACTAATATTATAAATGCGAAAGTTTGTGAGTGTGGATGTATGTTTGTTACTCTTTCACGCAAAAACTACTGAACGGATTTGGTTGAAATTTGGAACATAGATAGTTTATAACCTGGATTAACACATAGAATACTTTACTTAAGTCTACGCGGACGAAGTCGCGGGCAAAAACTAGTTATCGATACATTCAAGTCGAGCAGTCATAACGGACATTTTTTCACAAGCTGCCAGTGCGCAATTTATTTCCACAGACCTATTTCCTGTTGCATTCCATGATTTACTCGATATTAGCTGAACAATAGCCGAATACCCAATAGTTTTCTTCGCTGGATTTTACAAACAAAGCATCAGTGTTATGGCGAATCATTGTTCTGTGAAAGGAATCCATCGTTCCACGATATTTTGCCGGCTTTTACGGCGCGGAAAGATGGTAAAGCTCTTAAAATAAAACTAGAACATCGTGAAGTCTAGATTTAACAATAGGAAACATTGTCATAAGGTTTCAGTTTATAACTGAAAGGTTTTAAAAAACCTTTCAGTTATAAACTGAAACATGGCGCTGTGCGAGCAATGACAATGTTTATGGCATTATGAAAGTGTTCACCAATTCTGAATGCTGACAATTATGTTCAGCGTTTATTTTGAACTGCAGTTGTAGCGAATGTTGCTATACGGTTAGATAGTCCCCACAGCTGCGCCAGACTGTGATTTACGCGACACAGGCCCAAAACACCTCTCCCTTTATGGCCAGACATTTCGGGGAACAGTAATTTATACGTCTGGCTGTAGATAGATTGTTATCTATACCTGTATTCGAGTTTAATTTGCATTCAAATCTGTGAGTGTAAGTACGTATTTAATAACGGATCAGATATGAGTTTTCGATTAAATTCAAAGAAACTGCGAAGTGTTTATAAATCTAGATTGTGAGGTTTGTGGTAGGCAAAAGTGAATCAACGCTATTGTATATAGTTACTTACAACTTGAGCGCATATTTTAATTATTTTTACAGTCGGTACTTATTTATCAAAATTTATTAATAGTATCAAGTATTAACGGACTTCCGGCTGATGTTTTTCCTCGAAACATTTAATTAGTAAGAACAAAAGAACTTAAATAATAATTCGAAACGATAATATTTTACGTTAAATATTTACAAGAGTGAATTGTGCTTTAGGACAAAACAGCCTGATAGATTTGTATGCTTTGTTTAATTTAAATGCACAGTTCTGATATAAATAGTTCGAAGAGATCAAATAAGTTGAAGAAGAACATAATATATGAAAAGAAAAAATATGCTTTTAAGCTCACTTTACTACTACTATACTTAACTTTACTACTAGTCTGGCCGACGTGACATTCTGGATGTATTCCAATCTATACAAATTTAAGTGACGCATGCGCTCTGAGTCACAATACGTTTGTTTTAGATTGATCACTATGTTTACATGTCCGTAGTCTATTGTAGCAAGCCGCATAGTTCAATTTGAATGCAAATAATACCCGAGTAACATATACCGAAGACAATATATTGGGACGGTATTACAATACAAGTACAGCCTGTCTAGACAAGGCCTGAACCCTAAATAGTACCTACATACTATAGGACATAGGTACTTACACTGATCTACATTTATATACTTGGGGACCACTTGGGATTCCGTTACGCATATGAAATTATTGCCTTCCAAAAACTATAACACTGTCATAAATAATGTAGGAATACGCGAACAAAAAAGACAGAACGATGATATAATTTGTCACATGCAGAATATTTTGTTATATTTTGTAGTTTCTCATGAATTATTACTGCCTTAGTGGTAGGTATGATTTAGAACAGACACACTACCCCTTATTAATAAACATCGTATAGCGGGCGAATAGTTACACACCGAACTATCCCTTTCTGTCATCAGTAATTTGACATTTATTTATTTATATATTTATTTACATTCGAAAGAATAAGAAAAAGCATGGTTTAACTATACAACCGTTAAACCAAATTTATTAATAAGGGGGACACTGTTTATATTTCTGCCAGAAAGTGAATATTATATAAGTTACAGTATGGAACTATAAATTATTACAAAAACTAACTGACTGACATTGATGTGAAGTCACGGCCAAGGCGCCTTAGTAAAATCCAAACCGAAGATAAATAAATACATCTCTATATGCCACCACTTCAAAGGCACTCTGTAAGCTATTTTCATAGCTTCATCAATGTAGATATAATATAAGATAGAGATTTCTATCTTGAAAGACAAAGTTAAACACCCGTTACAACTAAACCCCGAATAAAGAAGAACCTATTCTGGTGAGATCGTAAACCGTTTTTTATAAGTCGTAGCCGATCCAGGCAATATAGTGGTAAGTATGGAACTCTGCAGCATGCATTGATACTGGACATTGTAGCCAGACATCGTTAAACTGATATAGGATAGTCTTTATTAACCTTTGCATCATACATTTTATGCAAATTCTAAGCTCATAAGCTAGTAAAGTCTGTGCTTGAATTAACCATTATTTTGATATATCCGACTCCAATCTAAATTATCTTAAGGAATAAGTACTCACTTGTTAAATTAAAGCCGCGACGGACGGCGTTACAGGAACTTTTTTGACCTGGAAAGATACGAAATAACATTATGCAAATGAAATTAACACGAAGATTTATAGCCGTCTTTGAATAAATCTCGAGATTTTCATGAGTTTAATTTATATCACGAAGTTTACAGCGGTGAAAACTTGAACATCCCTGCAAACGCAGATTTCAGAAGGTGATGCGTTCATTAGTAAAGTTTAGCAGTACCAACTTTATTACACCACTTTGAAATTAAACCTAATTTCCTATTCAGCTAGTGCGGTTTTGCAATCATCAGATATTGCTTTTAAATTCTTATGGGCATTGGTTGTTTAGTCACGGTTTACTTTTCCATTATGCCGCCATGGCGCAGAGAACAAAGCTTTTCCCAGCTGCAAATCGCATTTAACACCGGTCCGAGGCTTTATTACAACTTTGTTGATCGCCTCGCGTTACATCCGTTCCGTGCCAGCTGTACGGGGCACGATTCATTCCTGACCCACTTCGGGTTAAGGGAATGGGGATACGATGAACAAAATTATGGGAGAAATATTATTTTACACTCTCTTCAATCTCCCATACTTGGCTCGAATTAAATATTTTTTTCATTTGTGAGCGAATTGATACTTTTAGTTTGAGTTAAAATGTTTTACTATTATCGTTTTTCAGCCTAGACTCATGGACAACTATTGTTCTTCAAATAGTTACCTACTTAAGTATATATGACTGCCTTTTTTCTTCCCTTCAAATAAATTTTACTTTCTGTTCTGTTTTCTAGGCTACTCTTTAGCTAGCTAGATTTTACACACATCCACAGCCTTTTGCCAGTGGAATTATAGAATAATCGGATCAGAGTACTTGGGAGTTGGTATGTTTACCCTTATATGATGACCCTGAAGCGTCAATAGCCTAGTGGTTAGAGGGGCCGTCCTCGTAGCTGAGAGGTTCCGGGTTCGATCCCCATCCTGGCCATTAAACTATTGAAGTGAGCTTACTCCTAGCACAAGCATTAGCTTAGTTGGAGGGGCTAAAGGGAATACTAGTAATTTTATAAACACACATTGCTAGCAATCTTTAAAACAAAAAAAAAATGCATTTTTAGGACGAAATTGAATGGATAAGGTATGCTGCATACTTTCAAACCATTCTGTCATTGTATTGTTACTGTATTCCATTACTCATGGGTTCGTGTTAAAAACCGAGCATATTTGTATGCGGTTCTGTGTTTACATTTAAAAACCGCACGAAGTTTCACAGATATTATTTTTGTATGATAACGTCACTCGACAAACAACAATATACTCGTACTAAGTACAACTAAACATATGAATCAATATTAACATTACCGAATATACAGTTGTTAGTTAAAAATTTAGGTATATCCACCATCTGTCTACATTTTGGTATTATATAGACTGTAATGGTGTGGAGAAAAATTGAAAGGATTCTTAAACATTCGGAATTTGTATCAAGTGGGTACACCACGGTGCGCGGTGTAAAGATCTCTGAAAGGTGCTCTTTACGTTCAAGGGTATTATTCATGTGGATGGATTAACAATAGCTAACACCATATATAGGTATGTATGTACACACCAATGTACAAAACGAGGTGTGCAGGCTCGCTTATCGGGCGCGCCCGCAGCCACTAACATTTAAAAGCTCTTCGCGTATTTATTCCGAAACTTTCGCAATTCCCTTCGGTTCGCACCAGCTATAAATTCACGTGAAGCGCTTCCTGCTGTGTTTTCAGAACCCTATACACTGGTTTGAAACAGTTTAATACTTATAAATTCGCCGGTAGTGTTAGGTTAAACCTCGGGATAACTTTACTTCAAGGCTTTATGATTCAGAATGAGCTCATATCACTTAGCGTGTGTGAATCATTATTTACATAACAACGCAAAGATACATCTCCCCGAGAGGTTTCGTGATAACCTTTCGGGTAATATTTGTGGTAATACTGCTGGTGATTAAATAATCCGAATAAACCTTAATATAGTCCAAGCAGTTAAGCATTTGGCTTACTAAAAATAAATTTCGTTATCAAGTTACCTTGGAATGCCTTTGACACGATTCATCCGCAATAAAATTGTTTCCGATAACAAGATGACTCCAAGTAATTGATAGCAGCGTACGTAATTCGTCAGCAGAACCGAACAGCGACAATAACAACACTCTACTCGATTTTATTAGAAAACCGACAAATCTATACTCCGATATAGGTAATTGGCTCGTAAATCGAAACCAGCTGTTGCCTGAATAAGGGCCAATTTAAAAATAAATTAATAATACGGGTGTTGCCAGTATGTGTTAACGGTCGTTGAGATCGAGTTTATTGGTGCTCCATAATAATTAAGGCATCACTTAATTAAATTGGTAATATACGCTTAGGCCCAGGAGATTTTGTTGCCCGTATAAAGTATCCAATTTTCACATACATTTTGTTTATTATATTCCTATAAAATCCATCGTAAAACATACATGAATACATTTTGAACGCTTTCAAGGCCCTCTTCGAATTAACGTTACAGACACTATTAAAATAAGAGTATTTTACATACTTATATCAATAGAGAGATCTCGTAATGGAATTTAGAACACTCTGTATAATACATGTCCAGCAGACCGTGTATAATTACAAATGGTCGGCCTAAATTAAAATATTACCGATAGATGTTGTGACACCGCGGGTATTGAGTGGTTTACTGAGATGCCGCTGATGTGGGGGCAGGCCTGTGACGTCATCGGGGCCGGCCAATTGTCGCCTGGCACGATGCGCGCGCTTGCGCAAGTTTTGTAGGTTAACTGTAGCTTCATACTTGAATTATGCTGTCACCGGTGCATTTCTGAGAATCACGCTTTGAGCTAGAATAGATGGACAAAAATAGAAAACCTACAGACCGAAATGTTTACCAATGGGTTGAGTATGATATACATTTGAGGCACCAAAGGGGAAACGTCGAAATAAATCATACTAATATTATAAAGTGGAAAACTTTGTTTGTTTGATTGTAATGAATAGGCTCCGAAACTACTGAACCGATTTGAAAAATTATTTCACTGTTGGGAAGCTACACTATCCCCGGATGACATAGGCTATATTATATATTTAAAAAATTAGGGATCCTTACTAAAACTCCAATAATGTAATCGTAATGTACCCGTGCGAAGTCGGGGCGGGCCGCTAGTAATAAATAAACGTGACTATTGTTGTTGATAAGAACCTACTAACTAGGTTTAGAGGTTAAACTACTAAAATAAACAAGGACAGCAATTATTCTTCCTACTATTCAATGTCGGTTATTTCATTTTATTGTGTTTTCGAATAACTATTATCAATACTTCCCTATTATCTCCCTCAAACTATTCATAGAATACTGTTTACAACAGAAATCCTAAATTTTAATCCCTAAGATATACAAGGTGACACATAATGGGTATACTATTTTTTTCAAAACTTAACTTTGTAATTCTAAAACCATCAGCTTTGGAGGGAACTTGAAAAACAAAAGGTGTTATAGGAATACAGCTGTTGACCGATTTAACAAGTCTACAAAACCTATAGTACGTTGGCTGAAACTCTCATCTTCCAAGGTGATACATAAGATCCATATACTGCGTATTTCTACGGATACAGCCAAACATTAGAGATATCATAAATGGGCAAGTGATAATAACCGATTAAACAGATGTTGCCAGAACAGTAAACATCACTATGAAACAGTACATAATCCACCCACGTGGATACACGAGATTGGAGTAACATGAATATGTAAGATAAATACAGTATGATAGTTTCGTCAGATTGCATTCCAAGTATGAAAGTTTATGTTGATAAGGAAGAGAAATTGATATCTTGTAAACAGATAAGGTAGACATGTCGTTAGTAGATAATTAGTGGAAAACACGCGGTTCACGGAGTTTTAGTAGAGCTAAAACGAATTTAAATGGAGTTACATCTCCGTAAACACTTTTCTCTGGATCAAAATCTAAATAAATGTATTATAAATATAATACATTGCAAGTAAAATTTTTGCGTGTACTCAATGCTACGATGAAAGTAAATGATTGATGGGAGAATCTTTCAATACCTACTAGCAGCGATACGTCTCAAGAACAAATACTGTTTATCATTTAGCGCTACTGTGCATGTACTATTATGTATGATATATGAGATTTTCGTCAATGTCAGCGTAGAGAACTAGTCGATGTAATACGATCTCAGGGTAAAATTACGTAGCCTGTTTGTTTGCTTGACTGACGGAATGGGAGTGAGTGCGAGAAAAATAGCATAATGTGCAGGGAAACTGAGACAAACAGTTTGCTCTAAATTATGATTGGCTGACTGATATTTGATATTCTAGGCAAGTGTTGCATTGCATTGCACAATCATTGATGATTCTTAAAGACTGTTCTAAATTACGCTCCGTTTACTTTTATCTAAAATACATTAAACTACTGTTCATTGCTACAGGGTTATCAAAGGCTACACATTTTTATCATTTGTGATGATGTAAGTTGTTTACATCATCTTTGAAAGAGTCAGATATGCTCAGATATGTTACGAGTTTCTAATATTTGTATCTTTTTACCGACCAGAATTAAATTTACCGTGATTTTGTTGCAAGTGAGTAACAATTCATATTTACAAAGGAAAGTTTGAAAATCGACTGTGCACAAACCTCGTCCGACATTATATTATGATGTTTGAATTCTAAAATCTAACTTTGCCCAATATTTGCAAATCTCGAGGCAATCTAGCCCAGTGGTGGGCGCGGTTGCACGGGCTTGCGGTCGCTCGGGCGAACGAATCTGTGCTAACTCCACGAATAGAAACTCATTACTTTTGCAAGACGAGTGGAAACAAAGATAATAAATTTGTGCTTTAGTTGTAAGATTCTCATCGTAATCAGTACATGAGTTCTTCATACTAAAATAAGGTTACTAATTATTATCGATTGTCTGATCCTAAGTAACACGCTAATGAAGTCTATGTGACTTTAGTTACACTACACTTTTAAGTATTTTTCTTTAGATATCTACCGCAAGTCTAGTAAAGTTGCATTTTGGAGGCAAGATGAAATTACCTCTTCACACGGTGGCAGGTTTTGCAATAAGTAAGTCCATGATCCCACTATCAAATTTTACGCCAGCTCCGTGCCAACAGTGGTAACCAGCAAAATTAGAATAAAATGGAAGCTGACGTCTAATACAAAATACTAAAATATGTACCTAAATATAGGTTAGTCGAAATAAGGCTTCACCTAAAAAAGGTCACTAGACCGAATATATTTGTGCTAACTTCTGAACTGCAGTGTGGTAGACGTTGATAAAGTTTCTACTATTCAACTGCGGCCCAGATTCCTCGGATCTCCAGGTGATCTCGGCGGCGGTGGGCGAGGCGCCACGCGCCGGTGGCCGCGGGGCGAATTAATCGGTGTGACTGAACTGTCATGCACTCCGCCCGGTTCGCGATTCGTCATACACAATGCACAAGTTTACTGGTTCTTTGACCTCTTTAAGTTGCATGCTTTGTTAGGAGCTAAAACGATTCGACAGCGATAATTATACTGAACTAGTTTAGCTTGATTGCCATCGATAAGTTGTCGAAAGAGGCTTACATTTAAAGTCCCTGACGGTAGGTACTTTTGGATCACTTTTAGCTAATCTAGTTTTCAGATGAAAACAGTTTTTTTGCGCACAAAATTGTCTGATATCCTATGGGGTCATTGAAATAAAATACATAATCACTTTGCTATCTAGTTATAATGCCACTGCCATAGAATGCGAGCTCATAACACTTAATATCGCATAACAGCTCACATTCGAAGTGCATGTTTGGTCTAAATACTGACACGGCAACGACCGATTAACACTAGTTACTAAGACCATTACTGGAGTGCATTGCGAACAGTTACCGCCAGATAATGGTGGCTCGGGTTCAGTAAGGTTAATACGATTAGTGCGTGCCGTTTTCCATTGTATCCTGATATATAATACATTACTTGATGGTTTAATTAATTTGATGGTGACGCGATACCGTTTTATGATACCCTCTGGTAATGAATAAGGTGACAATCGCTTTGGAAAATGTTGTCGGAATGCTATATGTTCTCGAGTAACTGCTGGGCAACGGAAAGCGTAGATGGGTAGGCCTCCTTCAACGTGGACCGACGATTTGGTGAACGTCGCGGGAATCTGCTAGGAGCGGGCAGCGCAATGCCGGTCATTGTGGCGAGCCCTTGGGGAGGAGGGAGCTGTGGACGTCTTTCGGCTGATATAATGATGATACTATATATACACCATTACACCTGTGTCCCCCAAAGGGGAAGGCAGAGGTGCATTGCAGTGCACCCACATTTCACTAATGTTATTATCGCTGCAATGTAATATACAGAGGGCGAGCTATCATTGCAAATGATAAAAGCTCTGTGGTTTTAAAGGGTCCTGCTTTCAATAGCCGGAATCAAATTGATAGATTCTCAATCTGTCCACGTAACGCAACGTAACGAAAATATTTTCTGCAGTCAACGTGTAAAAACATTGTAGCATCGAGATTAGAAATCGTTGCGCGATAGCGTTTTTACATCTGTCACAGTTTTTCACCTGATATGGATTCACAGTACGCGCCGTCTAATCGAAGTGTGAAGCGAAAAAAATATCTAAGATTTTTTAGAAGAAGACCTACTGAACATGTAGTGATACAGGTGGAATAAGAAAGCGACCATTGGAAATACCACCCTTGACGAGACAGCATCGTGTGTCAGTCAATGTCCCTCATGTAATTCAACCCGCAACTTGGGTAAATTTTGAAGTAGAAATAAGAGTCCGTAAGAGGGTATCAAGACGACAACAGGAGCCAATTACAGACAAAATGCGCATTGTAAATTGAGAACTCATGAGGGAGCATAAATATCCATAGCACTCAATGCTCTTCGCTTACTTTGAAATGCGATACACTGTCATAAATAATAACGACTGCCTTCTAATTAGTCATTATAAAGCACACAAAAACTATTTGTACCTTGTCAAGCGAATGTACATCACTAATAAGCTATTAATTACCTCACTAGAGAATAACAAGCTCATTTCCTTGAAGTTATTAGCGTAATGAGAGCCAGACTTAATCACTATCCATAAGAAAGGACGAGTTGGCTTCCCAGGGAATGCCTTTTTAAAGTTGCAACATTATACTGAGGATATTTTTTCGTTGGCTGCTGAGTTTTTGTATAACACTTGCTTTGGGATTTGTGGATTGTGAGTATGAAGTTAGTTGATTGTGTCTGGTTTGGTCACGGCGGGCATCAAATAAGTTTTGGTATGCCTGGGAAATTGGCGAAGTTTATAAAAACAAAAATAAGTTGCGTTAGTTGTATATAAGGACTTAGAAAATGGCCATGATGGGAGGAAGAAGATGGGGGAGACAAAAGAAATAAAAAACATATTGAAAAAGACTGAATTTGTACTTGATAGGATTTAACTGATAAACATAATTGTCTGGTTCTTAAGCCTCCTAAATAACTTTTAATACATTGGGAAACATGCTATTTAAATAATCTCTAAGCCTAGAATCCTGTGCCCTAGACGAGTAATTTGTATGAGGCCCACACACCGTCGTAATGAGCTTTATACGCTAACTTAATTGCTTTGAGGATAACGAAGACACTGAAGAATTGAGACTTTATTAATTTAAAACTAGGGACCGAGGACGAGTTATGAAAGTTTTAAAGTGGACATTTTGTTAATTGTATTATACAAAGTATTCGCTACTGCTTCTATTATTTTCATCCTGCATAGGCGATGTTGTTGACATAGGTGCTAAATCTGCTGTCTACACATTACGACTATGTAAAGTTCAGCAATACAGTTAGATTTGTTGGTGTACCAACAAAATTAGCACCATTATAACTAAAATCTTCATAACTATTCACATAAATTGTAACAAGGAACGGAATTTTACGGAACTTTGAAAGGGCTTAACGTCCGCCCGTAAGACTGCTACCCTGTTATTTATTTCTGTCTACAAACAGGAGAGAATGTTGACCCCATGCAGTGACGTTTCTGCTCGCTAACCAAATTGGTTGGTATTACAAGTCAGATGTTTAAGGTTACAAGACATTTGTAATTGAAAGTTGTCAAGTAAGGACATTTTAAGGAAATTGAACACGCTTTTAAGTTCGAAATAAGCTTCCTTTGTCAAAATTCAGCATTGCGAAGAGCCAACGAAACAACCAATTAAAATAATAAACATTGCTTGCTCCATTAAAACGAGTAACGACCAGGCGGTTACTGACGCAAATGAAAAGGTTTGATTAAACAACTGCTAGAAATATATCGAGTATTTTGCGAGCATTGATACCTACAGACAGACAATAAAACAATTATTGATAAGAATTTCCTAGATCCTTTCGAAGATGAGAGCACTTGATTCAAGTTTGGATGTAACAATCAATAAAACAATTATAATTTTCACTGCTTCGAGTAAGAAGCAAAAGTAGTAAGCGAGTTTGTCTGATGAAATTTTTTTGTAACAGCTTTCTTACTTGGTAGCTACAGAAATCGGTAAAAATTCGATTCAAATGCTAGAGGGAGTTGTAGCATCATGTGATCCGCATTAAGACCATGAATAAACAACACGGCCACCTGCTCCGAAATAAAAAGGATACCCAAATAGTTTGAAATTATTAACATCGATTCCTGGATTAGTAAAACAATCGATTATCTCAACCGAGATGCGTCTCGTAATCCCAGCACATTACTAAAGTGGATAGTATTGATTTCATGCTTCGACAGAATTACTCCACGGGATCGTGACGTTTGCAGGAAAATACATTGGGAGCGTTGATTTCATGCTCGAGGGGAAAATAAATGATGTGTCGTCGAACAATCGCGTGGAGTTATATGATAGCGAATACGGCAAAAAAAATATTGCTACACGAAATGAGTTAAGTTGTACGATAAGTTAGCGGTCAATCACACGGTTAAAAAGGCGCTGATAGTTTATATTCCTTTAACATGAAAAATGCGGCTATTATCTGTCAAACATTTACACACAAAACGGTGTCAGCTTCTTCGTAGGAATGACCGCTTACTTGTAACTTTGTAATCAAAACCTGTTAGAAGTGATCTAGGTTTGTTAAAACGCACATGTGATGTTTTAATTGGTTCGCGTTGAGCACTTGTCGTAGATGATGGTAAGCAATGGTGTTTTATTTCTTACGCGTAGGTAGGCGATAGATAACCGGTTGCTTGGACTGAAATTATCAACCGCCAATATCCCATAATTTACTTATTTATTATTAAGAGGTGTTGAAACTACATTTAGTAACTTCAGTGTACTTTAACACTTTAAATTGTTGACACTTATGTAAATCATTAAGTGTAAGTATGTGTAAATACAGCTACGTACCTAAAACGAACAGAAGTACATAAGAGTGTAAATCCTGTTTTCTATTAGTATATTTATCGTAATTTAATCAGAATTTCCTTTTCAACGAATGTCTGTAATTCTATGAGGCGCCCCAGCTTCGCGGGAGGATTGCTGGAATTGGATAACACGCTTTGTTGCTTCGCAACAAAGGATGGCGAAATGAAATTCAATTTTTAGAATATTTGCACATTATTTGTCTGTTTCAAAACATGGTCATTAAAATGCCTTTGGTTTTACGGGACAACAATGTGAAATTCGTATTCTTGTGTTTTGCTGGTGATTATAAGATAAATATTATCAATACCTTTGTCTACAGTCGTAAACTTGCTACTTCATTTACCTAAATTAACTGCTTCTTTTCCATTTATGTCTTAGCTAAGTTAATCCCCCGATATTTATGGGCAGCAAATCACAAAACACATCAGTTTAGACGTAGACTGATTACCGTCATTACGTACAAGGTACAACACAAAACTCCGCGACTAGATTAAGAAAACGATGCCAGCAATGTGCGTAGAGAGCTAAGTAAAATCTAACATCGTATAAATTGACTGTCCATCATTTAATCAGTATTGAATTATGCGCTAATAATACGTTATTGTCACGTCAAGTTAAAAAGTATGGAAGAGGTAATACCGATGTCTAATTGGACGTACAGACAGGCATCGAATAGACAAGCAGAAATCTAAAAATAAATAAATATATTGTTCATAACTAATCGTGTGTATGTTGGAAATAGTAGGAACGCTGAATGGGTTTGTCAATCAAAACATTGACTGCTACTCGTATCAACCTTAATCACCGATGATATGCGCAACGAGAAATTATTGATATTGTACGGGTGTAGAGTCCATGACCATTCAAGCAATCCAATGAAAATTAATAGGTCGAACACTGGACAACCTACTTTACATTGTTTAGCTCAATCAAAGCCAAACACAGTCGTTAAGATTATAAGGATATTCGTTAGTGCGTATCAGGAATTGCGTCTACTCTTCTGAGAGTTCGAATGACCGGTGGTGCGTGACGGCTTTGCGTGCTTCCTACCCGTCACCATAGCAACGAAGAGTTTCTAACTGCAGCAACACCGGAAGGAATTTGAGAGGGCACACCAGGTACCTATACTTATACAATCGTTAGCTAACTTCGTATCTGAAGGTAACCCTAGTAGAGCGATGCTTAGGTCTGAGCTAGGATAGTCAACTATCTGATGTACTTTCAATGTAGCCGATATTGCCTACTTAGAAATAAATATCCAATGCAAATACAATATACCAATACTAATGGTATAATGAAATATGTTTGTAGGTATTCCTTATTTAAGTACTCTTGATTTTCCGATACGATTGGGCTTTAGATATTATATTTTGGCATCGTCGTCGACGCCCTTAAATAGGTATCGTAGAATACAATGCAAAATGAAAACGTAGCATATTTTAAGGTTCAAACCCGTAATCGATACAAGTTAGAAGCACTCATCACTCATCTTCTATACAAATAAATAAAATTGGAGTGTCTGTTTGTAATATCAAAATAACACCTTTTCACTAAATGCATATGAAAGTACGTACGACACCTATAGCAAAAACGCGATTTAATTTTTTTTCTTCTGTCTCTGTCTTTCTGTCTGTCTGTGTGTTTGTTCCGGGTAATCTCCGAAACGGCTGGACCGATTTTGACGGGACTTTCGCTGGCAGATAGCTGATGTTATAGGAAGTAACTTAGGCTACTTTAATTTTAGAAAAACAATTAGGATTCCGCGTAAAAAAATAAAAACACATGAAATCAAAGAGTATCTCCGAAACGGGTGGACCGATTTTGACGGGACTTTCACTGGTAGATAGCTGATGTTATAAGCAGTAACTTAGGCTACTTTTATTTTAGAAAAACAAATTTTTTTAAAAAAATGGGTCCTGTCGTGCGGGCTCAGAACGCGGGAGCGGGCTTTTTTGTTAAGTTAAATTCCACGCGGACGAAGTCGCGGGCTCAGCTAGTCATATATACGGGTGTAAGTTAAGAAGTCTAACTCCAAAATTACTTAACGGGAATTTAAATGACACAAAAGGTCAACTATAAATAATATTACTGACTAATTTAGGAGATTAATCATTAATATTTATATGTACCGGTTCATCTTAAAACCAACGTCTTACCTGACACCCTGTATATCGGTGCGTCTCTTTTTTGTGAACCCCACAGTTGTCGGTATTCGAGATTGCGGTGCGGTCCCCTAACAAATGACCCTTGGGGTGTGTAAGTAAGTACCTTATTTTGCGATGAAGCTATAATCCATAATGAGAGTATACTGGGAAAGAAAGAACGACAACAATTTATTTTTGTAAGCTTAGGCTGGAGCTACAAAAACAAAATGCTAGAAACTAAAAAAATATTTGTCCTATTTATTTCTCGCTGTAGAAAATTTATGTACCTCTTTGGGAGTCAATTACTTCATTAATTATAAGTACTTTTATTACCTGGTTCATTATGATAATTATAACATTGAATAAATTAATTATAATTAAGTTAAGACATAAAGCAAGTCATAAATAGTGTTCTGAAGTTACTGAGAACCGTTTGCTTTTATGTTCAAAAGCAATTATCTTGGTATACCAACGATTTTCTAGAATAGCAACGAAACTAGTGAAACGAGTCTTATGGCTTGAACGAATTGCTGAACATATACAGTTTCAGAGAAAACTTGTGAGATTTAATTTCGTAAGTATTATTTTAAGCGGAATTAAACAAGTGTTTGTCCAGTTCTGACGCTAAAACATCTGCACAATCGTTTTTCGTTCATAAGTTAAGTTCAGTGATTTCATACGATAAAGTCTAAAATAAATGTCATAAATCAGTGGTTGCATACATTTTGCCAATATTATAAATTGCACGCTTCGAATTGACTGATCTCGAAATGATCCCGAAGCGAATGCGCGCGTTTCCCTCTCAGTATATGAAATAGGGCCGCTCTGTACGCGAATTTTATTAGGGTTGCGAATCAATAGCCCTCCTCACATATTTCAACCCCTTTTTAAATGTTTATGACGCCAATAAATAGCCGTAACTTTAATAAAAGGGCGTGTGATTGAAAAACGTTAAATTGTCACAGAAAGCAATGTGCCAACCCTATTTTATGTGTGAATGTAATAAAACAAAACTCAAATAAACAATATTGTAAGCAAAATATGCCAATCAAGATAATACATAACTGCAAATGTTGTTACCGACTAGATAACTAAGAGTAAATACCTTGAACCGGTGAACGATGTCCCGAATGCGGCGAAAGTAACTCGGATATGACTAAAAACTTTGTTTAATCAACACTTGTCACAGAAAATGTACACACTGTATTATTAACTTAGTACATAGCCACTGTATCTATCACTTTTATTGTAATTGAAGAATGTCGGAGTTACAAAGGGTTTAGTAGAGCCGGGTGCGTCGACCGGCTTCGACTACGCGGGCGGCACTGACTGAGCGGCGGCTGGCGCGGGTGCAATGAGACCGTCCACCGTGAACCGCTCGCCAGTGTTATCCCGCTCAGGCACTCACATCGCACGCACATCAGCTGTACCACTTATCTTAGATAAAATATATTCACAACAATTTTATCTATATTTTTTAACAAATATCAGTGTGTCATATCTGTAAAAATGTATCCAATGGACTTCAACGTGAATAATTAAAATAATAATAAGGATATACAACGATAATAAAGTTTTATTTACTCACTATTCCTTAAAGTAGTAAAAATATCTATATACTACCTATGTCACTTAAATAAGCATCGTCGTGACATCGCGATAGATATGAATTTCAATTGAGATGTTTTTAGTAATCAGTGAAACTACGCGTGTAAGAATCGCTATTTAGAAGAATTTCTAAGATTTTGACTTACAGGTATTTGACTTATAGGTAATACAGACACAGAAACGGAAGACACAATAGCATTTAGTAAGCGTTGCTGATAAAAAATTTGGGTCCACGCAGTTGGATTGGATCAACAAAATTACTTACTTCTGTTGTCTTTCTCCATAGACTTTTATGTTACAATAGTGAGGGTTTGGTGTTTTTTCAACGCCACCAGCAAGTTTCGTGTACACTATTAAAGGGCCAGCGTCCTTTGAAATGTCATCAATCACTGACACACGAACACCTCGGACCTTTGCATAAAAAACCTATTCGATGAGATTATGGCTTTATATTTATTTCGGCACAGGGAGGTAAAAGTAAAAAGAATTTTGCTTTGATGTTAGTACGTAGCCCCGCAGGCAGACAGAATAAAATATTAAAAGAAAATATTAGAAAAACATGTTACTTTTTCATGAAGTTCTGAAATATAAATTGTTAATATATTTTTCTAAATTAACATTAAAACAGCGAGTATATTCAGTGTGTCTCTTAAAAGTTGGGGCCAACTGAGGGTCACAGTTTTATTACACACCTTTATTACTAATGAATTAATGTTTCGGTCATTGTGTAGCCTTAGGGGCGCTATGACTTAGGTTAGGTTAGGTTTAGGTTAGAACAGTGATCAAAAGGAAAAAAATAATTTTCTCGACAATTCGTCTAAGTCCTGGCTCCATAGCCCCCCTAACTGGGAACTAACATAACCTAATGACACATTCGGATTCTGGCGCTTCGGCGGCCGCTGCCGCGGCACGCTCGCTTCGCTCGCTCGGCTCGCGCGATTTGGTCACTGTTCTAACCTAACCTAACCTAAACCTAAGTCATAGCGCCCCTAAGGCTACACTCCAACCAATGTGTTTAAGTAAAACAGCAGGATACGAATGTAATATTCTGTTTATTTATAGGTAAGTACTGAGATATTTTAGGTAGGTATACTTACAGTTTATATAGCCATCGAGCATTAAATTTGAACACTCAAGTAAACACTTTTGAAGCTTGTTTAAATAAAAAAATTAAGAATTGCCTGGAAAGTGATAGAGCCTAAAACGAGTAATAAATAAAATCGCAGAGTATGATATAAAATTAAATATCGTTACAGTTTTTTTTTTCTGAGAGAGGAGATGAAAGAAGGCTTAACTTGATTTATTTTGACACTGGAATCTTCACTTCTTCCGATAATAGGAAGTGAAAACGGATACACGCGATCACATGCAACCGCCGAATGATTGATGCACAGTAAATAAAACACGCATTTTTTTATTACGAATGCATTTGAATTAATATATTTATCGACTAGGTTGGTCAACAGTTTCAAAAGCGTGCGTATTATTATGATAACCTAGTATTAGTTGGGTATAAAATTTGACCCAGGCGTCCCAGCTAAGGGTTGAACTACCATTGCTCGAGATTAACTTTAGTTATACATCAACCAGTTACGGAGATTCGGCCGTTAGAAAACGCATATATTTGTGGTGAAACAATAATTAGATACTCCAAACTAGGTACCTACGGAGAGGATTTTTTTTATGTCCTAGGGAAACCCATAGACAGAACGTCTACCTGACGGTAAGTGATAACCATAGTCCAGGAAACCTGCAACTTAAGGGAAGTAGACCCGGTGCAAGTGTTTTAGGGACCTGTAGACTTGCCTTTTAAAAAAACCCCATGTTGTAGTGCAAAGAAATACTTCAGGAGGAGCTCATGCCATAACTCGCATATGCGCGCAAGGAAAGCTCGTACATATTTACGCTTTATAATTAAAATACTCAGGAACAGTGGACACGGGGAAGCAATAAGAATGCTACCCGCATTCGCATCTAGGGGCTGCGTGTAATGTATTCACTGCTTGTGATTACAGAAAATAACAAACAGGCCTCGGAAGCAGCTTTGAAGTGAAATTACATGGCGCGGGCCGAGGCGACGGAGCTTTTTCATTATAAACTCGGAAATTTAGGGCAGACTCGACAAGGCAAACAAGACAGGCAGATACTGATGGCATTGCTTGATGGTATCTTAGCTATGGGAAACATACAGAATTAAATTAAAATATACAGAATTTGTGACACAGATAATTTAGGTGAAACACTTAGCCCGAATTTTTTTGCCAACTGTCCTGCTAGTTGCTCTGCTCTATGTAAATATGGGGTAGAAAAAACAAATCAGATTAGAAAAAAAAATACCTCGTTCTAAATTGGGAAAAGACTATGAAGACGAAAATGGTTCATGGTAAAGAGATGACATCATTAAGGACGAGTGGAATAAGGTTTGATTGAAAGATTAGTTTAAAATATACGTTTTGGAATATGTTCTTTGCCTCAAGCATCATGTCGTGTTCATAACACGGTATCGACGAGCTAATAGTAACTGCTCCGATAGGCATCCGGCAAATCCTACTATTAATGACGTTCGAAACACCAAGTTAGTATAGTCCTTGGCAGTATTCCAAGACAGCGATAGGAGGACACGGAAGCCCCATACTATTAAGTTAACATTGCTGCAGAACATAATGGGTTCCTTCGTTAATTAGGTATTCAAATGGCATTATGTTCCCCTAAATGTTTACTTGAAAATATTTTTTCACGAAAATATTTTTATTCATGTAGGCCAACAAAGATATGCACAGAATCTACCACTGGTTCAGAACGCTACTTCTTCTGAGAAGATCCGGTAAGTACTTCAATCGTTATTATTTTCAATTTTATAAAAGTTGGTGTACATTCTAAAAAACAGCAACGCGATACAGATCATGAAACATAGAAATTAGGATTCATTGAAATATAGAAATTAGGATTCATTTGAAATTAATTTGGAAGACCGCTGAACTTGCCATTGCACAACCAATATTTGAAGTGGGTACTTGGGTAGTAGCTGGAAAACTGCCAATTGAAAGAATAAGATTTCCGCAAAGTTCTCCACAAGACAGGTAAACGCCGTAGTTTCATTAGGCGAATGCAACAGGTCGTAAATATTGTGGTCACAGCTGAAATTACATCGCTTTGTTTTCTTAATACGTAATCTAATAGCCGTCGGCTCAAACATGGAGTATGATGTTTGCTAGACAGTTCATTTACCTAAGTGTATGAGTATTAAAGGAAATAGGATTAACTCAAAATTGTATGTCGCTAAAACATTTATTGTTAATATAATATTCGCAATAGGTATTTAAATGTTATATTGAATTATTTAACATTTGGAATTATTTTACAAAACAACATTAAATATAAAATTTAAAATTGTTAATGTACCCAAACTACAAATCAATAGAGTCATATTTATATAAAAAATATTCAGAAACATGATGTTTACTAAAATGTTTTTGCATCCGTTCAAAATTTGATACAAAAGCTAGTGCATATTGTACGCGCACCGACCGCAGAAACTGATACCGGTACCGGTGTACCTGCTTAAGTGCTGAGGACTGCCATGTTTTGTAAGTTAAGTATTACCTTCTACTTTTCTTATAGCGAATACGCAGCCATTTGTAGGCTTTCGGAGTTTCAACTTTTTGTAGAGGAATATATTGGTCTGTGAAGCGAGTATTTCGAGAAGAAATCGAGCTTGATTAAACTTCCAGAAAATCTAGCTGAGGGTCTATGCAAAAAAGTTGTCAATACTAACATACATTTAACAGCCTAAAGCCTTAACAGCCTTAATTTAACTTTATAATGTAAGTCAACCGTGGTTCAGGTGGCTGGGTAAATAGATAATTTCAGGAGGTCACTGCGAATCCTGCCTCGAGAATTTGGCTCTGAAATTCAATTATTAACATCTGTTTGACAGACGATCGACTTATGGTTGCTGCCATCAAAACTAAAGATTACCGTTAGTATTGCATTTATATTATATGCTTTTATTATCATACCTGATTAAGTAATCATACGTGAATTTATTTAGCTTGAGAGAAACAAATATATAAGTGTTTTCCTACCATTGTTAAGAAACATACAGGCCTTAGCTGTATGACAAAGAAGCTGGTCAAGAAACTCAAAATTAGACATCTGGTAACAGCAAATTTGGTGGCAGTTACGGCTGCGATAAGATTATGTCGTAAAAGGGTCACCCCTAGTTCGACCTGCTGATTAAATTCAGAGAATCCTACGGAACTCTCGCGCTCCCCAACAATGAAACTCGATTAGGTGAATAATATTAGAGTTAACACGTCCGAGGGACACCCGAAATCAACGAATATGGTAATAGAGAACGATTATTCTAGCTTTATAATGTGCAAAAGGAAACAGCACTCAAGAACTTCAAAAGGAGGGATCCTTTGTAAGCCGAACATCAAAGGAATTTTATATTTTTATTAATGCGTTCTTGATGAATTAGGAAGATTTCTAGGATTTTTACTAATTAGAACAAATTTAAGGTCGGTCTAATTACTCTGGTATGTGAGGGCCGGCCGAAACGAATTCCACCCTGTACGGAAAGCAATTAGGCGGACAATGCTCAAAGTTTTTTAATCAAGAAAAGGACTTGTAAGTTTGGCAGTCTGCCTGCACGTACCTAGAAAACCTAAATAGTAAACCCATATTGTGTTAGTCACTTCTGCCCTCTAACAACCAGTAGGTAAGTTCTGTATGACTAAAAGTTCTTCGCCGTAATGTGAATCAATACTCGTGCGCCAACTAAGCGAACGACCTCTGCGTTACACAGTACAAGAAACCGCGGCCTTAAAATATTATTATTTTACCCCAAAAATTCAAATCCACCATGACGCTATGGACGGACGGTTCGAGACGGAAGCTTGATATGAAACCAAACAATTGTTTGGTCAAGTCGATTTACTTTATTAGTTGTTCCCTAAAATGTTTTCTCTACGTGTTATGGTGCGAGATTTAAATAGAAAAACCATCGTCCAAATGTATGCCATAAATCCTCACAAACAATCGCAGATGGGTCACATTGTCCCTGAACAATAGACATACATAGGCTCACCCAGCGAAGAGGGATTCAACCGATTTATTATACAGCAGTAACGTTCGGAGGGAATGACGTCACTGATACAAATGACCATGCTTATAAAAGTGTCAACATAATAGTGCAAACAGCGTTAAAAAATATATGCCTCTGAAATGCGGAAATTCGACTCCAAATTAAACTGTTTGAAGAGGATGCATCTACAAACGATGCAGATAGCAGGTCAACGTCTCCAAACAGAAATAGCCGCGTGCGGTCGGGCAGCCCCTGCCCCGTGTCTTTCATCGCGTTTACTTAGCAATTCGTTCCGACATGTCGTTAATATGTCAACAAGGTTATCGACGAACAATATCTATGGTCTCCCACTGCTCCACTGTTTACATCAAAAGCAATATTTAAAGAGATTTATAATGAAGTTATGTTTACTAGTCCGGGAGAGATATGGTTCGCCGACCGCGCAATGGCGACCTATTTATTTTTTAAAGTAAATAGGCACTAACAGTCGGCTCGTCAACTCATTTGCTTTCAACAATATCTGGTTCTCTTCACATTTCTTTCATACTCGTCTGAAAGTCCATTTGTGAAATGAGCCGCGGCCAACTGATGGCATTAAATTTAATTAAGCCAATACAAAGAGATGAGACTTGAGTACCGTCGTTAGTTATTTTTAAATCGTTTATCTTGGAATAAATATACATTCATTGAATAGGGATTTTTGGTATTGTCTATAAATAAATAAGGACCTGTGTTTAATTTTTTTACATCGTCTTATGGATAGGCTTGATAATACTACGGAATATAAAAATATTATTCCGTGAGGTATAAGTCTATATCTACAATCTACATTATTTTACTTACACGTTCTATGGATTATGAGTAGCAGTAATTTTTCCTGTATCAACAGTGAAAATCAATATCACGGCATTGGCAATTCAAGTAAGGCAATGTTCGTCTTTGTTAATTGGATTGTAAGCTTTGTGGCCGTATGCAGACGAATTAGCAGATTGAACCGCTCATGTAACGTACAATTTCCCTGGAGGGAGCGGCTGAGGCACGAGGCACGGTGATCGGATGGCGTGGGTTTAAATCGGGACAATGCTGTAAGCCCGATCCTTTAGGGGCGCCACGAACCTCGTATAAGTATTGAACTTTGCCGCGCGCTTTTTACGATTTATAAAGTAAAGTAGGGATTTGAGTGTAGCCAAGCGTGGTTTCAGCGTTTATATATTTTCTTTCTTAGTAGGTACCTACTCTAGGTTTTTAAATATATTTTTATGCGCTACCTATTCCAAGAGAAACACCTTGTTAAGATGCTATCTAGTTGTCAAGATGCAAATGTGAACCTATAATATAGGTTAATTACGTCCGCTTGGCGCAGTGGTTCGAGCGCAGGCCGCTCGGCTCACTGCCCCGGGTGGTTGCGGGTTCTATCCCGTCGGGGTAAATTTCGGAAATGGCCTTTTCGTAATTTGCCCCTGTCTGGGTGTCACTGGGATCGCCCCCGGTCCATTGTACGGTACCCATAGTACCTACAAGCGTTGCTTAGTTAGAGACCATACAGTTGGTGTGTCAGTTTGGCGATATAAAAAATATAGGTTAATTGCGATAACGACTGGGTTTGATACACATAAAGAGAGTAATGACGAATCAGTAAACAATTTGACCATGACATAGTATTCTTCATAGACACGTTCAATCGGCCGTCCTTCAAGTAATGCAGTATCTAATAACTATGGTATAATGTAGATAGGATGTAATAAATTAGGCTTATCTAGACAGTTTGTCTATATGGTCGTTATTCATCACTGTCGGGACACGGCGTCGTTTGCCGCACATTAGCGAAAGTGAATTGATTCGCAGAGACAATTATTATTAAGCAAATTACTCTATCGGTTGACACATGGGTATTGTTTTAGTTTGAACTACCTAATTGAATGGAATTTATGTATATGATACTAATGATCAATAATATAGGTTCGAGAATGGGTTCGAGGAATTATATTTTGAAATATTGAACATCGAAACGCTTTTTGATCTGTGCATGTTTCTATAACAACACAAAGGAGCGCGATATCTTTAAAATAAACTTTCAAATATGTATAGTATAAGGTCTACATTTTGCATGGGTACTTGGTAACCTTAAAGGATGACGTACTACAAAAATAATCTAATGGGTTTCTTTAACCTTTGTTTCAATCACCAATGAAAGAATTTTACCAACCAACAGAAAATATTGATAACATCACTTTTTTTTTGCAGTCAGTAGGTACATAATCTTTAGCATTTACCAACCATGCGAAATATCGTGTACTGTTAAAATAAGAACTTATACACAGCGAGCCTTGAAAATAAACAAAAAATATTAATGTAAAATTTGTTTTCATTCAGTCCAAAATTATACCAAATTTTACAGCATTCGCCAAGATCAAAATTATAAGAATCGTTAAATCTTGTATCGAAAGAGGGTTACATGAAGACGAACATATTTTTTCATAACTTGCTGAAAGAAAACTAATCAGATGCTGAAGTACACCCTTGAGCACAAGTAAGTGCGCATGGCAAAGTCAAAACACGCGTAAAGAACACAGTTTCGTTGAACAAGAGATTACAAATTCTGTGACAAAGCGAACAATAGTCTAAGGAACATATCTAACTAAACTTAAGTAATCCAGTGCTCAACCGTACATACACATTTCCTTTTCAACGGCTTAGGGACTCTGAAACAACAACTGTAGTAAAATATTTGGTATAATAATACATACACGCGGGACATGTTGCTTTATATTTTATTCCGCTTTGTGATATACCTACAATACAGTTCATATTATGGACCATTATTAGAATTGGAAGATCATACTCTTATCGGTATACAGAAACATTTTCCATGGAAGACAATATTTCTATGAATACAGAATATAAAGGCCCGGCTTCCAATAATAATCAGCTTTAAACAAAACCCAAAGTATGTTTCGCTAATTCTCAATGGAGGGACTCTATTATGTTACCAGGCATTTTCAACCCCGATTGGCTTGCTTCCGTTAAAATAAGAAAAATAATATGTAACCTAAGCTGATCTATACAAATAAATAAAATTGGAGTGTCTGTTTGTAATATCAAAATAACACCTTTTCACTAAATGCATATGAAAGTACATACGACACCTATAGCAAAAACGCGATTTAAACATATTTTGTCTGTCTGTCTGTCTGTCTGTGTGTTTGTTCCGGGTAATCTCCGAAACGGCTGGACCGATTTTGACGAGACTTTCACTGGCAGATAGCTGATGTTATAAGGAGTAACTTAGGCTACTATAATTTTAGAAAAACAATTAGGGTTCCGCGTAAAAAAATAAAATCACATGAAATCAAAGAGTATCTCCGAAACGGGTGGACTGATTTTGACGGGACTTTCACTGGTAGATAGCTGATGTTATAAGCAGTAACTTAGGCTACTTTTATTTTAGAAAAACAAAATTTAACATTTTTTTAAATCCTGTCGCGCGGGCTCAGAACTCGGGAGCGGGCTTTTTTGTTAAGTTAAATTCCACGCGGACGAAGTCGCGGGCTCAGCTAGTAATTAATATGCAGAACAACGTATGTTGTACATTAAATAATAGGTCGGAACGTAAAATTGCAATCACAAGGAAAAAACTGTAGCCCCCTTATTTAAAAACGTGGTTTAGCGGTTGAACCATGTTAAACCATGCTTTGTCTTCTTCTTTCGAACGTCAAATTACTGATGACAGAAGGAGATCATTCGGTGTGTAACTATTCAACCGCTATACCACGTTTATTAATGAGGGAGCAAGGATACAAATAGAGGTATTGTGAGTTTGAATGTGCCATTATGTTATGTTGCTTCTGTTATCACATGTTACTTGTCTATAGCTATAGACAAGTAACATATGGTATTTATTATGCTGCTAATTATTGAGTCTTCGTTGTTACCATTATATTTTAATATTATTTTAAGAGGTTTAATTCTTTTAGACAATTACCACGATATTTGTAGTTGCGACCTTTTTAAATTTCATAGTCGTTTACGTAAAACCTTTTTGAGACTAATAATTATATGGTAAGCAGACGCAAACTTTATAATGATGTTAGAAATAGATTTCATGTTTCAAGTTTTGCATTCGAGGAGGCACGTGCCTAAAAACGTTTGGCAGAATAAGTAACAAAGAGGAAATCAATTTGTTCTTTCTGTCACGACAAATTATTTTCTTTCCGACGGCTGGCTGGCTTAGGGGTAACATTGTGTGGGAAAATGTCACGTGACTTTTAAGTAAAAAGAGCAATTCCTACGAATATGGAGGGAGCGCGACACGTCCTCCCAGCACCGTTCACAACCGGTTATTGTATGCAAATTAAAGTCGGTACATTTTTCTGAATGACGACTACGGGATTAGATATTCGCTTTTTTACTTCAATGTAACGTTTGTTGGTAATTAATTTTTATTCCACGCGCCGCATGACTACAAAAAATGACGTCATTAATCGTCCAATTTTAACGGGCCGTTAGTTTTAATTAACACTCAATAACTTTCCTATAAAAGATGACAAATAAATCTTATGTTACAAACATATAATTGCAGTTATAAGTATGTATTTAATACCTATAATATATAATTATTGTTTAACGACGTAGCAAAATTATTACCAATTAAACATTATTTATTAATTAATAAAGTCAGGCACTAGGTACTATGATAACGTCGTATGAACGTCGCATGAATATTGAAAAAGTTCTAATATACGTTCATATACCACGGCCAACGAGAAGCGATAGGATATAGTATCTAATAATGTTCAATTTCACGTCAGAGTCACCAGCCATTTAATAAATTCATGGTTCATTTTGTAACTGTAAGTAACAATAATTAAAATAAATGAAGGTGAAATGTAACATCTTTAATAGAATAATCTATTCCTTTTGTTTCGCTTCTCGTTGGCCGTGGTATGCGTTACATTAAAATCCGTCTCATACGTATAATACCTTTTCTTGATCACTGATCTTTATTAAATTCACGAACGAATTGACTACATTAGTTTTAATTATGATTGTAGATTAATCCAACAGAATATTAAAGCGTATCAGCTCGTGAAATAGATTGGGATGAGACGTGTATCAAGACAAAGGGCCACTGATGAGTGGGACGGAGCATTGTTGGGAATCTGGGCGTTGGAGCAATCACCACGACCCAAATACCGACCAACGGACCATTTCATTTCAAACTATCATATATTATCGCGACACCAATCAAAAGGATTAGTAACCCAGCACATTCTGTGGAACCAATTAATGCAAGTGTTGAATAATTTATTACGACGATAATGGACATTATCGATGGGTCGAAAAATAGCTTGCAACTTTGCAACGATGGGGTTTAATTACTACAAAGATATAAGTTTTCGTTTCATCAAATTTGATAAAGTAGTTTTGAAGTTACATATTCATTAACTAGCTGAGCCCGCGACTTCGTCCTTAAAACATCAGCTATCTGCCAGTGAAAATCCCGTCAAAATCGGTCCAGTCGTTTCGGAGATTACCCGGAACAAACACACAGACAGACAGACAGACAGACAGACAGACAAAAAAAAATTAAATCGCGTTTTTGTTATAGGTGTCGTATGTACTTTCATATGCATTTAGTGAAAAGGTGTTATTTTGATATTACAAACAGACACTCCAATTTTATTTATTTGTATAGATAAATTGTATACATGCTACATGTGTAAACTCTAGTTGAACGTCAATGACCTCCAGTCGCTCGCGATCAAATTGATTAGCCGATGTTATGATACAACTGTTCACGCGTGGAGGGTAGTCGATGCTCTTTAATTGGCTTAATTGCTAGCGCAGCAGCTACTGGCGGGCATGCAATGCGTCATAATAAAGTCGGCAATGTATTGGCATTTCTGAGTTTTTCTCGTGTCATTGCTCGCTATTTAGTTTGATGCTCGCGAGCGTTGGAAATAGTTCGATTTTATCGCGTCCTTGCGTCGTGCTAATCGTCGTTAGATTAGTTTATTTGAATTAAGAATCTTATTTATTTTATGACTGACAGGGAATAGATCAGATCTATTTTTTTATATACATACATCCTAATTTATTGTTCGATAAACATATCAACTGAACATTTGTATGTCGTATTAATTTGACATGGATTTATTTGTAATCGACCGTGTACGCGTAACCAACGCACACGCATCAAAGTGCTCAAAATAGCCGCTGACTCAAGCGCAAGTCAACTAAAGGATCAGCGGTGAAAATAACTTTATATCGTTGTGTTTGTAATTCAAAATGTGGTGGTGTTAAATAGAAATAGGTGCTTAGTCACATGATTTACAAGTCACTCAACCAAACCAGCACTAGTGGTTGCACGAACACCCTGAGCGGTGCATTTTAGTGGGCGGCGAAACTGGTTGAATAAGAAATTCAACACGACGCCTAAAGAAACTAATAGATAAAATAGCTACCTTCCTCAAGCATCTTCAAACGATTTATTACTGCGGGATATAATAAATATACTGGACTCTGGACAGTCTGGACTAACACACGCTTCCTTATCCGTATGACAAGCCACAGGCGCCGACGACGCCTAAAATGGGCAAAGCAAGGGCTTTAACGAGTGAACAACTCGCTAAGGACCTTCACCACGAATAAATACAGACACCATTTCTTATCCCTTTCTAAACCGGAATATATAAAGGAAGAAGATAAACAGAGATACTTGATACATTTTTTTTAAGATTAGGTACTTTAACTTGTTACAAAACTATAATTTCATCACATAACAAGGATATTACTATACCAATAAGTAAAATGATAGTATTGAGTATCTTAGGGCGCGGGCGGTATTAAACACCGATCTCAAGTCTGGGAGCGATCTTGGAAGTGTGATTCTTTTGTCATACTATTACAGAATGACATGTCAAAACTTAATCAAGATCGTTCTCAGACTTGAGATCGATTTATTAATACAGGCCTTACACGATGAGTCCGAGGTCTGCGAACTAGGGAAACCCACAAAGCTTACAAATGAGGCAGAGCTACTCGTAGAAACAAAAGATAACAATCCTTGTCTGACTCGGAAAAGGAGTTAAAAGTAAACAGAGTAAATTCATCTGTTATATTTCTACGCAGTGCAATAATACATCAAAGTGAAAAAGCCGCGGAAACGAGCTATTGGCCGTAGCAACATTAATGAAGTGTAACATAAACCGGGCTTACCGCTTTTATTAAAGGCCCAAGGCCATTTTTATATGGTAATTATTTGCATTGCAACTAGAATTTTATCTAGTTTATTTATAGCGATGTGGCACGCACTCTTGCCCTTATCTGGATGGACGGGTACGGGTCGCGGGCGAGGACTTGACTCACCCACCGCATCAATGTCAAGTCGTCCGTTCCTTGTCCAATTCTAACATCGACTTATACTAGGTGAATCAAAAAGGGTATACTTTATTTTCACAACTTAACTTTGTTATTCTAAAACGATCAGCTTTGGAGGAAACTTGAAAAACAAAAGGTGTTACAGGGATACAGCTGATTACAGATTTCGTAAGTCTACAAACCCTTTAGTACTTCAACCGTCCCACAAAGCCGATAGTTTTTGATGTACAAAGTAAAGTTGCAAAAAATATAGTGTACCCTTCTGTTTCACCTTGTATTGTCCTTCACATATTCTTTCTGTTCTTCCAGTACCTACTTTATTTTATAAAAGCCTGACATTTATTGCATTGTAGGCAGGCATCGAGTGTCTTGTCGGAAAGGTAAATCAAGACAGCACAAATTAGAACAACTATAAATATTAAATTAGATTAGATATTAAAGCATGCAATGTGAGTTATCAAACACGGGTCATACCCGGGGTGCTACTCTTAGCAACGATAATTAATTTTTCGTGCTATTTGTAGTGTAGAATCCTACTCTAAATACGCCAACGTATCGAGAACTGAACGAACGATAAAAAATTATCGTTAACCCCTGAAGCCAAAAGTTAACTAAGTACTAAATTCTAATGTTATTGGTTATAACTTCTCATTGGCTGACAGCATTGTCAAGCTACGGCGGTCTGACATATCGGTGTATTTTTTTGTAATCATTTTCTATATATTTTTTATTAGTTGGTAATTAAATATATTTTATTTAAATAAATACTTAATTTGCAACACCTCTTGGTCACAAACGAGTCATAATAGATTAACAAGATACTAGAAGACATATCAAACTGAATAAATAAAGCATACCTAAGGACGCAAAAACTAAAACTTACTTACTCATGTTTTTATAAAAACTCACCACATGCTTTGTACAAAATCGCATTTTGGCCCCTCCTCGGTATCAATTCATCGATAATTCAGCAGCTTGTAAAATGCGCTTTTCTATTAATAGACACGTGTAGGCATATTTTATGCAAAAGGGTATAATGTGTCGGCTTTAACTGTTCCTAATGATGTAATGCGATTATAGCGTCGATAGTCCGCACACGAATTCGTAACTGTCATCCGCTATATGCGATTTTATAATCCTCAAACTCTATTGGTTTGGTTTGTGGACGGAATTCTTAATATCGTTGCATTTTATTTTGCACCGCACCGCTTCAAGGTAGGTAGTCGTAGTTTTAAATTTACTTTGGAACTGTTCTTTCATTCTGTACCGCGCGAACTTCGAGCAAATAGAAAAGTGGTTTTCTTTAACTTTTAAATGTTTTGCAAAAAAATATTCACCGAACTAGATGAAAATACACACATAGAATACACACATAGAACAGTTACCACGCTGCGTTTCCTTTCAAATGCCAAACTGCTGAATGTTAGCCTTCCCTTTGATATTTACAAAGAATTTGTAATAATAAGACAGACACTACTACAAATTCTTTGGATATTTCTAACTGAAAAGACAAAGGAGAAAAATATTTATCTACCAAAATGTATCACTATGTGTGTGTATGGGTAAAGCACAACATTTAAAAGCTTTATACAAATTCGTTGCCTTCCGGTGCCAAAGACAGACATTGATGGATTGACGTATATAGATCGGGAGTTGAGAATGGTCTGCGCGTGCGCCGATACCCGAGCATCCGGCGTCAAAGAGGTGCTCTTCTTGTTTGGCGAGACCGGACGCGCGCAATATGCCTTTACTAGTTAAATATTTGCTTGTAAGTATGTTCGAAAGCGCAGAGAAAACTTACGTAAGCTTGTGACTAATTTAACATAATTAACCTACTTATTGTCATGTGATGTCTAGCTGCTTCAGTCTATGCGTCATCGATACCAAGCAACTGAAGTAAAACAAACAAGTAAAGGTTTTTTTTGTAAAATTTACATGTCCACGCTATTTATATAGTTGCGTTAAAGAAACACACTGAAGGAAATTAAGAAAGTGGCTTTATTATCAACAATACGTAATTCAGGGCGTTATAACGCGAACACAAATGTGTTTGGAGCCCTTATTTGCAGAACATTAATGGTCACGCTACCTCGGTCTTTCACCTGGTTGGTTCCTGCGGATTTAGATATGTATGTTTGTAGGTACCAAAAATATTACTTATACATTCAAATTTCCACGGTAAACACATTAAAAATACGTTGTAAAATTATGTTTTCGCCTTGTCTATGTTTATCTAAAGTGCTCCGTCTAACATTAACTACATTCATAATTAAAAGCTTTGCCAGACTGACTTTGGTTTGACCTAGACGGTGGGCAGGGACACGATGAACAGACATGACTACTTTTTGTTTCGATGTTAAGTTTCTTTTTTCTTGAGGTCTTCGGTATTTTTAAGTATAATATGTCAGCAAAGAGTTTAATCTAACTATAGCAATACTTTAGCTAAACATTAGGAAGTTTCTCGATGAGAGAACCATCGATGGAGCTCTTTCGCCTCGATTAAACACTAAATAAATGCTATCTCAAACTTTGATCGCGATAAACTCGAGCCACTAGTGCCGGGAAATTGTTAAACTCCTTTGAGTTGGAACGTCACTTGAGGACTTTCCAAGGAAACTCGTTCCGAGAGCCGTGAAATTTAAAGCAGAAACTTTAGGGTTCCCCTTGTTGATGGTTTGTTTTGCGAAACAATTGGCTTGTGAAATTTTATGGACGGAACCACGATAGCGTAATACCAACAGGCATAGCCCAAGCTGCTGAACCGAAAGCTGAGCGAGGAAATGTACCATGCAAAGAGATCAATAATAGAATATAGAATAAAACTGTAAATCCGTCACAAATAGTTGCATCAGTAAGTAATTGTTTCAGCGTAACTGCAGACCACAATTAGTAATAGATTTTCATCTATATTTGCAGTCTAGTATTTCATTAGTATCCCCATGGCTCATTAATTACCTGCAACTTTGATAGCTTGCGTCGAATCGGTTTGATTCATTAACCGCTTCGTTTGCCGATGAACAAATATTTGTATAGCCTCGATTGAATTAGGTAGATAAATACATGCACATAATATTTGGGCTCCGGTATACTACAAAATAGTGGTAGTTCGTTTTCAAATCGATAGACGATATTGGTGTTGATCATTGTTACCACATTTTTTAATCTAAATATATATAACTCAAAGGTGACTGACTGCCTGACTGACTGACTGACATAGTGATCTATCAACGCACAGCCCAAACCACTGGACGGATCGGGCTGAAATTTGGAATGCAGGTAGATGTTATGACGTAGGCATCCGCTAAGAAAGGATTTTGATTAATTCAACCCCCAAGGGGATAAACTAGGGGATGAAAGTTTGTATGAAACTTTGTCAATTAAAATCCACGCGGACGAAGTCGCGGGCACAGCTAGTGCACACTATACCGCAAATAAAATTACGGAGACGACTCAAACTAAGTAATTAATATAAAATTCGTGAGAATCAGAACTAGGTGCTGGGTTCAAACTCCGGTTCGCACCTCTGGGTTTTTCGAAATCTATGTGCGAATCATAATCTCTATATGATTATCAATTGCTTACGGTGAAGGAAAACATCGTGAGGAGAATCGAACCAATTTCCGAAAGACATGTGAAATCTGCCAACTCGCACTGGGCTAGCGTGGTTGATTATGGCCTGCATCCCTCTCGCGTGCAGGGGAGGCCCAGGAGTGGGACGTTAAAACGGCCAAATTATTATATATTATGTTTTATTATTATTTCGTGTATAAGCTAATTAAGTTCTATTATGGCATTACATGGGGTAGAATACACTTAAACATTCGTGCATATAACAATCGAGTCAACGGCGCGGCGGCGTTCCGATGGCAATGAAGATTGATGGAAGTCGAGTTAACTTAATAACAAAATTGCTCGATATTTGATTAACAAACACAAAACAACAACAAATCTGCAAAAAGTTATAGAACTAACCTACGAAAACCCACAACTAACGGCATTCGCAAGAGATGTAAGTTCACCACCACGAGTTTCCAAAATTAAAGACGCTTATAATTCAACGAGATTGATTCAAATCGAAACGTTAAGTAGGAGGTGGTGATGACTGCCAAAATCTTTAATTTATTTCTGACGAACACCATTTAAGTCAGTGTTCAACTGTGTATGGTATTATAGCTGTGTGTAGGTTGTTCAATAGCTATAACTATATCATGCATGAAAATAAGTTTTTGATATTCATCCAGCCACGAGCGACCGTATGGTTTATTTTAAATCAAGCGCAAGTCTCAGGACGATCCTGAGTACTCTTTTGACATTTAATTTTGTACTGGGTTGACAGAAGAATGACATTTCCAAGATCCGCTCGCAGACTTGAGGTCAATTTATGAATACAGGTCAAAGTCATTAAACTTCGTTCCATTCTTATCACCAGATCAGATTATATTTCTCAATGTTACAATACGGTCCGCAGAACGCAGACATTTTAATACTAACTCAAAAGTATTTTCGTAAATACATAAATCGACACTATTACAACCACATGACGACGCATTTTAATTTTTCCAGCAGTGTAGAATTAATAAAACGTCCTTAAATTTCATAATTGACACCGTGTGCGAGGAATATGGCTATAATAAAACATGTAACATAAGGTAACACGCAATACGGTACGTTTTCATACCAGCCGTGTACCTACAAGCCCGATTACGCGATCCTGGCAGATTAAAATACATGTCACACTGACAGGATGGTTATATGTTCTGTACACGGTACAATTAGCTGGGGATAGCAGCCCTAGGGATTTGACCTCAACTGTACAATAGGGGTACCGCTTCTAATCGAGCAGAACATGTATGTATATTGAATCGTGCAAAATTAGATTTAGTATACGGTACATAAGGTACATTATATCATTACATAATTAATTCATTACAAAAGTTTATCGAAAAGGATCGTATAATAAACTTGTGACATTAAAAACTTTCACGTTTAAGTGGACACGTTTAAGTGGGACCGCTTGTCTATACAAGGCTAAAATATCAAAAAACATTGCTGTTCTTGGAATTCAAGAAAAGGGCAATCCGAATACCTATAGACAAAGTTAAGAATCTTACCTTAATATCGATGAAATGGAAGCCTCTATCAACAGCCTAGGTTGAAATGTAATTGACCTGTAAAGATAAAAACATAATATCAAGATTATGACAATAGGGATGTCACCATCGATGTTGTATGACTTCGAACCTGACTTCCTTTTGCATTACTGATTCATAACAGTAAATAAATCTTATAATAAGATACAAAGCACAGCTTGTCTGGCAGAGAAAGGACAAGACTAATGATATGATAACGAATAAAATGGTCCCTGCAACATACGAATTGATAATTAAATACAACATAAATCACGTGTAGAGCTCGACCGCTATCATTCTCCCAGGCGACTCGATTCATTCATATTCACATTTCGTACAAAGATCGCGGTTCACCAAAATATTTTCATGTTTGGAACGCTACATATCTGATGTTGTTTCAGGATAATAAGTTTTCCCAACAAGCTCTGCAACGTTAGAATGCTTATCTATAATATACATTGTATAATAAGGTTTCATATACGTTTAGGGGAACCGGAAACATGGTCCTGGAGAGCCGGTATTGTATTCGAGGAAAATATAAACGTAGAAGCCGTTTAAACGTAGACAGAACAAAAAATGTTGAGTAGGTTTTTATATTGACGACCGCTTGGCGTAGTGGTTCGAGTGTAAATCGCTCGGTTCATAGTACCGGTTGGTTGCGGGTTCGATTCGAAATGGCGTTTTCATATTTTTCCTGATCTGGGTGTCTGGTGTAGATTGTACGGTACCCATAGTACAAGCATTGCTTAGTTTGCCACCTTACAGTTGAGGTGCTAGTCTGGATGAACGACTGTCGTACTATGTATGTATGTAAGCCGGCGTCTTTGTTCTCCCCCGACTACAATCTGGGTGTTTTCAAGTCGAGAGTGAACTGGTACCTTCTAGGCAAGCATGCTCCATCGTAGATCGCATCGTCACTTACCATCAGGTGAGATCGTGATCAAATTCTTGCCTATCACGAATAAAAAAAATAAAAAAATGTGTGAGTAATATTTCAGGTAGAGTCGGCGTGCTACAAATGTAAAGGAAAGTGGATTTGGGTGTTTGTCACCTATGACGTTTGAATGATGATGATGGGTCTGATATACGTTTCTCCTAGCGTTCACATAAATTGACCCTCTAAGACAGTGGTGCCCAAACTTATTTTGTATACTGCCCACTTTGAGAATAAATTATTTTTTAGCGCCCCCATTTTTCACCTACTTAAAAACCACAATCTAAGAACTTTATCATACCGTCTTAAACAACATTGGTTATAATCTGCATTAGATTATACACATAGCTAAATGTTTGGATTCATAGACGTACTGAAGTGTTGTTCGGGAAATCTGCAGACGGTTGTATTACGGTCAGTCAAGGTTCAAATTAGCATGAACGCGAATGTAAAGATAGCCCAAAATAATTTCACCAATTCACTTTATTGTTATTCACATCTGAACGCAGTGGAGGTATATTTGATATCATTAGCGGATAGATTGCAAGGCACCCGCCTACGAGCTTAGCCTTGACCGATTTTCTCGAGTTGTTTTCACAGATGTTTCACAGTTTTTTGATGATTATACCGCGGCAGAGTGTGCTAAGATCATATTTTGTTTTATGTTCAACTTAGTTGTTTTTATTTTGTAGACTGTGAGACTTTGTTTTTAACCCCCGAGGAAAAAAGAGGGGTGTTATAAGTTTAACACGTGTATTTGTCTATCTGTGTCTGTGGCATCGTAGTGCCCAAGCGGTTGAACCGATTTTATAAATTTTGTTTTTTTTTTTTTGTTAGAAAGGTATTTTGATCGCGAGTGTTCTTAGATTTGTTTCATGAAAATCGGTTGATCCGTTTGAAGATTATCCGCATCGGGGGTTTTAATATTTTAAATTTAGAGTTATTCACAGACTAGTAATATCAACAAGAAAATAAACAAAAAATCGATTGCGCAATATCGTTTCGTTTCGTCTTTTTTAATACCAGTAATGAAGGACGTCCGCGGCTTCATATAGCTTTGTTTATCAAAAATATTTTCGTGCTCACATAAAAGTTAGTATTCGGGCGGCAGCTAATGATGGTTTATGCGACGTTCATAAACTTATAACGAGACCCGTGCAATAAACGTACATAATGTTGAACGTACCTCATGTTTTTATGATTGTGTTGATTTTATTAAAACATTGGTAGAATTAAACACTGTATGGCGTCTGAGAAAATTCATGGTCCCACCACATAATTTGCAAATTTTCATCACCCAGAACGTATGTCGTGGTATCATTCTGTCATCAGTGATTTGACATTCGAAAGAAGAACACAAAACATGCTGTAACTATACAACTGCTAGGCCACGTCTATTAATAAGCGGGAAAGTGTTTGGCAAGTGAAGGCATTTTTATTTTCCCCATGTTCTGCAGTGCTCCCTCAGAGTGCTCCTAATTATATTCGAAATGCTTTAAACTTGCCCTTATATTAAATGGAAGCTCATTCCGGGATCCGGGCACACACGGACGTGTGATACTGATTTTAACTCTCAGTCGAGGTCGCGTTCCGATCCGGTGGTAGATTTACCCTCGCCACCTCTTCTGGCAGCGGCCCAAGCCGAGGTCGTGTCCCTTGTGGCGCCCTTGAGCTAGCTGCCCCCCTGCCCCTCTGGCTGGAGCGCACTCGCGCTCGCCCTCTGTCCGGGTGAAGTTGTTATGGCAACTCTGGCCAACAACATATAGTCCATTCAAAAAAAAAAATATAAAAAAAAAAGATTTTAATCAAAAAATCCCGGGAATTTCATTAGATGTGACCTAAAATTCTCTATCCGTGTTTGTATAACGGCGAACTCAATGATAATATTTCAGTTTGTCGATGGGCTTGTGAAAGCTTAGGAACATATCAGATAAATTGAATATTGAGTTCGATAAGCCCTCACGAATACAAGTTATATTTTTCTTTACTCGAATTGAGAAATACTGCAAACTACAAACTCGTATTTTGTGCCTTAGAGGCTATTAGGGATGTCCAGCTAGAATGAGGGTACCTCCAGGATGGTGCGGGATTGAGGTTAGACAGTAATACGAGGGGATTTACAATGACAAATATAAAAAAATCTCGTCTACTTAAATCGTAAGTCTACAGAAATGGCGGGAGTGGCACAAGCCCGCGGGACCGGCGCATCGACATCTCGTACTTTAATCAAACGAAGCCCCGGGAATTTCATTACGCATTACGTCACTTCAACATCGCGCGTCTCCTTTACTATCACGAGTATTTCGCACAATTTAAACAATGCCAAATTATATTGTCCTCATATTAATAATCCATTTCATTAAAAGGGGAAACAGCAAAACAGAGCCATGTGAAATTGGTGATTTCTTATCAGTAGTTTGTTAATTATATGTAACAAAGAGTATTATTTAATATTCCTATCGCTATTAAGTTAGGTACCTATATTCTATATTACATACTTAGCTACTGTGCCATTTTTTTACTGCGCAAGTTGTGACTGACTCCTTCCCAGCAATTTTTGCGTGGTTACGTACTCCATTTGTACTGTCGCTACATTTACAATGACATATTGCTCCCACTATTTTGCCCTATCAAAATATAGAGACAATACAATAAATCTGTGTAAATATTGTGTCAGAGCAAACGCGGGGTAAGTCAACAAATATACTACGATTGTTCTAATACAGAGAACCGAGGGAATTAAGTACACTTATGAGGAGACTGTCTTTGAGCGCGGATGAAAGCTTGGTAGAGGGATAACGCGTGACCTCACGCCCCACACGCACGCCCGGCCATCCGCTAATAAAAGTTATATTGGATCGGTACCGAGAACAGAGCCCTGACAATGTGCCGCCAAATTATAAAGACCATGCAGAAATACGACTGAATTTAATACAATATAAACAACCGTTACTTGGGTGAAAAATAATATAAAGAAAAAATAATAATTTGGATGCAGTAGATACTTTTAAAATAATATGAAGCCTTATTGAATCCCTTGATATTTTTTATGTGAATTCCGAAGCTGGCAAGCACGTGTATGTTTGAAACATTTTAAATGATACCCAATTGCTCTTCTTTTCTACTCTTTCAAACCTGCTCATTACTCTAAAGTAAGACCGCCTTATGTCTAAATATCTGGAGGCACATTCATGAAAAGTTAAAATTCAAAGAAACTACTTGCACAAAAGCCTCTCGTGGAAATATTTTCCTCTACTTTCTCGCATCAAGTCGAGTGCCAGCCGAGGTGCGAAGTTAAAGTGTTCGCTGGAGGAGTTATGATTATAAATGATTCAGGGGGTCGAAGTAAAGAAAGCCGGGAGTCGTTTACTATATCCCCGCGGCAGAAAATTGAAGTGAAACGTTCGAACCTAGAAACATCAACTCGAAGTAATCTACACAGTGGTCCCCTGAATATTTGATCGGGTGCGAGTGGCTGGAATTAAAGTCACCTTGAAATACATACACATGAATGTATATGCTTGTAACGACTTAAATATTTCGAATTCTGTGGTTACGCGGTTTCATCATCGATATTGAGTCGTATAACTACACCATCTGTAGGCAATCTGCTTGCAAAGTGTGCCTTATTGATATCTGCATCATTCACATCTGCAAGAAACTATTTATAACCAGATATACAGATGCGCGAATAAATAAATCGCAGAATAATCTGAGCGTTTTTATTATGAGGTAACTCTGGGTTCCTAATAGGAATGAGATCACAAGGTCCATAATCGCGTACCCCATTAGGCAGCAGTTAGCAAAATTGGATTTTATTTAAAAAATTCCAGAGCTAATATAACTTGAACTAACTCTCAGCACTGGACGCTGTTTTACTTTTAGTACCTACTACAATTTTCATTAAATAAGTTGGGAAAGTTGAGAACCTACAGAGCTGAGGTTTAAAGAAAAACAAAATGTCGAGTATTCGCTGAAAGCAAAAACATGTTCATAAAATTAATGTATTAGTTTGGAGCAACAATCAGTAGATGCTAAAAAGTAACCCTTGAAGTCACTCGCAAGTGTTACATGTGAGATGTAATTAACAGGGAAAGTAGGTACTTCTGTAAGGCCTGCCGTGCTGGCGAGGTAGCACCATCTAACTTCACGCCTATCTTCCGACCTAATTTTGCAAAAAGGAACCAACCCACACTTCCTACTGCAGACTAAAATCAACCCCAGTTGAAGTGATAGTAGGTTGGTTTCAGTTTGCAGAAGTATTGGTGGTTGGATCCATTCTGCATATCTATATTCACCTTTATGTGGGCCACACGGAATTGTTTAAACACGCGATGGTTAAGTTGATGGGTAATCTTTATAATGCCGCAGAATACGCGATAACAATCTTGGGAGTTAAGTGAGGTGCTTCATGTCAATAGATGCGTCGTGGATCCCCCATGGCTTTTTGTGAAATTTCAGCTGGTATCTTTATTGTAAGAAAGAAAGAGAGAAAATATGTTTTATTGGAAGGCAACTGCAATGCATCTATACAAATAAATAAAATTGGAGTGTCTGTTTGTAATATCAAAATAACACCTTTTCACTAAATGCATATGAAAGTACAAACGACACCTATAGCAAAAACGCGATTTAAAAAAAAATTGTCTGTCTGTCTGTCTGTCTGTGTGTTTGTTCCGGGTAATCTCCGAAACGGCTGGACCGATTTGGACGGGACTTTCACTGGCAGATAGCTGATGTAATAGGGAGTAACTTAGGCTACTTAAATTTTTGAAAAACAATCAGGGTTCCGCGTAAAAAAATAAAAACACATGAAATCAAAGAGTATCTCCGAAACGGGTGGACCGATTTTGACGGGACTTTCACTGGTAGATAGCTGATGTTATAAGAAGTAACTTAGGCTACTTTTATTTTAGAAAAACAAAATTTAAAAAAATGAAAAAATGGGTTCTGTCGCGCGGGCTCAGAACGCGGGAGCGGGCTTTTTTGTTAAGTTAAATTCCACGCGGACGAAGTCGCGGGCTCAGCTAGTACACAATAAAGACTAAGATTCTACCCATCTACTACAACTTCTTAAAGTATCATCATTTATTTTATATAACAGTTATGAGGGCACTAACACCCTATCGATCAACCGCCGAACGATGATCGACCAATCATCGATCGATGATCTTTCGACAACTTCCTAACGGACTTCCGCTTAGGCAATTTCCAATTTTGCCTTACATGTGAATACATTTGAAACAAATCGATAAAGTAGATATCCTAAATTGTCATGTGACAAAATGGGATTATACGTTTCTTTCGGTCTATAAAATTCCCATTCCCATTCATTCTATCCCTGGGTGGTTACATCTTACAACTAACCCGAATCCATAATTAGACTTAAACCTCGCAATATCTATTCAGAAGGTTGCGTAGTGTATCTGGAACGAATAAACGAAAAAATTGCAAAAGTTGCTACAGCTTCCTTTGGTAACCCAGAATTTAGGAAAATAAACGCACAGCCCGTCCGAACGATTTCACATAATGACACGATACAGGTCGGAGATTGTATACAAGTGTGGAGATATGTGAAATATTGTTTTTTTATTGTGTAATGTTGGGGCGAAGCTTGGATTTATATGTTACTAGCTGTGCCCCGCGACTTCATCCGCGTAGTATTGGATTATTGGGTTAAAAAGTATCCTATATGTTAATCCCGGTTATAATCTATCTGTGTTCCAAATTTCATCCAAATCCGTTCAGTAGTTTTTGCGTGAAGGAGTAACAAACATACATACATACATACATACATCCACACTCACAAACTTTCGCATTTATAATATTAGTAGGATTTTGTTTTGTTAGAACATCAATCCGGATTTGCACACTTGTTACAGTATCTAAATCTTCTTACTAAATCTTAGTGATTAGTTTTAATAAGGTAAGTAGTTGTTCGGTAGTTCAGTAATTGTTCGGTGATAGAGCCAACCCCCCTTCCCGTGTAGAACGTGCGAGCAATGCCTTTGGTATTGCAAGCAGTTATAGCCTACGATAACTGCTTATCTACAGGCGGGTTGCTTATTTGCAGACTTTGTTGTAAGAAGAAAAGAGAAGCATCTATACAAATAAATAAAATTGGAGTGTCTGTTTGTAATATCGAAATAACACCTTTTCACTAAATGCATATGAAAGTACATACGACACCTATATCAAAAACGCGATTGAAATTTGTTTTGTCTTTCTGTGTGTTTGTTCCGGTTAATCTCCGAAACGGCTGGACCGATTTTGACGGGACTTTCACTAGCAGATAGCTGATGTTTTAAGGAGTAACTTAGGCTACTTTTATTTTAGAAAAACAAAATTTTAAAATATAGGTTCTGTCGCGCGGGCTCAGAACGCGGGAGCGGGATTTTTTTTAAGTTAAACCCACGCGGACGAAGTCGCGGGCTCAGCTAGTCAAATATAAAATTCATTAGTTAGCTTGCGAGGAATTACTACATCATCTCCTAAAGCGGGTGAATACTCTGACCAAGAGCGATAAAAAACAAATATTACAGGTCATGGACACTCTTGGGATGTGTAAACGAAAAATTATTTATGAATAAGACAAGAATAGCTACAATACGATAAATTATACATTATGCATTATGAGAACTGGCAAGTACACAGGCGCTGACTATTTGTATATTTCAGATCGAAACAATTGAATATGGTGACATCTTAGTTGAATGACTGGAATAAGATGACTAATTAAAAAATGCTTAGTACATTTTATACTAATAATGTAAAATATACACTTTGTTACTAATTATTTTAAAAAACGCAACAACAAAACATCTATAACTCAAAGCTATAGTACAACTAGCAATCAACTAATATAAAACTAAGTTTTATCTCAGAATGCGAGATTCAAAGGTTTTTATGATGTTGAAGGCTTTGAGCCTCGCATGTTGAATTATCAAATAAGTATATATCGGGGTTATTAAGCACCAGCCGCTTTACTTGCGTCCACATAAAAATATAGTGGTCGCCGACAAACACGCTACGTTTCTTTGTAATGTTAACATTATTTCAAGGTTTTTTCAAATATGAATCGTCAATTCGTGACAATCTAGCGTTGCTTAGTTTATAATTGCATACACACATCACGATTTTTTCAGTTTTACTAATATCTATTGAAGGTAAAGTTTATTACACAAAAGGACTGCAAAGGTCTGTAAAGCACAGACTTCTAAATACTGTGAAGCAACTGCCGAAATTTGAGAGACTTAATTTTTAAAGCTTCATACAAAATGAAATCGTCTCCAACAATCAAGTGGGGCTTTATGAATATTTGAGTAGCGTTTGAGTAATCGGCCATTTGAATCTTTTGAGACCGAATCAGTCAATAACACCCTACATCCTTGACGGGCATAACCCACATGGTCTCAAAGAAGATCCACAGTGATTCACTCACCGCGCGTGTGGTCCAATCCAAAGTGTTTGTTTCAAACTCCTTTCTAGAATACCATAAAAAAATTAAGCGATCGTTTATAAATATTTGTTGAAGATATTGCTTTGTTATATGCAACGCTTGTTGGTTTAGATTCTCGGCGGTCAAATGGATTATATCGTAGATGACGTTATGTGAACAGATGGCTACCACAAGTATCTATTTTAGTGGTATCAAAATTACAGTGGTGCTGCGTTGATCATATCGATATTCAGTAAGTAATATACATTTTACTAAATGAAACCTTTGAATATTTGCTGAAATATGGTTAAAGAAATAAGTATATTTTAAAATTTCCGTCGTCCTAGATATCTACCACGCCAAGCCATTTATCATGTCGTGCGCACACAAATAGGTTCCGAAAACTAGGAAAATAATATATCTGATATAAGTTGTGTTCGAGTAACAAAGAATCATTCAAACAAAGTAAGCATAACACAAGACTATAAATTATTTTGAGTAAATTTAGGGAACGAACAATAAAAGGCAGACGATTAAAGTTAGACGAAATTAGAAAGTAATAAGAAATTATATATAAATATAATGAATGTCTTCTTTCTCCACATTTCTCGAATAAAACTCAAATTAGTAACAAAATGAATTATAAACAATCAAGGCAGTGTCAAACACATGTGCCTGGTTAGCACCGACGCCACACAAGTGTTCAGAATAAAAAGGAAAAAGTTTATATTTTATTTAATCCATCGTCTTGAGATATATGTGTCACTGATTCCGATGCTATTTCATAAGTAGCTCGCCAGACGATTACGATACTACCAAATAAAGAATGTCACGTATGTGCTAAAATCTGTATGTTGTGCAACGTAACAGGCCTGCAATCAAAACAGCTAAGATTTTTATTAGTGGAGACTCATTTGATGAATTTACACTTGATATTAAAATATAGTTTTACTCGAACATTTACTCCACTAATAAAACGTGAAGTGAAAAGAAATGTGTTTTTTTATATAATTTTAAATTGATCCTCCATGGGCTTTAATCTGATCAAGATTATTCTTCTACACTACTTTCGCTTTAAAAAACCTTTTAGCCTCCGCCAGCCAATGTCATAAAGATTCCGTTCATGTTTAGAGTAAAGAAACTGTACTACTAGTAATAAGACCATTGATAAGCCAAGGTGTACAATATATGAATGCCAACTTTACAATAATATCAAAAAATTAATACATACATTTAAAAAAATGTATGGAATATAAGATGAAAATTCATTAATTAGCTCCTATTTTGTGGAAAAACGACGAGCCATAGAGTTAAATGATGAAAATAAAGTAAAGCTTTAGATCGCTATTGTTTTCATTGTTATTTTTTTAACAGCTCCATTGTAACACATCACTTTGTTTCTCTAATTAGTGGCTTTTGTTGTACCCCAATTTCTTCAAAATAAGATTCTCGTGGAAACGTAGTCAAGGCTAAACTTGCCGCTCATAGGAATAAGGAAAATGTAATGTTTGCATGTATTAATATTCAATATTCAAGATCGTAGCCAAGAAAGTAACTGCTGGAGCGGTTGCTGTTTTATAAATATTTTATATAGTTAGTCACTCACATTACGAGCTATGTTTAAAATACAAATTGCAAATATCAGTAATGACGTCACACACCCGAAACGTTTAACGACAGTTCCTCCCGTCACGTTCTAACGTTCCAACACCTAGGATCAAACGCGTAACGCTCTTACGTTACGAATACGATCTTAGCTTCGACGAAATTCTCTACAGCTTGATGCTTCAGATGAATAAGATACAGAATAATTATTATATTGCTACCAGATACTTTTACCATAGGTCCTCAAATTTGACCTTCTTATTATGATTTCTTGTACTATATACTTTTAGCGTTGAATAAAACATTTATTAAGGACGGAATAAATTCGTAAAGATCTGCTGATGTCTCAGCTTCAATGGTTTCTTTATTACATTTATGTCGTTACAACAAATTGTTATTGAAATCTGTACCCGAAACGGCAGAAGCTAACCATAAGCGAACCGAAATAATTGGATAGGATTTTCAAGCTTGAATGCTTATAAAAATTGTCTCTATTTCGTAATTTTTTAATGCGGCAACTGCGGATACCACATGTCGACACCGCCCTGACAAATTGGGTTCACCTTAAAAATATGTGCCTTTTCGTTCTTGACAGCTTTATTACGCTTCGATGTGAAGACTATTCCAAACGGGGCGGCATTCAATTAAAACTAAATCATGATTGATACCTTTTACGGAGACAGTTTCTATTAAAAATACGAACCTGGAGATAAAAGAGGAATTTTAAGTGCATTTGTTCTTAGCGGTTCAATGCTGTCGCATCACTAAGTTTTGAGTAGCGAGAGACGAGTAGCATTGTACCTACCCAACTTTTGATAATGGTTTCATATAATATTATCTTGTTGGCACCGATGCATTTCATGTATCCGAAAATTTGTTCTAGCAAAACACTGAACTCCAGACAGAATATTCGGTAAATTCCTAGAAATAATAAAAATATAAAACTTCTTGACATTGTTCTACAAATTCGTAAATCTAAGACAATCAAGCAAAGCTTTGGTTAGGTATTTGAAAATTAAGGTATATAAAATCACACCATATCGTAACGAAGGCGTCAAACACCATCTCTTATTTTCCTGTTTGTTAGAAAGTGGCATGGGATATTAAATGGAACTTAACTATATCTTATAACCTGTTAGGTGGAAATCCGGTACGCGTGGGCGTACCAGTTGCGACGCCAGTGTCTGGAATAAGTCGCTTTGAGAATGGGACATCGTTTAAGATTAAGAGAAATACAGAACAGAATTGCATTATACACCTTTGCCATCGAGTGTTTTATGAGAAGCTTACCTGCAATGCTTTGAATATAGGCATGAAGACACGGGACTAACATGCCTATATCAGTAACTATTTCGATTTTGTTTTGCCTAAATCAAGGGTAAATATATCTAGGCAATGAATAAAATGAAGCTGAAATATACAATTATCAAATCGTCGAGGGCTCATAAAAACCCCGCAAGCATGAAAAATAAAATATGTGTATACTCACGCGGCGTGGACATGATTGAGCCGTTCCAGATGTTAATGCAATCCCGAACTACAAAATGAATTGACAGCATCCAGACAAAGTTTATAAGACGACGATGAGGTTTGACGACCGCTTGGTTCAGTTGTTTGAGCGTAGGCCGCTCAGCTCACTGCTCACCGTAATTGCGGGTTCGATTTCCGTCGGATCAAATTTTGGAAATGGCCCTTTTGTAATGTGGCCACGGCTGGGTGTCACTGGGATTGCCCCCAGTCCATTGTACGGTACCCATAGTACAGCGTTGCGTAGTTTGGGACCATATAGTTAGACTTGGTATGTCAGGCTGGCGACATTTATTTATGACTAGTTGAGCCCGCGACTTCGTCCGCGTGGAATTTAACTTAACAAAAAAGCCCGCTCCCGCGTTCTGAGCCCGCACGACAGAAACCATTTTTTTAAATTTTGTTTTTTCTAAAATAAGAGTAGCCTAAGCTACTGCTTATAACATCAGCTATCTACCAGTGAAAGTCCCGTCAAAATCGGTCCACCCGTTTCGGAGATACTCTTTGATTTCATGTGTTTTTATTTTTATACGAGGAACCCTAATTGTTTTTCAAAAATTAAAGTAGCCTAAGTTACTCCCTATTACATCTGCTATCTGCCAGTGAAAGTCCCGTCAAAATCGGTCCAGCCGTTTCGGAGATTACCCGGAACAAACACACAGACAGACAGACAGACAGACAAAATTTTTTTAAATCGCGTTTTTGCTATAGGTGTCGGATGTACTTTCATATGCATTTAGTGAAAAGGTGTTATTTTGATATTACAAACAGACACTCCAATTTTATTTATTTGTATAGATTTATTATAAGGATCCAAATTTTGTACGTGATCGATGTCAAAATACTTACTTCTATATCAAGTGCATAGTTTATGGTCGTCGTACGCGCATAAAGCTATTGTAACGTCATTCAGTTTATCCAGAGCTCTTAGAGAGGTTCATTGCACTCGTACGACAAGATAACTTAATGTGAGAAAACACATTCCCCAAATAGATATTACGACAGTTATGATAATATCAAGCTGGTAGTTTAATGAAGACTAACGATTTGTTTGTAAAGTGATATTTATAATGAATGGTCGGGTCTTTTGCGACAGGAAATAAAACCACTGAAGGAGTTTTCAATGGAACATAATTAGCAGAAAGTTTCGTGACAGCTGTTGTGAACGAAGAGTGAAATGACGGAAATTAAAATACTTACTTCCAAAATTACCTCTAAAACTTTGCACACAACACAACAAAGATCTTCCAAGCCCCGATTTATAATACAAATATGGAAACGTGGAATAGGCCACGGCAGAAGTTATCGTCTTGATCACATTATTACAACATAACGCAAAGGTGACCATGGCGGTCTATAAAAAGGTTAACCCTTGTAGATAAAACTGACATAAGAGTAGCCGGTCTAACATGAAAACCTCCAGCAAGCGTCTTCAAAGTAGGTTGCACTTATCAATCCAGAAATTAATGCAGCAATATCTATTGCAAGAAACTCGGCCAATCATCGCGCTCAATATTGAAGCCATCATATCCATAAAGAGCCCATTCCCGACGCCAATTGACTAACGGCAAGATGTTGCAACCGGCCAGGGTGGCAACACTGACCTTAATTCCTAATAGATAGGCGGAATACATTTATGGGCTGAATTAATCACTTTATTGGCCGCAATCATCGGCGTCGGTGACAATGCGAGTGGGATGGCCGCATCGGCAAACCGATGTAAATAAAGTAGAGCGTGTGTTGACCCTATTATTTGGTTAAATGGCAGAGATTGAAAAATATATCAGATCTAAAGTGAACCATATATTGGAGACGCGTAATGTAATGGGTGGCAATGTGCCCAAGCTATGCGTCAATTTTCAAATGAATTACCAGAGTACAGCTGCGCGGTAATTAAAACATCGGATCACAATCGAAACTAATCGAGCCTTTATCGATTGTGTGCTTTGTAACCTAATTGTGGAAAAGGGATCAAAGCATGTTAATGGTCACAGATGACGCCACTATTGGTCGTAACCGATCCCGAATGACACCAATTCAAACAATGACGGATCCATTTCGATGGGCTCGCCGGACCGTCGCGTCACTTTGTTTTGTTTGCCGTTGAAAACCATCGAAATACATTTGTTCGGCTAATGTGCTAGAGATTTTTTGGTTGACGCAATAAACGCATCAACGAGCAATATTGTATCTCATAATGACTTTATCTCGTTAAATTGTGAGTTTATTTTAATGTTGGAGCCTTGGCAACTTTGAGTTTTATTCCTGACTCATTTTGAAATTTTAGATCACTCGTTCTGCAACAGTGATAAGGCAGTAGATCTTAAGCAGTTTCTATAGAGACTGCGTATCTAGGGTCAAAATGTATACCTATGTCTATAGTACTACCAGAATTTGTCAAAGTTTAGCATGTTCCAGCTCATTATTGTTCTGAGGTGCCAACGCAGATAAGCTCAAACAATTTGCCTAGCCACTTACAGTAGATAACGTTGAACAAATAAAGAAAAAACCTAGTGCCATACAAGTTTAGACTCAAAAAACTACTTCTACCTGAGAAGTATTTAATATATTTTCTAATCTCGGTATTTACAAACAAAAACGTCAATAATTTATCGTCCGACAAGCGGTCACGCCGATCGTTCGTCTGGATCGCGCTAATACAAGCAACAAAAAATATGCCGCTATGTTTAAGCAAAAAAGGTCTATGTATACCAACGACCTATGCACAGATGGTGAGGAATTAGTCATTGTTCGGTATTCGGCGGGCGCCTGGTCCGTGGTCCGCGGTCCGTGGAGCACGTTCCTTCGTTACGACGTATTTTCAACTGCGAAAGACTGTCATTTGTTTGTAGATGTAGCCAAATGTCTTGTGAACAATTACCCTTAAGGCTGAAGCGCCCATCTAGCCCGCGAAGTTAAAATTTTTTGAGGTTTTTTAAATTTTTTTCAAAATCTGACAATAACAAAAGGCACATTTTGTAATTCGCGAGAAAGACCGTGTGCAGTGCATTTATTAATATATCCAACTTACTCTAAAACATTTCAAGAACAACAGCTATCCAGATAATCTGGCAACTTTTGTATATTTAGTGATTTACTAGTATCATATCCACCGTGATAATATTTAGAGTAAAATAAATGTTTTAATAAACGCACTGCATACTGTGTTTGTCGCAAATCACAAAATGTTGTCTTAAATGTTTTCCGATTTTGGATAAACTATAAAAATACTCGATAATATTGAATTTCGCGGGCTAGACAGGCGCCTTCACCTTAATGCTCATCGTGAAAATCTTAAAATCATAAAATTATTTTTCTTGTCAAACTATTAGACATAGCATTAGTTACACTTATAACCGATAACCAAACTCAGGATATACCTAAATTCCTATATGGACACTTGTACCAATTAAATCGGGGCCGTCTAAAAATAAGTACGTAATGGTTAGCGTGATTCAATCGAGGCTTGCGAGCAACTCCTAAAGAGGTAGCAAAACGCAAATTAAAATAAGTGGGTCAAGCGGCTTTCGAGACGAGTGCCAGACAAGCGGTGGCCGATCTTGCCGACCAGCAGTTATAATGTAAATCTGAAGTAGTTAGTAGGTATAATGGAGCATGTTTCACCCGTTCGATGCGGGAAACTTCGGAAAATAGAGGCAAGTGTCGCCAAAAGTTGGAAACTTTAATGATAGTATAGTACCTATATTATCGAGCTTTTGCACTCGGCTCCAGAATGGGCTTTAGGGGATAAAGGCGTAAACTCCTACACCTCACTGAGCGAGAAAGAGGAAATGAACGGAAATCTATATACCTATTCACTTTTGTATCGCTTCTCGTATTCATTCAGGTAGGTACGTACTTACTAAATAGAAAAGGCTCTCAAAATAGTCTGTATATTATTTTAGCAGACTGGCCAATCGCGTAATAACACATTATAAGACCAACCGACAGTAAATTGCTGTGTAAAGAAATTCTACCAGAGTTTTCATTAGAAGTTTACATCGTCTCAATATTCAACGTTTGGGCGGTTCCTTCCAACAGATAGAATATTTTTATGTTCGCGACCCATTTCCGTGCACTGACATTTAGACAACACACGGCGCGCAATATGTATTCAGATATTTCAGGTGAAGTCAACGACCTCAGGATATCGTTTCACGACCGAGCGAGCTCAAGTGTGGCGGCGCTGGTAGCGCCGTTACTACACTATCTATCCTGGGACATGGCTTAGGAGATAATACTACTTTAGGTATAATACCTAAAATACATAGGTGGCTTACCTATATAAGGAAGAGCTATCTCACCTACTCATCTACTAACTAAACCACATGTGGCCCATCGGCCAAGCATGCCTATTTCGCAGGCTAGTAAGTACCTACACGCGCCAAGGCAAGAGTTTCATGACGGGTTACGTCGCGTCGCACCGAGTCGCTCCCTCTCTTACTGCATACGGTAGAATGAAATTGTTTTTACTTACATTAATTACCTATTTCGTGGCTCTGCTAGGCCTATTATTGTTGAAAAATCGCAAATAAACTTAATTTGACATTTTAGTCATAGGCATAATTAGAAATATACAGTTAAACTAAGTTTAGTTGGTGATGGTGGTTAGGTACTAAAAAATTTAAATAATTATAATTGTAGTCAACCAAAGCTCTAAAGTCTAAACTAAAGATAAACATACCCTATGTTGATTAGATACTTTTTTTTTGTGTTTTTCAGCCATAAACTGAAATTAATCAATATTAATTCAGTACGTACTTACTATTGGTTTCACAACTGCAACCCACACCTAACAGTATTACTTACAGTAAAGTAAACAATGTCCAATCCAAAAATACTTTTTAAATTGGTTTCTTAACAAATAATGAGGCAGAAGCGTTCTTAAACCAACTAAGAGCAGATGCCACATCTTAGTTTTATGAGATATGGTTGTCATATCATAATTAGGTCAGAAATAGTCATCAATAAGATAACACATTTTTCACCCGCAGCATTTAGACAATATCCCGTGAATATTGGCTTCTCTTAGTCTATTTACAACCATTCTAATACAACTATTTACTTTCTTGGGTTGTTACCAATCTCATTAATCATTAGCATCTTTGGAAATATAAATCTAAAGTTGTTTCTTTCTACATTAATCTGATAAGTTGTTACATATCAACTTAGTTTAGGTTATTTATGGATAACTTGCTAATCTCAGACAAGTCCTCAAAGATAAGGGCAATTAAACATGGAATAAAGGGCGCAAAATGATTGAACAGGCGTGTATTCAAGTTACTGATAAATTATTTATAAGCTACTTGCCTACTTATCTATAAATTATACAACTTTGAGAATGAGTGGGTGTGTGCACAAGTAAGTAAGCATGGACTGATCATGCAAGACTTGGTGGTAGTTATCTCCAGTTCACGGTAAAGTGGGCGTATTAATGAAGACACAGGAGATATTGAGAAATTCGTAGAGTAAATATAATTCCGAATAAGTAGGTAAACTCACCTTACACTGTTGATAGGGGCTGCAGTATCAATCCATAGGATTCTTTGTTAAGGTTTCGGAATAATATAGGATGTAAGTAATTATGATAGTAAATAGGTTGGGTTTAAGATATACAAATACACCCAAAAAGTAAGGTTTCACTCATACAACATTTTCACATGACTGATAGATTAGAACTTTAAAAGAAGTAAACGTAGAATGTAATTGATGAACTTACCATACAGCTCGTTTGTTTCGGCGATAAAATAAAATAAACAGTTTTTAATTTATAAACAAAACACTACAATAATTGAATCATAATCGAAACCGCACACCGATCCACTCCAAATCCACTCACTGTCCACAGCCCCAGCCAGCTAGCCTGGCCAGTCACAGTGTTGCCAACTATTTACAGCAAAAATGCAGCGCCGAGCGCGCCAGCTATAACTGTAAAAAAAGCTTTACATAATCCACTTTTTTCGGAAAAACGCAATAGAATTCAGTTTGAAAAAAAAACTCATTATGCTAGTCGCACTCACGAATTAGGCTTAGGTAATTTTCTTTTAGGGGAATTGTTTTTAGCGCCGGGCGGATATTCACAGCCAACGGAAAGTTTCCGTGTCGAAAACAACAGCTTCCATCCTTCTTCTAATTCATTTGTAAAAGAAGGATGGAATCTGTCGTTAAACGACATCGGAAGATCAGAAGGGGCGCTAGGCGGTAGATTTTTATTTCAGACATTTATAGATACCAAAGTGCGTAAAATTTGCGCTGGCTTGGCAACACAGGGCAGACAGGATTTACAACTCTCCGGGGGGGCGGCCGTCGCTTTTCGGTGGCTGGCGCCACTAGAGATCCGCTATCTGTAATGTTTTGGCAACTTCACAGGGTACTTTGTATGGCAACATTGATCGTCCATCCATCACTTCTCCTCAACGTCTTCTCAATCCTAATCTAACAATTTATGCTCCCACCTTTGCTCGCACCGTACGCGACTAACTACCTGCGACCAGGTTAAATGAATGATAGTCATGTTTTGTTTTTCTCACTCTCAGTACCTCGAGTTATAGTCATAATATTATAAATAATTACCATAGTTTTAAAAGTTATTAATATTGTTGGCAACATAAGTCAGTCGGTTAAGGTTTGGGCATAAATAGGCTTGTACCCAGAGCCGTTAAACTAACTATAATAAAAAAAGTTAATAATACAAAAAAAAACTCAAATAAGCGTGATCTATACAAAAATGCCATGAAATGAGATATAACTTACAGCGACATCTAATAGGAAGTAGCATAAACTGTTATAGCAGTGACATCTATCGTCTAATAGGATTACCTAAAAACAAACTTGTTACCACCTATATAAATTAGTGTACAGTTATATCAATAGATGGCGCTAGTTGATAAAGTTATTTCGCAACAAGAGATGGCGCTGTTCAAAATAGTTTATATAACCTGTAATAGATGGCGCTAATTAAGGAATTAATATTTTTTGGTGATTATTATGATATTTTCGATAATAATATATGATGGATTTAGAGACAAAACTGTACACTTTAGAAAATCCAAACTCTATATTTAATGCTTATCAACAAATCATTAGGGGTTTTGATTGATTTATTACTAAATCTACCTACTTACCTATTATAAAGCATTTCTTAGTTATAGATACCTAAGCCTATGTAGGTAGGTGCGTTAAAATGTTACTTTCTAAGCGTTTTCTGAAACGTAAAAGACATGTACAATTTACTAAAAATACCTAAAAACAAACAAGTCAACCCGACCACAGCCCGAAATAAATTGAAAGAGGACAGGGACGCCTTAACCCAGCAATCGATAGGTACTCGTAAGTAGGTAATTAGTTCCTAGGTTATTTCATTCTTTTGTGCTGCTGGCTAGCAAAAAATATTTCAATCAATTTTTGTCACGGGCCAGTGACCCCGGGCATGCAGTCTCTGATGGCGTATGCTGATATTCCCACAGGTTCCCGTTGCTCAGTGTGGTTTCGTTTGGTTCTAACGAGCTGTCACACATTTCTGACGAGACGGCGTTGACGGCTTCTATCGATAGGGGCGCTATGTCTGAAGTTCTAAATGCAGGACATCAGAAAGTGCGAAAACTAAATGTAGTGTACTTACATAAATAAATACAATAAAACACAATCTTATAGTCCCAAACTGCTAGGTAACTTATTGATTAATTTATTTTCCTGACATGCCTACAGATTTTTATTTTTGAAATTAAAAAAAAAAAAAATATCATGGATTGATATTGCTTCAAAATCCTTTGTAATGCTTATCCAAAACCGTCCGAATCGTATCCTAGAGTTTTCACTAGAAAATGGGTCATGTCCTGGAAAAAATACTCTGGATATGGAGGCACTACTGCAAGGGCTTTATCTATTTCAACGGGATCTGTCCAGCCGGTCTTCACTGACGCCCTCTCGTTATTTTTGTTTCGAGATTTTAATCTGGCTGTCTGTTCCATGACATGATAATGTTCATAGCCGACTTGACGGCAGTTCTGCATAATAATAATATAGGTACCTACCTACCTATGTATCTACACCTAACTAATATGAAATACCTAGTAAATATAAGGAATGGGTAATCTACTTAGTAATAGTTATTTTTCTAATACGTAGGTACTTACCTACTTATATAACGAAGCCGATAAACGAGCGTACGTACCTACCTACGACCCGGCTGATGTAAAGTATTTAACGAAAAGGGGAACAGGAAGAAAGGAGTGCTGTCCTTCCAGGCTGTCTCACGCATCGTACGAAACGCATATATAATAGCTACTATCGCCGTTCCTCAGTGAGAGGGTAACAGTGCCGCGGTTAAGCCAGCCCGTAAGTATATGATCCGTAGTCAAAAGGCTACAGATGGGGTCTACCACTAATATAGTATACTAGTTTATGCCTGCGACTTCGTCCGCGTGGTATTTAACTTAACAAAAATTTCGGGATTATCGGGATAAAAAGTATCCTATGTGTTAATCCCGGTTATAAACTATCTGTTTTCCAAATTTCATCCAAATCCGTTGAGTAGTTTTTGCGTGAAGGAGTAACAAACATACATCCACACTCACAAACTTTCGCATTTATAATATTAGTAGGATCTTAGTACCTATTAAGAAAGCCAATGAAAGCTATTTACGTACGCAGGTACATACTATTGTATAAAGATATCGAAACTTTATAATCAAACGGAACCACAAATGTGGCATAGAAACCCGTAAAGTGGGCCCTGACTTATCAAGTAAAAGTAGAAATTCTAAAAACAAGTTGGTAAATAATTATGAATACGGAAATGCTTGGGAACTTTCGTAACTTCCAATTGCAAAAGAGTTGAAATCCGAAAAAAGGCATGTCTTTGAAATAGGTAGAAGTAGGATTGCCCAATCGCAACGTGACCGGTTCACGTGTTCCTTCGTCCGTCGCCACCCCTCTGGTTGCCCTGACCAACCAACTCGGTTTTTTGTCTAGAATTGCCATTTAGAAACTTTCACATTGTGTTCATTCCAAGCACAAAAAGTTGTTTAAAACATTTACTTTATATAAAATATTTACTCTTTTACATTTAACGAAAAGAAAGGAAACGTTCTGGCTCCTAAAAATACAGAAATACCTATTTGCGTACGATCCGTTAAAACAGGTACTTAATATTTTATTTGTCGAATAAATCAAAATGAAATCAAAATAATTTAAATAAATTAGGTAGGCAAAGCGATAGATCATCGTTATATATTCTTTAGTAGTTACAAGTCGTTACATTTTTGTTGAAACAGCTCAATAAATTAAACAAGGCACACTAGTCCAACCAGATGCGCTCATCTATACAAATAAATAAAATTGGAGTGTCTGTTTGTAATATCAAAATAACACCTTTTCACTAAATGCATATGAAAGTACATACGACACCTATCTATAGTCTGTCTGTCCGTCTGTGTGTTTGTTCCGGGTAATCTCCGAAACGGCTGGACCGATTTTGATGGGACTTTCACTGGCAGATAGCTGATGTTATAGGGAGTAACTTAGGCTACTTTTATTTTAGAAAAACAAAATTTAAAAAAATGAAAAAATGGGTCCTGTCGTGCGGGCTCAGAACGCGGGAACGGGCTTTTTTGTTAAGTTAAATTCCAAGCGGACGAAGTCGCGGGCTCAGCTAGTCTTTAATAATTTAAGTAATTATGATTTTCTGTAATAAAGAGTACCTATCTATCTACATAATTTAGAAAATTGTCTACGCGCCTCATCAACGAAAAATGGCTAATGGGTATCTTTAGACTTTCCGTTGGTTTTTTATCACAATATTTCGCTCTCTCTGTCTTAATTCAAATCTTGTTTTTTTATGCATCACATTCAGCACACAATCCGTACTGCTTGTAATACCAAAGGCATTGCTGGCACGTTGCCGACCTGAATGGAACTGGCACAGCTGCAGGGGAAGGGGGGGGGGGGGGGTTGTCTATCTCACTCATCGTACGAAATGATCTTTCGTTCTCTATTTAAATAACTTTAAATTTTAAATACCTACCTAATGCTCTCCTTTGTCAAGGATCAAATTGTGCGAGCGAATAAACTGCCATGAATTTCACTATCGCCCTAAACGTTTTGACAAGCGCACACATTTGCATTAAACCGTCGCCGCTTCGGTGTTCATCGGAGTTGAAAACTTACAATTAATATTAAAACATGCGCAATAAAATAAAGCCAAGCAGTCGGAAAGTATTCGCGTCACTCGAGCAGTGCTCTTGACATGGCCTTTATTTTAAGAGACAATTTAAAGGGAGTAACGTTACTGTCGCTCGTTTATGAATTTAAACCATATTGGCTCGAGAATTCAGTTGTTAATTGAAAGTGTGTTCAGTCCATGAAACGGCGGAACCTTACATCACTACCGCGGGCAATGGATAATAGGACTGTACCGGATATTGTTACAGGATATTGTAGTTTCTCATAGATATTATGCAATGCTTAGGTTAGGTTAGGTTAGTGTACTGACAGACTGGGACCCATAATGGGTTTTCCTGACCTAAAAAATAATAATCATTATAAAAAAAGGTTAGTGCACTGAGTCTTAAATTACCTCTTTGAGGTGATAGCGCTTGTCTAGCCCGCGAAATTCAATAAATTTCGAGGTTTTTTATAGTTAATCCAAAATCTGAAAACATTTAAGACAAAATTTGTGATTGGCGACAAACGCAGTATGCAGTGCGTTTATTACTACATTTATTTTACTCTAAATATTGTCACGGTGGATATGATACAAGTAAATCACTAAATATACAAAAATTGCCAGTTTTTCTGGTTATCTGTCGTTCTTGAATTGTTTTAGAGACGAGTAAGTTGGATATATTAATAAATGCATTGCATACGGTCTTTGTCGCCAATTAAAAAATGTGCCCTTTAATATTTTCAGATTTTGAAACATTTCTAAAAAACTTCAAAAAAAAAGAATTTCGCGGGCTAGGTGGGAGCTTTAGCCAATTATGTACCTCCTTACCTTGAAAAAAACGAAACAGTCGAAAGAGGTCTTCTTGTATTCACGTGTTAAAAATAATTACACTATGACCGCCTCGCCTCACCTTTTCTCAGTGTTCTATCCTCGCAGCATAGAGTAACGGCCCTGAAGAGATCGTTGGCCTCCAGATGGAGCTACGTTACCTTCCTCTCATTCCGGTTCGCAATCAACCCGAGTGCATACCTCCATGCTATGTAAATGCGGTCGCCCCAAAGGAGTGAGATTTCTAATGTAATTGACAGCGAGAACAAAACCCCATAACCCTTCTCGACCGCTGGCCACTCCATTTTCCTTTAATTTGTTTGTATCTTCAGAATTTCTTGGTTTTTAGGGAAATGTAACAAAATCGGCTAACAAGCGTACAACCCGCCTGATTTTATATCGTATCCTATAGAGTCTTGCAAAGGTATTGCTCGTACGTTGCCGACCTGATAAGAGGGAGTGGAATAGAGAGCCCTCCCGGCTTCCGGTTCTCTCAGTTATCGTACGAAAAGCAGCTATAATAGCTACTTTACGCCGATGTTCTATGAGAGAGTGGTCAGCACTATCCACGTGGAGTCAGCCCGTATATTATGAACTGCAGTCAACCGGACACATACATTTGTCTTTCTCTGTCATACATTTGTGTTGTTAATAGGATTATTATAATAATATACAGGTTGAAACAGAAGGGGTATACTTTTTTTTTCAAAACTTAACTTTGTAATTTGTAAACTATCAGCTTTGGAGGAAACTTGAAAAACAAAAGGTGTTATAGGAATACAGCTGCTGACATATCTCACAAGTCTAGAAAACCTTTAGTACTTCAACTGCCCCACAAAGCCGATAGTATGAGATTTGAAAAGTAAAGTTGCAAAAAAAATAGTATACCCGATTTGTTTCACCTAGTATAACTCGGTACCTTCATTGTGATTTCCACTAAATCTGCTTTAAAATCTACCATGTACCTACGCCTATTAGCGAGGGATTAAAGATATAAATAAAATTAAAAGGAGTTTTTTCATCGTACCCACTCAAGTCGGATAATTGAACATTGGTATTTTTCAAAGTTACCGACCTCTTTTTCATTTGAAGAGTCGCCAGCGAGTGGAAGGCCAGCGCTGTCCTCCCGAGATTTAGTTCAATTCTATCGTATTAGCTGATTGGATGGCCGTCTGACGGCTATAAAACCCGCCCCTGACACCTTCCACATCGCTTCATTGAACAATACTGTTTGGTTTATTTACATTTTGTTTACATGTGACCACAGCACTAATGGCAAGAATTTCTTGGCGAGGCTGTCATTGATTTTTTTATATTTGTGATCTTTGTTGCCTGCATATTTGAAATTAATGTAGCATATTATATTCCTATTAGTTTCTAAAAATGCTGGAGAGAGAGGATTTCTGATTTAAGCCTTCTTCTTCTTCTTCTTTTTTTAAAATATGGCTTTCATCGTTAGGTAGTCGATGATTTTGCCAACAACAGAGTTTTATGTGACTGATGGTCGGTAGGTCTAGGTGAGGCAATTTTTTTTTTTTTTTGTTTTAAAAAGATAAAAACCTTCAGGGACAAAATTTAATTATTACCATACCTAACACACCTTTGACTATCTACAGGTTTCTACTTGTCAAATATTTAAGTTTTAGTTGATGTTGTCCCTTTTAGAAATGTAAACTTCAAGTTTTTAAATAAAATACTAAAATAAAATTACCTATGAATGAGTACGAGGCATTAAAAATAATTCTAGGATCTAGAAAAATAATTTGTTGTTGTATTGTTTCTCAGTGCAGTGATTCAAAAAGCGTCAATTGTTTACGTGCACGGTTTAATTTGAACGGTGCCATTGTAGCGGCACGCGTCATGGCGTCACCGCGTCACCGCGTCACCGCGCCGCACAGAACAACCCCACACTCACTTTATTACTACAATGACTCGACATTTATTATCAGTTATGAAAATAAATTCCTCCATGGAAAAAGAGTGAATTAAACTCAGTCGCCCGGGAAGGAAATGTTTGAGACTTAATTGAGTAATATATTTTGAGTTAAGCCGGCAGTTTGTTGCATTTTATTGTGATAATTTGTTGTCATCGGTCTTTTTGTTTGGAATTATGGGATTGGGGTTTTAATTGTCCATATTCATATATAATAATATATTAAATGATGCTTATTCCGTTGTCTACAAGTCAAAGTCAAGTCATTTATTTTGCCTACGGAAATTCTGTGGGCTTGACTTTTTACATTACATTAGTTTCACAAAATATGGGTGTCATCATTGACATTGTATTGGCCTAAGTCTGAACTGCTAGTTAGAGGTTCGATTCTAGGGTAGGCATACAAAATGATATTTTGGTTTTTTATATACCGGAATACTCGAGGTACCTATGTAAGAAGCACACCTATACTCCATGTATTAAAGTATAGGGGGCTTTTCAAAGTTTCTCTGGATTTAACTGTTATTTTATTGCTGGAAGCTTTAAGATGGCCATTACGAGGAATGGCTTTAGGAAGACTTTTTCACTGCCTTATGACATAGGAACATACTTATATTTTTTTACGATAACACTAACCTAAATATTTGTTCCCGAAACTCAAGAGACTGAATGAATCAGAAAGAACACTGCAGATTACTATTGACATAAATATAATACAAACTTAGATAATTTTATAAAAAATATATAGAATAGAATGACTCTTTATTGAACACTAATAATAATAATTTAGCCCTTTTGACGTCCCACTCCTGAGCACGGGCCTCCCCTCAACACGAGGGGGATTCAGGCCATAATCCACCACGCTGGCCCAGTGCGGGTTGGCGGATTTCACATGTCTATCGAAAATTGGTTAGATTTTCTAAGACATGCAGGCTTCCTCACGATGTTTTCCTTCACCGTAAGCAAGTGATAATCATATAGAAATTATGATTCGCACATAGATTTCGAAAAATATCTAATAATACAACCTATGTGTACATTGGGCGGTCTTATCGCAGACTGCGATCTCTTCCAGAAAACCTTTGGATGGAGATAATTATTTATGTCATGTTGCCAAGGTACCTAGTAAGTATATAATGTGTCAAACAAATAAACATTAGGTATGTTATATAATAATAGGTATTGTTCGCAGGTTGACTAGTGTATTTTCTGAATATCAACAATAACGCCGCATACGGGGTACAACTATAGTTAAGAACCGTTCAGTTGCCCCCATTAGCACGAATAAAAAAACATTAAAATCGGTCAAGTCGCTTAGGAGGAGATAAATTAACAACAGACACGGCACACCACAATTTTATATAAGTACGTATAAAGAAGAAGAAGAAGATAATAATATATACTAGGTTTTGTAACATTCATAGCTGAATACTCAGTTTCGTTTTTTTGAACTAAGTATAACGACAACTTATTGTTAAAAGTTCCTAATGTCGCCTATAGTTTTGTTTGCTAAAAATGTTGTAATTACAGCATATAAATTATGAATACGAGGCATTGCAGAAATCTGTGCTGCAGGTAATTACAAAACGTTTAGTAGAAAATACAAAAAAATATTGACGTATTTTTTTTCAGTATTGCCTATTAAATTCTTAAACCCAATCATCGAATAAAAAAGATCGTCACCAACGGAACTTCAATGAAAAAGAAAGTTTAATGATGTTATATAGTTCCGCCGGCGTGTGTGGTTGTTCCGTGACCGCGGCCAGTTCCTAGGGTTTAGCACCTTGTAAATCTCCACATAAAATATACAATGTTGATACTCACCATTGTTTTGGAGTCCGCCTGTTGGTGTTGCTAGCTGAAGCAATTTTTGATGAGACTTTCCGATTTTTAGAACGTTTTTACTAGCCACTCTGGACATTTCCAGGATAGGTCATATACAGAGATACAAAGGTACCGTCTTGAAATCTTGAGCCTTTCAAGTTAAGTAAATCAAAATTATTGTAAATTGTGGTCAATAATTTTCGCCAGCTACCTACGTCCCTTTTTTAAAAAAGTGAGTTATATCCAATTAACTGATAACACTATCGGAAATCACATTTTCTTCAGAAATCTTAGACTGCTTAGGTCAGTAGATATTAATTAATCGATCTCAAGTTTCAGAGCGATCTTGGAAATGTCATTCTTATGTCATACGAGTATATGACATGTCAAAAGCATACCCAAGATCGCTCTCATACCTACTAGCGATAGATTTTTTACTACGGACTTTTGTTGCTTACATTACTAGCATTGATAAGTAAATATCGTAAAGAATTTATTGCAATTCTTTGAACGCGCTTTGAACCTATTGAACAATTCTGCATTTACGGTTTTGATTGCAAATATATTTCTCTAGAATAATTTTAAATTATTAATATATAAATATCAATACGTTTCGGTTCTCGCCCGACAAGCGTGGCAATACTGGTCACTGCCCTTACATTATTGCTGTTTCGTTTCGATTAAAATTAACATCGAGAATAGGTACACGAGTTTTATGAAGTTCTCACATTGTTTTAGATTTCGTGATTTATTGTTACAGTTTTAAGGGTTTTTTTACTTTGTTGCAAATGTATTACGGAATTTGTGCACAATTTTTCTGAAGAATGTTAGCGGTCATTCACACGGTGAACCGATTATTTATATACTTTTACTGCCATTATCAATTATGGTAATCATCTGTCAAACCTGTCTAGGCTAAACGGTGTGGGCTTCTTCGTGTGAATGACCGCTTAGGGTCCTTAATAACGATAATCTCGTATCAATTTGTTTCAAATTCAAAGTCTAAGTCTAATATTCATTCAAACCCTCAAGTATGATTTCGGTCTTTTGAAACACCCTGTATACTTTACCTCTCATCTTCATCTTCGCGTGTGTGTTAGTGACTAACTCTGTAACAAAACAAAGGCAATGGTGGTATAGGTCGGCCTAGTAACTGGGCGATACATTAGCAAGAACTCACTCGCGTTTCGAAAGCGCCTCCTGTATGCCCAAATCAGGCTTACTTCGCGCTATTTACCTTCGAAAGATGTTAATCGCTTACCTTTTTAATACATTACTGACATCAAAAGGCCACTAACGGGGCATTAATAGGCTGTTACTGTAATCCTCGGGAGCGGTTTAAGACCAGAGGCCGATTTACGGCCAGCCTTCGCATGGAGACTGTGCCGTGGCCTAACAGTTTTTTTGTGTAGGTGTAAATCTTAAAGCGCGTTTACGATGCTTCATAGAACGGTGTATGGGACGAGAGTCCGCGAATAGGGATGTGACTTGCATTGAATTTTTAACATTAACGCATTAGTAGGTAGGTACAAATTATATAATGACATTTTAAGAAAAATCTTTTTGCTAAAAATTTCATTAACTCTATATACCTAAGTACATACCTATATTCGCTATTAAATTTCGCTAGAACGTATTAGACCTACTTTTGCAAAATGGAACCAACCCACACACACTTCTACAAACTGAAACCAATCTAGAACCACTAACACAAGGTTGGATTTGGTCTACAGTAGTGCATGTTGGTTCCATTTTGCAAAAGTAGGTCCAATTATGACGTCTTACTGCAGTAGCTGTTTTCAAAATGTAAAGGTATTTTTTTATTTATTTTAGATATAAGTATCATTTCATTAGTATGATCCGAAGCGCTTTTGAAAATGTATATAAATGTGGGGTCCTTCCCGCTACACTTGGGCCACGGCGTTATATCCAGACCTTTGGCATAACAGCCATGAACAGTAAAACAACACTTTTAAAGGGATCGTGAAATTTTTAACGTCCTCGCGGTCAAGATTTAAGGATTTAACACACAGAGGGCGCTGTGTGTTAAATCCTTAAATGCGGTGATGGTGGAAGGTTGTATAGAACATCGATCTATAAATAAAACAACACGTTTATTTATCTTTTACATTTTGTGTCAGCCATGTTTAAACCGAACATAGCCGAGCCCATACAGGTTGAAAGAATGAAGTTAGTCACATAAAGTTCATTCGAAGAGATTTGTTTTATTTTAATTCGAGGGTAGTTTAGTAGGTAGATTTCTTTAATAAAATTTAATTGATTTTCAATATTTATTGAGATTGTTAATATTTTAATTAGACTAACAAGAACAAGATATAAATAACCTATTTATAATGTAGTTGCCTACCTCAACACTATTAATTTATTTGTATCCATTTATAAGTAAATTATAGTGCATTATATTATTATACAAGTGTGCTAAGTTGATAGCTACATTTCACACGAGCCTGGTTTGCAGCAGGAGCCTGAGGCGAGGGCTGTGTGTGATGGAGCTATGGTGTGTATTTGTGTAATGATAAATGCTCACGCGTTTCATACGACGTTTTGCAACACACTTTCGAGTGAAAAATATATGTAATATTAAGTATTCACTTAAAATCATTCACGATTGTTTTGTATGTATTTCAAATGTAGTTTCGAAGACACATATATAGCTGGAGAGAATTGCGGGGTGAATGAAAAATAAAACAAGATGGCGCACCGTAAGTTTTTAGGGTTCCGTAGTAAAACTCGGAACCTTTATAGTTCGGTCACGCCCGTCTGTCTGTCTGCCCGTCCGTCGCACGTCACAGTTATTTTATTCAGACATTATAAGCTAAAAGATTGCAAATGGGCACAAAAATAGCGTTTATTTACCGCTACAAAACTGTATATTATAATACTGAGAGCAAAGTTATTCCTTGGTACTTCTCGTACTTGAGAAGGGGAAGTGAAAAAAAGGTTAACTCCTCGAGTGGGATAATGTTCGATAGGAATTTTAAAATTATTTTGAGGTTTCTTTGACAGTTTTTCAATATTATTATTCAATTTCATTATTATTTATACACGAATTATTGAGCTACAAAGTGGCATTTTGTACGTGAATAGAAAGATTCATTATCTAACTCTAGAACCATTATTATAAATGGTTATTATTAGGAAATAAATTAATATGAATATAATTAATTTAAAACATAAAAAAACTAAATTTCGGATTGAGTCTCAAACCCACGCACCACTAATTGTGCACCCAGTCCAAACACAACTTAATAGTTTAAATTTAAACTGAAGCTTATTTAGCCTATGAATAAATATTTTTTAAATATAATTTCTTATATTTTTTTGTACAATAAACTTTAATGTGAATGTATAATATGTATATTAGTAATTTTTTGTTCATTTATTTCAACATTTTTAGGACATTCAAACTCCTTGCTAATATTTATTTATTTATTTTCTCAATATTTAAAAGACTAACGTCAAAAGCACTAGCTGCCTTATGAACCTAAAAGTGATGCAATAAGAGCCACATTATGAGCAAGTGTGTTGAAAAATATACAATTCTTTATCCATCTATATATAATTTTCTTTTTGTATGTCACAAATTCACACGAAGAGGACGACACCAATTATTTCCATATAATTTACTGTATCAGGGTGCCAAATGCCGAGAAAATGAGGGCTTCATAATAAAAATATAACAATTCAACTCTTCAATATCTAATAGGTATCAGCAGGCCGTGTCTCCCTAATTAGATGATATTTTTCGTAACAATTTGCGCAACCAATATTTTCTGTATATACCAAGAGCACCCCCCCCCAGGATAACAAAAATTTAAGACAGCTGAAATTGAGAACATGTTTCACCGTTCTGCAACAGTACACTTCTGGCTTCAGGAAAGGAAGTCATAGTAACACCATTGCAACTGTCCGGCTATTGAGGTAACATTTTTTATAGGTCCCCACGGAACATATGTAAAACCCAGCTTTTATACTATGACGAAAGTATGATCATAATTTATTAAACTTTAGGGGTGTCTGGCAGGGGGTTGAATCCGTACTAAGTGTCTGGCAATGGATGACGTGAGTTCTATGTTATTCCGAAGGAAATATATAAAAATTAAGCTTTATGCTTTAACGAATTTGAGGTACTACGAGTATTTTATACACCTTTACTACTTGTTAACTGCCCAAGTAACCACAATCCCAACTCCATACTCGCTGATCGTTCTGACCTGTGTTGGGGACATGCTCTGAGAAATTGACAGCTTTTATAAAATAACGAACGTCTGGCCATCGCTGGCTCTTGCTCTAGTAGGAGTGTAATCTGCTAAACGTTTGAAATATGAATAAATACAGTCCTCTTAAAATATTACGAATTATCGAGTGTTTGAAATATCAAATGGTTCGAAATTTGTGCGAGAGAATAAATAAAACTTCGAATTCTTAAGTGTTGATCAATTATTATTTATTATTCTATAACAATGACAAAAGTTTAGAGGTACATTCGTGTACATACATGTATTTATAATGTGAATTAATTAATCTTTCGAAAGAACTCTGTTATACTGGTTTGCTCCAAAGCACATTGCTTGATACAAGTTGATACAAGTTTGAACTTGTCGCAAAATGTACTTACAATCTTTCCGCCTCTTTCTCTGCAACTTTGAATTGTCGAGTGTTGGACGCCGTTGAGTTTGAATTAACGCGTCGTTTTGTTACATAGCAATGATTTTTTCGTTCGAATTACCAAATGTATAAAAATGTATAGATTTAGTTCGAAATATTAAGAGATTTTGTAGGGAACTCGTGATAACTTTGAATTATAGAGAGGTTCGAATTATCGCAGGTTTGAATTAACGAGAGTCGACTGTATTTCAGCAGAATGTTATAAATAAGACGCTAATTACCTGCTCCCACGGCTTCGTCGAAGATATTGAGAGGGATTATGTCTACCTACTCAGCAAAATATTTTCAGTTTGTTTGGTGCAATTCATAAATGGATACATAATATGGCACATCCGACGTGAAGTTTCTGTAAGTAAAGTATTTATGTTGGCGCCAACTTTTCCCCATACAAATCTGAATTTGTGTTTTACAAAACGCGCACGCACGAATTGAGGACCATATTATTAATTTTCGTCACAGATATCTATATGTTAATACGTGATGCAAAAACGTTGTACCTACCCCTTTTTACGAAAATTGCGCGGACGGAGGAGTATGAAATTTCCCACACTTATAGTTTCTGTCCGCGACTTCGTCCGCGTAGACTTAAGTAAAGTATACTATGTGTTAATCCAGGTTATAAACTATCTGTGTTCCAAATTTCATCCAAATCCGTTCAGTAGTTTTTTGCGTGAAAGAGTAACAAGAGTAACTTACCTAGCTACTTATTTTATACCAAACGGGTATTACTTACATGAATAGTTAGGATATGCTTGCAATACCAAAGGCAATGCTCGCACGTTGCCGACCTGAACGAGAGTGGGTAGGAAGGGGTCATCGTACGAAACGCAGCTATAACAGCTACTTTACGCTGATCTTCTGTGACAGGGCGGTACTACCCCGGTCGAGCGAGCCCGTATATGAGCTGCGGTCAATTGGTATCACATGGTTTGCATATTGTGTTTTCTTTTCTTTTCACTAATACCCTATCCTCTCATTTATAACAAACATACCTTCTTATATAATAAAATGTATAAAACACCAATGTTTTTTCCTTTAATTTGAAATAAATATTATAATAATAATAAACGTGCCATTTTTATTACCAGGCATTGTAAATAAAAGGTTATTCCTATAAAATATTTATATCGCTTTTTTTTATTGAACAAATATAAATCAACAATTTCTTATACCTATCGAGCATATCGTATTGATTTACATTACAGAGGACCCGTGAAAACATGATTAAAATATGTGTGTTTATCGCTATATCATGCATCAATATATGTGAAAACGAAGCGGGTATATAAGTACCTAACATAAATCATTATTATATTATAATAGAAGAATACAATGTCTTATGCTTCACATGTGTCTCATATGTCTAATACCCCATTATTTACATATCTAGAATCACAAGCCTCAGTTTCTCACACAATCATGATGGGTGGAGTCTCCTGATCCGCAATTATCTCATCCAGCACTCAGATCTCTCGTTAAGATTCTCTTTGGTTTCAAATAAATTTATTTTCAGATAACACAACAGTCTCCAGTGTGCCAACTATACCCAAACTTGATTTCTGGTGAGTTGAAAGGTTTTTTTTAAAATAAAGTCGGCAAGCATCCTTGCGACCAAAGAATTTGTAATAATAATGTCTTATTATTACAAATTATTTTCGTTCGGTTCGTCATCCGGCTCTCCCAGCCATCGTACGAAACGCAGCTGTGATGGTTACTTTACGCCGGACATTGCTGTTACTTATCATTATTTGAATTTTACTTTTCATATATATGCGGGTGGTTAATAAACTCTACTATTATTAAAGGTCCCCGGATCCGAAATTCTTTGAAAGCCGGAGAAAAATGCAGGATGCCACAAAAGAAAATAAAAACTATTACAGACATGGCCGCGGAAAAACTAATGTCAAGTGGGTTCCTATTTATTTAAAGTATTTATGCAATGTAAAAGTACCTAAACAATAATAATAGGTAGGTAGGTATATGTACATAAATATATCTTGCTATGTATATGTTATATCTCTCTCGCTTACCACGTAAACGGCACAAATTTGGAATTGGAAATAAATATTCAAACATAAGTCCACTAGGCGCGCAGAAAATGGAAACACTTCAGTGAAATTTCGATATACTCGTAGATCGAAACGTGGCTGCCATGACGGTGATCAATCCAAAAAGCCACCGGAGACGCCGGCCCTACGCACCAGAGACGAGGAAACATCCATTTGGCCGAGGGCGAGACATGGGCAGCACAAGGAACGAACTGGCACTGAACATGGCCTGTAAGTATTCACTCACTAAAGAACGTGCACACTATACGCTATTTCACACACGAAGTCCCGTAGATGCGGCGCTGCAGACGCGCGGCGGCGGCAATACAATGTACACTGTGTATAATTTAGTTCCATTCCATATTTTCCTGCGGGACATCATATGTGAAATAGACCATAGCTTGTATTAAATATAGATTTACGCCAAGCAAAGCGAGAGCTTATTATAATTTTTTATTATTATTAGCCTGTGTGACTGTCTTACTCCTGGGCAAAGCCTTTTCTTTTTCATTTTTATTTTACCGTTTTTTTTTTGTTTTGTGTTCATTTGTTTTGAAACTTCGTTTTATCGTTTTTTAGTGTAATTTGTAACAGACCGTACTAATTATTTGTATAAATAAATATTCAGGACATGGCCCAACATGCTTGCCCAGCGCAGGATGGCAGACATCTTTTGAAAGGTTTTTCTTAGATAGGTCATGTAATAATTGATTGACTCAGGCGTTACTTGGCGGAAATCCATTGTAAAACTATTTAGGATAAGGACCCACCACTCACCACTTTGTTCCGCGGAAAATTGCACATTATTAGGGTCCCTGACACTCATGACTGACAAACTCGACCGACGGAGTTAGGTTTTGTTAACCTCTTCCATTATCGATCAACCTATTTGATTTATAATTTTGGAGGTTAACAAGCCAAGGGTGAGTGGTGGGTCCTTATCCTAAATTGTTTTTTTTTTTAGGTCATGTAAGTTTCATGTGACGATGAAACTATGTATAATAATGTTATCTTTAAATTGTAGTTCTACGAGAATGACACCGATGTACTTGATGCAGCAGCCAAACGAAGGGTATGTTTCTTTAATAAGAACTATCGGGTTGTCGGTCTATACTATACCTGGGCGTTTCAAATGTCATGATAGAAAAAAACCATCTTAGAATGAAATGTTATATAAAGTCTGTCTTCACTAGGATATATATGTATACATATAAGCTACTGTACATGTATGTACCCCAATTATTTTGGCGGACTATTTAAATACCTTGTAGAGATCTGTATTTTTGAGAGGGAGAGCGAGGTTTTAATATTAAATAACAAGAATACAGCTGCTACCGACTAGAATGGATGGAATGAATGGAATCCATATCTAATTACAATACATTATTTGCCATTCTGGGTAGTTTGGGTTTAAACCCCTCATATAGAACAATTTTATTGATAAATTGAACATACTATATGTATATCCACTTACAGTATGTACAGTCAATTACCGAACAGATTGTATATGAGAACCGCTTAGCGCAATGCTTCGAGCGTGAGTCGCTCGGCTCACTGCACCGAATGGTTGCGGGTTCCATTCCCGCCGGGGCAAAGTTCGGAAATGGCCTGTTGATAAATTGCCCTGGTCTGGGTGTCCCTAGGATCGCCCCAGTCCATTGTAACGTACCCATAGTACAAGCGTTGCTTAGTTGAGAACCATACAGTTGGTGTGTTACTCTGGCGATATTTATTTATTACTAGCTGTTGTTCGCGGCTCCGACCGCGTGGTAATTCGATGAAATAAAAGTAGCCTGAGTTACTCCTAATAACATCAGCTATCTGTCGCAGTTTCGGATATTAGCTGAAACAAACAGATATACCGACGGACAGATAGACTCAATTGTAAAAATAATATTTATTGTTATAAGTATGTACCGATATACTTAAAAACTTTTACTTAATTAAATGTTGACAAACAGTCACTGCAATAATTCATCTCTAATAGTTTTTTTTTGTTTTGACAACGGTTTCCATATCTACTACGACAGTGAGCCGAGTGAAGTGACCACCGCAAAGGAGAGCACAACTCGAGAGGATATTATGTCAGACGACCTCAGTCCTTATGTTGTGAGTTGTACCGGTTTATGTATTGATCGATGGTTGTCATCAAAACATACCATAAACATTATAATTAATTACTTCTTATTATGATCGGAAGGAAAAAAAAAACATACTTTCGAAATATTGGCGACACTTGGAGCAGAGGACGCTCGAAGGTGAGGATCATTGGAAGGGTTAAAGAAATAATTTAATGTAATATTATGTCAATTACATTAGCAGCAATAATTAAATTCCTACGCTGTCAGGTTGCATTTGCTTGCAGTTGGAGGTACAAATACGAGAGATTTTATCGTCGTACCCGGATGTAAATGCGTCCATCGAAATTATTGGACGTACTGTCGAGTACAACAACATTCTCCTTGTCAAACTATCCGAACATAACAGCGAAATAGGAAAGCACTTTCGCGCAGATGATAGCAAATACATCGAAGAAGTACCAGAGAAGAAAATTGTGTTCATAGTCCACGGTCTTAGTGTGATGGGCGTCCGTGGCCTCCATGGCATGAGGGGCCTACGAATATGCCCTCTGACCGACATAGAATCCTTCGAAGTTCTTTTACATTATTACATAAGACATTTAGACAAGTTTGACATATTTTTGATGCCTATGGCCAACCCTGATGGATACTTAGCTGCAAAAGAGGTAAATAATATTATACAAGTTGTTGTAAAAAATCTAAATAATAATTCAGGTGCATTTACGACAGCTTGTATACATTGTAATAAGATAATATTTAGATATTTCAAAATAATTACTCTAAACCTCATGGTTTACGATCATTCGTAATGATATTACGTTAGACCCATTTAAAAAAATAATATTTTTTTAAACAGGTTTAAGTGATTAGGTATATACACCATTGTTTAATCCAAATGTTAGGCCCAAAACCAACTAACTCCATATTGACGAAGCTGTGCGATGCACTACCTGAAGAAATATGGATTGAAAATTAATGTTATGACACAATCCGTGTTCCGTTATGGGAGCAGATTCTATCCGATCGCGATTTAGAGGGATTGTGTACGGAGTCCGTAGCTTCCACAGTAACTTCGGATTCTCGGGTTTAAGAACATAGGTGTTAGTTAGTGATAAGTAGGTGGGCATCAAATATATCCACCTAGTATATTTGAAACGTACCAGCTAATGATGTAAAATGATTTGGGACAAGGACCCGACCACTCGCCCACGGCTTGACAACGTCCAGAACCCCTCCTACGTAATTTGGTGCCCAGCCACGGCGCGGGGGCGGCATTTATTTTTCTAATGGTATTTGTGTAGATTGACATTTTTAAATTAGTAATATCTTTTGATTGGAATGTCTGATTTCAATAATTCAAAAAGTTATCTACAGGTATGAAAATAGTCTCAAATATGAAATGATAAGGATTACTACTAAGGTATCGATAACATGGTCTGGTTAGGTCGGCATTTCTATCACCTTTAAAAAATGAAAAATAGTAGTTTTAGTAACGTAACTATAATAGTTGGGCATATGGAAGTTTTTTGGTAGATTTTGATATGTTCTTTAATATTGTAAAACATGTTTTTGTTCTGTCGTTAATAGTTTCAGTAGCGCATGCGATGAAATACATTTTATGGCAATTTTTTAACACCTTGGGTTACATTATTGGAGTTTTAGTACGGATCCCTAATTTTTTCTAGTAATAAATATAGCCTATGTTACTCAGGGATAATGTAGCATTATAATGGTGAAAGAATTTTTGAAATCGGTCAGGTAGTTTTTGAGTTTACTCGTTACAAAAAAAAAAAACCGGACAAGTGCGAGTAGAACTCGCGCCCTGAGGGTTCCGTACAACATTTTATTATGATTTTAGATAGTTTTTCCATTCCTGGATTCCAATATCGATACCGGCAAGATATTTTAATAATAAATAGTTCCCAAAAATGCTTAAACAAATTCGGGAACCCAATACAAACTGAATAAAAACTACAATACAAACCCTTATTTTACACACTTAGGGGTGGAATTTTACAAAACGCTGAAATTAATATTTTTTATTTGTAATAAGTAGCCTCAATACTTATTTTCATGTCTCTAAGTTCATTTAATTTTTTTACCCCATACAAACTTTCACCCCCTATTATATGTACTTAGGCGTGGAATTTTCCAAAATCCTTTCTTAGTGGATACTTGCGGCATATAAGGTACTTACTGTCAAAATTTCATGATTCTAACACCAGCGGTTTGGGCTGTGCGTTGATTCCTTTGTATTGATAAGTGAATTTGCGAAAAGTATCAAAATATGTGACATAAATCACCGTATCTTTTGATTGCGTTGACTTAGAAGCCAATTTTTTTACACCTACAAGGGACCATAGCATTTGATATTTGGTATTAATTTCAACTTGATAACTCTACCCGTTTCTGAGAAAAAAGGTCTTATTATAAATGAGATCGACCTACCCTCGCCCTCGCCACTACCCTCGCCACTCGGGAAGTTAATTGAGAAATTTTGATATTAGAAAGAAAACAATTGAAAGTGTCTTCCAGGCATAGGTACTCTTAACATTTTTTGTTATCTTTTGCCGCATCAGCATACACATTTTCACACTTACCATTTTAGAAAGCATTCTGGAATAAGAATATGTCTCCTCAAAGTGCTTGCGCTGGTGTTGCTTTGGACCGCAATTTCGATGTGGCATGGAATACCGCGAAGGTGTACAGCTCCTGCAGCCAGCTGTACCCGGGACCCGCTCCCTTCTCCGAGGTGGAGACCAAGGCCGTCAGGGACGTGCTGCATCACTACGGCCACAAGATTATTGCGTATATACATGTCCACGCTGGCTCGCCGCTTGATACTGTTTTCAAGGTGAATAGTGTACTTTATATTGGTACAGCCGTACAGGGTGTAATGGGTAAATGGTACAGGTAGGTACAGATACGGACGGATAATTTCCCACTTTTAACCCCGACGAAACAAGAGGGGTGTTATAAGTTTAACATGACGTGTATCTGTGTATCTGTGTGTCTGTATGTGGCAACGTAGCGCCCAAGCGGATGAACCGATTTTAATTTTGTTTCCTTTGTTAGATAGGTATTCTGATCGAGAGTGTTCTCAGCTATGTTTCACGAAAATCTCATCAATCAATTATCAGCTATTTTGCAGGTTAAACAGCCATATTCACGGCCAAAGCCAACTTCCACAGCTCGAATCTTGGGCTTATTGGAATATCTTTGCATCACTTGAGAACGGCTGAAACGATTTGGCTTTATTATATTTTTGAATGATCGTAATAGTCTGAACTGGCTTTTTACGATATTATAAATTTGAAAGGTTTCCCGGATACTGGTAAAAATTGAGATCAACTTTTATACGGGATTTGTGTATGGACTAAAGACGTTCCATAAGTTACGTTTCAAATGATGGATACGCGCATGTGTTAAATTTTGTTTGTTTTGTTAATGGTCATGGAATATTACGCAATAATAATTCTAGAGGGCGCTGCTCCGCCATTAAGAAAAATACAGAACAAAAAATCAAATTTAAGAGAATTTTAGCATTATTGAAAATTCATCCTCTGGGCTGCTCCCGTCCACCTGGACCAGAATTATTACATGAAATTGAATCATAATTAATAATCTTTTATTAGGAATCAAACCTCCGTGGCATCAATATTTAGATTCGTTGTCTATTCTAATGATAATGTCATAACAAGATAATGTCACATACTTTTACACAGATTTTCTGTTGATTATTGTACATTGCATTGGTTATCTTAGATTATAAATGAGGAAGCCAAAAATAATGACTTAAATGGCGCTTTCATAATCTGGTATCCAAACTAGTTGTACCAGATGAATTTGCGAGATGAGCTATGAATACTGAGCTACGGTAGCTACGCAAATCGCGCTAACTTAATTATTTGGAAGAACTAGGTAAAGTATACATTTGATGATGAACGGGTCGTCGCATCGGGGGTTTTTACATTTTCAATTCAGAGTTATTACTGTACCTATTTACTAGTGAAAATAAATCCTGTGTCTTATTTTTACATCCTGAGTGATTAAAATTAAAAAACTTTTAGTATTTTAACGCGAATTATAATATTCGACATAAATTATGAGTCATATTGGGAATATCGACATGCGTTCGATGCTTCCTACCCTCAGAGGGCTCAGTTGAGGGAGAACTTACGTTTTAGGAGTCGCGCAAGTATCCCTCTTTTTGGTAATGCCTTTGAACCAAACTGCAATTTTGCAGCCGGCTTACAGTCCGGATGTAGCGCGTCTGAATATACCCTATGAGAGAGCAGTTTAGTACGTTTCAAGGAGCAACACGGGTTGATTACAGGGTGAAGCTGTGCTGTATCCGAAGGGATTCACCGAAATTCAGTCTGACGATGACAAGTACATAGACCTCAGGGGCGAGATCGACGAGATGATGAAGAACGCCAGTTTCCAGGTGATGACGGTGGCCGTCGAAACTCTGCACAACTGGTACGGGAAAGTGTCCGGGAGCAGCGTCGACTATGCCTCTACGGTATTAACAGTCGCGTACTCTTATTTTAATCTGCCATTATAACTAATTGGTTGCACGCACGCATTGGAACACTAGGTGTGTGGATTCAAATATCACCTCTGACATTTGCGGATTTCATGAGTACATCTCATTTCCAATAAAGATTGCCAGTTGCTGAACGGCGAAAGAAAATACCGTGGAGAATCCTGCGTCTTTCGAAAGACCTGTGAAGTTCAACAACTCGGATCGGGCAAGTGTGGTGAATTATGGCCTAAACACCCCTCGCATTGAGGGGGAAATAGAGGGAATTATAGGATCGGTGAAATATAGGTTCACGGCAGCGCGTCTGCTTATGCCTTTGGAGAATACAGGCGTGATAGTATATTTTGTCTCCTTCCACAGGTCTACGGTATTCCCTATGCCTTAGAGTTCGTAATGCAGATATACATGGTGGAAATGGTTCCTTTCGAAGCACAAGTGGGCGCTCATGCGCTGGCGGTGATCTGGCAACGCATCATCGATATTTTCTTCCACAACATATGGAAAAATTTGCACGCCAATGACATCAAATGATATGTATATGTGGCGTACCTATTTAGACTAAAGCCGGCAGTCCACATCAGACCACGCAAGTTGTGCACGAAACGCGCGCTATAGGTGCATAATTTTATTACTTGCTGCACACTGAAAACTCCGATACCAGAATCGGTCTTACAGACACCCTTGCCACGTGAAACATAACTACAGTATTATACATACAGTCCTTACATTGAGACGCTAATTTGTTATTTATAATTTTGATGGGATTACGCAAGACATGGATTTTTAACAATTAACGCTATAATTACTCATATAGTAACGAACATAACTAGATTTGGTTGATTTATGTGCCTCGTGGATGTCTTTAGTGTTAACTTTTCATTTTGATTTCTACTCTATTTAATCATATATCTGTCGCAGCCAACTAGCTTAATTCGCCGTTCGATTAACAGCATAGGCACTTTACTAAACAGCGCCGTTCAACTAGCGGCCTTAATGATATTCAGCCGTATCGTCTGTTACAACATTTAATAAAATGGCTGGCTAATGCTTAGGCAACTGGTTGACATTTAAGTACTACAAAACTTTTTCAAAATACTACCCAAGCAGAGCGACCTGGATGGGGTTAGGTTAGGGTTATTTTTTATGACCCCACAGAAATCCCACCCGGCAAGTAGGTTCGGTGAATCTAAACAATTTCGTAAAATATCTAAGTACCTAATAAAATTATTCCATCAAAGTTGTTTGTTGCCGACGCCATATTGAGAGTTTGGTGTGTTTTAGGTGGCATAAAGTGGAACTAAATTGAAATGAACAGGCTAGGCAAGTAATTAAACGGCTAGGCAAGTAATTAAACGGCTAGGCAAGTAATTAAACGGCTAGGCAAGTAATTAAACGTAATCGATCCAAGTCATTGGCCTAGTTCTAGGCTCTGTTTGATCAAATGGCTGAATATAATTCAGGCCATTAGTTAAACGGCGCTGTTTAGTAAAGTGGCTAGGCTGTTAATTGAACGGCGAATTAAGCTAGTTGGCTGCGACATATCTACTATATTTCTACAGCTATTTATCAAGCTATGCATTTGCAGTATAAGCTGATCTCACACTGTATAGGATTTTAGTGCAATGAGATTGATTTTCAACGGACTTCAAAAAGGAGGAGGTTATCAATTCGAGTGTATGTTTTTTTTTTTTAATGTTTGTTACCGCATAACTCCATCATTTAGAAACCGTTTCAAAAAAATCGTTTTGAATTTGAAAGGATGTCCGTGTAGATTGGTCCCATACATTTTTTATCAAAATCGGTTTAGTAGTTTGGCATTAAAATCAAAATAACTGAAAAAAGACATCATCATCCAAGTAAACGAAATTGCGTGATTTGCTTTCCTGTGACTTTTCAGTGGTGGTTGCGGTCACTAAAATAGTCTCAGTAAACTGCCTACCTTCCGGCTTCATCATCAGATGATGAAGAAACTGGAAGGTACGCGCCGGAACTCCGTAATAACACAATGTAACATAGTCGTGTTTGAGCTCGGTGGAATTGTCATGAGATGCTCTCTGGCTATAAGTGCCATATATTGGTATAAGTGGTATGTGAGGCCTTGATTGTCAGGATCCCTTGGTGATACCATAGAAATTTCATAAAAATAGGGTCAGTAGTTTGAGAGATATGGACTGTTTACGGTTGCCAGCAAGTCGATAAGTAGTTTACCACAAAAATAGTGAAAAAAAAATAATAATAAAGAAAATTAAACCGACTTCAAAAAAAGCTAGAAATAACTGGATACCACATAATTTCTTTTATTTGGAGTCGGTGCCTATTCAAGTAAGTAAGGGTAGGTAGGGGCCTAGAAGTCCTAGTGTAAAGATAGTGGCACCGATTCCAAATTAAAGAAATTATGTGGTGTCCAGTTATTTCTAGCTTTTTAGTGCACCTAGGTTTTTTTTGAAGTCGGTTAAATTTTTTATATTAAAATTGTAGCGCAATGAGCTTACTGGAATTGTATAGCTTGATATGTAGGGGTGCGTATATGTGTGTCGTGCCAGCAGAGGGCTGACAGCTTTACTGTTAAACGTAATTAAGGAAGCCGTGACTTCGAAAATGGCATAGCTTCGAAACCCTATAGACGATACGATCTAATGGAGCTACGATGGCTATACATAAGTGGAAAGGAAGAATAATAGACTGTCATTCATATATTTTTACGTGTTCTGTCTTCAACTATTGTCAAACGACTCTCAAATGTATAATTATGTGGAGTTCATGGGTTATAAATAACAAATATGCGTCCTAACTTTAAATAAAAAACTAACTATGTGAATTTAGTAAATACGATCTACTTAATTTAATTAATGAATACGCTATAGCATAATGTAACAATGATAAAGATTGACGAATGAATCGTACCTATGAATTGGTATTATGGCTTTTTCGTTTCGATTTAAATTAACATCATGTGCTATGAAGTTCTCACATTGTTTTAGATTTGGATATTTATTGTTACAGTTTTAAGGGGTTTTTTTTACTTTGTTGCAAATGTATTACGGAATTTGTGCACAATTCTTCTGAACAATGTTTATTTATTTGTATGTAAGTATCTTGAGTATAAAGCTACCCTCGTAAGGGTAGAGAACACACGAGAACAGGTAGGCAAAAAGGTGTCGGCTTCTCCGTTTGAATGACCGCTTAGGGTCATTAATAACAATAATCTCGTTTCAATTTGTTTCAAATTCAATGTCTAAGTCATTCATTAAAAACCTCAAGTATGATTTCGGACTTTTTGAACACCCTGTTTACTTTATCTCTCATCTTCATCTTCGCGTGTGCGTTAGTGGCCAACTCTGTGACAAAATATAGGCAAGGGTGGTAGGTCTGGCATAGTAGCTGGGCGAAACATTAGCAGGAATTATCACTTGCATTCCGAAAACACTTCCTGTATGCCCAAATCAGGCTTACTTCGCGCTATTTACCTTCGAAAGATGTTAATCGCTTACCTTTTTAATACATTACTGACATCAAAAGGCCACTAACGGGGCATTCATAGGCTGTTACTGTAATCCTCGGGAGCGGTTTAAGACCAGAGGCCGATTTACGGCCAGCCTTCGCATGGAGACTGTGCCGTGGCCTAACAGTTTTTTTGTGTAGGTGTAAATCTTAAAGCGCGTTTACGATGCCTTATAGTACGATGTATGGGACGAGAGTCCGCGATTAGGGATGTGACTTGCATTGAATTTTTGACATTAACGCGTAAGTAGGTAGGTACAAATTCTATTTCGACATTTATGGTAAAAAATATTTTTTTCAAAAAAATTATTTAACACTGTACAGTCAACAAACTCGACACTAGATCACCTTAAGGTTGCATTTTGTATGCAGAGACCAGCAGCCACATGCGACTAGCATGGCCATCAAAACAATTAAAACACATGGTTTTCAAAAAAAAGGGCTTTTGTCTCATTGGACGCTTTTCGCCTCATTGGACAACAACATAATGGGCGAGGCATCCTATGATTACTGCCTGCAAGCGAAAAGTGTTAAAAATTGATCAAGCGTCAACTTTGTTGATGGTACCTAAGTACATATTCGCTATAAAATTTTGCTAAAACGAATTATGACCTCTTACTTCAGTAGCTGTTTTCAAAATGTGAAGTTCTGTATTTTTTTAAAACTTTATGCTGTTATCCTACTACTTCTACTAATATTATAAATGCGAAAGTTTGTGAGTGTGGATGTATGTTTGTTACTCTTTCACGCAAAAGCGGATTGGGATGAAGTTTGGAACACAGATAGTTTATAACCTGGATTAACACATAGAATACTTTACTTAAGTCTATGCGGACGAAGTCACGGGCAGCAACTAGTATATAATAATCATGTCATTAGTATGATCCGAAGCGCTTTTGTAAAAGCGACTGTAATTGAACTAAACCTTCTGTAAATGTAGGGCCCTTCCCGCTACACTTCGGCCACGGCGTTATATCCAGACCGTTGGCATAACAGCCATGAACGAGGAAACAACACTTTTAAAGGAATCGTGAAATTTTTAATGTCCTCGGGGTCAAGATTTAAGGCTTTAACACACAGAGGGCGCTGTGGTGTGAATGGGGTGATGGTCGGCAGGTTGCATGGAACATCATACTATAAATAAAACAACTAACACAATCTTAACTGTATAGTCATAAGCGGTAAGTATGTATATTAATAAATAAATAAATTATATCGCCAGACTGACACACCCACTGTATGGTCCCAAACTAAGCAACGCTTGGACTATGGGTAAAATGGACTGGGGCGATCCCAGTGACACCCAGATCAGGGCAAATTACAAAAAGGCCATTTCCGAAATTTACCCCAGCGGGAATCGAACTCGCAACTATAGTAGATACCGAGATAATAATTAATGATCGTTCACACCAAGAAGACGACACCGATAATTTACATATTTTTTATGTATCAGGGTGCCAAATGCCAATAAAAGTAGGGCTTACTAATAAAAATATAAAATTCGACTCTTCAATATCTAATGGGTAGCTGACGTCAGTAGGCACGTGGCTCCCTAATTAGATGATATTTTTCGTAACAATTTGCGCAACCAATATTTTCTGTAGGAGTGTAATCTGCTAAACGTTTGAAATATGAAAACATTTCAGCAAAATGTTATAAATAAGACGCTAATTACGTGCTCCCACGGCTTCATCGAAGATATTGAGAGGGATTATGACTACCTACTCAAAAATATTAACAAAATATTACTCATTTTCAGTTTTTCTGGTGCAATTCATATGGATAAATATAGCACATCCGACGTGAAATTATTGCAAGCAAGTATTTATGTTTGCTCCCAACTATTCACCATACAAACGGCCTTAACCACGCTAGCTTCTCAAATCGTGATAGAAAGGCAAAAGCTAGCGATTGCAATTCAATCGCTCCGCTTTTGACGTTTTGCTAAGGACATTGCTATGGTATGGTGTCAGCAAAACGTCAAAAGCGGAGCGTTTGACACGTAATCGCTAGCTTTTGCCTTTCTATTACGATTTGAGTAGCTAGCGTGGTTAGGGCCCAGAATTTGTGTTTTACAAAACGCGCACGCATGAATTAAGAACCATACAGACCTATTGTTAATTCTCATCACAGATATTTTTATAAATTTGTATGATAAATAATATATAACAAACAATACTTGACAGAAGGCTACAGATCGTTTGTAGCACTCTGATATTTTTCAATAACCAAGTCCTTTATTTTAAGAACAAAGGCGTCAAATAAGCGCACGATCTGCGTAGCCTATATATGCTTGCAATACCAAAGGCAATGCTCACACGTTGCCTACTTGAACGGGAGTGGTATAGAGGGAGGGGGATGGGACGGGTGATCGTACGTAACGCAGCTATAATAGCTACTTTACGCTGATCTTATGTGTCAAAGTGGTATTATCCAGGTCATGCCAGCCCTAGGGACCTCTCACTGCCGAGCATAGTTCTGTCTATGCTCGGCAGTGAGGGGTCCTGGGAGGCGATGGCCTCTTTTTGCGAGGACGTGATGTCGCGGAAGGAGGCCGCGGAGCGGGGCAGGGAGGAAGACCCCCTGGCAGATCCGCTCCGGCGCAGACGTGTGGGGAGGAGAAGGAGGCGCTATGATCGCCTTCATCCTCCCCACTAGCCGAAATCAGGTGGTGGGTCGGGGGACCCACTACCTATTGCACGATTTCGGCCGTCTGGGGGATGACTGGGGTGGTACCAGGTCGTCCCCTTTTAGCGCCTGTGGCCCGGCAAGTCATTGCCGGGCCGTCCGCCGGGGCGTCTCGGAGCATTTCCCATAGTCCCGGGGCGCCCCTCTGCATGGCTGGTGTCACATGGTTTGGTTTTGGTTCTCTTTGTCTTCCCTTATATATAATACATACCCACTTATAATAATATAATAATAATTTACCCCTTTTGACGTCCCACTCCTGGGCACGGGCCTCCACTCGCTATGAGGGGGATTCGGGCCGTAATCCACCACACTGGCCCAGTGCGGGTTGGCGGATTTCACATGTCTTTCGAAAATTGGTTACATATCCTGAGACATGCAGGTTTCCTCGCGATGTTTTCCTTCACCGTAAGCAACTGATAATCATATGTAAATTATGATTCGCACATAGATTTTGAAAACCCCGAGCTGCGAGCCGGGGATTGAACCCAGGACCCGGTGCCCGCGAGTCGCGTGCTTAACCAATCGGCTATCACTATCACGCTATCACCTACTTATAGTGTTAAATTTATGAAATACGAACATTTTCGTATAATTGAAATAAATATTATATAATAAAAAAACGTGCCATTTTTATGACCAGGCATTGTAAATAAAAGGTTATTCCAATAAAACACTTTTATCGCTGAATTAATTTTATTTTGTTGAAATAATATAAAACATTACTTATTTCTTATACCTTTCGAGCGTATCGTATTGATTTTACAGGGGACCCGTGGAAACATGATTAAAATATTCGTGTTTATCGCTATATCATGCATCAACATATATGAAAACGAAGCAGGTACATAAGTAACATGAATAATTATTTGTTACTAGCTGAGCCCGCGACTTCGTCCGCGTGGAATTTAACTTAACAAAAAAGCCCGCTCCCGCGTTCTGAGCCCACGTGACAAGACCCATTTTTTTTAAGTTTTTCTAAAATAAAAGTAGTCTAAGTTACTGCTTATAACATCAGCTATCTACCAGTGAAAGTCCCGTCAAAATCGGTCCAGCCGTTTCGGAGATACTCTTTGATCTCATGTGTTTTTATTTTTTTACGCGGAACCCTAATTGTTTTTCTAAAATTAAAGTAGCCTAAGTTACTCCTTATAAGATCAGCTATCTGCCAGTGAAAGTCCCGTCGAAATCGGTCCAGCCGTTTCGGAGATTACCCGGAACAAACACACAGACAGACAGACAGACAGACAGACAGACAGACAGACAGACAGACAGACAGACAGACAGACAGACAGACAGACAGACGGACAGACAGACAGACAAAAAAATTTTAAATCGCGTTTTTGCTATAGGTGTCGTATGTACTTTCATGTGCATTTAGTGAAAAGGTGTTATTTTGATATTACAAACAGACACTCCAATTTTATTTATTTGTATGTATAGATAATAGAAGAATACAATGTCTTGTGTTTCACATGTATCTCAAATTTCTAATACGTGATTATTTAGATATCTAGAATCACAAGCCTCAGCTTCTCACACAACCGGATGGGTGGAGTCTCCGGATCCGCACTTATCCTATCCAGCATCCAGATCTCTCGTTAAAATTGTCTTTGGTGTCGCATAAATTTATTTTCAGATAACACAACAGTCTCAAGTGCACCAACTATACCCAAACTTGATTTCTGGTGAGTTGGAACGATGTTGTTTTTTATAAATAAAGTCGCCAAGCAATCTTGCAACCTGCCCGATATTAAGCAGTTACCTTAAATGGGACTAGGACAGCGGTAGGAGAAGGGGGGGTTCGTCATCCGGCTCTCCCAGTCATCGTATGCAACGCAGCCGTGATAGCTATCTATATACATTACGCCGAACTTTGTCGTTACTTTTCATACAATTTGCGGGTAGTTAATATACTGTACTATTATTCAAGGTCACCGGATCCGAAATTCTTTGAGAGCCGGAGAAAAATGCAAGATGCCTCAAAAGAAAATAAAATCTATTTCAGACATGGCCGCGGAAAAACTAATTTCAAGTGGGTTCCAATTTTTTAAAGTATTTATGAATTGTAGTTTTATAGACATTAGTAATAGGTAGGTAAGTATGTGTATATATTAATATGTTTTATCTCTTGCTTACGACGTAAACGGTACAAATTTGTAATTGTAAATAAATATTCAACACAAAGCTTCACTAGGCGCGCAGAAAATGGAAACACTTCAGTGAAATTTCGATATACTCGTAGATCGAAACGTGGCCGCCATGACGGTGATCAATCCAAAAAGCCACCGGAGACGCCGGCCCTACGCACCAGAGACGAGGAAACATCCATTTGGCCGAGGGCGAGACATGGGCAGCACAAGGAACGAACTGGCACTGAACATGGCCTGTAAGTATTCACTCACTAAAGAACGTGCACACTATACGCTATTTCACACACGAAGTCCCGTAGATGCGGCGCTGCAGACGCGCGGCGGCGGCAATACAATGTACACTGTGTATAATTTAGTTCCATTCCATATTTTCCTGCGGGACATCATATGTCAAATAGACCATAGCTTGTATTCAATATAGATTTACGCCAAGCAAAGCGAGGGTTCACTTTTATTTCACACAATTCCGCGAGGGTTAGTACCAGTTTTCACAACATCAGATACGGATCAAGTGATCGAATCGTTCCGTACATTGCACAGCAGCGCCCCTAGCGGAAGCGTGCAGCTTAACAGATTGTATGGCGACATTCGATCGCTCGATCGGTATTTGAATACGCTACAGAAAGCCAGGGCCCTAACCACGCTAGCTACTCAAATTTTAATAGAAAAGCAAACGCTCGTGATTACGTTTCAAACGCTCCGCTTTTGACGTTTTGCTGACACGAGCTTTACGATTTCTACTGACATTGATATGTCATACCAGTGTTACTTCGTTTAAAAAAAAATTACTCAGTTCTGTAGATATTTACAACTTTAGAATGCATAACGGCTCGAGTGATCGAGTCTTTCCATTTCAGCGCGCTCAATCAATCCGTGGACTTTAATCCAGCTTATGATTTGTTTGCGGGTGAAGGGCTGAACATTTTATTAGAATATCTCAAGTTTTGTGAGAAAGACGTATGAATGTGGACTTGCTTATTATTATTTTTTATTATTATTAGCATGTATGACTGTCTTACTCCTGGGCAAAGCCTTTTCTTTTTCGTTTTTATTTTACCGTTTTTTTTTTGTTTTGTGTTCATTTGTTTTGAAACTTTGTTTTATCGTTTTTTAGTGTAATTTGTAAGAGACCGTACTAATTATTTGTATAAATAAATATTCAGGACATGGCCCAACATGCTTGCCCGGCGCAGGATGGCAGACAGCTTTTGAAAAGTTTTTCTTAGATAGGTAATATAAGTTTCATGTGACGATGAAGCTATGTACTCGTATAATAATGTTATCTTTAAATTGTAGTTCTACGAGAATGACACCGATGTACTTGATGCAGCAGCCAAACGAAGGGTATGTTTCTTTAATAAGAACTATCGGGTTGTCGGTCTATACTATACAGGGCGTTTCAAATGTCATGATAGAAAAAAAAACATCTTAGAATGAAATGTTATATAAAGTCTGTCTTCACTAGGATATATATGTATACATATAAGCTACTGTACATGTATGTACCCCAATTATTTTGGCGGACTATTTAAATACCTTGTAGAGATCTGTGTTTTTGAGAGGGAGAGCGAGGTTTTAATATTAAATAACAAGAAGACAGCTGCTACCGACTATAATGAATGGAATCCACATCTAATTATAATACATTATTTGCCATTCTGGGTAGTGTGGGTTTAGTCCCCTCATATAGAAAAAAAATATTTATAAATTGAGCATACTATATATCCACTTACAGTATGTACAGTCAATTACCGAACACATTGTATATGAGAACCGCTTAGCGCAATGCTTCGAGAGTGAGTCGCGGGTGAGTTGCGGGTTCTAAGACGTATTCCCGCCGGGGCAAAGTTCGGAAATTGCCTATTGATAACTTGCCCTGGTCTGGTGGTCCCTAGGATCGCCACAGTCCATAGTAAGGTACCCATAGTACAAGCGTTGCTTAGTTGAGAACCATACAGTTGGTGTGTTACTCTGGCGATATTTATTTATTACTAGCTGTTGTTCGCGGCTCCGACCGCGTGGTAATTTAATGAAACAAAAGTAGCCTGAGTTACTCCTAATAACATCAGCTATCTGTCGCAGTTTCGTATATTAGCTGAAACAAACAGATATACCGACGGACAGATAGACTCAATAGTAAAGATAATATATTTTTTATAAGTAAGTACCGATATTCTTAAAAACGATTACTTTGTTGTTGACAAACAGTCACTGCAATTTAATTTATCTTTTAAGATATTTTTTTCTTATAAATTGTTTTTTTTTGTTTTGACGACGGTTTCCATATCTACTACGACAGTGAGCCGAGTGAAGCGACCACCGCAAAGGAGAGCACAACTCCAGAAATCGATTTATATACCACCATCAGTGCTTATGCTGTGAGTTGCACAGGTTTACGCATTAAACGATGGTTTTCATCGAAACACGTCATAAAAATTATAATAAATAATTAATTAATTAGCGACACCACGGATCCTAGTACCACAGAGAGTTGGTCAGGGCCTCCACTTCGGCGTGTCTTCTTCGGCCGAATGGAGACGGACGGGGCCCGCAGGACTCTCAGCTCTGGCTTGCCTTAGTTCGCTGTCCAGAGAAGAGCGTTAGAGATATATGCTCCAGGGGTGGAAGTGTTAAAGGTCTTAAAGCCACGAGTAACTATAGGGAAAGCACAGCACACCTCTCTACATCCTTGAGCCGCCCACACCCGTGTTGCCCCTAGCCGTCTTATGATGGTAATTTTAGGGCCCCGTCTAAGAGAGCGGCAAGTCACCACCTGCCAAAGATAGTTGGATAATACTGATTATAGCAGGTGTCCGATTTCTTTACTATAGCCCAATCCCAGTACATCTAATCTCCATCAGACCATTTTTTTCTCTTTCCATATTCGAAATAGTTCCTACACCTGTTGGGGTAGGTCGCTCTATATGTCCCATTATTTGCAGCGGTTGACCTCAACATGTGCCTTACATGACAATTAAATTGTAACAAAGGGTCTCTACATGTTGGACTCATGACCCTATGCAAGCCTTTCAAAGAACCGGGAAGAGCCCTTGATACAGAGATACATAATAATAGTTTTGCCCTTTTTATCGTCCTTCTCCTAGGCAAGAGCCTCCCCTCAATACGAGGCCGATTCAGGCCATAATCATTATGCTGGCCTAGTGCGGGTTGGCTGATTTCACATGTCTGGTTGGCATGATTTTCTAAGATATGCAGGTTTCCTCACTGATGATTTTCATCATCATTAGCAAGTGATAATCATATTCAAATTATGATTAAATTTTGAAAACTTAGAGGTGCAAGCCGGGATATGAACCCAGGACCTTGTGTCCACATAACGCGTGCTTAACCAATTATGCTATCACTGCTGTGATTAAAATAAAATAAAAATAATAAAGTTACATTATTTATTTTTTAAAGAACTAATTTAAGATAATATGAATAAGCCAATAACATTAGCAGCAATAGTTAAATACATTCCTTCGCCGTCAGTGTGTATTTGCTTGCAGTTGGAGGGACAAATACGAGGGATTTTATCGTCGTACCCGGATGTAAATGCGTCCATCGAAGTTATTGGACGTACTGTCGAGTACAACAACATTCTCCTTGTCAAACTATCCGAACATAACACCGAAATAGGAAAGTACTTTCGGGCAGAAGATAGCAAATACATCGAAGAGGAACCAGAGAAGAAAATTGTGTTCTTAGTCCACGGTCTTAGTGTGATGGGTGTCCATAGCTTATCCACTTTGTGCTACAGACACTTCTTCGAAATGCTTTTACATTATTACATAAAACATTTGGACAAGTTTGACATATTTTTGATGCCTATGGCCAACCCTGATGGATACTCAGCTGCAAAGGAGGTAAATAATAATTACTATACAAGTTGTTGTAAAAAATCTAAATACTAATTCAGGTGCATTTACGGCAGCTTCTATACATTGTAATAAGAAAATATTTAGATATTTCAGACTAATTACTCGAAAACTTAGTTAGACCCAATTAAATAAATCAAGTTTTTTAAACAGGTTTAAACGATTAGGTATATAAACCACTGTTTTATCCAAAAGTTAGGCCCAAAACCAAGGCTACCAAAGTTTAACTCCATATTAAAAAAGCTGTGCGATCAAAGAATTTGTAATAATAAGACGTTAATAATATGTAATAAAATTAATAAGAATAATATGTACAAATAAGAATAATAATATGTAATTATTTGTAATAAGACATTATAACAAATTCTTTGTGTGCGATGCACTACTTACCTAAAGACATATGGATTGAAAATTAATGTTATGACACTAAATTCACGAAATTCATGTTCCGTTATGGGAGCAAATTCTATCCGATTGTGATTTAGATTGACTGTGTACGGGGTCCGTAGCTTCTACAGTAATTTCGAAATGTAGGGTTTAAGAACATGGGTGTTAGTGATAAGTAGGTAGGCGTCTACAATATCCACCTAGTATATTTCAAACGTAAAAACTACTTGTCAACCACCAGAATTATAAACCGAATAAGTCGGTCGATAATAAAAGAGGCCAACAAGGCCTACTCCGTCAGTCAAGAGTTTGGCTGTCATGAGTGCCAGGGTCAGGGTCTGAATACTATGCAATTTTCTATGAACAAAGCGAACTAAAAGTATAACTAGTGGTTCGCCTCTAAACGAGACATCCTCAAGATAGGTGGGCTCTTACTGAGCGATGAAGGGCTGTGCGCACGCGTTATAAATGAGATCGACCTACCCTCGCACTCCCACTACCCCACTGCCACTCGGAAAGTCAATTGAGAAATTTAGATATTGGAAAGAAAGTAATTGAAAGTGTCCTCCAGCCATACTCTTAACATTTTCTGTTATCTTTTGCGGCATCAGCATATACAGTCTCACACTTACCATTTTAGAAACCATACTGGAATAAAAACATGTCTCCTCAAAGTGCTTGCGAGGGTGTTGCTTTGGACCGCAATTTCGATGTGGCATGGAATACCGCGAAGGTGTACAGCTCCTGCAGCCAGCTGTACCCGGGACCCGCTCCCTTCTCCGAGGTGGAGACCAAGGCCGTCAGGGATGTGCTGCATCACTACGGCCACAAGATTATTGCGTATATACATGTCCACGCTGGCTCGCCGACTGATTCTGTTTTCAAGGTGAATAGTGACATCTTTATAGTGGTATAGCTGTACAGGGTGTAAGGCGCTTTGTACCATGAACTGATACCATGGATTCAAGTCATGATTCTGGACTCCCCAGAGTTGGAATTTTCCGTCGATATTTCCATGAATAATGCTAAAAATTAAATGAACTGACTAAACACCTGTATAGTCAGTTCATTTCACGAAGTCGCGTGAATTTTTCGAAATTCACTTGTTTGCCAGTTTCTTAAGGCTAAGAGTCACAGCACGCTCCTTCGTGAAATGAACAAACTTATAGCAACAATTATAAATGCGGCCCATCCACCTTTTGGACTCCGCACTCTAGGACAAATGTTTCCGAAACACATACACTTTATACGCTTTATAAGATTTACGATCGGCCGATCACAACAAAACTCACAATTACTTTCAATAGATTTTTGCAATATACAAGGGCACTGATTTCTCCTGCTCTCAAAATAATAATTTTCTACTTTTTACTATGCTTACTTACTAGTGGAAATAAATCCCGTGTCTTATTTTTCCATCCTGAGTGATTAAAATTAAAAACTTTTATCATTTTAACGCGGGTTATTCGACAGAAATTATGAGTCATATTGGCAATACCGACATGCGTTCGAGGCTTCCTAACCTCAGAGGACCCAGTTGAGGGAGAACTTACGATTTTGGAGTCTCGCAAGTGTCGCTCTTTTTGGTAATGCCTTTGAACCAAACTGCAATTTTGCAGCCGGCTTACAGTCCGGATGTAGCGCGTCTGAATATACACTATGAGAGAGCAGTTTAGTACGTTTCAAGGAGCAACACGGTTTGATTACAGGGTGAAGCTGTGCTGTATCCGAAGGGATTCACCGAAATTCAGTCTGACGATGACAAGTACATCGACCTTAGGGGCGAGATCGACGAGATGATGAAGAACGCCAGTTTCCAGGTGATGACGGTGGCCGTCGAAACTCTGCACAACTGGTACGGGAAAGTCTACGGGAGCAGCGTCGACTATGCCTCTACGGTATTAACAATCGCGTACTCTTATTTTAATCCGGCAATATAACTAATTGGTTGTACGCACGCAGTGGAACACTAGGTGTGTGGATTCAAATCCCGGCTCTCACCTCTGACATTTGAGGATTTCACTAGTACATCTCATTTCCAATAAAGATTGTCAGTTGCTAAACGGCGAAGGAAAATACCATGGAGAATCCTGCGTCCTTCGAAAGACCTGTGAAGTTCGACAACTCGCATCGGGCAAGTGTGGTGAATTATGGCCTAAACACCCCACGGATTGAGGGGGTAATAGACGGAATTACAGGATCGGTGAAATATAGGTTCACGGCAGCGCGTCTGCTTATGCCTTTGGAGAATACAGGCGTGATAGTATATTTTGTCTCCTTCCACAGGTTTACGGTATTCCCTATGCCTTAGAGTTCGTAATGCAGATATACACGTGGAATCCCTGGGAGGGTTACGAAAATCAACAGAGCGTTCACGCGCTGACGGTGATCTGGCAACGCATCATCGATGTTGTCTTCCACAATATATGGAAAAATTTGCACGCCAATGACGTCAAATGATATGTATATGCGGTGTACCTGTTTAGACTAAAGCCGGCAGTCCAGATCAGACCACGGAACGCGCGTTATAAGTGCATAATTTTATGACTTGCTGCACACTGAAAACTTCGACACAAGAGTCGGCCTTACGGACAGACTTGCTACGTGAAACACCACTACAGTAAAATACATATCCTTACACACAGAGACGGTAATTTGTGATTTCTTATTTTAATGGGATTACGCAAGATTATTTAATATTTATCAATTAGGTAACGCATTAATAACTCATAGTAACGAACATAACTTAGATTTGGTTGATTTATGTGCCTTGTGTCTTTGGTGTTTATTTTTCATTTTGATTTCTACTGTACACAGGGCATTTTATCAAGTATAAGCTGATCTCACACTGAGATTTTGAGTGCAATGAGAGGTCAGCTTATACTGGAATATTTATAGCTTGATAATAATAAATGTAGGGGCGCGTATGTATGTGTCGTGCCAGCAGTGGGCTGACAGCTTTACTGTTAAACTGAATAAAGGAAGCCGTGACTTAAACACTGGCATAGCTTTGAAACCCTATAGACCATACGATCTAATGGAGCTACGATGGCTATACATATTGTAGAAAGGAATAATAATAGACTCAGTCTATGTTCAACTATCGTCAAGCGACTCTTAAAATATATTAAGTATAATTATGTGGATTTTATGGGTTATAACAAATATGCGTCTTAACTTTAAATAAAAACTTACTATAATTTGGTATTTACTTACTACTTAATTGAATTAATTATTATGCTATAGGCTAGTATTCAATTATAAATCAACGAATGACTCGTACCCATCAATTGGTACGTAATTAAATTAAATTCGAATTTCATGGCTGTTTATTTATTTTAATTCCCACCCCTTCAACTATATTTATTGCTCTGACATGAGTGATACCCCCGCTGTGGGCCCTGTTAACGCCAACGACATCTCCTTCGATCGATTACGAATATCGATAAATAAAAAAATGGGGACCTAACTGCCACAGAGTTGACTCAACATGAATGGACAGACCATTGATAAGAAGTAAGTCTTTGGTAATTTTACCAGGGGCCCAACTCTGGTAACCGCTGTCGCTGGACTCGACTCACACTCAACTCGCAATACGTCAAAACTGGCATACGCTGCTTTTGACAGTTGTCATATTAAAAAATCGACGAAGTTTTTCTATATGAAAACTGTCAAAAGTGACGTATGACAGTTTTGACGTATAGCCAGTCGAGTGTAAGTCGAGTCAAGCTAGGAGAGAGAGTTACGTACGTTAAGTACTAAACATCGCAAATTCTCTATATATAATATTCGGCAATATTATTATGGATGACACTTTCTCCGTGCTCGTCAAATAAGCATCATCATTCACTATGCCATCGTATTGGCCACATACATTGTGAACTTTGCCACATACGACATACACTGCTTGCTTGATCATAACGGCACAATCTAACATAAATAGAGAAATTTCAATGGATGTTAAAACTCGTGTGGCCGAATAGTGGTAAGTGTGTCAAGCACCGTTGTCCCAAGAAACTAGTTGTGCATACGAAACGGCTTATGAGAGAAAGAATAAAGAAAGTGAACGTTTCGTTTCGGTGGTATTTATGAGATTATACGTGAGGTTACTTTTGTTTAAAGCCATCCTGGTTGTGAGGTATCTGGGACAGTCACGTGTCTGTGCTGGTCTATGAATTCAATTTGGAAGAATATCAATAGGGTTGTGACTTCCGTAAATTCTTCATAAATAAATATCGCCAGACGGACACACCAAATGTATGGTCCTAAACTAAGCAACGATTGTAATACGGGTACCGTACAATGGATTGGGGGCGATTCCAGTGACACTCAGACTTGGGCAAAATACGAAAAGCCAATTTCCAAAATTTGCCAAATTAATGAAGCATAATTGAAATTTCGTAATGATGAATCCTTTACCTAGGTAATTGAATCGCTTGCAGGTGTAATTTCTGAAGAGATGCCCATCTCTTGCAATGTGTTGCAGTCACATATCGCCGATGCTACAGGGCTATTATATTATGATTAAACAAAGAACAAGCCGATCGCTATTTTTGGGTCCTCTTTCGTACTTCAGAATTACGAAACAATCCAAATGAGGTCAACTTTGGGCTACTATAGTTTGTATGGCCAGTATCCAGTCCCTTCCTGGAATATAAATTCCTAATACAGAGCGATAAACTGAATGTCTTAATTTACTTAAATACTACAGAAGAACAATGTGCCGATTTATTTATAACTATGTATTTGTTGATAGCATGCAACCCTAACATGAAGTCATAGCATAATGTCGTGTGCTTTCATTCGCAAGTGATTTTTACTGACGTGACTTAACTCGCGGCTATTATCCGATCAGACACGTTTAATGACTGCATTTTACGTAGATTCAGACATAATATATGGTAAATAGTACAGTCTAAAGGGACAAGATGGATGGAATAGAAGGGGGAAGATTTTTAAATAACGCTAAACAGTGTATATTTTTAAGAAGCATATACCGACCTCTACCGATTTGAAACGCTGATACAGTAATGTCTTAGCTATTTGGTACCGGACCTCATTTGAGGAAATAAAACAAAACTCGTCACTTCACTTTTTTTTAAATATGGCTTTCATCGTTAGGTATTTTTGCCAACAACAGAGCATAGTATTGTATTCTCTTTGCAACAGAGTTTTATGAGACCGATGGTCAGTAGGTGAGGTTTTTTTTTTTTAAAAATGATAATCTAAAAAAAATTAAATTGGTTTGTACAGTTGAATATACATAATTTAATTTGATAGACAGGAAAAAAAATATGATAAATGATAATAATACAAAAACATAATTGTTATAATAGCACAAACGAAAACGGAACGTTAAGCAAGATATAAGTTCAATAAAATCACAAAATACATAGGACAATAAAAATAGCGACAAAAAATACTCTAGCTTTACCTTAATACCACGTGACGTTCAAAATGCGCTGACCTTAACATCTGTCAAGAACAAAAATCACTGCTATTATAGGTGAAGCCATATTTTTATAAAAGAAAGATGATGAAGACGGTGAAAATTATAAAATTAATATAAATAAATTAGTAAAGAATACAAAACTGTTTACGTATGTCAAGCTCGGTATCAGGCAAAAAAATATTTTACCGAGACGCTAGCCACAAGCGACTATGTAACCAAGGAACTATGGTAGCAACTACGAAATAATTTTGAAGATTTAAAATGCTCCATGCCGCCAATATTATGTTCACGAGAAGAACAAAGATTTGGTTCAAGTTAGAGTACTTTAAAACATTTTGACAGCTGCGGAAACGAGAAACACGCATATACCTTTGCATTCGAGCGAATGGAATGCATACACAGTTAAAGTCTATGTGCATACAGCACCTTTTGCCTTGCTCAATTGCTTATCGTTGAACCAGCATCCAGCACCAATATTTTTTGTGCCAATCTAAATTAGTTTCAGTGGTTGTGACAGATTATTTGCATAATAATAACCATAAAGTGTGTCTAACCTAGATATCTGATTGTGTGCTGTAAAAGTCATACCAAAATAGTTGGCTATACTTTAATTGGTATTTCTATATACTTATTGTTGCTGTCCATTACGGCCTATTGGCATAATGTTTGTAAAGTGGTCTCCAGACGGCACAATATAGCTCACGATCGGTAGAGCCAATAGGGTCGATCAGGAAATGTGTGAGTCGGGGGTCGCAGTTTGAGCGATTGGTAGGGAGGGACTTTACAGATCGTGAGCCAAATTGTTCGGTATGGAGACTACTTTAGTGTTCACTAAAACGAAATTGTCTTCTACTCAATCATCAATATCGATGAAAGCGATAAATAACAGGTTTCTCTGGTAATGTGACGCCTCAACTCAGGACCAACAAAGAGATCCATCTGAGGTCGTTGACGGGACAGGTTTATTGTTTTCATTTATTTGCAGTATTTTCTTTTATTTCGGAATAATATATTTAAATTATTTGCAAACACTTGACACTAAAAGATGTCGCAAATATAATTAATACTGATAAGTAATTTAACTAATTAAAACTCTGATATTATATTTTTCCTATAGATTCAGGTAAATAATTGTAAGTAAGTACCTATTTTTTGTGAAGATGTCTCTAGTATTTACTTTCTAAATTAATAAGGTATATTTTCTTTAATCTAAAAACTCCCACCCGTTTTCCAAGCCCCAATTATTATGACCAATAAGAAATGTTGGCGCCTGTAACGCCTGTCATAGATGTAAGCTTAATCTGCCTCCAGAACACGTGAATGTAAATTGCATTAATTGCAATTGCGTTAAAACAGCCTTATTTTGTTGGTATTAAAGCCTGTTATCTGATGGCAATTACGTATGATGATGGTGACAATGAAACCCCGTTAGTGTCGCGTGGGTGCTCCCGCGACGAGCGGTACTAGCAAGTGTCAACGGAGTTCGTTAAACCCTATACTATATGATGATTATCACTATGCCTTAATAAATATGCCTACTTGTGATAAATATCGCGATAAATTTCTGGTTCTAGCCACGTTGTGGACAGCTGCGTTGTTATAAGTAGAAACTGATGCCAATGCTGATCGTCTTAATCACGGCTTTATAATATTTGACGCGACAATAATATTTATATCCCGCTCATGCGTTACGTTATAAGAATGACGGCAATAGAGTTAGATTTTTTATGTTCAGTATTTGTAACAACAGAATCAGTGCAACTATGGCCCGTATTAATAAAGTCAAGTCTGAGAATGGTCTTGAGTACGCTTTTGAAATGCCATTTTGTACTGGAATGTCGTTAAAATGACAGTTCTGAGACTTTTCTCAGACTTGAGATCGATTTGTTAATACTAGTTTATGGCACTATATATTAGATACAGCAATGATTTACCTATAGATGAAAACCGAAGCGAGAATTCCTAAAAGGTCTTTGAATATACCATTTCTCTGAACGGTGCAGAGTAAATTAAGAAGATATGGAAACATGAATGCTTTTCGAAAGACGTGTAGAGTTAGTCAACACGCACTGAGCCAGCGGGGTGGATAATGAGTCATGCCCGAATCCCCCTTTCATTGAGGGGAGTGTTCCTGGTATAATGGCTATAGGTTCGCCCCCATTTCATCGGGACCGAAATGTGTGCATATATTGGAGTGCCATAACACTGGATTTATAATTTAAAAATGTGTTAAAAATCGTGAAATTTATATAGCTCAAAATAAAGATAATAAATAATCCGGTTATTTGTTGCATCAGCGCAAACGACGGGAGCGGATGACGATTCAAATTTGGATTATGTAGGCACCTAAACCAGGAAAATACCAGAAATGATTCACTGAAAGGTTGTTTGCTGTTTCAATTAGTGATATTGGGGCTTAAACCAATAATTACATTTACACATTGCCCAAATGAATGTTCGAGTTATTTCGGCGTGTTGACTCGGAAGTTTTAGGTTTTAATGAAATAAATTATCAGAATGTTAACTGTCCGGGTGGTTTTATGAAACTAAATACATACATACAGACGACCATAGAACCTGCTCATTTTTTGAAAGACAGGTTAAAATACAGTAAGTATACATAAGGAGTTTAATATTAGTGATCTCCCACTATGAGAGGTAGTCAATTGTCAGTGCTTTGAAAATATTTAGTGTCTGAAAAAAGTATAAGCGTATGCTGAGACGGAGACCACGCAGAACAGCATTGTACAGAATTGGCAGGGTAGCCATGTTGACGTAGACTTGGGTCACGAGCATAATAATATGCTGCAACTTAAATGACACAAATCTAACTCAATTATATGTATTTGACGACCGCTTGGCGCAGAGGTTCGAGTGTAGGCCGCTCGGCTCACTGCACTGGGGGCTTGCGGGTTCGATTCCCGTCAGGGTAAATTTAAATTAAATGGCCTTTTCGTAATTTGCCCTAGTCTGGGTGTCACTGGGATCGCTCCCAGTCCATTGTACGGTACCCATAGTATATAGCTTTGCTTAGTATGTGACCATACAGTTGGTGTGTTCGTCTGGCAATTTTTTTTTTCTCATTAAAATACGTTTTCATGTGCACCCTTCGCGCAGAATCTGTGCCGTCACTACAACGAGCCGCAGAGCAAGGCAGACACATGTCTGCGTGCCACGTGTCACGTGTCTATGTCGCAGCATACGCAGCTCTGTGCGTTGTTGTTCTTACGTTACAAAATCTGCTCTGCCCTGCGCTGCGTGAACTGCGTCGATGCGTTTCAGTATACGCTCACACTTAGCTGCTCAAATTCTACGCAGCTACTAAAGTGTTAGCAGCAAAACACAATCTCAAAACCCTGACGCTTGCACGCCCATCGGAACAATCACAAAAAAATCCACAAATTTTCATTAGTGAAGCATTTTTTAAGCTCTTTTCCACATGATGGAATTTTATGGCAATTTAACGACTCCCACTATCGTCCTTGCCTCGCGATTAATTAGGGTTGCCGTGTACCGTTACGGTCGTATGGAGATCCCTCGTGGCCCGGTTATGCGCGGCAACGGATACGCAGGCCGCGGCGGAGTGCAGTGCGCAAGAGCATAACCCGAGGCGCACACGCCCGCGCGCATGCGTGACTCACGCGCGAATCACGAACGTGAAATTTCATTTACTGTATAATTTGCTCATTCATTTTTATTACTTATATTTTGTTGTTTTAGTTTACTGAATGCGTATGCGTAAACGATGGCGGGTTTCTTTATTGTGTTCGGTGAGTGTGTTATTTTTTAAAATCGTAGAAATCATTATTTAATAAAAATATAATTTGCACACTAGGTGAAACAAAAAGGGCATACTATTTTTTTGCAACTTTACTTTGTAAATCTAAAACTATCGGCTTTGTGGGACAGTTGAAGTACTGAAGGTTTTGTTGGCTTGTGAAATCTGTCAACAGCTGTATTTCTTTTTTCAAGTTTCCTCCAAAGCTGATAGTTTTAGAATTACAAAGTTAAGTTTTGAAAAAAAAGTATACCCTCTCTGTTTCAACCTGTATAGGGGTGAATTACAACAAAATCGTTTTTTCTTTAATTTCGGTGGATTTCGTTATTATTAACTATTTTTAAATTTTATCTGTGGTTTGTTGTACTTTTTGATATAGTTAATGCTCATTTTTAATGACATCAAAATATCTAAGTAAACTTATAACATAGATGAAATCGCGCATTTTATATTTCTACTGTATTATTTGTCGATCGAAAGCGCAAGTTTTGTTTTTAAAATAGGAAACGGATGTCTAATATGACATACTAATTCCATATTATTAATGGAGAAGGAAGGTGTACGTGCGACATTAGTGTTGATACAGTCAGTACAAAAACCATGACAAGGATGACAAAACTTAGTGTTTTGTCATCCTTGTCATGGTTGTTATGTACGAGCAGGACAATAATATTTTCTAAACTAACTATATACACGATCGCTATAATTTCTCTCAATAGATATGAATGAACCTATATCCGGTGAGAGATTTCCTTTTGCGGTTAAACTGGCTTCGCTTTATGAAATTAAACGCTAATTAAACGTACAGTACAGAGGTTATTCTCACGGTGCATTACCACTGATACGGGATTAATTGAAAAAAATATCTGATTTCTTTTACTGGTTATGGCATGCGATGCAGTTGAGAAATAAATACATTTTAAATTTATCTTGTTTAGACCAGATGCATTTACATTATGCTATCTTCATTATTTATATAACTATTATAAATAGCCAATTGAATACATGTTAACTTTTTTTAGATAAAACAGTGTAAAGCACTTATTGGTTAAGCACGCGTCTTGTATGCACAAGGGCCAGGGTTCGAAGCCCGGCTCGCAACGATGAGTTTTTCAAAAATCTTCGAGCGAATCATAAATTCAAAATGATTATCACTTGCTCACGGTGATGGATTTACCTCGTGAGGAAATATGCATGTATTAGAAAATATAACCAATTTTTGAAGGACATGTGAAATCATCAGTTTACCCAGTACATTCATGACGGGCATGTCATCAAAAGGCCATTTGATCTTGTACAAGAAAATCAAAATATCTTGCCAAAGAATCGCTACAACTGCAGCCAATAAACCAATCTCATCTTATTAATTTAACATTCAATTAACTAACAGAAAATATCTTTTCATTGAATTAATTTATTGAGTGCAGGCAATCAGAATTACTTTCACATTATCAAAGTAAAATCTTAAGAACGATCAAAGGGCCATTGCCGATGTCAATTGGTAGCAATTGGCCAAGAGCTGAAGCCGGACCTCATCGCTGTGAAGGGAGCTCTTCAATTACTGGAAGCCACACAAACACGATAAATGTCGCCACAAATTAAAGAATCGTTCCACGCAAATAATCTGCCCTCGGAGAGTCGTGGCACAATATTGTGGCCTCGGACGGGTAAGGGTGGCTGTGTACCGCAAGACGTAGCGATAATATACTTTAAGGCTAAAGCGCCCATCTAGCCCGCGAAGTTCAAATTTTTTGAGTTCTTTTAGAATTTTTTCAAAATCTGACAATAATAAAAGACAAATTTTGTAATTCGCGAAAAAGACCGTGTGCAGTGCATTTATTAATATATCCAACTTACTCTAAAACATTTCAAGAACGACAGCTATCCAGATAATCTGGCAATTTTTGTATATTTAGTGATTTACTAGTATCATATCCACCGTGATAATATTAAGAGTAAAATAAATGTATCAATAAATGCACTGCATACGGTCTTTTTCGCGAATTACAAAATTTGTCTTTTATTATTGTCAGATTTTGAAAAATTTCTAAAAGAACTCAAAAATTTTGAAATTCGTGGGCTAGACAGGCGCCTTCACCTTAATATGTAAATATTATCTGACTGCACTGAAACAGCGTGGCCTGAATCCCCACCGCATTGAGGTTGAAACCGCTTCCGTTTCTTTGGTACACATTATTTTTCCTAATTTATGGTATTTATTTAGTGAACAATCTTGCCATGCCTTTTAATGCAATTCTACGTTCAAAATTATTAAAAGTCGTTACATAATCGTTATATAACAATTAAACATATTAAATTTAAATCTTCAAGCAAATTAATGCGTAGATCCTGAGGTTCGAATAATAATTTATACATTCTTATAAATAATTATTAAAAAGACTAATGACTGCTCAGGAAAAGGAACTGTTGAGGGAAATTGAGGTACATCGTAGTGTACTTTTAATAGCATTTAGTTTTATCGTGGAGGTCAGCCACTGTTCTTGCGAGGCTATGTTTAACTAAGTATATCATTTACTAACACTTGTGGTATCGTATAGTAAACAGATATCAAAATTGTTACAAAACAACGCTTAAACCCAGGAATACACGAAACAATATATCTATAGGCACAAATTCGTTACATAACCTGCAACGATTCGCAATACCACGCGTTCAATAATTCTGCCACATCGGTTTGCATAGATGAATCGCTGCAATAAGTATATCCTTACGGTTGTACAAATATTGTTTTTTTTAGAAAATTATATCTCATTTTTATTTTATAGCTTTTCGATTCACTGGAGTACAACCTTAATTGTGTACCTTAAACTAACGACTCTGTCCTGCCAAGGAGAAAGTAAAAAGTTAATTAGACTACTCTCTTCTAATGAAATATAGTTAAATTGTAATCATTATACTTAGAAAGTTTCAAGTAACTTTTAATCAAAATGTATCTTGAATTGATGTAGCATCTTCACATGTCAAAACTCGATTTTTTGTTTAGTCATGGCATGATTTAGTTATTTTAAATTGTTAACTAATACTCATAAAGTCATTTGGATAGCGGGGACTGTAGTTAATTGGTCGATAAACAAAGGACGGACCCACTTTTTAGAATCAGTATGCATGTATCTATGCATACTGATACTGAATATTTATTTTCGTAGGATACACGGCCACAAGGTAGAGCTATGAATAGATTACTCTCTCCCGTATATCTCAGCTCTGCCCAGTACTTGTACCTTCAACTTTAACAACTTATCTTGTTGCAGGTATTATCAGTATATTATGGCCAGTAGAATCCAGTAGTGTATATGACAAGTAAGTCCTGTTTAAGATATGTTATAAAATTACTGATATTATATATTATCATGCAAATAATAAAAAATAAAGGAATGATTGACGCAATTAGGCGCTGTTTAATTTAAGGCATCAATAGCCTAGTGGTTAGAGGGGCCGCCCTCGTAGCTGAGAGGTTCCGGGTTCGATTCCCATCCTGGCCCTTAAATAATTGACGTGAGCCCACTCCTAACACAAACAATTAGCTTAGCTGGAGGGCCTAACAGAAATACTAGTTATGTGATAAACGCTAGTAATCTTAAAAAAAAAAAAAAATTGCAAAACTGTGTTACGTTAACACACATATACAAGTATAACATGAATATAATTATAAGTGACACGCCTCTACATTATTAAAAATAAACAGATTTACTAAGAACCGTGTTCGAATCAAAGTTTCATTATGCATTTTATGCCTAACCATTCTAGACATGCTTTATACAGACGAATGACCGCAGATGGGTCTAACTAGTTTTGCGTTAGGGTTTAATGCAACAAACTGGACCTATTAATTGAAAGAACAAGTCCAGGTGAATATCCTGTATTTTAATCTGAGTGGAGGCAAAACGGGTGTCGTATTCGCTTACAGTTATAAAATAATAGGGTTCTAATAATATATTACGTTTTATAGTACTTATGTAAGAGTCCTACAATTCCCCCCGTTTACATAATTTGGTTTTGTTTATTGGTATTTTTTTTTACTCTTTGATAGTCACCTTTTTACTTGACTTAAAAGACTTTGAAGAGAAGGTTATGTTTTTATGTACACAAGTAGTTAATAAGTCTGTATTTAAATAAATATACTTACATTCAAAATTACGATATTTTTTTCCGATGATTTAGTAATAATGTTTAAGTTACAAAATATAGCAAACCCTTAGTGTTTCACCTTGTATAGGAACTTCATTAAAACAGAGCTCAATTAAAATTCTTCTCGATTCCTTTAGTTTTATGGACCTCAGTGGCACTTGAATTTGACCATCAATTATAAGATGAGAAAAGATTGTAATATTATGTAAATATACATATTTTCAGCTACACATTAGTTCGTCTATTGCCATCGTCTATTGAAAATCTCGAGGCTCTCCTCGAGTTCCACGATCCGGAGAATGAAGTGGAAATTCTTAAAAGCAGTCGCGACGTCAACGACACTCTCGACATATTGGTGCCGCCGCAGAGGTATGAGTTTGTGAAGAACTTCGCGGCGCAGAAAGACCTAGGGTTCGAAGTGAAACTGGAGCATTATGGAAGGTAAGAAATAATTGCAATCTCTACAAATATACAAATAATATGTGTGAAAATTTATTTGTTCGTAAGTTTGAATGAGCATCATAAAACCACAGATTAGAGGAATATATGGCTTTTGATATTACTTACGAGGTTTAAAAAACGTTTATACGACTGCCATCGAGAAGCGACATTTATACGTAATGGTAATAATGTTCGAGTTCAAGTCGGCAATTAATTCGTGGTTCATTCAGTATAAATAAAGGGGGACACCTTGAAAACAACAAATTTAGGTAATTAAATAATTTTGAAATCTTCGTATCGCTTCTCGTTGGCCGTGATGTATACCGACGTTTTGTCCCATTTTGCCGAGAAAATACCGAATCAATATGAGAGAACGATTGATGCAATGGGTCTAGAATGAGTCACATATTGGTACCTAACACGTGCACACATTTTCTTGAAATTGCTCTCAAATCGTTGCTAATTAGCAAATTGTTGTTGTTTAATCAATTAGAACGCTGGAGGAGCCCGACCGCGTCCCGAGGCGGCGAGTGTTGCGCACTTTCAACTTGTACGAGTACAACTCTTATGGAAATGTAATTTGAATTTTATTATTTTTTTACCTCTTATTACCCATTATTATTTTGAAAAATCCTAATTAGGATTTAGAAAAGTGTAAATGCAGTTAGGACAGTTCGATTCAGTACAATTATGTCTTCCTAATTAGATTTCCTATAATAAAGAATAGTGTAAAGGAAGCCGCCTTTTTATCGTCTGTCGATCGATGATTGAGCGAACGTTGCTTTATTTAAAAACTGTCGATCGATGTCGACTCGTCTCAGTCTACCATTGATCGATGTAACTGTCGACACTCGATTGATTGGTGTGGCAACACCCTAAGATTTAACTCGAACAATGGATTTCGGGTTATTTTAATAGATATACATGTTTAGGTGCTTGCAATTGATTTGGTTAATGAATTACTATCCCTATCGGGTGGATGAGATGACTAGCCTGTTCCCGGCTTCTTCCACATGGATTTCAAAATGCAATTTACATACAAACTTCCCCTATTTTACGCCCTTAAGTTCAAAAATTGTTCCATAAATAAACGCCCACGGTATAAAAGGGAAAAAATCTACCTGCTTATAATATTTCAAGTTCCTAGCCCTAACGACCTAGGCTACGCGTTGATAGATAGTTAGTCAGTTTCACCTCATAATAAGGTCTGATTTAGCAGAAAATGGCAATCTGACCAATTATTTATGACAATTCTAAGTCTGTTTCTACAAAATCCAATCCAAAACAGGTACATTACTGTCTAATGGTTAGTGCAGAAGCAGAACCGCGATGTTACCTAGTCATATCTGTTCGAAGTTCGCAACAGTGTTTTTCTTGTCACTCCTCAGATTCTACAGTACTTGGAGTCGATGGCTCAAAGACACTCGGACGTGATAACTCTTCAACCCCTGGGCAACAGCTACCAGGGCCGGCGGATGAAACTCGTCAAGATTTCAACACAGCCCGCGGCTGGCAACCCCATCATATTCATAGATGCAGGTACATACATCACATAATTTAGCCGTTTTGACGTACCACTCCTGGGCTCGGGCTTCCCCTCACTACGAGGGGGCCTCAGGCCGTAATCCACCACGCGGGTCCAGAGCAGGTTGGCGGATTTCACTAGTCTTTCGAAATTTGTATAGATTTTTCTAAGACATGCAGGTTTCCTCACGATTTTTTCCTACAACTTAAGCGAATGATAATCATTTTGAAATTATGATTGAATGCAGGAACACACAATACACTTTTTATGGGACTAGTCGCACCACACTATTCTATTTTCCACCAGTCTATTTACCAAAATACCTAGTCTTTTTACCTATTAATTACAAGCAACAAACGAAACAAACGAAGTTGCAGACAAAAGCTAATGAAATAAATTATAATAGGTACATATATAATGGCTTGGTATATCTAAGTGACGTCATAATCCATTATTACGCTATGGTTTCTCCAGGGATCCACGCCAGGGAGTGGGTGGCCCCGGCGACGGCGCTGTACCTGATCCACCGGCTCGCCAACGACCGCTCCGCCAGGGCCAACGAGCTGAACGGAGTGGACTGGTACATACTTGTGCTCGTCAACCCTGATGGCTACGAGTACTCGCGATCTAGCCCAAGTGTTAGTAGGCTTATAAATACTTAAATGGAGCTCTAAATGTTGGTATCAAAGTTCAAATTTATTGGACCTTATTTCATGACTTGAAGCGGTCATTCGCACAGTTGACCCGACACCTATAATTTCTATACATTTTACTGTATGAACAAGACAATGATATTATTTGTGTCAATAGTTTAGTTGTAATTTATAACCAAGAGAATTAGAATAATTTCATAATTAACAAACAGCATTGTCCCCAAATAAACACAGAAATCAAGAACGGGGATCGGAAATACTTTTAACTTACAACACAACATGGAATGCAACAGGTTAACGTTACTTCAATTCTGTTCGGTACACATTTTAATTGTTTTTCCAGAACCGCATGTGGAGGAAGACTCGCTCAAAAAGCAAAGTAAGCGATTGCTTAGGAGTCGACGGCAACCGCAACTACGGCTTCAAGTGGGCCGTGAGCGGCGTCTCCAACGACCCCTGCCACAGGGAGACGTACGCCGGCCCCGTGCCCTTCTCCGAACCGGAAACCATAATGGTCAAGAACATCATGATGGATAACGCAAAACGCATGAAACTCTACGTCTCTTTGCACTCCTATGGGCAATACTTGGTTTATCCATGGGGCTATACCGGAGATTTCCTCCCAAAACGGTGGAGGCAATTGGATTCTTTAGGTAGAGCTGTGTCTGATGCTGTCCAGAGAGCGGGGGGAAACCCTTTCAAAGTAATGAGCGCTGGTAAATGGTATCCAGCAGCGGGCGGCAGCGATGATTTCGCTTTCGGCGCAGTAGGCGTTCCATACTCTTATACAATGGAATTGACACAAGGGCATGAGTTTTCACTCCCTGAGTATCTTCTGAGGAAAGTGTTACCGGAGTTCTACGAAGGTTTCAAAGTGTTTGGTGCTCAAATCAAAAGGGAGTTCAGTAATTCGTAAGACGCAGTTGAAGACTGATTGTGAAATAAGGTACACGTTATGTCTATAAAGAAATACAAAAATTGTGGAAGTCATTCCGTTTTTCGTTTATTTAACCTTTTATTTGGCTAAATGATGAGTAGACCTTATCCAAAGGCTCAAGTCACATTGGGCTACAAACCACGATCATTTTATAGAATGTTAAACCATAGGGCGTTTTCATAATTTTCCGGTACAATACCGCCGACGACAAATGGAAATTAATAGTTCAAAAGCGTCCTCCATACAATTCTACACCTTTTTCTTTCCTATTGTACTGTGACAATATAAGTATGTGATATAATATCGTCCATGACAATTCTGCCCCACGGTAAATTATAAAAGCGCCGTTAGGCTACATTTATTCAAAGAGGACAGCGATTTTCCATACAATTGCCCAATCTTGACCGAACACACAAGTCATATTATGCAGTGATCAAATTTTGAACACACTCAAAATCATCAGAACTGAGTTTACAATATGATAATCGAAAATAGATTTCTATGATTATTTTTATACCTTGCCCATGTATTTTATTTGCATATAAAATGTCGCAACAATTTTACCGATAGGGTTTTGTAAATCGTAAAAATAGTGTTTGCATTTATTGTATATTAGAAACATTTTCAGTTAGGTTTCTACTGGACTTCAAGTACGAGATGAACATTAATGTGTTATCTATTTTGGCCCCTTTCATTGGTGCGTATTTTTCATTACACTTATTAAAGAACCGTTTCACATGTACTTATATTAAATACCAAACGTCTTTGTTCTAGTGAATATTTATGTCACTTACGCCCAGTACTGTGGGTAAGTAAAGATAACGGTTTTTTGTATCACACTATTAGTGGCGGTTTATTCGAGAGGGGGTAGACAGGGGTTGACTCACGAATGTTATACATCCACCTGCCAAATGTATATGTTTTTAGGGTTACGTACCTCAAAAGGAAAAAAACGGAACCCTTATACTTTGTAGTCCGTCTGTCTGTCTGTCTGTCTGTCTAATGATCTCAATAAATCTAATAAGTAGCTAATGTTTTAGGTATTTGTTTCAATATAATGGCGATTAGCAGTGATAGTCGATTGGTTAAGCACGCGTCTTACGTGCATAAGGTCCTGGGTTCAATCTCCGGCTCGCGCAACTCTGGGATTTTCTAAATCTATGTGCGAATTTCAATGTGATTATCGCTTGCTTACGATAAAGGAAAACATTGTTAATAAACCTGCATGTCATAGAAAATCTAACCAGTGTGACGGATCAATAAGGGCTAATTATTATTGTTTTAATATTGCCTATCCTGTACATTTTAGCTGCAAAACGTTAAGGCCTTGCTATGAAACCATGCTGGAGGAACTCATGGATAGAGACGAGACTGCCTGTATAGAGGACACTATGATAGGCACTAGCACCGTAAGATATTATTATCTACCTGTGACAAAAACCTCGGACGACAAACTTTTTATAATATACTAGCTGTGCCCCGCGACTTCATCCGCGTAGTATTGGATTATTGGGTTAAAAAGTATCCTATATGTTAATCCCGGTTATAATCTATCTGTGTTCCCAATTTCATCCAAATCCGTTCAGTAGTTTTTGCGTGAAGGAGTAACAAACATACATACATACATACATACATCCACACTCACAAACTTTCGCATTTATAATATTAGTAGGATATAGACAAGTCTAGCACTAATATTTACTTACTACTATCAACTATATATTATGTACTAATGCATACAAGCCATCTTATGCCTGTTGTTAGAAAGAGATGAATAACAATTTTGAGTAATGTAGCGTTAAAAGCTAACTAGGTGGTGCGTGACAAAGAGAATGTCAGGCAATTGGCAATTTATATTGGAAACATGAGGGCGGCTCAACGCATCTACAGGCTAAAACATCTCACGCTAAAATAGACCTTACCATTGGTGGCCTACCTCACAAAATGTATGTCGATTAGACAAAATACGCAAATAAGTACAGAATTCAAATTTAGTGAATGATATATGTTTATGATTGATATTATGAAATCAAACTTTCAGGTATTAATATTTTTGAAGGCGTTGAGTAAATTTTGCCCTGAAATAATATCTGTCTATTCTACTCACATGACCTTTGAAGGCAGAAATCTTTACGAGGTGCGTAAGTGATAGAGTATGTTACCTTATTATAGACTCAATGTTTGTGCTTGCAACGTTCCAGTGACGTCACCGCAAGTGTGAACAATACAGACATTGGTGTCAGACATTCGTGTCTTAGGCCCGTATTAATAGATATATCTCAAGCCTGGGAGTGGTCTTGAGTACGCGTCTGACAAGTCATTTTGTACTGGGATGACGATAGGATGACATTACCAAGATCGCTCTCAGACTTGAGATCGATTTATTAATACGGGCCGTAGTATCTGTATGCACTACTGTCTGCGCTTGCGACATTTCAGTGAAACCACTGCAAGTGTGAACGAAATCGTCGCTAGTGTAAGATGTTTTGTCGTAATTCTATATTCCGTTATCAAATATCTGAAAGGGTTTACATTTTATTTTGGCGATTTCATGTCTCTATTTTTGAGCTGTCAAAAAATAGAGACGGATATATAAATTAATACAAATATTGCGAGGGGTTATTCTGTTTTCAGGTGATAGTAGATAAAAACAAAACCAAATCGGTAGACACAGGTAGAACAGAAGAAGATAGTGAAAAGCCAGTAATCATAATAGATGCCGGCCAGCAAGCGGGCTCAGAGTCGGTGGCGTTCGCACTCTACGTAATTGAACAGTTGGTGGCCTGTGTGGAGTACCAGACCATGGCCGAGAATGTGCGATGGGTTTTCATGCCGAGCACCAACCCTGATGGGCAAGAGTTTAACAGATATGTATATATCAACTGTTTTCTACTCTATGGCATTATTTTGTTGACCGCTTGGAGGGCTAGTAAGAGCATGAGCTGACAGGCCCGCGACTTCGTCCGCGTGGAATTTAATTGACAAACTTTCATACAAACTTTCATCCCCTATTTTATCCCCTTGGGGGTAGAATTAATCAAAATCCTTTCTTAGCGGATGCCTACGTCATAACATCTACCTGCATGCCAAATTTCAGCCCGATCCGTCCAGTGGTTTGGTCTGTGCGTTGATAGATCACTATGTCAGTCAGTCAGTCAGTCACCTTTGAGTTATATATATTTAGATGAAGGATATCTTACTACCTTTTCCAATAGGCCCAGTCATTCTTGCATCGCAATTCTTGAAAAGCATTTTTGCATAAGAACCTCAGGTTAATTTGATTATGAATTGCTACTCCTGCAGTATTCAATGTATATTGTAACAATATAATGTATTTATGTTATAGAACCCGTCTCAATGGAAAAAGAATTTGAAACCTAATGAAGACCAATTCAGTTACGGCGTGGACATATCTCGGAACTTCGACAGTCAATGGGCATCGTGCTCTAGATCCGATTCTACCTTCTCGGCCACATATCCAGGACCGAAACCGGGGTCAGAAAACGAAACTTTATTCATAAAAGAAATGATATCAAAACACAAAAAGGATGCCAAAATTTACATTTCGATCAGACGCGACGGCCACGCGTTGCTGTATCCATACGGATATACTCAGGCTCAGCCTTCATCTATTGCGATGCTCACTAAAGTCGCGGCTGAGGTAACGGCCAGAGTGAACCAAAGGGCCGGCGGCGTTCACTTGTTCGTCAACGAGAGCATCTTCGACAACGAGGGGCGGCCGCGGTGCGGGAACAGCGTCGACTACGCGGTCGACACCGGCGTCCCTCTGGCTTACGAGATGCGCGTGTTCCTCGGCTCCGACACCCGCATCATGTCCAAGTTCCAGTCCCTGCCGCGGGGATACGAGACCACACTGAGGAACGGATACTTCAGTGCCATTAGAGAGTTCTACAACGTCATCACCAACGAGAAAAAATACGGCAAAATAAGTTAATAAACTTTTTTTTAATTAACCCAACCGTCTTTCAGTATCTCCGATAGAGTACCTATGTGCTCGGGGGGCGTACAACATAACTATATGAGAGATTCGAAACCACAATCGAGATAATCACTATTCGATGACTTCCAAATTTTGTACTCCAAATGGGGCATAAAAATCTTCAGCTGGGTCAAAATTATGTACTGGGTTCGGCATCTATTACGATACAATATTTATTTAGTACATAATGGTGTATCTACGTTGGAGGAGTCACTTTTCCACTTTTCGGTAGGAAGTTGGTCATGCGCGGTGGTGCGTCTGAAACGCGCATGCGCTAGGGGTGGGGCCCGTGGCCGTTCAGCCCGCTGCCACTCTGTAGTCAGCCGTGGTGGCGGCGCCGCGTCCCTTCCAAACACCTCTCCCAGTAGCCTGATCCTCTAGTACTCTGACTCGAACTCTGCCGCCGCTCGCGCTCAAACCGAAACATTTTTATAATTCGTTTCTTCTTTTACATTCACCATTTAATTTCTTGTTGACGATTTATTTGTTCAGTGTTTTATATGTTTTTTGAGTTATTATGATAAATAATATTTCAAGATTATAAAAAATTCAATTTGGTTGTTTTTCGTAATTAATTTTGTGTCATAAAATGTTGCTGTCGGCGTGGCGGTGGCTGCTAATCGAAGGTAAGATAATACTTGCACATGTTTCAGGGATATTGGTGGTTTTGTTGGAGTATAAGTAGGAGCATAGTATGAGGAGCAGGTCCGTTGCGAATGGGCGGAAGGCGGTCCCGTCGGCAACAGGTAGGCGGCGAGCGACGGGCGCGGAAGCGGCGCCTTCCTCCGCCTGCTGAACTTGCCAATTCCATTTACAGCTAATAACCCGCCAGACAGCAGCCATTTCCTCTAATTAGTGACGAGGGTCTCATAATATTAATTTTCCTGCCATTTTCGCTTCAAATTCTGCTAAAATATTGCCATTTTTGCAATATGAAACGTGGTTCAAATTTGACACCATTTGTAGTCTTTGCGACATTTTTCGAGTAAAAAATTCCGTGTAAACGTATTATTTTTGAATTTTACTACCAAAAATACTTAAAACTCGTAATCTTGACATTTGTAATGTTAACTTAAATCTTTTGCTCATTGTATGTTCGGTATGGTTGCAATTTTCAATCGCTTTCAAAGATTGTGGGAAAGTTACAGAAAAATAAATGTGAATAGTCCGGTAATACCTAACAGGCATAAATCTTACTCACTTGAAAAGTAACGTAGGAATACAACAAAAATAGCATTAAAGTTATTGAAAACTTGCATTTCGTTAGAGAAAAATATGGCAGTAATTTGTTCTTGTCATAATTCAATCTAAATTAAAATATAGAGATTGGTGTTTTTATAAATGATAATCGATTTAAGATTTAACTAGCACTCGTTTAGATGTTGTTAAACTTCAAATTCTATTTTATTATACATAAAAAGTAATTATCCTTTGATAAGCTGAATACTTTTTTTTAAACTGCCCAACTAATACGAAGGTACGAATCCATAATTCAATTTATTTAAAAAAAGATGATTGGTTAAATATTTCATTTTGATGGAAATAAAAATTATATAAAAAAGAAAATGTTCACATGGTTTTTTTGTGATTTCATCGCGTTCCGTAGAGTGAATGAATATAGGTCGCGCGCCCCATAACCCACATCCGTCCGTCAGGTAGGCCAATATGGTCCGCTATCAAACATCGTCCGAAGTGGGCCGAGCAAACAGAGGGGACAGTTACTTTCATAGCTAAAGTTTGGAGTGTTGATAAGAACAATGTATCGATCGGTCTCATTAGCGAGTCGCGCCGCGTATCGGCGACGATAAGCCGCGATGCGGGTGCTTAGTACTGGATACATACGCCCACATGCGGCGATGTTAGTTGCACTCAATTTAGACGAGAGTCATTTTAAAAATATGCGTTAGCAAAAATTTCGGAGTCTTTTTTATTTTTAAAATGCTTAAGATAAAAGTAAATGTTTTTTTTTAAATACAGGTATAAAATGTGTGAGAAACTAAAAATCTCATATAAGAAATGATTTTTCTTGATGAGGCAATAGTGAAAGTATTTTATAAGAAAGTCCCATGATGAGCGCCAATAGTAGTCTCGGAAAAAAATATAATTTGAAGTCTCAATAATGACACAATTCTCATTCGTAAAATATGAGTAGTTCCACTTTTAAATACAAAATGTAATCATAAAAAACTATAAGGAAAAAAAACCATTTACATAAGTAGACATTTTAATTTTTCAATGTTACCTTCCACTACATTATAATATAACACCCCTCGTTTTTCGTCGGGGGTTAAAAATCATGTGGGTACCCAAAGTATTATATACTTTATACATAAATAAATTACATGACAAGCGCCTACGATATAGCAGTAATACTAGTAATTATTATGTCAAGTTAGCGTCGGTTGGGTGTGGAATTTAATTCGAGAAGTTACAATAGGTTAGTTGTCGACCCTTTCGCATCAGAAGTAGGCACTTCAAAGGGCCCCGGCTGGCTGATATTTAATATTTATTGGGACGATAACCCAAAACTGGTTTTGAAGTTTTTTGGTTCAACCACTTTGAAGCGAAAATTGATAGTTAATTATTGTTTGACTTATTTGATTTTATTAAAGAACCATTATTAAATACCTACAGGGATTTAAGATCAAAAATTAATTTAAAATGTATGAATTGAGCACTGGACACATATGAATTTATAAAGTTTGACTTCAAAAACTTAACGAGATTTTTTTTAGGGATCCGTACCTCAAAAGGAAAAAAAACGGAACCCTATAGGATCACTTTGTCGTCCGTCAGTCTGTCTGTCTGTCAAGACCCTTTTTCTCGGAAACAGATAGATTTATCAAGTTGAATTTTTTATCAAATATCAAATGCTATGGCCCACTAGAGGTGTAAAAAATTGGCTTCTAAGTCAACGCGATCAAAAGATACGGCCATATATGTCGCACATTTTGATACTTTTTGCAAATTCACTTATTAAAACAAAGGAATTAACGCACAGCCCAAACCGCTGGTGTTAGAATCATGATTTTTTGACAGTAGGAACCTTTTATACTGTAAGTATCCACTAAGGAAGGATTTTGGAAAATTTTACCACTAAGTGTGTAAAATAGGCGGTGAAAGTTTGTATGTGTAAAAAAAAACAAGCTTTAAGCCTTGAAAATTAGTTTTAAGGTTACTCATTATAAATACATTTATATCTTATAGAAATAAAAAATATGATTTTCAGCGTTTTATTATAGTCCACCCCTAAGTGTCTGAAATAAGGGAAAACTGTTTGTATTGGGGTCCCAAATTTGCTGAATACGTGGTCTTAGGTAGATCTTGCTGTAAAAACTTTAAACACTGTGCAGAAAATCTAGAAAAAAATCAGGATACTAGCACATGATACGAAATTGCAATTAAAATGATAACAGGAGAAATAGGTTCACTAAATCACGAGCTAGAGCCGACCAAGTTAAAGTAAAGTTGATTCCCCGTGGTTTCTGAATAAACTCAATACTGAGAGACACAAATACTTTGGTTATAGATACGATAAATGTTTGCTATTGAAATGGGTACGGAAGCCTTCATTGTGCATGGCCTGACATGCACTTGACCGGTTTTTTTTATTGAAAAAAAAATTGGTTTATTTAACGTCGGACTTCTGGGCACGAGACTCCTCTAAATATGAGGGGGATTCAAGTAGTAATGCCCCACGCTGGCCCAGCGTGGGTTGAGGGTTTTCACATGACTTTCGAAAATTGGTTAGATTTTCTAAGATCTGCCTGTTTCCTCAAGATATTGTTTTATTTGTACTTAAAACAAAATCATATGTCATGGAACTATGGCTATCACTTAATATGATCTTACATAATTGGCGACGCGTTTATCTCTAAAATTTTATAAGAAAATACCAAGATACTCGCAGCATTTTGCATAAGATCGTCCGGATTTAAAACTAAAACGCCTCATTCCGACTAAGCGAAGCGTTGCAAGTGTAGCCACACGACGTTATTATGAAGACAGTTCAAAAGCCAGACAAACAGGCCGAGTTCATTTAAAATGAAGTTAGAGAGGATATTGGATTTCTAACTCCGACGGTAGCTATGGATTCCATACGGCCAATTTAGTATTAAACCGTGTCCGCGGCGAACCGTACCGAGGGTAGTATTAAAATTTGAAGCGAACTTGCCTCCTTTTAGTGTTCATTATAAAGGAAAGTTGGTGAAAATTCATACAAGTATAAGTTCTAATGAACACCGGTCGGGGAAGTTGGACGTTACAGCGATCTCGCACGCGCGCCTTTTTGATGAGAAAACGCCACAAACTGGCGGGTTTTGTTGTTAAAATTGAAGTAATTAGACAAAGAATGCTAGATAGTATAGCACGGCCAACGAGAAGCGATACGAAATTTAATAGATGGTTTTAGTGCATTAGTTGTTTTTAACGATAAGCCTTTATTTTATTAACACTACGGCTTCCGACACTGAATAAGGCAGAATAAGACGTGAAATTTTGAAATGGCTGCTTAAATGTTGGCGTTAAACCATTTCGTATCGCTTCTTGTTGGCCGCAGTATAGATATTATACAGATAGATTTCAACATTTTTACAAAGTACTATGATTGAAATAGATTTGATTGTAAAATGGTATTCCTTTTTTTGGGTATTTCTACATTTATTTTAATACCATCTATACTCGCGGTTTGCAAGCTTACTCAAGGATAAAACCTACATATCATTCCATATCATAATTTTTCTCCGTACCAAATTCTATTTAAATCTGTCCAGCAAATCTTGCGTGACGTTCCATCAAACTACAAACACATTTAATCATAATATAACATTAATAGGAGTTTGAGGGTATTTCCACAAATGTAATACTACCCGCATCCACGCATAATCACAAAACCGTTTGATCAAAGTTCCATGACAATTTGAATTCGTTCAATTAAAGTCTGTATAAAGTTTACCGGTAAACTTGCAAATGCTTTTAACTGCAGGATATGTGGTACACGGCTCCGAAACGAGCCCCACCCGAGAGACATCAACAACTTGCCAACTCAGCACCGCTCAAAACTAATTTCCCTGAAACACTCTGGGACATATAAAAGCAATACGTCTTGACGGAAAGAACTTTAGAAGGACATTATCGAAGGTCGTCCCCACACTCACCTATGAGAAAAAAAGCTGATATAATTTTAAATATTAGTAAGTACTGATACATTTTCTTCCTGTTTTCCAATGGGGGAAGAAATTCTATTGGTATATTTATTTTATTAGGCAATTGGGGTAAATGATTCCTTTTTAAAATTATTTAAATTTTACTAAAACAATTTTAGGATAATTCCTACGAAATATGTCCGATTTTGAATTATAAACCTATCTACTTATAAATAAAATTGTCCAAATGTTTAAAAAGTTTTTTCATAGACTCGAGGATTATTATTGTAAGTACCTAATACGTATAGTAGGTACAGAATAAAAAAATCTTCACGTTACAAATTGAACTAAACATACCTACACGTTCAAATTTATAAATACCTAACATCAATATCTTGCGTTCTAAGCTGTCTTACCTATAAGTTCGTATAAATCCCTTTGACACAACACAATAAGAAGCGCGGCGCTCCTAGCCTTACATTAGCCGTGCTGTTATTCTAAGTGGATTAGGGCCAGCGCATTTCAGATCTGGTTAAGCCTGAATTCAACATTAAGTCAGACAGAAAGCTTAGCAACGGTGCACTTTGTACCCACTACCGAATGAGTTGTTTTATATTGTTGTAAGATTAAACGCAATAAGTTTACATGGTGGAGGTTGAATTCAATAGAAGTGAACCTAAATCGTAATTAAACAAAAGCTTTAGCTTCAGAATTAATTCTGAGACGGGCGCTTTAGACGTCGATTTGTGGACACCACTTGTAGAGGAGCAAGTATAATACTGAGACAATTAAGTATTTTAATTATGTATATGGGGTAACATGTATGGAAATTATCGGTGTCGGGTTAGCCGTGTGAATAACCGCTTAGGATGTGCAAGTAGAAATATTGTATGGATGGAATATCGCGCGCGATGCTGCAACTAATCCCACTAATATTATAAATGCGAAAGTTTGTGAGTGTGGATGTATGTATGTATGTGTGTATGTATGTATGTTTGTTACTCCTTCACGCAAAAACTACTGAACGGATTTGGATTAAATTTGGAACACAGATAGATTAGAACCGGGATTAACATATAGGATACTTTTTAACCCAATAATCCAATACTACGCGGATGAAGTCGCGGGGCACAGCTAGTATTCAATATATTTGAATTATGATTTGATATATACCTATTGTTACTATGAACAACCTGAAAATGACCTAAAAAACTACGCCACCAGAGTTGACCACTTAACTTATACGAGAAGAAGAAGAATACTATAGAGGTTCAAACCTGGATCTGAAATAGGTACGTCTATACGAATTACTGAAAACCCGGAAGGTCTTACATATTTTTAGAACAAATCTTTATTATATCATAATTAATTTCATAAAGGAGCTAGATAAATACTAAGTATAGCAATATACTTAATTAGAACATCATGGGTCGGTTCCAACCGATTAATATATCAAGAAGTGTCGAAGTATGACTCGCCCCTCGTACAAACACAAGGCGAGGGCGGGTGGACCTCATTAGATAAATGAAAGAGTTCAGGCGATCATTGACGTGGGTAAAATCGACCCGGTTGATAGAGCCGGACTTGGACATAGGGCCCCTGGGGGTCAATTAACGGGCCCTGAAGATTGTTGAAAATGTATTAGTGTTACATATCGTTTAAATTGTAGAAGGAGGTACAACCAAAAATATTTATTATTTTAGTTCAGACATTTAGTCGTAATACCGAAAACGTCTTGAATTATTGCAGAAACAGATATATGAAAGTAACACGCGATCATAGATGTAATATTGACATTAATGGCCTTGAATGGCAGACAGTTTTATGATAGAGATCTTGGTTGTAATGTAATAGTGGGTTCATATTAAGTAATTCGGTGCCCAAGGTAAGTTCGGGGCTCCTTCTGAGGCATATATATTTATAAAAATATAAGACCTTTTGAGTTCTTCATCATCATCAGTCTCAAACAAAATAGAATAGCTTATTCTTTTAGAAGAGTCCATCGATTTCGATATTTAAAAAAATACTATAACAATTTAAGTGGAGTCCACACGTGACGGGGCCCTGATAAATTTTCGATCGCTTCTAGTCCGCCACTGTCAGCGATGATTGATCGACTTTGCACAAGTATGAGAATGGGGAGAGTTCGCAAGTAACTGGAAAGAAATATCGGAGCGGGCCGGTGTCGGGTTACATCCATTTATTCACTCGCGTGGAGTGCGTGTTTGAGTTGCGACGCGATACGTCGGCGCCCTTCGATTCCGGTGATACCAATAAATTAGAAGGCATGACGTAGACGCCTCTCGGTATCCGCTTGCGAATATTTCCTTTCAGACATTTTTTTGCATAATAAATCAGCCGAAATTAGATGGTCAGATACTCTACATGGGATACCGATAATTATAAAATATATTAACACATAAATATTTAGAGTATAAAGAGATAAACTATTAGAGTTCTCTATATCCTTGTGTGTTGATTTACTTTCTGCTTGGTATTAGTATTATTCAACCAAGCTTATAACAATACAATAAATACTAAGTAAGTATTCGTAATAGAGATCGTATGTACTTTCATATGCATTTAGTGAAAAGGTGTTATTTTGATATTACAAACAGACACTCCAATTTTATTTATTTGTATATATATGTATAGATAATACTATCGTTGACTATTACTCTCTGAACACTACGGTTTATATTTTTTAACCTACTTAGAATTCGAGTGTAACCATTTGGTTCTCTGTCTGTCTCCATCTGCTTAAGTAGCGTACTCAGGCATTTGCCTGAGTACGCTACTTAAGCAGATAAAATCAAAATATAACAGTTGTCGAAAACTACCGAAATCTTGGGAAATATTTCGTATCGCATAACTAATATGTTTAAGTACCTGCCCTCATTGTCGAACATTATGAGAACCCAATTACTGACAAACCTAGACTGAAGGATAATACACGAACATTGTCGACATGTCTCTACAATAGTTGTATCGGGACCCTTCATTTATTTGCGACTCAAGTGGGGTAAACTAACTCGTATGTCCACCCCTGTTAGGACTTGAGTGGCAGCACACAATATCAGGTGAAATACTTGAAAACAAAGTCAACAGGCATGAAGACCTTCCTCCATGCATTAATCCATTTTAGGGGTCCCATAAGAGTTATGTTGCATTGTATGTAAGTACCAACAGCAAGTACCAACTACTTAAAAATAAGGATATACCTATAACCGTCTACATTTCACTGAAGGATATATTATGGGAAACGGAACCAGAACTCTAGTCTTATTTTTATTGTATTCTTTGTGATATGAAGAAATCAATCACACACCGGTCGTTGGAATCATAATTCTATACGTATTCATGATAAAAAAATAAATGATAATTAATAAATCATAGAAAATATAAAAATAACAATTATGGTTTGAATTCAGAACATTGTTTGAGGTCTGTAAAAAAAAATTCACCCATCCTAGTAAGGACTATTTTTGAGTTCATCCTTATCAATAATTATATATCAATAGATTTTACCCAATATTAATTAAACCCCTCATCAAAGTAATAAATATGAATTCGGCATGTTGGCAACACAGCTAGAGGTCAGCGTGTGAGTACCCAGAGGCCGGAAATAGAGTGCTGGCTAGCGGAAATGGTCCGCCCGTGGGAAGCCGAGCGCTGCCAATAGCACGGCAAATAACAGTTCATGCTGTTCAAAATGCAGAAACATACAAGGTTTTAAGGAAATCATTTGCTATGAGGTTGCCTCATTATTTGACGGTATTTGCGTTTAAATTAGTACTTTTAGTTCCAATTTTACTTTTACATTGGAAAGTTTAACGTAAATAGTTACTCTAAAATAAAAACCAAAAACCCAAACCTTCCCCTTTCCAAATTGAATTAGAAGAACAACACATAACGAATTCAAAACAAAGCTCCAATTCGTATAAATTCATAAAGCCAAGCGGCAATCTCACTCGGCCCTGCTTAAAAGCCGTGAAATAATTCAAAAGAGCACTCGTTAAAATGCACCAAGAATTTACTAACCGCAAGCTTGCCACTTTATCACCTGAAAATAGGGTTGCCACTGAGTATTTGTCCGTGGTTTAAATTTATAAACAAGCCTAAAATCTGTTTTTGTGTTTATGTTTCAAGATTATTTTCCATTTTTTTATAGCCTAAGCACATATATAACTACTACAGGCCTCCTTTTTAGTGTGTTTTGGACATACTACACACATACGTTTCAACGCGGCCACAATAATGAATCTTATTTTTTATTACACTATTCATTTAAATCCAATCTCTATTAATTTGTACTGCTCTATTCAATACCTATTCTTAAAACGACATCATCCCAAATACAACAATGATACACTTACATTAACTTTGTATATAACTTTAAAATCCAGAAAGTGACAGCCCTGGCACTCAGTAAGGTTTATGACAAAGCTGCGGTACTGCGCTGTCATAAACTTGCCGTTCGTAAACGCGCGTTTTCGCTGACATGGAAAATAGTTTACAGACTATGCGTTACAGTCTCTGTTTATCTAACCTTTACTGCTCGATATCGCGGCAGTAAACCGCCGTGATATTGACTGTAAAGTGCACTCTCGATAAGTTTTTAGGGTTTTGAGGATGTCATGCATTAAAATGTCTGTCAAGAAAGTTTTTCACGGTGGTAGAGCAAGCTGTAGCCAATACGGGCTGGCTCGACTGTGGTAGTACCACCTTGTCACAGAAGATCGGCGTAAAGCAGTAATTATAGCTGTGACTCGTACGATGAGTAAGAGAATCCAAAGCACAAACCGATCCAGATGTAAAGTACGGCCAATATCTGTTAAAAATGTTTAGATAGAACGGTGTCGGTTCCTTCGTGTGAATGACCGCTTCTGGTGAGTTTATAATGACACTCTGCAGACGGAATTGAGATTAAACCGCTAATGAGTTGTTTGCGAATGTTGAAAGTTTTTAAGATGTTTTTGGAACGATGTTTGCGGGTTTGTGACGAAACTCGAAAGCACTCAAATAGTCGAGATTAGTTTTAAATGTATTTGAGTACTTAGCGTATTTAAAAAGAATTTTGAGAGTTAGTTTCGGTGTTAATGAGGTATTTATTAGTTTTGAACAGTTAAGCACCTATCTAAATACATATAACTCAAAGGTGTGACTGACTGACTGACTGACTGACATAGTGATCTATCAACGCACAGCCCAAACCACTGGACGGATCGGGCTGAAATTTGGCATGCAGGTAGATGTTATGACGTAGGCATCCGCTAAGAAAGGATTTTGATTAATTCTACCCCCAAGGGGATAAAATAGGGGATGAAAGTTTGTATGAAACTTTGTCAATTAAATTCCACGCGGACGAAGTCGCGGGCACAGCTAGTATTAATATAAGCATAAAAGAGTACCTAATTAAGAGATTAAAAATCCGAAAGTACTTAGTATGGCCAAAGTCACGTATTTCTAAACTTGTCTACCCAAGTGAGATTTGAAAAACTAAACTAATCAAATTTTAACTTTAAATCATAGCTCTATTTAAGTTAAAGTTCCGTGCAAAATGAACACATAACATTACAGCTTCGCTCACGCTCATCCCTCGCTCAGCTTCACCAGAACATCCTAAATGTTCAATATAAGCAATATCAGAGTCCCCGTCCGTGAAACATTCTTATTGTTCAATAAAAATGTTATGAGCTAACTCTTTTCAATGAACTCGGCTGTTATTGAAATCGGCGATGTTTTGGTTAACGCAGCCTCTCAGCCTTTCTCTTGGAGCTACAGAATCCACAGATAATAAACCGTTTTTGTTTGTACCTGTCGGCTTTTGTGAGTTAACATATTGCTGTTTGAAATTTAACGTGGATTCACCAAGTCAGCCTTACGCTGTAATACCTACTAGCTATCTCAAGGCTATGTTAACGCTGAAACATTCTAAGCGAAAATTATTTAAGGTGTTAAATGAAGGAGAACATTAGAGTATTAAGCAAAGCTTTGGTATTGTATTAGAGAAAAGGCCAAAACGGCCAAAATTATGTGAAAATATAATACTTATATACCTTATTATGGAGAGAGATGATCATTTTAAGATACACAGGCACACTCCCTCTCTTTGTCCTACTCCCTTTTAGGGCGGCATCGTGCGAGAAATGACTTTGGTATTGCTAGCATCATTAACTTGGTACATAAAAAAAGTATTTATCAACATGACGGTACAGCCAACAATTTTAAACCACCTTGAGCCAAGCCCAAAAAAACCGTAACGCAAACTAGGTAGGTGTATCGATGCAATTCCCGAAAGGACGCGTGCCTCTATTTCCCCGTCTGAGCCGAGTCAATATGTCGTTGGAGATGAGTTATTTTTCCATAATTCTGGGCGGGCGGCGTCGGGCGGGCGTCGGCGCGCCCAGAGAATTCACAAATAAATAATAAATACATCAGGACTGTGCATACCTATATATAAACGCATATACGTGTCATATGAAAGCATATAGGTAAGTAGTTAGCTACGTGTGTTGACAGAGCAACTACGATGTTTGTTTTTAAATTTAATATGCAGCGGGATGGCTTAGTTCAACTTGGTTTTAGAGCTTTTTGAGGCTTCATTTTAATATTAGATGTGATTTGACTCGCATGAAGATCCCGTAAAATGTTTCAAAGGCTTGGTTTTGGAGTAGGAAATTGATTGATACTGTTGAAAGTACTGTAGTGGTAGTACATAGTTATGAAATCTCGTCAATATGATACAATATTATTTGGTATGTTAATTACCGAGCAGGGAGTTTCCGATGTCGGAAATGACAGCTTGCATCCTTATTTTACAAATAAATTAGAAGAAGGATGAATGCTGTTCCCGACACGGAAACTTTCCATCGATTGTGATTACTCCCCAGAACCTTTTATAGACATTACTATACCTATCAACCAATACTATAAATAGCATGACTATAAATAGATTATCTCAAAATATCTCAAGTGGGCATAGATGACCATATCCCGAGACATAATGCAACTTTGTCGTCGAAAATAAATTCTCTTCTTCAGATGTACTCTGTGCAACAGTTGTTTAGGAGTTCAAGGGATGGCACGCAGTAGAATAACTCCGGACGAGACTAGTGGCGCCCCCGTTCGTCGCCCGCAACCCTGCGGGACCGAAACTTTCACATTTTAAGACTTTATTTAGTTTCCGCGTGGCCCCGGCGGGGCTCAACCTAAATTATTAAATTTTCGAAAGCGACTCGAACGTTTAATATTAAAGTGGGAGCGAATAAGTTTAGAGTTTCGGTCGCGTGGTTTATTTAGTTTTATTTTGTATTTCTCTTTTATTTTAGTTGTAATTCCATTACATATTGAAGCAAAGCAATCTTAAATTCGTCATATTTTTTTTTTATTTGTACACATCTACTATTAAAGTTTGTTTACAAATACACTCGTAATTGACTCTACACGATCAAAATTGGTAATATACCGGGTCAATGCGTGTCATTTTATCAAATTATTTGGGTTTACCGTTCGCCTTCATTTATGTTTCTAAAAATATTACAGTTAAGACCTGACGCACAATTAACCACAATATAAAATATACCATTTACAACTTTTTTTTCTCAATATGGCAAATGGCTGAAATTAAAAATTCGTGTTGAAATTTGACATTTCACCCGCGGTTTCACGCATGAGATATGAGTTTGTCGTTTCAGGATTATGTTATGTTATGATAAGTTATGTTATTGTAACATCAGCATGTGTAACAATAACATAACATCATAGAATATCTATGAGCCAATTATCACGATCATCGGCAGTATAGGCATGCACCGCACGCCGAGCGCCGCGCACGTGGTGCAAAATCCCCATTGTACCGCACTAAGCCGCGCCGAGCTCGACTAATGGCCCTGGCCTTTGTGATACCGCCTCTATTCCCATTTCACATGTGTTGATCGGATACTGTTGCGGTAATTTAGTAGACTCACCTTTGTATATATACCTAAGGGGTCAAAAGACATTGATATTTGACCCTAAATTTAAAAAAAATGCTTACCATTACCAATTGGCAGTTGGAAACAGTAACACGTATGGAAATTTTCGGTGTCCGATTAACAATGTAAATGACAATGCATATACTTGAACATAATACTATATTTTAGAATCAGATATTATCCCAATAATTGTCCAGAAACAATACATAAAAAACGTTGACTAACATTTCAAAATAATAAACAAGAGTTACGTCAAATCTCAAAATGTTAATATTACCCTGCGTGCAGATCCTGTGATGCTCAAAGATCTGACCCACATAGCACACTGTAATTTCTCTCAGGCGACACTCACCGGTACAAATTACAGCGTCCCATTTACCCGTAATTCGGGTTTTGTGCAACTACCCGCAGGATAGGCGCAGGCTACAATTTACGCCGGACGCGGCCAGTCGTGAACGAGCGCTCGTCAGGGTAACACGTGTATTTTACTGCAGTCTGCGTTTTATACGACGTTATTAGACTAGTAGCCGTTTTAACAGATAGTCGGGCAACATTTACTGCATGTAGAAAACAGCTGGATGCTATGAATGAGGTTGCCGGGTAAACGTGGAATGTATGCAACGTAAACTCAAGAACAGTTTAATTATGGTTGATAACTGGGGCTATATTATAAATATTCATAACAAAAAAATAGTGCCTATCTATTTTTATACTTTGGAAGAAATTTAACATTTTGATCTGAAGGTTCCGTAGCGCTTCCGCCAAAGCGAGATGTCCATTTTAGCATATGTTTACCAAATGTTTATGGTTTGATACGATTATCCTAATAAGTACAAAGTTTTAATATTATTATTACGATAAAAGAACTTCACATCAAACAATACAAAATAAGGGGCGTTTTATATCAAAAGGGAGATTTTATTTTTATTAAGAAGCGTCTGCCGCGAGACCAAGCCAGCAAATTAAAGATTGTCAACAGATTTATTATTCGCTCCGGTGAACTCTGAGCCGTGGCCCGGTGGGACTCGCGTGCTTGTTCCATCATCATGGGTATATTTGGGTTGTTTAATATATATCCCAACCCACTGTTGTGTTGCCACATGCACGGTAGGTACGGATCTTGACAATACTTAACATCCATATAAAATACCACCGACCAAAACATTACACATAAATATATATGATGACAAAAACAGCTCTATTGTATCACAGCAAAAAATAGAGGCAGCAATATATTGTTGTATGAACGTTTAGTCAGTGCAAGCGAGGGGTAAAATGAACAAATTCGGTGTTATAACAAGTTAAACACGTATTAAACGTATCGTAAACGTGTTTATCACATGATTAACTTTTTGCAATACCACGGTATGGTGTATTTTTCATAAATATACACACAAACCTTATTTACAAAAATACTGAAACCATTAAATTAATAAAGTTTATCAAGAACATGTATCTACTTTAAATTTAAGTCAGGTTTGTAAGGCAAGCAGATACAACATGTTTGGCGGTCGTGTGCGCCACTAATAGGGTATTATGAACTTCGACTAAGAAGTCAAGGGCTGGGGGTGCCGCGGGAGCGAGGGGAGGGCGGGGGGCGGGGGCGCGCGGGGGAGCGAGGTATTTGAGGTATCTCCAGTAGGCAACGGGGGCGAGATTACAGATGGTAAGATAAGCCTCGAATTAGATACAACGAATTTTGTATGATGTTCTAAAGATATTAAGCGCCTTGAATCTTCACTTTGAGCATGAAATATTAGGTTTAATTTACAAAACCTTTTATAGGCACTTACATATTGTATCTGTTTTCGGGTAGGTTACAGTTAGTTGAAATGTATTTAATTTGGAGGAGGAGACATTTCCTGGTTGTTCATAGAGTTGATGGAATGACAGTAGTACGGCCCGGGGCTTGGAGCTGGTAATATTTTTTTTGTACATTTATTACATGGTGCTCCTATTAGCGAGTGAAACGTTAGTTATTTTATAAACCTTGCTAGTATTCTGGAAGTATGTAGCGTGGTAACGCATCCGCTACTTAGTATCGAACATAGTCTGCATTTACCTACCTATCCTTTTCTCGAAGCGATTCTGCGCTTTTTTATTCCTATTGACTGAAATAAGTTACGATATACAATTCGGTACGATATGAAATTAGACTTTGCAATCTCCACATAGGTACAGTCAGGCTGAAAACTCAAATTAATATAATATTATTGTAATTTCCACAGCCAAATAAGTATTTTGGTAACACAATACAGTTCTAATTTAAATATTTAAAATGTCTCGCAAATTAAACCTCATAATCTTCTTCCTCAATAAGTCACTTAACATTTAATTAGCAGAGCTAAAAGTGCGCAACGAGCAAACAACTGAATTATAAATACGGCCGCGTACTACACCGTACCTCAGTTCCGGGCCGCCAGAGGGCGCGCCCCGGCCTGCATCCGAACACAAAAACATCCCACCCTCAGGCTCTTCTTAAATCTCAATTAAGGTTAAAACCGTGTCTTGGAGCCCCCACGTACACTGAATTAAATTAATGGGTTCACATATTGCAACTGTTGTGGCCGTTCCGCAATTAATTGCTTCTTTTTTGGTTTCTTTTTGTTAAGGTTAAATGTTTTATTAGTTCCATGTTTATTTACGGCAAGCGGAAAATTGCTATATATTAATTAATGTAATTAAGTAACGTAGATAATAAGCTCCTGTCATGGTGTGTGTTATCAATAAGGAGTAGTCGTGTAAATATTACCTCGTTTACAATTAAGTGTACAAATTAATAGTTTGGGACACAATATTATGGTCCTTTTGACTTCTATCCTAATTAATGGACCGTTTTAAAATTATCTTTGGTCTGCGTGTTACCGCCCATAATTTGTTATTTTTAGCAAAACCGACCCGCCTGATGTTAAGCAGTTACTGTAGCCCATAGATGCTTGCAATACCGAAGGCAATGCTCGCACATTGCCGATCTGAAGGGTAGTGGGACAAACAGGGAAAGGGAGAGGGGTTAGGCTTAGTCTGACTAAGAACTCGATAAAGAAACAGATGCAAAGAAACAAGTTATTTCCCGCACAGCAAGGGCGTCACCCGCAGTCTAAATCAAATTGCGAACTGCCGACATTACAACTAAAATGACTTTATAACGCAATATCGCACAACGAGGCACAAACATCAACTATTTACCTAGTGAACAAGTTTCGCGTGCCGGCCGGATGCCTCGAGCGTGTTTCGTACATTAAAACACGGGATAATCTGTATGCTGTACGTCGCATTTTCGGCAAATCCGTGGAGCCGGCGTTGTCATGACAACGGGCCCTTGAAAACCCCGAAGTCAAAGCGTAAGGCAAAATAATGACGCGACGAAATATGGCAGCTGACTGTACACGCGGGCTATACCGTCTGTCACGTGCTGGGAATCCGTTTTTTAAGATGTACTCTATTTGGGAAATTCTTTGGGAAAAAATACTTGAATATATATTATATTAATTTTTTATACCATTTAAATCTAAATCCGTTTCTCATTCAAACCCCAAAAGTGTTTGTTGGAAATTTTGGAACACACTGTATAATAATTAGCATACCTACAGATGTATGACATCCATGTAATTTTGTGTGCGAACGCGCATTGCAATGCGGTCGACGCATTCCGATACAGGCGCGGACAGCGGATATATAGCGTCTCATTAGTGCTCGCCAATCCGATGTTATGTAATTAAATATTTCATGTGACTAAAGGTATACAAAGTTAGTAGGTATATCTATATATACCATATCACACAATCCCAATGGATTCTGTGATAGAGACACAATTAGAGATTAAATATATTATAGACAAAGTTAAAAGAAATCGTGCTAGCATCGATTTAAGACACATAATTAAGTAATAAGTGATGATAATAAATAACAAACACCATCACGATTATTTTGCTGGAGGGATCTACAGAGTTGCCTCCATTAGCCGATATTAATCAAATTGATGGATAATTTATTTATTTAATAAGACATTAGTTCGAGTAATATATAAAAATTTTCAATTACAGTGTTGCATTTTTCCTACATTCATCAAATGTCAAATAGAGATAGATATGTCACAATATACAAGACGTGCTGTAAATTAGAGCCAAAGAAAAGTGAATATTGTGTAGAGCTTTAATTAGCGAGGCATGAAAACTGAACTCGTGCGACATAACTGTAATAATGGTAATATGGGAATCGACTGTCATAAGGAAGTAGAGTACGACTCTATTATTTTTAACGACCAAATAAATATTCGGAATTCGTTTACATTTTCATAACGAATGGGCGCATTTTAAATGCTTATTACTGGGTGTCACGGGCTGTGACGTATGAGGCTGGTCTCTCGGCGATAATAACTTATCGATTTTTCAATATTTCGGGAAATTAATATACATTAGCTTGTGCCGGTATCGATATCTTTTGACATCGATGACGGCGTGACTAGACTGCTTACGGTATATATTTTAGTAATGTATGAATCATAAGTATACAGGTACTTAGGCCCATTATCAAAGGTTGTTATGGTAGATTTTATAACTTCACTCCACGTGTGAGTACCTATACTTATTGTATTTTGCCATAGGATGCGGGTTTAGGACACAATCTTGGCACGCCTTTTTAATGTTCCATTTTTGGGTTCCGTAGTCCCTACGAGGAACCTTCATATGATCATCGAGTCCGTCCCTCCGTCCATCCCGGCCTGTCACAAGGTCATAACTTCTGCAGTTTCTGACAGAAGTTGATGTAATTTTGTACAATAAATCTAAAACTCGCGTTCCGGTTGTAGATATAAGAAAAAAAATATGTAAAATTGACAATTTGTAAGTGCCCCCGTAGGCCTAAACAAAATAAACGATTTGAATTTGAATTTGAATAAGAATAGATCGCACTTTCAAAAATATAAAATGTAGCAAAATTACTTTTTTTGAGGTACCTCCCCAAAAATCGAAAGAGGGGCTTTTTTATTTACCCTATGATGTGGGGTATCATTGAAAAGGTCTTCTTAAATGAAATGGTGTTTTGATACAACATTTTATCATCAAAAATCCGTTTTGGAGATTTTTAAATATCTATTTATAATTTTTGATGAATAGATTGCCAAATGGTATGAGATTGAAAAATGTTAATACGTATGTCAAATTATTATTAGAACGTATTTTAATAATTTTGAAAGACGAATTACATTATAAAGACATGCTAAGATTGTTAACTAAATCCGAATCTTAAGGAAAAATACACTGTACGACAATCTCTTTTACTGCGGCGTTAGTCAAAGGAAATGTTTCCTATTTCATTTTATAATTACTACATTATTCATACTGACGTTACAAGATCATAAGGAAACATGGTCTTAAAAATAATTGTTAATGAACTTAATTAATCATACTGAGAAAATCTAGGATTTTTTTATTTTCTCGGTGTTCAAGTTTTTCATTAATATATGAATCGGGCTCCAATAACTTGCAGCCATCGAAACGATTTGGTATTAACTTTTTTAACTACTAATTGAATCGGCCCCGTACTTGCGCAGGTCTCGTTCGAAATAATTAAACTCGCTCAACAACAGGGAGCCGCTCGCAATACGACCGCACTCACTTTTATAGGTGATAAAAATCTTCTTCTCTAAATACCCCATATTGGCCCTTAAATTTTATTCGATAAAGTACATCAAAATATGTAGTGATTGTACAGTTTATGAATGGCATTTACTGCTTCTGTCGTACGTGAGAGAAGAGCGCAGATATTGTTGTTCGCGACAATAAATAAGACATAAAATTTTATTTTACAGCTGTAAACGAAAGAAGCTAACGAAATTACATTCAATTACGGGGCGGTGTGCCCGCGGCATTCCGGCGTCGCAATAAAGGCCGCACTGTAACGTTCCTCGCGTAAATTTTTCGGACATAAAACTCTGTAAAAGTGAAGTTAGTGAGATGTAGAGCGACAATAAATGTTTATAGAGGTTGGTACGCCCGGCGCGGGCGGGCGGGCTCGGCTCGCGGTGCAGCAGCCCGCCGCCCGCCCCACTCAATTAAGTCTACGCAGAAGAAAAATAAAAATTCACCGGCGGTGGTTCCTCATTCGCAGAACAAACACGAATGAGGCAAATTAAGTGAGCAAAATAAGGTGCCCTTAAATTAGGTCACGCAGCCGAAGTGCGACTCGAGGGCCCTTGCATCTCGTTAGAAATGAAGTATCGCCGCGGTTAATGTAATTAAATTTTGAATTTTTTCGGGCCCTTCATACTTGCGGCTTTTTCTTCTTTGCTTGCGGAGTGCTTTCTTTTGTTTGAATTCGATTATGGGAAAATGTAAAGCTTTTAGTTTGGCAGCACAGTTATCAATTTTCTTAATTATTCCTATCTGGGTTCCAATTTCAGTTGCTTATTTTTGTAGAAAGGTGTACTGAACAAAAAAATACTAAAAGCGCTTAGTTTTCAAATCGACATCAGATATTTATAGATCAGTAAATCAACTAACATTATATTTATTTGCAACTGTTTCTCGTTTCTCATATTTCTTTTAACGTGTTCCTTGATAGCGATAACTGTGTTCGCAGTGGATATGTCGATAATTACGTCTCTTGGGACGGGCGCGCGTCTGTTTTACCGACGATACTGTTAATTAGTTGCAGTGCGGCTAAGGAATGCTGTGTAATGGATTTATGTACGATAAAAGGCGTAAAATGAAGTTAAGTAGGTTAGTTGGCGTGAAATGAAAAAGTAAGAGCTAATTTCTTTTAAAACAAACGCCAAGAGAAGAAAAAAACAATATAATTTACAATGAAATAGTCATCATCAATAGACTACCTAGCTAGGGTGGCAAAAAATTTGAACAACTTTTCCAAATGTAGTGCGGTAAAAGTTCTTTGAAATTTTCTTTTAATTATCCGCACACTACACCCGTATGTATCCCTGACGGATTAATGCTCACACCCGATTCCCATTTATCTCCGTTCCCGAAATTACCAACTAACGCAACCAATTTTCTTACCTTTGACAAAATCACCGCACCTCGCTTACCCATTACGTAACATTACCCAAAGGACGTACGCGGCGCGAATACGGCCCTAAACACATGTCGCGAACATTCATACGTTTCTGGATCATATTAATAAGTGTTAAGGTACATTTTGGGGTGGAGCTTTATGGCGGCAAAAGGCAGTTACGGGAGCGATGTATAAGACACTCTCGGGGGGCGACGTTAGGCCCAAAATGGGTCCTTGTTTCGAGGGCTTCGGGCCCACATGTGTTCCTGCTTGCGGTTCTCGTTTCCTCGTAAAGGCCCGAGACGGGAGAACAAATTAGAAAATCTTTTGGAGAATAATTTAAGAAGTAAGCCCTCTGCGGTTGGGAGTTAACTTTGTTTCTCGTCGCCGCCGTCTACAGGGCGATCAAAGCTTTATAAATGCTCATTTTAAGTTGTCTGCTATCGGAAATTCATTGGTTTTCTTAAAGTTTCTTTTAGCGTTTTATGGTTTATTTTTAACAGACCAATGCTTGCAATACTAAAGGACCAAAGGAATGGAACATGGATAGGGGAAGGGAGGGGGGTTGGGCTTCCGGCTTTTTCACTCAACGTACGAATCGCAGCTATAAGTAATAGCTACTTTACGCCGATCTTCTATAGAGCCAGCCTGTAAATCCTACTAATATTATAAATGCGAAAGTTTGTGAGTGTGGATGTATGTGTGTTTGTTACTCCTTCACGCAAAAACTACTGAACGGATTTGGATGAAATTTGGAACACATATAGTTTATAACCGGGATTAACATATAGGATACTTTTTATCCCGATAATCCCGAAATTTTTGCTAAGTTAAAATACTACGCGCATGATGTCGCGGGGTACAGCTAGTGTCTCATAAAAACATGTGCATACCAATTGATCTTATCTATGCCTTGGAGTGTGACCTAAAATAGATCCCTGTTAAGTCAGCCTAAGTAAGACAAGTCGGTATATAATCGCCACGTCCTGTATACCGCAGGCAGGCTACAGACTGCCGACCGCCGGCGGCTAGGCTCCGCGCTTTGTCTTACAAACATCCTTTGCCATATTTAATTAACCGCTCGCGAGGCGGACTTCCATTACCGAATGCGAATAACTTGAGCCTGCCTCAGGTACAACACCGTAATTGAGATGTAATGTTATTAAGATTTTAATGATCGCATTGTACAGAGTTAAGGGTGGAAATTGTTTTAAAAATACTTTTATGTAGGTACTAAAATTTATTTGACATTTATAAAAAATTAGCTATGGCTTGCTCGAACCATAAAAAGAACGGCAATAAGATTAGTTTAGTAAAGTTTGCAATGAAATGCTAAATTTGTTTTTTATTGTAACATAAAGTGTATTATAAAATAGGCTGAACAATTTCAGGGTATCAATATATACAAATAAATAAAATTAAGATGTCTGTATGTAAAATAAAAATAACAGCTTATTACTAAATGTCTATGAAAAGAGTAACTTGGGCTACTTTTATTTTATCTAAGTAACATTCAGTGCCGCGGGCAACAACTAGTCGACATAAAAAATAAAAACCGCGTTGGAATCGGCACATTTGTTTGAGCACTACGATGCCATAGACATGCTAACAAAAGGATGGAACATAATTATAACATCTTTTTGCGTTATAACGTAAAAAAATGTTAAAACTAGGACATTATCTACGATTCGTAGGTGCATACTGCTGACGTACGTCAGTAGACGTTATCTTATAAAATCAACCCCTCTCAATTGTGTATGTTATAACGGTAAAAACTAATATTATGAAAATCAAAGTTGGAATTGTTTGAGTGCCGCCCATCACATTGTAGTTACTCAACTCCAACGAGGCTCATATCAGCCCGCTATACAAACATGGCGAAACTTTCCTCCCCAAACTTTATCTCCCATCCATATTTTCGTATTTTTCTACAGGAGGATGCGGAGCGTGAACCGTTCAAAATATATTCCATAAATCGGGATACACTTACAAAATTTCGAACAAGAGGGGGCCTAACAAAAATACTTACTTAACAATTTGTCGAGAAACTCGGCGAACGATTAACAAATGTGCTCGTTTAACGTTGCGATTCGTCTTAAATTAATAAAGTTTTAAAGACGGCGCGAGGTTCTCAGTAATGTAACCGCTCGACAGAATGTACCGCGGATTGGGGCTGTCCTAGTACAATATTGACACAAATCCCTTAACTTATAAAATTGTGCTTCCGTCCCCGATGCCGGCAATATGGGATTTCCGTCGTCATTTTGATGTAGAGCCCGAGGCGGCGCGGGCGCGGGCGCGGGCGCGGGCGCGGGCGCGCGCGGCTCCGAGGGTGTAGTGTTTGCGCGGGGGACACCTGGCCACTCCTGGCTCCGGTTGTTTGCTGATCGATATGTGCCCGCTTTTGTGAACCACGCTGTACACTAATGCATCTTACGGACAACATATTTTTGGGATTTATAACCACCTCGGTAGGAAATTGATTCAAAAATTTGTTTCAATTATTTATATAAGAATATCAAGGAAATTACGAGTACTAGGAATCCTCCTATCGTAACCTACTTAATTGGTGCAAACGTGATGGTTCCGTCGTATCTTGGATGGGTGACCAAACCATAAACAATCTATACCGATTGATATTCTAAAATCTTTGGCAGTGTTACGGGCAGAACATACAGTATTCAGAAGACTGACAATTATATAAAATTGGTCTAACAAAATCCCTTGTGCAAGAAGGGTGCATTGAAAATACAACGATATGTACTCACTTTAAAGTTCAAATTCCGTATTTGGCACCCATTTGCAACATACTCGATGCACTCAATAAGTACGTTACGGCTATAACCAGCAAAACAAAAGCATCCGTAGCGCATGAACACTCCTAATCCTCGATTTGGGGTGGGTCTGCGTGGAAATGGAAAAATATTTGTCTGGAACCACTCGCCCGCCCGCCTCGAATGTACAGTCAGACATGCCATCTGTTTATGAATATAAAGTTGACATCTGATAATATTCTACTCAATTAATGTTGATAATTAAAGTCATTAAATGTAGTTCAAGTGTGTTGCAGTATCCAGATTCCAGGCCAGTATTACAATAGCCTATAGTTCAATATGACTTTTATTTGCATGCGTGATAGCTACTGTACACATTATTAATCTGAATATTAATTAATATTCAGAGCAAAGCATTATAGATAAACAAGCTTCGTTAGCGTAGATTTTATTTCCTGGATGTCAATAATAGCGCTACCTATTGAAAGTAAGAAAGATGAAAAGAAAGAAACATTTATTCGACACACATTCAACGCGAACTGTGCCGAAAGGTGCTCAGCATGTGCAGGAGAAGAACGAGACTCCCCCAGCGCTGATTTATTGCGTCCAACTATAGCTAAGAGCCATCTAGGAAACCCTATAAGTACCTACAAAAAATACATCAAAATCGGGCAAGCCGTTCAGGAAGAGAAGGCAATGGAATTTCATATAAGTATAAAGATACCCACTCAGATCATTTCAGTTCTGTAATGTATTTTTTAGTTCTCAAGGGATTACAACATTTCACGCTGACTGTACGGACCGATATCACGTATCGTTTTATTTTACACTGGTTAAGACAACTACAGGTTGTCGACATCAGGTGAGAGACAATTTTATTTGCTCCTCCCGAATCACGTGCTTCCACAACGTGGTTTGCACGTGTTACGTGAAAATTGATATTCGCCGGGATAATTTTTAAAATGTTGTGGATTTTTGGTTCCATTATTACCTATTTATTATACCTACTTGCCTACTGAATTTGTATAGTAAAAAGGTTCTAAAGGGATTTAAAAGAATTGACGGTCCAGAGTATAGGTAATCATGGTTGTTTTTTTATAATATATGGCTCTGTCCTTTTAGACAATTCTGCCAATGTCAAGTGAGGTCAATACACGGTATGCACTGAAGAGTATTAATAGTTATCTAATTTGTTGTCGTGACAGACAACGTAATTGTCCAATGCCATTCTTATCAGTACAACATGACATATCAAGCGTACTCAAGAGCGCTCCCAGACTTGAGATCGGTTTATTAATACGGGCCCTTAAACACAAAAACTAAGGGACAAATTACAACAAATTAGATTGAATGAGACAAACATAAAAAATAGTCTCTTCTAATTTTCAGTGTTTAAATTTGCGTCTAACCATGTTTAGAACCAACAAACAAAATTTAGAAAACAAAATAATGTAGGTAGGTAGGAACATAGAGGTAGTCTAAGCCGGGATATCGTTTGCGAGGTACTGTGGGCGGCGTGGGCAGTTCACTTGCAACTTTTCAAATATTCGCCGAAGCCAGTCTGCCTCTTACCCTTACGACGGCGTTATGCAAAATGAACACAGCTATGTTATTATCAGCGTATAAAAACAAACGTACCTATATGAATAACTTATGCATATTTAGGGATACAAAAAATAACATTTTATGCTGCTACATACCTTCCAGATAAAGAAAACGCTTATAATAATGAAGGATATAATTTATACCTTTTGCTTAGAATTCCCGAGGCTCCAGTACGTTCTAACTTCTAATATCTCAATAGGAGAGGAGAGCTTAATAATATATAGAATTATAACTATGCATTTTTATTTGATTCCTAATATTTTTTTTAGTTTTGTAGTACCAATTAATGTGTTTTGCCAGTCGACGTCGCGTTCCAATTCAGTTGTAGACGTGAATATTACAATTTGTAAGTGCAGACCTAAACAAAATAAACTACTTGAGTTTTTAATGTTTTAAATATAAATTTGTTCCCGCTGTCGCCCATCCCTAGGCCACGCTCGTTAGGCGTCTCGGCCGCAGACTGGGGCATTTAATGCTCCTTTTACGCGATGTACCCAGATTGCGTCCCGCCATTGGAATCGGATCGCTTACACTTCTCAGCTCTCCTTTAATAGAGCCGTTGGCTTTTATACCTTAATGACCCCGTAAAAATACACGGTGCATTTGTTTGCTGAATGGCTTTTATTAGCCGGTAAGCGATGCGATGCGAGGTATTCTAGAACCTGATTAAGACTGAATCGTTCAAACATTCAATTTGATTAATGGTTTAAATTTAGAAATGGTTTCTTGTTTATTAGTAGCTCTCAGTATTTTCAGGTGAAGAAAAACTTAGCAAGCAGGTTGTGTAAATCCGTATATTCGGTCCTGTTTCAGCACCGTCAATAATATTTATTTATTTATCCAAATAAACCTGCCATTTGGACAAGTACTCCGTGGAAAAACTATCAATATGTCAAATAAGTTTGGAGAATAATCGTTTATCACAATTGTTATTATATGAAGTACCTACACCAAAAATAACAGGCATTCCAGGAATATATTAATACTGTGCACAAAAGCTCTGATGTACCGAACTTCAATGGAGAAGTTATTGAAATACAAAAGTGTCTACCGAAACAGAAAACTTTAGACTTGTTGCTCAGAGTAGAAAACTAATAAATGTTTCCCGCGGCGGCTATAAGAGTCGGCTGGTGGCAAAGCGTGACATTAAACTTGGGCATAAAGTGAGCGTGCAATATCGAGTTAGCGACTTCCACAGACCAAACAAGACGGCATGGTGCGGACTTCCTGGCGTAAACTACTTAAATCTTGACGCGTCTTGGAGCGTCGTCCGCTGCGGGCGTCGAATAAACTTACAGACTCGCTCTCTGCTGGTATGCGACAAATAGTTTTACGCCACTATCATCTTTATTCCAAATGGGTAGCACACAAAATTGTGTGATTCCAAAGCTGTTGGAGTTTAGAGTGTACGGCGGGATTACAGTGCGATGTATCCCGCGGACTTTCGACGGATAACGCAGTGTGTGGTGCGGAGTGGCTTCACCGCTTGATTGACACTAGCTCAGTGGCTTTTAGTTCGCAAACGCGGCCATTTCACGCGTTGAAGTGTGTTGGCTGAAATACGCTGGAGCACTTTGAACCGCGGTTTGCGGACGGGTGCGGAACATTTTGGGGTTTGTACGAATGATGAAGGATTGTCAGTGAGAACATGATGTGTGTGTATAGCGTGTTTAGCTTTACATGGAATAAACAGTTGATTGTTTAATGAAGATATGTAATGTCGGCTGGCACCTCTGGGTTTTTCGATATGATTATCACTCGCTCACGGTAAACAAAAACATCTTGAGGAAACCTGCATGTCTTTGATAATCTAAACAATTTTCGAAAGACATGTGAAATTCGCCAACCCGCACTGGGTAAGCGTGGTGGATTACGGCCTGAATCCCGCTCGTAGTAAGGGGAGGCCAGTGCCCGGAGTAGGCCATCAAAAGAGCTAAATTATCATTATTATTATATATAATGTACCGACATAACCAATGAGAAACAAAAAAGATATACAAACACAGCGACAGAGTCGTAAAAGATCCAACGCGGCAACTGTAGCCGCTCACCACAAAAACGTCACAGAACGACAATTACAGTCAAATTGCTAAAAGAGCCCACCTGTTGGCTCTACCAGAGAACATTCTCGAAAAGATTTTATTGGCTGAAAACCGTAGCTCGGATCCGACGACAGATGCTCTACCGACAAGATTTGCTCCCGACTCGAAAACTTCTGTTTGAACGCTTTTCAACTTACTGAATACTGTTTAGTACTGAGAGCTTTTCAGCTCTATTTTGTGAATGTTTAACTTTATTTGAACTGCTTTTGCCTGAGCTCATTTTTGTGGACGCTTTGTGATGTTGTGGAAGCGGAGGTATGATGCAAACATAAAATTATACTCGTGTATTCTCAAGCAATATTTTAATACTTTAAGGATTTGTTTAAGTGTCCAACTTCCATTCAAGGCGGCAACGTGCGAGCAATGCCTTTGGTATTGCAAGCATCTATAGGCTACGGTGGTTGCTTAACAGCAAGCGGTTTGTTATATCTCTACTATATAAAAATAAGTCGGGTTTTCCTTCCTGACGCTATAACTCCAGAACGCACGAACCGATTTCCACGGTTTTGCATTCGTTGGAAAGGTCTCGGGCTCCGTGAGGTTTATAGCAAAGAAAATTCAGGAAAAATTTCAACAGAACGCGGACGGAGTCGCGGGCCACAACTAGTACCTATATAAAAAGTACTTTATAAATTACAGGTGCAATAACTTCAGTGGATTGTGCAAAATGTTTGTGGGACTTTCTTGCTGCATTGCATTTAATGAGATAGGAATATTTGACTGTACATCTTTCTTCGATAATTACACAGTTTACCACACATACACCCTCTATCACCTGTCACTTTCTGTTCGATAAGATTTTAAAACACAAATAAACTACTTTATCAAGTTACGTTTCACCTGAGCACCTCAATCTATGAACATCTCCAATATGTTCACCGCGTCCTTTGTATGGGTATAAAGAGACCCATATTGATACGAAGTGTGATCTATTTATCACAACGAAATCTAAAATATTTCCGCCTTACTCTTAATTTAAAAACATAAAACAGATGGCAATACATTCCTTTAGTCAGGTTTACTTTGGGCTCCAACAGAATTAGAACCAAATTCCAATTCACGCTCTGATACGACACACCCAGCCACAAAACGTCCCCTCTGCAATGAAAACCCACAATAAAATCACACCGAAACATAGTCTCATTAATTTGCACATCGTAAAGTCAGTTAAATATAGAAAAAACAAAAACACCCCACGAAATTGATACACGAAAGTTCAACAAAAACTGTGGGACATAAGCCGTGCCGGGTGCGGGCCACACACGGGCCAATTACGTTGAACACACAAGCATTTAACCTCAAATTTCACTAATGAAAATTTCCATACAAGTCGGCAACAGGGCGCGCCTTATCGTATATCTGAGGATTGCTTCGGCCAGTAATTAACGTATGGTGTTCTGTGCGGTGAACTGGGTCAGACGATTTAATGAATAGCTAGCTCGTCGCGAGTTGTCCGAGGACCCGCTTGTTAACATGGGAATAACTATTAAATATTTTTTTTATATTTACGAAATTAGTATATACTTTTTATATTTTTTAAATTACTTTTGTTTTTACTTATGTCACGTTTATTCTATAGATAACGAATTCGCTAGTCCGGCATTTTTAATTTTCATAGTTATTGTTTACTAATTATAAAATAACATACTATAATTTAGAAGCGCTTGTTACAATCCAATATCAATGAACTGAATGTGATAGTATCCAAATTTAATAACATTTTAACGAAATGTAATGAGAATTCCTAGAATTCCAAAATGTACTTTGTCGTCAAGAATGTCTCTTTCATTAACATTGTTCAATGAACCGACAGACAATAAAATGTCCTTATTAAAGATATGAACGGGTCTATGGAGTGACAAAGTGATGGCGTCTGTTACATCGGCCGAACAATAACGAAAATTAAAGGAAGCCGCAAACAAATGCAAGGGACAGGGGAGCTACGAACAATTTATGTCGCCATTCCGGACCGGCCTGTATCGATGTCGTTTGCATCTGAAATCTTTCGAGGCACGACTATATTAAAGAGGGGAATTGGCTGGGATCTTAATTTATCGAAGTTTTTATGGTTTAATTAACGGAATTCACTTAGGCGAGGGTCGGACGCGCGCGGCGCGCGGCGGCGGTGCGACGCGCTGTCGTCGCCGCGGTTTGCGCTTTATTTTATACTAATAGATGTCCCTGGGCCGCGCCATAATTAGCGCCAGGACGCCATTGAAAGTTTTAATTGAAAAGCATTTGTGCAGTTTTATAGTCCGTTAACAATTTTAGAGTGTATTTTCACGCAGCCCGGCGATGGAGGGCTGCATTGTTCGATCGCGACACCTCGGCTTTGTTTCGCTCCAAAGATGCACCGCTTTTCACGGATATTATGGTTACATCACTTCAATTTCCCTCCTTTCATCTTTTAAAAAATGTTGCAAAACTTTCATAACACCAGCAGCTTTGGCTTGCAGTTGTTGAATGGTTAAAAACTTTTAGCCGATGTTTGATTTGGAGTTGTTCGGTAGAGCATAGATAATATTTTTAAAGTTTTGTCACTAAATCAAGTTCTATAATGGGGAAGCTGTTCGAGGTTTCCAAAGCCAGCAGCCGAATATCTTGTTTAGCACCAGGCAGGTAACCGATGCCTCACCCACTCAAAGTATTGCAAGTTATGCGTATACTTTCAATTGCGTTAAAATTGTTCCTGAAATACGCACGGAAATTAATTCACCCTTCCCAAATTTGGAATTCAAAACTGTAAATTTGTAGCCTCTTGGCCCAATTATTATAACATTTATTCTTTATGGGGTAAACAGATCCCTATTTATTAGGGTTCATTATTCGAATTAATTTGTTTGTGTTATGTTGTGGGTTCGGGTTGAGATAGACCCGGCTAACCGCGCGTAAAGAGGCTGTTTTGATATTTAAATGAGGGTAGGCTTGATTGTGGCCATTGAGTTGGGCGCGAGGGGCTCCGCGGTCGCCCGCGCCAGCGCCACAGCGCCCACAGTATCACACTGACACGCCGACCTCTTTTGATCTATTAATTAGTTCATTAGAATTGTAAATAAGCGAAGTTCGTGAGGTGAGTACAGTCTACAACAGTATGAAGATAAAGAATATTATATATTATTTAAATTAATTACTAGGATTACGTGGTCAATATTCGCAATTGAATGTATCTTTTCACGTAAGTACTAGTACCGAAAATATTTTAATTACAGGTTACTTTATGTAACTTTGTATTAATTTATCGCATCAGTAAATGTAATTATTTTGATAGAAATGTTATCTTAGCCTGAAATCAGTGGTTAGGATTTTTTCTTTCTTTCACAAATGTGTTTCTGGTTAATTTAGCTGCTTCTACTACCCCATAGAATCGAACTCTATTGTTTGCTGTCTTTAACATGACATGCTTGAAGGTCTTTATTCGTTAGTCTTGAAGGTCTACGTTTTAACGTTGTTTATAATCCCTGTTTTACACTGGACGAACCTTCATACAAAACATATTGTTGTCTCTGATTTATGAATAAAAGTTATTAATTTAGACAACAACATGTTTTGTGTAAATATCCCGTGCAGTGCTAACAAAAAACATGTTAAATTTTGGTCCGGCATTAGAACAGAATGTACCCATAATCCATAGATCTAATTATTTCAACAAAAACAGCCCATGAAATTCTTATAAAAATCAGACTTAAGTCGACTTTATTAACCGGCCGAGGTAACAACGAGATCGCTAATTTTTAATTAGGGTTCCGTAACACTCGGCCGGGCTCGGAATCGGCGGGTTCCGATTACAAAGCTAATAACAAGTGTCGTGTTTGTAACGGGACCCTTCGCCTCCACCCTATCGCGTTCGCATCTTGAGGGAAATTTTGTACTTATTTTACGACTTGTAGGACCGAAGTGTTATAGCTATAGGTACCTAGGCTAGTGATACATTTTATGTGTGATTTGGAATGGGGTATGTTTAGAAGAGATGGGTTATTTATCTGCAGTGAAGGTTTTTTTTCAAGTATGGCATATCAAATTGACATAGAGATTGATAAAGTGAGTCGAATATAATAATTAAACAAATAATTGGACTATAGTACATAATATTAAAAACTAAATAAGGTTAAGAAACCAAATAGGTTGATTGCTTAACGGCAGTTGGAGCCCTAGTCCTGAGCCATTCACGAATAACATTATCGATTTCATAAAAAAAAACTAATGAAAATAAAAATGAAAAATTAAAAATGTTTATTCAGCACAGCAGTACACACAAGAAAAGAACAGCACATAATTAAAAAAAAAGTAAAATAGACAGACATACCTGCTGTTTGAGCTGTACCGAAAGGCATTTGGCTCAGCATGTGCTGGAGGGGAACGAGATCTCCTCCAGCGCTGATTTTCAGCCTAAGCCTCCTCATATTCTGTCTTACACACAACTTGGGCTACCCAAACAGAAATAATAAAAAACATTAAATACATTAAAAACATATAGTGCACAACGCACTAAGCTTTAATTTAATGTTTGATACATTATCAATACTTGGCCCGCCTGTCACTGAAAAGTGAATTTACAAAGCACGACTTGAAGCCCAAATTTAAATGTCGAGTTGTTTGCTGTGTTGGAGCGGTATGGTTAAGTGAGAGATGCCCTCTATACCGCATCGCTTTAGCGCTGTATCGGCAGGACGACACTGCCTCGAATGAAAGCGAGCAAAGCTACCAACGCGCCTCCAGGGAAGTAACCGCTCGCTTTCCATGCACCGCCAGGGAAAATACCGCTCGCTCCTTTATCTGCTTACTCATTGATGACTAGGAGTCCGCGCGCTCGCTTTCACCTAGTTGAAGCGAGCGGTCTGCGAGAATTTGTATTGCTGTCATTGATAATTGTATCTACGTAAAACGACTTTAAAGCCCACATTTATTTGAATGCAATACCTTTAATCGGTAACTAGGAAGCTTATTATTAGCTTACGATTATCGTTAAGAAAAGTTTGAGAAAGTATCAGGAATAGAGGTATTATTAATCTGTAGGTAGTTACCTAACGACGGCTTCTTTAAATATAACATTGCACAAATATATCTCGCAATTGAGACGGTAGTTTTCAATAAGACATCATTCCCCATCAATAAGAAAGGCAAGAGCACATTGCCGCATTGTGCGGAAACAAATCTGTATTTGCGGGAACGAAATCACATATTCAAACAGACTGTCAAGCTTTCGACAAGCGGAAGAATGAATGAATGCAAATGTTCACGATTTTTCAGCCTCGGTTCACACTGAAAACGGTGCGGGGAAGACATATTGTTGAGTAAACTTTAAACGATGTTGAGCTTACTCACATATGGCGAAATTGTTGGTTTATGCGTTAAATAGACTGAAGATACCTACGGGCGACCCCAGTGACAATACTCGATATTAGGTAAAACCGTTTTATGTAACACCTGATGATTTATCTACTTAAAAAATCCATTTATGATATAGGTACCTACATATCAAGCCTTCTTACAAACCACAGTTACGGTTTTTGTCGACACTGGGTTTTTATTTATATAACAAAGTTGGCAAACAAGCGTACGCCCCGCCAGATGTTAAGCAGTTACCGTAGCTTGTAGACGATTTTTCGGCCGTCGCCTTTGCCCTGCTACCGCTATGGCCCACTTTCAAAATACTCGAACAAGCGGTGGTGACAATAGATCAACGTTACAAATAAGGACACAAATAAAAAGGATCAAGGATTATTGTCAAGTAACACGTATTGAGGTTAGAAACTATTACCATCTTACCTATTCCGAAAGGCCGTTTACCACATTACTTCGCGCGTTGCGGAGGCCCGCATCCACAACTCGACAAGTTTTAATAAAAGGAAGATTAGGGAATCGGCTCGTCGGCTACATTCATGGCACACGTGAAGAATGTCATATAAGGCGCGCCGCGCTCGGATACATTTCACACGCCGCTTGACGCGTTCCCTAAATCTGTTGTCATTTCGGAGCGATCCCGTGGAAATAGGGGCAGGAATCCCTCGGATAGTCGCCTGATATTTGGCGCTATTTCTCACACGAGTACCCCCCCTGCCGCCGCCTACCCCCTCTCGGGCCCAAAAAGCAACAATGCCAACTTCGCCGTTTAAATATTTGAGCGTATAAAAAGTGAAGTCGTGTTAGCTGTTACCTGTTCACCTTACAAATGTTTCAATCTCATTATTTGAGAGAACAGTGCGTTATTTCTTAATGTACAGATAGGTATGAGTTTGGAGAACGGTGCGTGTTATAGGATTGTCTGAAAGCGTAATGGAGGGCTGTAAGGTGATTTTAGCTTGCGTTTTAAAATAGGCTTTGAGCGGCTTTTTTACGGATGTTTTCAGTTTTATTTTATGAAGCAAGTTATTCGTTGCGAATGTATAATTTTAATACATATAAGTATACTGACCCCGATATTTTACAGGAAGTAGGTAACTAAATATTGTTAATTTCTGTTGAAGGTCACTTGTGAAAAGCAACCCTATTAGTCTTAAAACAGAACACAAATATAACATGGAGCGTAAATTACTTTGATACTTCATAACATATTTGGCTCGTGTAAATAGGTTTTTGTACAAAAATCGCGAGCGAGGTCCGAGCGGTATCGCGTACATCGTTCTATTAACAGAGAGCTTAACTCCACTCCGCGCCATTTGTGTTTCCCCGACCAGACAAATCGGTAACAATAAAGCGCGGGCCTCCTCCACAATGCCCGCACGCATGGCCTGCTTTTAATTTGCCGAACGTATATATCGGATCGCGCGCTCCGTCGGGGATCGCTTAAAAACACTCCCCGGAAAATCCCGCCGCGCCGGTCCCTCCGCGTTTAAGGCTCTTGTCTGCTTTTAATACTTCTATTTTTATTGCATGTATAAATTCCCCTATTCAACCTTTTTATTTGTAGCGCAAACAAATCGGGGCGTCCGCAATTATGGGCGATCGATTACTCATCAAATCTCATCAGATTTCGAGATGATACGGCAGAGTGGAAAGTAATTAGAAGCTCGTACTCTCTCAGGCGTACGATGTTTTGTTGATAATTCAATAATCCGGCTTCGAGGCGGATCTCTTTTCACGACGCTTCTTGTCACCCCACGCCCTCCTTCCCGCGGCCTCCCCCTCGCGTCTCCTCCACTCGATTCCGATAGCATTCTTATGTAATCAGTTATCTTGTTTTTTCATTTCCTACACAATATTTAAGGACGTTAAAGTACTCGCAAAAAGTTATTTAAGTCCCGAATATTGGGCCGATACAAATAAAGTTAAATTGGCAAAGTTGCTCGGAGAGTAGAGGTACAGGAGGTACACAGGTGACATCCATTACGATTCTTCAAAATTATTTTGCAGATAAAAATTATTTTATGGGGTCGGTAGAGCACATTTGGTGGGTATGTAAAGTCCATTTTTCACCGAGTTAAACTGCGCAATAACGGGGCCAATTCGTTGAGTCTGGTGTAAGTGAAAAATATAGCTGTTGGTTAGTTGCAGGTGGGGGTGCGGGCGCGGGGTGCGGCGGGGAGGGGGTGCGTGATGCCGGTATATAGGGAAATGGAACAATTAATTAAATTAGCAGTTAAACGTATGCTCGGCGCGGGCGCGGGCGCCGGCGAACCGCAAGAACCTTTTATTAAAACTATTTATCTTTCAGATAGTGCACGGACTTAGATGTAACAGACTTTATATGCTCTACGGCTTAGCGGCACTATAATTATGATCTTGTAAAGAAAACACTGCAAGTTTTAAGTACTCATTCTCTACCAGGGTTTAGTATGCAGGTAAATCGATACTTTTGCTACGCCTGTGATAAATTTTGATATAACCAATTTACCCACATGTTTCTTTTACATGGGCATAACCATAAGTATATTCCGTGCAACTATTCAAGACTCTATCCCCAGAGTGGCCAATTCACTTAGTATTCTTCGATTCGACCGCACCCCTGCATTCATCATACTCACGTCGACTCCATTCATTAGCGAGCGACTTTATCACCGCCATTGCTAATTTACACCTTATATAGTTGATAATAAACACATATTGCCCTAACAGTATCATAATAAAGGTGCTTGCATAATGGTTAGAGCATACATTGTTCATAACCTTTTTAATTGTTTACAGCACACTTAAAATGTCACCAGACCTTTTTATCTATACAAATAAATAAAATTATAATAATATCAAAATAACACCTTATCACTAAATGCATATGAAAGTACATACGACACCTATAGCAAAAACGCGATTGAAAAAAATTTTGTCTGTCTGTCTGTCTGTGTGTTTGTTCCGGGTAATCTCCGAAACGGCTGGACCGATTTTGACGGGACTTTCACTGGCAGATAGCTGATGTAATAGGGAGTAACTTAGGCTACTTTAATTTTTGAAAAACAATTAGGGTTCCGCGTAAAAAAATAAAAACACCTGAAATCAAAGAGTATCTCCGAAACGGGTGGACCGATTTTGACGGGACTTTCACTGGTAGATAGCTGATGTTATAAGCAGTAACTTAAGCTACTTTTATCTTAGAAAAACAAAATTTAAAAACATGAAAAAATGGGTTCTGTCGTGCGGGCTCAGAACGCGGGAGCGGGCTTTTTGTTAAGTTAAATTCCACGCGGACGAAGTCGCGGGCTCAGCTAGTTAACTTATAAAAAAAAAGAAAACATATCCTGTTGATATGAATGAGCGGGACTAGCACAAAGATTATATTGGTGAAAGGAGATAATGTAATATGGATAAGTATGTCAGATCAATACATAGATTAGAATATTATGTAGACACCTTTAAAGCCTCGATAATGTGAAAATGGATACCCTAAAGTGGTTATCGGACGGGCGAGTTTATGGTCCGTCGCCGACCGCACATTAGTCGATTACAATTCCTTTTCTGTTGAATTAATTACGGTGAGTTGACGTTTTTATGCTTTAATGAATGACAGTTATTTACTTTTTGTTTCACGAGGAATTTATGCTTAGTGGCTCTGGAAAGCTCTTTTGAAATATGGATCGTGGTGCAAAATATTCTGTTCTGAAGTGCAATTCCCAATGTTTCTTGTGAAATGATAATTTCCACATGCTATCAATGCTAATTTAAAGCATAAAATCATGTTTTTTCACGTTCCTTTAGACAAATAAACTAACGAATAATAAATCACACTTGTGAATTAGAACAAATATTTATTGCATATCAGGCATCTAAATCAGTAACGTAATAATTTAAGGGAACATATTTCAAGGATCACGATATTGGAGCCCGTTCAAACTATCCCTACAACAATTTTGCAACTCCGAGCCGTGTCGTCAAACATCGCAGGGCGTGGGTCGCGGGGACCTATTTTCCGGCTCAATCATCCACTCGAGACGTTTCCGTTGTCTGCGGCCGACCGATTACTTTCGACGGTCGATTGCTATCGGGGCCGAGGGGAAATGCACGCTTTATTTGTAACAAGTGCTTTATTGTTTCTTAAATTGATTCGAAAGTCGATGTATATCGATATGCCATTAATATCGATGCTTTTGTTACTAATATTTGAGTAGAATTAATAAAAAAATTGCGATAACAATAATTAAAATTTGAAGTAGGAAAGTAAATGAACACGTTAACTTACTTTATCAATATCTAAATAAAAAAACTTACAGTTTCATAAAAAAACTTTGTTTACTGTCAATAGGTATCTATCTACATATCCATAACTAAATTTGGTAGGTAAGTACCTAGTTTGAAATACCTACACCTAATCAAAAATATAATGAAAGAATTTACACATGCGATCCGAAAAATACTAAATATATAGAGATGCCAATGAGATTAAACCGGCTCCGATTTTCATGGAAGTTAGCGAAAAGAGCTCTTATTCAATATAAATACCTACCTATCATTGGAATGAATATTAGATTTCACTATCGCGACACTGAAAGCTGTAGAGTCGACTAACGAAATATTTATGTTCCAAAAATTGTACTTCACTGGAGTAAATCTTTACATTTTTCTTGGTTGTTTTTTTATGTATGACCAGATACTGAAATAAATTACCAACTAATTAAAACTTTGGATATTGATTTTGATTGCAATTTTAGCAGATATAATGTGTATTTAGAAGAATATTGAATTCTCCTAATTACATTGTAGTTATTTCAATATTATTATTTATTACAAATAACGACTTTTAAAATACAAATTATGTTACTATGATTCGACTCCACGGCTCTCCAGATATCCCGCTCGGTTGTTTAGGGGCGTCGAGTCTCCCCTATTGATTACCCAAAAAGCGGAAAATAAAATTGTCTACCTCCAGGCTTTACCGTAACACAATACTGCGGTGGATGGGCCCCCAGAATTTATCACAAAAACATACTACTAAAGCTGCCCTCGGTCCCGCTCGACACGACCACTTAAATGAATTAAACCTCTCGCATTTTTTAGCTATTTCATTGGGATGTAATTTTGTGTTTCATAATGAATTACAATTTTAATCCTCGGCGAGATTTGGTAAAGCTATAATGAAAGCGGCGTTTAAAGTTGGAAAGCATTTTATTTTACCGTAAGAACTCGATTTAGTATTTTGTTTGCAACCGGTGAAAACCGGAAAATTAGGTGTGTTAAGTTAGAATCCGTGACACTATGCATTATGTAATTAACTTTGATATCACTAATACGAAGATATTGCCAAGTGCCTATTTTAGATAATGTTCAGTGTTATATGTATTCCACACTGAAAAAAAAATACAACATCAAAATGATTTTTGTAGTATGATGTTTGTTTTGAATTATTATTTTTTGCATTAAACGTTTTGTAATTACAGCAATAAATAATGTAATGCCTCGTAATCATGATTTTTTTCCTGAAATTACAAAACGTTTAGTAAAAAATACTAGATAGGAACTACAAAATTCACTTGTTGTCTTTTTCCTGTGAACAATCTTCCGCCGAGTGGCCCGACGTTGCAACCGCTGCTTTTGGTAACATATTGCGTGATGAGTCAATCCCAGGAATATTGGGGATAATAATGGGACTGTTCCCGTGCACGTCAAAGTTAATGTTCCCAATTTTCCCAATGTTACCAGGAATGTCAATATTACTCGCATGTCAATATATCGAGAGCACGTAGTAAGTTCGCAAGCGCGACGTTCACTCACTGGCGGGAAAGTTCACCGCCGCGGGTTCCGCGCCGCAATCTTTATCGAATAAAGCAGTTTAGTAAACCGCGCCAAACTCCCGCCACCCTTTATTATCTATTTATGAACAAATTTAAACATAGCACAATCAACCCGGAGACGCGTTCGAAGATACGTTTAGTTTCCTGCGGTACCTGGCTTGGAGCGTCTGTGAGACTGATGTATTATGCAGTCGCGCGGGATGTTTGATACGACGTCTTCTTCTTATAGTATGAGTTATTGGCCAACTCTGGTGTCAAATTCCAGGCCGCACAAAGGCCTCCTACATAGCTTAACGACATTGGTTGGGCGGCGAAACGATGTAAAGAAGTTGGAACACAATCATTAATTTTCAAAACTATTTAATATGTTTCTTGTTGTGATTTAGCATAGGACTAATTGGATAAGATTATTATTTAAAGTAACAAAGATAGTAGACAAAAAAACATTTTCCATTGGGTAATATTCAAGACATATTTTCTTGACTTCATAAAAACTACTTACGAGTATCTCCGTCAAACTACACCGCCATCATTATTTTTCATAAAAATATAAGTACCTACGTCGACTTATCTCTGGCAGTGTAGGGCGCTTGTGAAAAACCCGTGAAGTAATATTTTGATGTTCATAATAATAATAGACGGAGCGACACGAGGGGCGAGCGGGGACGGGATTTATTTGGATTTTATTACTTTTTTACGGGTCCCGCGGAGGCCGGCGTATGGGCCGCGAGCACCGCGTCATGTTACGATCCGCCATCATATTGTCATGGATATACCTTACCTTTACGAGGCATCAGTATTTATAAGTTTGAAATGTGTTGAGCGTCTTTAGGGGAACAGATTTTTAGAAAGAAAAACCGGTAAGTTTTTTTTTCTACAAATCACCATAGAATGTTGTTTTTTTGTGCTGGGTTTTTTTTTAATTTGATAAAGACTTTTTTCAACAAAATATCAAATCTAAGTTATATTTAAGCGTAGTCTACATTAGCTTTGAATTAAAACCCCAACATTCAATTTTCTCATAGCTACCTACTTACATTCAAAGGCATTCGCAATCCACGCTAACCCTTCTCAATAAAACCGTTGACTGTTAACCGTTAAAAAGCCAAGGAGTGTAAGGAACGTCGATTTAATCCGAAACATTGTATCAGCGGCGGGGAGATGTGTGAAAATAAAAATAATAGCAAAGATCGCGCCCAATGGCCGTGGCGAGAAGCGAGTGTTTGCATTTGATAAGGCGATACAAGCCCTTGCGCGCTCAAGGGTTACGAGCCATCCCGGCTCGCTGTACCTACTTGATGTTTCTACAAGGTTTGTTTTAAAAATAAGGTTTGTGGTGATTTCTTATACGTAAGGAAAATGATTATTACTGTTATTAGACGAATGCTGTGACTGTCATGACACTGGAATATGGGTTAATTAACTGACTATACACATAACACACATTGATAAAGAAGCAATAATTTAAAAACCATAAAACAAATTACATTCACGATCACAAGATATTGTACCTATACTTTTTCTGCATATAACTATCCGTGAAGAAAACGCGTCCAGTGTACCTATACGAAAATTGTGGACCATACAACGTATGAAATTAATATTGAACGTGATATTCATTTATTTAAGTAATATTATTTTAATCGAACAGACGCATTTCTTTTTTTCAGTTCTATTTCATTGTGATTATTATTTGTGACAAAATAAAGCTATGATAAAATTAAACGTTGCCAGATATTACTGTAAAACACACTCGGATAGTGCAAATAAATCTCTAAACTCACTAAAAGCTGCAGCTTGTACAATAAATAAATAAAATATGAGTGTGCCACCGCGGGATTTCGAGGACCTGTAGTACTCTACAAATATTAGCTTTCGTTATTAATGCACAACTGCGACCGGCCAAAGGACAGCTACGCAAAAAGACCAAAACCTAAACACAATTTAAAAGAGAATTCTTAAAGAGCGAAGACGGTTCTGCAAAAAGATAATTCGGACTCGCCGCCCCGGGCCCGCGTTTGTCTTTGCTATTGTGAACTTTTATTTCGTTCGCTTTTATGAATTATTTTCAGTTGTTTTTATCACCGGCAAATTCAAATGGGTGCTCCGGGCCAGTAGTTATTTTAGTAGCAACTAAAGTCCATTTCGTTATGATTAAATAGTTTCATTTAATAAATAAAGAAATAAATATCACCAGACGAACACACCAAGTGTATGGTCCCAAACTAAGCAACGCTTGTACTATGGGTACCGTACAATGGACTGGGGACGATCCCAGTGACACCCAGACCTGGGCAAATTACGAAAAGGCCATTTCCGAAATTTGCCCCGGTGGGAATCGATCCCTCAACCAGCATGTGCGAGCCAAGCGGCCTACGCTCGAACCACTGCGCCATGCGGTCGTCAATTTGTTCATCATGTTAAGTCTTTAGTTGCAATAATCACCATTAAACAGACAGGTTAAATATTAAAAGAAAGCCATAGAGAGAAAACACTATTTTATAACGTGGAATCCGTTTTACGCGTGCGACAGTCGCTCAGGGAGTTAGTATGAGTACTTAAGTATTCAAATACCGATTGAGTAATCGAATATTTTCATCAAGGAAGGTATAACTATGTCTTCATAATATACATTAACCAGTAAAGCTGCACGTTTCCGCTAGTGGCGGTGATGTGAAATGCATAATAACGTTTGAATGGTATTTGATTCTGTGAAAACTTGCACTAAGCCTCCTGACTTCTATGGAAAGAAAATAAGTGATATAGAATTTAGATTATGACACGCACACGTATAGTTTTATATTAATTATACTTCATATGCTTAATGAACATCCAAAACAATCATTTTAGTGAATCGATACCAGTAAATGCAAAATTGTTTCGGTATCGAGACCTAAGGATTCCATACACAGACGGCACCACAGACATAGAAATATTCGCTATCTTCGGACGGCATTGTCACATATTACTGTATCGTAGCTACAATGTGAGAGATACAAAGTAACTGTATATTTGTCGCGATCGCACAGATGGCTTGTTAGCCCGCCTTGTCATGGTAATTCAGCTTTCAGCTCGCGGCTTAGATCACAGAATGGGGGGGTTATTATTAAGCTCACTAGCGCCCCCTCCTCACTAATTGATGTGTGAATGTGAACCGGTAATTGCATAATTATTAGGAAGTCGTATAATTTGTATGCGCCGCCGTCGCCATTGATTGCTATGAAGATATGATATAGTTGATATGATATAGCCAGCAACTATTAATATGTGATCTTATGGTAGCAAGACCATTAAAATAACCGAGTATTGGAGTAATAAATGAAAGCTAATTTTATTAAAATAATACCCACTGTCTATGAGGAGGTACCTCAACCTACCTCAAAAAATGAGTAGATAATTCGTCTCTTTTTATTTCGTTAAAAGTTGCTACACCTTGCTAGATTGCGATCTAACAAACTGCAACGATAATAAATTGCGGTGATATTTTATTGTTCCTATATGGTTGACAATAAATATTTTTGAAGTACAAATAAATAAATTGCCACTTAGCAGGCGAGCCGGCTAAAACAAAAAGCATCAAAAGGCATCTCTTTGCTGAGATGCAATAAACAGCGCGGACAATGCGAGTATTTCAATAAAAGGAGAGGGGGACGGAGCGAGACTAAAAGAATGCGAGAAATTACTGAGCTTAAAAATTTACACGCATAGTGAGCGCCAGCCCGTCCGTGAGGGATGCCAGTTCCTCGCAAAACAAGCGAACAACGCGAACAAACAGCGGAGACCGTTGACGGAGCGAATGAAAAAGAAGACTCTCTGAACAGTCTCGAATCCAACAAACGTAAAAGAGATTACCCACGCTCCAACTGCTCTCAACTTTTATAAACAAAAAAAGCTCTATTTGCTCGCTTTAAAACAAGGCGACATTGCCATAGAACGCAAAGACGGTCGGGGAATATTAAAAACGCTTTTAAAAGGACAACACTGAGCGTGAGTGCGAGGTATTTGAATTTTTATTGTGACAGGTGACGTCGTTTTGCTGCACAGTCAGGGGATACCTATATTATATTAACACATTAAAATCATCATTGTAAATATCTCGGTATAAAATAATTGAAGTAAAGCGATACCATACTCAATGGAGTATAAATCCTTGCCCCACCACCCACTATTGATGGGATACTGTTAGGAGGTTTTTGATAGAATGTGTCATTATTGTATTTGTTTTTTTATTATTTTAATGTATTTCTAATTAAAAAAAATTTTTTTTTTTTAAGTCATAACTTTTTATGGGAGGGTAAACCGCTTCCTAATGTAACGCGTTACGGCGCCAATATGTCAGTTTAAGTTATAACTTCTGTCGAGACGCACACTTTTTATCTTGTGTGAATACTTATTTTTATTATGCGACATAAAATGTATCCAGTACCTAATTTAACATTTTTTTTGTGGCAGTAGAGCCGGCGAATCAATTAAGGTCTATTGGATTTGAGCACTGAAATATTACAGTCACATGGAGTTAATCTCTGAAATTACAGATCCGAGTCTGATAATTATTTCTCTTGTAAAAAGCTACATTATCCCTAATTGGCATAAGCAGGTGGGCGGAGCCGCGGGAAAAGATGACAGCCGGAAGTCCAGGTCCAAGTCCAGTCTTTAGGCCAGCAACGTGCGAATAAAGCCTTTGGTATTGCAACCATCTATAGGCTATGGTAACTGCTTAACATCAGGCGGGCCGTATGCTTGTTTTCCGACTTTTTTATTAATTAAAAATGGCTATAAGTGGGTACCTTCTTATATCTTGTACAGGGGACCAGGGCGCTCATTTCCATATCTAACGCCGTAAGCCGTAAGCGATCAAGTTACGCCGCAATAAAGCGGGCCGCGCGTATTTTTGTGTTAACCCCCCTCGTGATTACACACAAATTGAAATAAATTGAATTTTAAACCCAGCCGCGGCGCGGCGCGCGGCCGAGTCCGCAGACAAGACGCCCGCGCCGACCGCGATGGAAGGGTTATTTGTACGCCTTAGGGGTGGCAGTTGATACAAATTGGTATTTAGATGATGTGTCAACGTTGAATAATGGTTATATGCAAATATGTAGTGCTAAGTGTGGTTTCACTAGAGCATTTTTTTTTGTAATATTTATTGTGATGTTGCTGTAGGTACACGTAGGAATTAAATGTACCTACTAAAATAATTTAAAATGCACAATGCCTGTATATATAGGTACTATTGTTCATACCTAATGACACCTTAAGACAAAATCTGAATGAATTAAATTACCTATAAACCTACAAATGTTGTCGTTTACAGCTGAATCTATATTTTTTATACTTATACCTAACAAAGTCGGCAAACGAACAGACTCCTCCCTTCTCCTCTTACAGAAACCCAACCCCCGGGTGGGTTTCCAACGCAGCTATAATCGCTGCTTTACGCCGGTCTTCTGTGAGAGGGTGGTACTACCCCGGTCGAGCCTGCCCGTATATAAAATATGAATATCGCCAGACGAACACATTAACTGTATGGTCCCAAACTAAGCAGCGCTTGTACTATGGGTACTATACAATGGACTGGGGGCGATCCCAATAACACCCAGACAGGGGAAAATTACGGAAAGGTGTAGGAATTATTTATTGAAAAGAAGTAAGAACTAACAAATATATACACTATGTACAAATATAAATAGCTTAGGTCTATTCATTTTAAAATCACAAAAAATAAACTTGTGCCAGACCGAAAAGGCCATTTCCGTAATTTACCCCAACGGGAATCGAACCCGCCGAATCGAATCGAGCCGAGCGGCCTACGCTCGAACCACTGCGCCAAGCGGTTGTTAAATATGATCTATAGACACAATTTTATTAACTTTCTTGTATTATAAGTAACAAGTTAGGATTGCGTCCCAACCCTACCACGGTGTCGGGTCTATAATGGGGGCGATGATTTCTTGGTCGAAAGCACCGGCTCATAACAGACCGCATCCCTCCCCTCATCACTCTCAGTTAACTTTGTTTCAATTGTACCGCTCCCAGTAACCACTCTTGACGATAATTTTATCATTTCAATGATGACAATAACAGTTTATAACATTAATTACATTCACTCTCTTCATTCATTCCTTTGAATGTTAATGAACGAGTGTAAACTTTTTTTGGGGTTAAAGAAGTATTTTGTGGAACTATGAGAGTATAGCAATACAGTTTTACTTCAGTGAAGTTTTACAAAATCGGGACGAGTATTAACCTCAAACTCAAACTCAAAATTGTTTTTATAAATGAAAGCCAACAAAGCATTTATGAATAATCAGAATCTACCACCGGTTCGGAATGCTCCTTCCACTGAGAAATTCCGGCAAGAAACTCAATAATTAGTCTTTTCAGTGAATAAAAGATGGTGTACATTCAGAAGAATAACACCACCATTGTCACTAAATAAGTAAATAGTACCTAATCAAATTTCACTCAGTTTTAGGTTATTTAAATTAAATTACAAAACAATCAGGTCGACGACGTGCGAGCTATGACATTGGTATTACAAACATCTATAAGCTACGGTAACTGCGCCTGAGTACCAACTGTTAAATAAAAACAAAATCAAACGAACCAAAACCACAAAATGTCCCCAAATCAAAATCCCAGGTAGAGCCCGCCGGGCTATCACTCCAAATTAGTGGTATAGTTTCGCGGCTCGCTTCTATTGCATTACCACTGGGAGACCGCCTTTATTGCTCAATTTGACTTTATTTAACGCAATTCGCAGGCGAGGGGGAGGCGGGCGCCGGGGGGTGGTCCCCCTCCGTCTGACGGGGAACAGATGAGGTCCCACTCCAATCCACTTAGCACGCGGCAAGCCAGTAGGTGATCGCAATCTAGAAACCGCCCGAACGCGTCCAAGTGAGCGCCTTTGCGCCACCGATGGGAGCGTTTCGAATCGACTTGGAATGAGCAAATGTGTTTTTATGTTGATGCGAGAGAATGTATCTTATCTATAGTTGTAGCGGTCTTAGAAGTGGATTTGGGCAGTATATTATGTACATATAAAGTCTTATTCTAATAATGCATTATATTTTATATGGCGTCTTAGAAATTGCTAAAGATTTTGCCCTACCACAAAAATAATTTGGTGGCATCATTTCTGTTAGTTGGTAGCGATTGGTTTAATCAAAGGTCAGCTGTTAGAAATAAACCCATCAGATTTTTTAAATCATGATCCCGTTAGAATTTTTTGTCACCATAACTTACCTAGCTTGTTGCATCTTGTATGACTTTTAATTGTAAGTCATTAATATAATCTCTTGTTGGGAGAATGCTATGTGTACCAAAATACCCTGTGTTATATGCCTACTATAGCCACTTATATAGTTAAAAGAGCTACGCGGTCAGAACTCCAGAGGATAAATTTAAACTTTCCTAAGTAGTAACAACAGTGTAGTTGTGAGAATCTCGAGCCAATCTTGGTAGATATAAAATGACGATCAAGTCTCTCAAGTATGTGAATACTTGAGAGACTTGATCGCTGCTGCTTGAGCGCTGCTTGATCGCTTGGTCGCTGGTTGTGAAACCAGCGACCAAACTAAGAATATTCTTCCTTACCGCAAACAATTCAAGTATACATATAATAGTTTTTTTGAGATTTTTACATCGTAACTTTTCTTTCACACTAAACAAAGTGGAATCATAAATCAGTCTTATTTCCCCCAACACAGCTGCTCCCACTATAAAAATAATAACTATACTCTGCTTAAACCCAACTTCACGGGAAGCCGGAGTAATGTTCCTGACACACATGACTGCGCTAGTCGTACATCTGTGTCGGTGTGAAGACGCCCGACCATTTTGTGCATGCATCCAACCTTGCTGCCCAAGTTTCAGACTATCCAAACTTAATTTAGACGGTGCTACGTCAGCTACCGCGCTTGACGTTTATTCTGGTTAATTTGTGTACAAGTTTGCGGTATGGTTTTAAGGTGAAGGCGCCTGTCTAGCCCGCGAAATTCAAAATTTTCGAGTATTTTTATAGTTTATCCAAAATCTGAAAACATTTCAGACAACATTTTGTGATTTGCGACAAACACAGTATGCAGTGCGTTTATTAATACATTTATTTCACTCTAAATATTATCACGGTGGATATGATACTAGTAAATCACTAAATATACAAAAATTGCCAGATTATCTGGATAGCTGTCGTTCTTGAAATGTTTGTTGTAAGTAAGTTGGATATATTAATAAATGCACTGCACACGGTCTTTCTCGCGAATTACAAAATGTGCCTTTTAATATTGTCAGATTTTGAAAAAATTCTAAAAAACCTCAAAAAATTTGAACTTCGCGGGCTAGATGGGCGCTTTAGCCTTAAATGAAGTTAGTACGCCGTAGGTGATGATAGAACAAGCACATTATTATTATTTACGAAGGCCAATCTGTCCCGTCTCACAGAAGATCGGCGCAAAGTAGCTATTATAGATGCATTTCGTACAATTAGTGAGAGAGCCAGAACCGCAACCCCCTCCTTTCCCTTCCCCCGTCTCACTCCATTTCAGGTTGGCAACGTGCGAGCTATGCATTTAGTATTGCAAGCATCTATAGGCAACGGTAACTGCTTAACATCAGGCGGATCGCACGATTGTTTGCCGACTAAACTAAAAAAACTAAACTAAAAAAAATAATAATTTATTTATTTATTTAAACTCTATGCACATGTAAAAAAACACAATGTACAAAGGCGGACTTAATGCCTTAGGCATTTTCTACCAGTCGACCTTAGGGTGGTGCAGAAACAACGTGGCGGGTGCAACTTAAACGAGAGAAATAGAGAGAAATTTATACCTATATACATATATTGATAAATACATAGATACATACGAGTACATATATATAAAACAAAATTGTTAAGAAAAAAGAAAAAAAAAAAAAAAGTCCTACGAATTACCGCTGTGACAATTCTACCAACTTACGTTCTACAATTTACGTCAAATATAGCAGAGATAAAATATGGCACTTAACATAGTAACCTAACATGTATGTGTTCTCTGATCTAAAAAATAGTTCGTTACAAAATATGTAGGTCACTGAACTTTTCAATAGGTAACTATTAATCAAGAGTTCGTGTCTCAACATGGCGGCTACAAAGAGACATAATATGATGATACCAATCATGCTCATTATCTGCGATACAGCGGCTAATCTGAAGGCTGAGTAGGGTCTGGTGGGGCGCACGCCGAGGGGTGTCATTTTCACGAAGCATATTGCTCGCCACCGAACCGTAATTGAATAATAAAATTGTTGCGAATTTCGGCGAGTCCTTTGATTCGGTGCATTACAGGGTGCGGCGGGTCTTTATGTTACAACGAAATTATGTGAAAAGTGTCGCGTGTTACTTGGTTTCTGATGTAAGTATATTGTGGTTGTTCATCACGTACATTTACTGTTCATTTCAAATTAAGTAGGCAATCTGTAATATTATGTGATGAAGATAAATAAACTAAATATCGCAGACTGCCACACCAACTGTATCCAAACTAAGCAACGCTTGTACTATGGGTACCGTACAATAGACTGGGGGAGATCCCCGAGACACCCAGACGCAAATTACGAAAAGGCCATTTCCGAAATTTGCCCCGACGGGAATCGAACTCGCTACCATCCGGTGCAGTACGCTCGAACCTCATCGCCAGGCGGTCGGTGTGTTAAATAAGTTAAAAATGCAAGGATAATAATGGTATGGTAACCTTGCTGTTCAATATTAATTATTATTCAGTGAAGTTAGCCTTATGCGTGACGTTTGAAGTAACGTGTCATTATTATTCTAATACCTATGAGTGGAAGATGTGCTTGTATATTTCTTTCACGAATCGAAAATACATCCGAGATCACAGCCCACGCATGCGCGACATGTGAGCTCTACTAAAATATGCATTCTCCTCACCTTCCTAATTTTACAACGAATTTCCATCAAGCCGTGTTTACGGCGAAATTCTTTTTTCATCAAACGAGATTTATTCTCTCAAAAATATGTAAAGTTGGATGTGCGCGCGGGGCTCCTAAGATAGCGGCTGTGGAAGGGGGTGCTAAAATTAAAATAATACCTCCGTATTCCAGTCACGAGAAACATTAACTTCGCTCGCAATAAACCGCGCCCTTAAGAGGTACATTCGGAATTAAAATTTGCCGCCCGATCTCTCCCGCTGACGTTCACTGATGGATCGCCAACTTACCCGGCTTGTTGTTTAATTCCGCCTGATAAGGGAGTGTTAAATTATTTTTACCCGTCAAGTTCGCACCTCCAAAGTTTCATCTTGTCATATGAAACGATGGGAAAACAAATTAAAAGTCGCTACAGTGTTGCGTGGCTTGTCACATGAAAGCGTGAAATTAAATTAATTATGAACATAAATGTTTAAAAGTATGTTGATTTTACAACTTAAATTTTCATGCGAACGTTAAATATAATTCTAATTTGTTTATTAGTTATGCTGTTTTCACATTACGTTCGTTCCTATCGATAGAAACCAATTTTAAAATTATATGATTAAAATGTATTATCAATTGTAGCACCGTAGCCCTACGCCGTAGTATAACCGTAGTGACTTCTTGAATGAGTGTACAACAAAAAGCTGAGGCAAACTACTTAATAAACAACCACAAAAGATTTATAGTCGTCATTTTCTCCGGTAATATGATTGCTAAGTATTAAATATGTCGTAAAACGGCGCGGGTGGATGCGCGAGCTGAAATAATGAATATAAAATGCATTAAACGAGTTAAAGGGCGGCGATAGGGTTGTCGACAGACGAGAATAAACTTTTTTTTGTTGTTCAACCAACGTAAACTGGATTTATTTCTACTGTCAAATACTCAGTTATACCGCAAGCAAGACCGCAAGGGTTTTTTGTCTTGCTATAGTCTAGGTGGTCATTAAATGATACTTAAAGAACTAAAGTTTAACTTATTTGTCACCATTAAAGACCACACATGTGTTTTACTATATTTCAATTTAAAAACACTTAGATATATAAAACAGACAGCCCTATGTTGAGAAGACGTTTTTTAAAATAATTTGCAGTTAGTTGGCGAGGCCCACTTGGTATTCACGGCGGCGCGGGCGGCGCGCGGCGGCGCACATATTTTATATATTATTACTACTAACAGTGATGTCGATGTGTCGTGAAATTGCAACCGTTCATATGCAGTACCTTTTAATATAATTATATCAAGGGTATTATGAGTTTCAGCAAAATATAATGGCTTGTCGAAACTTAATAGGAATTTAAAAATTATTTTTGAAAGTATAAAGGTCTGTAGTTTCTTTATTATTTTCAATATTTTTTTAACCTTTATCTTCGCTACTTATACGACAACTAAGTGTGGAAAAAAATGAATTGTTCAGCACGTAGTAAATCCGAGACCCTTGATTTGAGCCATAGTCCAAGTTACAGGACATTTTATAAAAAAAAGACCAAAGAGTTATAGCCTAATTTGAAAAAAAAATACAGTTTAATTACAAAAACATCATGCCTCTAATCGAGTATAATTTTACACAGTGTAAGTAATATACTTTTATCGAAATTCCACTCTCAAATATCCCGGCGCAAATATTATTACAGTAAATACTTCCCCGCATTCTCGGCGAGACGTCTTAATGAACGGCTGATGAAATCAATCATCCTATAATGAGATAATCAAACAATGACCCTCGATAATATCCGATACCGTCGCTGTTGGCACAAGAAATTTGTTCGGCAATATCGCGGATCCCTCGGAGGGAATCGCCAATTTTGGGGGAACATAATTATGTTTGAAGTTAGTTATCGCGGCGAGTCAACACGCGAGGATTAGAGCGGGCCGTCCGGTGCGACGTCGCCGATACACTCGGTGTCTCCGGGCCCTTAATACTTAATTATCTCGATGTCAGTTGCGATTTGTTTGTAGTGGAAGATATTAATATGATAGTTGCCTTGATCTGCGCAAGAATTAGCAATAATAACAGTGTTTAAAGATCATTCTAGATCATTTCTAACTAACAACTTGGGAAAAAGTAAAGACAAGATTTTATTTTGTATATTAAAATTGTTTTTGCTGTGAACAAATTATAAAATGTTACAGAACAGTAGTTGAGGTGCCTAAGGTTTACACTTATCAGTTGGTTATTTTATTTATAAAATTAGGACGGACAGAAGGACAGGCTGAATGATCTTATAAGATTCCTCGCAAGGACTACGAGTCCCTAAAAGGACAGAATATAACAAACTTCATAAAGCGATCTCCAAGCAAAGAAAAATATGCATAGCTAATTGTCAAACAAAAATGTCACGGCAAAGGGTGGGCAGTGCCGCAGGTGGCGTGCGGCGGCGGCTGCGTCTGGCGGGAGACAGGTAATTAAAATGCTAATGAGCCGCGAGCTCGCCGCGCACCCAGCGTTTAGCCTCTGGATAGCAGATATACAAAACAGCTTTCTCAGAAGATAATGGATTGTCTTTCTTAGAATTGTTTTGAAGTTCAGATTCAGTGTGGGTGACGCAGGCTATGTAGTTGACGCAGCGTAGGGCAGAGCAGATGTATGATGTTTGTAGCGTATGAACAAGCACAGAGCTACGTATATACTCTGTGAAGTATATAGACCCGTGACACACGTTTGTGTGTCTGTCCTGCTCTGCGCGACGCGAGCAAGAACACAGGTATCTTGGTTATTTAGTTGCGTTGCATCATATGCTCGTAACCTATATTCTGCGTCAACATTGCGACCCTCGCTATTCTATACTATGCTGTGCTGCGACGGCTATCTGACAGCATACACTTAGGCTCAATATGTGCGAAATATAATAATCCCGACTTCTTGAACCACTGAAGCTCTTATCGTCTTTATGCTATATAACCTGGCATGTACACTCATAGTTACGGTCGACTATATTGAAACGTGACCTATACAATATTCCGTGTGAGACTGAAAGTTAGTTAAGCAACGAAACATGTCAGAGAAATTTGACCCTATGGTTTAGAGTTATTGGGTACGCTAATATTACATTTATGATTCCAGTTTGTCCAAAAAACTTATTGGATAAAATATAAGAAATTAGAAGATGATAACTTTTTAAAATTACTTATATAACTAAAAGTAAGAAGTTGTAGATACCTATAGTAACTAATACGAGAAATAATTTTCAACATAAGTTAAAATTATTTAATAATAAGTCAACATGTAATTGGTACCTCATGACAAAATATAAAAATATACTAAAGTCAATATTAGACATCATGCCCACTCCGTAGGTGAGACATGTTTGATTGCATTTATCAAAAGCCACTACCCAATGACATTTAGATACATTTAAAGTTACTCTCAACAGCGCCACAAGCACCCTTTCTCATTAAACGTTATCATCCTTGTAATATCCATAGCACTTAAGTGTATTCGACGGTATCAACACTAAGACAATTTGCTCCCGCCATTAATCAAACTAACTTGATTTAAATTACGCGGTGACATGTGACTCGGAGCCGCCGCGGGCGACTTGCGCGACTCCCGAGTCGTCACGCTATCGTGATAGTGATGCCAGGGTTTTGTAGATACTTAAATTTTCCAACAAAACTACTGATTTAATGATCTATACCACAATCTACTCATTTTTTACAATCCCCAATTATTTTATAACCTACCGAAAAAACTGCGTGGAACGAAACAAAAAATAAAAAAAAGGTCAACTTAGGTATATAGTTTATTTTAATTTAATTTACTATTAAAAGCTTAAGTAAAATTTATGTACTTAATGTACAGACTTATTTAGTAATCAATTTAGGGACTGATTTTTTGAAATCCGACTTGGCAACACTGTTTCGAGGCGGCGCCGCGTTGACGCCGAACACACATCAAAGCGGCGCGCCGCCCCGCCGAAATAACGATAACTTTAAATGAATTCGTTAATTACAGTAGTGTTGATTCGCCAAGAAATACACTCGAGGGTACGCCTCACAAATTACCTATCAACGAAATTAAACCCCGTCTGGCTTCAAACATCTATCGGCTTACACGATTTAAGTAATATCGTGTGAAAATTATTTATACGAAGGTAACTAAGTATACCCGTGGAGTGATTATCCGGTCCCTGGGTGGGGAGGTGATGCTGAGCCCAATTTTGTTATTCGTATGCTTATCATTAATTAATGAAGTCGTATAACGGTGGTTATAGGAAACTCGAATCTCGAGTGCGTTGTTTTAACGTTGTTTTCAGCTACATTATTAATTAATTAGGCGGCCTAGCAAGACTATTACGTAACTGTTGCGACCATGTTTTTAATTTATATAAATTTAAAAATATATAAGTACATTGGAACTTGGGAATTTGAATTGATAAGTTGCAACATTTATAACAGGTAGGTGTTCAATAACTCTACAGAAATCCAATTAAAAAAGGTACGACACTACAGTTTTTTCTAATGCCTAGGTGTAGTGTAGTGTGTAGTGTGTTTTAAACTGGCAGGCAGTCCACCTGATGGTAAGTGGTAATTATTGCCCACGACATCTGCAACTTAAGGGGAGCAGACGTGTTGCCGGCCTTTGAAGGACCTGTAGATTTTTCTCCTGAAGAATCTCATATTGCAATTCAATGAAAATACTTCAAGGGAAGGGAAGTTTCGGTATTTTCTGAATTATTGTTTCTTAAGCTTGTGTAATCTCAATGATGGGCAAAGACTTCTCTCAGATTACGCCAATCACGATTAAATCTATCTCGTATATTCACTGGTTGAAAACGCAAATTACTAGATGAGCTATCGAACCTAACAAAAATAAAGCTGGGTGGTCTCGATAAGATTGATTTATTAAAGCATCGTAATAGTTCCGCTGTTCACTACAAACTCCTTTGTTCAACGTCAGGATTGGCAGTTCGATTATCCTTGGCTCTTGCAAAAAAGCATAATAAAAATTAGTCTATAATGTCCCAGACTGCTTAAGCGCTCCGCGGGGAGGGCGGAACGTGAAGGTAAATTAAAACGTCTGAAATAAGATCCGCCTGCTTGCCGTGGAAAAAATGAGGTGCTTATTAATATTTGAGAGGATCATGTACCCTGCAATTTGCTAATTAATCTTTGACGCGTAGAGATTTTGTTTTTGTTATTTTTAGTGAGAACACTCACTAAAAAATAACAAACGCAAATTATTTTCGTTGAACCTAGTATTATTTTCAGTATTGTATTTTTTTTCTTAGTGTAGTTGAACTTTACAACATTACAGTAATTTTTCGTTGTTTTATTGTGGTCGGAGAGATGAACGAGCATTTCAAAATATTGTTTATTTTTACCAAATTGTTTATCTGGGTAATTATTAATAATTCAATTATAAACATATTCATTACCTTTAGGGAATTTTCTTCACCAGATAGTATATATGTACCTAACTTGTTTAATTCAGCTCTCCCAAACGAAAGTAAGAGAAACGAGAAAAGCAATAATTAAAGTAAATAGGACCACAAACATTACAGCTACCGGCTGTTCAACAATTTGGCTGGAAGCCGTTCAAATATCACTTTCATAAAAACATTTGCGGCACAAAGCAACAATAAACATGGGATTGTCCCCGACGCGGTTCGCATTTCTGCTTTTATTATTTTTAAGTCCTTCCGAGTGTTCCCTCCCTTGAAAGTTTCACCTTGCCTCAGACACAGACTGAAAGTTAATTTCTTTTGGTGTATTTTAAAATTAATTTTGCTTTTGTGGCGACCGCACGCCCCGGGTCGGATTGTAACCGGCCGAATGGTGAAAGCTTTCAGTTATAATAGCGCAGAAAAATGATGGCTCTTTGAAAATGTTAATGCTTTTTGAACAATCGCGTGAAGAGAGGGCGCGCACGTGCTGGGAAATGTTACAATGTTTTGTACAAAAATAGAACCTATTTGTATCGGATGAAGAGACGATCGCCAGTTATTGAAATAAATGGTTTTGTAACCAAACTACCTTCAGAACTAAATAGCGTCAACCTAATTACCTATTTTAATTAATCACCCACAATCGAATGTCGTTTGTTGAATAATCCGTAGGTGCTTATCTACTTTTAAAAATATTGATGATAAGAACTACGAACAAGTCGGAAATAAAAATAAAGTGAAGAAATGAGTGATCATATTTTAACTTACCTGCAGAGCTCAGCAGAAGAGGATGCTTTGAGATTCTGCTCAAGTCTGTTAGAGCCTTAGATCACAACACTCACAAAACTAAACATTCACAACACTGTCACAAAACTATATAAGTACTTTAAAATCAATTAATGATATAAGTATATACACTTTACAAAGTCGTAAAACTATAAAAAATAAAAACATTTGTAACTACAAAACGATTTACGGGCAATGGTAGCACGCTGCTACTTGTCATAATATTTTAGTTTGAACAATAAAACCGGATAAATGCACGACTTTAATCGGCACGCGACTGGATGGCTGCACTAAAATGCTACTGGAATGATGCTGCACGTGTTAAAAATGCACTTTAACCTCTGTATTTAAGATTTAATATTGATTGCAGATGAAATGGTAGTAACAATTTGTGGGTACTTCAATAATTTTAAACTGGCAGTAGATTGAAGTGGATTGTTTGAAGTTTGTACTAGTGTTGCCTGTAATATAAATTATTTCATATATTCACAAAAAACGATGTTACTTTTTATTTAAAATATAAGTACACAACCAAAATACTTGTGTAAAAATTTGTAATCAGTCGCAAAATGATTTAACTTTGTATCTACCATTACTTACATACATTTTTTTTATATTCCTTACCAGAAATTTGGGGTTATCATATTATTAAATACTAAATTATCCCTTAAACTAAGCGAACCGCTTCACTTTACAGTCAGTTCAATAGTACCATGTGTTTTTTTGTTCGTAGGTGTACCTACTTTTTAAAATATTGTAAAACCTGAACTAACGATGCAGCTGTTGTTGAGCAACAAATTCTGACCAACAGGTGTCTGGTAGAGAGCTCGTCCGCAGGTCGCAACGCTAACTAATTGTATTTTATATTTATGAGGTCGCACTTTTTGCTTGCCTCGCCGTTGGTGCGATATCTATATTATATACAATCGTTTTAAATTTAAGCATGGCCTTTTTCTTCTTTTTCCATTTTCGGCGACTTTAGTGGAGGCTTCCGTCAGCGTCCACCACTGCTGTCTTATGCAACCTGTATCCTCGTTTTTTTAGAAACGATTTTAGTGTGAATATTTAAGAATCTTCCCTATAAGTAGAAAGTTTTCTTAATTGTTCTTTAGTATCTTCGGTCACAATTATATCTAGTTAGTAAGTACATAAAATGTACCTAACCATAAATTGTCCGCGTCACAGTACCAACTTATAGAAAGTCAACAGATATTAAATTGACTTTCTGTTAATAATGATGTCTCTGAGTAACTCCTTATATCTTAATCGTCTGTGCAGGTTACCGCGGCGGTGGGCTGGCGGCGAGCGGCACAAAGGGCGCGCGCGACATCAAAGCGGGCCGCGCGGATCAAAGAGGCAGCCCTCAGATAACAGAGCCTGGATAAAACCTCTATCGGGTGAACATTTGATATCAGATCGGCGGTTAAAGATCGCAACATCTAACAAATTCAGACTGAAAAAGTGTTACTGATGTATTTCTTTATATACAAGTCTTTTGTGACTCATAATGCGATCAAAGAAGCTTTAAAGCTCAGTGAAAAAGATCTTTATATTCCATTCATTGGGTACTTAAAGTCAAGTTGGTTACGAGATGATTTAGACATCTGAAAAATGGGAGGACATAGAAGAAAAATATGAGAATTTTTTTTAGCCAATGCCATAAGATTTTTAAAATTGGGCCCTAAATATCTTTATCATATTATTACAAGCTGACCGACCGAAGTGCCGGTACGGGGTTACAAACATTTGATTCCACATTGCAAGCTTTTTTGACTCCCATTTGATAAAACGTAAAAATTCTACTAGCCGTACTGCTCAATAGATAGGATCGGCACTCAAAACAGCGGCAAATCTCTCTAAAACGATGGAACCTCCACATAATCTCGACAATCAGCTGTGCGTCTGTTTCGTTCCACAGCTAAATCCGGCCGGTGCACGCCGGCCGCCGGATTCCGGCCGACCGGATTACCCGGATGTGCCTGCGAGCGCGATCGTGACGACGCACCCGCCCCTGCGATTAGTCCCACTGCCCTCCTTGTTGGAAAATTCATTCGGCTCGTGCCCGGATACGGTGATGTACAAATAGATAAGTAGAAATAGAAACTGATATTATTGTTGTATTAAATTGCTATTTGTTCTAACTGCAACGTGTGAAATTTAACGTTTTCTTGATTATCCGGGAATCCTGTACGAGTTATGTTTAGGATAACCTAATTCGATTTCGAATAATTTCATACATATATATCTGTAATGCCGCATGATTCCACTAGGGGAGCCTGTTTGTATATCAATCAATGTTTATTTAAATTTGTATACTGTATACTTACCTACTTAAGTATTTATGATTTTGTTAAAACGAAACCTGTGGTCTAAGCATTATTTACGTAGCGTAACGTGAATGTAAGCCTGTTTCGTTCCGTTCACACCACAGATTTCGTTAATAAGCAGCGCCTGCTCCAGTCCATGTAGCGCCCGGTTGCAAACAATACCCTGGCACCCTCTAGGCCATAACACGGATGTATGGTCTTTGAAAGCGCCCCGCGAGCGACCCAGGCACTTTGGAGGCCCCGCTCGCCGCCCTTCAAGATCATAAGCCCGTGGGCACCGCCCTGCACCGTAGCCGGCCCTGTTAATAAGAATAGCATTATCAGCATGCTTTCTCGATTACGATACGTTAGAAGTGTATACCACTGGCACTGTTACTGAACATCTTTATTTTATTTATAACTAGCGGCCCGCCCCGGCTTCGCACGGGTACATTGCGGTTACATTATTCGAGTTTTAGTAAGGATCCCATTTTTTTTTGAAAATATATTATAGCCTATGTCACCCGGGGATAGTGTAGCTTCCCAACAGTGAAAGAATTTTTCAAATCGGTTCAGTAGTTTCGGAGCCTATTCATTACAATCAAACAAACAAAGTTTTCCTCTTTATAATATTAGTATGATTTAATTTCGTACTATATCAGCAGGCGCCAATTCTCGGAAATGATCGAAGAGGTTGAATAGTTGGAAACTTGTATGTTTACTGTTATCAAATCATTATGTTACATGGTTTTGACTCAAGACTTAAAGGAACACCCTTTCCAACATGTTTCTCTAAGCCTTAAGCCTCAACCAAGTCACATTGTGATTCTGACTTGCGCATGGGACCTGGAGATTAACCATCATAGAAGAGGGAAGATCGCCATAATGCGATTTACTTGAAGGTCACGCGTATTCTTGGGGAATTAACACACATTACGAGATGTTATTGCTTGAGAATACACGTAGCTAACGAGAAGTCATTCGTCATGTCGAAGTTCAGAAGAAAAAGCTGGAAACGACGGCAGAAGACATTTGAAAACTGAAAGAAATAATTTGAAGAAACCATGACTACATTATGACGATATTTTGATGTTCCTCATTGCTGTAGTTGCTGTGGGTGTTGAAACTTGATCAATTTATTTTATTGATATGAAAAGTACCTTTTTTATTCAAAAAGTCGATTAGACACGTAGAAACAAATCGAATTACAGCATTTTTTTGTTAGCTTATTGCTATTTTAGCTATTTGGCGCATTTATCGGGTCATATAATTATTTTTGCGATGCGATCTAACATGAAGGCCAGGATTTATAAGTATTTTCTCTTTACTTTAAAATTATCACTCAGGGCTATTTTATTAAATAAATGATCAAGTTGAATGTCACACTGTTGAAAATTATATAAATGTTGCATCTGTTTCATCTTTATCGTTAGTTCTTAATGTTAATACCACTTCTTATCAGTCTCCAGAAGCAATCAACTGATGTCTCTAAGCCGGTCAACAAAGATCCATCGGGCAAGGGAACTTCATCACCAAAGAAGAATCGCAGAAATTAGTTGAACAAGCAATCAAAAGGTAGATAAATAAAAAAGTTGAATATATACCATCGTGGCTATATTTTGTGAAAAAGTAGGCAATGGTGTACCCTTGTACACACATGTTTCACCAGATCTTAATGCAGATGGGAAAACATACCTAACTGAAGTTGGAGACGACTCGAGATTCAAACCCAGGTCCTGATGAGACACAGACCTGTCTCGCGACCACTCCACCAACGAGGCAGTAGTATTGTTAGTTGAAATCGAAAATAATATTACCGACAGCATTATTTTAACAAACCAGAAATACCTACCTGTACCCACACACATGGAATTCGGCACAAAGCCGGAATTTCGGAATTGTCCAACCATTGTTCGAAATCGGAATATTCACATCGCGTCATTGTCCGCAGGTGGCGAGCTCCGTGTGATCTCCGATTGCTCGCTGACCCGCAGTTGCAGGCCAGCCTATCGACTGTGACGTCACCACCGCTATTGTACCTACCTATATCGATATGAACTATTGTTTGTCATAGCCAGGAATTTAATAAAATGTTGTATTATTTATTACAGTTTGTTTCTATTTATTTCACCCTTTCCATAGTTGCTGTATTCAATTTTGTTGAATAATCACTGATATAAAACTAGGGAACATTTTCCATGGAAAAGATTATACTTGAATCGAACTCGAAGGTTAAGTTTATATTTCAATAGTCTTTCAAAACTTATTACAGTACGCGCGTTGAAAGTTGGCCATCCAGAAACTGGTTGCAAATGGTGCAGTAAGTAGTACATAAATATTTTTTATACTGAACATTTGGGCCGGCCAATTTTCAGCAACCGTACCTATCTACTGTAGTCCTGTAAACCAGGATACACGTGTCTCCAGAGATCCTCAGTGAGTCCGGGGAAAACCAACTAATTTTGGAATCCGCTAACAATAACTCCCTAAGATTTATACGATCCATAAGCCTGTTTATGAATTACTGATATAGTACGATACCAGTGCTAGTCATCGTTTCTAAGAAACGTGATACAAAGTATACCCAGAATCTCATATTTATTAGGTCATTGAAATAAGAAACAGAATTGAACAAAAATATTTAATTGCTATTAACTAAATCACTGAATAGAGTATGCCATCATCCAGTGCCACCACTAAGCACAATCAAAGTAACAAGTTATAAAGTTAGATTCTAATAATAGAATTAGAACACCATCATTATTCACAGACTTGCATTAGGCAATGGCAGAATACTTCTTACACTACAATCACCTCTTTACGATAAATTAAGTTTTCTTTTCTCTATAAAATAAAAGTAATCATTCTGAAAATATTGTTTGATCAAAGAAGAGATTAACCCATTCCATTGTATCATTTTGATCTTAATCAAAGGATAAAACACGCTACACGTAGCGACGGTATCGACAACTCGATATAATATTAAAAGTTACTTTTACGGCAACACCTTCACTTGTTCACAAAAGCGGCAATTAATCGGAACTAAACACGTAAGTATTATCAATGTGAAAAGATGAGAATAATTTAATATACTAATCTAATTCGTCAGCCTCGGGGGTAGCTCTGGGAGCTAGTCTTTCGGCAGCCACCTCGATATTATTGGACGTCAAAGGTAGATTCTGATTGTTCAACTCGATACTAGGTTTTCGTCTGCGATCTAAAGTCGATGTCTCGTCTCGGCCGTTTAATACGTTAAGTTCGTCATCGTCAGCGCCGCCCGGCGAGACTGCTTCATCCACTTCATTGGAAGTGGAGTTACCACTCGGCTGAATCTTCAGTTTACTGTTAGGTTCATTCCTTATCGCAATTTCTTCTATTTTGATACCGGCGTCACCGCCCGGCGCGATGGAGTTGTGTTTGTCTGTGTTCCTAGCGTCTTCGCTTGGTCGCGTTGCTAAGGCGTTCTCCTGCGTTTCCTCAGAGTTCATATTCGTCTCCACTGCACTTGTGTCCGTGGTTCTGGCGGGCACTACATCGCCAGTGTGCGTGGTGTTGGTCTGCGCAGTGGAGACGGAGGGCGACGTTTGTGTCGTGGACTGAGCTGTATTTTGTACGGTCTGAGTGGTTGATTGTGTGGTAGGGGGAGACGCCTGGGTGGCGGTACCGGGTGCGTCGTGATAGGCGGCTCCACTAGCCATCGCCGCGATGCCCGCTAGCCCCATCATGCCAGCCATGCCCGCCATGCCGCGGTGCGTGCGGAGAAGCAGCTGCTGCAACTGAGCTTGCTGTAGTATCACCGGCAACTCGTAGTGATGGAAGAAGTATAGCATCGAGTGCTGTAACAATAACAAAATATTATTAAATATTCGATACAGACATTGCGAAAATGGGAGTCGGAATGTCTCCAGATGTGCAGTGTAGTAATAAATAAACGGTAAAGAGATAAGCTGCCAATAGGCGGCGGCGGCAAGGTGCGGGCGCGCGGCGCGCGGCGAGCGCAGATTATGAGACACGTCCGTCCAACTGAGCAAAACTTCTTGAGACAAATAAATGAGCGACTCGTGACGTCGCCGTCAGTCGTCCCGTCTTTATTTATTTATTTCTGGGTCAAACTTCCCACCCCTCGCGTCGTCCGACGTAAGTTTTAATTAAGAAACTTGTGACCGCTCCTGACTCAGCTTTTATATTTGAAATTATATTTTCTGATCCCTCATTTTGATTTTTTCCGAGTGGTGGGGTAACGGGTTACAGGCGACGACAAGTTGCGACACCTTCATGATTTATTATTCCTGGCATGCGACTCGCTAGCGAGATAATTGAAAGAATTTTTCATAATTTATTTTACATTGAATCTGCTCTTTTGATTCAAGAAGGAAACGCTTGAAATAAATTTCCAACAATTATAAAAATAGCTCTCACACAGCCTATACCAATATACCTAGCCCTACGTAGGTACGTATGGATATAGGGACGACGGCGGGTCAGTAGACCGCGGACGGGAACATTACGCAGGCTTAATTAACACCGTATGTCCGCTTCTACTCCAATCTGTTCGCGGATCATCGCCATGGTAAATATAAAAAAGGGATCAAACGTTTAAAAGGTATTTAATGGACAGAGATGACGCCCTTTTATACGTCCATTAAAATCGGCCGCTTTGAGTTTTACCGCCTGCCCTGTTAGAGATACGTGAATAAAAAACGAGGCCATTTTTATCCATTTTCAGTTCGTTTGTATGGGATTACGATGGCCGTGTAGACATTTCTCCAAAAGTTTTTTACCGGGCTTTGAAAATCATAATATGAATCTACAAATTGTTTTTGTTGGATGACAATTGATTATTTTTATTTGAGTACCTAGTAGTTTAAGTGGTGTAGGAATATGATTGTTAAATAACACTACTAAATATATAAACCATTGCTTAGCATTAAAAAGCAAAAAAATATGTTCATGAGGTATGCACAGGGTGTGCAACAAACAGCCCTCAAACCATTGAATAAAGAGAGTACGTGAGCTTTATGCAATGCACGCCGGCAGAGGTCGGCGAAAACGTGAACAACTGAGTTGAAACACCGCTCGAGAACCGACTTAACACTTCAAAGGAGAACCGAGAGTTCTTTGTGATGATAAATTTTTTACCCGCAAATTTGTCTTAAACACTTTACGGGCGGAGCGTTGATTATGCCAAGACGGTAGAAAACTCTGACGAAAATAAAGTTATTTTGATTTAAAATGCAAAGAAAAAAACAGCGGACGCAGGAGCGAGGCCCCACTCGGACGACAGACATTAAAAAAAAAAACAAATCCCTCTTTCATTTAACTAATCCTGTCGCAGGCATACTGAGACTAGGCTTATGAATTAGATGTAGAAACATTGTTTCCGACTGCTACGTTGTTTATTTGTTAACGGATAAAAGCTGCATTAAACGCATTTGTCGGCACTTCACCCTAGAGATATCCGAGTGTAATTATGTAGACACACCACAATGTAAGCCGCTGAGAGTGTTTGACTTAAGTTTAACTATAATTTGCAAGAGATCTGGAAGATTACGACACTTTACTGTGTTCCATGATGGCGGGCCTTTTCTGTTGATTTAGGACTTGACAGAAATTAACTGAAGCACGCTTATTTAACCTCCAAAATAACAGGGGTGTCGGGTTTTCAGTGGGCTCGCGAACGGACAATATTATTTTACGGTATAAAAATTTCCTCAGACGATTCAAAGTTGTGTAATTGAAAGTTAAATGCTAGTTAAAGCCTGTCAACAAGTTGTTTCCAGTGTGAAAATTAATGTAAGCTTGTCGTGGGGTGATGTTATGCGCAGCGCGTCGCGCCGCCCGCCACACCGGCCGGGCGGCCGAGGCGGGCGACGCGGGCGACCTCATGAAATATGATTTTTATTAATAAGTTGACACGCTCGATGATTATAAGATAAGCCCCCACTTTGCATTCCGAAGGGGCCTCTTGTTTTTCGACGTCGCCCCTCTGCGCTGTAATCCGGTAGAGCCTACTCCCCGTGCCTTCTGAGCTCGCTCGAGGCGTCCTAAACCATCTACATCTGTATAGGCTTACGACAGCGCTTTTTGCGCGCCATTCTATACACAACACACCAGATTAATTATCATTAAATTAATGTGAAATATGTGAATATTTATAATTCTACCGGTATTAGGACATTTTAATTTTCAAGCTATCTCCAAATTTAATTGTGATCGTCACTTATATGATATGAGCTTTCAAGTAACGATTCTAGAAAATTTTATCTAGACATCAAATAAATAAACAAATAATTGTTTGACTCAGGCGTTACCTGACCCACCAATCACCCTCGGCTTGTTAACCTCCATAATTATAAACTAACTAATTTCCCGCGGCACAAATCAAACTAAAACAACTCGCATACATTTATTATCAGGCGAATATTTCAAATCATAATTTAAATAAGCACATGAGTGTGAGAACCACACTTTTCCTTCAATCCTTAGTACGCCAAAACAAAAGACAAACTTTTACTGTGTAGACAAAATTCTCTCAAATAAAATTTCTGCACAGCGCCTCACGTGAAACATGTATAAAGATGTATAGAGTGCTGGAACAGAGGGTGCCACCGGCGGGAGGCCGAGGTCCGCTCGGCGTGTTATTAACTTCCGTGCAACATAGGGACCGGAAATCGACGCCGGAGTAGATCCGCTCAAGACACATGCCGTGTGCACTGACTGCGAGCGTTCCAGAGTAACTACAACTAATTTACTTGTATTTTAGTGTATGTGTGTGTATGTGTTGCTCCGATGACAAATAATACAGGTATCATTACTAATACGATGACGAAGTTTGATAACCGATAGATACCAAGCAACCTGCCTACATTAAGTGATGAGAATTATCTGAAACTTTCATAAATAATAACATAACTAAGATTCAACTGTGCAGTGCTGAAACACTATGGCCTGTGTTAGTAAATCGATCTCAAGTCTGAGAACGGTCTTGAGTATGCTTTTGACATGTCATTTTTGTACTGGTATGACATAAGAATGACATTTCCAGGATCGCACTCAGACTTGAGATCGATTAGGTTGGTACGGTTTTCGTCGCAGTATTTCTAACGAATTCAAGCCTTTGACGGAGGTCCAAGGCATTATTATGTTTTTGGCCAACATTAATATGCAACGGAGAGCTAATATAGGTTTGGGTAAACTGTTTGTCGATGACTCTGACATGAGGTCTCCGGGGCTGCCGCCCGCGGCCGACAGTCCGACATCAAAGCTGAGATGAGTCCACGCTTGAAATATAAAAAATATTAATAACGAATGAGCGACCACCGAAAATTAAATCCCGCCGAACTAGAATTTTATCTAGATTTTTTTTATTAATATCGTCGTAATCATTCGCGAACGCTGGATAGGTACTGAAATCGCAATAACGTTAAAATACTTCCTGCTTGAAACTTCAGGAAAATTTGTGAAGATTGAACCGGTAATATATTAGAGAAAATGCACACTGGGATAACTATGAAACAAATATATCATCAATTCCCAGCCATGGATGCTGTTAGGTTTCTGAAACGGTGGGCCGAAGTTAATATGAATAATCAAAATTAATTTCGCAAAATTAGTTTGATTTTGACGAGACAGTCCATATTAAATATGTAGGCGCAACAGCAGTCATCATGATAAATGATGAACAATGAACATCTCGCATCCCATAACACATTAAACTAATATATCAACCCTTCCTATATACTGAATCACGTGTATCAAATTACACAAGCTATTTTCTGCCTGGAAACGGCCAACGGCCCAGCTGGGAGGTTCGTATGATTATTTTTACCGCCAAGGGATCCGCCATAACTAGGTACGCCGCCATTGAACATCGACTCGTTTATTTTTACACTGCATGAGATACGAAGGATTTTTCCACGAAAGGAAAATTACACGTCGACTGCAGTGTACTGCAAGGCGGACGAAGGAAACTAATTATGTTCTTATTTAGTGGCTCGGTAAATTAACATTAAAATTTCTATTTCATACTGGAGTTACTTATTATAACGCTTTTCGATGAAAAGTACCAAAACAACAACTTTCTCAATGGATCTTTATCGATATCCTCAGACGAAAAGTAACGTAGACGTGGTGCATAGAACTATTGCGTGAAGGCAGCAAAAGTAATACCAACGTTAGCACTGTTTGCGATCCGCGATCGGGAGCGTATATCTGATCACATAAAAAATAAATCATTGTATTTATGCCGCTTGCGTCATAAAACAAACAAAACACATCAGCTAATACAAAAATATAATTTCGATGGATACTATTTGGTATGACTTTTGCTGGCTTCACTTATTAGTTCTACGCGCTCCGTCTACGTTATTATTTTCGTCTGTGAATTCATGATGTTTTTTTTGACAGAAAGTTTTTTCCTCTCCTAGCCCAGGCATTACTTTAATTAGTGGGGTCAAAGGCGCTACTAGAAATGTGATAGTCTTGCTTAGCTAGTAAATTTAAATAGAAGCTATAAGTACTTGCCTGTATGAACAGCCATGAAGTGACGAGCGCGAGGCTGCTGTACTGCCCGTTGAACCGATAGTGGTACGCGTAGAACGAGAAGTGGTACAGGTAGAAAAATCTGTGGACAATGATATAATAATATTTATACACTAGCTGTGCCCCGCGACTTCATCCGCGTAGTACTGGATTATTGGGTGAAAAAGTATCCTATATGTTAATCCCGGTTATAATCTATCTGTGTTCCAAATTTCATCCAAATCCATTCAGTAGTTTTTGCGTGAAGGAGTAACAAACATACATACATACATACATCCACACTCACAAACTTTCGCATTTATAATATTAGTAGGATTTTTATCCTCATCAATTTTCTAGTATAGGTACTTACGTACTAATATTATTTTTTGTTGAACGCTTGACTCAGTGGTTCGAGCGTAGGCCGCTCGGCTCACTGCACCGAGTGGTTGCTGGTTCGATTGCCGCCGGGGCACATTTCGGAAATGGCATTTCGTAATTTTCCTAGGCCTGGCTGTCACTGGGATCGCCCCCAGTCCATTGTACGGTACCCATACAAATGTTGCTTAGTTTGGGGCCATACAGTTGGTGTGTCACTCTGGCGATATTTATATTTATTTATTTATTATTGAATTTGGTATATTTATTTTGAATATTGTATTATAAATTTACAAACCGATTTCGTATGGAACGTCTTTATTTTGGTCATTATTACACTTTGTTTGTATACTGTAACATATATTCAATATTTATGCACTAAAATCCAAATTATATTGCATTTTTTTTTCGATATAGGGTGTTGGGGATGGGGATGTTGTTAAATAGAGGTCCCGATATCTTGTTAGTTTAACAACGTAAGAACAGCTTCCTGTAGAAGCAACAAGTATGGAATCGTTGGCGCTTGGCAGAGAGCCAGACTCTCGGTCGAACGTTAATATAAGCTTACGGAGGGAACAAACGGTATCGTGTCATCTATACCAATATTATAAAGAGTAACATTGTTTGGATGTAAGTATATTTGTAGGCGGACATCTCCGGAAATACTGATCCAATTTTGAACAAATTTAAAGGAACACTATTCTTGAATGATGATAATACCATCGTGAAGTAAGTATAACGCGGCCAGTGCCGCTGGTAAATGCTAGTATTTCATACATTAATCAGTAAAAAATATATTTCATTAGTGTAATTTGTTGAAAGGTTCAAAATACATTAGTAGATGTTATTAATGAAAATAATTCAGCCACTAGCGCTTCATGGAAAACTTAAAATCTGTATTAAAAACGAATTTAATGTATTTAACTGTCCAAAAGAAAACTCTAAAAGAATCAAGAAACAAAGTTCAAAGATCATGAAGAATGTAATAAACACCCCGCCGATTTAAATCACTACCCAACTAGTAAAACAGTGTGTTCTGTGTGTCACGAAGCTCGGGCGCGAGCAATATTTCAAAATGCAGTGCCATAGAATGGCGACCTCGACGATTCTTTATACAACCGCGTCTGGGAGCCAATCGTATATATCACTCGCCTATAGATACCATTAGGTTCGTTATCTGCTTATTTCGGTGGATAAATTCCCAATGTGCGACGAGGGTGACAAACGGGGCCCCGGAAAAGGGGAAATGTCACCTCGTTATCTGAAAAGGTTGCAATTTTATTTGAAATCGATATTCGCTGAGATTTTTCTCCGGCCATTGTGTGGAGTGTAAGGAGATGCCGTTTTGTATGGGATGCTCTTTGTTGGTGAGAATGTTGACAGTTAATTTTTTGCAACACTGCGCGTCTTCAGAAACAATGTTGTGAACAACAATCTAAATATATATAACTCAAAGGTGACTGACTGACTGACATAGTGATCTATCAACGCACAGCCCAAACCACTGCACGGATCGGGCTGAAATTTGGCATGCAGGTAGATGCTATGGCGTATCCATCCGCTAAGAAAGGATTTTGATTAATTCTACCCCCAAGGGGATAAAATAGGGGATGAAAGTTTGTATGAAACTTTGTCAATTAAATTCCACGCGGACGAAGTCGCGGGCACAGCTAGTTTTAAATATATATAGGAGACAACATATTATGTACAGTGGTAGAGCCAAGCTGTAGCCCATTGCCTACAGCTCATATACTGGGCTGGCTCGATCAGGCTAGTACCCACCTCTCACAAAAGTTCCGCGTTAATTATAATAACTACGTTTCGTACGATGCGTGAGAGAGCTGGATTTCACCCATATTTCGAAAGACGTGAAGAGCCCCGAGCACGACATATTTACCGTAGCGTTACGCTAATGTAAACGTGGGCCGTCCCGCTCACATGACAGATTTCATTAATAAGAATGACAGTGACAGCTCGATTCTCGCTAGGCACACTGATACAATTTTCAGTTGGTGAGACCATTATCGGTGCGAGCGAACATCGAGTTCCTCTCAAATTATGCATAGTGCTAACTCCTGACTCCTGCAGCTTTTTAAAATATCCATAATGAAACACGGTTGTGCCATTCAGATCTGGCATCACACGGGTATTCTCAGATTTTTATGAATCTATTTCGTACTATTGCTGTAAGGAAAAAACCCATTGATTTCGCTGCCTGGCGTATTTATATGCGAATAAAATGATATTATGATTATTATTGAAGAACAATCTGTATACATTCTAAAATTTCGGTTAACATAGTTATATCCGTGCGGTACGCATCGGTACGCTGTATAAACGCAAAGGGGATGCGATTAACATGTTAATACGAGCACAACGCCAGCTAATTAGTTGCTGAAGGTTAATCAAGCAAGCCTTGCACCGTACAACGTGCTGGAGTTAAATAAATTAATATAGCCAGATGAACACACCAACTGTATGGTCCCAAACGAAGCAACGCTTGTACTATGGGTAACGTACAATGGACTGGGGGTGATCCCAGTGACACCCAGACCTAGGCAAATTACGAAAAGGCCATTCCCGAAATTTGCCCCGGCGGGAATCGAACCTGTAACCACCATGTGCAGTGAGCCGAGCGGCCTACGCTCGAACCACTGCGCCAAGGGGACTTGAAACTTTATTTTGGATAAGCAAGTGATTTTATGACATTATAATTTAATTTTCTCGAAATAATGGACCCAGTTGTAGTCCCACTAGCAGCCACTCAAAAGAGTACCTATTAAGGTAATATATAAACGTTTCTGAAAATACCTGCTCGACTAGACCGATACGATTCGAGTATAAAAAATATTCTACCATTAACCCCTCAAAACGTTTTAAAATAAAAGGTGGAAAAAAAAACAACGACGGACAATAAAATTTCAAATTCAATAAAATGTTGTTTGTAAAAACATTTAGTACAAAGACAAAGAACGATGCGTCGATTAAGTTCTTAAGTAACAATTTCAGAGTAGATCGTCCCCGGAATAATTTAGAGAGGGCCGGCGGCACGGCGTCCAGTGCTAAGCGGCTTCGGAGGCGACGCCTCTTTGAGCGACATCAAACGGCGCTAGATTACAAACGCATTAAACATACATGTTAGAAGAAAAAACGCGTTAACTTAATGTTATTTCGCACATAAATACTTCATAGCTTCTGTAATGGAAAATGTAAACGAAGTGACGTATGACGTGAGATTCGGAGTTATTTTGACATTGAGCTTTATTCAAACAGGAGGGCACTTGCAGATAAAACGAGCCGAGTGGAGGCTCCTGGTAGGACTGAGTCTCTTTCTGCTGGGGTGTCCACGGAGGACGGCAGAGGTATTTAGGCAAGGCGACTAGGAGTGAGAGGAACACAGTCCCACCAGTAACTATCCCGTCGACTCGTTATTCTATCTACAGAAGCTATCTAAAGAAGCGTTAAAGTATAATAGACATTACCGTAGGTTAATAAAGTACAATATTATTGTAACTAAAAATAAAGAGCGCAATCCAGTTACATGACAGAAGCCTTTATATTAGCGATTTTCCCCTATTTTGTTTAGTTCTACGAGTGTATACTCGAGTCACTTTTGATACGCGACTTTTGAGATATACATACAGCTCGTTATATTCTTGTCAGATCATCTAAGAAGATCCATATAAATCTAGTAATGGCCATACGATACGCTGCACCAATAAGAATTAGACAATCTAAACAAACATTCAAGAGCAGATAGATAAATTGAATTCATCATTACGAGTTATTTTCAGGCGCATCAACAGTCCCATAACGTTAATTACATAAATGGAACCACAAGTAGGTACCCACGTCGTTTTCTGGAAGCGTAAAAGCACGAGAGCCGAATGCCCATTTACAATTTTCCTTATTACATCAAAATTATTCAAAAGCCGGATGGCAGCAAGGGCGAAACTGAATCTTGTTGAACTAACTCAGTGCGAAATCACTTTCGCCTTGCCCTTTGATCTCGACTGCGCCAAAGGAATGTTATTCAGTAAAAACATGCAAATTCGATAAGGTATAACACAATATTATGGAGAGCGGCTGCCGGCGCCGCCGTCTCTTTACAATACTTGGAGAGCATCCGAGGATGCTTTGAATATTATTTATCGCCCACCGGCATCTTCTAGCATTGATAGAGACCTTATCTTAATTCATCTAAGCTATAGTATATCGTAATATTTATCCATGCTAAAATTAGCGTGCAATTGATTATCATTTAAGTATCTAAAAATCTACATTAGTTCGTAAATTACTGCATAGTGAGGTGCTGTTTATAGAAATGTTGTGGGATTTGGAATCTTTTACTATTGCATGAAAAAAAAACGCATGAAAAAAAAATCAATAATTTCCCAATGTTCCCGGGAACAATACAACACTGTGTTTACATCATTGTCAGTTTACCTGAAGACCTTTAGACCCTGAAGGATTAAAAATCGTTTATAACAGACGGACGGTTCTGAGTCCATAAATATGTATGAAAACTAATGGAAAAAATGTTGTTTACATTATGCTGTTTTGTGAAGGAATTTCGTTATTGAGCTCAACTTCTAATGGCGCTCTGAAAAATGTGAAAGGATGGGCCCAATTAGGTTATCCACTGTTGCTTTTAACGAATAATGGCTCGAACTCAATCTTAAAGCCATGTACTCTCAGTATATTCTCTTACATAAAATTTAAAAAAGGTATACATGTTAAAAAGAATGACGACTAAAGTAGCTACTTCTGACTGACCCGTTGCGAATAAAATAGAATTAGATATTTCCTCTTTATCATTGCTATAAATTAAGATAGAGAAACACCGGTGTGAAAAGGTTCATAGAAAAACTCTTATCGAGGTAAGTATCTAGTGTCACAATATTAAAATGTACAGTCAAACAATTGACAAGGTCATCAGCATTTGGCAGAATTGCTGGGTGTAGGGCTCTCCGGGTGCAGGCTGGGATAGGGCTCGCGGCGGGCCGCAGGAATCCGCAACCCCGGCCCGGTCGCGCCACTAACGAAATGAAATTCCGCCTGCATTCCGCGCGGCGGCCGCGTCCGCGACCATGCCCGCACACCGACTTTACCAACTATCCAATAGTTTCGATTTGCAAAAAATGTACTGCCACGTATAACGAAATATGTATTGAAGGTTGTTTAAACACATTCTGTTAAATGTAGGTCGTTCATTTCACGAAGATGTGTGCTGTGACTCTTAAGGCACTGGCATATGGGTTAATTTCAAATAATTCACGCGTCTTAGCATAATAATTCACTAGGGCATGATTAATGTTTTTATATGGCATAGTGTTATATATAATGTATGTATTACGATAAATAAATAAATATAGCCAGACAGACACCAACTGCATGGTCCCAAACTAAACAAAGCTTGTACTATGAGTACCGTATAATGAGCTGGGAGCGACCCCAGTGACACCCAGACCGGGCAAATTTCGAAAAGTCAATTTCCAAAATTTGCCACGGCGGTAATCGAACCCACAACCCCCCGGTGCAGTGAGCAGAGCGGCCTACGCTCGAACCACTGCGCCAAGGGGTCGCCGTATGAAATAGTGTTGGATTGGAATGGCGGAAAAAACGTGGGAGTAATTGGAGAAGGCCTTAGGCCAGCAGTCCATGACTTCAGACTGATGGATGAACTTCAACGAGCTAGGCAAATTAGATAGATTGAAATTGGGATACTTGAAATATATTTATTTAAATATATTTTTAAATTTATTTAAATTAAAACAAATAAAACACTTATTTTTCTTGAATGTTGCTGCTACTCGTAAATGCAGTTTACACTATTTTATATGCAGTTGGATGTGTTCTAACGCCACAACAGGTACGATTTGACAAATATTCAAAGGTTCGTATCACGGAAACTATAATAGTTACGTTTGTCTTTGCCAACTCTGTATTATGTATGTACCTTCATATATTTTTCCGGCTCTTGATACATCCTGTGTAGTAACCATTACAAATGCATTGATCACTACATCGCTATAACAACTTTGTTATAACATGCAGTAATAGTAATAATATAAACACCAATTACGCGAGAAATGTCGCGTGCTATTTGATGGTATGCACGGTATGGGTCAAGTGCATAGGTATATTATACAGACAGGTAAGCGACGAGCAAGAGACTCATAGTTCAATTAAACAGAGAAGTCATATAGCTACTTTCTTTGCAACGAAACCAATCCAACCTGGATTCACAGACAAAATTATTTGACTTAATAATAATATCACTTCCGTATTGTTGACACGCAGCTCACAAGTTTTTGAATTTCATGCATATGTAGGTACGGAGAAAAAGTTAATGCATACAAACTTAAATCTGTACACAAACTTAACAAGGGAAACTTGTGTTCGCGTGGGTACACTTGCCAAATATGAAATTAGAATTTCGATACAGTGCTCCGAACAAGTTGGTGTCAATGCTAATCGTGAGGAGAACTTGCGATTGGCTCCGACAAATGCGGTTCAACACACAAACTTGCTTCCGACGCCCAAGTTCACTAGCACCGAAGGCTTTTAGTCTCGACTTGATATAATTAGTTGTGTAATATACCCGGTTAATAAACTTTAACATTATATTACGTAAGTCATAAATCTGGCGTAATAGTTATATGATGTAATCAGACATAAAGATATAGCATAATTAAATTTCATGCCTGTGTTTAAAAAAAAAATTCACTTAATACAAATCAAAATCTTTATAAAATCGTAGGCCAATAAAATTATTTTAAAAAACATGTTTTGCAATATTGATATAGGTTATAATATAATAGATAGTGTCGGCGTCTGGTCCGGTTTCTCTGATTCACTAAAGTTGGACTGACAACTTATGTCGGTACCACCATTTCTATTTTGTGCTCAGTTTGGCAGGACCAAGTTGGAGTCGCCTCCATGCAGCTTGGTTACAACTTAGAAAGCCTCTAAAAAGTTTACCACTTATTGTGTGACGATAAACAACCCTATTATTTTATTTTATTTTAACACTTTTAGGAAAGCTTACAGCTAAATAATACGATAACAAAAAGTATAAAGTAAGGTCAGGCCAATTATGAGCTTGCACATGTAAGTAGATGAATAGTATCAGCAGTTACAGGTTCAGGTAGACAAAACTAGTGAAAAAAAATTAGAATATAAGAGGAAAATTATGAACATGAATAGGAAAAAAAGTACAACACAATACAATACATACAACTTAACATTAAAAATGACATTACGTAAATCTTCAAAGAAGTCATTACTTAGGTTATTTTTAAGTTTACAAACACTAGTGGTAAACAGATCCACATCAACCCTCCGAGATACTGTGTCAAATGTACGGCAAGCTTTAATCAGATACGAGTTTCTTCTATAAATGCTTCTGGTGAGAGGGACGCCTAGGAGATGAGAACTTCGGAGAAACGGAGGTAGTATTATGGATTAGTTTGGGATAAGATACTCTACAAAATGTTAACCATCCTTTTCGTTATTATCGCCAGTTTTAAAATTTCCATGTCTCAGTTAAAAAATAAAAAAAAATCAGAATTGAAGTTTCATTCGATTTAATTTAAAAATACGCTACGAATTTCTATAAATTTATTTATAATATTAACGTCTACGCCAGGTTCGTAGCGTCTCCAACGTAGCACCGTAGCTCTGTAGCGGTTTCGTAGCGTTGGGTCACGTGCGCTACGATCACGAAACGTTTTTACCGCATTTCCGTTTTTTGAACCGCTCACGTGGCAAATCACGTCGCAATTTTTAAAACGACTCTTTCACATTTTGAAATGTAAAGTTTTTGAAATTCTATCGTTATGAAACGGGAGTTATTAAAATAGGTAAGTACCTTCGAGATAGCTTAATATAAAATGTATGTTCTCAACAATGTAATTCAATTTTCCTCTCATTTTTTGGATATTATGGTTTTCAAATCAAAATTATTTTTGTCCAAATACCAATTGAAATGTAACAAAATGACTTAACTTTAACGCATCTGTTTGGCCTACAGCCGCACCGAAGCGCGACGTGTGTTGGTGTTATTAAATTCCCGTATTTTTCCCTAATCTCGTTGTCGACACGGCCCGCGGGCCCTCATCGGAAATGGCATTATTTCCCGGTCCACAGCAGCCGGGAGCGTCCCGGCGCGGACACCGGATACACCCCGCTATGGTACGCAAGGCGGTGGCCGCCCCCGAACTCTTGTTTGAGAAATTTCAGTTATTTCCTCCGACATCCGTTTTTACATGACTTTGTCTTCAATGTTAAGGCTTTTTAAGATCTGCGAGGCTGAGAAATTTCAACCACAATGCGTAGGAACACGTATGACGTAATAATATAAAATCTTGTTTTTTTGTAAATAAAATAATGAATCGGCAATTGAGGTACATTAATGAATTTAAATTTCGCTAATGAAATTAAACAGAATTTTAGGAACAAGAACGAGTTTTTCGCATCGTTTGTGCAGTACAAAGTACGTTTACGCAGAGTTTAGAATAGTATTTTCAGATGCCCACGATACTGAATATTCGACATTACCGTAGCAACAGCAAATCAATGGTAGGTTTAAGGCGCTAAACTTGTTTATCCAGCTATGTTCCCATAAAATTCATATTAAAAAAACAACCTTTATTGTTCAAAGAATATTACCCTCATAGGTACATAGTTTGGTGCCTATATCGTGTTTCTATTTGCGGGCATAAACTTGGTCCGTTACTTTCGAAGAATCTCATGAATGTAGCGTCGAAGTTTCCAGAGGGACACGTTCAACGGTTCTCACGTCCCCGATATTTGTCGGCGGCCGACCGTATTGTATCGCAAGAAGCTCCGACACCTGTGAAAGCTTATAAGAACCCAGTCCGTTCTGTGACACAACTCCAACAAAAGTTCTCCTACTTCATTGTGTGTCATATATTTTTGTAAATAAATGTTAAGTATCAAATGGGACTTGTCAACTAAATACGATTATTGTTTAGGGCACAACAACAAAACAAAATCATAAGTAATATTTTGTTCAGGAAAGTTTAAAACAGCTACTTATAGCAAGGTCTCAGTATCTTTCTTTCTCTAGCATTATACCAATCAGAAATATTTATTGTTTATTTTCTTGATTTTCGAAGTTTTAACTTTTCAGTTGTAATCTTTTTCATCCTCACTTTTTCCACAGACAAATTATTTTCCAGAACTGTATCATAAATAAAAAGTGTCAGTGTACCACTGCAAACCCGCTATTTACGTCAGGTTAGTTCACATCGCGAATACAATTGGTGGTACTTTTGCAAAATGGAACCAACCAACACACACTTCTGCAAACTAAAACCAACCGAAATCCATTAACACAAGGTTGGTTTTGGTCTACAGCAGTGCATGTGGGTTGATTCCGTTTTGAAAAACGTTATCGAATTGCAGACAAGAGCACCGATTCGCAGCCGCACCACGCTTCATCCACAACAATTGCACTTTAGACTCCCTGTTTATGATGATGAAGCATTGCCCGCGATGTTCTATCCCACGAGCGCTGTGCTTTTGCACAAGTACTGTATTGTTACGACGTCTTAAGTGCTGAAATATTGCAGCGCCGCGTATCGGCGGGGTATACGAAAATATTTTCCAACTACAAAGGCTGGAGAATATTTTCGTCTAGTTTAAAGAAATTAATATTTAAGTTCGAATGCGAATAAGGAGGCTTTGTCTGAAATTCAAACCCATTCCCCTTCCAGCATGACAATTGCCTTTTCGGCACATTGAATTCATTGTCGCCTATCTCTATTTTGTCTTTTATACTTAATTTAGATAGTAATTTATGGAGAGTTACCTACTCTGGCTGTCTGTACTGAACAAATAAATGTATTTGTTTGCTTATTCAGAATTACGTTTATCAATAATATTTGGCAATAGCGACTAATTAAGGCTTCGAGTCTGTGGCGTGCTTTGTAGGGAATGCCGTAACCGTATAGTTTGTTATCTGGTAGTTAGAATGACAGAAGGTATTATTGTACTCATAAAATGGTTACTATGAATCCGAGTTTATCCATCATCATCATCATCATCAACTTAAGAGCGATGCTCTTGTCGGTGGAGTTTTTTCCATTCACTGCGATTTTCTCCCAGTTCCTTGACCATTTGATATGACACGACATTCACTTTTTCCTTCACTTGGTCGAAATAGCTTCTCCTAGGTCTTCCTCTTCCCCTCTTGCCTTCTATCTTCCCTTCTATGATTGTTTTTATAAAAGTGTCTTGTCGTATCAAATGCCCGATCATCTTTCCTCTTCTATTTTCAATGCTGGTGAACAGGCTTCTCCTTTCATCTTTAGTTTATCCATATATAGTAAAAAAGAGTCAGAGGCTGCTGCATAGTTGATTGGACCGTTAGTTGATCAGACAATAGTAATAATTACTTAAATCTTTTTAAACTGGAGGCTAGTTCCTTGGTATTAAAATAACCTTTTCTGTGCGACAGTGTAGTTAATCGCAGGTGTTAGCGGTCCCGCTAGCCGTGTGTGTATCAAGCGTTGCGCCGCATATACCTTGGACCTTGGCGTGTCACATCGCGTCGCTCTTTTTGTACACTTATTTAATTCTAGGTTGCTTTAGAAATACACCTTATCATGAAAAACTATACCTTTTAGTCAACCATAGCGAAACAGTAGAACTTCCAATGAACAGTTTGAACTGTTTAAATCGTTAGCCATACAATTTATTTTTCTTTCGATAAAATTTTATATTGCCACATCGGTGTTTTAAGGTGCCAGTATATACAAATAAACATAAGACCTAAGATAGCAAGACAACACATTAAAATGTCATCATCGCAGATACACAAGAGCTAGAGCTTTTGTTCGAGTAACATTATAGAACAGGTTATAAAATCCTTGGATAAGTACATTAATTTAACAATGCAGGTGTATAAAATAGTCTCGGGCCGCGTGGACACAGAGTATGACAAGTCCATTATGTTCTCAATGTCCACACACAATAGCGGATAATGGGCGCGACCAGCGGCTTGACGTCTCCGTATCAGTAACAAGATACTAATATACAAACAATGTGTTTATTGAGATCAAAGAAAACATTTTAATTACGAGTGGCCGACAAAAATAATGCTACTAAAATTATCTATAAATCTGTTAGCAATTTGTACAGCATGTTCGGAATGTCGCTGTGCACGGTTCAAAGATTGTACGTAATAATTGATTGCACCTGCAGACTTCTTTGAGAGACATTCAAGGGTGTGAAAGGCTCAAAGTAACTGCACTCGATTCGATTCGGCGGCTTCGTACTTGTTCAAACATCTCCAAGGAATGACGACGACGCGACCAAACATATCAGTTACCGAGACTAGCGGCGCACCTCCGCGCTCCGTATTTGTACGGGCAAATAAGAGGGAAGGGTGAAGTAAAAAATGGAGGAACGCGGCTCGAATAAACACAAAAGAAATAACGACATCAAACAATAATTGAAATCATAGGACGGCGGCACCGCCGCTCCCCGACGAGCGGCTTCCAAGCCCGGGGAAGTCGCATGTGTGGCGCTCAAGACACGGTCGCTGCAAAATGTCCTTTTTTTGACCTCGGTTTAAGATATATTTTTTTAAGGATTAATCTCGTTAAGTTCCGAAAACAAGTTAAACAATTGTTATATCATTTGTTAGATATACAAATCAGTTTTGTTCGTAAGGGTTTAATCTCTTAATCTTCTTGCCAATATTTTTAATCCCAAAAAAAAACATAAATATTTCTCAAGAATTTACCTCTTATTTATTAACAAAATGAGAACATGAGTGTTATCACACTAGCGATTTATTCGGTGGTTACATATACACGTCGTGACTATTAATCTGGACGGAATCGAATAAAAGGTTAATAGAGGCCGAGTGAGGAGGGTGGACTGAGGAAAGATTGGCTCGGTGCTCCATGGGCGCGCCCTCTGCAGTCGCGATACCATTATTACTGAGTTAACTCAATTTGTGGCATATTGTTTGAGAGGAGTTTAATAACAGAGCTGGTGGGGCATCGCCATGGCTACCCTTGATCCGCACCGTCACCTACACATGTACAGGGCAAAGTTCGTTAGTTGCTTAAGCAGTACTGAGTAACACGTAAATTCATTCATCTTTCATTATTTAGGTAGATTTTATGTGTTGACCAACCTTTGTTACAATACATTATGGTAACAATTTAGCTGATGCTTACAAAAAATATCATAAAGAAAGCAACACAATTTCCATTGCGTTTTGCAATAAATTTTAATACATATTTTTCTGTGTTTGTTTTTGAAATTGATAATGTTATTTTTGTCCTCTCAATTAATAGTTGGGTAGTAAATTACCGTACTAATTTATTTACATAAACAAAATTAATAAAGCTTCGAGTCTTTCACGTGTACTCTATAATAACTTTTAACAATATAGATCAAATTACGAGAATAACGGTTTTGTAACTTAAAGTTAAATCTTTACGTTATTTGAAGCTCAGATAAATAATAACATAATTAAAGGTGAAATTAATTCCAATTAGAGAAATTAAGTCGATTCTGTAGAGCCTATTTTGAAATTGATACTAATCCGGCTCCGTAGCTGATACAAATGGCGGCGAGAGCCGAAAATAATTTGCCCATTGAGGGTTATTTAACTAACATCAGTACGTTTGTTTATTTGCACCGCAGCCTCCTCGCAAAAACCCTTACACAACCAAGACGGTCGCAAAATTAAAGTGGATTTAACCAACTGTGAACTCTATAACGGTGTCGTAAAGCAGATAGTTAAAATTTTACGTCCGGCAATTGCGAGCTTAACGTCCGGTAGTTGGAGTAAATTATTAAAACGAGCTGTCGAACAAGCGAAATTAATCGAAAGTATTCAGTTAGAATTTGAAACTGAACCGAGCGGAACACTCGTACTTTATTGGTTAGATAGAGGGGTCCATTCAAACAACACTTGGGGATGATCATCCCTAATTATGTATCCGTAAGTAATAATAATAATATAAATAGTCATGAGTGATATACATTGATATTAGATATTTAAGCGAATATCACTGTTAATGAATATGTGGGAGTGTGTACCAAGTCCCGACAAAAGCATACAAGATATGGTCTATAAATAACTAATAACTAAAGTTTACAAAATTGTTCACATAATTGTTCATTAAATATCGCATCTTAAATCTGAGACAATATAACATTCAATCTCAACCGAAGAGATGGTTGACAACAAACCGAGAAAGAGCGATAATGTTACATTGTGACAAAAATCGTGTTGACAAGTCATTCAGCGAGCGTTCGAGCATATCATTGAATAGCATTAGCGGAACAATATTTTATGCAGCGGCGTCCCCGGGCGTCCCCGGGGGTGGGCGCGGGGGGTTCCCGAGTGGCGGGGACAGCGCAGCGGGGCGCCGGATGTCATGGAAAAATTGCTACTTCCGAGCCGGAGCCCGCACAAAAGGGCCCGTCTGCAATTTTATTATCAAGTGTAGTGACCTCCACGGTGCTCTGTTACAAGCAGTCTATCAAAAAATATGGCAGCTCTTTAGCCGATGGTACTCTGTAGTTGTTACGCTGTGAAGATCTCTGCAGCGTCGGTTTATTGTGTTCCTTTATATTTCCAAGGAATGTTGCTCTGGTATAAGATTATTAATTAAATCTTTAAGATGTTACAGCTAAATGAAATGAATTTTCATAATGGAAGAATATTTTCAACACAAAGAAACAATATAATTAATACCTAGATATTAAATAGAGTATTTATTTGTAATGAAACAATCTGCGTTCATGCATTTAATATCAGGCAAGCAGTAAGCTCCGTAGCTTTTTACCCCCAAAGTATGACAAGCCGGTCGGGAAACGGTAATTGTTTACCGGTTGATACGTTTTCAATAGCAGACGGCTGTCAGTGTGCCAATTTCGCGGCATTCACAACAAATTACGTATTAAAGCGAGTGGAAGCGCAAACAAAACGGGCCGTGTTCGTGACGTGAATTGAGCGCGGTGTACGTGCAGCGTGACCAGGTGCGGACACGGTGCGGTGGGCCGCGATGCCGCGATGGAATGTCTTCTGTCTTAAGACAATAAATATTTCACAATGACCATCGGTGGCTCATATTTTCCCAATGCCCACTAATGTGGGATACATAAGGTAACTCCATATAGAAAGGCATATCAGATTGTAGTTGCTAAACATGATATTCCAATCTCTATCACGAGCAAGCAACTCTCAGTGTGAGGAAAACTCGGCAATAATTTATAAATTTAAACTAATTTCAAAATCGCTTAACCAATGCCACAATATGCGTACCCTTTACTGGTAACCGGTTAATTTAATTACTCATGTGCCAAGCACTGAATCAGTCGGCCTTAGGGGGACAAGTGATAATATTTTAAGGCTTTAGAATTAGTCCTAGGTCTTCGCGGGAATACTCGTAAAGTAATTAATAGATAAATTAGAATTATTGTTTATAGATGGTGCTTACTATTTATATATGTATATTTATCACCATTGGAAATAAGCTCAGACTTACTATCAAAGTTTATCCACCTTAGCTACCAAAACTTTTTAAATTGTAAACTATTTAAGTATATTAACAAGATAATACAAAGGATCAAAGAAAAATATAACATAAGGGTAACTTACATAGATCTGATTTTGGAGTTTTACACTTAGTCGTTTTACGTATTTGATAAAAGATAACCTTTCTGAGATTTTTGAGAGGAAACTAAGCTTACAGGAGCATATTTCAAATTCTACAAAAATAGATGCAAATCGAGACGTATTGTTCATTTTCATAATAAAAAGATTAATTGAAATTGTTAGAAAAATACAGTTGAAATCTAATACAAATGTTTTCCCCAGAAATTACTGGAACCTTCAATAGAGAACAATAAATAATTCTGCTTAGCTCTAATTGATATCATAACAAAATATGTAACAAGATAATTGTTTATCCTACGAGTATAGTTGGACTATTTATACGAACTATCGTATCTTCTGAAGAATGTTTTTTGTTCTTGGAAACAAAACCTTGGGATATTGTGTTCCACGTTTATTGGAAGAGAAAAATATAATTGTTTATCATATCGAGAGTATTCATTTACTAATTAGCCGCAACGAAACGAGATACAGCCAACATCGGTCGATCATTGGAAATCAAACTGCGCAAATAATATATCGAAACCTAATATGACAAACAATGATAGTTGTTTAGACTTTCTACATTATTTTGGGATCTGATTGTTTTTAAGAAATAATAAAAGAAATTCTTGTTTGCTACGACAGAAGCCAACTAGCCAGCTCTTACTCCCACGCAATACAAGCGATATTTGTGCGGTCAAAATTCTTCACCTTAAGTCCCGTCTAGATGACACCGCAATTACATTCAGATTGAATGGTTACACAATTCTAAAATCATACGTTTATTGTTAAAATAAATAAATATCACCAGAATAACACCCTAACTGTATGGCCGCATACAAAGCAACACTTTTATTATGAGGAGAATGGACTGGAGGCCATCTGCCCCTCACAGGAATCGATCCCGCTACCACCCAGTACAGTGTTCTGAGCGGCATATGCTCTTACCACAAAACCGCCATCACCAAAGGGTTGTCAAAAGTAACTACATAGGTACATTGAAATTGAGCTTCCGAAACAAACAAACAAGAATCACTTAAGTGGCATTAGCTAGCGGCACTAAACATGGCAGTAGTTTACAGTGCGCCAATCGCGCTCATTCCAGCGGACACAATTAGAGAAGCACCCCGCGCGAAGCGGAGCGGCTCGATATCGGAATGAGATGTTGTTATCTGCAACACGAGCACTGAGCGTAATCCCTTTAATTAGCGAAAGCAAGAAATGACATCCGGCATAGAACCTACTACGGATGTTACAACAGTTATTGTTTGTAAAATATAAGATTGTGTATTTCCATCTGTTAATGGCGTCTAAATGCCTATAGATATATTATAAATACAGAACACATAATATCATCTTTAGCATTCAGCATATTGATATAAGGAAATAAGAGCTATTTGATTTTTTTTTCTGTATGAAGATTATATTTAAGCGGTTAGGAACTTAAAACTTTTATCGCGGCCCGTTAAAGCCATATGACAATGGTTAATAACATTGACTGTAGGTTATGCTACAGTATTAGATGATCCTCGAAAACATTTTCCAATTCCTTCAGCCATCTATCGACATCCCGATGAACGGAAACCGAAATGATACATGCAAGAAATGAAAGAACATCCGAACGAGATGAACGAAACATCCAGAGCAGACAGCCGGTCTAGCCAGCGACAAAGGCGCGCAGACGCCCGCAGCGCGATGCGACTCGTCGTGAATCCCTAATTACGGCACAGAGTAAATAACTTTTCTATTTGCCTCCGGTCGGGTCGCGTTCGGTAAAACATTAATCATGATTGAGCTAAGTGGCTTAATACGGGACGGATAATGGCGAGCAATGATCGCAGGCGGGGGGCGGCGCCGCACGGGCGCGCGGTTGGACGTCGACGGTGACGCATCGGCGACGTCGACGCCCAGATGTGGGGACACGCGGACGTGTGTTCACATCATCTTCGTGTAACTGCACATCAAACACTCTATGATCATGACATAACTTCGTAAATTAAGAAGCTATTGAAGGAGATGACAAATCTAATTTTATCTCGTTGGTAAAGTAGTCGCAAATGCAGCCTAATCTTTTAGTAATGACCTAAACTATCTTGACCCAATCGAGTTATGCAGGCGTATTTAACATTTTATCCACTCAACATAACACATATATCTATCTTTAGATAAAAGCCTCTGAACAGTAACCTTTATAGTCAAGTAGTGAGACTATATGCCGCACTTTACATAATATGGACGCTATACGGTCATTTTCAGGACTTAATATCGAAAAAGAAAATTCCTCACATTTACCTTCATATTATTTACAATCATCACAATTAAACTACCTTTTCAGCCTTCCATTACTCAAGATCTAAGTTCGATTATGACGGTCAACACACTAATCCCATGATCCTAATAATCACTAGCGGAAACTATCGGGACGCGTCGGCCTTTAAGTGTACTGAAATGAAGCCACTATGGTTCCTAAATGGGAAACACAAACATGGGAGGGTGGAGCAGTGCCGTGGGCACCGCACTGTTATTGTTTGCGAACCGAAACTAAAGCCCGCACCGAGTAAGCCCCGAGAACAAACGGGGAACTTTAAAAGAAACCATCAAGATAAATGCAACCCGAAGACGTGAACCGCAGAGGTTTGGATATGAAGCATCAATTAAAATGAAGCAATCGAAATAAAATGTTTTAATTCCAAAGGCTAGCTCTATTTTGGTAACATGAAACTGCAAGGTGTCATAGAACCGTTATTAAAATAGAATTCGGAACAGTTTGAGCGGTACGGACTCTACATTTAATTCGAGTATACTTACGAATAAAACTACCCCTTCGGTGTAACCGAGTAGACAGGTTGGAATTCACACGATTGCCAAATCCTAGGTATGTTTTAGGTAAGTTTTTACCTCGTAACGTAACATAGTAGAGAAGGTAAGATGCAATATCGATATAGAGTACCCACAAAAGCGGGCAGCGTGCACCGCGGGCGCCTCCAGGGGTGCTCGCCTCGCCCAGAGAGCTTTTCCTTGTCACCGGGCATAACACTAAACGATAATATCGGTATTGCGATCGACTTCCGATCCTGGAACGACAACAATTGTCGTATTTCGACGGTAATGGAACCGCACCATGTGAACGGTTCAACCGCACTGGTTTTATGCATATTGGCACCTATCGAGAATCAAGATTTAATATCGATAAGAAGGCAACAGTGATTTTGTATTAAGTGGGTAAAAATATCGACTACTCGTTCGTCAAAGTATCAATGTAGAAACAAACGATGTTTCGACTTCATAAATAAATAACGAAAGGAGTCAATATGTAAATTTTAATAAAACAAATAACTAGTAGCCAAATACAGCAAAAATATATTTCACAACAAATCTATTTTTAAACGATAAGAATTGTTTGAATTGTTTGACGAGAAGAATTGTTGACGAAAAGAGCGAATATAAGTTGCGAAAAAATCATTTGCAAGGTTTCTTTGCAATTGCGTTTTAGTACGGATTCACCTTTTAACTTGCGAGTCGTTGGCACAACAATATCAAACATTTGCTACCAGCCCTGCCGGCTTTTCCCTGCGAAATAGAAATGTTAAAGAAACTTTCGAAAGGTTGGCAAAATTTAATAAAAAATATACCTAAGAGCATCGAATTAAGTTTCCTTTTCTTTCGAATTGGGAAAAAAAACTTGCAGGTTCGGAGAAATCATCCAATTAGTAAAGGAAATGATTATAAACAATATGTCGGGAAGTGCGCTATGCAGTCGTCTCTCGCCTTCTTTATTCCAGCGCAAGATAAATAATTGGAATCACACCGGAAACTATAATTACGGTTCATTGGAGCGTAGGTTTCTTCTTCGCAATTAATACGATATTGCTAACAAACAAAAGTAAAATAATATCAAATAAATAAAGGTAACAAATAACGTGTTATCTCGTATTTTATAAGTCAGTTTTATATGTTCTATTCACATTGTTAGCATGATATATCAGTATGATAAAATTATAAAAAGGAGAATAAGGATCTGCAACCTAATAAATCATCAGTTCCTAGTAACGTACACCAAAATCAAAGAACGGTTAATAGTTGTGTAATCTACGACATTATTTTTATCTATATTTGCAATTTAATTATATAAAAATCTTTCACGACAAAGAACAGCATCCGAAAACGAAACCAAACAGAATTCGTTTCAGATGGAAGTGAGCGAGGCGCGCGGGCAGGGGCGAACCGGGCGTTGTTGCCGGCTCACAATGCTGATTGAAAGCAAATAATGAAATCATAGGGAATTGAGCCCCGACCGCACCCGCAAACACTGTGAAAAATTGCACTCCCACTCACACAACAATGAATGCACAAAATACGATACCAAAACCTGGACAAATACGCAAAATCCGACACTGTTGTGAATATTCTACGGCGTAAAATACAACACAAATAATGTTGAAAATTTGATTGATGAATACAATTTATGCCTTCACCGATGAATGGTTCAAGTGTTGGTATTGTCAAATGAAATCCTTATGATCTCCGTCAAATATTGGCTATAACATTTGTTAATAAATCGCCCATTAAAAACATGACAAGAACGCAATATTTTAGACTACAATGTGTTAAGTATAGCCTAAATTTAATGAGCAACTCTTAGGCCCCTAGCATAAGAGCACAAAACGTGAGATATTTTAGGAACATTTGTTATCGGCTGCCTACCGTACAACATAGTGGTTATACAGCTTTTCCACGTGCCAAAGATTATTAAGGAGAAATTTCCCACTTATTTTTAACAGACACAATAAACCTTCGGCGTGTTGGGTGTAAGCCTACTTTAATGGGACCATATCACAATAGGTATTACCATTTCAAAAAGGAAATATTTCGTATTTGATGTTTATGATATACTGGCAGGTATCTATTGTTAAAACGAAATATTGAGTTATATATGTATATATAAAGGGCAAGCCGATACAAATTAACGCTGCGTAGTCGCTTAGTACTCATTGTTATATCGAAATAATGCAATATTAGGTGTATTCTGGTAGGTATTATTGTGATACCGAAGAACTAAGGTGGTCACGAAAAAGGTGTCTATTTATTTTAATGGACGTTATATTACCTATTTCCTAGTAAACAAAGGAGCAGATTAAATCCACCTCTAATAAAAATCTACAGAGAATAAACACGGTACTTTTTTTTCTTTTTGAACTACCTGGCGTTTGATATAAATTATTTCTCACTGCACTAGCGGATCACTCGCTTCCAAGAATTTGAAAAATGTAGCTTCAATTTTATAGCATTAATAATATTATTACAGAGAGATTGCGTTTCACTGTGACACCATGAAGAAAAAGGCTTATATTAATTGGACAGAAAATATCATTGAAAAGCTTGCATACCTGCAGCCCCTAGAGACTTGGATTTCAGGTGTGTTTGGTTAATTTTGTAACATAACGGTGGTCGTAAGACGATGGCCGTCGTCGTAAAGAAAGCGGTAAACATCAGGTACAAACACAGGAGCGCCGCCGCGCCTGGCACGAGGAACAAACACCACTTGACCGATCGTCCTTTGCGTACCGAGACCATATTTTACGAAAGTTTTATCTAGGTAAGTGATTTTCTTCAACCGTCTTTTAATGTTTTTTTTAATAGAGCCTTTATTTTAATCAGAAAAGTTAAGTGACAACCGCTTGGTGCAGTGGTTCGAGTGTAGGTCACTCGGGTCACTTGCACATGGTGGTTGCGGGTTCGATTCCCGCCGGGGTAAATTTTGGAAATGGCCTTTTCTTAATTTGTCCTGGTCTGGGTGTCACTGGGATCAACCCCAGTCCATTGTACGCTACCCATAGTACAAGCATTGCTTAGTTTGGGACCATACAGTTGGTGTGTCAGTCTGGTGATATTTATTATTTTTTTATTTTTTATTTAACGCTGTCTAGGTATACCATTGTCATATAAATGATGGATGCCACATAATGCAGGAATGTCAGTCAAATAAAACAGAAGTGAAGTAACAAAGTCAGTCAATAGTTTCAGAAAATATTTTAACTTATCTGAATCAGTGTAGAGTTTATACACGTTAAGTATTGCAAACACAAATATAAGCCCATGTTCTACTTTTACAACAAAACCCATTAGATCATCCGTTGCAAAAAATATGTTTGACTAATAAAACATAATTCAAAACCGAATTTGGGCGAAACCATTGTAACTAAACGGGTTAAAACAACAAACTCTCCCAGCCCCTACTACATAGTCCAATCTAAAAATAAATAAGTACAAAAAGGTTTCCCCCCTTCGTATCTGTAAAAATAAAACATTTACGTTGTCGATTGTCATAGTGTCAAAACGCTTTTGACGTGAACGATAAATATGGTGAACCGGGTGTGAATTTATTCGTTAAAGCAGAGACAATGGACGCGACGTTGGTGATGGTGTGCTATAGTAGGTATAGTTGGCGCCAAACGTTATAGTCGATTATGAAAATGTCATGTCACCGCGCTGTGGGGCGCTATACGCAATGCTAATGATATACAAATGAACTGCGAGGCAGTCTGCCACCGTGCTCGATAAAATACACGGTAGACCATCAAACTAACCTTCGGTGCGGTGTAGCGAAAGATAAAGGATGTATTTACATAATGATTGAGTTCTTTCGACTTCAAAAACCTTTAAAAAACTAAATAATGTTCATGTATTTTATTCAAACATACACATTATGATATAAGGCATTATTATTTTACTAGCTGAGCCCGCGACTTCGTCCGCGTGGAATTTAACAAAAAAGCCCGCTCCCGCGTTGAGCCCGCACGACGGAACCAATTTTTTCATTTTTTTTAATTTTGTTTTTCTAAAATAAAAGCTAAGCCTAAGTTACTGCTTATAACATCAGCTATCTACCAGTGAAAGTCCCGTCAAAATCGGTCCACCCGTTTCGGAGATACTCTTTGATTTCATGTGTTTTTATTTTTTTACGCGGAACCCTAATTGTTTTTCTAAAATTAAAGTAGCCTAAGTTACTCCCTATTACATCAGCTATCTGCCAGTGAAAGTCCCGTCAAAATCGGTCCAGCCGTTTCAGAGATTACCCGGAACAAACACACAGACAGACAGACAGACAGACAGACAGACAGACAAAAATTTTTTAAATCGCGTTTTTGCTATAGGTGTCGTATGTACTTTCATATGCATTTAGTGAAAATGTGTTATTTTGATATTACAAACAGACACTCCAATTTTATTTCTTTGTATAGATATATCCTACTAATATTATAAATGCGAAAGTTTGTGAGTGTGGATGTATGTATGTATGTTTGTTACTCCTTCACGCAAAAACTACTGAACGGATTTGGATGAAATTTGGAATACAGATAGATTATAACCGGGATTAACATATAGGATACTTTTGTAACCCAATAATCCAATACTACGCGGATGAAGTCGCGGGGCACAGCTAGTATACAATAAACTCGAAAAGATTTTAAAATAACCCCTATCCGCGTGGAATGGTGCCAAGAATGCTGGCTGCATTTTTTCATTGAAACGATAGGCTGATTTTTGAATGGGAAAAGAGCCACTTCTCTTGTGATCTGTGGAGGCATGTTCTACTAATAAATGTTCAATCCCAAACTCAATCAACCCACATTGATCTAGTAAATTTACAAGATGTAACAATAATAATGTGAAATATTGGAAGAAGGTGGGACTGATTACATCGTCCAATATATAAACTTCTCGTGTCGCGATGTTTGTTGCCAAACTCCATCGAAATGGCTCGACCGATTTTCATCAAATTTGGGTGCATATCGGGTAGGTCTGAGAATCGGTATATTTTTCATACCCCTAAAAGACAGGACAACGTCTGTCGGGTCAGCTAGTTTATATACGAGTATATATATAGGGTAAAAGCCGGATAGTTGCCCCACTTTTCGAAAAAGCTTTATTTAAAAAAAATATGAACTTGCTGAAAATTATTCAGTATATATCTCAAAACATAGGTCTTTTATCTTCCATAATAGTCTATTTTTGTATACATAATTAACAATGGTTTTGAATAAATACTGTTTTATTACACCTCTCAGAAAAGGGATAGTTGCCTACTATGGCGGATAGTAGCCTAGCGTGGAAAATGCTTCGCGGGATAGTTGCCTCGTGCGGGGATAGCAACCTCGGCATGATTTTTATTTTGGATTGAAAGAAATTTATATAAATTAAAGTAATCTTTATTAATTATTTAACAGTCTTTATAATTTACTTCTGTCAGGAGGAAAACCGGCGTCTCCGAGCTTCAATATATGAGCTACCAGTCTTTTTTCATTCTCGAAGGCAAGAACATGATATTTTCCTTAAGTTAGCAGTTGCTGGTTCCTTTTTTCGTAGCGTCTTCTTAAGGTTCCAGAGGATATTATGCATGTTCGAAAAAATTCATTTATATTTTTTTCTGTCTCAATTCTTCCAAGACAAGTGCTGAGCTATCTTCTGTCCAGTTGATGTTGCGTGGCACCACGCCTGGTTTTCGCTTATATTTGAGAGGCATTTTGCTTATCTGGAATAAGTATATAAAACAGTTAAGTAGATATTTATTTTATTTACAACAAGTTAGAGTCACAGTAAATTGGAAAAAACAATAAAAAATAAAATCCGTCTTTATTTGTTAAAAAATATTTAGTCACTCTAGGGGCAACTATCCGCGAAAGTAAGTAGGGCGACTATCCTTTTTGATGCGAATACTTGCCCTTCTTATTTACGAAGTAAATAAAAAATATTTAGCTATAAAAAATAATAAACAATGTAATTTAAACTCTAATGCATGCAAAGAAACAAAAAGTTGAGTGAAACCACGATCAGTAATAAAAATATTCAATAGTAATTACTTACCAATATAATTATAACACCCGTCAAACTTTCGCCGCGGAAGGCTTTTGCTCACATGGACAAAACACTTGCACCTATTCTGATGGCTTAGACGGCACTGAGACCTGCGGGGGGTCACTACTTATTGTAGTAAAGCGCAATCACAACTTATGTTCCCAACATAGTGTATTAAAAACCGGGGCATGTATCCGTCCGAGGCAACTATCCGGCTTTTACCCTAATGGTGTCTCTCTTCTCAGATTTTTTTCCAAAATTGTCCAGTAGTATTTCATCCAAGTAATTTCGTGCTAAACACTAAATGCAGCATTAATTTAAGGGGCCCCGGTCATTTTGGCTTAACAACGTTGTCGCATCCCGCTAATAGTGAACTCCATTGCGTATCGTCCATAATGAGATTTTAATTGAGACCGTGTTGATCCGTCGACAGATACGGTTAACTTCGTTACGACCGCCCGACGATTAAGTTACCTAATGTAATTGTTCCGTTTAACAATTTCGCACGAACACGTTTAGTGGCGAGCGAGGATAGGCGATGTTGAGATATTACGATCAATAATTATTTCATCAATAATATTTCTCAGAAGTCCCGCCCATTATATTAGCTAGAAGAGACTATGTGGGCAGTAAATTCTTAACAGAAAATTAATTTATAAGATATTCAATCAGTCCTATTTTGCTTTTTCACATTTAATAAAAATCTTAATTTACTTACAATTTCTCAGATAGCTATCTAAATATTTTTGATTGCTTACTACTTAGTTAGGATCTAATTCAGCCACCACAGCCAAGGCTTCATTACTCATGATTTATGAGTATCGAAATAGCGCTCATCAGAAATACTGTTCCCAGTACTTCATTGAATGTGCATGATTACAGCTATAATTTGACATAATTGGGCTTCAGCGAAATTGGGTGTCACATGTTGCTAAATTTACATGGTGAGTGTTACTCTGACGCAACTATCTATAAAATCGAGCTGAGCATGGGCCATGAATAGCCAAGACACTTCTTTTGCATCGATAATGTAAATATCACAGAATTAATGTTTGCGGCAAGCTGAAGACATGGCGCTATGGCGCTCATTAGGGGAGGCCTATGTCCAGCAGTGGACAAGCATAGGCTGATGATGATGAATGTTTGTTCACAAATTTTCCAAATAGGTGGTACTAAATGTACCTACGTCTATTGCAAACAGACAAAACACACACTGAGCAAAAAATAATAATACGACATATAAATATTAATAGTTATCATAGTTGCGTTTCATACGATGAATAAGAGAGCCAGAAGTCGAACTCCCTCTCCCTTCCCCCTATGTCCCATTCCCATTTAGATTGGCAACGTGCGAGCAATGCCTTTAGTAGCTATAAGCTACATTAACTGCTTAACATCAGGCAGGTTGTACGTTTATTTGCAAACTTTATTCAATAAAATATCTTGGATAGTTTTAGGTAAGTCTTTTTAGTATTTTTTATTAAACCTTTTAATAAATTAATTAGCAAACTGATTACCCTATTAAGATTTCACTTTGTTCAGTCTAAACCACGAAGATAAAATATATTATAGGATACGATTATTTCAGAATATAATAACACAGTAACCAGTCTGTGTGTTGACATGTGCGCGGGGATGCAAATGAGCTGGCGACGTCAAACGCGGCGCCGGCAGGGGGCGCCAGCGCGGCGATCGTGCCGCGACTAATCGCCGCTGTACGGACAACTAGAGATCCCAGTCATTTGTGATTTAATTGAGAATTATACACGTACATGTTAATGAGATTCACGAGGAATTTGTCAAGTTCTACTGAACAGCATTTTCCGTAATTATGACTAGAAGACACTCATTAGGCAACATATTTTAAATTACTTAGTTTAATAGAAATTGTATGTTCTAAAGACTTAGAATCATGGAAAAGCGAAAAGCCCCATGAAATGACAGCGACACACAAGCGGATATAACGCACATGTTTTCCTTGTCCTGTCCATTAAAACAAGTGCGGGTCTGTAAGGATCTGTGCGGAGTGTTTTGGGCGCACGGGATTCGGTCAAGCGTAATTAACGCTGGTTGGCTCCCGTCACCGCGCGTCGCTCGCTCGGCCGCGCCCGCGACCCTGCCGCGGCCCGACAGCGGCCTAGTGTCATCAAACATACATGTCTTTCAGAGAAATCTGACGACATTTTCAACAAAAAAAATTAGATAAATCTATAATATTCCTTTTGCATTCGATATTTGAGTATCTTTAACACGATCCACCTGATGTTAAAGAGTTACCATAGCATATAAATGCTTGGCATTGGCAAGGCATTGCTCGAACGTTTCCGACCTGAAGGGAAGTGCGAACAAGGGAAGGGAAGGGAAAGGGTCAGGACCGGTTCTCTTACTCAACGTAGGAAACGCAGTTATAATAAGTAGCCACTGTACGCCGATCATCTGTGAGAGAGTGGTACTACCACGGTTGAGCCAGCCCATAAATGAGCTGTAGTCAATTGGCTACAGCCTGGCTCTACCACCGTATATCTTCTATATCAATAGATGCACTACAATGTGCCTTGTCTTATATTTAAAAATAAATTAGAAAATAAAAGTATTTCCTAAACTCCAAGAAGTTGGTTTTTTATCAAAAATGTTTAGTCTTCGAAGTACGCGGTCATCTCTATACCTATGTATCATCATTAAACCTCAAACAGGAAGGTTTACTGTCGGAACAGACGCACTCTCGCGTCGCGTCGTTTATTGCTTGTACGATCACTTTTATTAGAAACCTGCACTTTCACGACGATCCTACAGTTTCAACAAACCTCTGTAATCGTTATTTCAGACCCATATAAGTTACCTACGCTTGTTATGGGATTAAAACAGTTCAATGTGTAATTAGAGTTTATGTAATAAAATTAATAAAGATAACCTATTTGTGTGCAAAAATTAGTTTGGGAATTGTTGTATTTTTTAATGTTGCAGTCAGATTCTGACATGAACAGACAATCTCGTAATTATGATTTTGGCTTGAAAAATGTGCATGCACAATGATACATCAAAAAGATTTTCGAATGAAGATTATATTAGCGCGCTATTTTTGCAGCCCCATAACATGGAGTTATTACGTCGCCTCTCGTATAAGAAAACTGACCTCGGCCGAGTGAATAAACCTCTAATCGAAGACGCGGGGGCGCGCCGGGGCCCGGGGCATAAATCAGACGCCCCTCGCGATGACGCGCTGGAGCCTTCAATTTGGCACATCCTTAAAATGACACACGAGAAGCGCGCCCCCTAACGACTCCCGCGTCAACTCTCGCACGACACTTATAAATAAAATCGCGCACATATTACCGCATCAGATTATCGTTACGCTTGCCCTTTACGTGTTCAGAGTGAAGAAATGCCGCAGAAACCAATAAGAGTTTGGGTGGGCAATTTGTGGGATGACAAATTTGAGAGAACGTTCATGGGGCTTTATGAAACTTTTGCAGAGATATTTGCGTGACTTTTTATTTGTATTCACATTTGTGTTTGTTTGCCCTACAGGTGTTAACGGGTCGTGTTTCCTCTCATTTTCCCTGCACGTGTAGAGGTCGGCTCGGTCGGCATGCATAAGGCAGAGTGAAAGCAATCAGGGCGGCGTCGTAGACAAACTGTCGGGGCGGACCTTAATTGGCGGTCGCCGAGATTTATGCGGGGAGCAACTCGTCACGCGGTCGCCGATTTCGAAACATACCCGTACCCACAAAAGCGCTGACATACTCAAGTTTTTTTTTCATATTTAGGTACATATTATAAAAGAAATAGCCTGAAAACATTAAATAAGTACCTACATGCAGACTGGTTATGATCCTTTCCTTTGTCACTTTATCAAGAGCAAATATGTATCCTTTTGTAAATCCAGCCAGTGCCACGGGATTTAAAACACATATTGTAATTAATTAGATCGAAAAATGCCGCTGGAATTCGTGTATGTCGATTTCGAAACAGGATTATTTTCGGCTACGAGTAAATTTAGTTCATTGGAATTGCCAGCGCTCTCCTATATTAATGAATACGGCAATACATAAACCGCGGGTTCACCGCACCTTCGACGAGGCTACAGGCGACCCCTCGCAAACACTGCCCTCGCGTTTACATTAACACACGCGAAGTGTCACCAATTTTTCTTTTCAAACCACAATACCGACGACACACAGACTTTTTGCGATCGTAACACGGCAACATTTTACTGGCTCAACATGTGAGAAAACCTACTAGTCATGAGATTCATTAAAAAAATACTGCTTTGGTAATTCACAATAATATGCAGAAGCCAAAAAAGTACTGATAATATCACGTCAGTTACACATGAATGTTCAACGAAAGCGGCGAATAGTTAATTAAAATTCCACGAGCGTAATTAAATGATGCATTGTTATTAATTGCATTCCTGTCGAATTGGACTCTTCGATAAAATATCAGATTTTTATACTGATGCGTGGAGCACAGGAAATTGTTATTGTATTATTTGGATTTGAGTTATGAAAAATTATGATGATGATTCTACTATGTGAACGACTACAAATTATATTAATAATAATAGTGTAACCCAATACAAACTACGTAATATATAAACTTAAGTTTAAAGACACTGGCACAAACAAAGTCAGTTTTAAGCTAAACATTGCTATATTTCGCTTCATATGTATTACATCATAATTAGTATAATGAAACATACAAAGCTGAAGCACTCCTTTATATAATTAGTCTAGCATATCAGAGATTAAATTGACAAATAATTTTCCCTCGAAACCATTTTCACATAAATTTATTTTGCAAGAGCTTTATATTTAACTAGCTGAGCCCGCGACTTCGTCCGCGTGGAATTTAACTTAACAAAAAAGCCCGCTCCCGCGTTCTGAGCCCGCGCGCCAGAACCCATTTCTTTTAATTTTGGTTTTCTAAAATAAAAGTACCCTAAATTACTGCTTATAGCAACAGCTATCTACCAGTGAAAGTCCCGTCAAAATCGGTCCAGCCGTTTCGGAGATACTCTTTGATTTCATGTGTTTTTATTTTTTTACGCGGAACCCTAATTGTTTTTCTAAAATTAAAGTAGCCTAAGTTACTCCTTAAAACATCAGCTATCTGCCAGTGAAAGTCCCGTCAAAATCGGTCCAGCCGTTTCGGAGATTACCCGGAACAAACACACAGACAGACAGACAGACAGACAGACAGACAAAAAAATTTTTAAATCACGTTTTTGATATAGGTGTCGTATGTACTTTCATATGCATTTAGTGAAAAGGTGTTATTTTGATATTACAAACAGACACTCCAATTTTATTTATTTGTATAGATGATTGCCAGCGTTACTAATAAAAATAAATATGCCTTCGTCGCATCCGTTGCCTTTGTGTTCTACAAAGCGTTATGTCCAATGGTCGTATATTAAGAAAATTAAAAACGGTTGGTACAAATTAAAAGGAATTGAATAAAACGAGGACGTAGATTGTGTTACATGAGTGCGCACGTATCGATAGCTCTGTGGAGATATATGTGGCGGTTAGATGAAGCAAGAGGTCTCTCCAGACGACATCGGCGTTGTTTTTGCGGGGTGCCGAGGACTACCCTCTCCGCGAGGGAGTAGGGAGGGCGGGGGCCCGGTGCCGTTTTCAATTTGCTTTATTTGCGCTTGTTTTAATAGCGCTCACTCCTTATTGCCCGCTCGGAGACCAGCCAAATTGCTTCGTGCTCGGACGCCTTTTGATTAAGGAGCAACGCTCGCCGCGGCAGTAGGCGTAAAAACAAAGAACCTGGACAAACAGTGCGGTGCAAATAGTTGTACATGCAATTGAACATCTAAATTTCTACGAATGTCGTTCGTTTGCTTTTTCATTGCAATTCATTTTCATCATAGTAAGATATCATCTAAGAAAACATGGTGTATGAACATATTTTTCTATAATACGCTAGTAACATTACTCTGACAAAGAAAATGTTGATTAGTAAATTTACATTATATTTTTATTTGGAATCAAGCTTATTTTTTACGCGCCCGACTTTCAGAATACCATTTCATTTTAGAAACGGCTATTTGAAAAATAACGTAATACACAAGCATATTACAGCCGCTTGTTAAGCATCAATCGTACGATAAGTAAATATAAGCGGCGAGACAAGACACTTCGAACTCCGCGAGGGATATGTCGATATTTGTACACAAACACACATGTCACGTGAAATAATGAGCCCAGGACAAACATCGATGAAATATATAAACAAACAATTACTTGCGTATCGTATGTAATACCTCTGAGTATATAAATAACTACGAGCGCGCATTTGAACCATGTTTCCCTAGTTTTTAAATTTTTTTGGCGTGGTTACTACGCCGTAGTGGTTCGAGTGTAGGCCGCATGGCGCGCTGCACCGAGTGGTTACCGGTTCGAATCCAGCCAAGGACATTTTTGGAAACTGCATTTTCGTAGTTTACCCTGGTCTGGGTGTCACCGGGATCGCCCCCAGCGTTACTTAGTTTGGAACCATACAGTTGGTGTATTAGTCCGGCGATTTGGGTTTAAAGAGATAAAAAACTTTTTTATGTTTCAATATTTATTTCATTTCTATTAAGCGTAGAATAAGTAGCAGTTACCGTATTGGGTGATAATAGGTTGATTTAGAAAGTATAGTCTAGATTGGAGAAACCAGTTTCATTAGTGAAGAATAAGGACAATAACTAATTCCGTTTTCATTATATAGCCCTTATTGCGGTTAGCGTTCGGTTGTGTATTGCATTCGAATTTCGACACTGAAAATCGAATACCCGGTGAAACTGTATAGGATCCCAGGTCGGTAAATGTATGGATTTCACGATATAATCATTGTATTGAACCACACACGAATATAGGCTGGGTTCGGTAACAATGTGGACAGTGAGCGCGGGCCGACAAATGGATTAATTAAATTATCACGTCATCGGACACGCCGCGCTGATCCTGTTTGACCTAATAGGCCGAGTCTCCACTAGAGCTAATGCGAGGGAGAGTGAATAACGAGGAAAATTCAACCAATAGGATCGGTTTAAAATTACGTTATAGGAAAATGTCGTGATTTTAAAGCAATTCTATTGGTCATATTTCCGTAGACATAACTAATTGATGGTTACCAGTAACAATTCTAATAATAAACAGCATGCGAAGTTTTTTTTTTATCGCACGGTTAATTAGTGTTTAATTTTAAACGTTGCTTTTAAAGTTGGGTCGGGTTAAAAAATTGGGCATTCGCATTGTACACGTTCTTTTTGTTATAATTTAGATTCATCTGATTTGCTAAACACACCATCAACCAGTCAATAATAAAATCAATGCATTAAATGAGTAGGCAACAGTGTGCCTATAGCCGTATATGTTTCTAATAAGCAGCTTAATTTCAACGCATGTCATAATACTTTCCGGTACGCCAAACACGGTTACCGATCCCGCTAATTGGGAAAATGGCACTATTAACTCCGAAATATACCTTTTATTCAGGTATTTGGTTGAAATGTGGTTCTAGCGGCTAGAACCACAATTCAATCAATCCTACAATCCAGCCAATCAATTTTCATATAATTTGGTACATTGAAAATTAATAATTAATGAAATTGATTCGAAAGCTAAAAGTAAATTGAAATAGACGAAGAAAGAAGACAAGTAGGCTGAAGCATATCATATTGGAAGATAGTTATATCATCTATCAATATAAAAACACGTAGAACCAGGTATTTTAATAGTTAAATCAGCTCTAAGTAGAGGTATCTAAGAACCATTTTCTCCAGACAAAGTAGTCCACTTACCTGAGCCAATGTCGTTTGGCGATGGCGGTGTGGCAACAAATGGCGTCGTACTGATCGGCGATCCACACAATCAGGATGATGTAGAACGCCGTCGTCGTGTCGTTGAAGAACTCCGACATGATCGCTTCCATGCCTGCAAAGGAAAACACATTTATAGTGTTTGCATTACGCTTAAAAGCCTAACTGTCGGGTACAAAATTATACAGAATGCCGTCTATAAAAAGACATCGTGTTTATTACGTTTTATTGTGTGCGAGTAATTTAACGATCCGACTTTTATGGAAGGATTTGTATAAATGGGTTAACGCCCACACACTTCTTTAAAAGTTGATTTAATTAACAGAGTTATTTATGACATTATAACATCCTGGTTTTATACACAGAACATGTAAAATAAGAGATGGAACTTATAACATACATTTATGTATATTTAATTAATTTCTTGGCAATGTAGGGAAGGTACTCCATAAATTTATTTATAGATTCCACCTGCAACGTGAAGTAACAGGTATCTTCGATACCGTTCCATCAGCCGCTTCATAAACCCGCAGCACTTAAATCAACCGCAACAGCATAAACCGCAATGCAAGCGCCGCGACCGTCGAGGTTACCGCACGTCGACACGCCGCATTAAATATCGCGGGTCATGTGTGAGAGCGACACCGGAGACGTGTGTCGGGTGTCGGGGTGTCGGACTAATTAGGTGTCGACAATTACGCGCTAACGACCGAAATCCGAGCAGCGGTACCGGGAGCTTATTAACCGACGTGCAGCGGGACCGATGGAGCCCCGAACGATTCATTCTAGCACTTCAGACGTTGCACAGTCAGGTATTTATAAGCTGCTTTGCAAGTGCAGTTCTTGGAAGACGTCCTTGAGTGTTTTGGTGCCTTATTATGACTTTCTATACCAACTGAGCAATAAACTTAATTCTCTTAAGGTGCTAATGGAGCTCCCTCATTTCTGTAGTGCGTCTGAGATGTTTGGAAGTAGGGCTTATTAAGCTATTTCGGTTCGCTGGCATAAATGTTTTGATACAAAATTACCTACCTACGCAGAGATTCGGAAATATAATTTATAAAATGAGAGCTAACAGGAATTTCTTATAATATACAACGATAAAAACCGTCTAACATTCAAATAATATGTGAGAAGTGAATGTAAGTACATAGCACAGGAGTGTCAGAAACAGCGTGGAATATAACTCAATACAGTGGGCAACTGTCCGGCGCCTCGGCGTACCTTATTTGCATTTTGATGAGCCCGACACTGATACAATAAACACGTAGAGGGTGCGATCGGAAGTCCGCCGGACGCCACTCGACCCGACGACAGCGCCGTTTAGTTGGTTCATTCATAACTGTGTTCGCTCAATTAAATCTTGCTTAGAGTTATGCGTCTGTACATATATTTTTGTGTCTGGGTTATTTCGGTTTGGTGAGCGCTTTCGAATTGGAAACCTTATAATCTATGGACTTATTTCACTCTTTAGTATGTATCGCAACTCTATATGGGTTAAAGAAGGTTCTATAACGGCACTTTTGAAGATAATTTCCCCGGGGCTCGTCGAGTCAATCCTAGGCGTCATCGTTGGACACCATTGCCCATCCCGTTTACAGGAGTAACAGTGGTAGAGAGTGTGGCAGGCTTAGTCCCAAATAAAAAAAATACCTCTTTCACTGAAGTTTTAAAATTTTACATAACCGTCATGAAGGAACACCAATACCGTGGGGATGATTAGTTTTTTTCAAAAACACCCTCATCAAAATAGCAAGAATTAATTAACAGAAGGTGCAAGTTGACTGACTGACAGAGTCACCGTCAGTTACCTATTCAGCGGAGCATACGACGTAATCCCCGGCTAGTCGGGTAAACAAATTACCGGGGCTGGGTTGGGCCGGGCGCGACGTGCCGCCGCCCGTCCGCCTATTAATTTTAATTCCGACAATGCGCGGAGATCGCCGAAGATGGCGGTGAGGCACGCGCCACGGATGTCCACAAGAGTCGTCCGAGTTTATCAGAATGTCCAGAGTGCTTTTTTAGTGTAAACATTCGATTTCATGACATAAATGCAATGAACTAGTCATATGTATGTAGTGATTGAGCATGAGTGATCGGTTTGAGGGATGTTTTAGTTTAGACTTCCTCCCTACATTGCTAATGCCCGACATTTTAAATCAATAGTTTTCGAAACGTGGAAAAATAATACAATAAACTTGGTATATAATAATAATAATATGACAAGAATAATTAAGTAGCTTTTTTGTCAAAACATGTCGCTCTTATTTCATGCCTGTAACGACCCCATGTTTTTCACAACAAAACGGTCAATTAAGTTAATAATTTCAAATATGCAAATACTGCCCGGTATCGGACAGGCGTCGATACGTTTACGCGGCGAGCGTGTCAGAAGCAGCCGATGGACTGCAGGCGGTCCGCTCTCTGCGACAGACGGATGTACGTGTGATCCGATAAATACAACTCGTACGGCAGAACGTAACTATGTGACTTGTATATATCCTACTAATATTATAAATGCGAAAGTTTGTGAGTGTGGATGTATGTATGTATGTATGTATGTATGTATGTATGTATGTATGTTTGTTACTCCTTCACGCAAAAACTACTGAACGGATTTGGATGAAATTTGGAACACAGATAGATTATAACCGGGATTAACATATAGGATACTTTATAACCCAATAGTCCAATACTACGCGGATGAAGTCGCGGGGCACAGCTAGTTAGTATATAAATATGTCACAGTTACGTATACTATAATAAATATACACTTCAGACTACTGAAGTCTCGATATTTTTTAACACCCGACGAAAAAAGAGGGGTGTTATAAGTTTAACATGTGTATCTGTGTATCTGTGTGTCTGTCTGTGGCATCTTAGCGTCCACGCTGATGAATTGATTTTAATGTTGTTTCTTTTGTTAGAAAGATATTCTGATCGAGAGTGTCCTTAAGTATGTTCCATGAAAACCGGTTCAACCGTTTGAAAATGATCACCTCTTTTGTACTTTAAAAAGTCATCGCATCGGGGGTTTTTAAAATGTTCAATTTAGAGTTATTGTAGCATTCGTCTATGCTATTAATAGGCTAACGTGCGCTTCACACATGAAAGTGTCATTCTCTAATATAAAATCAAAAACAAAGAATATCATATGTGAACTATAGTATAAGACTAGACGGTGAGCTCAAGTGCAATTCAAGAACTATGATATATAAACCATAGGAGGAGGCAGGAATGCACACAAATTGTTACTTCCTAGTTCCCCGGTTTAATCAAGGGGGACACCCGCGGCGCTTGCAGGAGCGCTTCCTTCAACTGCGCGCAAATTAAGAATAATGGATCCGGTGCTGTTTTAGGGTTACTTTTACAAAAAAATACTGTTACTTCGCTGGAAATTCTTCCTTTAGTTAATAAGTACAATTGACTTTTTCGGTTTGATATGCAGCTGGAGGGACTTGTCAAAAAACAAAGGGTGTCCTTACCGTTGAGCGAAATTGTCAAAAGTCAACCGTCACAGTTGTCTAATATTTAATTGTCGCTCATATGTGGCTAACATATGTTATTCCTCTATGATAGTTATTATACAAAGACATTACATGTTTGAGAAAATACATATTTCTTAGGAAATGGCAAGGATCTGTTACAGCATAATTAGTTTCTAAGGCTGTCATTAGTTGAACTGTTTATCACGGGACAATAATACACTTAGTCTTAAGTTGCTCGGCCGTATCGCTGCCTATCCGCCACGCTATGTTTCGGCTAAGGCGTGCATCGGAGATCCGTCTTTACGAGCTCGTTAGTGCCGGTAATCGCGACGTTGCACGATCCGGCTTACGCCTGTGCATTATTAGTGTTTTTATTGATTTACTCGGGTGCTGTCGTAAACTGAGATTATTATTCGCGACGTGGCCCCGCGCGCCCCGCCGCGCCCCTCCGACGCCCTCTAGCCAAGTTGTTTTGTTACTTAATCGTGACGATAACGACATTTAACGACGGCTAGGTGACTGGCGAAATTCCACTTCGATGTTTAGTGCTCATTCTATTTTCATTAACCATTTACCCACTTAATGATCCAGATCCTAAGGGAGTGATTCAATGACTTGGACCCATAAAATTAAACCTTAGCGTGACCTGTACGGTGTAATTAATAGCTGTTACAAGAAAATGCTTTGGATTAATTAGGATTTCTTTTTCTGAAAACGGATACAACTGATTTCTTGAAATGGCTCTATTTCGTTACACATTTTCGGTAACACATTTTAATATCGTTACTGGTCGACAGGCCTTTATATTAATTTTCGATAGAGCAAACACGGGCAGCCCAATTTTAATCAAATTAACAGAGCAAATGTGGTCAACACTTTCAGTTATTTTAATCAATTTAATAATGCATACGCTTTGAATATGCCGACCGCTAAGTGAGTCATTGACGAACCTTTTCCGTAATAACTATTAACCGCAACGCTATATTAATTTTACCCTTTTATAACAAGTTTATCTACGAGTAGTGGTTTGAACTTTAGAAAAGGCCTAAATGCGGCCGTCCACTTGGTTTTGCTATGAAGCAGGCCCGCCCGCTTCGACCAATAGGATCGCTTCATTTCTTGTCAACTTGAGCTAAGCCGAGGGAAGCTGAGGAAATGAAGTGATCCTATTGGTCGAAGCAGGCAGGCCTGCTTCATAGCACAGCCAGGTGGATGGCCACCTTCAGTGTAATATGTAGCACGTTACATTAGTCATAGTTTTTCATTTGTTTTTATTGTGAACTAGCTGTGCCCCGCGACTTCATCCGCGTAGTATTGGATTAAAAAGTATCCTATATGTTAATCCCGGTTATAATCTATCTGTGTTCCAATTTTCATCCAAATCCGTTCAGTAGTTTTTACGTGAAGGAGTAACAAACATACATACATACATACATACATACATACATACATACATACATCCACACTCACAAACTTTCGCATTTATAATATTAGTAGGACTATTGGTCGAATCCCTTTCACAAGTTAAGCAGGTATAATTGCCAACTATAAGCTCGCCCCTATTACATTGGAAAATTAAATTATGATAGACTGCTGTGCATCTTTGACTCCTTTCGGGAAATACAGGCGTAATCGCTTACCTCTACATTATCAGCTTCACAGATTTTCATGGTATAAGAACAATAATCTTATATATAGAATTATCGTGTCACAATGTTAGAGAATAGAATAACTCTTTATTTGCACACTAAAGTTCGGAATATATCAAATAACATAAAAAAATAACAATAGTGTATAAACATTGGGCGGTCTTATGGCAGCTTGCGATCTCTTCCAGACAACCTTTGGATGGAGAGAATTATGTCATGGTGTCAAGGTACCTAGTAGTCAACAGTGTATTCATTATTCAAACATTAACTTACCATACTCCTCCGAAACGGCTCGACCGATTTTTATGAAATTTTATATGCATATTCAGTAGGTTTGCGAATCAGCTACTATCTATTTTCCATACCCCTAAAAGACAGGACAACGTCTGTCGGGTCAGTTAGTAATGTATAAAGTTTCTCAATATTAAGTCTATGAATTAGATTATGGGATAAGTAGGTAGGTAGGTAGGTATAGACAGAACTAAAATGGATTCATACAAAACCGTCGTGGTATTAAGGACGCAGTGACGTCATAACACGGTGGGATCGGTCCGGCCCAGATGCGGCGACTCATCGCCAATTTGTATCGAACGCGATGCATGCATGATAATAAAGCCTATTGTGTCGCTTCCCTCCCCGAGATTAGTCCAGTGCAGGAAGACGATCCAATCTGCGGCCTAGACGCAGCTCTACCGGCTTCAGGGTGTATGATAGTTTGATGGGAATATTCTGTATATAAAGATAGAACACGTAAGTTGCGTTCATGAGCTTACGTACGTAAGGACCTTAATACAAAACGGCGACCTAGCTGCTTTTGCATTAAAGTTTTCAATCTACTCTGATAATAGTGAAAAAATGCGGAAAATACATTGACTGAAATACATTATCATCTTATATCCCGCAACCGTAAAACAAAACTTACTTTAAAAACCAATTGTTTGGAAGCTTAAAACATGATCTGCAATCGATATTACGAATCATTTTCGCTTGTTCGATTAATAAGTGGGCACCACGAAGGAGAGTTGCCGTCGAGAGCGACCCCTGGCGCTGGAGTGGAAGAGTCTATCATTAAACCCGCTGAAGAGGTTAATTTCGATAATCCGCTTTGGCACTCGCCTAAAATCTGTTGCCTGCCGCTCCCTCCGGGCAACTTTGAGCAGATTATGCCTGTACGGTTACAAACAGTTGCTGTAACAATGTGGAGCGGGGTTTAATTTTGGTATAATATTTTTATAGGTGTATTAGTATTTTATATGCCAAATATCAATGATATTAAGAAAAGAAGTACAAAGGCGTCGACGGCGAAGGACTTATAAAATGCATGCTTACAATACGAAAAAAACTTACACAAGTCAGCAATGTAACGAATGTAAACCCTCGTTTTTTTTTACGGGTCTTTTCTTTTGGACAATTCTGCCACTGTCAAGTAACCTCGTTTACACTGTCGCAATACTAAACTTGATTAATTCTGATATCTCTTATTTTGAGCTGTCAAAGAAAAACAGCTGTATAAATCATATATAAATAAATACAAATATTGCATCAATGTAAAGACCGTACGCAATAATGACACTTTCAATGCTTTTGTCACTGACGCGAGACCAAGCTTACGGTAGCCCGTAAGCAAAATTGTAATTTCCCGATCGCGTATAAACTATCTACCTTTTTTATTTAAAATCAATTCCAAATACGCCAACAACTAAATTATATATGGGTCGAGACATAAATAATGTAAACATAAATCAAGTTAAAACGTAATCAAGGTGTTAGCAATTTAGTTCGACAGGCCCAGCTTATCATTAGAGTAAAAATTGGATCATTGGGTATGGCGGTCGGTCGGCACGGCACCGGACATGCCCCACGGTCGAATCAACATTTGCCGACGGATCGAATTACCGTCGCCGCGTCAACCCAACGTAATTGATTCACCGTCCGTCGGGCGCCGACGCGCCTTTTTGTCTCACAGTCTGGGAAAAAAAATGCAAAATCCACCACTAATTCAATAGCCTCACACTTTCCGCCGTTTTAAGCATTGGCTGCGGCACCGAGCGGATTTCGTCGGAAAAATTGCAGCAGCATTTTACATTTTTTAAATAGGTATAATGCAATATCGAGGGCAGTCGGAACGTTGAGCGTTGCATAACTTCTGATGTAACATTAATCACTTTATTGATAACAGTTTGTGAACCATAACATTTTTTGACTAGTAAACTTAATTTGTTCCTTTTAAATTATTAGTTTATATGTTGTTGTTATAATGTAGGTACCCCTCGATAAATGTCACGTCAACATCTTCAGAATGCACCTGTAGAATAAGCATTTCGCAGAGCATCGGAGCGCGAAGTCCATTCGAAAACCGAGTGCAATGCGACCGTGCAATTGAACACTACGCGACTCGGAAACTGATATGCGACAAATGTGCAGGAACACCGCTCGGGTAGAGATGAGAGAATACACTTGAGAAACAAATACTTTACTAGAATATATTCAGTATTTGTTAAAGATAAACATATAAGACATTGAACAACTATTACCTTCTTCTGAATATTATTATTTTATCGAAAAATCACTGCTACTGATTTTTCTATAAATCCCCCTCGTAGTGAAGGCAAGCCCGTGCTCAGGAATGGAAGGATAAAAGGGCTAAATTATTATATTTCATATACTTGTAGAAAAATAATAGGAAAGCGTCAAAAAACTTATTTCACGCCGCTAAATAACCTCTTGGTTCATGAACATGCAAATTCACAAAGTCGAATAATGAAAACCTACATAGACTCGAATAAACCCGACAACGATGTCGCAATAATAAAGTTCATATTAGTTTGATAAAAGAATCACGGCATCGTACTGTATGCATTGCGAAATGAAAAACAAGTGGGTGAACCCACCTGGGAGGGGCGATACTGTAGGATTCGATTTAAACTACGACGCGCATGAACTGAAATCACATCAATAGCAATAGGCTGATTTAATGAGCAATAACGAATGTGAATGAAAGTTACGAAAGGAATATCAACTTTATAGTTCAACTTCGGTCCATTTAAATAGATAATAGAAATTTTACCACTGTACAATCACGAAAGATAAGCTTATTTTTTTCAGTAACTTGCTTTTGGTGGAATTTTATTTTCTAATATAGTAACAAAAAAAAGATGATTGGCTCGTTATCCGACCGTCTTTGTTCAACTAATCCGGATAACATGGGATAGTAGTCCCACTGATTGGTGTGTCGACCAAAATAGCTGAAGTACGGCTCATCTACAAAAGATGTCTTAATTTAATATTTTTACGTCTTAACATTAAAAAAAACTTTCAACATCATGTAGTAATTTACATAGGTAACAAATAAAGTGTTCACCGACCGCAAGCAAGGCTGCATCATTCGATTTTACATCTCTATCAAATATAGCGTCATATATCTAATCAAAAGTTGCACGGTAGGCGGCTCCGGCCTCCGAGCGGCTTCCGGCGGACGCCGGATGTTACCAATTTACACATACTGACTTAATTCTTCAATACGGGCCAACCCACTTACCTATAGGCTTTGAACCGTAAGTGGGCCGGCGATGGGCGCTTATTTGATATTGATAAAAGGCTGCGCCGCTAAATGGGTCGTGTAACGTCGTGCAACGCAGTTTGTTACGGAAATTCAATTCTCTTGTTTATGTAGGTCGCTGCATATTGAGTTTTCAGACCCTAGTATAATTTTAAATATTTCGTAGTATTTAGTAACTATGAACACTAAAAATACATATTATGAAAATAAAGTACTAAACTAGAAGTATTAAATTAAATAACTTTGCAGTTTCATCATTGGCTTTGAGTATGTTGAAAAGCAAGTGGCACACATCCGGCGTGCCGTCGCATATGCGCCGATATCCGTGTTTTGTTTGACTTCCAGCCGCCCGCCCGCCCGTCCGGCCCGACCGGGCAAACGATCACGAAACTAATTATACCTTGGGGCTAGCACGGCGTCGCGTCCGTTCTTCACAAACTTCGAAATGAATCACTATTCTCGTGTATGCGGTACTGCAGGTGAAATATTCGGTTTAGGACTGCATCTTGATACTTTTGTTGAATAGTGAGAGATTTAATATATTGGGGAAGTGGTAATTTTGGACCTAAAGGACTTAACATTCCTTAAGGAGCACTAGATTAATGATGATGCACGTATATGAAATTGATTTCCAATGCACCTCAAATTTCATCCAATTACAGATCCACGTGAGCGGCTCTGTGTTGATTTTTGCGCGCGGCTATTTTCACCACTCCAGAAGACGTGCCAGGATGGCAGCTTCTCATCTGTATACTCGCTCGAGGGAACGAATGTTCTATCTAATTAACTTTATCATAAAGCGCCGGTTATTGCCTTGTCGGCGTGGCCGTCCGAAGGCTTTAATCGAAAACTCGCTACAATATTATAGCGTGGGATTTTTTGTTCCAGGATTAATGTTGCGATATACAAGACACGTTTTAAATAAAGATACTGAGTTATAAGATGTGCCTACATACGTTTAATTTTAGGTTCTAAACGTTTGCCGCAAAAAATGTAAATAGTTATAGTCAGATTGTAATTAGTTTCAACAAGTAGTTGGCCTTACTTTATGCTACTTGTTACTGTGTTATATAGCTATAAACTTTCCAAAAAACAAAAAAAACTAAAGTACATTTCTCACGCTCACGTTTCACTAAGACATGAGTAGGCATTTCGCCACCTTGAAAACAAACTTAAAAGCAGTAAATAGGTCATCATTACAATCACCATACATGTAATGGAATCGGTGCGTTCAAAATAGACCAGCGGTCGTCGTGAACATCAATGTCCGTCAAATCGCAACATCATGTAGCCGCCCGCACCCCTCCGCATTTCGTTCCATCAGTGGGACGCGCGGACATCGCGTCGCATCCCGCCGGGGTAATTCACTTAGTAAGATTAAGTCCGACGCTGCCGGGGTTTACACTTCGGAACGTGAGTGCGCCAACACTTTAACGTGCCGTGCAGGTGTATTTACAGCGTTTTTTATTGCAATCAGTTGAGGAAGGGTACATCTTCAAGTTGAATTTACGTCAGCCGGAAAGCAGGTTCAAAGTCCAAATTGTAAGGAATCTTTTTTGACCGACAATTGTCACGACCGACGAAAAGCGATTTATTGACCTATGATCGTCACGCTAGAATCCCTCCACGGTAAAAGTCAGGTATACCGAAATTAAATACTGGAATCCAATTTGTATCAAATTCGTCACAACCTCCAAGTGAACTAAGTAATTCACTTAGTTAGATTGAGTCTGATGCTAGCAGGTTTTACACCTTGGAATGTGATTGCGCTTTGCAACGCTAACTGCTCGTGCATACATTTTGTTAACGCTTTTACGTTTCAAATGCAATCTAATGCATGCTAATGTAATTTAAATAATAGAAAAGTGAGTAAAAGTTCTGTAACATCAATTGCACTAAAGATTGTAAACAAAGAACACAACCAAACGCATATGCTACGACGTAGCACTTCGTAGCAGCCGTAGCTGGTCCGAAATCTACGTTTAGTGCTACAACTGTGCTACGCCGGAGCCCTTCGTAGCAGACGTAGCTGTTATTTTAAAGCTCCGTATATACAAAAGGACAAAAATAGCCGTTAAATATGTTGCCGGCACTGTCTCCGTGATCTTCGTCTATGGCTCGAGGTTTTCGAAGAAAGTCGAACGGTTCGACTTTCACCGCTAGTAAACAAGAAGGTTTCAAGCCAAGGTAAACTATATATAACGAAAGATTATATTCCAAATGTTTAATGAAATTAGTTTTAATCTCACACAATGAGGTTTAACGGTTAAGTTACAAGTTGCAACTAATCTCTTAACTATTCCTGTGTAAAAATAAAGTTTTCTCAATTAAACGCAGAGGAAAGAACGTACGGGCGAAGTTTCCCTTCATCTCAGATAACACCGAACGTCGGGCTCAGATTCTATCGGGTGTGGATTAATAATGAAGGAAGTAGGTAGCTACTTGTATAAGTTTGATAACTTGAAGTGCGGTATTCGTCAATACTTACAATCAACATTAAGAAATTATGACGTTGACCTAATACACCCGCTAAAATTGAGGTTTCCATAAATCTAAATAAATAGGTATCAACTGTACAAGTGTAGAAATTGTAAGGAGCATGCACAGGAAATTGTTTACATAAAATTGAAATATCAAAAATAAATGTAAATAAAGAGGTGCGAATGCAAGGAAACAAGATAGCTATACGTATCATAGTGGAAATTTCTAGCAAACACCAATAAACCACTCCGATGATTTATCCTGCCTTTAAGGTGGCTTGAAGTTTTTTCATGGCCTTAGCATACAGTCAATTCAACTGCAGACAAAAATGAATATTCTAGAAATTTTCGCACGCGTTTTTGGCAACCAAATTATTTTTGTGGGTACACTTATCTTACAATTTATTGCGATTCCAGTGACATCCAGACCAGGGCATATTACGAAAAGACCATTTACAAAATTTACCCTGGCGGGAATCGAACCCACGCTCGAACCACCTACGCCAAGCGGTCGCCAATAGCTTCACAAGTATTATTTTCTGAATGGAGGAATGCACTCGTACAAACAATCAAGTGGAAACCAACAAGTACAATACCCAGCACAAACAAACAATAAGTCGACCGCTGGAACTAGTAGGAAAACTTGATTGCACTAAGTCCATAAGGAAATAATAAAAGTATCAGTGGCACTCGAGGCGACGGTCGAAGTATCGGCACACGGCGATAGGAGAATCAAACAAACGAGGCGAAACTTCTCAAAACTCAAGCTGGTGAGATGTTGCCCAGGCTAACTCTTATTACAAACTTGCGACTCGCCGCCCGCCTCGATAGACACAACTTATAACTAGCGAAAAGATATCAGGTTACAAATTATTTAAGATATGAAAACGTTCAACGTTAATGATCTTCATAATACCGTAAAATATGTCCAAAATTGCCTCTACAAAGTCGAGTCAAAACACCACAATCTAATGAAATCTTCATTGGATGTAAGTAAACTAAGAATACAAATTGTATTTTTAAAAGAATATGCACATAACGCAAGAATAGGGTTACCCAATAATAATTTTACAAATTAGTCATTAGTAGTATCCAATTTCGCGAATGTCATTTTTTAATTTGTTTTTCTCTCAGCGGCACAGGCCTAGAGCCTAGTGTAAAGACCGTTGCTTAAGCAGTATTTAAATTTATTTTAAACTAGCTGTGCCCCGCGACTTCATCCGCGTAGTATTGGATTATTGGGTTAAAAAGTATCCTATATGTTAATCCCGGTTATAATCTATCTGTGTTCCAAATTTCATCCAAATCCGTTCAGTAGTTTTTGCGTGAAGGAGTAACAAACATACATACATACATACATACAGACATACATACATACATACATCCACACTCACAAACTTTCGCATTTATAATATTAGTAGGATACACCCACATTTGAAATTGCAAGCCGTAAACTTTTTGGTAAATTATATTATTTATTATTAAATATTGTTTGCTAATAAGAAATTTCTTATCTTCAGATAACCAACTAAAGCTTGTGTGTCAATTTTAAAAGGGCATTCGACATATCCACACCAAATAACATTTTAACGTGGAACAGGCTTAAATGTAATAAAAAAGCACTCTGGCTAATTCGCCAGGTCTGTTGGCCAGCACCGGTGTCGCTGCAGACACGTTACCACGCTCAGTGCCGCAAAGTAATAACAGAATGCACTTACGTCATGCCAACGTGGCGGTTATCATGGTATATCAGGTATTTAGGATTTTCAAATGCTCAGTTATTGTTAAACATAATGTATAGATTGGATGTTGACTTAGAAAAGTTTAACTAACCTACGACTAATTTCAGTTGTTTATCAACTCGATAATTGCAAGTGACTAACAGACAACGCGCGGCCTTATCCGGTAGTTCTAGAATCGTGAAATTATGCACAAGGGTTCCTTTTATATAACTAAGGTGAGTACTCGCAACAGATTTTTGAAAATTAATACCCTAAGAGGGTTAAACAGGGATTCAATTTTAAGTGAGCGTATGGAAATCCCATCAGGCTGGGTTAATAACGAAACATTATAAACCATCTACCTGCTCAGGATACGCTTTTAGTTAGAACATAACCCTTACAGCGACACATTGAGTAAATGAACATTTTGTTTGGTGATTAATTTTTTACATAGTTCTTTCATACATCATTATTTACATAAATCTGCCAGGGAAACGTAATTAAAATAACACTACGTACCCAGTCATAACTAGATACTAAGAGAAACCAGCAGAAATTATTGGGATAAAGACACCGCCATGACTCTAGCAAATTAAATTCAGTTCCCAGAAGCAGTTCTTTGAACAGACCACAATAAAAATATGAGCTCTCCAGAGATGATAGTTACTTCATCGGTGAGTATTTTCCTTTCCAATTCAATTTAGACGTGATTCCAAAGTTCTTACACATTTAACAGCGAAATATTTATTTTCTTATGTCATAATTATGGTTAGTATAAAATGGTATTTAGAGGGGATGTATATCCAGGATTGGCAAGATGGGCAATTATGGCAAAATTGTGAATTACAGAAATAATAAACCATAGTTTTATACAATTAGGTATGTATATTAACTATCACGAAAGATTAAAGCCGTTATTTTACTAAAATGATGGTCAGATACTGGTAGTTCCATAATTTCCATAAAAACACCATCAAGTATGCATATAGCATCTGTCCACACATGTAAGTTTATACCCCTCCATTATAATTAACATGTAGAACAAAGGGAGCGGGGTTGCGATGACGGAGCCTGTCTCCGTGGCATTCGTGGCTGCGGACCGGTGACCGACGGAAAATGCCTGTCCGGTCGGCTGGCAAATGAAATCCAGTCCGATGGCGGTCGTAATTACCCTGGTATCTTTAGGGTTCCGTACCTCCAGAGGAAAACAGAACCCTTAGTCGATTACTTTGTTGTCTGTCTATCTGTCCATCTGTGTCGCTCTACGATCCATCTCTACAATCGTATCCTGAAAAATCAATATACTACCACACGATACGAAATTACAATGAAAATTACACAAGAGCGATGGCCGACCAAGTTAAAACTAAGTTCCCCCGTCGTTTCCCAACAAACCCAATAGTGAATTTAAAAAATCAACCGCAAATACAACTTTGTTTCTTTTATTACTACTTTGGTTATAGATACGATAAATGTTCGCTATTGAAATGGCTACGGAACCCTTCATTTTGCAAGGCCTGATATGCACTTGGCCGCTTTTTGATATCTTACGCAAATCTAAGTTAATACGGTCCAATAAAGCCTGAATCGGATTAAGAAATGGCTACCAAAAGCAACTTCCGACTTGTCTTCGCCGAGGCATTGCAGACGAAATTAAACTTTATTTACCAATCCCACGTATTGTGTTTTTACCAGTGTCCCCCGTTAATTAGGCGACTAAACATTCACTCAGGCGCATCGCGGCGGTCGCGTGAAACAATGGGCCGGGGCCGGGCTCGCGACATGACGCTGCCGACCACACGAGACGCCGATGACGCCGCATTAAAATGAAATCCATACGGGGATGATTGATGAGCGACGCAAACACTACGCCGCGCCCAACTCATTCAATTTGCTGTCATCCTAGTATAAAGTGCAGTTTTATTATAGAGTTTTGGATTTATCGATAGTACCTACACTGAACTCTACCATGATTTATCTATGCATATATATATATAAATTAATCTCTATTTCATTTGTCATCGCATCACGCGTGAACCGATGGCGCGATTTCACTAATTATTTTCTTGTTGTGTTTATTACTGTCAAGTGAAGGTTCTTATGAAAGGAAAAACTAAGAAAGTTGAGCGGAACAATTCGAATTCAATATTCAAAGTTAAGACAGGACAACGTCTGTCGGGTCAGCTAGTTTTTAATAAATATTTAGTTATCATTACTCACGAACTGATATTTTAAAGGGTCATTATTACTTATTATGTGTAAAATTCTATTCAACCGCCGACAAATTAGAGTTGACAACTGTGCAACGTGACATTTGATATCATAGGCAAAATCTGAAATAACAAATAACTTGTTCCATACGAAATAACCTTTAAAGTTTCCAAAACATCGTTCAGTTTCATTTAAATCCTTCGTTGCACTGGACACGAGTGAGGCTATAGGGAGGCAAACAAATTTCCGCCTATTGTATTTACGGATACGGCAAATTAAATCCCCATTTGTAGAGGCAGAACACCTAAGGGGGGCGAGGGGGGGTAATCCAATGCCGTGGCCGCCATTGTCGTCCGGCCTGGGCTAGCAACGGCTTAAGAGCTCCGGCTCGAATCGAAAATCTACGAACATTTTGAAAATTAATAACCGATCTCACTGATACCAAGCTTCGATAGAACAAGAGGGATTTAAAACAATATTCAACGTCCGGAACGGTGTACCTGAAATGTTGAAGTGGTGAATTCAATATTCTGCAAAACACCGATGTTTCATTTATACGGTATATTCCTGCGCAAATATGAATTCATTTTACAGAGATATCAACCTTTGTAGTATTATAATAAAAAAAACAACTCAAAAATAAAAATGGACAAACCAATCCAGGTTGAAAGCGGATCAAACCTACATATGAGCCATCGTACAATCGTCGATTCATGCTTTGGGATGCTGCATCGGGATTACGCGTTCCAAACAGATTATAATTCGTCACGATCGCTACCTACTATGCAACAAACTAACCAAAATTCACATTTCAATACTGGCTCCCATAAAATATTTCATTTATGTAAATCGAGTCTTCCACTCTCCGATATTTTTTGAACTAACAACAATGGAAACTAACAGTTACATGTTTTCGGATGTAGATTGGAAACCATATTTGTAATTGAAATATATTTAAATAAAATAAAGCGAGCAATATAATAAATAGTCCAACGGGAAGGAGGGCAGGCGCACTCCATTTGATTGGGCATTGTTTCGGATAGCCCGGCGTTAATACTGTGTGCAGTGTATGCTGTGCGAATCCAATTTTCGGACGCGCGTCCTGAGCGGCGGCGGCGCCTATCCACTGTTGTCCATTAGTATTCAGAGGGCGCGGCAGTACGTGCTCACGGAAAACGTGATGCGATGCGCGAGCAAACAAAAACACGAGCGCAGCTGAAATAGGCCCGCCGGTGTCGCGTCACCTTTGCTTTGACGTTATTGTTTTCAACGAAATATTTACGGCGAGGACCAGATTTATTTTTCAGTTGAAATTAATTTTCTGCAAGGAATAGATATTGGATACACACCCATAATATTCGCAGCACTCTCACTAGATTCAATTGAACTCGTCCTCTGTTTGATAACAAATTATAATACTTCACGTAATGAAATAAAATACAAATTAGTGCAGGATGAAAAAAATGGCAACCTCTTCGTTCCAATAAAAGCCGATATCAAAAACGAAGATTAATCTGGAAACCATACTACGTTTATAAATTGATGTTAGACCGACTACACAATTTTTTTTAATAACAGAAAGCATTTGAATATCTGAGTTGATCTTAAAAGTTCAAGATTCGACCGGACCATAATTGAAATGTCTGCGGGTCTCAGGAATAGTGGTGTAGATAATAGAGCTTATTAAATATGCCGAACCTTCCGGTGGCTGAGAACGGATTGCGAATAATCTCAGCGGGCTGTCATTTTTCAGAGTTCGTGAGCGCTTGGTCGGAGCCCGCACGATACCATCATCGGAGACAGATTGAAATTTAAGATCCGTAAGCCACCCGAAATGAGGACTGAAAGGAACTTTGAGAGACATTATAAATTAAAATGTCATTTTTTATTAAGTTTTATTTTACTTTGGTAGAATAAAATGTGGTTGTATGAAACATAGTTACAGTAGGCACTATTAGACATTAATTAGAAGAATTGGAATGGTGAAACTAAAAATGAAAATAATCTAAAAGGAATACTAGGGACTACTAAATCCATGTAATTTTCTCAGTGTAGTAATTCCACAGAATTGTGATGCCAATGTTTCCACTACGAAAGACGTCGTTTTCCCATCTACGAGTACTTCACACATACTCCTGTACCTATAGGCAAACATATTCCTTACAAACATGGAACACGGTGCGGTACACGACATGTAGTGGTTGTATTCGAAAGTTGTCTGAAGCCGCACGACGGCACGACCCCGGCGATATTAATCAGACGATATGCAATGCGCGCGTGCACGAGTTCAACTCCAAGATTAGAATTTCCGAGCGAACAGGTAACAATATAATTGAGTCAGACGAACTGCAATTTCGGTGAACTTACATACAAACATGATCAAATAGTTAATTACTTTAATAACCAAAATGTAAAGTCTGTTTTTTCTCACCAATCGTAATTTTGGCATTTCTAGTGTTTAATTTTTAAATAACGGTGTACAATATATTTTACTATACTAATTTTGAATAACAAATTTCATCGCAATATTCTTCACTAAATATGACAAGTAAGGAAACTTAATAGTAAGCATACCTTTTAAATGTATACTAAGTTATTTTGGGAGCTTGTCTCTCAACAAAACTTCCACCATGACCAATATATTTGCTAGAATTTGGTGATTTCCAATGAGGATAATGGGGATTAGACAATTCGTTAAGTCTCGTATAAAAGGTGTAAATAAAGCCGCAACGAATTTAATCATAAAAGAAATAGGGCGAATTGCATACAATAATTATCCTATACCGTTAGATGATGAACAATTACCTGAAAACAGCTCGAGAACTTATCTTTGGATGGGAGTACAAACAAAATGTGCAAAACAATTTCCTTTCCAATCTTGCTTTTGCGCGTCAGTTATTATTGCTAATTTGCTGTAACAATTTTTCAATCTCATTCGCAGAAGGCACTGGAGAAAAGCTAAAGAAGAGAAGATTATTTCCCCGACTTTGAACATCAACCTACGTATAAACGGAAAGAGCTACTTGAGAACTAGATGGATGCAATAACAAAACGTAAAGACTCATATATTCCAAATCATTGCACATTTACGAGGCAATGCAAGCCATAGAGATAGGAATTCTTTTCCTTTAAACGAGACGATCGATAGACTTAACGGAAAGCGTTCGTTGGAGAATGTATCTTTAATAATGTTACAGAATGAAATTGCATGTTAGATCAAAACATACATAACCTACGTAAACACGTTGTGTTGGAAACTGAAGAGGTCGAAACTCGTAACAATAATACTATAAGATTGAAGAAACAGTAGATGCTACTGTACGCTAGTGATGCTATAATATAATACGAGTAGTACAAATAGCATCCACGTCATCATTGGTCTCCATTGCCTCACCACTGCCAGTGGGATCCTGGTTTACAGGGGGTAAAAGATGTGGGAGTGTGTGGCTATTCCTATAAAAAATTATAGTAACTGCAAATGCACTAGATAGTGTCCCATCTACTTATTAAATTTAATCTCATGGTAACACTTAAATAGGTACTGTTGGAAGGAAAATCATTTAAAGGAGATTATTTTAATACTTATACCACGGTTAACTAAAAGCGATACGAAATGGCAATTTTCGAGTTCATGTCGGTCACCGCCGGGCTCGCGAACATTCAGGAGGCAATTTTATAAAATTAATAAATTAATTGGTTCATTCTGTGTCGGAAACCGTGATATTGATTAAGGATAAATAAAAGCGAAACGTTAAAAACAACTGTAGCGTGGGTGGATTTATTTAATACAAAACACCAATTTACTTTCTTCAAATCATCTTTTTATTTTATTTTATACTTAGAATCATCTTTTAATTTAGTGTACGTCCTCTTGTCTGTCTTCTTTCCTTCGTTCTCTCATTCATAACTTTCCACCAATCCACACTTCAAATACACCGTTCCCTTTCACGCTGTCTCTTTACGTTCCAATCCCACACAACCAATATAACAAAATTATATAAGCAGTTTCGTATCGCATCTCGTTGGCCGCTGTATAGCAGTGAATTCAGTAGCAGATGTTTTTAATTCGATTTACCTTCGGCCAATTATAGGAGTCCAGGTACGGCAGCTTTTACAATGTTTTATATTACGTAATAATTGGAATCAACCCTTTGTTACCGGCAACTCGAGGAGCGGCCGCTTTTAGCTGTTGCTTTTGTTGTTGTTTACCAAGTACCGTACTGAAGCCCCTGGTTGTTTATTATTGAATGAAATACGGCCCTGGAACTGCTTACAACAACAAAATTTTATAATTATATTATTAAGTAAGTTTAACGTCGACTACAGTTATTAAAATCGCTCGGGTTTGCAAAATACTTCATAATAATATCAGGTTTATTAATTATTTCTTAGTCGATAGGAGTTACAGGTTAAGGGAGGTAGGTTTTGGTATATCAATTACAATAAATTTAAGTTAAGAATTATAATGAAATCCATTGCAGCATTTTTTTCGAATTTCGCCTTCCATAATCAAACGTTTAGAACCAAATTTATCAACAAGTAAGGTTTCTAAGGAGAAATTGCTCGACGGTTCAATAAAACCTCTTTTCCTCCGCGCCCCTATCGCCCAATTCGGCCAGTTCAACAAGTGTTACATGTGAAAATTTGGAAGTGGGTCAAAAGTGTCTCCATTATATGGGCATAAGCACGGGCGTTACTGTGGGCGGCGGCGGCGGCGTCTGCGAGGCGCAACAGGCGCCCCGCCCCCCGCCACCCCCTCACGCGCGCAACAGGCGCCCTGCCCGACTTACTTGTTGAATCGACCGACCTACTAACGTTTCCACCAAGACACTCGACATACGAATTCATAGTAGTGAAGGAATACAGCAATGGAAAACTATTGGCGCCCAATGCGGGACCAAAACAGGGGCGAGGAGATGGAATTTGCCACGCCTCAGATGATGCTGTCGATGTTTAATGCATCTGTTCCAAAGGTGTCTGTGTTGTAATCAACATTTTGCAATTTTGCGTCCGCTATATTATTCTTGAAGCAGTAAAACTCGACAGCATACACTAAGTAGTAGCAAGAAGTCCTCAAAGACAAAATTGCTGCTTTACACGTGAATGCTAAACGTGCGCATTACTATGCAGTCAACGACTAGGGTTGCCATTTTTTGAGTTTTCAAGTGTCGTAAGTTTGCTTATGGGCAAAACCTGGAAACGCTGATAAAACTTAGTAACCGAAGCGAAGAAATTTCTCAAATTATTTCGCTTAGCAGAGTGGTAAACTACCGCTCATTAATGACAACTTTGAGTTAGACTGAGAAAGTTATTTTCTGGCAGGATAGTTTCTTTCGATTACCAACTATCTATTCAACTATCGTGTGGTTGCGGGTTCAATTCCCGCCAGGGCAATTTTCGGAAATGGCCTTTTCGTAATTTGCTCAGGTCTGGGTGTCACTGGGATCGCCCCCAGTCCATTGTACGGTACCCATAGTACAAGCGTTGCTTAGTTTGGGACCATACAGTTGGTGTGCCAGTCTGGCGATATTTATTATTTATTTATTTAATGCTGCGTATGCGCATGTGTTACCTTTTAGGTTGCTTGTAACTTTAAACATAAATATGGCCTATTTAGGAAATGGTCCTTAACTTCAGTTCCCTATATATTTGTATTCACAATACAAAGTGTGTGTAATTTCTGGTGTACAATAGAGTTATCCCTATAGTTGTATGCCCTAGAATGAAAAGTGGCATCCCTACGTGAGGCCCTAATAATATGACACCAGCAGACAGACCCCGCCAGAGCTCCTTACATGCTGAATACATGACGTGCGACACGTTTCGACAGTTTGCCGCGCTTTGATGCGATCGCGGATTCCCTGAACCGTTAGCATTGACGATATTATCTTCTTCGCGTGGTACCCTTCTCAAAATGTATCGGCGTATGATGTATTTCGACTCATTCGGTGAACTATTTGCGATTCTATTCGTTTTGATATAAAATACCGATCAAAAAATATATAGGTTGATTCGATGACTAATTCCATGTAAGTATGACTAGCGGCCCGCCCCGGCTTCGCACGGGTACATTGCGGTTACATTATTCGAGTTTTAGTAAGGATCCCTAATTTTTTGAAAATATATTATAGCCAATGTCACCCGGGGATAGATAGTGTAGCTTCCCAACAGTGAAAGAATTTTTCAAATCGGTTCAGTAGTTTCGGAGCCTATTCATTACAATCAAACAAACAAAGTTTTCCTCTTTATAATATAAGTATGATATACTAGCTGTGCCCCGCGACTTCATCCGCGTAGTATTGGATTATTGGGTTAAAAAGTATCCTATATGTTAATCCCGGTTATAATCTATCTGTGTTCCAAATTTCATCCAAATCTGTTCAGTAGTTTTTGCGTGAAGGAGTAACAAACATACATACATACATACATACATACATACATACATCCACACTCACAAACTTTCGCATTTATAATATTAGTAGGATTTTTTAATGGATTTAAAAAACATTTTTGAATGTCAATAAACATAACGGCCCAGTCATTTTCTCATAGTCTTCATGTAACATTAGATACCAAATTTCCTCTTTATGGTATTTTTTGCCGCTCTATGGTAAATTTCCGAACAAAATGATGCAAATTACTTACCGACAAGTGCCAAAATGACCGTGAGCAACGGTGCGGCCGGAAACGATACTGTCACGTTGAACTCCAGCATCTGAAGCAAGTCCACTGCAACAAAGGAAATAAGTATCATTTATTATGTTTTAATTCGTTTATCTACCATCTAAATATATATAACTCAAAGGTGACTGACTGACTGACTGACTGACTGACTGACATAGTGATCTATCAACGCACAGCCCAAACTACTGGACGGATCGGGCTGAAATTTGGCATGCAGGTAGATTTTATGACGTAGGCATCCGCTAAGAAAGGATTTTTATTAATTCTACCCCCAAGGGGATTAAATAGGGGATGAAAGTTTGTATGAAACTTTGTCAATTAAATTCCACGCGGACGAAGTCGCGGGCACAGCTAGTTATATGTACGATTAAAAAAATGAGTATAGTTAAAAGTCTCACACGAATATTGCAAAACTCACTCCACATATTCACTGAGAAATTAAATTATAAATAACTGTTATAGTGCACATTTAAAACCTGTGTATGCGGGCGCATCGTGCCATAAGCCGTGCTTAGCGGCCCCCGGAGGCATGCGCGCGCGGCGGCGCGCCGCACGTTAACGCGATCAAACGGCTGCCGTATGAATTTTTCATGCGCCACGAGAAGTAATGGTGCCGCCCGAGACGGTGGATCATTCTTTACGAGCCGACAACAGAAACCTTTAAAAATATACGGTTTATCTATCGAGGTATCCGTTGCGCCCTAGCGCCTTGAAACCCAGGAGCCTCAGCCAGGCTTGCACTCAGACTTTATAAGAACACAATTTCAGGCGTGCTTGCGGTCTTGATACAAAACATTTCGTACCTACAAGAAAAATAAATAACTCTTAACGTCATGAAAATAACCCTGATCAACAAAGTCTACCTCACAACTTACACATGACCATCGGTTTTGCTACCTCTAATGTCTGCACCGGACTGTTTCCAACGGGATTTTGTTTATTCGTTAATGAAATGACGAGCTTGAAAGCTGAAAAAATGCACTCCACAAATTAAGCGTTCTCGGTCCGAATCCATGAAAACGACCAACAAACAAGATCCAAACAGGATCGAGGGAAGTGACGCTTCATGTCAGTGATAGTGTGAGGGGGGATCAGATCCGTAATAAGATAAAGGTTTTATCGTCTTTTCGTTAGCATAGTTCACGTGCGCCCTCAGTTCGCCGGGGCTTTGCGGACGTTTGTTTGGTTAAGGTGGGATAATCCCGGAACTGTTTCCGTGTCTTATATGCGCCCTTGTTATCTGTCACATCTTTTGTTGTTTAACTGAATAAAGGGTTTGATGTGACTGATCCAAAGAGAAATTCGACGAAAGGACCCTCTGTGGGTACATGTTGACTGTAGTAAATGATTGACGTAAATCCGGACATTATCCTTCATCAAATATTTAGATATAGTAACTGTTACTGTCGATAAATGTTTCGAAAATATGGTTTATTTTACTTAGTTACAACGCAGCTAAATAGTTACACTTAAGGTCATAGGTTATAGATACAAAAACAAACTAAAAACCAACTTTCAATTTGATATAGGTACCTACTAACATCAAGATATAAATATGTGTTATAGTACATTTTTTATTTATATTTTTGATGAATAAAAATGTAAATTGCAACGTCATCGTTCATCATTCATCATGTGGAATTAATTTCGCCGCTTCCCCGGTTCCCGTTTCGTTGCGTGCTGTCTACGATTTACTGCGTGAATTCATATTGCCATAAAGTATTGGTACCGAAGAGCGCCGATATTAAATATCGTGCAATATGCTTTACTAGAGCTATATTTCAAATTCAATTTCATCTACTGGATGGAATATTTGATATTTCAAAATATTTTCCGGATTGTGATCTGAAGGCAATGTTGTGACCTTATCTCTCAACGTTTTGATATCTTAATAAATAAAATAGAACTGAAGTTTTACGTGGTAGCTTCATATTTTCCACAGCATTATTTTGTGTAGGCGATACTCAAATTAAGTGTTGGAATACTGAACAAGTCTACAGTGTCTACACTATACAACAAATTAGTTTATCGATAGAACTCATTAACTGCACTCCGTCGACGGGAACTTATAAAATTTTCAAAATCCCTAAGGAAATCAAGTCATACAAATCAGACAGCACCGATTGGATAATAGGTGATCAATAGTAGATTTTTGATTAAACGATATTCGCATCAGATTCCTCGTCGATGGAACATTTAACACAAATCTCAGTTACCTTGTTAACACAAAAATAACGATTCTTAATGAAACGTATACGATAGCACGTCTAATCACTCAAATAGTTATGTCTCTAGTAAATTGTAACATAGCGGCAGAGTCAGCGATACTCGAAGAGGGAACAATGTACAGCGAAGCAGGTAATTGGCATTAAACCGCCCTCGAAACGGTTGTTAGTGCAGCAGAGAGGCGCGGCCAGAGCGCTTCGCCGCCGCTCTAGTGTCGCTCGCCCTAATTACGTGGAAATACAAGCGAGAGGCAACATCATATCGTTCCGGGACTATAGCTTACTGACTGCGGAAGATATATTTTATATTTTTATGGTTGAGCTATGTTTCTTGGTAAATGGAGATTGTTGACTGCAACCAGCGACGTTAAGGGCGTGAATAATTGGAAGTGATTTACCACCTTATTTATAAACGTGGTTTAGCGGTTGTATAATTACACCATGCTTTGTCCTCTTCTTTCGAATTTCAAATTACTGATGACAGAAAGAGATTATTCGGTGTGTAACTATTCGCCCGCTATACCGCGTTTATGTTTATAAATATGTGGGTTTTCTGACGGACGGACGTACGGACGGCAAACAGATGGACGGATGAACAGGCAGACAGACGGACACACGTAGGTACGTACCGTAGAGACTACAGAACCCCGAGAAATAAATAAAATTAAAACAGTTAAAAAAAACAAAGAGCCGTGAATATTTCTGCGTGGAGCTCGGGCTTGCCGAGGAAAATACGTCAAAATTTATTGACGTCGGCTCGTCATTATTATCTGCTTATTTTCGTTTTCGCCCCGATACCTTCTAATGCCTTTTTGCCATGGAAAATTACGTTCAATTTGAGAGCTAAATAATTGGCCAAATTACATCGCAAATCGGCTTATGAATGGAAAAATTTGCAAATTAGATACTTAAAGGATTTTCGAACCTACGCGCCGTTATGAAGTTTATTTCAGGGTACCGTATCCAAAGTTTATTTAAATACGTTTGTTAGCTCATATTAGTCTAAATGCAACTAATACATTATTATTATATAATTAGTAATGTTTTTTTTCGATACTGGCTAAATGCGAAAGACATGACCAAAACCGCAAATACAAAAAAAAAGCAGTAAGAGAGCAATTCCTTCGCGTATAACACTCGGTGTTAGAGTAGAGCATACAGTCTAAGCCGAAGCAAGGTTAAGTCGTGCGAATCGAGGACGTACCACCAACAAGATATATTATTATCTGTAACTTAGCTTTAATATAATTCACGATTCAAATACGAGAATATGACGTAACATTGCTAGATACATTGTGTGTGGTATAATAAATATCGCTAGACAGACACACCAACTGTATGGTCCCAAATTAAACAATGCTTGTTCTATGGGTACCGTACAATGGACTGGGCGATCCCAGTGACACCCAGACCTGGGCATATTACGAAAAGGCCATTTCCGAATTTGCCCCGGCGGGAATCGAACCCGCAACCACCATGTGCGGTCAACCTAGCGGCCTACGCTCGAACCACTGTGCCAAGCGGTCGTCAAATGTCAGGGAGATTGTTTAAAAGTGAATAATTTGTTATAGGTATTTTTTCATCCTTTCGCAAATTAACCTCAATCTAATACAAAGGCCTTCACAAAAAGGCATACAAGCAGTTCATACTCTTCCCTGTTTAATTACACGCTCGCGGTTGCTGTCTTCACTATATTTTCATTCAGAACAAACCATTTTTGTTCATTAAAATCAGACTAAACAACCGTTTCTTGTATAATCTTAAAATACGGTTGTTATTCCTACCATCCATTAGCGGCAGAAAAGCTGAAGGAAAATGTTTAAGCTTCGGAGAATTACAAACATCTAAAATACCTGAAAATTGCGAAAAAAAGATTGATGCAAAAAATATCTTGAGACTCCTTTGTTGAACATTTAATTATCTTCCCGGGATCGTCGGCTTCATTCCGATATTTAATTATGCAAATGTTCAAGCCTTTTCGCCGGTGATGTTTTAACTCCTTAGTATTAATTGAGGTGAATCAATCAAACGACTCGTTTATTTAATTATGCACTTACGTAGGCCCTTATTAATAAATCGATCTCAAGTCTGAGAGCAATCTTAAGTAAGCTTTTGACATGTGTTTTTGTACCGGTATGATATAAGAATGACAGTTCCAAGATCGCTCTTAGACTTGAGATTGATTTTCAAATATGGTCCATAGTATATGAGCCTGAGCGTGTATTGAATAAATAATAATAAGAGAATATAATTCGCAGAACACCTAGCCGTGATAACTGATGGTATTTCATATTAATTATCAATTAATTGACTTTTACAACGGCCGCGATATGATAGGCACTCAATGGCCGGCAAAAATATCGATGTCGCATCAACAATTCCAATAATGACTTCATTAAACATACACAGAGTACAATGAAATTAGCAGCGGCAAACACCGCGGTTTGTTTGTTGCATTTCGCATAATGCGGTCCTTTTGTGCCGGCCTGTAGGTATGGTACGGACGCGCAGTATTTCGCGTGTATTATTATAAAATAACGGACCAATAGAGCGACGAGGGACCGCAGTACGCTTTATTAGCAAATGATTTCGTTGATTCCTAATTGAAATGACAGTAAAATGTGTTATGTTTTTCTGATATCAAAATTAAAACTAAAAAGTCTAGCAATAAACTGAGTTTATTTGATTGTTTTAAGTCGTTAGTAAGTAGATATCGTAGATAATTACTTATTACGGGCATTGAATATTGAATGTTAATTATCGGATATATTCGGAAATTCAATTTATTTGTATTTGATCGGCTAATCAATAAAATAGTTTGAATGTTTTTTTTCTAAATTCCTATACCAACAGGCATCAATACAAAATAGCACGGGTATAAAAAAACTCTGAATATTTATAATTGTCACGAGAGACCGAGAAAATAATCCTACTAATATTATAAATGCGAAAGTTTGTGAGTGTGGATGTATGTATGAATGAATGTATGTATGTATGTTTGTTACTCCTTCACGCAAAAACTATTGAACGGATTTGGATGAAATTTGGAACACAGATAGATTATAACCGGGATTAACATATAGGATACTTTTTCACCCAATAATCCAATACTACGCGGATGAAGTCGCGGGGCACAGCTAGTGCGAATTATTTGTTTGTACGCACCATATGCTTAAGTGTTTTTCAAAGGGACACAAAGAAGCTTTATCTACTTAAATCTTTTGTACCAAACGCACACTCAGTTCTATCTTATAAAGTGGTCAATCGTGGTAACACCAAACAAAGGCTCCCACACGGCGTCCGATACGATTGTCCCCGAGCACAAGGTGTAATCCTCTAAGCGTCTGGGCCGTGCGAAACGATCCTAACACAAGAAACATGGAACCATCATTGAACCTGAAAATATCTTTTCATTCGCCCGATAAGCCGCTTGAGGACCATTCGAACGCTTTGTGCTCTTAAAACCTCTATTGTGTTTAGTTAGCTGTGATATATATTTAGATTTCAAACGAAAACTCCTTTGCAAATGGCTCGGCGCTTTGTTAAATAATCGCGTCAAAGGATATACTAAAGTAGAATATTTTTGAAAAAAACCAAAATATTGGTATTCAAAGACTGGCCACATAGTTTTATATATGCTCAGAAGATACAATGGAACTTTACAAAATGAATGAAACATTAACACAAAATGAAGATTATCTATTACTCATCGAGGACACGGTGATTCTTGGAGCTTGGTAATGTCAAGCTGTATCGGCAAGTGAAGCTATGCTTTATCTTACTTTACATTACATAAAATATACATTTAATCTCAAACACTCGTCAACTAAATATTTCTACAATACAAGCCACATTCGAGCACTATTTTCCTGGACGTTACAGGCACTCGTTTGAAGCATCGGTTACGCATTCAGAGGTACCGTTAGGAATCAGGTGAAGCGGAAGAACTTGAGGGGAAAATATACATTACATACATAAACAATAAAGATAATACACATATTTGACGACCGCTTGGCGCAGTGGTTCGAGCTTAAGCCGCTCGGCTAGCTTCACATGGTGGTTACGGGTTCGATTCCCGCTGGGGTAAATTTCGGAAATGGCCTTATCGTAATTTTCACTGGTCGGGGTGCCACAGTTTACTTCTTTTATCAAAGGCCACAGTCCATTGTACGGTACCCATAGTACAAGCGTTGCTTAGTATGGGACCATAAAGTTGGTGTGTCAGTCTGGTGATATTTATTAATTATAAAACAAAGTCAATCAATATGACGGATGTTACATCCAAAGAAGTAGGGGTCCCTGACTTCTTGCTGTCGTATCACGTGGTATGTGTAATGAAAGAAGAGACAATTCTGAGTTCATAAATATAAATGTAGTAAAAATAAAAATTCACAGAAAAACAATTGTACGCTATATTTCAGTGTTTATGTCTACCACCAGCGCTATCAACAGTTCTGAATATAATCGTGTCCGCGTTTCAAAACGTTTTACTTGTTTATTTAATATATTATTCACAATTATGTACATTTTCTGTTATACAAAAAAAAACTTTAATAAAAAAATTCGATATCTGCCATCTCTTTAAAAAGACGATGAAATATGAATAACGAAACTTTGACATACCGTCAAAGCGATTTTTACTTTTCAGTATAAAGAGACGCCGCGCCCACCTCCGCCGAGCAAAGATGAGTCGTCATAGAGACCAAACGGATCCCATTGAACAGATTTACCCTTATCTGATATTGTGAGTGAATAGTTTATTCTACAAACTCGAGCTAAGAGCTCCTTTAGATATAAATCTTATTTTACTTTTGGGGTACTGTACAAAAAATATTAAAAGGTGCTCCCTTAGAATAAAGATATTTTGTTTGTTGGTTCTAAAGATATTGGCGTGTCTAGAAGAAAATGAATGTTTCGCCCTTAATTTTTAACCCCCGACGAAAAAAGAGGGGTGTTATAAGTTTAACATGTGTATCTGTGTATCTGTGTGTGTGTGTATCTGTGTGTCTGTGTATCTGTGTATCTGTGAATCTGTGTATCTGTGTATCTGTGTATCTGTGTGTCTGTCTGTGGCAACGTAGCGCCCAAGCTGATGAACCGATTTCAATTGTGTTTCTTTTTTTAGATAGGTATTCTGATCGAGAGTGTTCATAGCTATGTTTCATGAAAGTCGGTTCAGCCGTTTGAAGATCATCAGCTCTTTTGTATTGTTACGTACTAGGGGTAGGTACAAATAATGCCGACTACGTGTATAAAGGTTTAATTCCGCTCTCCACAAACTTGACAAATACACAGTACTACACTAGTTCACTATCACTAGTTACATACAACAAACACTGTTCCGAATCACTTAGCAGTCACACAGTATTCCAATATAATCGCCTAGGTCACTGGTATATCACTCTTCGTTCGCTTACTTAAGTTCCGTACACTGTCGCTTCCAAGAAGTAACTAACTCGCTGCCCGTCGTCAACACCTTATATACGGAATAAAAATGCGAGCTGGTATTTTCCTGAACATTCTCGGTAGGTATGTAGGTAATAATAATCCCAATCGAATGATCTCGAGACCCATTGTCGGCTTTCCTTTGTATTCGTTCGCGAGTAGGTATTTGCCCGCCGCCGTCGCGCCGATCACGCGTTCACTTTATACCTACATACCTACAGTCTCGAACATTCAACTTTTAGAGATCCTTCGTAATTCGATGGGGTTCATAACAATGCGTTTTTGTATTAAGCTGATAAAATAAGGATCCTTCGAGGTATTTCACCAAATGGTTTCTAGGTCGCAACATTACCCCCCTCTTAGTCATGCTCGTCCCGAGCATCATTTGTTCCATGATACCGAGCCAATCTGTCCACATGGACTACCTTTGGCTTTCCTCGAAGTCCCTTCTTAATGCGATAGGTCACATCGTTGATCCTCGTAATAACTGTATAAGGTCCTTCCCAGGGAGCCTGAAGTTTCGGAGACTTTCCTTTCCCGCGCAGAGGATTGTGAAGCCACACCGGTGTCCCTTCTTCAAAACCGTTGGTGCACACACTTCGGTCGTACCGGCTCTCCATCTTTCCCCTGCTCGTTGTCTGCCGTCCTTTCACTGACGCACATACAGTGCATTTACGGCACCAGTCCTCGACTTCTTTCCGATAACACAGCCAATAAAACCGCTGTCGCACCTTAACGAGGGTTTTCTTGAATCCAAGGTGCCCACCAGAAATACCATTGTGTATGTGCCGTAGAAGAGGGGTCATCTTACTCCGCGGCACTATCACCTGCATGGTTGTTTCTTTGCCGTCCTTCGATTCCCGTTTCCTATACAGCACTTCATCTTCCAGAGTCAAACTGTCCCATTGGGCCCAATAACACTTCGTTGTCGGACTGTAGACGGACACGTCGCTCCATTGGGGTCTGTTTCCGCTCCGTTTCCAGTGCAGTATAGGTTTTAAGTCATTATCTTCTTCCTGCGCCTTCTTCATACTGACTCCGGTCCATTCATCGACAGTTCTATGAGTCCTTATGAGCTTGACCTCTTCCCGGACTTCCTTCCTCTGACGATAAATATTATACGGGCGCGATCCTCGTAAACAGACTTCTTGATCAGGAAACCTTAGCACTTCTTTGGCTACATCCAATACACACTTCTGATTCTTCAAGAAATCCAGTCCCAAAATGCAATCATTAGTAATACTTGCAATCAACACTGACTGACGGTATACCCGGTTGCCAATTCTTATCTTGACATCTGTCTCACCGAGGATGGAAACTGGCTGACCAGTGGCTGTCTGCAGATGACACGATGGCGATCGCTTTTCCCACATTATAGTGCGTTTCAGTAGCTCTGGTTTCACAATTGTACGCGATGCTCCTGTATCCACAGTTAAGCCGCAAGGTTGGTCGTTCAAGGTGGCCTCGATGATCAAACTATTCCCATTGCAAACTTGGGTGATGGTAACGGTCGGCGCCATAACTTGACCTTGGGTTTCAGACTCGTCTGTGACCCTTCTCTTCGTCGAAGGACATTCCAGGCGAATATGTCCCTTACCACCACAGCCATAACAAGTTGGGACAAACCGAGGCTTCTTTTCCTCCTTAACTATCTCCTTAACCTCCCTGACCTTATTTAATTTCGTGTCCTGCCGAACAGCTTCCACCTCGAGAGCATGAGCCAGTGCGTTCTTCATGGTTTGGTGGTGTCCCAGCCGTACAAAGGTCCTGACTTCCGTTTCTCGAATGCCATTTATAAATAACTCCAGCAGGTTCTCTTCGATCATCGCTGGTTTGGATGAGTATGCACGGCGAACCAGCCTCTCCACTTCCAATGCCCATTGTTGGAGACTTTCACCAGGCTTTTGTTTCCTCTCGTGGAGCTGCGCTCGATAAACATGTTCCAGGTGTTTCTCACCGTAGCGTGTATCCAGTGCGTCCATGAGAGTTTCCAGGGTCCTTCCTTCCAGCGGCAGATTTTCCAAAACCATTAAAGCATCTCCCCGTAAGGCAAGCGCCAGGGCCGCAAAGGACTGCTCGCTGCTCCAAGAATTTCCAACTGAAAGTATTTCAAACTGGTACTTGAAGGCCGTCCACGAGGATGTCCCATCAAAGCGCGGGAGATCGAGCTTTGTGGATGACGGTGCGGCCACGGCAACAGGTCCATGAGTTTTCAGGCGTAACATTTCCTTATTCATTACCTCCAAGCGGCTTTCGAAGGTCTCATTCTGGGATACCATATGGGTTACCTCTTTATCAAGCACATGCAGGCGATCTTCCAAAGTCCCAGTCTTTTGGTTAACTTCCTCGTTCAGTACCTGCATGCGGTCTTCGAGAGTCTTCACTTTTGCACCCAGAATGGTGATACCAGCGTCGATCTTACCTAAGACCGCTTCTTGACTAGCCTGGATCACTTGCTGATTGGCCTCTTGACTGGCCTGCAGCATCTCTTTGAACTCCTGCCGGCTAGCCTCTTGGTTGGCTTCCATTCGCTGACTGGCCTCTTGATTGGCCTTGAGCATTTGCTGCATAGAGGCCATCAACGCTGCCAAGTTCAATTCCGAAGAACTACCTGTTGATGCTGCCTCAGCTCCCGCCGAAACACCGGCATCAACTTGACGCTCTTCTTCTTCACGGCTACGTTGACGTGCGGCATCCATCTCGACTTGACGTCTGGTTCGTGGAGTACGCCCTTCTTCGTCTCGCGGTAGTAACGGCATCCCACTTCTGACACCAATTGTTACGTACTAGGGGTAGGTACAAATAATGCCGACTACGTGTATAAAGGTTTAATTCCGCTCTCCACAAACTTGACAAATACACAGTACTACACTAGTTCACTATAGGTCTACCAGAATCTCATGGCATTAAAAAAATATAAAAAAATATGATTTTCATATGGCAATGTCAATTGTCACCTGCCAAATCAAAGTACAAGGTTTGTCAACCGCTGTTGAGATTTTGTGATATCTTCTTGGCAATTCATTGTTTTTGTGAAAATGTCGAAAAAGCCACTTCGATCTCAAGCGAGAAATATTGTTTTCAATGTGTATCGTAAAATAAGGGAAGAAGAAGGCGTAAATCAAACTAAATCTTGGATTTTAAAGCGCGTCGTAGAGTTGACCGGTAAGTTGGACTGAGTTGTTTTGATACTTCTAGTATATTTTATATTTTTCTTACTTAATTATAGCTTCTTTATAGGGGTTTCCAGTACTACTATACGGCGAATCATAGGTGAGGGCACATCGAACGATGGTGTATTTTCCACGCCTGGTAAAAAGAGGAGAGGGGGGAAGAAGAAAATCAACTTGGACAGTTTCGATTTACAGTTGATTCCAAATTTGACAAGACCTTCACTAATCGTTATGGACAATGCTAGTTATCATTCCGTACGTTTGAACAAACCGCCCACACAATCCAATCGTATCCCTGATATAAAAGAATGGCTTCGTGCGAATGATGTACATTATGATGATCTTTGGCGTAAATGTCAACTACTTGAAGTAGTGAAACAAAACATGCCCTTATATGAGATAGATAAAGTATTAAAATCGCACGGTCACGAAGTTTTAAGGCTCCCACCTTATCATTGCACATTGAATCCTATAGAAATGATTTGGGGTATAATGAAGCAAAAAGTTGTCGATAAAAATGTTAATAGGCCTGCAAGTGACATTAAATTATTAACAGAAGAAGCTTTCTCACAAATTGGTGCAGAGGATTGGCGAAAATGTTGTGAACATGTAAAGAAAATTGAAAACGATTTCTTCGAGCAAGATAAAATAATTAAAATGCTGGAAGAGCAATTTATAATAAATACCTCTTTATCTTCATCATCTGATGAAGAACAAGAAATGCAAGTGGAGTTCTTGGAATCATTTTCTAGCTCTGAATGAGTTATTAACTTTTAAACGATATTATAATAAATTAGTACATAAAGTAATATATGATTGGCTTTATTTTTTTTGTCATATTTTCCTATGTTAAGAACCCGATGTATAACAACATTCTTCATACACATACCTAGTATACTTCATATTAATTAATGACTAAAGATATAAATAAAAATTAAACAGTATCAAGATCGTTTAATCCAATTTCCCCAGTATTGCACACAACAAATTTTTATTTCCCCATTTGCCATGAGATTCTGGTAGACCTATATCACTAGTTACATACAACAAACACTGTTCCGAATCACTTAGCAGTCACACAGTATTCCAATATAATCGCCTAGGTCACTGGTATATCACTCTTCGTTCGCTTACTTAAGTTCCGTACACTGTCGCTTCCAAGAAGTAACTAACTCGCTGCCCGTCGTCAACACCTTATATACGGAATAAAAATGCGAGCTGGTATTTTCCTGAACATTCTCGGTAGGTATGTAGGTAATAATAATCCCAATCGAATGATCTCGAGACCCATTGTCGGCTTTCCTTTGTATTCGTTCGCGAGTAGGTATTTGCCCGCCGCCGTCGCGCCGATCACGCGTTCACTTTATACCTACATACCTACAGTCTCGAACATTCAACTTTTAGAGATCCTTCGTAATTCGATGGGGTTCATAACAATGCGTTTTTGTATTAAGCTGATAAAATAAGGATCCTTCGAGGTATTTGACCAAATGGTTTCTAGGTCGCAACAGTATGTTAAAAAGCCACATTCACGGCCAAAACCAACTTCCACGGCTCGAATCCAATCGAAATTTGAGATTATTGGATTTAGATTTATTATATTTTTAAATGATCGTAATAGTCTGAACTGGTTTTTTACAATATTATAAATATGAAAAGTTTCCCTGATTCTGGAAAAAAAATATATTTTATCAATTTTTATATGAGATTTGTGTATGAACTAAAGACGTTCCATAAGTCACGTGTCAAATGAGGGATACGCGCATGCGTTAAACTTTGTTTGTTTTGGTAATGGTCATGGAATATTACGTTATGATAATTCTAGAGGGCGCTGCTCCGCCATTGAGAAAAAATATAAAAAAACAAATCTAATTTAAAATAATTTTAGCGTTATTGAAAATTCTTCCCCTGGGCTGCTCCCATGCACCTCAACCAGAGTTATTACATGAAATTGAATCATAATTGATAATATTTTACAAGGAATTAAACCTCCGTGGCATCAATATTTAGATTGGTTGTCTATTCTAATGTCAATTATTATAATGTCATAACAAAATAATGACTCATACTTGTACGCAGATTTTCTGTTGATTATTGTATACATTTGATGAAAACGTCGTCGCATCGGGGGTTATTAAATTTTTAATTTAGAGTTATATATATTTTCTGTTCACGGTTGACTATTGAGCACAACATACGGATACCTATTACAAAAAAGTTAAACACTGGGGTTGCGTTTAACTTTTTTTATAAAAACAAAATAATAATAATTATTATTATTATTATTAATTTAGCTTGTTTGACGTCCAACACTTGGGCGCGGGCCTCCCCTCACTACGAGAGGGATTCAGGCTGTAATCTACGATGCTGGCCCAGTGCGGGTTGGCGGATTTCACATGTCTTTCGAAATTATCATTGGCACATAGAATTCGAAAAACCAAGAGGTGGGTGCCGGGTTTCGAACCCAGGACCTGGTGCCCACAAGACTGCTTCTATAAAACAAGTTATCTCAAAAACAAAAGCTAGCCACTCCACAAATAAAAACAGAGCGATAATAATCCCGGTACATCGCAAATCCACCTCGCACAATTTAATAACAGCAAAACGCAACTGACTGAATAAAAATGAGATTTCCGTGGAAAAACAGGGATGGAAATAAAAATTCAAAACAATCATGGTATTGAAACACTAATCCAAGTGGCAGCTGCCGGGGCGAACACGGAAAGAAACAAATTATCTCTATCTAGCTAATTGTCGACAGATCAAAGAGGGGGCGGGGGGGATGGATTGTATGGGCGCTAGGTAAATCCGAGTTTTTATTTTTTTTTGCAAGTGGAGGGCGGGCCGCGGCCGCGGGCGCTATTCGCAATTATTGTTATTACAAAGAGATTGCTGCTGAGCCGGCTCACGACTCCGTAATTTTTTACTGTATTCATCACAACGGCTTGTAATTGCAATATATTATGTTTGCGTAATAAAACGTGGACCTAGAAAGCTTAATCGCAATATGTAGGAAACCTAATGATTTTGGTGTGATGGCAGTTATTTGAAGAATTATAAATAAACTTACCGATGAAGACGAAGATCTGATGGTGTGCGTAGCGAAGCAACATGGATATCGACACCGTCTGCAACAATAACGTGATATTTCGATAAAATAACGGTAGCCTGAGTTACTCCTTATAATATCAGCTAACTGCCACTTGCCAGTGAAAGTCCCGTCAAAATCGGTTAGCCGTGTCGGAGATTATCCGGAACAAACAGACAAATAGACAAACATTTGTAAAATTGTTTTTAGGGTTCCGTACCTCTTGAAAAAACGGAACCCTTATAGGATCACTGTGTTGCCTGTCTGTCTGTCTGTCTGTCTGTCAATACCCTTATTCTCGGAAACGGATAGATCTATCAAGTTGAAATTAATATCAAATATCAAATGCTGTGGTCCCTTGGAGGTGTAAAAAAATAGGCTTCTAAGTCAACGCAATCATAAGATACGGCCATTTATGTCGCATATTTTAATACTTATTGCAACTTCACTTATCAAAACAAAGGAATCAACGCACAGGCGAAATCCCAGCGGTTAGACGCATGAAATTTTGACAGTAGGTACCTTTTATACCGTAAGTATCCACTAAGGAAGGATTTTGGAAAATTTCACCCCTAAGTGTATATATTAGGGGGTGAAAGTCTGTATGGGTAAAAAAAATCTCAACTTAGAACGATGAAAATTAGTATAAAGGTTACTCATTACAAATAAAGTAGAGATCACTTTTAGTGATAAGGCCGCCCATTTTCCACTTTCTGTGTAAATTATGTAATAATTTGTAAATTTTTGTTTTCTAGTGGTGGATTAATAAAGAGTTATCTATCTATAAAGAATGCGTTTTACTAAAGTCCACCCATAAGTGTCTGAAATAAGGGAAAGCAGTTTGTATTGGGGTCCCGAATTTGTTTAAGCTAAAAATGTGGCTTTAGGTAGAAACACTGTGCAGAAAATCTGGAAAAAATCATGATACTAGCACATGATACGAAATTGCAATTAAAATTATAACAGGACAAATGGGCTCACTAAATCACGAGTCACAGCCGACCAAGTTAAAGCAAAAGTTGATCTCCCATCGTTACTGAATAAACTCGACTTTTTTGTTATAAGTAGCGGATATACTTTTAATAAAGCATTTTGTAAAAATCTGTTATTTTGGTTGTTCCTAATTACCATCTATTAATAATTTAGGAAATTTAGTATTTTCATTGCAAGATACGGAACCGTAAAACAGAAGTGACCACAGAAAAACGTTGAAAACTCCATCGAATACCAATCGACCTTGTTGCTGCATAAGGGAGCATTAAGGAGGGCCGATCCCACTGTTGCTCAAATGGATTCAATCTGCACTAAGCGTTCCGTTAATGAAATTCAATCGCGGCGAGGCGGTGCGGGGAGCAAATGATGTGGCGAAGAGATTGATGGCGGCCTCGGGACGCCAGCCACACCACCTTTAGGTACGTGTACTGGGAGTGTGCCGGCCGCCTAATCGTTCGCCCTCATCGTCCGGCCTAGTCGACCGTTAAGTCAAAGTATTCTCAACCAAGAGTGATTGTTGGCCTATGTAATGTTAATTAAAAAAAAATCATTAAACTATCGCCACAAAAACTGGGTACACTAAAATGCTAGAAATAACTAGACTATTTATTTCATTTGGAGTCAGTGCCTGTTCAAGTAAGGGGGTAGGTACCTAAGAAGTAGTCCTAACGTAGTGTACCTACTTAAGATATTGGCACCGAATTTTCAAAATCGCATTTGCAATCCGCAATTGACTGAGATATTGATAATATAAAAAAACAAACATACAGACGAACATAGAACCTTCTTTTTTTAAGTCTGTTAAAAAATTGAAAACATGCATACGACCAGCCCGATGTTAAGCAGTTACGGTAACTTATAGATTCTTGTAGTACCCAATATATTGCTCGCATGTTGCCAACCTGAAGGGGAGTTGGACAGACAGTAGGGAAAGGGCAGGAGGTTGGCACCCAGAAGTTTTTAGCAAAGGTTTACTGTTCACATACACATTTCCCCTATATTATTAGGCCTTTTGTAACAAGGGGCAAGCCATACAAAATTATATAAGTAGGTACCGATACGGTTCCAGTTCAAAACTTTCGGCTAGAGTATGGCAATCACAATAATACCGTGCCATGCCGTGCGACGGTACATTTTAAAAGCGCCCATTGACCACAACCCATGAAGGCAAGAAACGCATCTCTCCAACATTGGTCCACGTGCTATTTTAAATACATTCACATTACAGCCATAAACAATTTGTTTAAGGATCCGGGATTAGATCAAATCCCTGATTCCCTGCGAAAGATACAATTTCAAATTCAAATTCAAAATTGTTTTTATTCATGTAAGCCAACAAAGCATTTATGAATAGTCAGAATCTACCACCGGCTCGGAATGCTGCTTCCACTGAGAAGAGCCGGCAAGAAACTCAATGGTTACTCTTTTCAATGAATGAAAGATGGTGTACATTCTCAGGAACAGCATAAAAAAATAATATGAGTAGGCAACACCATTGCCACTAAATAGCTAATAGTAAATAATAATCAAATCTCACTCAGATTTAGGTATGTAAATAAAATGAGAAAGCTAGCTTAGTGTGATGTGCATACCTACTCATACTTACATCAAATTAAACGTTTACGAACCAAAATAATAATTAATTAAACAGGGGTGGATAATATGATAACTGCTTTGGTGTGATGCCTTCCATGCTAAGTAAATAATGCATACAAAATCACGCCCGTAATTTACCTATTAAAGAGCCTGTAATTAAACAGTGGTAACTATTTGCGTCGAGGCAGGTACATGGCCGAGCCGACTCGACGCGTCGGACCGTACGCAGGCGTCGGTCGCGCAATGGGCCGCACGTAATCCACCATAGCTGTTAGTTTTTACGGTAGCCGTAAAATACGAGAGCGGCCGTCACATCGATCCTGCGGCCGTTAATATTAAAAGGCGGTGTTTGAGGGCGGCTTCAGATACCTATGCTCTCAGCCATCCGTGGTCAGACTTTACTATGTATTTGAGATATACATTAAATTGAGTGCGTTGACAGGCAAGTTATTAATCACATTTGCATAAAAACGTGGTAGATTAGTCGAAATATAAGGTCTTATTTTAATAATGCACGATATTTTACATACGCCTAGGTGATGTACCTACCACAAAAAAAATATATATAGGGACGTGATGCCAGATGGACTCAGGATGAAACTAAGCATGGTTGAGACAGACTTTGGAAAAACTAGCATTGTACGAACAGAGTAACTATTACAACTATTATTTACCTATCACAGGAAATACGGGTATGACGCATATTGCCCAAGTATCTATGTCCATTTCAAAGCATTTGCAATCAATCAAATGTCGCACATCTGTGGAGCGAAATATTTCCAAATCTATGTGGCTTCACCCTAATACCAAGTCGGCTTCTGGTTATATACCTATCACAGATCGATCAAACACGAGTTCCAACAAACACTTATTGTTCGACGCAAAGTTCGAATGTCGAATTACTCGATCACCTTGACGAAGCACTACCAAGTTTACAACTTTACCATGCGAATTGTAGGGAACGTGTATATGTCAAGGAAACTCTTGTTTCGGATTCGATAACTTATGTTTGTAACGTGTAGTTTCCTTTTGCAGCACGTGAGACGACAGTGCAGTACTTTCGTATAACATAATATTAATAACTTAATCCTACTAATATTATAAATGCGAATGTTTGTGAGTGTGGATGTATGTATGTATGTATGTTTCTTACTCCTTCACGCAAAAACTACTGAACGGATTTGGATGAAATTTGGAACACAGATAGATTATAACCGGGATTAACATATAGGATACTTTTTAACCCAATAATCCAATACTACGCGGATGAAGTCGCGGGGCACAGCTAGTAATAATATAAAAATTGTAATGGTTATTTTCAATTCTAGATAGAAGTGTGGATTAACGATCTTTTGCTCGCAGCTTATCTAGCGTATTTTCTGCCCCCCAATACTGGTGCAACTATAACTAAGAACCATATATGTGACCACATAAGTACAAAAACGTCATCAAAATCGGTCAGGCTATTTAGGAGGAGAGGAATAAAGAAGAAAGAAAATATAATTATACATGAAAGTTTAGACCATTCTATCAAAAGATACTAGTAAAACAAAACTACAAAGAAACATATTATACGTTCCTTAATCATTTATCTTTACACAATAGCTGATTCACATCTTTTATAACAAAAAACTTAAACAAAAATTATGTCCAAACTTACAAAGAAAAGGTTTAATAGAAATTCAATCATTAGTCATGGTATGCACCTTAGTTAGTACAGTACCGTTTCCCGTACCTGCCCGACAAAGACACATTCTTCAAGCACCCAATGGGATATGAATCTTTTCCTACACTACATAATATTAATACGTAGACATAGACAACCCGATCTCCTTAGAACCCATAGGTGATATGTACCATATAGAAGCGTCAATTCACTTAACGCTTTGACAGCACACCGCGCATGAAACAGGATACCTACATGTTATGCAATACGTGCGGCGTTTGACAATTGATTAATGCAATTTCTCTAGCTCGCGACGGCCGACATGGAATTAGTTCTAGCTACGGATAATGCAGATGTCGTGTCAGGTACAATACGTATATTGAACGATCGGTGCGACACCTACATCTGATAACATAATATCATGGATGTATAAACCTTATTCCTTTATACCACATTAATGTCGGTAATCAATTCGTGAGGTGATTATTACCTTTGTTACTGCAATGTGATAACGACGACCGCTTGGCGCAGTGGGTCGAGCGTAGGGTGCTCGAGCACCGAGGTGGTTGCGGGTTAGATTCCCGTCAGGGTAAATTTCGGAAATGGCCTTTTTGTAATTTACCCTGGTCTGGGTGTCACTGGGATCGCCCCCAGTCCATTGTACGGTACCCATAGTACAAACGATTGGTTTAGGACCATACAGTTAGTGAGTTCTTCTGGCGATATTTATATTTATTTATTTAATACACCGATTAGTGATATTTTGACAAATTCTAGTTATATAGACTGTTCAATTTCTTCTCAATACGTCAGTTTAACATTATAATTGGTCTAACAGTCTAACCCGTTTTTTTGCGAGCCCGGGGCGCGGTGGTGGCCGACTTGAATTCAAACATTTCGCACCGTTTCTCGTTGGCCATGGTATAGTGTAATCTATTCCGAAGTACATGCAGGTATTTATACAAGGAGTTTTGCGAAACAAACCCAAGGCAGGCAGGCACGCCGCTAGAGGTGGAATTTGGTACCGTAATAAAGTTTGAAAGGGCTGTAAAAGAGCAATAACTGTAACTCGGCCAGAGAGTCTGATTTTAGTGGCGGAGTAGGGGACCGCGCCTCTGCGATACCCTATTAATTGATCAGTAATGTCTTTGTCAAATGCACGACACATTTGGGGCATTTGTGTTATAGGAAAACACACCCTATTGCTGTTGGAATACGCTGAGTAAGTATTAGAGTGTAATTACGTTTTTTTTTACTTACATAACATCTATATATATATAACTCAAAGGTGACTGACTGACTGACTGACTGACATAGTGATCTATCAACGCACAGCCCAAGCCACTGGACGGATCGGGCTGAAATTTGGCATGCAGGTAGATGTTATGACGTAGGCATCCGCTAAGAAAGGATTTTGATTAATTCTACCCCCAAGGGGATAAAATAGGGGATGAAAGTTTGTATGAAACTTTGTCAATTAAATTCCACGCGGACGAAGTCGCGGGCACAGCTAGTACATTATATACTATATCGCCAGACTAACACACCAACTGTACGGTTCTAAACTAAGCAACGCTTACTCTATGGGTACCAATAGAATGGGGCGATCCCAGTGTCACCCATTCCAGGGCAAATTACGAAAAGGAAATTGCCGAAATTTGCCCCAGCGGAAATCGAACCCGTGGAAACGCTGTGCAGTGTCGCCAAGCGGCCTATGCACAAACTATTACGAGTTACGACACGCGGCCTATGCACAAACTACTACAGCAAGCGGTTGTCATAAATATTAATCATACGAATATTTATAAAAAGACCGCCCTCTGCGTGATTTTATAGACACTACTTATTGGGAGGGTTGTAACAGGAATCGTAAGTACATATCGAGCGTGCGCTACTCGATGATAGATGGCAGTGTTTCGGACTAAAGTCATGGTTCTAAAAGCTTGTAACAACTGCAAAATTGGCGGTTCATTATTGAATGATTCGAGTTTATAAATACTTAATAATACTTTAAAATGTATCATCAAATATTACAATCCTAAGGACAAAAGTTACTTACTTATACTATAAAACTAGTTGTGCCCGCGACTTCGTCTGCGTGTAATTTAACTTAACAAACATTTCGGGATTATTCATCCCCTATTTTATCTCCTTTGGGGTTAGAATTAATCAAAATCCTTTCTTAGCGGATGCCTACGTCATAACATCTACCTGCATGCCAAATTTCAGCCCGATCCGTCCAGTGGTTTGGGCTGTGCGTTGATAGATCAGTCAGTCAGTCAGTCACCTTTTAGTTATATATATTTAGATATATGCTCCTCATCTAGTACATGCTCCCAGAAAAAAATATACTAGACTACAGTGGCTACTTTTATCGTCTACTGATCGCGGTAAATTAATAGTGGTTTAAGAAACTGTTGCATAAAAGGGGTTATTAAAACAGGTGTGGGAGTTTTAAACGCGAGCCGTATACGAGGAATGGTATCACACGAGTGTACCTAGTTATGTTCAGTTTCATATCTAAACTCGTGTGTTCCTATAAAAAATAAATAAAATAACAAAAAGTTCAAACTAAAAGTGCCCAAACCACTCGGTCTTCCGTGCATGCGCGCGACACTAATAGACATACCAACCTAATGTTCACAGACGTAAAAATGGTTTTTTAACAAGTTCCAACTATTAAATATTAATATAGCATTATTTTGATAAGAAGACAATGCTATTATTATTATATTTTTTTGGGTGCATTTTTTCCTCGGCTTTTACACCGGTTTACTGGTGACCACGGGCCTAAGCCAAGTGTACACCAGGGTGTGTAGTATTGATTAGTGTTGTTTGTTGAGATTCACGTTGAGCGCTTATTTCTTCTGTGTTAGGGGTCTGCATGCTTAGTTGGGGAGAATGTGAAGTGGTGTGTCTGAGTGGTGTGGTATCAGTTCGTTGAGTATTGCTATGAATGTTGTCTTGTTCTGTCTGAAGGAATTTTCTTACTATTCGGCAAGTATTCACAATTGCTGCTTTTTGTAGGATGGAGTATATGTTGGGTGGTAGGTTGAGGGTTTTAAGCGACTGGTGGAGCTGTTTTGGGATTACCCCAGTTGTAGAGAGGACTATCGGAACTATTGTGACTTTTTGGAGATGCCAGAGTCGGGCTATTTCATCTTTTAATTCAGTGTACTTGGGGAGTTTTTCAGCTATTGTTGTTTGTAAGTTATGAGTGTTAGGGATGGCAATGTCTATGAGATAAGCGGTTTTGTTAGTTTTGTTTATTATGGTGATGTCTGGTCTGTTGTAGTGGATTGTTCGGTCAGTAAGTATAGCTCGGCCAAAGTATAATTTTGTCGTGGTATTTTCTAATACGGTTTCAGGATTGTATTTATAGTAAGGTTGGATATTTTTAATCAGTTTCTGTTGATAGGCAAGCTGCTGGTGGATGATATTAGCAACTTGGTCATGCCGGTGTTTGTAGTCAGTTTAAACTATAGCTTTACATGCCCCTGTGATATGCTGGATAGTTCCCAGAGAGCTGCTACACTTTCTACAGATGTCGGAGGGTAGATTCTTTATAATATATTTTTGATAACTTTACGATACGAGTGAAGATAAATATACATTTTATTTTTTCATAACAGGATAATAATTTTTTTGAGAAAGTCGCATTAAAAAATTACCTTGTCCACCCTTATATTCTAAACTTTTCTCGTACATTATGAGCGAGATTTGCCTGCTATTATAAATATTCATAAGTATCGAGGTTCATTTAAAAAAATAGTAGCGCACAGCTAGCAAGTGTATAATAACAGTATAAAATTATTAGTGTATACTCACAAAGACGAGCATAATGAAGAAGGCCGCTATGTACGAGCTGCGAGCGGTGAGCATCGACACGAAGCGGTAATGTTCGCCGGTGATGACGTTCCTGGGAACAGAAGGATGGGTGTAAATGCAGTGCACCTTAGAAAAAAAAAGAAAAAAAAAAACAAATCGTTCATTTTGTTAAGGCCTATGGGGGCACTTACAAATTGTCAATTTTACATTTTGTTATATTTCTTTTTTTTGTCGCCAGTTGCTTATATAGTTAATAATTACAAAGGGTAGTAAATATTAATATAAATATAATAGTTCCAGTGTGTTGCCTAAGAATGTACTTGCAACATTTACTGTGTCTCATGATCTTCTTGAACTCAATAAACGTTTCTTTTTAGAGGCACCACTTCCAATTATTAATAACTCTAAATTGAAAATTTAAAAACCCCCGATGCGACGACCTTTTCATCAAATGTATACTTTACCTAGTTCGTCCAAATAACGCTAAAATTATATTAAATTAGTTTCTTTTCTGTATTTTTTCTCAATGGCGGAGCAGCGCCCTCTAGAATTATTATTGCGTAATATTCCATGACCATTAACAAAATTTAACGCGTGCGCGTATCCATCATTTGACACGTGACTTATGGAACGTCTTTAGTTCATACGCAAATCTCATATAAAAATTGATAAAATATAATTTTTTTCCAGAATGCGGGAAACTTTTCAAATGTATAATATTTTAAAAAGCCAGTTCAGACTATTACGATCATTTAAAAATATAATAAAGCGAAATCGTTTCAGCCGTTCTCAAGGGATGCAAAGATATTATTCCAATGAGCCCAAATTTCGATCGGATTCGAGCCGTGGAAGTTGGTTTTGGCCGTGAATGTGGCTTTTTCAACCTACAAAAGAGCTGATGATCTTCAAACGGCTGAACCGATTCTCATGAAACATAGCTAAGAACATTCTCGATCAGAATACCTATCTAACAAAAGAAACAAAATTGAAATCGGTTCATCAGCTTGGGCGCTACGTTGCCACAGACAGACACACAGATACACAGATACACAGATACACAGATACACAGATACACATGTTAAACTTATAACACCCGTCGTTTTTCGTCGGGGGTTAATTAAATAAGCAACTGGCGTTAAAAAATATATACTTAAAAAAATTAAAAGATGAGCCCGCTGAGATTCTTGCCGGACCTTCTCAGTCGAGGTCGCGTTCCGATCCGGTTTTAGATATAAAGAAAGTACATAAAAATGTCAATTTCTAAGTATCTTCGTAGGCCTAAACAAAGTTAACCTATAAACGCTTGCAATAAGCACAAAAAGGCAGTAATAAAAAAAAACATGATAAAATCTGTAAGATCTGTATCACAACTGCCCCACATTTTGAGCATTCATCAGACTTTATCAAGCACATTTATCAGGTTTGAACAGGCACACTAACCTCAAATAACCCTTATTGTCCTCCTGCTCGGCCAACGTCTTGATAGATGCCATGAGCAAGTCGTCGTAGCCCAAGAACTCGTCGAGCACAAACCGCGAGAACGGGTCGCCGAAGCACTCATCGCGTTGAGGGTCTAACGTGACAATCTTCACGGGAATCTTGAGCCGGAGGCGGGCGCTCGGCGAGAGCCGCAAGAATCCATACTCGAGGGAATATTCGAGGATGTAATCCTCGTCTGAAATCAAGAAATGATATTGTTATAACACTAGTACCCACTGACAAGCTCGCTCATCGTGATATACACCTAGTATTTTGTTTTTTTTTAAGAACTGAACCAATCATTAGAACCAGTTTACCTTACGAATAAAGATCCTAAACTTATAGATCCTACTATCAACACGCCTCGTTTAGTATAATAGTATACTGGGTATAAAATACATGGCACAACGCGTTTTTGTGATTTATAGTTCAAATATGAGCAACAAATATGAATTTCCATGAACATGAATTTATATCCTGTGATTGTGCTAAGATTGTTGGAAACAAAGCAAATTTATTTATGGACTAGCTGAGCCCGCGACTTCGTCCGCGTGGAATTTAACTTAACAAAAAAGCCCGCTCCCGCGTTCTGAGCCCGCGGGACAGGACCCATTTTTTTTAATTTTGTTTTTCTAAAAGAAAAGTAGCCTAAGTTACTGCTTATAACATCAGCTATCTACCAGTGAAAGTCCCGTCAAAATCGGTCCAGCCGTTTCGGAGATTACCCGGAACAAACACACGTTAAATAGCGTTTTTGCTATAGGTGTCGTATGTACTTTCATATGCAGTTAGTGAAAAGGTGTTATTTTGATATTACAAACAGACACTCCAATTTTATTTATTTGTATAGATGTATAGATATAGATGTATAGATAATTTGCTAGTTATTAAATTATCTATAAGTGACCGTAAACACTGAAGTGGTCATAGACATAGGCATTATATATGACACTTGTGGCCATAATCTTTGCGAATATACTGGTCCTATTAGATTTTCATCGACTCAAAAAATATTGATTTTTGATATTCCAAATTGGCACCAGACGGGAAAACGGAAATCGGGAACAAATTGTATTAATATGTAATACGTCATTGGTGTTATTGTAAGCAGATTAGTTACTAGTCGTCAAATGAAACCGTTCCAATGCTCGCTCATTAGACGGCTTTTATTGTTTACTTTAAGTAGGTGTATGCTTACACATCCTTATTATTATTTATGTGACCTAACAATTAGTAAAGAGAATTTCACTAGTAATAGGTGAATAATAATGCATTCGATTTTGAGTTTCGACAAAGGGATTTTTGATGTTATTCGAAATTCGTCATGAATGGTTTCAAATTAACATCTAAGATTATTTAAATGAACGGTTATTGATGGACAGAGATCCACACGAACGGTATCGCGGGGACAACCTGTTTCTTATAAAATATGGATTGTTCTAATAAAATATGGAAATTACCTTTCGAAGAGTCATTGGCCGCCGCTTCATCCACAGATTCCTAAAACATAATATACAGCTTATGAGATCCGTTAGTTTGATTTACTACCCGCTCGTTTGGACTAACACTACACTTAGGCCCAGCGCACACCGATGGAAGCTCGGCGTCGCTTGAATAAATTTGCTCGAAGCTCCCTCGAGCTACTACAAGAGCATACGCGCGACTGCTCATACATACCGTATGTCAAGGTAGTTGAGGTTTATATTCAATTGTGGTCTTCAATTGCGCTCCGCCGCGCTTCCAGCGGTGTGTGCTGGGCCTTACACAGCTTTGTTGCTGTCTCTATTTATTATAATAATAAAACTAAAAATTTAGCCTTTTTGACGTCGCACTCCTGGGCACGGGCCTCCTCTCACTACGAGGGGGATTCAGGCCGTAATCCACCACGCTGGCCCAGTACGTATTGGCGGATTTCACATGACTTTCGAAAATTGGTTAGATTTTCTAATACATGCAGGTTTCCTCACTATGTGTTCCTTCACCGTCAGCGAGTGATAATTATATATAAATTATGATTCGCACATAGATTTCGAAAGACGCAGAGGTGCGAGCCGGGGTTTGAACCCAGGACCTGGTGCCTGCAAGCGCGTGCTTAACCAATCGGCTATCACTGCTATCTATTTTTTAACAGATTAAAATAGAGACAACAACATGCAAACGAGGGGTAATAAATTATAATGGCCTCCTTAACAATGTTAGGTAGTATTGTTAACAGTAACCAACTTGTCATTATTTATGCGCATATTGTGGAAGTAGGTATATGTATGTAAAATACGTAATCACAATACGTCATCATTAAATACTAAGACACAAATTACATGTTTGTAAAGTATATAACGCGACCTCAGAATATGCTAAAATAACGCAAATAAATTATGGGTAGTACATATTTCCCGCTAGCCAGTCAATGTTACTACCTCAGACGACAGAATTACGTAGACAGAGCGGGTAATAGTAGTGTGTGAAGTAATACAACATTAAGGTGAAGGCGCCTGTCTAGCCCGCGAAATTCAAAATTTTCGAGTATTTTTATAGTTTATCCAAAATCTGAAAACATTTAAGACAACATTTTGTGATTTGCGAAAACCACAGTAGGCAGTGCGTTTATTAATACATTTATTTTACTCTAAATATTATCACGGTGGATATGATACTAGTAAATCACTAAATATACAAAAACTGCCAGATTATCTGGATAGCTGTCGTTCTTGAAATGTTTTAGAGTAAGTTGGATATATTAATAAATGCACTGCACATGGTCTTTTTCGCGAATTACAAAATGTGCCTTTTATTATTGTCAGATTTTGAAAAAAAACTAAAAAACCCCAAAACATTTGAACTTCGCTGGCTAGATGGGCGCTTTAGCCTTAATTCAGTATTTATTTTAATTGTTTAAATAAATATAATATAATTTAGCCCTTTTGATGTCCCACTTCTGGGCACAGGCCTTCCCTTACTACGACGGGGATTCAGGCCGTAATCCACCATCTGGCCTAGTGCGTGTTGGCAGATTTCACATGTCTTTCGATTTTTTATATTACAAGTTTTATTATTTACAATATTACATTAGCCTTCGCGTTTTGGGTCTTTATAAAACAAACATAAATGTAGAAATATCTCGAAACATACGAAATTTCGGAGAACATGTTGGGGGGTCACATAGGCGGATTGGGGGTTCATAAATGTTGTATTTAAACTCCTCTATCACTAACTGCAAGGCATATGTATGTCGAATTACCCTACATTATCCTAGTAATCTTAAATACAAAACAGATATAACAGAAAACTCACATCAACCAATTTGGAATCTCTGTCAATATCCTCAACCAGACCCATGATCCCTTCCCAAATAGACGAGGCTGGTTCCACATCTTCACCGGACACTATTGTTGCATTCAGATCTGCCTTCTCACTCGTTCCACCGTCATCCTTGGTCTCAACATACGCTGTCTCTGTCACATGGCTAGCAGACGACTCCTCTGTGTCTTCATGTATACGGGTTATATTTCCATAGTCAGTGCCGTCGCGGATGTAATCATCGTCGTCTACGTCATCGCTTGTTGAAGACTCAATGTTGATGAACCTGGAATTTAATGTTTATGGATTATGACGACCGCTTGGCGCAGTGGTTCGAGCGTAGGCCGCGGGTCCGATTCCCGCCAGGGCAAATTTTGGAAATGGTATTTTCGTAATTTGCCCAGGTCTGGGTGTCATTGAGATCGCCCCGATTGTATGGTACCCATAGTACAAGCTTTGCTCAGTTTGCAGGTAGCATATTATATTAAGAGCTTTCTAAATTAAAAGTACAGACAAAGTCGGCAAACATATTTACGACCCGCCTGATGTTAAGCAGTTAGCATAGCCTTTAGATGCTTGCAATACCAATGGCATAGCTTGCACGTTGCTGAACTGAATGGCAGTAGGATAGAGGCACGGGAAGAACAACAAAATAAATGTCGACGACAGCGACAACTACCAGGTCTATACTATAGCTAGGAAGTCTCCAGGTTATAAAAAAAAACAGTTTAGCTGTTTAGTATTATAAGAATTAACACACACCAGGATTTCATCATTCAAATTAATTAATATGAAATCATCTTCAATGTAATGGTTGTTTTATTTTAAAGCTATGTATTGATGATAAATTATGAAATGGTGCCTTTGACTTTGAATGCCTCACTTTTATACTGATAGAATAAAGCATACTGCACCTATTTTTATTCACTGTTTCTTATCAAAGCGTTTATGATTCAGTGTGTCTGTGAACCTCCGTTTATAACCTACTTAACATGATAAGAACAGAAATCACACCGTCTTTTATACAAACTAAATCTAAATGTATTTTTGTCCTTGTTTTGGTCAAGACATATGAATAATATTTATATATTATTAGTGAAAAAATATTATTGATATAACAAATACAGGTTTAATAAGTGAATCAGCATATTATAGATAATACTAGCTGAGCCCCGCGACTTTGTCCGCGTGGAATTTAACTTAACAAAAAAGCCCGCTCCCGCGTTCTGAGCCCGCGCGACAGGACCCATTTTTAATGTTGTTTTTCTAAAATTAAAGTAGCCTATGTTACTCTTTAAAACATCAGCTATCTGCCAGTGAAAGTCCCGTCAAAATTGGTCCAGCCGTTTCGGAGATTACCCGGAACAAACACACAGACAGACAGAGAGACAGACAGACAAAAAATGTTTTTGTTATAAGTATCGTATGTACTTTCATATGCATTTAGTGAAACGGTGTTATTTTGATATTACAAACAGACACTCCAATTTTATTTATTTGTATAGATCATAGACATTATTGTGTTACCCTAAAGGTTTTTTATTTGGATTTCTAGCAATATGAGGTTATTGCATTACTATAGGCATAGCACTTAACTTTTTAGGTTCCTGTGGTGAGTGGTGTGGGAGGGGTGTGTTTCCGATACACCATGTATAATGGTTAGAGATGGAACCTGGAACCTCTCAGTCACAAGAGCTGACAGTCTAACCACTAGGGTATTGATGCTGTGATATGATTATATTCACATAGTATAGTAATAGGTATATAATTAAGTTAATATTCAAGAACCTTACCCTTCCGTGGCCAACATGCCTAACATTGAGTTCAACTCTTCCTTATCCTTTTTCAACTTCCTCTCTTTCGCATAACTCTGTTCAATCGTGTAATCCTGCGCTGGGTTCCTCAGTATCTCCACCCTCAGTATGCCATCCCGAGGCCACGAGTCTTTCACATGGTTCAAACATGTTGTTGGTGTCCTTGAAAATGCTATATGTATATACGCCAGGACAAAGAAAGCAACGAGAGCTTTCAGTAACACTAGGAACTCGAAAAACCTCCGAACAGGCCTGGGAAAAGTCCGAGCATAAGCCAGAGCAAACTTGAAGAACAAAGCATGGAATAGCCTCTCTCTCACATTGAAAAGTGGGTTCTGATTATTGTTCCTGGTCCTGTTCATTGTTGGGTTTATTATCGGACCGCCAGGCAACAAGTTGTTGTCTGCGTTCACTCCGGGAGGCAAATTATTCATGGCCGCACCAGCGCTCATATCTCTCTGGGTGTAACTATGTAATCTTTCAAGAAATCTCCGTTACTTGGTTATTGTAACCGCATTCTAATAATCTGGAAGTGAAAGTTATAGCCATAATGATTTTATGAGAAATTTAACCTCTAATGAAATGTCACAGATAGAGGACACAAGTACATAAGTTGCCAAATAAGATAACTGTTAGAACATAACATTTTTAGGAGATTTTGAATATTGCCAATGACCCTCGAGATGTTATCCTTGAGATTAAGAGGAAAATATGGGTAACCAACGACAAAATCACCACACAAAAACATTGGTCAGGAAACATCGAAGAAAACAATTGATGCAATATCGGACTTAGCATGAATAACATTATTATGTACGGCCAAATGTGATTTGTGTTGAACGAGTTTACATTTGCATTATTTTAGGCCAAAGTGTAAAAGCAATCAGGTAATTTGCTAACATACGTACCTCCAAAACCACGTCAAATAGATTTGATTAAATATCAATCCGTCTTGGTGAATATTTTTGGAGTACCTAATTCACAAGAATATATTAATTCTCATATTATCATTAAAATTCTCGCAATTCACTTTCTATTTGCTAAAATACGAGATAAATAAAAAGGAAAACCTGTCAAACCTAAACATGACAGTTTATCTGACGTAAACAACTACAATCATTCATTCAAATTAAAGTCATTCAAACCACATCATTCGTTTTTCATTATTTCTCGTGATGTCTATGATATTACATTTCCGGTTTGTTTATTTTTTCCATTGAATGTTGCTACACCCCCATAGATTATTTAAATGGTCTAAGTACACCCCCAATGATTAGCTCAATAGTGAAAACTATATTTTTTTTTTCAATAAGTTAGTGTATTGATACACTCACAGATGGCACTAGTAGGTTACTACCTATGTAGTTTTGTATAGGCATTAACGTCCTCAAAAGGTGCAAGCCGAAGTTTGAACCAGTAGTTACCCTTGCACCCATTGTTTATAAGACGAGTATTTGTCCGAACTTATAAGTCTTCCAGCCCCTTGCCTAAAGGTCCGTCTATACCCAGCGAATATTGCGCAAACCGTTTGTGCAAAATTTTTGAGCAGAAAACAGTACTCTGTACGTAAGATAAAAACATATACCGGTAAATCTTTGCTGTAATTACAACGCGCTCAGTAACAAATACTAAAAACACGTAATTTATTTTTTCTGAGGTACCTACTCAATTAAATACCTAATTAATGTTTTACATAGGCGCTAGCGACTAACTAACGAGCGTAAAACCCATGGTAGAGCTGCTGGAGTATAATAAAAACGTTGTCTTCTCTGCGACACACTAAAACTTTACTCGTACCAAATGAACGCGTCCACATAGAAGCTGAACAGCACAGGCCCGTCCGAGGCTGTGCAAAGGCCTTTAGGCAAGCAGAGATTGGAGCCCTTTTACCAAGTAAAACTATGAAAAAAAATTTAGCTCCTCTTTTTTGGGTATACATGACGACGTCCGCATTTGAAGGCCCCCATCAAGCCGGGGGCCGGGGCCCTAGGCTCGTGGCCCGTGTGCCTTTACGGAAAAGACTACACTGTACGCAGCAATAATTTAACGGATCATTTGTCGCACAAAGCACGGGATTTAGGTACAAACCCAACGCATGCAGAGACACTGAAAGAGCATGCTGTGCGTAAGGAACAAAAGCCATACAAGTAACACAAAGCACCATGTTGCCTGAATGTGATTTGACATAATATGCACGAAGCTTTATAAAAAAGTTTTTTAAGCAATAAATGTCATCTATTCAGAGTATTTTAATAAGTAAAGGCTGTATAAGAAGTCTATTGAGACGTCAATCGCAGGTAATAGTATCCGCGTCAGGTTTCTGTTATGTGAAATGGGATTAATAGTAGGGCAACAACTCAGAAAAGCGATTACCTATCATTTTATTGAACTATTGGTCTAGTAGGGTAGGTACCTATGTATATCAATCTTACTCTATTCTTCTAAGTAATAAGTACCTACATAACATTAGCTGGCGACGAAAGCCTTTTATCTACTGATCGGGCACATCCTAATATCCCAATAATAGCTAGTAGCTACATAAAAGACAAACTCGATAGGTACTTACATAGGAAATGCTTCATATTATTATTTTGTCAACAAACCTTGTTTTGGTTTTTTTGGTATTTCGTAGGAAATACCTACCTATAAAGAGTTTTCTCTAATGAATCGATTTTACAACTACTCCGTAACATTATACCGATAGGTAAGTAATATTTATTTTTTTTTTTTCCTATATTTTAGACCTGCGATCAGTCGCCTAGACTATAATCAGGTGTGTTGCGAGAGGTTGGAGTTTGGAGAGGTAGAGCCACTGCTCCATCTCCCCTTAGTAAGGCAGCACATCAGCTCTCTTGAGTCTTCTAATAGGGTTTGGCTGCAAGAGCATATTGGATAATGGGTTTGGGTGAGTTGTCAAGCGGTCCTTGTAGTTGGCCGAGTATCGTTTTGCTTCGTCCAAAATGGTTGGGATTTCCAGGTACTCGTGGATTTCTGAGTTGAGAGCATACCAGGGCGCCGAGGAGAGTACCCTAAGAATATTGTTTTGGGCTCTCTGCAGGCACATAATGTTGGATTTGCTGGCTGACGACCACAATTGGATTCCATATGTCCAAATCGGTTTTATTATGGAACAATATACCCTTAGCTTGTTGGATAGGGATAGAGCAGACTGTCTGCCGAGGAGCCAGTGTAGGTTTTTAAATCTTAGATTGATTTCGTTGCGCTTCGTTTTTATATGGTCTTTCCATGTCATCCTCCGGTCTAGGTGGAATCCAAGGTATTTGACGCAGGTTGATTGCGGCAGTGTGTCGGGGCCTAGGTTGACCGGGGGACAAGTTTCGCGTCTTAGGGCAAATGTGATGTGGTGAGACTTTGGAGCGCTTGCTTTTATGCGCCACTTGATCAACCAATCATTGATGGCATTGAGTTGGCTTTGCAGCAGTCTGCTCGCTTCTTTTGGATCACGGTCACAACTGAGGAAGGCCGCGTCATCAGCAAAGGTTGCTACAGTTGTGTCGGGTGTCTGGGGTAGGTCACTGGTAAAAATGTTGTAAAGGACCGGACCAAGTACGGAGCCCTGGGGTACTCCGGCTGAGCAGCTATAAAGAGAAGATCTTGCGTCAAAGGTAAGTAATATAATTAACATTTTCTCTAAGCCGATAGTAACTAACTCGTTATGCAGCCCCAGTGTAGTCGAAACGAACCGAGTAGATAAAGGCGGTAAGATAACGAGAGGCAAACTTAAATTACGGTCCGCTCACGTTATAAATATTCAAAAAGCGGTCGGGACAGGGTCGGTTTAGAAAAAATTGACGTCTCAATTATCGACGCCACGGCATGCGGCATGCGGCACGCTGCTCGAGAGACGTAGGTACCGATCTTAATTTATATTATTCTCACGCATTTTATTTCCTGTTGGGATCTCGATGCAGATATTCAGGTATTCACACGCATACCTGCAAGTATATTGACACAAATTTCGTAGGTTTTGGAGCTCATTTGTATGTAAGGTGGCGTCTATGTTTAGCGAGTTTGGTGTGTTTACAGAATTAGATATGACTAGCGACCCGCCCCTGTTTCGCACGGGTATTTTCAGTGTTTCTCTACTATATTATGCATGTATTATACATATAAACCTTCCTCTTGAATCACTCTATCTATTAAATTTAACCGCATCAAAATCCGATGCGTTGTTTTAAAGATCTAAGCATACATAGGGACATACAGACAGCGGGAAGCGACTTTGTTTTATACTATGTAGTGATGAAGCTGATTGCTTCCACGGGGACAAGGGGGCTAGGTCTTACCTCACTCTCCATGGCGCTCACTTCAGCGAGGCAATGCAGTCAGCATTCTTGCCACCATGATTAATATTAGTAAGAACATACATTTTATAAAACAAAATAAAATTGACCTTAAAATAATCTTGATCATGTTTTTGGTGAGAACATTAGGTAGGTACTAAATATCCATAATGGATTAAGTATTATACTTATCTCGAGCCGGACTTTTGTCAACTAAGTATTTATATAAACGTAAGTATCTAACCTGCATTCAGTCATAAAGGCTTTATGAGTAGGTAGTCTAAATTATTTGTGTGTGATAGACAGATTTCCTCTCTGTAAACCAGAAACAAATAAACCTATCTTGTTTTTGTTAATACAATAATTCTCTTGTTCTTATATTGCTGTCTTTAAATTATAAGTCACCTAGTATTTTAAAGTCAGTCCTCGTAATGCCAATAAATTCTACGGCTCAGCACTTCGGCAAATGAGACGTGAATTATCATGTTTCTTAGAACTCGACGTGGTATTTACGACTGTCATCATTGTTATATTAATATATCTGTCCGTCCAGATATGTTATGAGTCGTGACTTGATAATTATGTGGGCAGAATCTATCTATACTAACAATAACAACAATTAGCTTCCTGAGTTTCCATGTTTTATAGAATGATCTGTTCACTTTGAACATGACTTTGATATTGGTATAAATTCGAGCGGAACACTTCCGAAATAAAAAAATCTGTGACTAAGTTTTTACTTAGTAAGTAAGTTTTACTTAGTTACTAGCTATGGGTACAACAGATAAAGAATTGAATGAAAGGGTGGAACATTTCATACGTTGGGTGTGAAATAATATATAGGTTTTCAAAAGTAGCACCTGCTACCTACATAGGCAAGAAACTGTTAAAATCATTACAATTAAATTGCAACACACATTACAGCTTTCGCTACTGTCCCGGTTTTCATGATAAATCATAAACCAGTGACTTCATAGGATTTAGTGTTACAGTGAAAAATCACTGCTGAAATAACGATGACAGAAAAATATAATTTCATATAATGAAAATGAATTAAAAGTATCAAACATTTCCATGCCTATTGAACTAGCAGTATTGAGATACTTTTTAAACGTTCCAGGAGCTCGGTTAGCTTCAAATTCCGATGCTAATGCTAAAGAAGGAACGAAGGTGCTCATAAAAACCCAAAAAAATTAAAATCACCTTATCCTTATTTCTTTATTTGCGCCACAGTACCCACATGCTTGTATTTTATTCAGCTTATTACTGTATTATCCACTTAGTCAGTCCTCACGCTCAAGATACAAACTCAATTTACCGGGTGCCATATACGGCGGCGTGGCAATATGACACGACGTGTTTTTTATTTTATTTTGTACCGCTCCTCCGAACACTGATTTTTATCACCATATGAATATTTTATTAGTTCCAAAATCGAATGCGCTATACATTATAATGTTAGATAGCCAAATGTTAAGAACACAATTTATTAGGTTTACGTTTTAAATGAAACACGTGAAGGTCGTAATCGTAAAGTTGTGACTTTATTTACGGGGATTTTTGGGGATATGTATTTGTTGGTAATTATTGTTTATCTGTTAGGCATTGCCTATCGTCTATATAGTAGGTTAGGACTTTTCAATAGTAGGAAAAAAATCCTTCAGACCATCATCAATAATAGATAAGCAGTCTTGGGAGCAAATAAGTACCTAATTTACAAACAACAAAGAAATACCTAAAAGGCTTTATGCTTCAATGTATCATCGAATACAATTGGTAAAAGTCTAGGAGGTATAGTGTTCATCTACGGAAACCATTACATTTCAACAGTCTGCAAATTTCTACTAAGACTGTTCCAACTCCGGTAAGTTCCAGTAAGCCTTAGGCAGCGTGGGAAGAGAGTACCTGAGGTAGCATATGACTGTACCTATCTAAAAAAATATCGTATAATAGTTAATATAGTGTCCATTAACTGTCTAAGTCTTCTACATAAATCAAATCCCCGTCTTAGAGCATCTGAAACTAAATTAACCGTGACATAAGAGGTTCTTCCTATAGAAGAAGATTTTTCTCATCCAAAAAAAGCAACCCGAACGAAAGCAGGTGAAACAACGTAACATCAAATAAAAAAAAACTGTTTCTTACACTCGTGTTCTCCGATACTCTATGATGATAAGCCCAAGGCAATGATTAATCGGGTCGATATACGTTCTCAAGTTATATCGACTGAAAAAAAGCAATTTGTACTTTATTTTAGGAATGGCTGAGATTGTGCGTTGTTCTTTTTGGGACTATCAATTTATATGTTGACGTGGCCAGTTGTTGTTTTTTGATATTGTCACAAATACGAGTAACGTGTTTTTAGATTTCAGCTGTTGATGTGAAGATTTGTCCCCTTTTCGTCTGTTAAATCTCTTAGTAATTGCCTTGGAACGCTAATAATACCTACTAATTAATTATTATTTTTTTCCACAAAGTATATAGGTAATATATGTTCATACACTAATATGTATATAAGTACTTAAGCGTATGTACAACATTTTAGAAAAGGGAACTTAATATTATAAATGTGTAGAGTATAGGAGGAAGACGAGTTCGAGCGTAGGCCGCTCGGCTCACTACACCGGATGGTTGCGGGTTCGATTCCCTTCAGGGTAAATTTCGGAAATGGCCTTTTCGTAATTTTCCCTGGTCTGGGTGCCACTGGAATCGCCCCCAGTCCATTTTATGGTACCCATAGTACAAGCGTTGCTTAGTTTGGGACCATACAGTTGGTGTGTTCGTCTGGCGATATTGATTTATTCATTTATTAAGAACTCTATGCATTATACAATTTAACAACCACCAGTCTTCACATTCCCACGACAAATATTTGCTCTACAAGACATCCGAATTTCCGGCCCACTGCGCAAAGTGAATAAGATAATCCGCCAGTCACAACACAAAAATTACTCCTCTGTTTGACTCTGAACTGCACAAATATTTACTCAGCTCTATGTAAACTAAACTCACCCTTTTACAAACATAACCATGTAACTGAAACGTTCATCAATAACTCTTAAGCGCTCGCGAACAAGGTGTATAATCTAATTTCGAGTTAGCTAGTCAATTGTAAAAAGGTATAGCAACTTGTGGCCGTTGACAGCTCCCGTTTCGGGAGCAGTCTTTGTTTTTCTCAGTAAGTCGCTAATCTATATTTATTTTTTATCTTAGTCAAGTTGACATTAGTACTTATTTGGATAATAGTCATGACATGATCGCACCTTGCTTATGACAAACTTTAGACGCCTACGTAAAAGAGGGGGCAGGCTCTACACAGTTTTATAGCTTTATTATTGTATGTACACAAGTAAGTATACAACCCAATTTAAAAGGTACAAACCCCAAGGTACAAATACACGGTAATATAACTGAATAAATGCTGAAAAAACTTGAAACAGAGAGCTCTCAGTGACTCTCCTATATTACCCACAAGCAAATCAAGTAAATTACGTGTAAATAACTCTTTTTCTTGAAGAAAGTAAGCCATCTCACTCAGTTGCTAACATGGTATCGTACAAAACATATTTATTTGTAACTGCTCGAACCCGACAGAAATAAATAAAGGCTTCACTAAAAATAATAATAAAAAAAAATATTCTTAGCTTTCCTGCAGGGCCGGGCACAAAGGACAGAGATAGATGTAGGCTTAGCTTTGAGTGAGAGGGATAGAGAGAGTGGAACCACGTGACACCTGCCTGCCGCCAAATGAAGATATCGCAGCTGGATGCGAGAGGATCACAAGGCAGGTATCGTCAACATAAGCCTTTAAGAGTGCGCACATTATTATTTATTTGATTATCAACTATGGGAAAATGAACACGGAGATCACAACAGCGTTTTTTTCTCTGAATACGGCTAAATAAAATAAAAAATGGGAACCACCTACACGAAGAAGCTGACACTGTTCTGTATGTACTTTTAAATAGATAATGATACTATTTGACATCTGGATAGAGTAAAATGTACAAAAATTCGAGAAAGATAAGCACTGGCCAGTATTATGCTGTTTACTCTAGAATGAAGCGCTGTCTCAATCTAATAAGTATTAGACGTGACAGCGCTTTCTGCTATAATAGCGTAACAATAGTCCTCCCACGAAAGTTGGTTGAACGTGTTTTCTTTTATACTTTATCGGGTACATCTCACGTCCAGTGGTTAAATCGTCCTAGATTTTACCACTGGACTACTTATGAGTGAATAAAAAAAATGTAATTTGAGTACCAAAGGTTGACGATTTGCGGAAGGGCAACATCAAAACGTCTACATGCTACCACAGCACCGTAGCCTCGCACTGGAACAGTTGGATAAAACGAACACAATAGCTCTCCGAGACAGGATATTGCTTTATACTTATATACGTATCTTAGTATTGGCTACAGTGTCGCCCTAAAATATGTTTGTTGAAATTACAATACTTATAGATAGTCAATACACAAAGGGTTTTTATATTGTAGGTAATTCCGGAAAAAATATTGATAGATTCACAAATAATATCAAACTATTGAGTTTCTCAATTCAAAACTTTTTCCGTATTATTACAAAAAAGTTAACCATGTAACAAAATCGAGTTATGTCAAATTCTACCTTACAAAATTAGACATGTGAACGTGAAGTACCTATGAGAAGGTTGTCAGCTATCGTCTTTTCCTTCAAATATTCGCAATGACCTGTATCTCAGGTTACTACTATGATATTTTTACAATTTCTTGTATATTGGTGGAAGTGAGTATGAGTAGCATCATAAGTTACACTGTTTTCTAGAAAATTGCGTGTGTTCTGAGACCACATGACGAAAGTTGCGGCAAATATCCAAAACATGATACTCATAAAATATAATAAATAAATAAATTATGTCTTCACTGGGCATCTCAATATAAGCTACCGTATATTTACGCAAACCTATATTTCTAACTTTTGAAGCAACGGGGTGTTTAATTATAATAACAGGTACCTATGTAAAAGGTTTGACAAGCTCCATACAAAAAAGTTATTCACAGATTATTATGTCAAATTGTTATCTCTTCTCTACCATTATCACATAATTAGACCAATGTTGGTTTACTTTCTGCTTTCATTATTACGAGACAACTACTGACGCCTACACATAGACCACTTTATCAACACCATCGATCATTATGAAAGTAGATCCGGTAGAAAGCAAATAAGCCTATAGCCAATAGGAGAGGCCTAACTTTGTTGTTCACAAACTAAACGTAAACATAACAAATTTTACCTATTATTCTTCTCATGGCCGTGAGGTATTAGTTTTTAGTTTAGCCGTTAATTGACAACAGAGTCAACAACAATTATCAAATATTCTGATATAATAAAACGTACCATAGATGTAAAAAGAAACTAACTTATGAAATGCATTCGCTATCGTTTGATACAAAAGACATCAACGGCTCAAGTAACATGTTTAGGTACAGAAAAAATAACGTCACAATTTTGACTACCTACAATTTCATACAATAATATTTATTACTCAATTTTGAGTCATATAATAATAGATCCATGTAATAATCCTATGCTCCTTAACCTGAAAAAATCTCAAAAATGTATGTGGCCCGTTTTTATACAGATATTATTTAATTTATATGAAATGAGAAACCAACCCCATTGAGAAAATAAAACCATTAAGTCATCAGAGCAGTAATATTGGACTCGACAGTGAAAATACAGTAACTTTTATTGACAGCTCGTAACGATCCACCTAACAAGGGATATTGTACCTTAAACTTTACTTAATAAAGTTAATAATAATGTTAGGTATGTATATGTAGGTCTAATAAACACGGCCACTATGAAATTGTCGTTTTATGAACGACATAAATGTTTTTTTTCAGTATTCGTTTATCGCTTCACCAGTTAATTAGGATACTCATTAAGGAAGATGTGACTCATCGCTCTAATTGTATCTGCATATTAGAACATAATTTCATTTACACATATGATTTGTTTAATTATTGAGGATCAAAATTAATAATAACTCAATGTTACATTTTAAAATACGCTAAAATGTATCATATGTATATTTATCATTAACCAACTCCTTTTGAAAAGTTGTAAGTAATACTTGTTGTTTTAAAAAAAAAAATATCTAAAAAAATGTATTTATTTATTAAAGACTTTTTAGTTAATAATTCTCCTCTATACGGGTTCGATGAAATCAGTAAAGTTTGGGATGCGTATATCGAAAACATAGGTTTCGCTCAATTATCAATTCGAACTATAATGGTGCCTTAGCAAACTGATCATGATTGACGAAACCTACGCCACCCGTCCTAACTTATTTATTTAGTTTATGACTTTGGTGTATAAGTCTCGCGATATTAATTAATTAATTAGTTATTGAAATAATGAGGGAACGAATAGCATTTTGTATCTGCATATTAGAACATAATTTCATTTACACATATGATTTGTTTAATTATTGAGGATCAAAATTAATAATAACTCAATGTTACATTTTAAAATACGCTAAAATGTATCATATGTATATTTATCATTAACCAACTCCTTTTGAAAAGTTGTAAGTAATACTTGTTGTTTTAAAAAAAAAAATATCTAAAAAAATGTATTTATTTATTAAAGACTTTTTAGTTAATAATTCTCCTCTATACGGGTTCGATGAAATCAGTAAAGTTTGGGATGCGTATATCGAAAACATAGGTTTCGCTCAATTATCAATTCGAACTATAATGGTGCCTTAGCAAACTGATCATGATTGACGAAACCTACGCCACCCGTCCTAACTTATTTATTTAGTTTATGACTTTGGTGTATAAGTCTCGCGATATTAATTAATTAATTAGTTATTGAAATAATGAGGGAACGAATAGCATTTTGCATTATCTAAACGGTACGTACAACTTCTTTACGGTAAACGGTACGCACCACTCAACTCAATAATTATTATTAAGATTTCTATGTTCTGTAAGTGTGTTCTGTAAGACATACAGCCTTGAAATTTGACATGCGAGGTCTGATCGCCTCTAGGCGCTGGTTAAGAAAGGACTTTACTCTGTGTGACCCAAAGATATAAGAAGTGTTATTTCACTGCAACTCAAATGCCGTTATAATTATTGTTCCAGGTGTTAAACAAGCGAAAAGTTCTAAAAGGTCTTTGTAGTGACCATATTTGCGGGGAACAGCTAGCAGAACTAGTAAACGTACGTATCATATAGCAGCGAGAGTTACATTAAATGTAAGTTTATTGTAAGAAAGCTGTGGCAAGTCCAAGTAAAAGCTCTAATAAACCTATAAATATGTATAGAAGTTGTACACGACTGTGAATGATAAAAAGCCATCAAACTAAATAAAAATTTACATAGCATTATATCAAACCCCAGGGCTAACATCCGGCACACGTGTGTCGCGTAGGCCGACTGTCCACCCACACTACAACTTCCCTTTATAGGGATAGGGTTGACAATCAATGCTTTTTCCTGGCCACTTCTAAGCTACACGGAAAAAAAAAACTGGTAACTATAACCAGAATTTGGTAGTGCATACAATTTTTTTAGTAGTATATGTGACAACTCTACACATTGTAATCGCTACTAGTCAGTTCTTGTAAAAAGTGTTTGTAGGGACAAATAATCGTTTAGTACGTACAACAAGGTGCATACTGTACGATACTATATGAATAGTTTATATTACAATATATTATTGTTAATCCTACTAGACTGATTTCCAACTACTACTAGTTTTTTGTGCCCTTTATCAAACGACTTGTTGTTAATATAATTCTGATTGTTGCATATACTATAGGAATTTGTAGCGTCTACCAATGGAAATTGTAATTGTAAAGATTCTGATTGTAGCATATACTATAGGAATTTGTAGCGTCTACCAATGGAAATTGTAATTGTAAAGATTCTGATTGTAGCATATACTATAGGAATTTGTAGCGTCTACCAATGGAAATTGTAATTGTAAAGATTCTGATTGTAGCATATACTATAGGAATTTGTACACTGAAAAAAGTAGTCTGTTAATCAGTCACTCAAATGTTGTTATTGCCTACACAAAAAAGTGACATGTGAACTCACAATTGACAAACAATTTATATTTGCTAGTCAAAGCTTTTGATAAAATCACATGTAACTTTTTGTGTTGGCAGTAACACCATTTGAGTAACTGATCAAAAACACTTTTTATAGTGTACACATTCCTATAAGTAGGTAGTACATGTTACTATCAGAAATTTTACAATTACAATTAACATTATTAGACGTAACAAATTCCTACAGTACAACTTAGTTTAGTATGGTGGGCAGGGTTAGTTTACAGTTGTTCTATTTCACGAAGACATTCAGTAGAACCAATCTTCGAAAGTTTAATTTTGCGGGATGGACTTCGTAAGATATAACAAACTGTTCTCACTTAATAAATAAGAAATACACAAAAAGATAAGTTAATATAAAACCAGTCTTTTATTTATTATAAAATTATCACATGCCTGGTACGGGATCCTTCAGCATTATAAAAAATAAAAAAAACAATGTATTAACAAAAAAATAACAGTTATTATATGTACCTACATCTCAATAAAACCAAACTCTGGCTAGAAGACATAATATCATTTAGGCCCAGAATGTCTAATTCGCAAAACGTCCAAAGTGTGGTGAGGCAGGTTGAGTAACATGGTATCGGCGACAGGACAGGCGCTTTGGCCTTGCGAGCGTTTCACTCCCTGGTTTCATAATACCCACCTTACCACATTTTGGACACTCTGTGATTTGGACATTTTGCGAATCGGACAAGTATGTAGCAATAAATTGAGGCAAAATTACAAAAATGTTATAGAGTTTAATGTTTAAAGATTGTTTATATATCCTTTGTACTTAATAATCAGCCTTTTATTTGGTTACAATAAAATCACATACTTACCAACTAGTACGAAATCTCACTGCATGACACTATACCTCACAAGATACGTGAATGTAAGCTGTGTGTTATTTACAGAACGTAGGTAGTAAGGAAAGGTTTTGGTGGGCGCTTCTTAGATAGATACAAATATTCTTTCGATAGAGTTAATAAAATATAATATTCTGTAATAAAACGCAACTTACATTCAAGTATCTTGTGAAGTACGGTTTTATGCAGTGGGACCCGGGGCTATACTTATGTTTTAATTATATAACATATTATGCTTAAGTACTTGTTAATCAAACAGGAGATCTCACAACAATTTTAGTCCTATTATTAGAAGTGATTGACCTAGTGTTAGGTATGTAGCAATAAATTGAGTCAAGATTATAATAACTTAAAGTATCAGTCAGTTCTACGTCGTAACAATACAGCCTTTCATCAAAAAACAATGTTTTAAATAAACTTAATTCAAAAATAACAGTTTTTGTTTCCAAAATTACGTATATATTCTCAATTAAACCAAACTCTGGCTTGAAACCATCAATTATATCTAAAGTTAGAACCATATTTCTAGAATATTTAGTCCCTTTTGTAGAAACCCAACTTGACTGAAAAATTGGCAAAGACGGCAAGTTTAAAGATTGTCTTATTTTCTGTACAGTATAATTTGTAACTTCTTTTTTTACCCCAGTTTCTAAGACATCATCCAAAGAACCTTTGAATAATGTTTCATTCAACTGCAATTGATGTTTAATACACAAAGTTTTACAGATGTTTTTTCTGTTACTAGACACATTTGCAGCCAATTTCGAGACACGGTGTTTGGCTTCATATCGCATTGACCATATTGAGACCAAAGGACCAAACTTCCTTATCATGTCATTATAATGGCATAAGAAATGAAATTTTGGAGTTAAGGATTTTTTACTGTACTCCATATATAAGCGATGGTGTTCGGAAACTAATGTTTGTAACAAATCACAAGTATCTTTATGAACAGAGTTAGATGTTACTATATCAAGTATTTTTCTTAATATTATGTACAACTCCCAAATATAATCATTGGACGGAATGAAATCTCCTACTAGTTGCCCGAAATACGTACACGTAACAGTTTCAGTTTTTTATCATCCAGAACATTTGTTGTGATTTTTTGAATAAATAGTATGTTGATTTTGTTTTTTATTTTTGCGAAAAATGAAAATATTTGCCAACAACAACGATCGGCGTCAAGATTAGACTTGAGCGTCAGCGATACGGTTTAGCGACTTCTAGCGGATTAAAAAAAAAATTTACCAATATCTAGCGGATTTTTTCTTATTACTAGGGACTTTTAATTTTGTAGAACGGCAACACTGCAGGTCGGTTCCTGCTTCTTTCATTGCACTAGCGCCGCGCATTCGATAGAAGTGTTCTGTTCGTCGTTGCCACAGAGTACCTGTCGTTGCATTGCATCTACTATTACTTCGTGTAAAGTATTATTATTTGGAGTGGTACAATTATTAGAAGCTATATTAAGTATTCGATTTGTTATTGTAACATTATCTTCTAAAATATTATGTGTTGCCAAATGTTTTTTAAAGGAATTAAGCAAATAATATTTCCGATTACAACCTGATTCAGCACACTGGTAATAATGAATTTGAATATTTCTATGAATTATTTTAATATGACCACACAGGTCTTTTACAGTTGGTAAAATCAAATTACATAAAAAACATTTAGGCATATCAATAAATTTCAACCCCAAGGTCGGTTAACAAAGAATTGACAGAAATATACTGCTTGTCGTAAGGGGTCTTCAAGTCATAGAGACCATTTTGAATAAATTGCCAAGTAGTGGAACATTCAATAGGGTATCTACAATTCAATACATGAAAAATTTTGAAGCAAACGTCAACCGCGTCCTCTATTGTATGGAGCACATAAAATGTGTCATTTACAATAACATAATATTTGGATATTTTGTAACAGTTTTCTCCGACAATTATAATAAAAGGTTGCAACGTTACATTTAGTTTGGAGAATTTCTCTCGTCTGCTGGAAACAGTTGTGTGTAGCTCCGATGCAGTAGTTATGTGAGTTATAAAACCCTCGGCCGTTTCCTGTTTCGAAGGCCGCCAAAAACTTTTCTTCGCTTTGGCCAGTGGGTTACCCAATAATAAGGACAGTACCCTGAATGCTATTATTGACTTGGCTTCCGCAGCTTTGACGATATCAGCTGCTTCTGAAATAAAGCATAAAAAATAATTTTAGCCCTTTTTTTACGTCCCAATCCTGAGCACGGGCCTCCCCTCAAGGATTCAGGCCATAATCCACCACGCTGGCCCAGTGCTGGTTGGCGGATTTCACATGTCTTTCAAAAATTGGTTAAATCTCCTAAGACATGCAGGTTTCCTCACGATGTTTTCCTTCAGCGTAAGCAAGTGATAATCATATAGAAATTATGATTCGCACATAGATTTCGAAAAATCCAGAGGTTCGAGCCGGGGTTTGAACCTGAGGCCTGGTACCCCGCAAGACGCGTGCTTAACCAATCGGCTATCACTGCTATACTATGAAATAAAGCATATCAGATAAAATAGTAATATTGTAGTGGTGGAAACTAGCCAGTATTTTCGATTGGACAAGAGATAATTAGACGTGAAGTGAAGTTACAATGAAGTACACTACTAACCTTCAGAAAGGGTTTCGAGTGGTTGAATCATTATTTTCACTGCATCATCGCGAATGGCTTTTTGCCTTGCATAGTCTAAAATTTTATTCTTTAATAAAGCAAATTTTTCATGCAGCAGATTTTCTTTGTCTGGGTAAATTGTTTTGAAATCTTCAAGCAGCAGACTATAGCCAACTGGCTTTTTTAAGGCGGGAAATTCAATCATATACTGTGCGATTGTTTTGTCACTTGTGTTAAGACTCTCTAATCTTACAGTGGCTGTTTTTCGCCATTTTTCTTCAATCATTTGCCATGGTTCTGTTGAGTTCTGAAGCCAGATTATGTCTTGTTGTATGTCTGAAACATTATTAATTTATAATTATTACACATAAATATAATAAACTAATAAATTTGATGTATTATAATATATTTGAAGAATTATTTTTCTCACCATCATCATTTTTGTCATTCTTCTTTTGTTTATGATTTTCAGCATTCTCTTGTTCACATTTAAATTGTTTATTTTGTTTTTCCACTAATCTGTACTCCCTTTTGCGATTATGCAAACAATCATATAGCTTACCCTTGGTACATGTCTTTACTTTTATTTTGCTGTTGTTGATATATGGAATGAAGTAGGTGCTTATGTTTTCCTTAGGAAATATTGCTTTTATTTCTTGAGCTAGTTTAAATAGAGTCTCGTGTGATACTCTCGCATCAGGGTCTTTCGCTAAAAGGTCTTGCACTATAAGATTGCAGATTTTTCTGCGACTATTATTGGTCAACAGTCCTTCCTCTTTATGTAATCTCAGTAAATTTCTGCCCTCTGCAGATTGGTTTAATACTTCCAGAAGGGGCTGTAACCAAATAAAACAAATAATAGGTATGTTACTATGGCTTTTGTCATAAGTAATAAAAAAACATTATTTAACAAAATCTGACATATTGAAGTGTGAAAGACTTACTTTGTGTGGTTCAGTTGTGATCATCCGTAGATAAACTTCTGAATTACTGGTGCTGATATCACTGGAAGTGGATGGACTATCTGGCAAAATAATCACTTCATTTGTTCGCAGGCGGTTATCCTCCAACGGTAGGTTATTAAAAAAATCATCATATTCACAATCTTTGTCCTGCAACACAAACATCAATCACTATTTTTATAACACAAACATCACAAACATCAATCACTATATTTATATTATACCTAATAGAACTATTCTGCTAAATGTGTTTTTTTATTTAAAAAAAGAAGTTGACAGTGACATTTCGACTGACATTTAAGACGGCGATGTAAACAAAGTAGAATAATGGGGTTAAGTTTGAATTTAATTTACGAATATTTATCACAGTAGCGGGATCAAAAACAACACGCTACATTATATAATGTAAATAAATAAATACCATCACGCGTGCCAATTGGCTCCAGTGGCTGTTTTACCAGTCTCAGGGTACCCAGCGGAAGACCTAGGTCAACCTCAATTCGCCAACGGTATTAGGAGGCACACCTAACGAGTGACGAGCTCGTTGCGATGCTAAAGATCCATTAGCCTCTAAGTAACAGACGAAACCCATCCTTCACCAGGCTGTAGCGTGCCTTGCTTGACTTTGTTATCGATCTCGCAAGCACGCAACTACTAGGCTGGGGCAGCTCTTTTTTATATTATTACGTTATACCCCGCGGAATTAATCCAGAAGTACAGAAGAATTGTATTTATTCTTACTTGTGGTTTTTGTAGCACATTCTTAGACTGCTGGCTAGTTGTATCCTCTGTAGATTTGTATTTTATTTTATGTTTCTTATTCAGGACATCCACAAATGTATTGTCCGAAACCTATAGAGTGAGATAGGTATTAAAAAAAACAATCAGAAAAATAGAATTTATAACCTACTAGCTGTGCCCCCCGACTTCATCCGCGTAGTATTTAACGTAACAAATAGATAGATAATATATTAGATTAATATATTAGAAGTCCAAACCCCTAGGACACTCATTGGCTAAATAATAAGTCACCTTTCAACACAACAAAAAAAAAAACAAATTGAAATTGGTTTAACACATTAAACTTATAACACTTCTCTTTTTTCGTCGGGGGTTAAAAAAGGAGTTACCTATGGATAATTGAATGAATACTGAGTGTCAAAATGATGATAACAGCCCCTAAGGAGTTGTGTATGTGAGCTTTGATTATTTACTCCTTATGAGTTAGGTAGGTAGGTACCGACGTAATTGACAACTAATACTAAATGTACCTACTGAGGTACCCAAGTTCGTAACTAAGTTTAGCACTTACTTGTGGCATTATAGGTTCATAGTCTGAAATTCGCCGCCACAGATTCAGATTTTGCACAAATTTCGCTCGATCTCCGATCGGCTTCACTAATTCTTTGATCATATCCGAATCAAGAATTCCCAATGTATGGATATCAATCCTGTTTTCTGTAAACAAACCAATACCTAATAATTTAAGAAGTAGGTAATTTACGGTCAATTTACAGTTTCTTTTGCCATTATATAGGTACCTACCTAGTAATCCAGATATAATAATTTTGTTAAACCTAGGTACCGAAAAGAGTTGGTTATGAGTAGGTACCTAGTTAGATATGCAACCTCCCGAAAGACTACCTACAATCACTTACCTACTTTTCTTGTTGACATAAAAGCAATAAAAAACCAAAAAGGTACCGACACTGTGTTTTAATTAATGTGCGGAAAAGATTACTTCTAGGAGATAAAGTATGTAACCAAAGAACCAAACTAACCTTTGAATACGTCAATGTAGTCGGCCATCGACCATTGCAACAGAAATGATCTCGTGTCTTCATCCATTGGGAACAAGGGATTGTAGTCTTTGTTGGGAACACTGTTTAATTTTTTAAGTAAGTAGATGCAATGCAACGACAGGTACTCTGTGGCAACGACGAACAGAACACTTCTATCGAATGCGCGGCGCTAGTGCAATGAAAGAAGCAGGAACCGACCTGCAGTGTTGCCGTTCTACAAAATTAAAAGTCCCTAGTAATAAGAAAAAATCCGCTAGATATTGGTAAATTTTTTTTTTAATCCGCTAGAAGTCGCTAAACCGTATCGCTGACGCTCAAGTCTAATCTTGACGCCGATCGTTGTTGTTGGCAAATATTTTCATTTTTCGCAAAAATAAAAAACAAAATCAACATACTATTTATTCAAAAAATCACAACAAATGTTCTGGATGATAAAAAACTGAAACTGTTACGTTTTCTAAGAATTACATAATTTACTACCTATATTTCAAAATCTAAACATATGTCAACCGGATATTCAGCATCACTGGCACTGGAAGCGGAGGCTTCTCCAATGCACTACACCAGCTACTTTGGGCATTGGTTTTTGTTTAGAAAAAGATTGTGAACGAGACAAACTTTGGGGTTGTGGCTATATTTTGTGCCAGGACGGATGTTTATGGTTGTTGAGGTGTAGTCAGGTGGTCTTAAAAAACACATAATTCTTCAAATATTTTCGGAAAAAAAGTCGCATATGCGACGGCTCAAAATTCGCTAGAAGTCTAAATCTTTTTTTGTCGCCAACTCAATTTTTTTCCCCGCTAACCACTCATGAATTCCGCTAGATCTAGCGACAAAGTCTCTAGAACGGCAACACTGCCGACCTGTCAATACTGAATACACCCCGCTACTTTACACATTGTAACCACAAACTAAGGAATGTAACTGCAATCGACTTTATTATTGCAGGAACAATGTTATTCGTAATTATTGAAATATTACAATGTTATTGTTTGCGTAAAGATCTATATTGTAATCCCTACCAGATTCCCAATTACTAGAATTGAATAGTACACATTACGATCATATTGTAGCCGTTAAACATGAAATTGTTAGCTGTACGAAAAAAATGATTAGGTGTACTAAAAACTGGTACTGGGAACGAATTTTCGTTTACTACACATTCTGGTAGTATTGTAAAATATTTTTTTTTCCGTGTAGATACATATCTAATAGAGGACATAAAGTTGTTATTCAATATAAAAAATGTATAATTATACTTTGCAATTTTTTGTACCTGTTCTTTTCTAAATTAACAACCCCTTTTTAAAACAGTATTTAAACATTTTTTTTCTTTCATAAAGATATGAGTGTGACGACCCTAGCTAAGAACGGCGTTAATCTCAAAGTAACGACTAAAACAGAGTCCTCTTGCACTCAATTGTATTTTAATTAATGCTTATGGAAATGTAGCATTACTTGTGTTTTTGATGAGTCCTCGGACGAGCAGAGTTACAAGAAGACATTCGTAATATACTCGAGATATACTTGTAAAAACTTGCGTACAAGAAAAACCTTTCCTTCCATAATTTGACAAATTTTCGGAAATGTTTTAGACTATATTATGTTACGTAACGCACACATATAGGTAATCGAAATACCTAAGAGTTATATTTTTACCCTTGTATTTATATTTATAATTGCATATTGACGACAATTTGACGACCGCTTGGCGCAGTGGTTCGAGCGTAGGCAGCTCGGCTCACTGCACATGGTGGTTACGGGTTCGATTTCAGTATGGTTTTCTAAACGTTTGGTAATTATAGCAAAGTTGTTGTAGTAGTATTTGCTGTAATTTTAAATATATAGACATACTTGAAACTACAAAAATAGTTTGTTGTTTAGTGTAAAATATTGATCTAGTGACACAAGTTACCAAAGCTATTGAATTCGAATATAGCTGGGGCAATTATCAAATTTATGGAGTTACTGTTATCTAAAAGGAAGCGTGAAGAGTCAGAAATAAAATGATAATAATATACCTTATGGTTGGAGGCAACGTGCCCTCTACCCCGCAAACCGCACTGCGCCCGCGCCGCGCTCGACGAGTTAATCAGCCAACGGAGTCGTGTTTCTCAAAGTGTATTATTAATATTAATATTTTCCTGGTTGATTCTTTACCAGTTTTTTTTATTAGCCTACAGGATTGTCCCATTCCTGGACAGATGCCTCCCGTTTTCTCCTCCACACTCCTCTGTCTAGGGCAAGTTTCATCCACGTCTTCCCTGCAAAGATCTCAAGGTCATCTGGCCATCGTACGACCCCGACGGCCATTGGCAGGTATCCAGCTAGTGCTGATATTGGCATCCGCGGGTATATGCAGGTGGCGTGACCGAACCACTCCACTTCAGCTTCGCAGTCTTGTAAACAAATAAAAAAAAAATTAACAGCTAATTTGATACCTACATAAATGATGATTGATGACAAACGCATGTAATAGTTGTAATAATTAATTTTAATGTGTCATTGATTCGTTTTTAGTACTTGTCGACTTTGCATCTAGTATTCGTTAAATACAATAGACTCAAGTCAATTATCAACTAAAACTTTGAGGAACAACGTCGAATAATGGAGCATAATGACTCTATCGGCGGCGTCGAGGCGGCGGATAGCCTGGACCGGCCCCGGCTTTTTCTACTACCCACTGCGCGCATACGGCAGGGCTTCTTGGAATTCTGTAGACAGCCTACTGGATTGTACTAACATAGTAACAATAGCCAAACCTAGACACTATGAACTGCCCCGACCTATTATAACTTTAACATGTGTATGTGTATCTGTCTGCCTGTCCGTGGCATCGTAACTCTCAAAATGATTCTCGATTTAGCGTGATAATAAGGTATGATTCAAAAAAATCTCTTCAGCCGTTTGAACGTCATCATCTTCTTTTCTTTTCCAACTTCAACAAGTCTGATCGATTCGATATTTGGTATCCTGTTACTTCAATTATATTGCTGTGGAATCTGCAGGATATACAATTACAATCCTCACCAACTTACAGCAGAGGTATCGTTTTTGGCCCTTCTGTATGTTATGTAAGTAAGTACTCTACATAAAGTTAGGACACAATGGTGACTGCGATTCGGTACCTACCTATCATTTTGCAAATGTTCAAATAGGTACTAAATACACAACATGTTTGATCTGAGGCAAGTGTCACTTAACTACTTGTTCATCTCTAAAATGCACATTCAATTAGAACGTTAGAAATCAATAGCCAATAAAAATATAATGGGAATAAGTGACCACATCATGATTACTTCTAACAACGTTCGAGCAATTACCGAAACGTCACATAGAATAATATGAAGCAATCGAACACCGCGTAACCACCAAACGACAGATGAAAGCTCGGAGTTTTTTAATGAAGCCTTCACAGGCGCGCGCGAGGCGGCACCACAAAGAGCATTCGCCTTTGAAGTCGCCGCCACGCCACGCGGTGACAGCGGAGGCGATGATGCCTTTATAAAAACTCAGTGATTTATTCCTACGACCGTTCGGCCGTTTGACGACTCTATTCGGCCGGTGCGTATGCGCATCCCCATAAACAATAAATTATTTGTAAAAATGGTACCTTACGCGGCTGTTGCGATTTATGAGCATTGAAAAGTATCGGTCTATAGTGTCGGGTGTTGAAATTCACGGGTTTTCTAGTAGAATCCGGAGCTTTTCTAATGAAAAGCTCCTGATTCTAAAAAAAACGATCTAATTATCTGCGGACGTTTTCATTGGATCTGCGGACGAAGAATTCACCATCCGAGCGGTAATCTACACTATGAACCCTACACCTTTCTATACTCTTTCGACAGGTAATGGCTGTATTTGACACTTTGATACGGAAATATGTGTGGAAGTCATCGGTGTGAATGACCGCGAATTGTTGCCACAAATCTCTCAAAGAAAACCACCGTGCTACGGCTATCGTAATGTATAATATCTGTTGAGATAAGTCCGTAATCTATACATCAGCCGATGTAGTAATAAGCAGGAAACGGCTGGACACTAATAAGCATTAGTGACAATAAATAGTAACGCCGGTAGCGGATTGAGGACAATCTCGGAATTTACTGTTTATAGGACGTAACTGCCGTTGGAGATGACATAAATTATGGTCGCTTAGTTTTTATTACCGTTCGCTCATTTTTAGTAAGAACGGCTATTTATTTTTATTAAGTTTTGTAAGGGAGTCGGTTCGAATTGAAAATGGTGTCTTAAAGAAGCTTTCAGAAATGTACTGGTTCGGTTATTTTCTTGAAAATATCTCTCTTAATATGAGTTGTAAACTCATATATAAAATGTATAGAATGCATTTGAATTGGGTTTGTTGTTGCATGGATATCACACATCCTAAAAATATCGTTATTTATGTTATTAAAAAAAACTAAACCTCAAGAGTATGGAAGGACAGTTATGACAGAGTGAAGATTTTTGGCCCCCTGTAGACAGTTAACAAAATCAGATCTATTTCAAGACCCATAAAAGTCTCCTAAATATCTTCATATCCTGTTTTCAGACATGCTAATATACCTAAGATGTATAATTATTAGAGTATAAGGCGTTATTCACACGCTTAACTCGACAACAGTTATTCTATATTTTGTGCATGTATCTAAGGGTGCCGAATACGGGCAAATTCGTTGTCATGGGAATCGAAACCGTGTGAATGTGCCCTTACCTAACACATCAGATGAATGCTTGATTCTACAGTTGAAATAAACAGGTATTTAGATAATGCAGTTCTACAGCATTCGTGAAACTGCGATATAGTTGGCGTCCGGCGCGCTCACCGTTATAAAATGTCCAAGTGGGGAGAGCTCGTGATCCGTAAGAACTTTAACTACGTTACTGATACCTCGGTAACGGTACTGAATTATCTGGTGTAAGTTTAGAACACGACTCCAATGTTTATTGTGTTGTTCGACGCTGATTCATTGCTCCAAACAACAATGAGTGTTGGGAAATTTATTTCCGATAGGATTTTATGTCGGGTGTTTGATTCCTTGAAAGAGACAAGTAAAATGATTGCAATAAAACTTTGTACACGATAACCATAAAACAATACTGGAACTAAATTGCAATAAGATTGGCTGATAAAGTAATTGTCTTGAGAATTTAAAGTCAACATAAACTTAAAGGAACATGCGCATGCTGGGTACTTTTCAATGTTGCGGATATAATGGTGCGAAATTTTCCCTTTTTTTTAATGTTTCTTGGATAGCCAGCTACTATAGAGTAGCCAATTAATTACAAATACTACGATCCCATTATATATGTACCCTGCTGTGGGTGTAGAGGAATTGGAGCTTATGGCCTAGGAAGGAGGGGAGTGGAGATGGGTCAGGAACTTCCTATACCTAGGTAAAAGGGCAAGGTAAGTTGGACTCAAATATGAGTGCTGAATGAAAATTTTAGGTACATACAGCATTATCACGAATTTCGTTCGGCAGTAAAACGATTAGAGTAACCTGGCTGGTTCATTGTTAATTACACAACACTGACAACTTAAATCATTAATCTCAATGCCAACGGAACATCCTCTCGGGATAAACCGTCGTCTCAGCGTGCTATCACGACGGAGGCATTAGGCAAATCCAACATGTCTTGCCACACACGCTAGCTGTATCAAATCATGGCGCAACAATGAGAAAATCGGTAATACCGCTCCGACCACTGATCTCTTTTAATACACTGGTAGGCTATTCAGCTTTTCCCCATTTGCTGAGGGTCAAAAGTTTACCGTCTTTGTTCGAGACTGTTGTGTATGGCTTATATCAGTTGCAACGTGTGGCGGGTCAAGATCCGTTGGAAAATTAAAGTAATTACTTTAAATCAGTACAAACATGGGAGTCAATAAATACCTAATCCTACACACAACCAAATAACACATCGAAGACCGTAGCGGTATTTCGTACGAAGAAGCCCACACCGTATTGTTTATACATTTTTGACAGATAATAACCGTATTTGACATCTGGATACAAGTAAACTGTTTGAATATTATCGGTGCCGCGTTAACCATGTAAATGACCGCTTAGGAGTAAATGCCCATACTGAGAAGAGAATAGAGTAGGTACCCTGAAATGTTATATTTTCATACAACACTATTTATCTCTGTCGGAAATCAGTTCAATTTGTGACTAAAACCCACCAACGTATTATAGTGATCAGTGGTACCGAGGCATAATTACTGGCTTACCGGCATCATCAGCGGTCATTACGAGTATGATGTTTGGTGACGGTTGCGGACCACCCAGGCCCATGTTCCGCTCTCAGTACAATTGTTTAGTTTTTTCCAAATGTAATTGCTAGACGCGTGGTATTGCCAAGTCCGGCGAGTCATTTAGATCACGCAAGTGTTGGACATTAGACTTGTGTGGGCTGAATGAAGGACTTTATATTCTAAATATTTACATCTCTACCTAGAGTTCCATACATAGAGAAACATAATTTCTATATGATTAACGCTTACGGTGAAGGAAAACATCGTGAGGAAACCTGCATGTCTTAGATAATCTAAACAATTTTCGAAGGACATGTGAAATTCGCCAACCCGCACTGGGCCAGCGTGGTGGGATTATGGCCGGAATCCCCCTCGTGTTAAGGGGAAGGCCCATGCCCAGGAGTGGGGTGTTAAAGGGCTTTTTATTATTATTATTATTATATAGAGTTCCGTGCGCAGACTTTCTCCAAGCAACAGAGAACTGAACAACAGAACTGAATATTCAAAAAAATCTGCCTAGGTATTTTGGTTGCCTATACCTATAAAATTTTAGTTACATCTCTTTAATGTTGTGTATTGATAAGTATTTTGGACCCTATTTACCTGGGTAGTAGAACTCATTATTACACAACTCAAGTTTGCTGCATAATCATTATTGCCGCATCGCATGCAGGTTTTCAAAACAAATTCAGCTTATAATCTCTCCCATAGATACATATATAATACTGAAAATCGAGTGTTACTATTGAGACATTCCATTCCAATAGAATGTCGTTACCAGACACGAACAGGAAATAGGCAAATGTGTGGGAGCTGAAAAGACTGACGAGAACACCGAGATCGAGGAAATGACCAAATAATTGAGATTATAGAGACGACGAATGAAGTATCATATAAGTATAATATCAATTTCATCATTAGGTACTATATCTACACTAACTAATTTGTTTTTAGAACCAATCGTTGACGTGAACATATAAAGCAACTTCAAAGGAACTACTTAGGTATCGGCATAATACTGAAATAAGTCACTGACCCAAAATATTTAAGTCCCACTTATATTAGCGGTATGAAAAATCTTTTTGCATAGCGCGTGGAAATTAAAATTTTATTCACATAAGTACCCAGTCTTAATTTTTTGCCTTACTCAAGTAGCTATTCTGCAATGGGTATGCTTCATTCTGCTTGAAGTTAGGCAACGAAAACCAAATTATAAGATGAAAGTGCCAATTCAAAGAATAATACGCGGTAATCAATGCAAATGATAACCACACCTGCTGATTTCTGCTTTTTCATTGTATTCAAGCACACTTTCAACAAAGCCGAAGCAATTGGAACTCTTATTGTTCATTTAAGAACCACAATCGCATTCTAGTACACTTTTCTTATTACAGAAATAAAAACATTACGTGGATTAATTATTTTGATTATTTTTGACACATGTGATCCTGCTCTAAATCCCCTTAAGTCCGAAGGATGCATCGAAGTTTAGCCAATAAATTCAATATTACCCTGTAGTTGACTACATTACTATGATATACTTATAATCATAAGCCACAAGAATTGTACAATTTATGAAAGTATAGAGCACTCAGGGAACTAATAATTATTTGACTAGATACTTTCAGAGGAACTAGTAAGCGGCGTGCATGCGCAAGCGACGCTAGAGGCGTGGACGTCGTGCCACGATGATCTGCCGCGCTCGGTGGTCCAGCGATGATGGCTTCATTGCTCCAGCTCTTAATCACGATGATGATTCACGGCCACGAAAATAGACGAGCTTTTTACGATGTAATTTAAATTAGGTATTACTAAATCTACCTATTGTTGGCGTTAGAAGGTGAAGACTAATTGAGACATGTTGTAGTTATAGGTACCTAGTATTTGTACATATTATAAGAACAGGGGGTGCAGGTCGTTTCTACACTGCGTAAAAGTACTCACCGAATAAAGACAGAAAGAAACTAAAATATTAAAAAAGGGCAAAAAAATCATTTTCATATATAAGTTATTTCGATTCTAACTTCATCCACATTTATATGTACTTATTAATTAAGCTATCCAAAAGCTAACAATCGATAGTAATCAATAAACTACAGAACGTAGATAACTCCAGAAATGCCGTGACCACCAAATCTACGGAGCCAATTTGGGAATTCCTACCTCATTATTATATTTCATAGAACGCCGACAATTTGGGCTGGTTTTTGTCTAATAGCATTCGTTTGTATAGGAATGGCCATCTTTACTTGAAGTGATAATAATTAGGGTTACGTAGGCGTACGAGGAAGGCTGAATACGTGTAATTGGACCACCCGCGTGGGCCTAAGGCCAGCGCTGTGGCCTAAGGAAACATCACGTTATGCGAATTTAGACAAGAGAGCTGATTAGATAAATTGCATCATAATGTCTGTTTCTTATGAATGGGTATTGCGTGATGTCCGCAGTCGTTTGTTTTTGGGGTTCTGTTCTGGTGAAGCTATTTTGAAGGTTGTTGGAATAGAAGATCATTTTTATGTTAGTTTAGTCCCTTTTTTTTTTTTTTTTTTTTTTTATTGAATTGAATATATGTTGTTGGCCAGAGTGGCCATAACAACTTCACCCGGACAGAGGGCGAGCGCAAGTGCGCTCCAGCCAGAGGGGCAGGGGGGCAGCTAGCTCAAGGGCGCCACAAGGGACACGACCTCGGCTTGGGCCGCTGCCAGGAGAGGTGGCGAGGGTAAATCTACCACCGGATCGGAACGCGACCTCGACTGAGAAGATCCGGCAAGAAACTCAGCGGGCTTGTCGGGTGCCAAGGTGCGTCTAGGTAAGTAGACGCACCTTCTAGCGGAAGCGGGGGTTCGTCGACCTCGCCGGCGAGGTCGGTGTCTGGTGGGGAGTGTGCGTGTGTCGTTCTCCTCGACATCTGAGTCTAGGAGAGCGGTGAGTGGGTCGGGGGGGTCCAGCAACACATGCCGCGGCCTGCGGCGGCATGCAACTGGCGCGTGTGTAGGTGCATAATCGGCGGCGGCGACGATTAAGTGTTTAGTCCCATTGAGAGTATATGTCAAAAGAATCAGGGTAGCCTTAGGGAATAATTTAAAATCTTTTCAGTTTCATGTTTATTGCACGTCCCAACAAAATATGTGGACTTGCATTAAAAATGTGCTGATCAATGATATCTGGACTCATAAAGTACAATATTTTATAGTGACCACAAACCGCGTGGATCAACGAACTCGCAAGTCAGTTGAAGGCTGTAATAATCGAAACTCTAATCTTCATAAATTACTCGAGACCGCAAAGTTTAAAAGTTTTTTTTCATTCAAATATAACAATCAAGTACTTAAACACTTAAAAGCTGGAGTGGTCATTGTGACTGGCAATAGAATCTAATTTCCAACCCAATTTTCCATATTTTTATCGCTCTTTCTTCAAAACCGAAAAATAATAATCGTCATTACTTACTCATTTCGTTTATAAGGAACAATTTATATTACCCATCTAAGGTTTTTGTAAGCCCAGGATAATTTTATTATTAGTCCAGAAATAGTTTGATACTCACAGTACGTTGCCAAAGATCCCTCAACTTTTTCTCCACTTCAATTTTTTTACATTTTCACACGGTCCTCTCTGCGCCGGATGACGTCATGCAGGATCTACCCTCTTCCCTATCCGAGTACTAATGTACGAGCGCCACTCCACCTGAGTTAAGTGCCCTTCGATCGGCTGTACGTGACCTTTTTCGCGGAGTTCGGATCGCGCACTGTGGGAACGGACGTAACTTGCACTAACTACTTACTAAGTTGGGGGTAGTTGCAAAAAAAATATTACAGTACCTACTTACCATGCTTTTATATATTTTGTAGTAAGTAGCAAGAGCAGTGATAGCCGATTGGTTAAGCTCGCGTCTTGCGGGCACCAGGTCCTGGGTTCAAACCCTAGCTCGCACCTCCGGGTTTCTCAAAATCTATGTGCGAATCTTAATTTCTATATGATTATCACTTGCTTACGGTGAAGGAAAACATTGTGAGGAAACCTGCATGTCTTAGAAAATCTAACCAATTTTCGAAGGACATGTGAAATTCGCCAACCCGCACTGGGCCAGCGTGGTGGATTATGGCCTGAATCCCCCTCGTATTGAGGGGAGGCCCATGCCCAGGAGTGGGACGTTAAAAGGGTTAAATTATTTCTAGTAGCAACCTCGGTTGGTTGAAAACCGGTATGTACTGATGAGGAGGGATTCAAACACCGGAGGCGGAGACCAGATTTGACATCACAATGGATCTCGGTATTGCTGTGTCATACTACTTAATAATAACGCCAGACTGACACACCAACTTTATGGTCCCAAACTAAGCAAAGCTTGTGCTATGGGTACCGTATAATGGACTGGGGGCGATCCCAGTGACAGACCAGGGCAAATTACGAAAAGGCCATTTCCGAATTTTGGCCCGGCGGGAATCGAACCCGCCACCACCCGGTGCAATCAGCCGAGCGGCCACTCATACTCATTGTATATTATTCTCGAGTTTTTTGTTAGGTGTAACTCATGAATGTTTAGTGACTATTTTATTGAGTTCAAAATTTGTGTAGTAGATGAAGAAGAGAAGCAAATTGATTTGTTTGTATAGCTTTTTATAAAACTATTTATATAGGTAAACACGAAGCGCGAGCGCAAGGTGCGATATTACCTCAACAATCCAACACTCTCCCTTCCTTCTACTTGCTCTGTCCCTCTCCGCTTTAAGCCATATGCGAACAATGCCTTTGGTATTTCAAGCATGTATAGGCTACGGGAACTGCTTAACATCAGACGGGTCGTACTTACACTTTTTTACAGACTTTGTTTTTTTAAGAAACAGCTTAACAGAGCTGTCAAAAATGCTTCAGCTTATTCTGTAGTAGACGTAGATGTACAGCTTAGCTACCCTCAATATGGTTTTAAATATAAAATAAAACAATAAAATTAGAAAACATAATATTTATTGTAATTTTTTAAAATAAATACAATTAAAATCCTTAAAATAATTGTACAAAACGAAACAAAATACAACAACTCCTATTACCTACGCTCTATCTATTTCAATAAATTATTCCCTTATATACTTGCTACAATACTTTGTACGAATTTCCATAGAAATGAAGCGATCCACTGGGCTCTAGGATTTAATAACTAATTACCTACTAAGTATTTACATATCTTCCACTAATCTAATAATCTCACTTTGGTAAACTGTGGTTTATAAGTTTTTCCCTTAAATTAAATACAGACCCTACATGAACTAGACCTACTATGAACACTAATGTGTTCGAAACTTACCAACACACACAAAACCCAAACACACGAGCGAACATAACACATTCAGAAACATATACAGAAACATACACAGAAACATACACAGAAACATACACAGAAACATACACAGAAACAAACACAGAAACAAACACAGAAACATACACAGAAACATACACAGAAATTAAACTAATGAACACCTACAAACAGAATGAAGTGAGGTTAAAACCTATAAGTATCGTCTCTACGGTCTCTACCATGGGTAAGATTTGAATTTGGTCGATATCATTCGAGTCACTGGATATAAAAAAGTATTCAGTAGAGCTAATATTGAGCGCACATGTCCTATGAAAACTGTGTGATAGGTAATTAGATCAGATTCAAAGGTAGTAGAGCCGAGCTGTTAGCCACTCGACTACAGCTCATATACGAGCTAGCTCGACCAGAGTAATACCACCCTGTCACTGTATAACCGCTTTAAGTAGCATTTCTTACGATGAGCGAGGCAGCAATTTTTACATTGATTTTTAATTTTATTATTTTTGTCAACAGGTTGATACTTAACCTATTGTGCCGGTTGTGGATATAAGAAAATAATAAAATTGACAAATTTGTAAATTCTTCCGTAGGCCTGAGCAAAATAAACGTTTTGACTTTTACTTTGACTGGATACCTATCACGCGAACGTAATCAACAAATTCCTAACATTTCACATAAAATAAAGTCGTAAAATGGTTGTTTACAAACATACAAACAAGGTGCGCGGCGATCGCTATTTTATTGGTCACGAATAATCAACCATTACAATCTAACGCATTTTCAGATGCCCACACTCCAGGGCTCTAACCACGCTAGCTACTCAAATCGTAATAGAAAAGCAAACGCTCGCGATTACGTTTCAAACGCTCCGCTTTTGACGTTTTGCTGACACCATACCATATCAATGTCAGTAGAAATCGTGAAGCTCGTGTCAGCAAAACGTCAAAAGCGGAGCGTTTGAAACGTAATCGCGAGCGTTTGCTTTTCTATTACGTTTTGAGTAGCGAGCGTGGTTAGGGCCCTTTTCACATTATATCTTTCAATGAGTATAAAATTCAGAAAGTGGGACCGTTCCCGTTTCGTATTCTGTGCATCGTAATGGTATTGCATAATGCATAGAGCGGTATGATTCGGGCGACGGAACATTAGTAAGCGACAGCGCACCAGACGCATACAAAGTGTACAACAAGATATACTGCACTGACGCAAACCTTATGAACCTTGGATGCAAAACGACAGGCGATTTACAAAAGAGACTCGCAAGAGAGTGTAACTTTGTTTCCTTTATGTCAAAATTTCCCATCCTCTGATCCAAAACTCTCTGTTTGAATACATAGTGGCAGGCAAGTTATTAACACCACGTCTCGTTAAACACAAAATTCGTATGAAAACCAGACTTTCGCGTAACATTCTTATTTATTTTCTTCTATAAATCAGTAGCAAACATGTTTTGGTATTTTTATTATCTTTTAAACTGGATCTGAATCTGTGAACTACTTCGCGTTGGTTGCCATGTTGCACAATAAAATAAACTACTCAGAATTTATAATAAGAATCGATAAGAACACAGTTATTATTGCGAGAAACCGCTTTTTATCACGTGAAAATACTCAGTACTATTTGGTTCGAGGTAAAATAATAGAACTGTTTTCGTATAAAGTGCTCTTATTTAATCTCGGTCGGGTTGGAGGCTGGGCCGGCACCGGGGGCGCCGGGACCGGTTCCCAACCTCTTCATTACCGCGGGACTGACACAAGTACTGGGAAACCAACGCCTCTCGACAATACGCGCGTTCAACGTTTCGCAGAAACGACGCTTTTTATACGAACGCGTTCGAATTTTGAATGGCATTCATAATGACAGTTGAGATGATGTAAATTTTGGGGTATAGAGTAATAACAAGTTTTTTTTTTGTCTATGGTAATCAGTGTGAATTGGTTGCTGGCTTTGATAAAAGAAGTAAGTTGTTGGTTATTGTAGTGATCAATTACGTTAAGTTTGCTGGCTTCTGTCAGTATTATTAACCTTTTTTTAGAATAGGTAAAAATTTAGTTACCTCACAGAGTTATAGTGAGTTACCTAAATGCTATTAAGAACTAAAAACTAGAATTTATCTCTGGTTCAAAGTAGGCAGAAAGGAAAAAAATGTAAAGAAGGTTAAGGTTTTGATGTAGTGGAAAAAAGTTTTATAAATTCCCCTCTGCAAAAAAAAATACTTCCGCAATCATAAGAGTCTACACAATTAATAACTATTACATCAAAGGAGTTAAAATATTCCTCAAGAAGAAACATTTCTGGAACAAAAAATACAAATCCTCGTAAAAAATAAACGACTGCTTCAAACGGATGTCTCGGGAAAGAATCAAAAGGCCGAAGACGACGAGACATCGCCTGGCGCATATTTGTAAAACGATCAACCATCACCGACAACGATTAGTGTCGCCTACCGGATTTAGCTACGAGTGTGTCATTAGTACAACCATTTCCCTAATCCACTCATACTGCTCCTCCTTATATCCTCTATCCTTCACTGACTCTGTAGCAATGAAAGGAACAGAGAGCTCTCTCTTCTCCGTAAATATGTCAGTTCGGCGGTTCATACCGGAACAGTCGTTAGATCAATCGGCGTGGCGCCGCGCCGGGGACAGACCAGCATTTGTCACCAGACCACCGGCGCCGTCATATTTATAGCAACGCCCGCGCATGCCCGTAGGCGTCGACGGCTATGCGCTCTATCCAGAAACATTCTTATTAGGACAAAATTTAAACATGAAACTCTTCATAATTACCCTTGAATCCCCTCACAACAAACTTAAATTAACTACTTAGTACTGTTTGTACATATATACATTACAATTGTACCTACTTTAATATTAGACTTTTTAAACAGGCTAAATCACTACAAACGACGCGAATAGTCTCTACGGCAGTGTCCAGATTTGCTAAACTTATCATATCACGTAATGAATGTTATTGCAATAAATATAGGCACTATTATTCTGTGCACTTGGACGAAGTTCGCTTCACTCACAGGCACATTATCGACAGTCACTTTCTTGAGCACGCCGTGCCGCTCATGATTCCTTGTGTGGTTCTTCATCTTATGGTAGCACAGTCTGGCTAGATTGTTCTGCATTCTCGGACAGTCGCGGTCGTTGCCGTCGCACTGGCAGGCCGTCAGTGCTGCGGCTTTCTCCTGCTTCCTTAGTATTTCAATGGAGTTGCGGCACTTGTTGGAGCACTTCCTGCCTCTGAACATTGATCGGCACAGCTGGTGGTAGTACTGCAGGGCAGTGGCGCATTGCGCGTCCGCGACGCAGATCAGTTGGGACAGGCTGCACGAGGACGTGGCATTCGCTGCGCCTTTCAACACTAAAGGCCTGCAGATGTCTATTTGTTGCTTTGTCTTTAAGCAGTATTCGTCCTCACACTCGCACTGTAACAAAGGAGAATCATATTTAAGTACAAGGATACAAAATTGAGAATCGATAACGGTGGTGGGGTCAATCTGTAGCCAGTGAAGTCACTTATTATGGCTATTGTATAGTAGAACGGCGTTAAGTAGCTATTAAAGCTGCGGTTCGTACGATGAGCTAGAGACCTGGAAAACCAATCCCCCCCTCTATATCTCACTCCCCTTGAAGTAGGCAGAGTGCGATCAATACCTTTGATATTGCAGGTATTTATTGGCTACAAAAACCGATTAACATCAGGCGGGTCGAACACTTGTTTGCTGACTTTTTAATGTATAAATACGGAACCCTAATTATAAAATATACATTTACATTTACACATACAATTATATCTAATATACATTTTGTAAATTGTAATGCCGCTACATTTAAATATACGACGTGTTTTAGTCGTTACATTGCTGTAATTGCTGCTTTTAAGATAGAGCTGCCGAGCTCTACAATAAAATATTATGCACTAGTTGTGCCCCGCGACTTCATCCGCGTAGTATTGGATTATTGGGTTAAAAAGTATCCTATATGTTAATCCCGGTTATAATCTATCTGTGTTCCAAATTTCATCCAAATCCGTTCAGTAGTTTTTGCGTGAAGGAGTAACAAACATACATACATACATACATACATACATACATCCACACTCACAAACTTTCGCATCCTACTAATATTATAAATGCGAAAGTTTGTGAGTGTGGATGTATGTATGTATGTATGAATGTATGTATGTATGTATGTATGTATGTATGTTTGTTACTCCTTCACGCAAAAACTACTGAACGGATTTGGATGAAATTTGGAACACAGATAGATTATAACCGGGATTAACATATAGGATATTTTTTAACCCAATAATCCAATGCTACGCGGATGAAGTCGCGGGGCACAGCTAGTTTATAATATTAGTAGGATCATGAAAACTGTAACCAAAGAAGTTTCAGTGCACTAGCTGTAAGATATGGCTATCAAATCTCGCCTTAACCTAATCTATACAAATAAATTAAATTGGAGTGTCTGTTTGTAATATCAAAATAACACCTTTTCACACATATGAAAGTACATACGACAACTATAAAAAAACGCGATTAAAAAATGTTTTGTCTGTCTGTCTGTCTGTCTGTCTGTCTGTGTGTTTGTTCCGGGTAATCTCCGAAATGGCTGGACCGATTTTGACGGGACTTTCACTGGCAGATAGCTAATGTTTTAAGGAGTAACTTAGGCTACTTTAATTTTAGAAAAACAATTAGGATTCCGCGTAAAAAAATAAAAACACATGAAATCAAAGAGTATCTCCGAAACGGCTGGACCGATTTTGACGGGACTTTCACTGGTAGATAGCTGTTGTTATAAGCTGTAACTTTTATTTCATAAAAACAAAATTTCAAAAAATGGGTCCTGTCGCGCGGGCTCAGTACGCGGGAGCGGGCTTTTTTGTTAAGATAAATTCCACGCGGACGAAGTCGCGGGCTCAGCTAGTCATAGATAGATTAAGTACCACACTATTGAGCATCTACATAATAGTACCTAGTTAACTTTATCCGATTATAAAATACATTATATACATACAATCTATTAATAATCTTATATTTATATGTAATAAAATTTTAGGGAAACTCGTAAATTGCGGTGCGCGGCGCGTAGCATAACGATGCGTGTTCGTAAAATTATTTTACGACGTCAAACATTCCCGGATTGTATCCACTATCAAAACAGCTGTGATTCCGAAATTGTTTATTACCATAATTTACTCGGCGGGATTTGATTAAATCCAATATAATGAGCCATCAATTAAGCTGATCAAATTATTAGTAATATAATGAATTTCAATAATACACGTGTAGTTCATCGTAAAATATAAGAAATTTAATAAAAATGCAGTTATAAGACGATAAAGCTTTATGGAAATGTAGATAAGATTCATAATTACCGAACGGAGTATAACGGAGTTGGGTAGTTTGATTGTAAAATAAAAATGATTCACGGAAACAAATTTACATCAAATTTTCCGGATATCTAACGCGGATTAATGAAGACACGGCTGCCGTTTTACGCTCAACTTTTTTTTTATATAAAAACGCAGTAACACCTGCGCAAGAGTCGACGCTGCGGTAGGTCCCGATCAAGACGTCAAATCCCAAGGCTGCACGCGGCCGCTCCTTTGCTGTACCTTTCGATACATTGCCCAACGTAGTACTAGCCTCGCCACTACGATATAATTAAGGTTCGACCGGTTTCAATCGAAATTATTGGCTTATCTATGCATAACACAGACCGCGTAGGCGAAGTGAAATAAATGTAGGTAAGTAAATGTTTTATGTAAAAGTGTAGCAGGAAAAATTATGAACATGAACGCGATGCTAAGGAATTTTATTCAGAATATAGTATTCAAAACGTATGCAATTGAGAAGTTGAATCGGTTAATTTGTGGAAAACACCTGCACCACGAGGGAGGTCCGAGCGGCTGTGTCAGATATGTACTAAAGGTTTTTTTGTTGGTTCAATTGTGATGGCCACCGCAATTTTACTGCGTTATTACCACTAATATTTAGCAAATGGTCCAGATGGTCATATTGCGATTATTGAGAGTTAATAGGTGTTAAACAATTATTCTTAGGTTTTCGTATAGAAATGCTAACGCAACGTGAAAGTAGGTATTAGACAAACATTTTAATAAACGCGTCCCGGTTATCGTTATATAATAAAAAAGAAAGTATATTTATAGTGACAAACATAGTAGTTATTGAATAACGACAGCAATAAAAAAGTGCAGTAAGTAAGTAATATTTCTTGTAGATAATTTGTAGTTGTGACATGGCTGATTGCTGCTGGCTTAATTTATAGTCTGATAAGATTTAATTAAATTGTATTTTGTTACTGTGGCGCTTATATTACTATTGTTTCATTTAAAAATAACGTAACTCCGACTACCTATTATCGTACGATAGTATCTATTTCTTTAAAAAACTACAAGATTCATAATATACTTTCAGTAGCTAGTGCCGTAGATATGTTTGAAATAATTCTAGGAATTTGTTTTAGACGTTTAAATCTTTATTATTTAATCACGCCGAAATAATTTGGAGATACTTCCTAGAACTAACACAATATACCGACATCGTTATAAAACTAAAATGCCCGTACTAATAAAATATATACCAATCAAGTCTGAACGCGATTTTATAAATGTCACTATTATGTCTTACTATCTTGTACAAAGTGACACGTTAAAAGCGTACTATTAAGATCGAACTATATCTACTTAACGGATGCCAAAGAAACCTTCGAAAATAACCTCTTCAAAACCTTAACTGATCCAGGTTTAACTAATTTCTACAAGAATAAGATATTTATTATGAACTAATTTATTTAAGCATTTATCTGTTCCCCAGGGTTGCACGTTCGCAAAATCTCATCGAAACTATTTCCAAACGTTGTTGCAGAGGGATATAAGGACTAATAAACAAGTATTCAGTTCGTTTATAACACATCTGTTTGTTTGAGAACACTTCGCTACCGATAAATTTCACATACAATTCTAATTTAAGAGAACATTATTCCATAAATTCTAGTTTCTACACATTGAAATGAAACTAATTTGCGGAATTTATTGAGTTTGTTTACGGTTTCACGTTGCCAACATAAATAAATGCAATTAAATGGCAATATGCTATTATATTCTTATATAAACTCGAATAGTAGGACACACTAATTGTAAAGAAAACTATTTGCGGAATGTTAAATTGTTAGGAGTTTGTTTTCATATTTTCCAACACAATTTAACTCCGTAAATTATTTTAATTTAAAAGATAATTGAGAATTGTTTAATGGACTATCTCCTTATTAGGCCTGGATACAGCTTGATTTCCCGACAGAGACGAAGCGAGGTCGTCAACCGGGATCCTCTTACGGCCGTCCCTTCCCGTCGGACAAATCTGCCCACCATGTCTAAATTAGATTTTATTGCGGGGCGTCTGTTACATGCTCCTATACTGCATCACCAGTTAAACACGACCTCATACCACACCACGACTGATCAAATCAGAGGCCTCAATTTACTGGTCATCCCGGCCAATTGGTGGAAGCTGTAAACAGCTGTTACGAAAAGTAATTGTGACAAGCACTGAACTTAGTTTGACTAGTCAATCTGGAAATGCTCGTATGCCTCGGAGTTGTTCAAATTGGTACCATTTCATTACATCACTTTCTATTAGGAGAATGGGCATTGCCTCTATACATCCTCTATATGTAAAACGCCAATACATAAACTGAATGACCACTGTTCTGTCACCCAGGTATCAAGAGTCAAGGATGTTGTTTTTTGCTTCCTCACACTGGGACAAGAATCACAAAATCACTTACAGTCATAAGCTCTTTCCCCTCTTCCGTAGATGTTAAAGCAATGAGTGCGTTCCCGCACTCCCTGGGACACGAGGAGCCAGGTTCGGACAGCACCCCTTCGCACAGCATCATGTAGTTGCCGAGTGCGGCGCCGCAGCCGGTCCGGTAGGCGCACCGAGTGCGGGCCTCGCCGCACATCATGACCGCACCCGCAACCGCTGCGATTGCGGCCAGCAGAGCGGCTTGCACCCACATCACCTAGAGAGAGAGAAAGACACTTTCGTAAATCTAATTCATAATTTTTCAGTTATTATCGAGTAGCCGAACATCATGAGAAATGGTACGTTTTGGCCCCAACAAATTCTACTAAAATAATGTCATAATTTGAGCAATCCTTGTTATAAGAAAACGGTTGGGGACGTAATTACTGATTGATATTTTTTCATTTACTTACAGCGATTTTAATTTAAATTGTGTGTTTCCCTCCATTAATTAATAATGTGCAACTCAATAATGTATAAGTAGCGGTCTTTATTCTGACTCCACCAAATAGCCCTAAATAAATAAATAATACAGTCCAGAACAGTGCCTACGAAATAAGAAAATACAATACAATATCTGTCTCAGTAGCTCATATTCTGTTGACCTTACAAATCGGAGCGTAGGTATTATTTTATCTTACTTTTTTATCTGACTATTTTGGAAGCGAAGCTTCTATACGGACTTCAGGGCGCTCGCCGCACGGCCACTCTATCCGTGCTAAGCGTCAGACGTCAGTAGCGTTACACGATATAGTATATAGGTAGGTATACAGAGTGGCAGCTGCGGCCCCCTACGCTTTATACTATAAAGCTTCGCTTCTTTCGGGTGTCCCTAAGCGGCAGTGTTTTTTTGGTATTTTATCGTTACAAACAGTTTTAATTACCAATCGGGGATCAGCGTAAATAATTTTAATTGCGTAAATTGTTCAATATCGAACTATACTTAGAAAATTAAATGCCAAATGTTAATATCTCCAGGCTGTTTCAATATAACATTTAATTTTAAATGCTTATTTAAAAGATACAACGTGTTCAATTATGGACGCCATGCCGCGATAATTAAACTGTATACGGTATAGCGGGTCCGAGCTGTGCCAGCCGGCTTCTCCGCGCCGCTTCTTGGAAGAAAGGGCATGTGCCAATACATGGCGAATGCGGTCGCATTCCCTAAGCAAACATGCAGACACGTCCACATTAACATTTCACAAATATGGGCCAATACTCGCGCTCTTCCATATATTTCTTTTGCTTTCTGAAAATACCTTTTTTTTTGTAATTGCAAATGCCTGCAAATAGCCTCTAGATTAGAGCGAGGTAAATATACCTGTAGAGATAGCGATTTTATGAAATACAGAATCTTCTGTTTCACTTGTACTTACCATGAGGATCATAGAGCTCACATAGACAAAATATTACAACAAGAGCTTCCAACCAACACAGCCAAAGTAATGTCTTAATGTAAAAGTAACCGTTAAATTTGATTCTTTTTTCACAATATTGTGCTGAGTTTAGATGAAACGGGGCATAAGACTAGCTACTCCATCTACTTAATTTCCATAGAGCTTGACCATAGAACCATATGGAAGATGTCATTACACTGAATATCGCGGGTGATCTCGTCCCGTTCTCGGAAGCGGCCAGGCTGCCGTGCGCCCGCGCAGTAAACAAACAGAATCGCGTCACGTCCACTCGTCACTCGCTACTAACTTACACATTTACCGTAACATTACGATAGGGATGTCTAACGTCACGTTGACATTAGTTACACTAAAATATCTTAATGTTTTCCTCGCGTATGTGCATGAAACTTTGCTTTGTTGTGATCATTTCTTTTTACCTCAAGAAAAACTTTTTAGGTAGGTCTGAGGCAATTTTGTGGTTCATAATTTAAGAGTTTAATCATTGAATTCTTATTTTGCAATTTTCTAGTTTTAAATAGGTACAATATTTACTGAATTTTTTTAGTCATAATTATTATTTTTCATTGATATTATGGTAACTACAAAATTAACGATCAAAAGTACTTACTACTTACTTTATAAAATCTAAAATTAAAATAGTGTCTTCGCTTGATAACCCTAATATACAGATACAAAAGTACAGGGTCGTTGTCCGACAAAGAGCCTTCGATGCAAAAAGAACAAACTAAGATGTCCACCACTCGAACAGGCGCGGTAGTCGCTGTGCCTGTATTACAATAACAATTCAAAACGGCTATGTAACAACGCGTCAGCATCACACGGCTGACACGAGAATTTTACGCTTTAACAGCTTATTTATAAAGTTCCATCTCCAACAAATCTATTAATGAGTTTAACGCCTTATTCCATAACGTCCAGTTGCTACCTGCGTGATAATGTAACCTTTATTAACATATAAATAAGAACTCAGTTACGCCGGTAGCTGGAGATAAACCGTAGCCTACGTGAGCCGTGAGGTTTGTTAATTGAATTACGTAAGAAATACAATCATGTTAAATATTTGACGTAGGTACACTTTGCTTGTAGTATTGGGAATGATAATTTAATTCTCGTTTTTCATGTCGCTGTTTGTACAAAGATTACAGAAAAGTGTGTTATAATTTTGTAGTTTCATTATTATATGTTTAATTATAATTTAATACATCGCCTCAAGATAGAGCAAACTCCGACGAGACAACCGTGTGTGTGTGTGTGTGTACAAACTGTCAACAAAGAATTCAACTTTAAAACTCAAAGTTAAGCTAGTTAACTAAATTCAAGCTAAACTTAAACTGCTACTGGGCCCTGCACTCAGATCATTCAAACAACCTGCTTTGAGTCTTTACTTATGTAGGTAAGAACTACTTACTACGTTTATTTATAACACATATGCTACGTTAAAACTATTTCGAGTCTCTCGCGTTTTTCCTACCGCCAAAGAAAGACAAAACGTAAAAGCACTACGTTACAGGTTCAACATAGTTCCAGGTAATAACTACAGTGTTGGCGCAATACAACAACTAATGGACCGTCCACGGCGTAGATAAAATCAAACGTCAATATTACCTACACAAAAGGCAGTCGTGAAGACTGTTCGTGACGCATGGCTGCGAGATAGCTGAGCCCAACAATATCTGTTTGACACCAAACTTGGAGCCGCCGCGTCGTGGCAAAGTTTGAGGAAAAGATCTTAAGCGACACAAAGCGATATTTTACAAATTTATGGTTAATTCTGTGCGGAAACCGTAATTTTAATAAAAAATAAATAAATGCGAAACGTTAAAAACAACGAATTTAATAAAAATAATCTTTTCATTTTAGTAAATTTTCTTGTTAGCCGTGGTGAAGTACATTTATCTTTTAAAGACAACAAAGCATTTGTATCAACTATGATCCAAACTTCAAGTTGCCTTCTTATGTTACACTTAATCGTACATTTTTAATTGTTTCGAACACCACGCGTGTTCAACAGCTGCAGAAAATCGTGGCCTAAAAACGTCGTTTACAGCGTTCTCTAACTTAAAGCTCCGTGTACACTGTACAAACATTATCTGAATCGAGATCCAAGAAAGGCTTCGCTGCGACATTTCCGAAGTCGTAATCCAAACGGCGCGGTTAGCGGGCAGGTGTGAAAAGCGCCTAGTAATTGCTCGCACACAGTCAACAACCCGTAGCTTGGACACGGTAACTTGAGATATGTTGATTATGTTATACCTAGTACAATTTTCTTATACGCACGAACATATTATAAAAAAATCTTTACAAATTTACATTAATCTTTTCTGTTTTTACAAGACGTTTACTAAACGGTACTAAAAAGAATACTTACTAGAAACTACAAAAATAATTTGTAGACGTATTTTCTTTTAAGTGTTATTATTTTCATTCACCTATGTAAAGGTTAGCCACAGTATTTGGTCACATAGAAATATACCGACACTATCCATACTTCTGCAAATTGCAATTATAGTCTAAAGGGCGCTGTAGAGCTTTGAATGTAAATCACCTTGCAGAATCTTACTTTGTAGCGAAAAAAACTTCACCAATACCTTATTAGCCGCGTTTAGCATGTGTACGAATACACGTAGTTGCGCGCGCGCATCTAACCAGTGGCGCAAACAAGACATGTTCCTATAGCTCATTATTGCACGTCGTTAGGCGACAACTCGTTGGACAAATAGCTACCGTGAGGCTATTGGGAGACTGGTACTTGTTGCTATATATGTACCTACTTAGGTTGCGAGTACTTGGGTTGTGAGTGTTAAGAAATAGATATCAGAAAAAAAAAAAAAACGTTGAACAGACTTAAAAAACCTAGATGCACCAAATTATTTAATTTGGATTAGGTGCCACCATCTTTACCTACCCTTACTTACTTGAATAGGCACTGATTCCAAATTAAATAAATTATGTGGTCTGTAGTTATTTCTAGGTTTTAGTGCATCTAGGTTTTTTTGAAGTTGGTTCAATTTTTATTATTAAAATGTTTTTTCACGATTTTTAGTGGTAAACTACTTATTGAATATGATTAAGCCGAAAGGTAGGCAGTTTACTGAGACTATTTTAGTGACCGCAAACACCACTGAAAATTCACAGGAAAGCGAATTACGTAATTTCGGTTACATTAATTACGTATTTTTCAAGTTATTTAAAAACCAAACTGGAAGAACAACCTTTCAGATAAAAAAAGAGTTTTTCAAATCGCTTCACAATTGTCGAAAATACAAAAAGAACACATACAGGCGAACATAGAACCTCCTCCTTTTTGGAAGTCGGTTAAAACTAGCAATGTGGCAGACGAATCACTCTATGGAGTCTGGATACTGATGTAAGTAGTCGGTTATAAATCTAGACTTTGATTTATTTTTTCAACGCAGAAACTAATAGTACAGGGTTCTTCAAATATCCGAAATAACAAGTACCTACTAAGTGTTTGGATGGGTATCGGGCATAGAATTACCTACTTATATATATGGTACCTAGTAAATATAAAAAATAAAAATTCCCGCTAACAAAAACAAAATCATCTCTATTGTCAAAAATACATTTTAAACATTTTCTTGAATATTGGTGGCCGGCCGATACCTACTCATAAATGCAGTATAGGTAGGTACACTATTTCCTAGGCCATTGAATGTATGCTAAGGCCCCACACAAAGCTTTGACAAATATATAACGCAATAACTCAAAAAATATGACAGTAAGGTATCGGTATCTTTACTAGGTACTTATTAGCACCGGATGTGCCTAAATATAATTATAATTATTTCGGACGTTTGATACATCCTGGTACTTCTAAAATTTTTTTTTTTTTTTATATGACTATATGTTGTTGGCCAGAGTGGACATAACAACTTCACCCGGACAGAGGGCGAGCGCAAGTTCGCTCCAGCCAGAGGGGCAGGGGGGCGGCAACTCAAGGGCGCCACAAGGGACACGGCTTCGGCTTGGGCCGCTGCCAGGAGAGGTGGCGAGGGTAAATCTACCACCGGATCGGAACGCGACCTCGACTAAGAAGATCCGGCAAGAAACTCAGCGGGCTTGTCGGGTGCCAAGGTGCGTCTAGGTAAGTAGACGCACCTTCTAGCGGAAGCGGGTACTTCTAAAACTGTCCTGTATTGATAGCCGGTACTTCTAAAACTGTCCTGTATTGATAGCCGGTACTTCTAAAACTGTCCTGTATTGATAGCCGGTACTTCTAAAACTGTTCGCTTCACACAAATTTACGATACCTATTTTTATGGCGACGACACGATGTTTTCGAATATAAACGTTTCTATTAAACAACTTTCTAAAATGCCTCTAAAGCGCGTGATAGCGTGACATAAGTAAACTATTAAGTGGGTACCTACGAATAAATTGAAAATTAAGTAATCATGGCCATTGGAAGCGAGGAATGTGGTTAATGACGATACACTTGCAGTGACCTTTATGACTTCATTAGGTACGAGTATCATCACAAAGTTTAAATAAATAAATACAAAAATATCGCCAGACTGACATACCAACTTTATCGTCCCAAACTAAGCAACGCTTGTACCATGGGTACCGTACAATAGACTGGGGGCGATCCCAGTGACACCCAGTCCAGAGCAAATTACGAAAAGGCTATTTCGAAATTTACCCCAGCGGGAATCGAACCCGCAACGACCATGTGCAGTGAGCCGAGCGGCCTTTGCTCGAACCACTGCGCCAAGCAGTCGTCAAATATCAATATCCACTCTCCAGTAGGTACCACTGAGAGTCACAGGACCGCCAATGCATTTACAAGGTACCACTAAAACCGCACTGGCGAACTTCATTTTGAACTATGAATAGATTGAGATTTATGAGATTTTTAGCAATATAGACCTATGCAGATAATTATATAAAAACTAAACCTATATCCTAGTCATGCTCTGAGAATGATAGGACTCATTCATAATTCTATCTCCTTTATAACCCCAATGAATTCACCGTCTAACCTACAATTACGCAGCTTTGTATACACTAATCAAACGAAAACAAGTAATTTAGATAACACTATCGCGCGTTTCCGTTGTCTGCATTGCGGCATCTCGACAACTAACTAATTAACGCCTCTTAATGACCCGCGCAAAATTATCTAGCTAAGGTCATTGGGCCAATTGAAGTGACAAGACATTTTGGGAGACTGCGCAATCCGAATCAGTGACGTTGAGAAACAAGTTTACGGTAGAGTGATTTTTTTTTCACTTAACATATATTTTCTTGATTTGATGTCTACACCAGTATAATTAATACTATTCTTATATACCTTGTCAAAAAATTCCCCGTAAATGGTTTGACGAATTTATAACACACCCTGAATTCAGTATAGCCTAGCTTTGGATTCTGAATAACAGCGCACAACCTAAAAAGCAGTTAGTTGGTATACTGAGTGCGATTAAACTTACCAGAAAGAATCTGCCAGAAAGGGATGATTAAGCTTCCTGCTAAGGAGGGAAAACGATGATCCTAAAGTAAAAAGGTGCTAATTTACGGTTTGCTTTATTTAGATAATTTATGGTACCTACTGCAAACAAAGATGAAAATTCAGTTTTAAGAAAAGAATACTTTTGAAGCATCGGTTAACTTAATGCAAAATGGTATAGAAACTATAATCATTCATTATGATTGTAACAAGTATGATTGGAACATGTTATCAACATGTTTCTTAATATTTATCACTAAATTGGCGAACGTACCCAATGTCATTGAGTAAGTACATATTCAGTTATTACAGTTTTAATGAGGTTATCGCTCAATTGTTTGTCTTACTCGATTAAGCCATTGTAGCGGGCCCTTGCAGATAAGAGGTCTGTTAACAGCGATAGTTGCAATCTTTTCCATGTAATTTGATGAACTGTAAACATTAGACTCGAATGCTGATTCCGTGGAGCATTATATTAACTGTGTCAGCGGTAAGGATTAAGCGACAGGAGCTTCTGAGAAAGTTATTTTAATAATTCTACATTTGATCCTGATATCTAAACTAAGAAATCTACATAACGCTCTATATGTTTTAAGATGTGTATACGTTACGAGGGCTTGATTACGAAAATTGTTTAAATCTTGTAACCTATCTCAGCATAACCGTGGCTGATTTTTAGTCTGAAAATAGGTATTTTTAAATTCAAAACTTGTGAAAAACGTAATAATTAAATATTTCTTTACAAGTATGCATTATTGGAGTCTGTTTGAGTGCTATAGAATCCGATACGAGATGCGGGCATCACTAAGGACGTTGGTTTCACACAATCCTCATGTTACCACTCATAATAATAAATCATACAAATCGATGGCCTTCTCAACAAGCCGGCGGTATCTCATGCTCTCGGCGGAATGCATTTTAGAGATTCGCGTATTCTTAGCCAGACTGTGCATGACTCAGAGTCAAGTGGATGAGCTAAATAAGAACATGCTGTATGTCGAAAATTACAATGAGGTATTTTTTACGCAAAAAAGTTACGTTTTGTTGAAATTCAGATCATTTTAAATATCTTTGCTAATTGATAGCATATAAAATAAAAAAAACTTTAAAGAAAAATCGAAGTAAATATTAAAAGTAAAGTAGAAGCCATCCACAAATCGTAAAACGTTAAAATGTAACTAATTAAGTATTTTTTTATATCCCATCTGTTCGTAATGTTTTTTTGTTTATTGTAACATGAACGGAAATAATCTGATTGGATCCAATCCAGAGAGTACGTCCGGCTCAGCGCGACTCAATCTGAACGTTTTTGCGGTATCCACTTGAAAAAATGTGTATGAGTATTATGCAACAAAACGAAGTAACATTTACTGACGTTTTTTTGTAGTTGTTGAGTGTATTTAAATACTACTGAGAAATAATATACAATTTCAATGGAAATCACGGATAATCTCTAAAAAACTTTGTATTTATTCTCATTCCTTGCAGGTAAGTTTCCCTAGATCCTTTCGCAAACCCAAATGAAGTTGAACAGTAGCATTCAAAGGAGGCACGTCAAAAAGAACTCAGGTACTTATAATTGTTCAGTAGCGCGTCCAAATGAACGTATTAGCTACCATTTGGAGTTTTAATACGAGACAAATGTATTGTTCGGCGTTTTACAAACGTTTAACAATACTAAATACCCGAGACTCAAAGGCTTTCAAGTGCCAATAGCTTAAGTAAGCGCTAATAATAACCGAAGTGAACTACTCAAAAACGTAAATTTTGTGCAAAAGATGTTCAAGAATCCTGTCTTATTAAACCATCAGATCGTCCAAGAATCAATTTCAGAACACAAATGCAAAGCGCATGTTGCGTGCGCTCATAAATCATCGAAAAGGTTAGTTCGGGAGACAAATTCGAGACATATGGCATGCAGCTGCAAGGGTCCAAATAGTTACAACGTCGTATTTTTTGTTTCTATACATCAAAACCATATAACTAGGGATACACATAAATAATAATAATTTAGCCCTTCTGACGTCCCACTCCTGGGCACGGGCCTCCCCTCAACACGAGGGGGATTCAGGCTATAATCCACCACGCTGGCCCAGTGCGGGTTGGCGAATTTCACATGTCTTTCTAAAATTGGTTAGATCTTCTAAGACATGCAGGTTTCCTCACGATGTTTTCTTTCACCGTAAGCAAGTGATAATCATATAGAAATTATGATTCGCACATAGATTTCGAAAAATCCAGAGGTGCGAGCCGGGGTTTGAACCCAAGACTTGGTGCCCGCAAGACGCGTGCAATACATAGGTATATATTAAACTGGGTGGGTAAGTTCAATCGAGGAAGGAGATTATTCGCACGCGTGACCGAAATGAAAACAACGCACGAATAACTCGATCGGTTTTGGTAACGCCATCGATAAAACGGTCGTAAACTTCTCGGAACGTATTGGCCGCCGCTGCCGCCATGCAATGAGACACCTCGTAAATTTGATTTTTCTGATTCAATAATGCTAAATGTTGCATTAAAATCTTAATTGAAGAACAAAGAGTTTTGCGGAGCGCTCAAGCTTTAGGGCGATTGACTTCATTAAGGAATTATTAAATTTTAATTATAGAAATGCGTCAAGTAGGAAGCACTTACAACTAAGGTAAGTAAATACTTACCTTCAAATAATTACCTACCTAATTATAAATTATCTTCGAATGAGAGTAGGCAAACAGCTCCTCTTATGATAAGCCACATGTTAAGTCTGTGTCTCGTCATCTCTTGTCACAATCAAATCTAATTAAATCTTAAGCAAACAGTACTAAAGCGAAAAGGAAAGGGCCTGGCAGTAGATAATCCAGGAGATAGCGTTATGTAACACAATATCCTTAAACACTCATCCTCTGTTAATTACGAAAGTAAACACAGATTAGAGACATCTGACGCTATGGCTATTAGATTTCTTACGCTGCTGTGTGAAAATATAAACAGTTTCCATATAAAGAAACTATAGTACTGGTGCATTCAAGATAGTATTAACTTTAAAACCAGTAGTTGGACGTTCTAATTAAAACCGCTTTCTAGCTTATTGGTTTGGTGTCTTATCCAATGTGACCGTTGTTAATCTAGCTGTTCTGGCATCAAAGATTACATACGTATCAAATATTATAGCATCTATATATTTGTAATATATGGCCAAAATGTTCCAAAGTCTGTCAACCTTCGACTATTGTGGGATACCCAAAACGAAATTATCATAATTTTCCGCTCTCCGCCCGTTCTGCGAAACTCGCGAGACGTTTCGGTCGTTAAATAAAATACCTTTTTAAAACGGCAATGGTTTGCGCTGACATTCGTGTATTGTGCAGTTCAAAATGGGTTCATTTCATATACTTTGCGTTACAAATTGGGCATTATTAAGAACTTAAAAAACCTTGTCTCATTTTGCAAGTACACAAACGTTTTAAACGAAACGTTTTAAATGACAAGATTTAGTAGACCGTTACTATCGTGAATTCGATTAGTCTGCTTCTTACTTAAGGACACAGAAATCGGAGGAAATACTGCAACTTTTCTTTCAGATCCATCGCCTTATTCTTGCTTGTGCTTTTTGAAATTATAATTTTATGCTGTTTCTTACTTATTGGGACTCATTCGGTTTATGGTCGCTTTTGTTGTCTAGACATGTACTTAAACGTTCTCACTCCATTCCAGGTAGGAAACGAAGGCAAACATCATTATTATGGCCAACGGAGGGCAATAAATCAATCGACGCCGATGAGTACTACTTTATGTATGGATCGTGCGTCCGTCTGGATTAGAAAATTGTCGCGTAATGACTAATTCATACGTCAACAAAGTTGGTTGCCATCCCCTGGTCCTTGAAATCTTAGAATAACATAATCAATGATTTCTGAATGGACAATATAAGTTATTTCTGCGATTTTTTCCGTCGAAGGTGAGCTTAGAGCATTGTTATTCTTGCATAAAATCTGCATGCCACTGCTTCTAATGAGTGACGTATAGACAGTTGAATGTTAGGAATTCTAGCAACATTTGCGAAAATACAATCCATAATACATTTATTTTATCTGCTTGGATCTAGTTAAGTCTACTCCAAATGCATATCACATATAACACGTCGTCATGTTATCCGTCGGACGATATATTTACGTCAACCAGTTAATAGACCATCGCATTAGTGCTGGCCACGTCGCCGCAACAGCTAAGGACGCGAGAAACGCGAGGACGACTGTTGTGCCTTCGATACTAACTTGATCAATTGAGTCATTTCTATGCGATATCACGAATATGCTAATGAACTTCACTACGCCATGAATTAACTCGCAATCCTAGTTATTGGCACCTTGCTAGCATTCATGACTTGGCTTATAAATTATAAACCACTTTATTATAGACAATATTTTCAGTAGATAGGTTACTAGGTAGATAGATAGGTTAGATAGATAGGTTACTAGGGTAGGTGCCTACTCCGTTTGATTATTATTTTTTCGATTTAAGTTGTGTTGCTACAACTGCTACAAGGTTACGATATTTTCTTCCCCCTTAGATAGGTAGGTATATCATGGTGATAGAGGGTTATTCATGAGTCTGACTAAAGGGTTTTTACCTGATTCTTCTTTATTCCAATTTGTTTTAAATACTTACAGCTATTTTCCGAGGTAGGTATTATTTAGAATGCTAAATTAAGTAAGTATATTCTGCATGCACTTTAAAATAAATAAAGCTGATAAGTGAACAATCAGTGTCCTATCCCATCAACCAAACTATTATTAGTAACGTTACAATAAAGTTAAAATAAGATAAATGCACGTACAATTGTTGCTTCGCCGCTCTCGTCTGAATCACATGGCTCGTGTTCATTGGAAAGTTTAGAACTCCTGTTTTTGTTAAACTTTTACGATCTTCCACAAAAATAAATCACTGTACAACAACGTCACCGGGGAACATCACAGTCTTCTTTTTAACACGTAAAGTTTCATTTAGTAACTCGCTTATTACAGTTTATTTTATATTATATCCTGAATTTTATTTTGTTTGCGTTTATGTTGGTGACGGAGGAGCCGCGTGCATCCATACGTCCGCTCGGGCCACGCGCGCGCCTGCAAGTGAATTGAGTTGTGTTTCGTGCCGAGACGGCAGCGCCGCCAGATGGATGACAGCTTCATAATCTTCCTCTTCCCTTCCCGACCCCACTCCCGTCTCTTACGCCCCTTCGGAACTGTGGTTCACTGAACGAAATAGACTTGTTGCATTTTTATTTTATTTTATTATTCAACCGGTACCTACACCTACCGACCGTACCAGTCCAAATGAACTGTCTTCGGCTCTATAGGATTTGTAAGATTAAGATGAATGATTAGTGTATATAGATGTTATATTTTAATGTTCTGATTCATGAGTTGTAAATTGACAGGTACAGATAAGTAGGCAAGACTCAAGGCGGATTATAGGTAGGTAGTGTAAGTATCTACCACACCTGAAGCAAGCGGCCGGCAAAAATACGCTTTGAAGGCTTTACTAGTACCTAGGTAGATAAGATACCTACGTACTCATAAACATTAATTTATTCACGACGAATTATTAAATGTATTTTAATTATATTTATAGTTAAAGTTCAAAATCGCTTGTATAACGCTCGTTCGTTATAACCTACCCATACATTTGTCCGTCCACGTATGTAACGAGTTCTCGAGAAAGTCATTATTAAGACCTTCGCCCGGAGAATATTTTTTGTTCAAGGCGGTCAATGTTTGTACGGTGTAAAAAAAAGGTTTATTTTAAAATTGCGTTGATTGAGTTGTTATGGTGCGGCGCGGCTCCGGGTATCGCAGTGATTTCATGCTCACAGCATCGTTTTTAAACAAGAAATTACGTGTTTTAATGTGAAAAGGATACTGCTTACTGCTTTTAATCGTTTTATTAATTACTGAAATAATCATGAGGCGGTCATGATACCTACCTAATGGCCACAGAGACTCAGAGTAAGAAGTAGGAATATCATTCAGGCCACAAGTTGAACGGCGCTGTTTAGTCAAGAGGCTAGGGCTAGGGCTAGGCTGTTGATTGAACGGCGAATTAAGCTAGTTGGCTGCGACATCCATATTACTATTAACAATTAGCTGTTGCCCGCGGCTCCGCCCGCGTCGCGGTACTTCGATAAAATAAACGTAGCTTAAGTTACTCCTTATACAGTTATCTGCCAGTGAAAGTCCCGTCAAAATTGGTCCAGCCGTTTCAGAGATTAGCCGGAACAAACACATGGACAGACATTTTATTTTTTATTATAAGTAAGGTGAGCTCAGGTGAGATCGGACATGGGTGAAGACCGGATCAAATTAATTCCCGGCGAATTTGGCCATGTTTTATAATGTTGTCAACATTTTACAAGACGCCATTTTATCCTGCCGCGACCAGTAGTTCCCGCTACGCTAGTCGCTCCGACAAGTTGGACGTGTGCTACGCGCCAAAAAGCAAAAAAAGGGAATTTTTGATATTTTTCGGTCTTCCGATCTTCCCCCTTTGACTTTTGATTGCATATTTTGGCGAGAATAAAGCTCGTTTTATTAGTATTCTCTCTGAATACTGTGTTTTATGGGCTGATAGCTAGATAGAACTGATCCAAACAGTCCTAGGGTCACTGTAGGCAAAGATCCGGTGTTTACCCGGGCAGGACAAGATCGGATAAAATTTACGCCTTCAAAAAAAGGGCAGTGGCTGTCAAACTTTTATTATATGTCGCCTTGAATGCCATTCAAATTAAATGTTTTTGTTCACATTGCACCGTTCATAATATATAAATCAGATTCAGATTCATTTTATTAATATAAACCATTTAGGTTACATAGTAAAACATCATTTTTTTCATATCTAGGTTATACCTTTTTGACACATTACAAAGTCTGAGAATCACAAAATCACAAAATTTTTGCATCACGGGCAAGATCGGATGCCCAAAACCAATAATTCGGATAATCGATCAGAACATGTGTTTGTTGGAATAAAAGGTTATATTTTAAATATGTTTTAGAAGGATACATTTTTGATATAATCCTTTATGGACATTGTTCTTCAAGCACTAGAAGCAACTTTAAATTGCTGTCCGGTCTTGCCCTTTGACGGTAAATTTTTCATCATGCCCAAAAAAAATGTCTCGTCTTTGCTCACGTATAAGTCGGAAACAAGAAGCTTGGTCGGAAACCAATGAGTTTACAACACACACAAAAAACAGGGCTAAACTACGTATATTCGTTAACAATTAGCACAGTGTTTCAATAATCTGACGTATATAGAAGTTGAGAAAAAAAATAATCTAGTCAGGTTCCCTCAAATTCTCAAATGTTAGTCCGATCTTCCCTGAGTGCACCTTACCTACCTACTTACCCAAATAGGTAGGTGCGGTAGGTATATATAATTTCACGATACAATGAGTAAAAAGCTGTTATTTTGATATTAAAAACAGATACCTACTTTAAATTTATTTATTTGTAGCTATAGATTGATATCTACCTATGTAGGTGCGTACCTATGTTTAGTTTATTACTTTTTCAGATATTTGTATAGGTAAGTACTTACTTACTTAATTAATTAAGACCTCAAAAAAGTTCACTTCACTTAAAAAAAACTATATGGCTTTCATCGTATATAAGAGCGTTTTCACATTATCCGATCCGATATCGGTGTCGGACGCCGATCCGATATCGGTGTAAGTAAAATGTATGAAATATGTACCTGTCTTTCATATTGTCCGGCCCGATATCGGATATAGACAGGTACATATTTCATACATTTTACTTACCCCGATATCGGATCGGCGTCCGACACCGATATCGGATCGGATAATGTGAAAACGCTCTAACAGGTAGTCGATGATTTTGCCAACAGAGTTTGATGTGACACTTGGCCAGTAGGTGAAAAGTTTTTGAAAATGAAAATTATAACCTAAGTGACGACAGACAACAACATTAGATTCTAGATCTACTCTACTCCATCTTCAATTTCCCGCCAAAAACAATTTATCACTCAATTCATTCGTTCATTCATTCAAAATCATAATGCTTTTATGCCGTCAGTTTCAAGTTAGTTATTCTCTTTGCTTTTGACAAAATATGAATGACAGCGAGAGTTTTGTAAAGTTTATTTAAGGCTCGTGCTCTTTAGTTAATATTTAATTATTTTGCCGTTATGGCTCTATGTCCGAAGAAATATTTTATTAAGAACCTAATGGAAAAACCACCACCCGTCGACGTTTGGTTACAGGGTACGATAGAACAAACCGTCGGACTAGATATCTTAATAATATCAGACACAACTGGGCGCGCGAAAATCACCAAATGTGAATCTGCTGATGGTATTATTGACAAGAACTCACTGCGAAAAGGTATGCAATATCAATTATTTTTCACTTTGTAAGTAGGTGCAATTTTTTGTTAACATTACTTCTGTAGGTATTTTTTATCTCTTATAAGTATACATCTTCTAAATATTGCTTATATTTGCTTATTTATAACAATAAATAAGCAAATATAAGCAATAGGTAACAACCTATCTTACTCATTATTCTACAAAATATTTCTTTTTTATTTAACTACTTATCAGCTTCGTTCTAACATATTTATTCAGTTCTGCAGTGAATGTATTATTTAAGCCAAAAATATCAAAGGCTAAAAAACGTAAGTAACCCTACCCTAGCTTATACGTTCAAATGCATTTTAGTTACTTTCTAAGTTTCTATTACCTACTAAATCTTCAATCAGATGAAACAGTATTGCTTCCGTGTCAATCAACCTGTAGTTATTCTCGCTGCCTGCTTTGTAAAAGAGGTGGATAATTTTCTTCCAACTCTTCCTATTATTTCTTTTTGCATGGGCTCTAAGACAATTTTGCTTTTCCCCGGGACTCATCAAGCGTCAAATCTCAGTGTGTTCATTGGATACCATTGTCAAAATTGGACATTGGGCCTACCATTAAGAATCTACTACGTACTACGGTACAATGGTAAGTAACTTCTTCTAATGGTTGATGTTCCACATTATTTGTAGGGACATATTGCTGCATATTGGGCACAGCAATAAAGACAAAGGGACTACCTGAAGTTCAAGCTAGTAAGTTCGTAGACCTCACCAGCCAGCCACAAATGAAATCTGCATGGGAGACAGAAGTCAAAGAAGCCAATCTATTCTTAGAAGGCAAACTGCTACCGTTAATATAAATAAAACAATTTTCTTTTTTATAAAACTGGTGTATAATTCCCTCACCATACAAATATTTATAACTTAATCTATTGGAATTGATATACAATCAAGTGATGCATAAATTGTCACCATCCAGATGTTTTATAGTCAGTATATAAAAATTATTTTTATATATATCACAGTTCAACAGCACTACATTTAACTATGAAAATGCAATTCCTGTCGTAAATTAAACTCAGTTTCACAATCTAATAACATCATTTAGAAACCATCCAACAATAAATTCCAGGTGTAAATTTCCATTGAGCCCATAATAAATACTACAAAAATAAATTATATCTTAGCTGGGGACTTGAGCAATGGTCCCAGTTTCTGTGCAAGCATGATGTTACCAGCAATCTTAAGTTTCCCCTTCAAGTATGCAACTTGCGGACTAAGGGTGCCTGATGCAATATCTACTAAGTCATTGTCTGAGACAGTCATGGTGGTGTCAGCCTTGCCAGACTTGGGTAGTCCTTCATAAACATCAGGAGTCTTGAGGTCCAAAGCTGAAAAAATATTTTTATTAAAATCCCAAGTGCAATATATTCTTGACATGAGTCTAAGTGAAATATAATATAGACATCATTTTATAAATGGATTAAGGTGATGGCGCCTTTCAAGCCCGCGAAATTCAAAATTTTCGAGTATTTTTATAGTTTATCCAAAATCTGAAAAAATTTAAGACAACATTTTGTGATTTGCGGCAAACACAGTATGCAGTGCGTTTATTAATACATTTATATTACTCTAAATATTATCACGGTGGATATGATACTAGTAAATCGCTTAATTATACAAAAAATTCCAGTTTCTCTGGTTATCTGTCGTTCTTGAAATGTTTTAGAGTAAGTTGGATATATTAATAAATGCATTGCATACGGTCTTTGTCGCCAATTACAAAATGTTGTCTTTAATGTTTTCAGATTTTGGATAAACCATAAAAATACTCGAAAATTTTGAATTTTGCGGGCTAGATGGGCGCTTTAGCCTTAACATTACTCCTTGATTTAAATTTGACAAAGACACTAAACTACCATTGGGGAAATATTGGTGCACTGCAGTGAACTTCTACCAACCCTATCAAGGAATGCAGGCGTGATAGTATTTTTTTTTAATTGTCATTTACATCTACCCTCTCAATATTAAATCTCTGTCTTTGCTAGACATAAAAGGACCTATGCCACCAAATGTTATATATTTTCTTCATACTTACTCCAGGATTTAACAGTCTTTCCATTATCGGTGATGTTGTAGACGAACACGCCGCCGACACTCTTCGCCATAGCCTTATTCTTTCCGACCTCCTCGGTGATCTTGGCGAAGAGAGCGTCGCTTTTCAACGCGCCGCCTGATGACGTGGTTGGCGCTGCTGCAGGTCCGGCTTGAGCTTCGCCGGTGACGATGTTCTTTAGGTCAACGAAAGCGCCTGGAATATAAAATAAATAATTTTAAATAAAAGTAGATTGGTAGTATAGGTTGTGCAATAAAAGCCAATATCATAAAAGCAAGATTGAGTCTACCACTCCCAATTTGCTAACGGTCACAAGTGTATAGTATCCATTATACGACTACTTACGTAACGATTACTTTTTGCGCCAAGACCTATAAATTAACGTCGGGAAAACTACATAAATCACTATTGGAGCCATAAATTTGGGCCAGAAAGGTTTTAGAATGGCGATTGCGCACCACGTCCAGCAGTGGATATTACGCCCGATGGAAGAACTATAATAATCTTACCTGCAATAACATTGTTGCCGGTCTCCTTGACCTTCGTTTGGAAATGGACGCGTTTGCCCTCTACCCACATCTCAGTGATGAGGGTCTGACCGGGCACCACGGGCTTCACGAAGCGCGCCTTCAGAGCTTTGAAGTTGCTGGGGTCGTTGCCACCGTACCTATATGGGGAACATTATTTTATGAGATATAGAAAATAATTTAGAAGTTATAGCTAGCGAATATTATTCAGTCTGTTTTTTATCCTTATTAAATTGATATGGGTTGGCTAACATGTAGGCAACACACTCGCAAACGCTGCCTTGCCTATATCAGTCTGATATCGTTCACGTATGACCGGCATCAAAATGCACCAATGAGGATGTATATTTTTTTTATTTTATTAAATCAATGATATAGTACGAACTTGGCCAAAACGTGTCTTGCCGAAAAGCCAAGGGACGCCAATCCGTGTAGGATAGGCTTGGCGTGACCGCTGATACTCGCTACATTGGGATCGATGTGAAGGGGGTTCAAGTCCCCAGACAATCTGAAACAAAGTGCTAATATTTAATACGTACTTAAAATAATTATCATCTAAATTTAGAACAGATAGTATGAGAACGTTCAAGCGCACGATATAGAATATGGTGAGACCTCTGCCCAGCAGTGCGATACGACAATTTAATAAAAAAAACAAAGTGATTTTGAAACCAATGGGTTTCAAATAATGATAAAATGTATAGTCGCGCGATCGTATAAGTGCTGTATATTAAATTCACGAGGACAATAGTGCATTCCCGTCTAGCCATCAAAATCCATAAAAAACGGCATATTCGTCAAGTTTCGTGAAACTTTCCTAAAGTCGGTATGTTAGGGAACGTACCCAAACTACGTGACCTATTTATTAAAATTTTTTGACCGGGTGTCATATACTACGGGTGACCACTCCCCCTCCTCCTCTAGTTTTCACGTAGTAATTCATAAATACGGTTTTCAATATTTTTTTTAGAAAACAAAAAATATCTCGAAAAAGCGCAAAATTTCCCTAGAGGACATTGAGTAGGTACGTAACAAAAACCTAAGCCCCCGCGCCGCTGTGACCAATGGCTTAGTATTTTGAAGACCTCCCTCCCCCCCTGAACGGATTACGCAGTATGGTTATGTTCCCTTACCTGTAGAGGGCAGCCTGGTCCTCGGCAGTGCGTTGCTCGACAACAGCGTCGGGCGCGCGCTTGGGCGCGGGCTGCACGTCCACGGCGAGCTTGCTGTTCCGGCCGCCGCCGAACCCGCCCTGCCCCAGCACGAAGATGTGCTGCTGCGTGCGGAACACTAGCTCCTTGTTTTGGAATACCTCGCCTGGGGACAGACATTTACCAATTACATATATTTTTTGGTTTAGCGTTACTTAGGGGTGAGGCTTTCAGGGGTGGAGAGGGGGTCGAGTCGAATCTCTCCTAATCCTACTTTGGGGAGAGGGAGGGTTTTGGCGATAACCACGTATTTTTTTTTCCGCAAGAAACAGTAAAATTGCGTGAAAATTTGTTTCACTTAAGTAAAACATGTTTCGTCACTTAAATTATGGCCAAATCTTAAACAATAATATTTAATGCCGCAAAGTTTCACTCTAAATTACAATATGAAGCATTTCTTTTACAACTAATCCATTACTTACAATTTAATCTCACGTGAGATTGGGTGATAGGCAGGGGGTTGAGCCAAATCTTACGACATCTCACCAGGGAGGTAAAGGGGGTCAGACAACCGCCAAAAACGCCTCACGAAATTAATGGACGCCCCCTTATGAGTAAGAAGTATATAGGATGACGCACAATGATCCCCGGAGCACGGAAACACCGCTAGCTCGACTATCTAATCGAACTAGCGGTGTTTCCGTGCTCCGGACGGAATATGTGTAATCGATAGTGTATCGATTCGCAAGGTATCCCATCTCGATTTTGGAATTAACAAATTAAAACAGTGTATAGTAGCCGGCGTTGTCGTCCGAGTAATATAATTACGTTGTTTGAGAAGAGTTCACTAATAAGTATATTATTTAAAAGCGCAACATTAAGAAACCATGTTATAAAATCATACATAAAATATATATTTTTAGATTGGCGGCTTTAATCATATAATATGAAATGCGATTACACTTAAGTCACATATTACTGAAACCAGAAATAGTTCATTTCTTAATCCTTTTATTATATCCAGTCAACAAGTAATTTGTTACAGTATTATTTTATTGATACTTTTATTTTCAAAGATAAAAATACTCACCATAAACAAATTAAATGATTATGATATCGAGAGATATTAAGTTTACGTAAATGATACAATACCATCTACGCAGTACTTACGCATACATACTTCTTAAATCGTTACTCTTTTTAAATCTAGATCGAACCGAACAGAATATCCCTAAACGAAAATATTTACTTTAAGGTGAAGGCGCCTGTCTAGCCCGCGAAATTCAAAATTTTCGAGTATTTTTATAGTTTATCCAAAATCTGAAAACATTTAAGGTCGATGGGTCGATCGTGTTCTCCATACATATTTCATTCGGAATTTATCCGAGACACACAAAGTTTTTCCTTAAAACAATGGATTTTATCACTTCTAAATAAATTATTGTTTTCGCATCTAATGATTTCAGGCATTTAAAAATAGATTAACATAATTAAAACCGATCGTAAAATTTGTTAAATTTTACGCCTGTGTGTGTGAATTTTTCAGCGCCATCTGACTAAATTTGGCCATTATTAACATAAAATTTGTACTTTGAGTAAACTGCGTGCTAATAGTGTACTAGTTGAAATGACAGATGGTGGTGACCAAATTATTATTGCAAATATGTATATCCCTATATTGCGCCATCTATATTAATAATTCCGTCAAGGGTACGGTAGACTCGATTGAAACGTTACCAGAATAATAAAACTTAAAAAAATAATGATTTTGAGTCGAAAACATATATCCGCAAAATTCGGATTGTCGTGATAAACAATGTTATAATTATAATATTCGGCACAGTACCGCCATATTTTCTATGAACGCATGTCATTCAGTGTCAGTGATGACAGTGCCAGTGTTCTTAGTTGGTGGGCCATATTTTTAAAGAAAGAAGAAGAAGTGCATTTATTGATTGAGCTGTCAGAACAAACAAATTTAGTGTTCAATGTTCATGACATTTCCGTACGAGTATTCATTTCATTTAGTTTTGCTTTGCATAGTGATAACTTTCATCATCATCATCATCAGCCTATGCTTGTCCACTGCTGGACATAAGCCTCCCCTAATGAGCGCCATAGCGTCCTGTCTTCAGCTTGCCGCATCCAGCATCTGCCTGCAGTCTTTCGCAGATCGTCATCCCACCTGGTCGGAGGGCGTCCTACACTACGCTTGCCGAGTCGAGGTCTCCACTCAAGAATACGTTTAACCCAGCGGTTGTCGGTTCTTCGCGAGATAAATTAATGTATCGCTGACGTAATAGGTATCAGATAAATAAATAAATATCGCCAGACTTACTCAGCAACTATATGGTGCCAAACTAAGCAACGCTTGTACTATGGCTACCATACGTTAAACTGGTGGCGATCCCAGTGACACCCAGACCTGGGCAAATTACGAAAAGGCCGTTTCAGAAAATTTCCTTTGTCGGGAATCGAACCCGCAACCATCCGACGCAGTGAGCCGAGCGGCCAACGCTCAAACTACAGCGCCAAGCGGTCGTCAATTCGCCACACGAGGTACTACGTTGTTGCAGACGCGACGTTGCCAATTGGTAGAGAGCGGCGAATTGACAACGTCGGATGTCTATTATAAAAGCGTTTGTTGTCGGAAATATTTTTTTCGTTTAGTGTATTATAGGTAGGATCACAGATATAGATTTACATATATAACGCAAGTATCACTATTTGTATTGAAACCAAGCGTGCCAAATTTTTAACACTTACTGTGACGTCACAAATGGCGGGAAATCCAAACCGATTCAAAGACACCGATGCCGCCGATGCCCCTCCGCCCGCTACGATTCTCTCGAGTGATTATCTCGCTCATACTCATATTTTTATATCTGTAGTCGCGAAGGACTGTAAGTTATCGGCGACCAACCTTGACGCTTGGTCGGGGTTTTCGGACACGCTAAGTACATACATTTGCGTTATCTATGTAAATCCATATATGTGGGTAGGATAGTGTTGCCGCTGGCTTAGGATTACCGTATAGGTAAGGTACATAAAAATGAAAATTTACTGTATTTGCCAAATAAATACCGAACCTGGTATATACAAACCATAGATACTACTGTACTATCTATACAAATAAATAAAATTGGGGTGTCTGTTTGTAATATTAAAATAACACCTTTTCACTAAGTGCATATCAAAGTACAAACGAAACCTATAGCAAAAACGCGATTTAATTTTTTTGTGTCTGTCTGTCTGTCTGTCTGTGTGTTTGTTCCGGGTAATCTCCGAAACGGGAGGACCGATTTTGACGGGACTTTCACTGGTAGATAGCTGATGTTATAAGCAGTAACTTAGGTAGTTAGGTAGATAGCTGATGTATTAGCAGTAACTTTTATTTTAGAAAAACAAAATTAAAAAAAATAAGTCCTGTCACACGGGCTCAGAACGCGGGAGCGGGCTTTTTTGTTAAGTCAAATTCCACACGGACGAAGTCGCGGGCTCAGCTAGTATTATATATGTACATCACTACTAGGTAAGTATGTAATAAATATTGGAACGAAGTTCCTAATCGCGCGTTGCGAAAGGGGGCTAGACGGAAAAAATTAAGACCAAAAAATGTGTAACGACACTTTTTTCGCTATATGTGCGGCGTGCGCGTGTTTCTCTGTCTGTCTCTCTCTCTCTCTCCCTTATAGAAAGCAAGCCAGTTATAATTTTTTTCGTATCGTCTTTCTATTTCGCATTGAACAGTGTGGTGTCGCGACTAACTTTTCCTTTTCCTTTTCCTGTTCCTTTTCCTTTTATTACTTTTACTTTTACTCTTACTTTTACGTTTACTTTTACTTTTACCTTTATTTTATGTTTGTCTGGCGATATTTGCTTATTTCTTAGTATTATTTTGATTGCTTCGATTGCTTAAAGCACGCGTCTTGCGGGCACCAGGTATTGGGTTCAAACCCCGGCTCGCACATCTGGATTTTTCGAAATCCATGTGTGACTCATAATTTCTATATGATTATCACTAGCTTACGGTGAAGGAAAACATCGTGAGGAAACCTGCATGTAATATAATTATTATTTTTTTTGTTGTAACCTACGTAGTGAAAATCATCAAAGCACTGGCCTGTTAATAATTAGTTTTTAAATTCCGTGTAATTTATATTGACATTTGTTTTTACATAGAATGTACTCTCTTTGCATGGAATTCTATTCTGTCTGTCAAAATACGCTGTACATTAAATATCTTGTCTGGCCTCCGTATATGTTTTTATTTAATCTGCTACTCAGAACAGTCGTCGTCAAAGGTACAACCACAGCAAACTGTCTTTAGTAGCTCTTCAACAGCAGTGGGTGCCAACACAACGTTGAGCTTCGCAAAATTAAAGGGAAGCGTCAACTACGCGGCTTGGAGCTTCGCCATGAAGATGTACTTGATCGACAGCGAACTATGGGACTGCGTCATGAAGCCTGCGGAGGAAGTTGACGACTTTCAACGCAAAGATGCCAAAGATCCTAGATTTGCTTGAGTCTAAGCGAACATCTATATCTCATCGTCATGACAGCTGAAACTTCGAAGGAAACATGGAAGCAACTTCGGGAAGCCTACGCTGACAGCGGGCTTGCTCGACGCTTACAACTTATGTATAAATAGCTTGGTACTAAACTTGTATTGTACTCGAACATAGAAGCCTATGTGAATGACATACGTCATGTGCAACAACAACTGATTGCCAATCAAGCTGGTCTGAAAGATGAACTTGTTGGTGTGATTATGCTGGCAGGACTCAACGACAGCTACAGCCCAATGGTGATGGCAATAGAGCATTCCGGCACCTCGATATCTACCGACTCAGTTTATCGATCCTGCTGAAGGAAGAACGCCGAGATGCCTCTGCTACATCTAGTGCCTTTTCGTCGTCTAGTGTAAATAGTGTGCCTAAGGTGTCGTGTACATATTGCAAAAAAGTAGGCCATGTAGTATCTCAATGTAGGAAACACTACTAACGCTACTCTGTATAGGACTCTAGGTCCTATAATTTTGATTGAGACACGATTTTTATGTTGATTTCTTGTAATTATTGTTGTTGTTATAAATAAAAATATGTTCACATGGAAAACCACATCTATTTCTCAGTAATGTATCTTATATGTTAGAAAAGTGGAATACACAAACAAGTGTATTACAGTTATATTTTCACTATATTTAGTAACATCTAAATATATATATAACTCAAAGGTGACTGACTGACTGACTGACATACTGATCTATCAACGCACAGCCCAAACCACTGGATGGATCGGGCAAAATTTGGCATGCACATGTTATGACGTAGGCATCGGCTAAGAAAGGATTTTGATTAATTCTACCCCAAGGGGATAAAAGAGGGGATGAATAATCCCGAAATTTTTGTTAAGTTAAATTACACGCGGACTAAGTCGCAGGCACAGCTAGTCAGACAATAAAATTATTCTATAACAGATGTATATTTTTTATCGGTTTTTAGAATGATGAATACACATACAATAATGAATTTTACAATAGCAAAAATATAATATATTCGCTATTTATTATAAAATAAAAAGGCCGCAATAAATATAAAAGTACGCCCTCTAGTGGCTAGTGGCTAAAATACACCGTTTGTCAATGTGTGCGTGTATTTATTACAATAAAAAGTGACAGAAGTTTTGTATCGGAAAACGCTTAGATTATGAATGATTTTAGGTTGATATTATTGCGTATGTCAATGCAGTATAATAAGTCTTAATCGCAAACAATAGTATTATATCTTAGAAATGCTCAAATTTTGCGTAAAAAATAAATAAGTAGAATCTGTTGACTACAGCGTCATCTTGAGAGAAACTGCAATAAACCCGACCGACGCTTCAACCTTAAGACAAAATTTTGTGATTTGCGAAAAACACAGTATGCAGTGCGTTTATTAATACATTTATTTTACTCTAAATATTATCACGGTGGATATGATACTAGTAAAACACTAAATATACAAAAATTGCCAGATTATCTGGATAGCTGTCGTTCTTGAAATGTTTTAGAGTAAGTTGGATATATTAATAAACGCACTGCACACGGTCTTTTTCGCGAATTACAAAATTTTTCTTTTATTATTGTCAGATTTTGAAAAATTTCTAAAAGAACTCAAAAAATTTGAACTTCGCGGGCTAGATGGGCGCTTTAGCCTTAAGGGACTGCAATACAACATGAGAAAACATACATCAGTACAGACGAACTTATAATCTCCTCCTTTTTTGGAAATTGGTTGAATATATATCGAGTTTGTACAATATGTGCATAAAACGCGTATACCGTTTGCTTTATTACTATTATAACGCGCCATTAGCAACACGCCTGTTTGACTGCCCCTGGAGCCTGGCCGCCATTTGTGAGTACTCTCACCGCGCCTTTACACTAACACGAAACTTAGGGCCTGTGCACACTACGTTTTTTAAACGCGCCGTCGACGCGCCTTTTAGAAGCGCGCGTCGACGGCGCGCTTTTATCGTACAAAAGTCTACAGTCTAAAATCGTCAGGCTGCGTCTGAATCGCGTGCGTATCGCGTCTGTATCGGTACAAAAGCGCGTCGACGGCGCGTTTAAAAAACGTGGTGTGCATAGGCCCTTATGATTATTGATTTACGCTGTTTACTCTATTTTGAGCTGTAGAAATCAATCCAATTGTTCCGTCATTGTGAGCGCGGGGTCATACTCACTGTTGACAATAGCCACGGCGCTGGAGCCCTTGTCCAGCACGTCGACGACGTAGCTGCGCGTCGTGAACGCGCCCTCCGTGCCGGGGAACTCGCCCACGAACTCGATATACTGCTCGCCGTGGAGGATCTAACGACGGAAACATATACTAATAAATTCCAACACATATATACATAGTCGGTCTATCGACCACACCATTTTGACGACCACTTGGCGCAGTGGTTCAAGCGTAGGCTGCCCGGCTCACTGCACATGGTGGTTGCAGGTTCGATTCCCGCCGGGGCAAATTTCAGAAATTTACTTTTCGTAATTAGCCCAGGTCGGGGTGTCACTGGGATCGCCCCCAGTCCATTGTACGGTACCCATACTACAAGCGTCGCTTAGTGTGGGACCATACAGTGTGTCAGTCTGGCGATATTATTTATCCGTCAAAAAACACCAAATCCAAGTGTTTCGAACATTTTGATTAAATGCCCTCATTATCAAGCATCTTGATAATATTATTATGTATCTGTATTGCTCATAGACTTAGATAATTTGGATAAAAAAAATATTCAAAATTTGTTCCAAAATTACCTGATGACCATATTTTCGAAGTTTATATGTATACGCGCTATATGTAGAAAAATATTTACAAGCAGCCGTTAGATGTGTTAAGCCCATATTAATAAATCGATCTCAAGTCTGAGAGCGACCTTGGAAATGTCATCCTAACGTCATCCCAGTACAAAATGATATGTCAAACGCGTACTCAAGATCACTACCAGACTTGAGATTTATTTATTAATACGGGCCTTAAGTGGTCAGGATGGGAGTAACGATGGGTATTGCGCTTACGTTAGTGAAATCGGCGTGTTTGCCGGGCGGCATGGCGTTGGCGACGAGCGGCGACTCCATCGCCATGCCAGCCAGGATGAAGTACGTCGGCAGCGGCGCGAAGTTCTCGTGGCTCTCGTACAGGAACCTCAGGTCCGTAGGATTCGCGACCGACGAACCGACTGCGTCGAATTAACGGATAGATGCGTTAATAATTTGACGATCGCTTGGCGCAGTGGTTCGAGCGTAGGCCGCCCGCTCGTTGCGGGTTCGATTCGGGGATAATTTTGCCCAGGTCTGGGGTGTCACTGGGATCGCCCGCAGTCAATTGTACGGTACCCATAGTACAAGCATTACTTAGATCGGGACCTTACAGTTGGAGTGTCAGTCTGGCGATATTTATTTATTACATTCAAAACGGATGGAGTGCTTCTGAGAACAATTTTAATTAAAGGAAAAAGTTTTCAAAGTGACAGTTGACAGATAAAAGGCGGGAGAACCGCATCGTCAATTAGGCGTTATGGCTGCGTTCCATTACACATCAACACATTATTTCATATGGTATCTATTTACGCCAGCTTAACTTTTTCTCCAAGGTCACATGCTGTAATTCCTAATACAAAAATCCCGGAAACATAGCATGCACCCTAACTTATACACACTTACCGCCAAGAGAGTACAGTACGAGGTCCTTAGAATCGTAGTTGTACGACGACCAGTACGACTCGCGATCACCGTCTAGTTTCGCGCGCTCCTCGAAGTCCTGCAAAAACAATATGAGTTTACTATGACATAGATGTAAATGGCCCCTGTAAATGATCAAATGGTTTGTAATTTTTAGTCAAGACATTATGAGCGTCTACGAACTTGTTTGATGTGTTTCTTTAAACAAATTTGAGCCTTTACAGGGCCCTTAAAGAAACGCAATTTTTTGACACGAATCTACTGGATCGCATACTAAATGTTTTGGTAAACATGATATTGTACTTTATTCACCTACATTAAGGTATATTATAACCTTTGTAGACAGACATACGAAGGGAGATAGCTCTGGAAGAAGTGTGCCCTTTTCACACTAAGTTGCCATGTCTGAAAACTCCTACTATCCCTGTCCCAACAGCCTTCTGTGGGCACCCCAAAAAAAGGGATACACTCCCACCAAGAGCCTCTCACTTGGCTAGCTTCAATACGCTACTACTACTAGCCCAATGACAACAGTAGGTAATCAGTCATGTTAGGTATAGAGGTGCATGGCAGTAAGTGTTTACCGCGCTTTCCTCAAAAAATTGGCAAAAATAATTCCATTGTTGGATATCCAAAATAATTACCCTAACACCTAATAGTTTCTAGACAAATATTTGAACATAATATAAACCAATCAAAGTCAACATTTACATAATAACCGCTTCATTTTGACCCTGAACTTGGATTTTAATAGATTCGTTTACAAGGGCATAAAGTTACACATGTCTTGTAGATAAGCATGATTATCAAAATATTATGGAGAGAGTACTAAGTACATTCTCTTATTAATCGGCAGATAAACAATATAACAACAATATCAGTAGATATTCACGTACACAAGCCCCTCCGAATATTATAAAAGATAATTATAATATATCTAAATCATTATTATGTAAGTAAGTACTAATACATATATATTTATGTAATCCCTATTCGACGTTCGTTGGAACACGGGTCAGTTCAAAAGTAAATTCATGAATGGCAATGTCCATTGTAATTAAATAACGTTTGCTAGGGTCATTTAACGAATGCAAGTGACACACCTGACCTCTGTAGTTGGGATGTTCCAAAGCACAATTTTATTAAATAAATCATCAAACGACACTTGTTTGATATTTGATATTGACAACAGCTCATGCTATATGGGCTGGCTCGACTGATGTTCAGGTCAGCTGAGTGCGAGCAATGCCTTTGGTATTTGGTACTAGCTGTACCTTGCGCGCGTTGCTATGCTGTCAAAGATTGGTCGTACCAACTCAGAAACCTTTGTGGACTCATGCACAACACCTTGCTGAAGATCATGACATGATCAAATGCATAGTTTACGATTCTATAAAGGACATACAGACAAACATTATTTTTTATATAGATAGATTACTGATTTGTTACATAAATAAGCCAGTGTTACATAAATAAGCCAGTGTTACATAAATAAGCCAGTGTTACATAAATAAGCCAGTGTTTCACGAAATATGCTTATTACTGTCGGCGACGTGAATGTGAGGGAAGATCTTCCAGCCAGGCGGGTGTTATGCCTGGCGGGGCGGCCGCTATGCCCCGCTGGTTATTCTCGGGGTCTTGTATATATAGTCACGATGCTTGCGAGTCTTAATATCGTGATTCAGTTTTTCTACGAAGAATAACTACATTGTATTGAGGCGCTGCATTTAGCGCCATCTGTCCGTTTCGGCGACGTGAATGTGAGGTCGCCACATTACTTATGTCTATGCTAAGCATAAGTCACTTTGTAATAATCTATGAACAATGGGGTAAATACCTGCAATTTCTCGACCAGATCAAGTGTGACGTCGGCGATTTTGTCCAAATGTCTGGCTCCATTCATGTCCACGACCTTCGGCCAAAACTCCTTCACTGATTCAATAGTTACTGGGTCTGTGGGCTTCTTCCTACGAAAATTCAACTGGATTAGAAATAAATTAGTACTAGTATTTACCAGCCGGAATTGGAGGCGAAATTTCCGAATGCTATTTTTAAATATGCTTGTACATTGTAAGAGGGAGCGTGATGGTTTTACAAGGTATTTTTTTTTGTTAGCCTGTAATGCTGTCCCACTCCTGGGCAAAGGCCTCCCCTTTTACCTTCCACGCTGCTCTGTCCAGGGCAATTTCCGGCCACGTCTTTCCCGCAAAGGTGTCTAAGCCATCTCGCCACCGTCTTCTTGGTCTACCCCGACGGCGGCGGTTATTGGCAGGTATCCAGCTAGTGCTGATATTGGCCCACCTCCGCGGGTCCATGCGCGCGAGGTAAATTTATCTAGGAATATTTGCACGAACATTTTCTTAGGGCGTCGGGAATCGAACCCGCAACCACCGCGTGCAGTGAGCCGAGCGGCCCACGCTCGAACCACTACGCCAAGCGGTCGTCATATGCTGACATCTTTACTATACAAATTGTACATAAGCATTGTATTGAACCTTGCACTTTCTGATATCCACACACACATTACATTAAAAGCTATTATTCATACAATGAACTTGAATAATTTACATTATCAAACATTCCTCTTTCATCATTTATTTTGAGTTGTATTAACAAATAAATTGCACTGTAACTGTGACTTTCCATTTCTACGTCATTCGCAGGTTCGGTTTCTATATAATATAACCGTTCTTTTCTGCTTTAAGCTTCGCTTTGCTTTAAATTTTGCGAGGTCATCCGGTAACGCAAAAATATTGTAATGTGTAGAAAGAAAGTGTGATGAGATGATGATCACATTGTTTTAAGACGAATAACATTTTTTGGTGTTTTAAACTCAACAAAAAAATTATTCGTCCTGCCTTCGAGGTGCGATGTCGCTAGGTGTGCATGTGCCGTAGGCGATAGCCCACTTCGCCCTTACGCCGCCTCTGATTAATTTAAATGTTAGTAATAACATACAGCACTCACTTGAGTGGGGTACCGCTGCTTCTGACGAAGTGGCTCTTGGTAGCGAATCCTAGGGTGGAGTCGATGACGACACCGGAATCATCAAACGATTCGTGCGACATGTAGGCCTGGAGAAAATAATGGACATCAATATATTCTTGACCATACTAAAAACTAAGAGAATGGTTTTAATACAGGGTGAAATTGATATTGTTTTCTTATATTTACGCGAATACTACACATTGAAATAAAACTATTTTTCGGATTTTATCGCGTTTATTAACTTTATGTTCCCGACGTTTCGGTTGCTTTACAGCAGCCATGGTGACGGGGGGACTGAGGTGTTAGACGTCTTGATGTCATGCCAGTTACTAACTATGTGTGTACCTAAGGCCCATATTAATAAAGCGATCTCAAGTCTGAAACTGATCTTGGAAATGTCGTTATTATGTCATATCAGTACAAAATGAATTGTCAAAAGCGTACTTAATCGCTCTCCGACTTGAGATCAATTGATTAATACAGGCCTAAGAAGGTTTATAGCAAATTACTAAGTAATTTAAATTAACCCCTGTGGTATTAATAATCAAATAAAAAAGTACCTATCGGTACCTAAAGGAGCGATAATCCCGATTGTATATGCATAAAAAATATGGGCAATGCAAAAACTATGTACGATGTTGGCTTGTAGTCGGACCCTGACAGATGCACCTGGGTCAATGACCTATAGGTCATATATCACCTTCTTATAACGCACGTAGTATAAGGACAGGTACTCACAACAACAGGCGCAATAAGTTCCGGCTTCATGGCTTCGAACATCTCCGGCGGGAGGATGTCTTCGGTGAGACGGGACGCCGCCGTTGGCACTATTGTGTTCACCTTGATGTTGTACTTGGCACCTTCTAGTGTCAAAGTGTTGGCGAAGCCGACCAGACCGAGCTTGGCGGCACTGGAAAAAAGATCTCATCTTAACTCTCGTTTGCATCGCCGATACATTTACCCTGACATTCATGGACGTAACAATGCACAAAGGTATGCTAGCTGTTTGGCCATGATTTCACATTATTTAAATCAGGGCTCTTGAATATTAGCGGTTTTACGTAAGCTAACGGAAGGAGGGGGGGGGGGGGCTGGCTTAAGTATATGTCTGTTTACACCAATGTGATGGTGTAATAAATTTTACTTAGGCGCTACCGACTAGCGACTCTATCGAACTTATGAACGTATGGTAGAGCTACAGTGTCAAACCTGTAGTTGGTCTGTCCGAAGTTGCCGAAGATGCCGGCGTTGCTCGACGTCATAATGACACGGCCGTACTTTTGGTTCTTGAAGTAGTCCCATGCGGCGTGGGTGGTTTTGAAAGCGCCTTTGAGGTGAACAGCATGAACCAAGTCCCAGTCCTGACAGGAAAAACTTGTTTTTAATCTCACTTAGAGTCTCTAACTCCTAGTAGAAGACAATAATAAGTCATAACATAAGTTCTGTTTTGCATATCAGGAACAGTTGCAGCTACAAAATCAATGAGTGTAATTTTGTGATAACTTCAGTTACTTTATATTTGTACTTTTGCCTTATGTTTACAATATCTGCAATGTACCAAATACAGTATCACCAAATATTATTTTCACTCAAGTTATAACAGATATTAGACTATTCTGCTCAATTAAGGCTTCCCAAATGACGACCTCTCTGATTTCTGAGAAGTCTAAATTAATTCAATTAGACTGGTGATTCAAACTCAGTTAAAATTGAGATGCGAGGATGGTATTATGAACCCTATAACATTCATATCAAGGTGTGAAAAGTTAATCATTCATAATAATCACATATACATTACCTGTTCGGACATTTTAACGAAGCTCCTATCGCGAAGAATGCCAGCATTGTTGATAAGTATGTCGATACGGCCGAAGTTATCAATAGCAGTCTTTATAATCTTTTCCCCCTCGACGACGGAGTTGTAATCGGCGACAGCGATACCACCTAATGACATAATGGATTAATAAGCATGTTATTTACGAAAACTATGGGGGGTCACGTGCACAGGCGCTTTTTTTTTACGGCCTTCGACTTTAAGAGTCGAAGGGCTACTTTTTAAGAATTTATAGTGTGATTTAGGCGTTATTGTCGTTGCGTGCTTATCGGGATTAGACACAATTTTAATGGTTTCTTCTGCCGCAGACGGCACAGGCATATTTTGTTAATAACAGATGGGGCTGGTCCAGCCCGTCCTGGAGTAACCGATCAAATAAGAATGGTGCAGATCTGATAGTTGCGGGCCCGGACTACAACTTGGCCATAGAAAGTTAACTGGGGTTGGTTACACTTTGGTTCCATCCGATTCATCTGGAGCCAAATAAAATTTCCGAGGGATGTAATTTTGTAAAAGTGTGATTGCAAGTGACATAATCAGGTTATTTAGTTTATTTTTAAATAAGGCCCTTTTTAAAATGCATGGTTTTGTGCATGGAATACACAAAGTACATGGTCATGGGTCAAAGGTCAAAAGTGATTGTACATTGTAGAATCAATTAAATACATACCTATGTATTTTACCAACATAATTAAATTAACACCCAAAAATAAAACTATTCAATTATTACAGACAACTATTTACATAATTATATTCATGTAATGAAACATACCAATTCGAAACTTTTAATACCTAAGTAAGACCCACCAATATAAAAGAACCACCCATGAAATAATAACAAGTACCTAAACATACTATGTGTATCTGAGAAACTTATAATAAAACTAAACATGCCAACAATTTCACACTTTTTTAACAGGTTGTTACTAAATGCTGCACTTAAAAAAGTGGCCTCCAAAACCACAAGCCATGTTTAATAAATATAATTAAGTTACATTATTCACATCTACTTTATTTATGTGAATACTTAGTGGAATTTAACCTTCTCACCAAATACATCAAGGCATCATTTTAAACATTTAGTCACTTTTTGTTGCAAATGTATGGTTCCATTTTAGTTTTCCAAAGTAGATAGTCACATTTTTGTTTTGTATTATTATTGAATGTGTTCGTTACTGCTATTTTTTACTTGACACTGGCGAAATACCTATTAAACTGGGTAGGCCATATTTTTAAAGAAAGAAGAAGTCTGACAGAAATTAATGTCAATAAGCCACTAAAAAACATTATAAGGTGAAGGCGCCTGTCTAGCCTGCGAAGTTCAAATTTTTTGAGTTCTTTTAGAATTTTTTCAAAATCGGACAATAATAAAAGACAAATTTTGTAATTCGCGAAAAAGACCGTGTGCAGTGCATTTATTAATACATTTATTTTACTCTAAATATTATCACGGTGGATATGATACTAGTAAATCACTAAATATACAAAAATTGCCAGATTATCTGGATAGCTGTCGTTCTTGAAATGTTTTAGAGTAAGTTGGATATATTAATAGAACTTCGCGGGCTAGATGGGCGCTTTAGCCTTAAATCAGAGGGTGAAAGGTGTGTCAGATCTAGTCCTAATAAAAAAAATATCTAAATAACACAATTCACCCGTAAATTATACAAATAATAATAACGTAGCCACTTGGTCAAACATGAATTTTCATAATTCCTTACCTTTGTCCTTAATCTCTTTAACAACTGCATCAGCAAAGGTCGACTTTCCGACGCCGTCTCTTGCACCCCCGAGGTCGTTGACCACAACTTTAGCACCTCTTGAGGCCAACAAAAGGGCGTAAGCCTTGCCTAAGCCGCCACCGGCGCCGGTGACTACAGCGACGCGGCCGTCGAATCGTAGCTGGTCCATGCTTCACGGCAAACAAGACGTAAATGAAGTGAAATCGAATAGATCGAGCCACAAAGTATAATTATTAGTATCAAAGTCCAATCATACAAAACGTTCATTCGCTTATGAACAAACAAGTTGCGTAGTACGTACCGTACTTACCTACTAACTGCAGATAAATAAGTTGATAAGATAAGTCATTCGAATTAAGTCCTAAGGGGCGTCCAGGTACTTACATAAATTCAGATGCAGTGTGAAAGTTATTTATCAAAAATACTATCCGATAAGCACCCGACGAACAAAAACAAGTTTATTTCAGACCACAGATTAGAGCACAGATTAGAGATATGTAGCATTTCAGTCAGACTCCGTATCATGAATGACAGTGACACATGGCAGTTGTAAACTTGACAGAGATGACTCGTATTTAATAGAACAGATCCGAAGAACAGGTATTTTACGAGAATAGGCGGCACCTAATCCAATTCTGACAATACCTAATCCACCTAATATTCGTATTCAGTAAAAATTATAAACTAATGTTTAGCCGTTTAGCGCGATCACTCACACCTGTTCCCTCGCTTTCTCACTCATATGCTATAACATCTTTGCTATCCTACTTTCGTGCAAAAATATCGCTAATATAAATAAAATACTTTTTGATTATAACTTAATTTTTCATAAAAGTGTATGATTATAACTGTATCCGTCCGTACTTAACTAACAAAGCAATTAATATTCAATCAATTCTAATATCTATAATTCGATATCAGGATTTGATGTAGAATAGGTGGATTGAGGTCACCAAGTAACGGTATGCGTATAAGATTATTGAGATTAGGTGGAATATGTATTTGGATCAGGTATTTATGCAGACTAAGAACTTAGTACCTGATTTACCTAATACGACCCATCTCTAGCTGTAAAGTACTAGTGAAGTACATTTTAATCGATACGCTACGGTTACAATTAATTTAATTTAATTTAATTAATTAATCATCTAATACTTCAATGGAAGTTGAACAATTTTTTAAACGTGAATTACTATACGAACAAGTCACTAGAAAGAAAGCGTTATACAATTATATTTACCTGCTGGAGTAGATATGATTATGATGTCAGTTGAAATAAAATAACGATACATATTTGGGAAAATAAGTACAACCAACGTTCTTGCTAAGCGCTGTATAATCAAGTAACTCACAAAACATCTACCATCTGACAATTTCCAATTACAAAATTAATTCATCGAACGTATCACCTGCCAAATATATTGTTTAATAAAAAGGAGGTCGACGCCACACCACCCCCCTACGCAGAAAGAAAACCCCCCCTTAAGATAACACACAATAATATAAATTATAATAAAATTTAACAATTAAAACCTAACAACTAAACTAAAACCTAGACCTTACAGTTGCTGGACCTGCTGCTAGAGCATTCACAAATCCAGAATATCTCTGAATCGAACCCTCCTACCAGATCTTGTGACAACAGGAGTAGGCGGGGCTATGGGTGGAAGTAATTCCTGAAACGTTGGGGTGCCCAACACTGTACCGCGCGAGACTGGAAAAGGAATGCGGCTAAACGGCAACCCTCCCTCTACATACGCAGGCTTGACGCGATCGACGCTAACCGTAGACTCCCGACCTCTAATGTCTACGGTCAACGTCTTATCCTTTCGCCCTACCACTCGATGTGGTCCGGTGTATGGTGGTTGCAAAGGGCGTCGCACGGTATCGTCACGTACCCAAACGTGCGTTGCCGTCGCTAGATCCTTAAATACAAAAACCGACGGTTGCGCGTGGTGCGAGGGAGGAACGGGTCGTAACGCGTCTAAACGGCTTCTGAGGTCGGAAACGTAGTCCGCTATGTTGTTGGGGCTTCTTGGTACGTCCGGAGTTGCTATAAACTCACCAGGCAAACGAAGAGATTCTCCGTAAACAAGTTCAGCGGAAGAAGCTCGGATGTCCTCCTTGAACGCCGTCCTCATGCCGAGAAGCACCAGTGGTAGCGCTCTAGTCCACGTTGTCGAGTGGCACATCAAAGATGACTTAAGCTGTCGATGCATGCGCTCCACCATGCCATTGGCACACGGATGATAGCTGGTTGTTCGTATCCTTTTCGTGGCGCAAACGCACATCAGGCGCTGGAAAAGGGAGGACTCAAACTGTCTCCCCTGATCAGTTGTTAATAAACTGGGAACGCCAAAACGAGAAATCCAACCGTTTACAAGCGTGTCCGCCACCTCCTCAGCGGTGATCGAACTCATTGGCCACGCCTCCGGCCACCGCGTGAACCTATCAATAGCGGTGAGGCAGTAATTAAAACCGTTGGAATGCGGAAGAGGTCCGATAATGTCGAGGTGCACATGTCTAAATCTTCCAGACGGACTGTTGAAACTACCCAGAGGTGACGTGACATGTCTAGTAACCTTGCAGCGTTGGCACTCAGGACAAGTACGCGCCCATCTATGGCAATCAGCATTTACTCCTGGCCACACATACCTTTCAGACACCATGCGTGCGGTAGCCCGCGCGCCAGGGTGGCTGAGTTTGTGACACTTATCAAAGGCCGCTCTGCGAAAAGGAGACGTCAGATATGGACGAGGTCGGCCCGTCGAAGTATCACACGTAACTGTCACGTTCGTTCCAGGGATTATGATGTCTTGCAACTTCAACGACGAGTTACTACGGGCTACTGCCATCTCCCCATCTGTACTCTGCGAAATAGCCAGTGCGGCAAAATCTTCTTCGAGAGAAATCGACTCGATGCGAGACAGAGCATCCGCAACCACGTTGTCAGTGCCTTTAACATGAACTATGTCCGTAGTAAACTGGCTGATAAATGACAACTGGTTCAACTGGACAGGTGGCAGCTTTTCTCTACGCTGCGCAAAAGCATAAACCAATGGCTTATGATCTGTGTAGATGGTCGCCTGCTGGGCTTCGAGAATATGCCTGAAATGTTGAACACTTTCGTAAACGCCGAGGAGTTCTCGATAGTAAGCTGGCCACTCCGCTTGCTTGGGACTCAGTTTCTTGCTGAAATACGCTATCGGCTGCCAATCATCCTCATCACTCGCACGCTGCTGCAGGCAGGAACCAACATGAGTGCTCGATGCGTCGGTAAATAACCCGAGCGTGGCGCTGCAATCTGGGTGTGCTAAAATTTTCGCAGATGTCAAGCTCCTCTTACACTCTTCAAAACATTCCTCTAAAACTGGCGTCCACACAAAAGGTTTGGCGCCCTTGCCTTGTATAGCAGTAACGGCGTCAATCAGGGGTGCCTGGTACTTAGCAGCATCTGGGATGAAACGGCGATAAAAATTTGCCATACCGAGGAAACGACGCATACCCTGAACAGTCTTGGGAGGAGGGAAATTTACCATGGCCTGGATTCTATCTTCCGGAGGGCGAGTTCCCGCTGCACTAATCCGATACCCTAGGAAAGTAACCTCGTCAGCCCCAAAAACACTTTTGGTGGTGTTTATGACTACCCCATACTCATGCAGCCTCTTGAAAAGCGCTTCCAGGTGGGCAGCATGACAGGTCGGGTTCTCAGAATGGACAAGGATGTCATCAACGTAGGCGAAGCAGAAATCAAGGCCACGCACGACTTCGTCGATGAAACGCTGAAAAGTTTGACCGGCGTTCCTCAAACCAAAACTCATATACGGAAATTCATATAGTCCAAAGGGTGTAATTATTGCAGTCTTGCACACGTCGTCAGGGTTTACAGGGATTTGTTGATAAGCTTTCACTAGATCAATGGTGCTGAACACCGTGGAGCCAGCCAAGTTCTGACCAAAGTCACCGATGTGTCGAACTGGATATCTATCCGGAATGGTGCGGGCGTTCAGTGCACGATAATCACCGCAAGGACGCCACGACAAATCCTTTTTCTCCACAAGATGCAGGGCAGAGGACCAAGGGCTACTTGAAGGACGAGCTGTTCCAACCTTCATCATGTCCTCAAACTCCTTCTTGGCGGCGCGAAGCTTCGCGGGTGCCAGACGGCGCGGCCTGGCTGTTACTGGTGGGCCGTTCGTAGTTGAGATGTAATGCATCGTTGTATGCTTTGGCTCCTGAAGTGCACCAGGTGGACGCGTGATACTAGGGAACATCCGAAGGACCGCGGAATATTGCGAGTCCGGGATTGCAATCGTCTTCACGCTAGGTTGGCTCGCCGGTTGGAGCTCCGCGAAAGATGACAGACCAGTCTTCCAATCTCGAAGCTTCCCTTCCGCGCAGTCCGGTAGTAGATTAAAATGAGACAGGAAATCGGAACCAATAATGCCGCTCTCCACCTCAGCGATAACAAAATTCCATAAAAACTCGCGCCTCAACCCTAAATCTAGTCTCAATGGAATTAATCTATAAGTTTTTATTACCGAGCCGTTCGCCGCAATTAAATCATAAGGCTGATCTTGCCTACCACAACCCTGGGTGCTACTAAAAGGTACACAACATAGATCCGAGCCGGTATCGACAAGAAACTTCCGTCCTGAATACCGATCGGTTACAAAAAGCCGACGACTTAAAACTGAGCGATCGGACGCCGCCGTTACCGCTCGCTCTACTAGTTTACCGAAGAATTAACACCGTTTCCGCCACTAGGAGGCGGTCCTGACCAGCTACACGGCGGTACACACTTCCGCGCCCTATCCGCGAAACGATCATGGTAAAAACATAATGACGGATTACGCGACCGTGAGCGTCTACGGCTACCGTTATTACCTCGCTCACGTGAGCGACCTCTTTGGTTACCATCACGGCTCACCAAAGAAGCCACCATACGAGTCAACTGCTCTAGGTTCTTATTCAGTTCCTTCATCTGAGGGTCCTCAACGGCAGACGCAGCGGAAGATGACGACACCGCACAAACCCTATGTTGAGTTGGCTGAGCATTAATTTCCATCAACTGGTCAGCCAACTCACTTAATTCTGACAAGCTTTGAAGTCTCTGGGCAGTAAGCACCGTCTGCATGTACCGTGGAAGACGGCTCATCCAAATAGTCTTTAAAACGTCATCGGGAAACGACCTCCCCGCCAACGATCGAAGGTGTCTACAGAAAGAAGATGGTTTCCTGTCTCCGATTTGCTCCTTCTCTAACAAACACCTAATATTTTCGTCATGCGAAACGGAAAAACGAGAAATTATAGCTTCCTTCAATTTGGTATACGGATCTACTTCCGGGGGTGACATAATTATGTCTTCAACTTCACGCGTACAATTGGTGTCTAACTGCGCTACAGCATAGTGGAACTTAGTTGGTTCTTTTGTCAAGTTATTGATGAAGAATTGAGCTTCCAGGCTCGCGAACCACAGCGCCGGGCGGTCCCTACAAAACGGAGGCGTACGAATTGTTACGCGGTTTACCATCGCACTACCTCCTGTCGCCTCACAAAACTCGGGTTCACTCTCACTCATTGTGTGGTGGGGTGTGTGACGTCGCGAACGGTGGTTTATAAAACAGTTCTAATTCACGTATCTAACACTAATTAAACACATCCAATCAATAACCATAGAGAAAGATTGTACAAAACATCATAAAAAAACAAAAGTTGTACAAAAAACGGGAAAACAAAAAACTGTCAGTAAAAGGATAATAAAACACCAGGAAAAGCACCTCAAATTGTCTAACCTCTCAATTGGCCGATGCCGTAGATATGCCGTTATTGTCTAGGTATTACGTAAACCTCGTTGTCACCCTAAGAAAAACCTTGCGTAGTGCTGCTACGCCGCTCCGAATCCTCTTTTCAACCCGGAAACCAGGCAAGCGGGCAGGCTGGCCGGTAGGCAGTAGGCAGGCAGGAAAGGCAGGCAGGCAGGGTAGACAGGCAAGGCAGGCAGGAAAGGCAGGCAGGTGAGGGAGGCAGGCAAGGGCCTGCACTGCTGGTCCACTCGTTCAAAACGCATGAAACAAAGAGAAAAAAATGTCTTCAATTTCTGTCGGGGTCACCAATTTGGGAAAATAAGTACAACCAACGTTCTTGCTAAGCTCTGTATAATCAAGTAACTCACAAAACATCTACCATCTGACAATTTCCAATTACAAAATTAATTCATCGAACGTATCACCTGCCAAATATATTGTTTAATAAAAAGGAGGTCGACGCCACACATATTAATGTCTAACACTTGCATGTCCTTTATATTGGAGTCAATGTATGAATTATATGAATTAGTAAATGTCTTTAATTAATTGTAAGAGTCAATGTTTATTGAAGAGATAGCCAAAAAATCGATTGCACGATTCATTTGCATTCATTCTTACTGCAAATCTATGCTCTTACTATCGATCGATCTTTGCAATCTATTTATCTGAATATCGATAATTACTTTCCCAGAAATGTCCACTGTTTGTCAACATTGACAAACAGTGGACGATATTTTGCACTTGCCCATCCCTAGTCCATGGGATTTGTCCATGGTCTCACTTTCATCTTTGGTGTTTGTTTGACATTGACAGCAGTTGTATACTTCAACGGCCATCGAAAGTTTGAATGCTTTGCTGTTTGTTTATTTGGTGTATTTACATGGGTACAAATAAAATTTGGTGGAATTTAATAATCAAGAATGTCCTTCTTTCGTTCTGGCCACTCTTGGCAAAGGGAAAATGACACGAATACGAAACACCATGTTATCAGCGATCCCCTAGCCAGTAAGTAATTAAATAGTCGTTTTAGAATAAATGTGTATTGCCTACCTATTTAACGCATTTTTTTTCACAGTCATATGTAACGAGGGTTTGTGGAGGATCAGTAAAGTATCCCCTTTGTACAATTTGCAGTACAACAAAGTGAAACTAAAACAATATGCCTCTAAAGTACGACAAGGCTTAGTGAGTGCAGTGTCTAGTAATTCATCAACAAAATACAAGGTTGAATTTGAAGAACAAGTTAACATGAAATATTCAGAGGATGATGCCAATGGTTTGATGGTAAGTACCAAAAAGTATACCTACTTTAATAAGTCTTGTTTTGGTAGAGAGAACAGCAAAGTCACACACATAACTAAAATGGTGCCTCAATAGTAGGTTATGTTAAAGTGGTTCTTAAGAAGATTTGGCTATTTAATTTTCTCATAATAACCCTATGTTTGCACTAGACATAAAAATCACGCAACATCTTGTCTCAATTTTATTGCCAGAAAATAGAGAATACTTACAATATGTTTTCTGTTGTGTTTCATCCAGTGCAAACATAGGGTTATATTTTATAGTAATAAATTAATGTAATTCCAGATAAAAGTATTTACATCAACTCACGAGAGCAGTAAAGATAAAACAGTATACTTAGCACTACTCTTATCGTGGGGAGTGAGCTGCAGTCTGGACACCGCCACGCATCTACCGTACATGCTGGACCGAGGGAACCAGAGCATTGGCAACACAGTAAAATCAACCTTGGAGACAATATTTGATTGCAGTATCAAACAATTTTTGTTTACACAGGTACCAGATACATAATTATTATTTTTATGAATAATGAAAAAAATATTATTAATAAATCTTGTACACTATTTTTTTTTATCCCTTTTGTTTCCTATATCATACCTATTATATTATAATATATCAAGTTATTATGCTGCAAATGATACTATGAACATGTGTACCTGAATTCAAAGTGGATATTTTGTACCTAATGTGTGGAATTCTAAAGATAATAATGCTTTGCTTGTTTCAGAGACAATTATTACACTTTGTATTTGAATTTGCGGAACATGATACATCAAAGAACACAGAGCCAGTTACATTAATGTATGGAATATCTCAAGTGGACAACAAGGAAAAACCGAGGGACAACAAGGAGAAACTGAGGGTATTATTTGAACTTGAAGACGTAAAAATCATTTGGAATGGGTAATTAACATGTACTTTTATTTATAAACAACCGTCAAACAGTTCTTATTGTTGTGGTTTAAATTTAATAACATGTAACTTCACAACTGCATTCTCTGAAGGGGTAATCAGGGTTTTGACCATTCACAATAGCCAAACTATATTATTATGCAACAGTTGGCAAGCACAATGTTGATGAGTTCCTATTAGGTAATGCAATGTTAAATTATTTTCGCTGTTTTTGTCAAGACGGAATGGGGCAGAATAATTTGGCCTTTGATATTTTATTCTACAGTGAACATAAGCTATCCTTTTTTTTCAGGATAAAAGACGAGGATGCCAAGAAATCTGACTTAGTTACAATAGGATATCAAATACTACAGACTCAAATATTCCACATGTTAATGCTGGATATTTCAGTGCTTGACTTGTGTGAAGTGAAACTGCCCAAAACTGAAGTTAAAAAAAATGGAATCATCAAAATGAAGACTCCTGAGCTTGTGAACTGTTTGTTTACTGGGCTCAATGAGATCAGTGATATTTATACTGAAAGGAATTTGAGTAATGCATCAGATAATAGTAGTAAAAGTGTATCAGATAATAGTGTCTAGCATCCATTGAATGTTACATACTAATAACTATTGTTAAAAACAATATGACTTAAGGAAATGAATTTGCAGGCAAAAAAATAAATAAATAAATCATTTTGGTTTTTCAACATTTACTCTCATGAATTACACCTTACAAATGTGTCTGCATATTGTAACCTTACAAAATATTATATCATTACAATGTGCTAAACTTAAAAATAACCTATTTTGTAATCATGTCTTTCAGTACCTTGCAAGCAGTCCATTTTAGATTACAATTTTCTCACCCAAGAACTCTATTACATTTCAAAACGATTATCTTGTGCAGAACTATTTATACTAGGCCACCACCGAAAAGCAAACTAGGTGTTTCTGTGTAAACGGCCGAGATATTGGTCTCCATTTTCGATGCAAGTTATAGAAGGTACCAAAAATAATCACGATTTGATGAATCGTAAATATACATGTGTACACACATCATTCCACTAAACAGCTGATAAAATTCCAATTTGTACAGATAAATCTTCATAAATAAAAGTTAAATAATTAACATAATATTTTCCATTTCACTAAATATTTGCAGTATTATCACAAAAAAGTTAAACACTTAATAAACACGAGTTATGTCGAAATGTACTAGTTAAAATTTGACATAACCCATGTTCATAACGTGTTTAACTTTATTGTTATAACACGGTTTGAGTACAAACCTAAATAAAATGTACCTGTTCAAAGTTAGTAGACTAATCTACAAAATTATTATACATATCTTTATAATGCATACCTATTGTGTTCAAACATTCAGTCGCATTAGATCACTATGAGGCAAATGTTGTTTCACCTCAATTTAATACATAAATAACGATAACCGTGATACTATGAAGATATACACAACATATACGATTGAAATAAATGCCCGATTACGAGATAATTATGAATTATTTTATGATAACATTGCAAATAAAATACACAAAAAAATACATAATAGCTTAATAAATTCTACGAAGTATCTATCATTATGTTAGTACATACGACTATGTAGGTAGTTTTCACATCTGGTCTATTCCATTCAACTTAACCTTTTACTTTTCATATGTGTACTAGTATGTTAAAATCTTATATTACTGATTAGATGCTTAGTATGAGTTGAAAATGTCTAGATCTGCCATTAATTTAGGTAATTTTCACACTAGATGCCCATGTTCTAAGGAATCGTCATTTGATAGTATGTATAGTCATGTGACCATACTATCGATAGTATAAATCAATAAATATCGCCAGACTGACACACCAACTGTATGATCCCAAACTAAGCAACGCTTGTACTATGGGTACCGTACAATGGATTGCGGGCGATCCCGGTGACACCCAGACCGGGGTGAATTACGAAAAGGCCATGGCCAGTGACCAGTTTTCAGGTTCCAGTTAATATTGAACAGTTGCGCAGTCTTCGCAGCCATATATACGCATCTTCGATGCTTTTGCGTCTAGTGTGCTCAGTGCCTAAGACAGTGTAAAATTAGAAAATCTACTGAAAATGGACTAAACTGTGTTCGTCGTTTATTCACATAGGGTGAATCATATTTTACAAATGACATGAGTAATCGAATAACTCTACTAAGTATAGGTTGCCTGAGAGGCGTATTACATGATAGTGTGAGTCAGACGCAAGCTATTCTTCAGCATAATATATAAAATAATCTAATCCGGCATACAGGAAATTCCATACCAATGTTCGTTGCACACAGCTGCTTCACTCCTGGAAAATATAATTTTAATTGTAATAAAAGGGACATTGACAACTTGAATATTTGGAATATTTGATAAATTTTTACCAAAAATAAAATTATTCTACGGCCAAAAAGAAGCGATACAGAATGGTATAATGTTCGAGTTTAAGTCGGCTGCTGATAGACACTCTGGTTGCACTCCAGTCTTAGCTCTACGTCCTACGGCATGGTATAATAGTACGTAGTTTTATCCGTGAATAGTAAAAAAAAAAGATCACTAGCAATGTGAGTTTATCACATTACTAGTATTCCCGTTAGCCCCTCCAGCTAAGCCAATTGCTTGTGTTAGAAGTGGGCTCACGTCAATACTTTAATGGCCAGGATGGGGATCGAACCCGGAACCTCTAACCACTAGGCTAATGACGCCTTAAAGTTACTAGTTAAGTGAGTTGTGCATTCTATAGGTACTAGCAGCCAAATAGTTGCTTTGGTTCAGTTTTGGACACCGGAAACTCGCTTATGGGTGCAGTAAGGTCGCTGACCTCGTCAGGCCGCGCCGCCGCCGCGTCAGTGTGTGCAGCCCAGCACCTAACAGCAGCCGCCGCCCGCCGCGCCGCCCGCGCCCGCCGCCGCGCCGCCCGCGCCGCCCGACGTCGAGTGCTGGGGACCGATCTTGATGCCGTTCGCCTGCACACAACATAATTGCTCACAAAAAAGGGCAATAAAATAGTCAAAGCCCAGAGTAGTCAATGGCGAGGAATCAAAGTTACCAAGTACTTACTATGCGTTTTAAATAATAATAGGAATGGACTCGTGACTCATACTGACAAAGAAGTAATAGTAGCGTTAGTACATAAACCAAAAATATATTATGTTAATTGTGATCTATTGAAATGAAGTCGTATTATCATTTTAAATTGGAAAAACAAGTTTGACACTAGGGATAACGATCTTGATTAATTCATAAAATCTTTAGATATTGGATCGATCACATTAATTATGGTAATTTATAACTATAAATAAAAAATATAATCTAGATTTTTTTGATCAATCAAGTTGTTTTACCAATGCAGTTCAAGATGGCAGATTTTCAATCATATTCTTATTTGAAAAGCATAAAACTTGTTAGATTTTGAAAGCTGGCGCTATGACCTTACGGTGAAGGACGACAATATTTTAATGGTGAGGCAAACGTAGGTAAGTACTCACTGAAACGCTACTAACTACATTTGGTATAATAATGCTCCGCTATTTCAGTTGTTTTTTTATATTGGTATTTGGGTGAGTATTAAATAATCTGGGTCCTATACACGCCCTCTGTATACGGATAGGTTATCGCTCAATATTACTGATAGAAACTATGGTAAACATGATAGTATGTTATTGTGTATATGTAATTATGGAACCAACCTACATAATTGCTAATATTGCAGGTGTGTTCCCCTTTGTTCGTAGATAAAGTGAATAATGGATCGAATGGTTTGAAACTATAATTGAGTCTTGCCCATTCCCTTTAGTTAGAAGCTACTAAACTGCTCCATGTAAAAAAACCGCATCACTACATACATAGTTGCTACTAACTGACAACTACAGACTGTTGCTAACAAAAAAGTCGCTTCCCGCTGTCTGTCTGTCCCTATGTATGCTTAGATCTTTAAAACTACGCAACGGATTTTGATGCGGTTTTTTTAATAGATAGAGTGATTCAAGACGAAGGTTTATATGTATAATACATGCATAATAGAGTAGATAAACTGATAAAAAATAACCGTGCGAAGCGGGGGCGGGTCGCTAGTACATTATAAATATATAATAGTTACTTTACGCCAATCTTCCGTGAGGGGTGGCAGGCACTACCCCAGTGGAGCCAGGCCGTATATGAACTGTAGTTGACCTAGGTAACCATAGTAACCTACAATATTTATTAATATCTCACCTCATTGTTGATGTCAAACACGCCTTCTTGTATTTTCTCGTAGATCTCTTTGGCGGTGTTGATGAACGCCTCCTCGACGTTGGCGGCTGTCTTCGCCGAGGTCTCCATGAACACGAGCCCGTGCTCGCGCGCGAACGCTTCGCCTTCCTCCTTCTTCACTTCGCGCCGCGATTCCAAATCACTGCGTAGTAATGAACAATTAAAATAAGCAGTGGAAAGGTCCTAGAATAGCCACAACGAGCTCAGAAGATAATGGACGAAAGTACGTAGTAGATTACGGACTCCGAAAGATGGACCAAGATGACAATACACGCAATAAAGGAAGCTGGTATATACGAGTGTCTAAGAAAAGTAGATGCAAGTGGCGGAAGCCTTTGGAAGAGCCTTGTATGCATCAATGTTTTTTATATAACACAATCGGCAAACAAGTATACGACCCTGTTAAGCAGTTACTGTAGCCTATAAATGCTTGTACTTCCAATGGCATTGCATGCACGTTGCCGACCTAAAGGGGACTGGGGTAGAGGGAGCGGAAGGGAGCTCCCACTGTGATATTTATTTATTTATTAGAACGGTCTAATTAACCAATTACACTAATAATACAATACAAAGAAACAACAATTAGGTATTAACAAATTAGAAATATAAAACGATCAGGCATCTATCTCACAGAACTTCAAGCATACCGACATAATCTTCACCCATTCATCCGCAAACAAATCTATACTTGCGTCTGAATCCAGGAGGTCATTAAGCGCAGTGAGGGTGGGGGGTACAGGGGGCATCGCTCGGGCAACGGTCCGGCGAGCAGGGACAGCAAAAAACGTATGCTTCCTGACACGACCGTAATTTTCATGATATGAAATACCGTGATATGAAACGCAGCTTTAATACCTAGCTACTTTACACCCCCAAGGGCGTGGGAGTACCCCAGTCGAGCCAACCTATATAAGAGTGGTAATAATAAACTGCCAGTTGATGAATAGATGGATAAATAATAAAAAAATTAAACCGACCCCAAAAAAACCTGGGTGCACTAAAAAGCTAGAAATAATTAGGGACCTTATAATTTCTTTCATTTAGAGTCGGTGCCACTATCTTTACACTACGTTAGGACAACTTCTTACGCACGTACCTACCCCTACTTGCTTGAATTGGCACCGACTCCAAATGAAATATTTTTTTTAAATCGGTTTATAAATAACGGAGTTCTGAGGTAACACATAACAAAAATACACACGAATTGAGAACCTCCTTCTTTTTTAAGTCGGTTGGTAATAAGAGAGTCTGTCTTCTAAATGCGATAGAGTAGGTATGGTTTATTGATGGGTCACCTCTTGTTGCCAATCAGCATGATGACCATGTTGGAGTTGGAATGCTGGCGCGCGTCCTCCAGCCAGGTGGTCAGGTGGTTGAACGTGTCCCGCCTCGTAATGTCGTACACTAGCAGCGCGCCCGCGGCGCCCCTGTAGTACGACCTCGTGATTGATCTGCAATCATAGAGTTGGTCCAATTTTTGTAAATTGACCAATTTCGTGGTGCAATAGTCGCGTGTGCTCGATTGTCAGTTTGTGCTGTGGGCTTAGTTTTCTCTAGGGTTGGACAAGCTATCATCGTCCTATCTATGTACGATAAGTATTATAAATTCATAGTCGTAGTACAACTCAGTACACTTGTATGGTATTGTGCGTCGAGCTAAACACTCACGCTGTCTGGCTCGCCTATAGTTTAAGGTACGCCTCAGGTAGAGACCACTCACTTAAAAAAAAATAATGAAATAGGTAAATACAAAGATATTCGCAATTAAATGTCGACATAGTTATGACGTCATAGTAACCCAAGCTACTTCTGTGTTCCAAACTTTAAATATCTGTACATTAGCCAATTCTAGTTATTTTGAAAAAAAAATCTGTTAGTAATCCTCGGACATAGGTATGTCCAAGGATCTAATAAGCAATAAAAAAATGACATTATGTCCATTCTTCAACAAGTAATTCGATGTAGAGCAATAAAGTTTAAAAACAAATGAAAACAGTCAGTTTCGTGCATAAATAAGCTAATTTGCCTGTGGGATTAACAATCTCAGCACAGCAATATTATGGAAATACATTCTGTTACTAAATTGTTTTTGCAGAAAGTACCTACTCCATGTATTCATATTCAATTCAATTGTCTGCCTTATTGTATAGTGAAGGTTAATAAAACCATTACAGTAAAAAAAATAAAGTAAACAATTTGTGACCGATAAAAATAAGATTTATGTATAAAGCAGTAAACATTCTTGATTACAAAAGTCATTGTCGTATTTAAATCTAGGTCAATAGAACAATGACTTAGCGAAACTGCTAAGAGATACTAGTTTTAGGAAAGCAATAAGTAGTCTTGTGTTTAGTAAATTACAAGTAATTGTATGTCAATATTAGAATGGTACCATGGTACCTTTTTCTACTAGAATAGTAACTTTGCCAACTTACCTAAAAAGAGGTAGCAGTTCTTTATTTATTTATTTTGAAGGAATCCCATCGGGGTACCCAAGACAATGTTGAAAAGATATATACAAACAAAATTGACATTCTAAAAGTTACCCTAATGACAGGTAACCACAGACAGCGCCAAATAAATAAAATAAGGTAAAAGTGATTGATTTCACCAAAACTAAACTTATAAAATAAAGCAAAATTAAGATTAATATTGATGGGGGTGACTCAGGAGTTCTGCCCCCTTATTCACAATTGACGGAAAGTTTCCAATCTCGGAAACGAAAGCGTCCATCCTTCTTCTAATTAATTTGTTAAACAAAGATGGAAGTGTAGTTTCTGATATTGGAAAATTTCCATCAATTGTGAATACCTCCCAGATCCAGTTGAAATGCTTACCTGAATGCTTCCTGTCCAGCAGTATCCCATATCTGAAGTTTGATCTGCTTCCCATCAATGGTGATCATGCGAGCCCCAAACTCCACACCAATCGTAAGATCATGGACCGGCTGGAACCTTTTGTCCGTGAATTGGAGAAGCAAGCATGATTTGCCTACACCTGTCAACAGTTTTTCATGGGAATTAATAGCAGTTTTAAGTTGTTCATAAAAATTAACTTGTAGGTTGGACATAATTACATTTTAGTAAATATGCCCTATATAGAAGTGAATAAAGTTTATTTGTACTCTGTGGCAATTATTTTTTTTTTCGGGCCAGGCTGTTCATCTTCTATTTTGAATACAAAAATCAAACATACCTATTCCAGACATTTACAATGAAAGTGGCCACACCTGCATTGTGTTCCTACAAGTACTAGTCAGTTTAACGTGAATGTTCTCCGAGATCAAACACATAAGTGCGTTTTTCATATACCTCTTCCATGCCTATATTGTCATTGAATGTTTATAGAATAGAATAACTCTTTATTATACCTACATCAGAGTTCGAATTTGAAATTTCTGATTTATAAATACAGACATAGATATTATTCTGCTACATCTTTAGCTATAGAGGCTAAATATGGTTTGAGAGTGAGCAGGTATTTTGAGTAGTAGAACATAAAAACAGGAAAATTTATTTGTGTCTAGAATTTCAGTTCGGTATTTATTTACCATATCTATGTAGTATATAGATTTGTACTTGTATACATAGATTGGTGTAAATAAGTAGATAATTTGATTTTTGGACATCAATTGCAAAGCTATTGAGCAATGGCCAATTAATAAAATACAAACCATACAAAGAGTTTCTACTTGGGGTAGTAGACAATGAAACAAAGAAATATAAATCAGACTATCAAGACCGCTAATTGGTACTTCAGATAACAATACTTAGGAGGTTCTTTGTAGAACAAAGCTTTTTGTTTAGGAGAAAATATTATGTAATGTACATGTTTTGTTTTTATAGAATAGACTTCTAAAATAACAAAGAATGTCCTTGAAACTGTTCACAATAACACACAATTTGCAAGTTAGTGTTTAAATCAGTATTTTCACCAAGTAAACTAATCTATTATGACATGTTTACAGATCATTGAGCACGAAATGCGGGACATCTAATGATATGCGCATTTGAGTCCCTTCCTGACGTCGGTATAACGGCGTAGGCGGAAAATATACTGTGTATCGCAAATATTATTATTCACAACACTGCAAAATTCAACCGTATTATCATGTAACTGTGTTTGAATCGGAAATATTAGACCTTAAATGAGATGATCACGTGAAAATGATGCAGACAAACAAAAAAACCACTAAATAAAATATCAGGAAATAAAATCAATACCTGTGTCGCCGATGATGATGTATTTGAACAAGTAGGCGTATGCCATTTTATCTACTTTTCTTCGAACTATTGCAATTTACAATGAATGGCAATAGTAATCCAACGCTAGTAAGACTATTTTACTCAGTTTTAGAATAGGGAATCGCAATTTTTAGAAATCTCACAGCTGGTTGAACAAAATTATTTTGTCATTGTGGGAAAGAACGAATGAAAATAAATTGATTGACAATTTGAACGCCCCTTTTGTCACTGTCATTCTAGACCACAGCTCAGTTTGTTTTGTTTTACTGTTTGTTTGTAAAAGGATGTTATAACTAAAGTACTTATTTCGATGGTGTTTTTCGTGTTCTAGAGTGACAAATCTCTATCTTTGGTTGAATCCTTGTATTGTATGTAGACAAACAAGAATATTATACAAGATTTTTTGCTTGTACCATGCTTTACAATTTTAATCTGTATTCAGTCCATCTGACTGTCTGTAATGTCATGTCTGTTCTGTCTGTCAGTCTGTCAAATCTAAGCTTTGAATTGATGGAATTATTGCGATGCCAGAAATGGGTTTGTTATTATTCCCTATTACAATTTGTGCCCTGTTACTGTAGTGTCATTACTCTAATTCTAAAGATTCTTTGATTTACGTATTCATGTTAGATTAATGTAATTTGTAATATTCTCATTGTATCAACAAGCTCTTAGTAACCTTAAAAAATCGAGTGGACAATGCCGACTAATTTTACCATACTTTTGTAATCATGGATTCTTCCAAAGATTCGGAAACTAAGAAGAATACTGTGATATTAGAGGGTGACGGTGAGACAGACAAAAGTTACAAAAGTCTGCCAACACAGGCGGGAGCGAGGGATAACGCGGAAAATCTGTTTCCAACTTTAAATCAAATTTCGAGCTTTGTTCCGTCGAACGGATCTCAGACACACATGAATCCTACATCCGGCAATCAACTACGTCATCGAGCAAATAAGGGTGGTGAAAATAGTGTAGAGACCAATAAAACCTCAAGTAATTCTGCTCAGACAGAAATGTGTAACAAGGTGACGAACAATAATGCAGATCAGATGAAGGCCGCTACCGCAGGCGGCAGCGGCTCTGTTCCAAGTACACAGGACAGTCTCACAGAGATTAGCCAAGATGTGCAGTCTTGCCAGAAGCACAAAATTTGCATTGACAAAACAGTTGGCAACAATCTACCATCCACTAGTGGCTTGAATCGGGCTACAGATAATCCTGAAGGTGGTAGTTTCAAAGAGAGTAGGAAGAGGCCTTCAAGCTTGAAACTGAACAGGCCAAGCTTAGACGAGGACAGCTCTAGTGACACTGGGACTGAGGACTACTCATTAGGATCAGAAGATGGTTGTATCTACACATATAGAGGCGGAGAACACTTAGCTGACTTACCCAGCTCTTTCTTCAGTCTAGACATGGGTCTGCCTTTAGACAGACACCTGCCATTACTGAATTACCAAGTGCCACGAAGAGACGCAGGCAGACAGGAGGGGAGGAACCAGGGTTCCAGAGCATCAAGCCCTGACATGGAATTCTTAGAAATGGACTTTGATCCGGGACCTTCTTGTGAGGTGGATACGGGTGATGAATTGTCTCCTGAGATGGAATTAGAAGTGGCCAATAACATGCCTGAGGAGAACGAGCCTGTATTAAGAGCTCCCACTCCTGAGCCAATCCCCCCTGCTATACCACCAAGACCACCTAGACAGATCCCAGTCAATCCGCAAGTCTCCGCAAGTACATCGTCTGGGTCGTATATTGATGTTGAAGCTTATACGTATAGTGCACCGACAACAAGTCAAGGAGTGGTGACGGGGCAGGGGGATGGATGGGAGAGTCATCGTTGTTACAATTATGGTCCGTACATCACACATGTGAACACAAGAGGGGAACATCTGCTGGTGAGGAGGACAATGGCACGTGGACCTGTCAATCTGCATATATCTAGCAGGGATAAGGTGTCACCGAGGGATTTAAACTGTGAGTTTTACTATTACAGCCTGGTGTTTTCTTTTTATTAGCTGTTTACAAGGATTGACTGCTTAATACAGAAAATAATTTAGCACAAACATTAATATATCTTTTGAAAAAAAAAAAGAGAAATTCTCCTCTATCATATAAATTAAAAATAGGTAGCAAAAAGTTTGCCTCATAACATTTAATGATCATAGTATCATAAGCTGCAATTGGATGTGCTTTTGCAAACTGAAACCAACCTAGAACCACTGGAGAAGGATGGTTTTGGTCTACAGCAGTACATGTGGATTGGTTCCGTTCTGCAAAACTATATCCAATTGTTACTACTTACTAGATATTTTGTATGTTACATCCATACTATATTTGTACTACAGATGATGATGATGAAAGGCAAGTTGCATATAAATTTCATCATGGAGAAAGAAGATCTTCAGACTCTGCAAACCTGTTATCAGAATACTATCACATAAATATGATGGAGAGACTTATGGCTGATAAGACAAGATCTGATTCTGAAGCAGCAGAGAAGATAAGATTGGATTCTGAAGCTCAAAATGCTTATAAGGTAAACAATTCTTCATACCATATTATTCTATCCCTATACTTTCTATGTGAAAATAAATTATAACATTGAGATAAAATTAATTTAACAGATTGATGCAACAAAATTTTATAAAACAAAGCCATGATAATTTATGATATGGCTGACTGGCTAATATGTTTTTTTTTTCTTTTTTAAAAAGATTACCACATTCCTAGTATTCCCCTTAGCTAATGCTTGTGCTCCAACTAAGCTAATGCTTGTGTTAGGCACTCCTAACACAAGTTACGTCAACAATTGTTGACGTAAGCCCACTGGCTTACGTCAACAGTTTAATGACCAGGATGGGGATCGAACCCGGAACCTCTGAGCTAGGAGGATGGCCCTTCTAACAGTGGTTAGCCTAGTGAGGCTATTGACGTTTCGATACAAGGCGTTATTGAAATGCCGCCGCCTAATACATTACAGCCTTTGAAAATGAATGTGTAGGCTGGCGAGGCTAGCGCGGACACTATGGCCGCGGCGGGCTGCAGCGCGCTTGGCGGCGAGGCGGCGGCTTGCGGCGGCGCGGCCTTCGCGCTCGCGGGCGGCGCCGTGTGCGTGGAGCCCCCCCGCAGCATGGTCTGGTCCGAGAGCGAGGCCTGCGAGCGGCAAGTCACGCAGATTGCCATCTCCGCCAGCGGGGCTACGGCTGTCGTTAACGTTTTCGTTAGTATTTTTGACCATCGGCAATATAAGTAAATTTCCATCAGTTTTTCTAGCCCTTAAATTTTATATATGTAACACGCTAATGGTGAAATTAATGCGGTTTAAAATCATAGAACATAGTTCTGTTTGAACTCAATGCGTGGTGATCAGCATCTTGTACTTTCAGATTGCATTAGGAGTACCCGTGAATTTAGAGAAAATAAATTCAGCCATTATCACAAGACTGCGAGCCCATAACGCGCCGTTACCAAGGTACACAAATATAAATACAAACATTGCATGAAGAAATAATGTAGGTACTTGCGTAACAACTTATACACTTGCTGTAAAATCCAGCTGCAAACCAATGAACCAATGATTATGTAGAATAAAATAATAAATAAATAAATATCGCCAGACAAATACACCAACTGTATGGTCCCAAACTAAGCAACGCTTGTACTATGGGTAAAATGGACTGGGAGCGATCCCAGTGACACCCAGACCGACGATGATGCCAAAACGAAACTGCCATTTCCGAAATTTACCCTGACGGGAATCGAACCCGCAAGCACCCGGTGTAGTGAGCCGAGCGGCCTATGCTCAAACCACTGCGCCAAGTGGTCGTCATTTACCTAAGTACTGTATTGATTTACATGAATAAAAAGTACATATTCTCAATCAACAACCACAAGATAGCTGGCGAAGCGAATTTATGTTTTATTATCTCCTTAAGAGCATTCAATATTTATATTTGCTGTAGCAAATGAGGCTCCTTCCACCTTTCTTGATCTGAGGCTATGTTTCATCTTATATCCGGCTCAAGTATCTTATACATATTATAGCGTCTACTTGTATTTATATCCATTATTATAGCGTCAATAGCCTAGTGGTTAGAGGCGCCGCCGCGGTAGCTGTGAGGTTCAGGGTTCGATCCCCATCCTGGCCGTTAAACTATTGACGTGAGCCATCTCCTGACGCAAGCTAATGCTTACCTGGAGGGGCTAACGGGATTACTTTCACTTGGCTCACTTTGCTAGTAAACTTAAAAAAAATAATTGTATAGATATCTCCTGTCGCGGGCGGTAGCCGGTTGCACGGCGGCGGAGTTGGTGGACGGTATATATGGAGCCTCGGACGGGCTGGTGACGGCTCGGTTCTTCCCGACCTACCCTGAACGAGCGGTCTCCTTGTCACATTGGCTAGCCGACTGGATAACACTGGGTAAGTTCTTATGTTGCCTGTTCTCATATTCTGTTGCTGTTCCTGAGAATGTACACCATCTTTTATTCATTGAAAAGAGTTACCATTGAGTTTCTTGCGGGATCTTCTCAGTGGAAGTAGCATTCCGAACCGGTGGTAGATTATGACTATATATTCATAAATCCTTTGTTGGCTTACATGAATAATAGTACATTGTTACACGAGTGGTGAAAGTGACTTATTTAGTCCCGAGACGGGGTTTGGCGCCCGAGCGTAGCGAGGGCGCTAATAGTTCGAGGGAAAAAATAAGTCTTTCACCCGAGGTAAACACTGTGCTTTTCATTACGAATACAAGGAAAGTAAAAATAAAAACAGGAATTGGCTAAAGAAATAATACAAAGAAGTATAAACAATACTCTACAACTCGAAAAAAAAAAAAGATCGGATTGCCGCCTATTTTTTTTTTTCGTTGGTCGGCCAACTTCTTTATTTAGCCATTATTTTTCATTTTCATCTTTAAATATTTTGCCCAAATCTATGCTATTTTAAAGAAATTCTTGAAACTAAATTGTAATTAAGTCATTTAAAAATATATATTCTTTAATTAATACTTAACTTTATGTTATTTCAATTTTACATCGTGCTGTAATTGAGTGACTGTAGAAAAAGTTTGAACATGGTTCCATAGAAATGTGAAAATGGAACTAGTTTTTTTTTTTATAATTTGACAGCTGTCAGTTGAAAGCAAAACTCCCGGGCCGGAAAAGTATTACTTTCAACCCGCTCCTCAGGGACTTCAGACCTACTTTCAGAGTATGAGTAATGAAAAAATAATTTTGAGTTTGAATTTAAGTTTTTATATTTGATGCTTGGAAATTCTATTCCTAAAGCTAGAATTGCCTGGCAAAGAGGTTGTTTTTTTTAAAAAAAAATACTCTATTTGGGGCTGGAATTTAATTAATCGACAACTAATGACGCGACTTCTTCAAAATACCACGCTTGGTCACAGGCTCTGAGTGGGCTTAGGTTTTTGTCACGTAGTCAATATCCTCTAGGAAAATCTTTTTCGAGCTACATATTGTGACAAAATAAATGTTTATGCAGGTGACTGACGTGGTAGCCACCTATGGGGTAAGAGGTTAAGTTGTATGTTAAGACGGTGCTGCCCAGGTAGTGTGTGGTATTGAAAAACACTATATATAGGTTTAGAAAATTTTATTCAATTATACCTAACACACCATTGAGAATTGCACCTATACTAAGAGGAAAGTTAACAAATTATAAAAATATCAGCTGTATAAGAGCCCGGGGTAGCCGGGTACAGACAAATATAAATTACAACGCTAACTGTAATTATTAAAATTAAATGTCACAAAAGTAAGATCTCAGGGAGTGAGTTTTGGTAGTGTTATATCTACCCAAGGTGGGGTAGATGCTATTTAACAAAGTAAAATTTATAGTTTGAGCATTGGCGTTGAGCCTAGTTGGTTACAGTATTACAATTTACAAAATGACTATTATGTTGAGAACTAAGGGTATTAATAGCTGTGAGTAATGGTAGTTGAGGATATTGATAACTGACGGTATTGATAAACTGTGTTGGTTCTGTTCTTCCGAGACGGAGGACTCCCCTGCAGTTATGGACACGCGGCGCTCCGGGTGATCTCCGGAACTAGCCGTGGCGAATGAAGTCAGCGTGGTAGCTACGCGGCGCTCCGGGTGATCTCCGGTCGTCGCTGCGAAGGGTAGCTTGACGGGGTATTCCGCAGCCAGGCGTCTGCCTCACGGGGTAGCCGATGAGTGGTGTGGCTGGAATGTCCATTATGCGGGGTTATGCAGGGTTCCTGTACGTGCTCCGGTCTGCCGAATGCTCCCTGATGATGCCCACTGCAGGGGGTGGCGAAGTAGTGCGAAAAATAGCATTATAGCGGACAGGCCGTAGCAGTAACATGAGTAGGGACATACGGGTAGTGCAAAAGAGCGAACACAGATGGTTTACACTATACAAGAAAAACTGATTGTTCAATGGTCGTTACAATTTAACGCCCGAGGGTAGCGTACAGCGTCATGAATGAACGTTATGCAAATTGTCGATGAACTCGACATCCTTGCAGCGAATTGCGTGGTTACAATGCTATGGCGGTGGTGATGGTGCATAAGCCAGGACGCCACGCTTAATTGCGTTGGCAGTGCTAAAGCGAAGGAAGGAACACACAGAAATAGGTTATGCACACATCAGCTGATTTGCTGAAGGATGGGAAACAATCGCACAATAAAAAGCTTAATACTAAATGCTATTGCAAACTCACCAGGTATAAATGAAGAAGTATAGATGCGTTAATTTAATGCCCGCGGCCCCGCGACGTTAACCCGGTGTCTCCCCATCTTGTTGAAAAAGACCCCCGGGGTGGGGACGAGCCCTTTTATACTCGCGCACTCGTGAGAAGTGAAAATTAACGGCTAATAAAATTTAATTTCACGTTTTCTCATTCGTCCGCGTCGTCTTACCTTAGGTGGTTTGACATATCGGAACGCTTTGACAGGTTCGCGTTTCGTTGCTAGTATTAAAAAAATAATTGCAGAGATTGTATTTACATATATTTACTACTTACTACATTATTTCGTGAAGCTATGGACATCAATAAATACTTAATTTTGCTAATTACAATAATATGAATTTAAATTGTTTTGACATAAAAAATTATCTGTGTACTCGAGCTATCGAACAGCCGACAAGTTCGCGGCCTACCACAATAGATGGCGCCACTAATCTCATCTGCGTATTAAATGTTAGTATTATGTATTTTTTTTGTGAAAAAGAATAATATTGGAACGTTGTAAATTCCACAACGTTACAATATACTACGGGTGGTCCCCAAGGGGAGGAGGGGGTAAAAAATGGATCACGTAGTATGGGTACGTTCCCGAGTAACTATAATTTGTAGAGTCCCCTACAAAATTCCCCTTCCAACCATACACTGAAGTTTTGCTAGACGCCAATTTTATTTTTTAATTAGTTTTGGTTTCTGCGATACAGGCCCAGAGCCTAGTGTAAAGGCCGCTGCATAAAGAATATATTTCACTTTTATTTTTAATAAATGATTTATGATTATGAAATTCTCCAGGCGCTGTTCCAATACTCACGTTGAACCTGCAAGTCGGCTGCGACGGCGACATACCGGACTCGTGGCAACACCAGATGGTGTTCGGCGTGTCCCCCCGCGGGATATACGTGTCGAATCCCGTGGAGTGTGTTCGCGAGTCCGCGCTGTGGCCGCAGTTGACGTCACCATCCGTGTTGCTGGTGCGGACGAAGAACATCCTGGCGCGCTTCGCCGCCAACACCGATCTGACGCCGCTGATGGCCGTGCCGGATCGACGGTTCCTCACGTTTAACGTGTTGGGTAAGTTAGGCCCGTATTAATAATTCGATCTCGACTCTTATAGCGACCATGAGTATATTATATTATGCATAGGATTTTTTTTGTGTCGGTTTGTTCCGGCTAATTACCGAAACGGCTCGACCGATTTTGACGGGTCTTTCACTGGCAGCTGATGTAATAAGGAGTAACTCAGACTACTTTTATTTTATCGAAACATCATGCGGGCGGAGCCGCGGGTAACAAGTAGTTATTACCTAGTTTATTTGAAGATTTGCTTGGCGCATTGGTTGGAGCGTAGGCCGCTCGGCTCGCACCGGTTGATTGCAGGTTAATTACGAATCAGGTTAGTTACGAAAAGGATTTTTCGTAATTTACCCAGGTCTGGGTGTCACTGGGATCGCCCTTAGTCCATTGTATGGTGCCCATAGTAAAATGTGGGTGGGGACCATACAGTTAGTGTGTCAGTTTTGCGAATTCTATTTATTTATGTGGTGTAATCGACATTCAAATCTTCCGTTTACTTTTTATTTCTTTAACATTGTCTTTAGTATACGTCTGTTCGTTCATCTCTCTCTCTTGCTCACACTCACCATCACTCACTCATACATCTTGACACGTTACTACGTCATCTCTCTTGCGTCTCTGCCCTGTCACTCCATGACGGTGTCGCTCACACTTACGTCCGTCACTCACCGTCACCCACTCATACATCTTGACACGTTACTACGTCATCTCTCTTGCGTCTCTGCCCTGTCACTCCCACATTTATTTGACGGTGTCGCTCACACTTCCGTCCGTCACTCACCGTCACCCACTCATACATCTCGACACGTTACAACGACATCTCACTTGCGTCTCTACCCTGTCACTCCCACAGTTATATGACGGTGTCGCTCACACTTCCGTCCGTCACTCACCGTCACCCACTCATACATCTTGACACGTTACTACGACATCTCTCTTGCGTCTCTGCCCTATCACTCCCACATTTATATGACGGTGTCGCTCACACTTCCGTCTGTCACTCACCATCACCCAATCATACATCTTGACACGTTACAACGACATCTCACTTGCGTCTCTGCCCTGTCACTCCCACATTTATATGAGGGTGTCGGTCACACTTCCGTCCGTCACCCACTCATACATCTTGACACGTTACTACGTCATCTCTCTTGCGTCTCTGCCCTGTCACTCCCACATTTATTTGACGGTGTCGCTTACACTTCCGTCCGTCACTCACCGTCACCCACTCATACATCTCGACACGTTACAACGACATCTCACTTGCATCTCTACCCTGTTACTCCCACAGTTATATGACGGTGTCGCTCACACTTCCGTCCGTCACTCACCGTCACCCACTCATACATCTTGACACGTTACAACGACATCTCACTTGCGTCTCTGCCCTGTCACTCCCACATTTATATGAGGGTGTCGCTCACACTTACGTCCGTCACTCACCGTCACCCACTCATACATCTTGACACGTTACTACGACATCTCTCTTGCGTCTCTGCCCTATCACTCCCACATTTATATGACGGTGTCGCTCACACTTCCGTCCGTCACTCACCATCACCCACTCATACATCTTGACACGTTACAACGACATCTCACTTGCGTCTCTGCCCTGTCACTCCCACATTTATATGAGGGTGTCGGTCACACTTCCGTCCGTCACCCACTCATACATCTTGACACGTTACTACGTCATCTCTCTTGCGTCTCTGCCCTGTCACTCCCACATTTATTTGACGGTGTCGCTCACACTTCCGTCCATCACTCACCGTCACCCAGTCATACATCTTGACACGTTACAACGACATCTCACTTGCGTCTCTGCCCTGTCACTACCACATTTATATGACGGTGTCGCTCACACTTCCGTCCGTCACTCACCATCACCCACTCATACATCTTGACACGTTACAACGACATCTCACTTGCGTCTCTGCCCTGTCACTCCCACATTTATATGAGGGTGTCGGTCACACTTCCGTCCGTCACCCACTCATACAACTTGACACGTTACTACGTCATCTCTCTTGCGTCTCTGCCCTGTCACTCCCACATTTATTTGACGGTGTCGCTTACACTTCCGTCCGTCACTCACCGTCACCCACTCATACATCTCGACACGTTACAACGACATCTCACTTGCATCTCTACCCTGTTACTCCCACAGTTATATGACGGTGTCGCTCACACTTCCGTCCGTCACTCACCGTCACCCACTCATACATCTTGACACGTTACAACGACATCTCACTTGCGTCTCTGCCCTGTCACTCCCACATTTATATGAGGGTGTCGCTCACACTTACGTCCGTCACTCACCGTCACCCACTCATACATCTTGACACGTTACTACGACATCTCTCTTGCGTCTCTGCCCTATCACTCCCACATTTATATGACGGTGTCGCTCACACTTCCGTCCGTCACTCACCATCACCCACTCATACATCTTGACACGTTACAACGACATCTCACTTGCGTCTCTGCCCTGTCACTCCCACATTTATATGAGGGTGTCGGTCACACTTCCGTCCGTCACCCACTCATACATCTTGACACGTTACTACGTCATCTCTCTTGCGTCTCTGCCCTGTCACTCCCACATTTATTTGACGGTGTCGCTCACACTTCCGTCCATCACTCACCGTCACCCAGTCATACATCTTGACACGTCACAACGACATCTCACTTGCGTCTCTGCCCTGTCACTACCACATTTATATGACGGTGTCGCTCACACTTCCGTCCGTCACTCACCATCACCCACTCATACATCTTGACACGTTACAACGACATCTCACTTGCGTCTCTGCCCTGTCACTCCCACATTTATATGAGGGTGTCGGTCACACTTCCGTCCGTCACCCACTCATACATCTTGACACGTTACTACGTCATCTCTCTTGCGTCTCTGCCCTGTCACTCCCACATTTATTTGACGGTGTCGCTTACACTTCCGTCCGTCACTCACCGTCACCCACTCATACATCTCGACACGTTACAACGACATCTCACTTGCATCTCTACCCTGTTACTCCCACAGTTATATGACGGTGTCGCTCACACTTCCGTCCGTCACTCACCGTCACCCACTCATACATCTTGACACGTTACAACGACATCTCACTTGCGTCTCTGCCCTGTCACTCCCACATTTATATGAGGGTGTCGCTCACACTTACGTCCGTCACTCACCGTCACCCACTCATACATCTTGACACGTTACTACGACATCTCTCTTGCGTCTCTGCCCTGTCACTCCCACATTTATATGACGGTGTCGCTCACACTTCCGTCCGTCACTCACCATCACCCACTCATACATCTTGACACGTTACAACGACATCTCACTTGCGTCTCTGCCCTGTCACTCCCACATTTATATGAGGGTGTCGGTCACACTTCCGTCCGTCACCCACTCATACATCTTGACACGTTACTACGTCATCTCTCTTGCGTCTCTGCCCTGTCACTCCCACATTTATTTGACGGTGTCGCTCACACTTCCGTCCATCACTCACCGTCACCCAGTCATACATCTTGACACGTCACAACGACATCTCACTTGCGTCTCTGCCCTGTCACTACCACATTTATATGACGGTGTCGCTCACACTTCCGTCCGTCACTCACCATCACCCACTCATACATCTTGACACGTTACAACGACATCTCACTTGCGTCTCTGCCCTGTCACTCCCACATTTATATGAGGGTGTCGGTCACACTTCCGTCCGTCACCCACTCATACATCTTGACACGTTACTACGTCATCTCTCTTGCGTCTCTGCCCTGTCACTCCCACATTTATTTGACGGTGTCGCTTACACTTCCGTCCGTCACTCACCGTTACCCACTCATACATCTCGACACGTTACAACGACATCTCACTTGCATCTCTACCCTGTTACTCCCACAGTTATATGACGGTGTCGCTCACACTTCCGTCCGTCACTCACCGTCACCCACTCATACATCTTGACACGTTACAACGACATCTCACTTGCGTCTCTGCCCTGTCACTCCCACATTTATATGAGGGTGTCGGTCACACTTCCGTCCGTCACCCACTCATACATCTTGACACGTTACTACGTCATCTCTCTTGCGTCTCTGCCCTGTCACTCCCACATTTATTTGACGGTGTCGCTCACACTTCCGTCCATCACTCACCGTCACCCAGTCATACATCTTGACACGTTACAACGACATCTCACTTGCGTCTCTGCCCTGTCACTACCACATTTATATGACGGTGTCGCTCACACTTCCGTCCGTCACTCACCATCACCCACTCATACATCTTGACACGTTACTACGTCATCTCTCTTGCGTCTCTGCCCTGTCACTCCCACATTTATATGGTGGTGTATGTCCAGGTCAAGTGGCGAACGTGATCCGCGAGTCGCGCGCGCTGGGGTGGGGCGAGCACGGCACGCGCAGCCGGCACGTGCGCCTGCCCGCCGCCTGCCGCGCCGGGGTCACCGTCTGCGCGCTCACCGGCTCGGCCGCGCACCGCCGCCTGCACTCCGCCGCCGAGCTGCCGCTGCTGGCGCGCATAGACCCGCCCGCGCCACCACCCCCGCCGCACTAGCGGCTCGGCCGCGCACCGCCGCCTGCACTCCGCCGCCGAGCTGCCGCTGCTGGCGCGCATAGACCCGCCCGCGCCACCACCCCCGCCGCACTAGCGGCTCGGCCGCGCACCGCCGCCTGCACTCCGCCGCCGAGCTGCCGCTGCTGGCGCGCATAGACCCGCCCGCGCCACCACCCCCGCCGCACTAGCGGCTCGGCCGCGCACCGCCGCCTGCACTCCGCCGCCGAGCTGCCGCTGCTGGCGCGCATAGACCCGCCCGCGCCACCACCCCCGCCGCACTAGCGGCTCGGCCGCGCACCGCCGCCTGCACTCCGCCGCCGAGCTGCCGCTGCTGGCGCGCATAGACCCCCCCGCGCCACCACCCCCGCCGCACTAGCGGCTCGGCCGCGCACCGCCGCCTGCACTCCGCCGCCGAGCTGCCGCTGCTGGCGCGCATAGACCCCCCCGCGCCACCACCCCCGCCGCACTAGCGGCTCGGCCGCGCACCGCCGCCTGCACTCCGCCGCCGAGCTGCCGCTGCTGGCGCGCATAGACCCGCCCGCGCCACCACCCCCGCCGCACTAGCTGTACGTGTTATTTCCAATATTACATTGTTTTTTTTTTATCCATCTTGGGTCCCAGTCTGCTGCGGGGAGGCCGACTGGATATGTGCGACGCCTAGGCCCGTATAAATACATCTATCTCAAATCTGAGAGCGGTCTTGAGTATGCTTTTGACATGTTATTTTGTACTGGTATGACATAAGAATGACATTTCCAAGATCGCTTTCAGACTTGAGATCGATTTATTAATGCGGGCCCTACTCACTAAAAACCTGACGGTGTTCCATCGCCCCGCTAGTTGGTGGACCACGGGGACGCGGTAAAATTCTTCCGCAGCCCACATTGTTAACCCCTAGTGTCGCGAGCACCTACAGGTGAGTACAAAACGCGAGCGGCAATCGGTTGTTTTTTTGATACGTTTAGTAACACGTTAACGATAAGGGGCCAACTATAAATTACATCACACGTTAAGGGGGAGGGAGGGGTCGACGAAGTGTGACATTGTGTGACAAGGGGTGGGGAGGGGTCCCAAATTTTATGACATCACATTTTTTCAAAATATAATATTTCATATCTAAGTATTACAACACAAAATTTAAACTACATACCTACTAAAGAATAATATAAAAATACTTGCAACCTTGTCTGCATGACTATAAATTTTTATATTATTATCTATGATTTGTTAATTTTCATGCCTATGTTTGATTTGAAGGTCATTTCATTGAAAAATAATTTAAATGGAAGTAAAAATAATTTCGGAACTGCTGTTTTAATTTCATAAATTTCTAAATGTAAAATTGTAAAATATGTGACATCACACTAGATAGGGGGGGGGGGGGTCTTATAATTGTGATCAGCTATTGTTTTCTTATATTTACGCGAATACTACACATTGAAATGTGATCAGCTGTTACAAGGACGGGGAGGGGTCAAAAAATCATGAAATTCGTGTGACGTAATTTATGGATGGCCCCTAATAGTGTTTCATGGATCGATTATGTCAATAACTATCTGTTTTTAGTACTTATCGATTCTTGTTAAAAACGTTTCTGATCGACACGGAAAAAATGTATACTTTCGAAATATTGCGACACTTGGGGCAGAGGGCGCTCGGAGGTGGGGATCGTTGGAAGGGTTAGTCCGATCAGTGGGGGTTGTTCTAAATCAACACTGCTCAATTATTTGAACAGCATATGGACGTTTCAGACTTTTTGACGGCAGGTCACGTAACACTTTCAGCTAGGCCGAACTATTCTAATTTCCATGTGCCATTTGAAGTTCATCCGCGGGCCACATTTTTGCCCCAGTTCATGGCGTTGACCGGCCTTGTTTTAAACAATTCGAATCAATATCGGAAACGGTTTAGGAAATATTTAAACGTCTTTATTTTTTCTATTTTTAATTTGTTCAGATAAATATTTGAATGTTAGTAATCAATGTCTTACGATTACTAACGGTGTTATCATATTCAAAGTTACTTTAAAGATGGCTAAATTAGAAACGTATAATGTTTCCAAATACGTTTCCGATCCCTCTCTGCTATTAAATTATGACGTCTGTGGGGATTTCATTATAGAACCCGGCTTGGTTTTCAACGATTGATTTTTCGGAGTAGTTATTTAAGCATCGAGGTTGTGTGCGTCCGGACGAAATTGGATCCTAAAAGAAGTAGAAAAAAAATGTAATTTGGTCGAAGTAAGACCGTTCATGTCTAGTGTGTTTGTTATAAAGGAAAATTGAGGAATTTCTTACGCAAGACGTCAAGATAACTCCCACGAAATATATACATACACGGATTGGGAGAGACAGTAATATAATCTTATATAAAAAATTCTCGTGTCACAATGTTAGTTACCATACTCCTCCGAAACGGCTCGACTGATTTTCATGAAATTTTGAGTGCATATCCGGAAGGTCTAAGAATCGGCTACTATCTATTTTTCATACCCCTAAAAGACAAGACAACGTCTGTCGGGTCAGCTAGTATTGTGTAGATGTAAATGTTTCGCCAGCAATCCTGTTTCGTCAAACACAAACGGCAAGTTAATTTTCTGTTTTTCTGTATTGGTAGTTCTCTTCAGAACTTGATAGGTTATAGTGTGGGTCAAATACTTTGTTCTTAAATGCATTACATTATAATGTATGCAGATTGTCGCTCCGACGAACGAAAACTTTAAAACCATTACCGCTGATAGGTACCCAGTTTTCCTACTTTCCTTCATTCCCATAGCGAGTGTGATAACGGTGCTGACTCTGTTGATTCACAAACTAAACTCGACTAAATGAACTGTATTGCCATGCTTCTTATATGGTAGTAGAAGGCGGATTCAAATCACGGTTTTTTACGCGTATAAGCTCGTTTTCGGAAGCGCGTGTAGGCGCGTATAGGCGCATTTGCCACATGCGCAACTCGTTCGAGACTAGACACGGTAATAAGCTCGTATCGTCTTCAAAAAACAATGTTACCCGGTTGGAATCCATATTGCTACTGACTGAACCCACCGGTTCGATTCAACACACCGAAATAAGCGTGTGCAGGCGCGTTCGGTTTTTTGAAGCGCAAAATGTAGCGTGTAAGCGCGTAAGCCGATACGAGCTTAAACGCGCAAAAAACGCTAGTCTGAAACTGCCCTAACGTTTGAACGAGACAGCAGTTTAGTTGTGTCAAATTGTTTTATTTTTTTGACAACGGAATAAGCACCAGTATCAAGTTTATTAGGGTAGCGTTTACCATAAAAGACGTGGAATTTTCTTTATAGCCATACCGATGGTTCGAATGGGAAAATTTTATTCCGCTTACGACTGATGTCTCGGATTGGTATTGTAAATGCCAACTTGTGCACGCCAAATAGTTGTAGATATTCTGAATATAATATAAAAGTAGTTAATATTTAGGCTCAGACGAAAAGCATAACAACACAGAGCTTGTAGGGTACGTGAATCCAGCAATAGCAATACCAAATAGCATTTATCAACATCCTTTATAAGAATTTCTGATCGCAATTGGCAATCTGCGATTAGGAGAGTACGTCTTATCACAGTCTTAAACAAAAAGTCGAATCTGAATAAGAATCTGGTTCAATGATATTTGGTATTACTTTTGCCGGTTTCACAAACTAGTGACTAGTTCTACGCGCTCTGTCTAAGTTCTTATGTTCATCTGAGTATACAGGCTGCATGTTCACTGGACGACAAAAGGAGTATTATTATTCAAGAGTGCGAAACATTGTGTTGTAGGACTTCATGTTATGTAGCCTAGTGTATATGCGGCTTTATTCTAGATGTATTTGTAATCTACTCATTAATAAATTGTATATTATTATTTTGTAAGGTCTCTAACTACAAGGTGACACATAATGGGTATACTTTTTTTTTCAAAACTTAACTTTGTAATTCTATAACCATCAGCTTTAGAGGGAACTTGAAAAACAAAAGGTGTTATTGGAATACAGCTGTTGACCGATTTCACAAGTCTACAAAACCTTTAGCACTTCAACTGTCCCACAAAGCCGATAGTTTGAGATTTACAAAGTTAAGTTGCAAAAAAAATAGTATACCCATTTTGTATCACCTAGTATAATAATATATGTCTTTAAATGAGTTTGTATTCTTGGGATCAGGAAGAAATGTAAACGAATTTGAACTTTATGTACTTATATTACCTATGTCATCCATTACCCGATAACCCAGACATAGGAGGACCACCGAGTTTAACAATTTGCATTGTAGTCTTGATCGGAACAAATAATTAAATGTTTCAATGGATAGGAACATCACTGTAATTCTTTTGTTGTTGATGATGGAGGGCTTTACAGAAATCGATTCCATCGATAACTATTTAATTGTATCGAGTGATCGAAAATCTAAATTTCTTTGCAATAGAAATTGGTCAGTATTTATTAATGTATATTACGTCTCTATCCCATTTGTTGTATCTTTATTTATGTCTATAACGTATCCATAACAACGATTGTTTGTCTTTAGTAATGTATATTGTGTGTATCCAATCTTTGTAAGTACAAAAAGTACTGGAATTATTCAAACATGCACAAAACATCGGAACATCTTGTTTTTGTTTATGTGCCACATATTATTATTATTATAACAACTTCAAATGTCGCTCAAACATTTTATTTGATATTTCACTGTATATTAATAGTTATTTAGTACTGATGGTATGTGATTGGCTAAATTTTATTAGCCTGAGAATGTAAATAGATTTTCTAAGGAGTATAATTAGTAAATTGGTGCTTACTAGTCAAAATTATATTAGCACGTACTATGGTTTACTGGAGCAGTATAAAACATAATGCAATTGTATTTTCCATTGCTGTAACATCAATTAATTGTCATCGGAAACTTTGGTTCAATAAAATGAACGGCAGTTTCAAGGCGGTTTACCCAGACTGGTAATTTAAATAATGCCGATGAAATCGAGCAATGTATAATAGGCAAACCAAACGTGTCATGTTTTATACTCATTGTAATCTTCCGTAGACATTTCGACACAAAATATACCTACTTTTGTGTACATTATTGCACCCAATGTTAATGCTAAGTTCTGTATTGTATTAATTGACATTGATTAGTCTGTAGTGGTATTATGGGATGACTCGTAAGCCCGTATTAATAAATCGATCTCAAGTCTGAGAGCGGTCTTGAGTATACTTTTGACATTACATTTTGTACTGGAATGACATTTTCAAGATCGCTATCGGACTTGAGATCGTCGTATTAATACGGGCCTTTGAATCTTAAGTGTAGGTTTCTCACAACTTAAGTACGGTGATTTTGTACGGTGGTAGACTCAAGCAGCCAATTGACTAAAGCTCGTATACTTACGGGTTGACTCAACTGGGGTAGTGCCATGCCTTTGGTAAGTATTGCAAGCATGTACTGGCTACGGTAGCCGCTTAATATCAGGCGGGTCGTACGACAGTTCACCGACCTCGTTACATTAAAAAAAAATCCGTCGACTTGACGTGAAGGCTAGGTATAGAAATTGCGCTAAACTGGGTAGGTATATAATAGGTTTCTGAGGTAGTGGAGCGGTGGGGGAGGGGGTGCCAAATGACTACCCAGCTCACATAGCTCCACTAACTCAGGAACCTATTCAGCTAAGCGCTACGAATCTAGTTACGTTTTCTTTACATACAAAAAAATCGATATTGAGTCGTCTCATAACACCACTGTTTGTGTACAGTTTTGAAAAATGTGGTTTTAAGTTGGATAATAGCGTTATACTTTAAGTAGGTACTGCTGTCTATTGAGGGCTGGTAACACCAGCCTTTGTACTCGATTATATGAATGTCATGTATAACATTATATTTTTGGAATATACTATGATAGAAGCAACATTTGTGTTTTAATGCTATTTGATTTGTTCCCATAAATTAATAGAATGTTGCCACTTTACACGGTAAGTATGTTTGTAGGTATATAAGATGTAAAGAAGGCAGTATAAGAATCACACATCAAAACGAGCCAATCGTGTCTGCGTGAGCGTCACGAAAATAAGCGATTGCTATTGGTTACCAATCGCAAAAGGAAGAAACCGTGAAATGTCCCTCATTTGATATTCTGGCATCTAGGTCATACTTCTAGGTACCTGGTAATTTCACGAAGACGTGTGAATTATTGCAAATTGACTCATATGCTAATGTCATAAGAGTCACAGTACGCCGCTTCGTGAAATTAACGAACTGTAATTCTCTATTTATTTTATTTTACATAACAAAGTCCCCAGAGTTTTTCACCGCCACGATTTCCGAATAAATTTAATTAGTTAATTTCATAAATATTTACTTTATATGAATAATAAAAAAAAACATAATTACAGTTTTATAAAAAATATACATTTTATTTATCGATTTTATTAAAATGAAATAACAGGAGAGCTGCCACTAACACCTCCACAGTACGTATCTAACAAGTAACATGTCCCATCAACCACTCACATATAATATTTTTATTTTAAATAAGTATTGGTGTACATTCTGTTACCAATTGCGTAAAAACTAAAATACATTTGATACATTTACAAATATTGCGGTCTTGCTCATGTTGTATGACCGTGAGGACGGCCATACATAAGTTTATTAGTGTGTAAGAGAACTAGCACCATTATCAAACTTAAAAAATACTCGATATAAAAACATAATATCTTAGTTACTAAGTTCAGTCCCAATAATAATTCAATTTATTTTGTGATTTTCGAATCTTATTTTTTGGCAATTTTTGTATTTGTGTAATGTTTTTAAAGTACAGGGCGATTCGAGAAATGATACGCTTTTAGTTTTAATTTTCCTGTTCCCTTTTATCTTATAAAATTACAAGGTGGTAGATATTGTATAGATATTCAATTTCACGTTGACGCGTGTTGTGACTCTTACGACACTGGTATACGGGTCAATTTGCAATAATTCACGCGTCATCGTGAAATGAACGAACTCTATACTACAATTTAAACATTTATTATAATGAGGCTAGTCTAGCGTTTACTATATTATTATTACTTGACAAACATAATTTAAAATGTTACAGAAAAGGTAACATTTATGTACTCGCTATTTCAGTCTGAAATATGCTGTTTAAATATAAACTAGCAATACCGAGTTTATGGATAAACCAGACGTTATACTACTTATATTATTATTTCATGACTATTTTCTTTAATAAAAAGATTAAGATACAGTTTTATATTGTCATGTCTTAAAATGTAAAATGACTAAGTTATAACATGTCCAAAGTATTTTATTTTACGATAATAATATATAAATAACTAGTTGTGCCCGCGGTTTTGTTTGTTTTTCTATATCGCCTTATCAGAAATGGTAAAGCAACAATCAGCATAATGTGTAGTTTCCGTGTATCGCAAGCCCAGACATAACAAGTTTAGCAGGTATCGATAATAATGCCCACTATGTCTTTTTTTGTTAAACTATATTTTAGTCCCAGGAGTGGGACAATCCACCCCAGGCAAAAAATAACTATACAAATGCCAGTTTTATTGTATTCGAAATTCGAGTATAAGTCAAAATCCTGCTACATCTTTTCCATTGAAAAATACAAAGAATCGTTATAATATTTATAATAAAAAATCGTGTCAGCCTTTTTACAGCATCGACAATAAATCTGTTATAATAGTTTTCAGTTGTTTTTAGGTTTAAAATGTTTTAAAGTTCGGACATGTGCATTTCATACGCTCTTTTTATTGAAATATATAATAATGCAAGAATCTATTAAATGATAATTAATTGTAGTGGATAATTCGCCCCAAAATTACTATGGACCAATATGTAGCAGGCTCACTTCTACCTTCAATGTTTCCTCTTATAAATCCTGTCTATCAACTTGAAGAAGAACGTAGGGGCAATGTCCGATGGCAACGCGCGAACTCGCCGCACAATAACATCGTGTATCGCTATCTCTTCTTGCCTATACAGCTCTGGTATTTCTAATTCATTATACAGGCGTTTGATGCACTCCACATGTGAGGGGTCCTTGCTGCCATAGTACTTCGTGAATGTGGTTCGTTGGGCGTCGTTGCAGAGCTGCAAGGCGGTGACTGCGAGCCAGGAACACTTGGCTTCTTGAATGTCTGTTCCCGCTTTCCCAGTTAGTGCCTCGTCACCGTACACATCGATATAGTCATCCTGGAATGTAAACGATTGTACCTGTATTCAATTGGTAGGCAGAAGTGTAATGCTGCAAAATTCGTGGTAACAATTGCCGTGCGTTCTGGTGCTTTTGCTATACTTAGTTATTACTGGAATCAAGCATTATCAACTCATGTGTGACTGACTGACTGACTGACTAAGTCCAATAATTTTAATTGCTGCGTTTTGCAATGAAAGGAAGTGGATTATCTTGTTGGAACTCCTCCTATTCTTTCTTTTGATTAAATTTATACGGGTTCTAAGATAATTGATCTTTCCCCGGGTCTCGCCCAGGCGCGAACGTCGGCGTCATCATTGAACACCATTGTCGATCTTGGCTTACAGAAGTAATAGTGGTAGGAGAGATTTTATTCTCTCTAGGTTTCAGGCGCGTCTCATTTACAACTAAGATTATGACTTGCTGACAGATGCGCATTAGTGGTACTGATATGCTTATTACAATCATTTTTATAAATAACTAGCTGAGCCCGCGACTTCGTCCGCGTGGAATTTAACTTAACAAAAAAGCCCGCTCCCGCGTTCTGAGCCCGCGCGACAGGACCCATTTTTTTGTTACAATTTTATTTATTTGTATAGTTCACGACCCGGGAATCGAACTCAGGATCGACGGGCCCCGTGGCAGCAATAATTTTATCATTAACTACCGGGCTCGGCAGACGTAGCTCTGCCTACCTAGAACCAGATTACAGTACCATCTACCAGGTACAATTATAACTCAAACACACACAAAAAAATCCTCACTTGTATTTGGAAAAGTCTCCCAAGATCCATGCAAATCTCTTCAATGTCCGCATACATCCTCTTATCGGTGTCTTTAAGCAGCAGCATCCCCAGGAACACGGGCAGTTTGAAAGTGTACCACGACGTCTTGTACTTGACGATGGAGTTGTAACGCTCTATCGTGAACAGACTGTAGTCCTGCCTGTGTTGGTGCGCCATTGAGTAGTCTAGATGTTGGCCCATTGATGTGTGTAATAGAGTCTGAAAAAATAATAAAAATTGTTATTCGAACAAACTAGAATTGGAAATTTGAACACAATGAACAGGTACATCACTTTTCCACTTCCCGCTAGTGTTGCCTAACTATCGATAGTTGACCTCGAAGACGAGTCATAATATCGATAGGTCTATCAGCAGTATTTTACAATACTATTATTGATAGTATCTATCGCAAATCATAAACAATAGTATCTCTACAGAATCTATACTATTAACCACTGATAATATTTATACTATTGCTTGTCATTAACGGTATTTATTGAGAACTAGCTGAGCCCGCGCCCCTTTAACTTAACAAAAATGCCCGCTCCCGCGTTCTGAGCCTGCACGTCAGAACCCATTTTTTCAATTTTTAAAATTTTGTTTTTCTAAAATAAAAGTAGCCTAAGTTACTGCTTATAACATCAGCTATCTGCCAGTGAAAGCCTCGTCAAAATCGGTCCAGCCGTTTCGGAGATTACCCGGAACAAACACACAGACAGACAGACAAAAATTTTTTAAATCGCGTTTTTGCGGTGTCTTATGTACTTTCATATGCATTTAGTGAAAAGGTGTTATTTTGATATTACAAACAGACACTCCAATTTTATTTATTTGTATAGATATAGATGATTTTCGATAGTATATCTACTATATAAAAATAAGTCGGGTTTTCCTTCCTGACGCTATAACTCCAGAACGCACGAACCGATTTCCACGGTTTTGCATTCGTTGGAAAGGTCTCGGGCTCCGTGAGGTTTATAGCAAAGAAAATTCAGGAAAAATTTCAACAGAACGCGGACGGAGTCGCGGGGCACAGCTAGTCTACTATATAAAGTTAAGTCGGGTTTTCCTTCCTGACGCTATAACTCCAGAACGCACGAACCGATTTCCACGGTTTTGCATTCGTTGGAAAGGTCTCGGGCTCCGTGAGGTTTATAGCAAAGAAAATTCACGAAAAATTTCAACAGAACGCGGACGGAGTCGCGGGGCACAGCTAGTATATCTATAATATCGATAGTATTGTAAAATATCAATACTTACTATAGATAGACCTATCAATATATTAATTTCTACTTTACTCGTATACAATTAACATTCGAATCATATTCCCAAAAATAGAATTCAGAACGCAAATTAAATAATAAGACAGGCACCTCATTGAAAAGTCGCGTTACATCAGCATACATTGGTGTTTTTCCGAAGTGTATATCTAATGCGTTCATAATAGACGCGTAGATGAGTAGCGAGTCGTTGATGGCGCCGAGCCCCACGTTCGGCACGAGGTACCAGCACGGCACCCCTCGCCTTGTCGATGAGCCGTCCATTATATCGTCTATTACTAGGAAATGGGCTTGTAACTGTAAATATACGTTTATATATATATATATTTTTGAATCGTCAATAGCCTAGTGGTTACAGGGGCCGTCCTCGTAGCTAAGAGGTTCCGGGTTCGATCCCCATCCTGGCCATTAAACTATTGACGTGAGCCCACTCCTAGCACAAGCATTAACTTAGTTGGAGGGGCTAAAGGGAATACTAGTAATGTGATAAACACACATTACCAGTAATCTTTAAAAAAAATAAAAATATCATAGTTGAGCATTGGAGAGGATGGTGGAGCAATTTCCTATGGCAGCAATGTTAAAAACTTGAGAAAAAATAAACTTAATAACGTCATTCATACTTAATTATCGCCTGACTGGTAGATCCCTAATAATTAGGCAAGTTATGCATGTGAACTGATTTATGGTTCGGATTTGTAATGTGTAAAAAATAAAAAAAGTTTCGGCTAATTTGAAAAGTAATTAAATTACATCAGCATTTTCTTACGTAGGTACACTATTATTATATTTCGAATACGTAAATTGTAGGCAACTTTATAACCCTTATCAAGTTTTTTTCAGTTATTAGTGACTTTTTGTGTACCTAATTTTTTTTTTGCTTTTTAAGTAATATAAAGAGAAAATTACCATTTCCACACACCATCCAAGTACTCTAGATAATTTTAGTTTTTCCTGAGTTATGTTTTCAGGTTTCTCCAACATCTCATAAGAGAGAATTGTCATAAGGCCTCTAGAATGCTTGCCACCACTCAAATTGTGTTCTAACATCTGAAATGCAAAGGTTTAATATTAAATATATATAACTCAAAGGTGACTGACTGACTGATATAGTGATCTATCAACGCACAGCCCAAACCACTGGACGGATGGGGCTGAAATTTGGCATGTAAGTAGATGTTATGACGTAGGCATCCGCTAAGAAAGGATTTCGATTAATTCTATCCCAAGGGCATAAAATAGGGGATGAAAGTTTGTATGGAACTTTGTCAATTAAATTCCACGCGGACGAAGTCGCGGGCACAGCTAGTATTATATATACACACTTATAAGAAATTAAAAAGGTAAATAAAGGTAAATATCCCTAAAGTCATTCCAATCAGTCAGGCTTTTCTACCTATGGTGATACAGTTGGTCAAACTTCAATGTGAATATTGTTCTGTGATTATTGAATTATGAATCCTACAACTATGTAAATACTTTCTACAATGCTACAATTGATAGAACCTAGAATATCTGAAGATAAAGTTAGATCTGAGATTCATCAAAATTGATCTAATAAACAAAAGCAATACAGTCTAAATTATGAGTTTTTAACCTGCAAATTTGGATTACAAACCTTCTTAATCCAGCTTCCCATTTCAGGTACTTGTGCCACATTCGGACTTTTGACCAGAGTATCAAGGAAGCCAGGCAAGGCGTCATGAAACACCTCCTTTTCTTTTATAATTTGGGAAGTTGATACATTTGCTGACATCCTCCTTGTGGCTAGTTGTAATATTCTGTAAACATGGGCAATATTATTTGTGCTAAACAAAAACATATTACATACAAGTACATTCAGGGCTAAGATAATATGTATAAACTTTATGATTTTTTTTAAATTCATGTAATAAATACCTATACAGGTTGAAACAGAAAGGGTGTACTTTTTTCAAAACTTAACTTTGTATTTCTAAAACTATCAGCTTTGGAGGAAACTTGAAAAACAAAAGGTGTTATAGGAACACAGTTCTTGACAGATTTCACAAGTCTACAAAACCTTTAGTACTTTCACTGTCCCACCAAACTGATAGATTTAGATTTACAAAGTAAAGTTGCAAAATAAATAGTATACCCTTTTTGTTTCACCTAGTATAATGTAGTCTTACTACACATACTTGACTTGTTCTGAACTTAAATTTCTTGGAATTCCTGAAGTTTAGTCCCTATGCTACATGGATTTTAAAATCCTATTGTAAGTATAGGACCTTGACTGAACTCTGACATTTATATTTAAATTTTTGTATGCCATCTGTTTAATTGTATAGGTTTTGTTATGATTTTCATTATTTTTATATGCATGAATATAAGTATTGGACAGAGTGGAAATCCTGAGCGGGTGAATGAAAAGAAAAACATTTTTTTCTTGTTAACATTTCATCAACAAAACACAAATTTCGTCGAAACGAAAAACTGTATTTCAGACATAGGTTAACTGATTGTGTCAATACATGGTTATTGGTGTTCTTTGGATAAGAAAGTGACTAGTAATTGATTACCAGTTATTTCCGTGCCACTTTCTGTCACATACCTTCCTTCCCCAGTGACCCTTATTCTTTTTAGTTTACTTAAGCTTTCGCGGTAAACAATCATACTCATTTTCATCATTTTTTTATAATATGGGTGTGTTTATGTGGTGTCGATTTATACTAAATGCTTTTACCTGGTATTTTTCTCACTATTTTTGTAAAATACTTGTGTTCTACTTAGTAATCGAAGAAATTTTATGGTGTTCATGTTCGAGTCGTGTCGGCACTTTCACTTAACAATTTTGTTTTAAAACGATCTCTATGCGATACACAAAGTAATTCCTTCTCACACCATCCGATTTAAAAATTTACTCTTCCTTCAAATAATGTTTCAGCATTAAAATTAATACTTTTTCGAGTTTTTTGGTTGATGTTAATTTTAGAGTGATTTGTTGCATTTGACATTGACAACCACCATTGGTTGGAGCGACTGACAGACACTGCCACTGCACGGTCCATGACAGATGGCTGGACCGATTCTGACAATCATGACATTGACTGACGTTGATAAATAGTTATCAATATGAACGTTCGGAAATATTCACTGAACAGTGAACACATTCGTGCTGGAAATATACTTATTTAGGCATCTGGTGGATTGTTCGCTTGTTTGCTAATTTGTTACATAAAAAAATGAAAAATCAATTTTATTAATATAAATCTAATTAAATCTAATCAAATTTAAATACACAAAATAATAATGTAATGTAACACAAAAATAAGCAAGGTTACTATAGATAAGTAGGTATTTAGGTAAGTACAGTTAATGGCTTAAATTAATTTTCTCTTTTATACGTTAGATCCAATAGTTCCTGGAAGATTTTACGCACATCATCAGATTTTACAGATTCTATTTTCTCTACCACGTGACTATAAATTGCGTTTTCTTCTTCTTTGTAGTATTTCGGTATTTGAAGTTCTTTGTAGAGTTGCTTCACGCGCTCCATGTGGGCCGGTTCCTTGCTTGCGTAACACGCACTGAACACCGTTAGCTGCTTAGTACTGCATCGCTCCAGCGCTTTTACAGCTAACCAGGAGCATTTTCCGTCTTGGATATCGGTTCCTACTTTCCCGGTTCGAGATTCGTCGCCGAAACAATCGATGTAGTCATCCTGGAATTAATTAACATATTATTAAGTAATAATTTTTTAAATACTCATTTCAAATAAAGCTACTAAATATTCAGAGGGGAATTCCAACTCTTTCATTTGGACACATGTTGGTTTTTTTTGTTTGTAGGTATAGGTAAGTACTGATACTATCTACCTAGACCATTGAGGTATCAAACAAGCGTATAATTTCTTAAGTACATACGTGAGGTCACATAGGTACCGCAAGACTTTTTTCGCCGCGCTCGTATTTGAAGCTTTATAAGTACATTACTAACCTACTAAATTATAACAATCTAGCAACAGCTCTGTTCACCAAATGGTTATTTTGGGCTTTAGACACCTACTGTCATCCTTTTCAGCCATAGTACTTACCTACATACTAAATGACAAAAACAATCGGTGCTTAGTTTAGGACCAACTGATAAAAATACCTCATGAATTGCCTGTTTTAAGTAGGTACCTGAATTTGAAACAATTTTCCCAAGCTTAAGGAAATATCTTCTACGACTCTAGAAGTTTCTTCGTTCATTTGATTCGCCAGCAGTATCCCCAGAGTAACTGGTAATTTATAAGTATAGAACGCAGTTTTATATTTCACGATAGAGTTGTAGCGTTCCATAGTGAATAAACTGTAGTCTTTACGTCCTGTTACGATATCCAAGTGTTGGCCCATAACGGTGTAAATTAAAGTCTGGAACGAAGAGTATGCTATATGAATATTTTACAGAGGGAATAGCGACTAGCGACTCGTAGTGACCTCATTTCGCTACATACTGACCTCATTAAAAATATTTATATAATGAGGGTAGTTCGGTAAATTCCCAACACTACCCTTCAGCGTCTCTGCCATGAAACCATAGAGCATTATAGAGTCATTGATAGCGAGGTCCATACTAGACCCTTCCCGGAGGTACCAGCAGGGCTTTCCGCGGCGCATCTGCGAGCCGTCCATTATGTCGTCCAGAATTAGAAAGTATGTTTGTAGCTGTAATAAATATTGGGTAAAAATCTTACACCAGTGTGTCAATCAGTCTATATGCTGTCCACTGCTGGACGTAGGCCTGATGGCACGTCCTCAGTCCTCTAATTAGTGAACTAGAAATAGGATTTCCAAAGGGCATAATAAGTAACCCTATGGTCTGTCACGTGGATTCTGAGCACTAAGTATATCTTTGTTATAATAAAATCGAAGGTCTATCGTTTGTAGACTAGCAGGGTTAGGTAAGTGGGTAAATAAATAATGTGAGTAAATAATGGTATAGATGGGTACTCACGATTCACGGATAAGTTCTAGATTTAATTACTTAGTTGAATCCTATAATTCACTTGAGGGTCAAACGGCAGATACAAAATTATAGTTAGTGATAGTTAGGCACTGAGATGAGACGATAGGTGTGTGCCTTCTCGTCAGTATTCAAATCCCGAAAACACTTGCGTTGGAAGACTTGCTAACACCTGCTGAAATGTCCTAATCTGATGAAGGACACCGCTATGCGAATAAATAAGATGTATTTTCTCACCATTTCTATGCACCATCCGAGACTTTGGGCGATCCTCAACTTCTCATCTGTAATGTTTTCAGGCGCCTCTACGTACTTATAAGCCAATACCGTTGTTACTCCTCTGTTAAACTTACCACCTTTCAAGTTTTCATCCAGTACCTAAAATGAGATTGTCGATGTGATTCACATCACACACAAAGGTAACCAAACCATAATTTTGCCGTAACTTCATTTATTATGATGAAAAGGGATCGAAATCTGGACAAAACAGCACCTATCTCTATATTTTAATCTCCATAGTAGTTTACCATTGATCGTTTAAGTACAGAAAAGTTCTACTCACCAATTTCATCCGATCACTAGATTCCTGTATTTCATTCAGTTTGGATTGTGCTAATCGTGAATAAATACACCCTTCGCAGGATTGTAAAAATTCTTTCCTCTCCTTATCCATAGCCAATTGTTCCATTTTAAACGATTTGCTGCTAAAAGATTTAAAAGAGTATTATTTGAATTACTAACTCCTTTTATTATAAGAAGGATCTTGTAAATTGGATATACTTAGTTATGCAGAGAAGACCTACCCGTAAATACTTCTGCAGACCAAAACTAATTCTGCAAAAGGTGGTAGTTAGCAGAAGTATGAGCGGTTGGATCCATTTTGCATAACTATATCCAAATTAACGTAAGGTACCTAAGTGTTAATGTGAGGTACCAACCCATATACAATTAAATCAATCAATGCGGTTAAACAAAACAAGTTCAAAATCAATACCAACCTTCCAATCGTCCTCTTCAACATTGAAAAGTTTATTCGGCGCGTTGAATTGTTGAAAGAACCAATACTTTTCCAAATATTCATAACTTTGCCGGAAAACATAGACTATCACGACATGAGCTTCACGACGAAGAATAAATACACGTGCTAGTTCCGGAAGAGTCTGCTCTTTATAGTGAATAGAAATAACATTTTATCAGATGGAGATATGTATCATCTGAAGAAAATATTACACATAAACCGGCTGTAGTTATTCTTATTTAAATTTAACTTTTTGAATCACAAGTAGCTAATTGTTTAAAGAGTAGGCACAAATGTACCTTGGAAGCTATTTATCTAAGACATACCTAACTAAATAGCTAAATAATATTCTTGTTAATACCAAGTTACTGACTACATATATATTAATTGAATATCGCCAGACAAACGCACCATAGGTATACACTGCTTCCATATAAGTACACTCGTCGTCAGAATTTATACTAAAATTATGTTATCTCAGTGGGCTTAATCAACAAATCATAAGTTTTAATTGACCTTCTATACACATCCACCACTTATACTCCTGTAAGCCATGATCTAGAGTGATGTCAAACGAAGACGTTTGGATCTATGCGACACTTAAGGCAAATCTAAATTATCTTGGAGCTGAATACTAGGTAGGACTTTTGTTGAAACCTATGTTGTGTATCTATTATAGCATTCGCCTGTTTTTATAGTTACTACTAGCTGAACCGACAGACGTTGTCCTGTCTTTTAGGGGTATGAAAAATAGATGATGACCGATTCTCAGACTTCCCGATATGCACACAAAATTTCATGAAAATCGGGCGGTTTAAATTGTGTATAATTTGTATTGACTATTGTTATTATGATTATATTATATTATATATATTATATTGAATTATATTCTGTCCGTCTAGTACGAAGTACATACCTACCTACAATTCTTGTCTGGTCTGCCTATATGTTTCTCATTTGACGACCGCTTGGCGCAGGGGTTCGAGCGTAGGCCGCTCGGGTCACTGCACATGGTGGTTGCGGGTTCGATTCCCGCCCGGGGCAAATTTCGGAAATGGCCTTTTCGTAATTTGCCCAGGTCTGGGTGTCACTGGGATCGCCCCCAGTCCATTGTACGATTACCCATAGTACAAGCTTTGCTTAGTTTGGGACCGTACAGTCGGTGTGTCTGTCTGGCGATATTTATTTATTTATTTATTTCATGAACCACGATCTGCTACTCTGTATAGAACTCAATTTCCTTCAACTTTAATGCCATAGGTTTATTAAATTTTATTTCTAGCCTATACTTATTGTCCCACTGCAGGGCAAAGGCCTTCCCTTAGGCCAGCAAGTGACGCTTGATCTGACTGCGGGAGCTACTACACTGTATTACGGCTCATTGGAGCCTGGGCACTGTGCGCCCACGAATATCAATTGGCTACAGCAACCAGGCTGTCTAGTGCGTAGCGGGCTTTATTCTTTCCTATTGCTGGGAGTAATCCGCCAAGTATGAACCCAGCTCATCATTTAAAACCATCCTATATATGTATATATGTTATCGACGTATATAAATATCGCCAGACAAACACACCAACTGTATGGTCCCAAACTAAGCAAAGCTTGTACTATGGGTACCGTACAATGGACTGGGGGCGATCCCAGTGACACCCAGACCAGGGAAAATTACGAAAAGGCCATTTCCGAGATTTACCCTGACGGGAATCGAACCCGCAACCACCCGGTGCTGTGAGCCGAGCGGCCTACGCTCGAACCACTGCACCAAGCGGTCGTCAAATATGCTTGGATAGATTATCAGATAAAGCTTACAACTGATCGATTTTATAGATGGGCGCGCCCTACGCCCGCACTCGGCCAAGGCTCGGGCCAATCATTCAAAATAGTTAGGTTAATTTAATTCCACGTTATTATAGTGGCATATTGCTGGATGCTTTTTAGGTATAAGTCGAAATAAAATAGGTTAAATTGTGAACAATATTTTAATATCATCGTTGAGAAATGCAGTTACATGTTTAATTTAATAACACTATATATTACACACATTTCATTACAGTAACTTAACAATTATAATGAAAATTATATATAAAAAAGTTTTTATTATACCTTATATAGTATTGATTTCTGAGCTACACCTACCGTTAATATAATTACAGCAAATGCATTGAAAATAAGTTTTTAAGGCAGAATAATCACAATTCTACAAAGTTCTCCCTATATACTACTTCTTCTCGGTAAAACCACCAAACGCACGTTATTCGATATTTTCCTTAAACCTAGAATTGATTACTGTGCATCATAGACCCAGTATTAGTAGGCACTAATACTTGGAAACGTTTCGCCTGCCAACATCATAACGTACCTACCTACTTTAGTAATAAAATATACAATCGTGCAAATTCTGTTGTCACAAATTATAATTAGGTAAACTAAATTTGATACATCACAATATATTTGTCTTGCTCATAAGTTACAACATGAAAGGGATAGTATAGTCAAGTTTAGTTTATGTAAGTACCAACAGTTAGTAAATAACTAAGTACTTACCTATTTGCACTCTATGTCAAATCAATAGATCATAAATACCACGATACATTTTAAATGCTTCGCCTGACGATGTTGTCCAAGATTTTGAAGAACAAATCGTGCGGCAGTCCCCTTGTGACTTGCTGGATTTGTGTCCTGACGAGATCGTATGTGGCTTCTTCGAACACTGAATACGTGTGGGGCAACTGAAGTTCTTCGTATAAGTCTTTGATTTTAGCCACCGCTGCTGGGTCCGCTATACCGTAATTGTCTTCCATGATTTGTCTCTGCGTCGGAGTAGCCCTCTGTAAAGCGACTACGGCCAACCAGGTGCATTTCCCGTCTTGAATGTTAGTTCCGTTCTTTCCCGTCACAGCCGGATCTCCGAAGCAATCCAAGAAATCATTCTGAAGTAAATATATAATGTTATCTTACCGGTTTGATAAATATTACGACTCCTATCAACGATAAAACTCAATTAAGTATATAAATATAGTGAAAATATGATAAGCATGCGTTACATTAGATTCCTATTATTATCATTAAATATGTACGTGATCGATTCAGTTAACGTTTATGTTAACTGTAAATTAAATACAATTTGAAAATTCTATTTTGAAAATCTTACGGTCACTTATTTTACGCAAAGGAAGGTGTTATTAATTGCAAAATGTGTTGTTAAAAATCTAGACCAGCTTAAATCCTCCTAATAATGGGTCCCGACTACTAAAACATATTATCACTCAACAGAATTCTAGAGTACCTAGAACTTTTTTTTCTTTTGAGGTTTTATTTAATAACCCCTTTTTACACGGTCAGGTTTTTTATTTTTCAATTTAATAACTTTTTTTACGTTTTTGCGTAATTTTGAAAATTGCGTGTCCTTATCTCATAGATTGAAGACTAGCTATTATATTATTTTAAAGCAAGGACTTTACTGAACCTCACTCACTTGAATTTGGAAGAACTCTCCCATCTCCAGCAGAATGGTCTTGGCCTGTCTATGCGTCTCCGGGTCCTCTACGCCCGACATCAGCAGCGCCAGGGTGACCGGCATTTGGAACGTGTAGTACGAGGACTTGTATTTCGTCACCGCTTCGTATTTGTCCATTGTGAACTGAGATAAGTCCGGCTTATCTGTTTTCGCCATTAACTTCTCAAGGTGGTGACCGATTGAGCATTTGAGCAGCATCTGCAAATAATAAAAGTCCTCAGCAAAGGGCATTCGAAGAAAGCTTATGACTAACTCTAGAACCTGTTCAGTATGCGTTTACTTAGGCCTCGAGGAGAAAGTTCGATTTATTAAAGCTATATTTGTTATATTTATTTAAGCTGAAGACAGGGCGCTATGGCGCTCATTAGGGGAGGCCTATGTCCAGCAGTGGACAAGCATAGGCTGATGATGATGATGATGATGATGATGATAATAATTGTTTATTTATGTTTATATCCTTCTCAGTTTTGTAGGTATGTGTAAGAGATTTAATCATATTTAAAATAATTATTTGGGCATGGAGACAGGAATTTGGATTTTCGGCTCCTCATTCATCGTACGAAAGCAGGTATAATAGCTACTTTATACCGATCTTTCGTGACAGCGTGATACTACCCCTGTCGACCACCCCGTAAATGAGTTACAATCAATCGACTACAGCTTATCTCTACCAATTAGCAACCATATTAATAACTTGATTGTTTTCACTTTAAGTACGCTTGAGTCACGTTTTAAACCACACGATTATATTGATAACGTTTGAACTTTGAAAACAAGTTTGATAACGTTTGGAAAGTATCGTTAAAACTGACAGTCCATTGATTACGAGAAATAAAAAGCGTATGGTTCGTAGTCGCTCCAGCGAATCGTTAATCAATGACACATCATAGGTATATTTGCTGATTAGTCATCTTTTTCTTCATTCGCTTGTGAATTTAATTTTCTGTAAATAGTTTAGTTTCACAGTTCAAGTTTAATTGAGACCACCGCATGGTTATAATGAAATCATTTTATAAATAAGTACTTACTCATAAATTAATCGAGTTTTGAGAATTAGAGTAATTTTGTATTTTATATACAGAGTTATTGGTAAAACACTAAAAAACATTGCGGGACTGTATGTATTACTAACTTCATACACAACAACTTTTGTCCTATGACTTTTAATAATGCATCAGACATTCGTGCAAAAGTAAAAAAAAACTTATATTTTGTAAATATTATGAACTCTACATAAAAATCAGAAGCCCATTCATATATAAGTATATATTTATAAAATTTAACATTATTTCTCATTTAGACGCTGTGCTAACCTTTTCTTTCCTATATTTGTATGTAACCATATTGAAGCGAAGCTTTTGAAGCGAAGCTTCTATACGGACGTTCGGGGCGCTCGCCGCGCGGCCACTCTATCCGTGCTAAGCTTCAGACGTCAGTAGCGTTACACCATATGGTACCTATATATATATATATAGGTATACAGAGTGGCAGCTGCGACGCCCTACGCTTTATACTATAAAGCTTTGCTTCTTTCGGGCGTCCCTAGACGGCACTGCTTTTTTACATTTAATTCTGCTATCACTTTCAACAATCAAATATCCTTGTCCCCCTATAATTTACAACTATCTCACATAACAAACATCTCACATCACTATCGACGTAAGTACTATACTCATATTATTTGTTATCTTACCTGATTGAAAGTTTCAAGCATGGTCTTGTAATACATTTTGGTGGAGAAGTGTCGTTTTAAGGTGGAGTACATGGCTGCCTGCAGGAGATGGGCGTCGTTGATCCCGCCGAGGCCGACGTCGGGGCGTCTGTACCAGCAAGGCACGCCGCGGCGCATCTCTGTACCCTCCATTATATCGTTCACAAGCAATTGGTGAGTGTGGAACTAGAAAAGACGAACGAACGGTAAACTGCCAGCACTGTCTGTCAATCCTACGTCCATCTCTACGGGCCTTCAGAAGCTTGGTCTTAAAATGCTCTAACTTTTATGATACCGGTTACCTAACACAACGGTTAACGAGAAACGATACGAAATGGTAATAATGTTCGAGGTAAAGTTGGTCGCCGCTGGGCTTGCCAACTGCGGGCGGCCATTTTATAAATTCGTAGTTCGCTATGTATAGGAAACCGTTATGAAAGCGAAACGTTGCAAATAAATAATTTGATAAAATAGGTAGTAAATATATTTTCGTATGGCTTCTCGTTGGCCGTATAATTGGGGTTTTTTGGGTAGATAGCAATCATTCCATGTCAGTTAGTAGAAAGTGGTTCATGTGAATTTATCAATCCTTAGCTATCATCCTAGATCCTTACACATCAAACATGGATCATTTCGTGATAAATTTACTAATACTACTGTAATAGTAAGTGAGAATCATAATTATCACCCATGTTATCACCTCTTTTAAAGGCAAATGTCTGTGCGTAAAGTGAGGTTTTGTTGTGGGTGACGGGCACCTTATTCGGAAACTTGACCGTAATGGGTATACTGCTTGAAACTATATTAGGAGCATTGCTAACTAAAACATGGTGACGCCGACGTGGTAGTGTGTGATATTAGAATTAGATGAACCATTTCAAGTTGTTAAGGTGAAGGCGCCTGTCTAGCCCGCGAAATTCAAAATTTTCGAGTATTTTTATAGTTTATCCAAAATCTGAAAACATTTAAGACAACATGTTGTGATTTGCGAAAAACACAGTATGCTGTGCGTTTATTGATACATTTATTTTACTCTAAATATTATCACGGTGGATATGATACTCGTAAATCACTAAATATACAAAAATTGCCAGATTATCTGGATAGCTGTCGTTCTTGAAATGTTTTAGAGTAAGTTGGATATATTAATAAATGCACTGCACACGGTCTTTTTCGCGAATTACAAAATTTGTCTTTTATTATTGTCAGATTTTGAAAAATTTCTAAAAGAACTCAAAAAATTTGAACTTCGCGGGCTAGATGGGCGCTTTAGCCTTAAAGACGAAATGCAGAAATAGGTGACGTGTCAATCGATCTAAGATGTAATCTAAGGTAAGATCTAAGATGTAACCATTAATTAAGTAGAGTAATAACGCTATTTTTTATAGTGAGTGGTGTTGTAGCTATAGCATTGTGATGTGGACATTGAAACCACTTTACAAGTATTTCCCATTATAAGCGTTATATGTTAACCAGGTGACCTTCAGATTAGGAACTAGTTTTAATGTTTTTTTACTATGTTAAAAACACAATCATTTTTTCTTAATCCACATTGATAATATTATTATCATCGATAGACTACTACCTATTTCGTAATGTTCTACTGTATGAATGAATGGTATTTCACTAATATCTTTATAATGTATCTATACAAATAAATAAAATTGGAGTGTCTGTTTGTAATATCAAAATAACACCTTTTCACTAAATGCATATGAAAGTACATACGACACCTATAACAAAAACGTAAAAATTTTTTTTTGTTTGTCTGTCTATCTATCTGTCTGTCTGTCTGTCTGTCTGTCTGTCTGTCTGTCTGTCTGTCTGTCCGTCTGTGTGTTTGTTCCGGGTAATCTCCGAAACGGCTGGACCGATTTTGACGGGACTTTCACTGGTAGATAGCTGTTGTTATAAGCAGTAACTTATGCTACTTTTATTTTAGAAAAACCAAATTTAAAAAAATGGGTCCTGTCGCGCGTGCTCAGAACGCGGGAGTGGGCTTTTTTGTTAAGTTAAATTCCACGCGGACGAAGTCGCGGGCTCAGCTAGTTGAGAAATATAAATCTTGAATATGTATACATGATTCATAAAAATAAATGTATATTTACCTAAGCTAGATATATATCGTTGATAAGGATTGAGCATAAAGAAAAATGGACATAAAATTGATTCAGACACTAAATTTTGATCGACATTTGCATTCTGCAAACAAAGTCGTCTCTGTAATAGTGACTGTTGTTTTATCAAGACAACGCGACGATACTGAATCGTAGATGCGTGTTGTTTATACAATAACATGGTGATCTTACCATTTCCACGCACCATCCCATAATATTCGCCAAATGAACGTTCTCCGGCGTCATGTTTTCCTTTTTCTCCAACATTTTGTATGCCAAGACAGTCGCTAGACCACGATTCTTCTTGCCATTGGGCACGTTATACTGCAGCAGCTGAAACAACACCATTTGTTTACAAATAATGTTGAGACAAATACATTAATTCACCGGGATACCGGTTTCGTGTTATCTACGTCTCAAACATTTCACCCGATATGATGTTGTATATGTTTACGTACGTGTTTGATGGTAAGTCAGCCTTGAATAATACAACGCAGTAGGTATGTTTTTTGCAGAGCAATTTATTATCAAATATTTGCACGACTTAGTTTTTTATTGGGCGATAAAAAACATTAGCCACATTCGATCTGTCTACTTTTAGAACGCAATAATACCTACCTTAAACACTTAGGTAGTCAAAATGTTATTCTAGCTAAAATGTCGAGATATTGAAGCGATTAAAAGCTTAGAACACAAGTCAATGATGACTGAGTGAAATTTTATGAAGCTCTAAATAAATCCTTTATGACTTGAGTTTAAGTTGAGTAAGTTGCTCTACCTAATTGTTAACTAAACAGCTGCTAAATTACTCATAATAAAAATAATAATAAGTACAAAACACTTTAGGAACAACACGGTTGTAAACTAACAATAGAAAATAAAACCTGGCTGACATTAAAAGCTGCAAAACATAGAATATATTGCTGCGCAAAACTAATACAGGTAACCGTTGTATAAACGACTAGTAATAAAACATTAGATACTTCTCTAAGTAATGTCAAGTCAAGTCCGCAAATAGACTAGGTGGACAGGTTTCTAGTCAGTTTTTACAACAGGTTTACAACATCACTTACGACTGACTGCAGCGACATGTAACGTACCTTGGCCAACAATTTGCTGGCTTCTGGCACATCAATGTGCTTGCCAGTCTCAGTGAGATCCCTCACGATGTCCGGGAAGCATGCCATGAACTCCCGGGACTGGTCCTTAGAAACGGCCAGTCCTCGGGTAGCCATCGGCATCTCCTGATGTGTCAGGGTTGACAGGAATCTAGAGACCAGAAACGTTTCCTTCATCGACTGACTGACCTACTTTTGTGAGAGATCAACTAATGACGATCGATCGAATGGTGAAATGATATAATAAATATCACGATATAATCTAATGATTAAACGAAGAAACAAACACGACAAGATCCGTTAAATTAGTCTCATTTCAATGATAAAAATCTAATAAATATTTGATAATGATCAGTTGCCTCCTTTGTTACCATGGCAAACGTTTGTTACAGTAGATTTTATCGTGACTAGATAAACGGAGCAACGTAGGTATGACATGAAAGTTAGTTATATTATGCATTTGAAACCTGTACACCGCTTTCTACTTAACTGAAGCTATAGCACGCATCGATCACATGGTCATTTATCATCGGAACGAAATTTCTATTTAATGATATTTAACTCGGGTCCATCAATGATCATTTCATCGCGTACGAGTACCCACGTTATTTATGCGTGATACAGCTTTGTTGGTTACGCAAACTTTATGTTCACGAGTTCAAACGGGTTCACTGACCTGTGGTATTTTTGCAACTTCAGCAGTTTCTTCGGCATGCCCAAGTCTTCGTTCTGCTGAGCCTTGGCTTGCTGGTCTAGTTTCGGGACCATGGCATCGGAGTTGGTGACACTGGTCGTCTTGCTGATTTGCCGACGAAGTTCCTTCTTGTAGATTTGCAGGAACTTGTCCAGGCTCTTCTTTGTCGAAAACATCTTGATTTAGTTGTCTTATTAATGTTAGATATTTTTGTGTGACCGGTTTTTGTATAATTTAGTTATGTTTAATTCAATAAACTCTCAACTTTATTGTAGTAAATTTGTAGCGTCTGATCGTATCGGGTGCTTATGACCGACTGATTCTTTGTTGTGTTTTGCCTCCTTCCTTACGAGTAGCGGTACGCTAGCGATGCCCGTAATGTTTACATTACTTCCATCGATATCGATTGTCGTTATCGCTGCATTTATATTATCACGATAATAAAGAAGACATTTCTTGAAATATACATTTTGTTGTATTGTTAATTTCTGACAGCTGTGGGCGTCTTGACAAATGCAATTTATTTGTAACTGCAATTTCTGATGATTTGCAGATAAGCGATAATTGACAATTATGATATACTTATAATCAAACGCTTACTGGGCACGATACAAAACCATCACCATAATTTGTAAGTCAACTACAGGCATTAAATTATCCAACTCCCACCATCGAACTGTCTTCATTAAGGCAAACTGTAGTAACTTTATCAACCCAAACATTGTCGATAAACCAGTTGGTTCCCCTCATTACGGTCGGTGCGCGCAACAAAACAAACCGGCGCGGCCCCCCGCCTCCCCGCCGTCGCCACGCGGCCGGCGTCACGTAGGCACGGGCCCAGCCCAGCCACCACACAGCACCCGCCCGGCTTCGGCAATACTTCGGCTTCTTACTGCGCCCGTGACCCAAAATATTTCAGCCATCGTTCTAGATGCATCCATCAATATTGGCAACTTTTGCAACGCAAGGCGACCAACAACTGCAGATCGCGGTAGTGAAATTGACTTAATAAATCAGTCAGGGGATCTGACAAAGACATCCAATGCTGTCGGTGTCATGAATAAAAGAAAACAATATACGGAAGCGAATTTGCAATATTGATTTAATGAAGGCAATAGAGATGTTTACGTCGATGTAAACAAAACTCTAACATTTGTTTATGAAATACTTATTATGTCGCTAATGTACGGCACACACTGTAGGTTGTGAATAATTGTTAAATAATTAAGACCGGCGCTGACGCTATGACATCATTTCACGTATCATGATGCTACCGCGTGGTAAATGCATGATAAGGTTAATTTATTAGCGAAGGCTACAACTACTGAAGCAGATCAAATGCAATCTGATAACATCACACGATTCTTTAGGTTGGTACTTACCTATTGGAAGCACGTGTTAATACATGCTTTATCGGAAATAATACAGGTGATGCATCACCATTCATAACAAATTTTATTCAGTTTTATGAGACCGAATTACCTATAAAATAAATTCAGAATCTAGAACACCTCTCAAAGATTTGTTGAATAAATTGAATACTTACTGAGGAAGCACTAGGCTTGTTACTTATTTTGTCATCCAGGGTGACTGTCCGGGTTTATTTTGCTGTGAGCTAAATGGAAGATTTTTTGGTAGATAAAGCACATTTTAGCTTTGCGCTTGGCGCAGTGGTTCGAGCGTAGGCCGCTCGGCTCACTGCACATGGTGGTTGCGGGTTCGATTCCCGCCCGGGGCAAATTTCGGAAATGGCCTTTTCGTAATTTGCCCAGGTCTGGGTGTCACTGGGATCGCCCCCAGTCCATTGTACTGTTACCCATAGTACAAGCTTTGCTTAGTTTGGGACCGTACAGTTGGTGTGTCTGTCTGGCGATATTATTATAATTATATTATTATTATAGTAATAATTTATTTTTAGAACGAATTTCCTTTGCGCGCCTTGCGGTAGGAGTTTATTGCTGAAATCGTCATGCTTGAAAAGCGTTATACATAATTAATATATTTGTAACGTCCACTGTAAAAAAGTTATCTAAAAATCCACTAGATGGCGTTAGTAAGTTATTCAGGTGACTGCATAGAGTGACAATGAAAAAGTTTAAGTTTTGTGCATCCAAAACATTTAACAGAGAACTTCGTTCCTGACAGGGGTTCTCCCACCGCACAATTTCAGTTTTTTTTCATAAATAAAGTTATCAGTCAACAGTCATCAGTCGATAAATAACGCGTGATCTAGTAATTAAAAATTTATTTATATTTCCCTATCCCTGTTTTGAATGTATCACATGAGGGATAATGTTCATGATAGCGGCATCGCCACAATGGATAGTACGAGTATTGGCTTGTCTAATAGAGGACTTATAGGTATTGACAGAGTAAGTAGGTAGCTGTGTTGTTTTCTCAAAAATTCAACTCAAACCAATTACGAATAATACCTATAGGTATCTAATTTGGCTGAAATGTATGCCTTTATCTGCGCTCAACATAGCCACATTCAGGTGATTGACGGCTTCTTTAAAATAATTGAAGTTGATTAATAAATTGGCACAAGGGCTTTACTTTACCTTCCTCGGTAAATAAGGGAAACTAAAATGAAAATGGTTTCATAACAGTACGTCTTACGGTTGTAATGGAAGGTTTCACAACTGGTTTCGGTGTTATTTTTCGCAACCGGTGCAACGGAAACAGTTCATTGGTTCAAAACTTTAAGTAACGAGGCTATTGTTACCGAAGGTAATATAAAGAAAGGTAATACTTCTATCAGGTTCTAGAACAAATGTAGCAATTCTTTTCAATGCTAGTAAAAGTTGTTTTAACTAGCCAGTTTTCTTCGCTGCCAGGAGAACCTATTAATCTATTATTAGATTATATGTAATTTAAATATACTGTAATCTGTATATGAAGTAACCAGTTTACTATTATTCAGTCGTAGATTGCATTAGACAAGTTGCAAGTACCCCTATGCGATAAGGTACCTATATTTATCTAGTAGTGATTTCAAAAGGTCTCAAGTTTAATATGGACTAAATTCGAAGTAAGTATGGGTTACAAGCGGATGTTTAATATTATGTTTAAATGTCTTACATTCTAATCTAGATATCCCTAAGTCTTAGTTTGATTTGTTCATGTAAATCTATTAAATACAAACGTAATAAACATAATTAATCTGATTTGTCTCTGAACGATCACAATTTTAAGCAGCAAGCAGGTAAGTATAATTAATGGCGCTGGATGTCACGTTTATAGACACGCGTGAAATAATACCTGCATTAATAAAAATACGCAAATGTATTCGCTATCACAAACACGTTGAGTGTTCACACATCAAGGTCAAGTTCAAGAATGTAGACAAGAAAGATCGACAATGCTCGCTGCAATAATAACACTAGCAATAGGGGTGATGACTGATATTGAATTTACTGTACCTATATCTAAATTAATTAATTGGTACCTACCGATTATTTTTAGAAAAATGTGGAATAATGTATCTTTTGAGTTTCTTAAAACTACCTACTCAGTTAAAACATCAAATTACACTAGCTAGTAGATATTGGTTTCAAACCTTTAAACGTCTCTACTTTTGCCAATTATTTCACTAGTAGTAATCTTAAGACAGCTGTTACTTTAGATAAGTATGCAATCAAAAAAATAATCGTCATCCGATATACTCGTACATCGACGACTTTGTTAAAAAATAGCAGAGAACATTTAAAACCAGTTCTGTCAATGTAATGATAAAATTATAATTGTTAACATGAACGTGGCCTTTAGTTGCGTAATGATACAAGTGTGTTTTGCACTGTTTGCAAAATGATTTACTTCTGTTATCAAGACACTCATACAAATATGTGTTCTTCTAGCCATGTTTATAGCTTTCCTTCGTTCCAAACAACTGCTCTAAATGTTGGAAGTTATCGTTTGTATACTAATTTGACTTCACACAAACAACAAGCTATAGTGGCGTCATAATGTCGTACGATACGACAGACGATAATAGGTAGTTGTTATTCAATGTTGGCCACTGTTGTTTTAATGGTTAGATCTACGAAGCGTTTGGATTCAAATGGCGCTATGTCTGCGTATGCAGATGCCTTATTAAAATTCTCGACCCAACACCAGGAATATCTAATAAGTCCTCTTGAAGGTGGGTCGTTCAAAGACAAAAATAAAATCTCCTTAGGTAATATTTTTTAAGCCAGAACTGGCTGCTTGGAACTCAGATTAAATAATGGACAATAATTATAAGCTGGACGTAGTGTTTTAAATAAAAATGGACAACATTGATCACGAACTTTAAATTTTTTACCTACATCATCTCGCAGTAGAATGCAAAAGTCACAAGTTTACGTGCTTCTCTGTCCATGACCATCGCTGGTCAATTCTTTGGAAGAAAGAAAAGACTCGTGTCCAACTCTCCGGGACCATAATAAACGTGTTCTTTTTTTCGTTGGAAAACTTTTTTTGGTTCCCCTTCCAACTCAGGGGAGGCGGGAGGAGTATGTGGGAGTACCTGCGCCAAGAGGGCGCAGTCCTGATTTACCCACTACAAACTTACGGCGGCATGCACCGCGACGATGATAAACGTGTCCTGGCCAAACCCATTTTAGACTCGTAGACTAATTCCCCACATCGGGGATTCCCGTTTTAGAACGTAAATAGGGTTGCGCATTCAGTCTGTAACCTTATTCGCAATATGTTACGGTTCATTACCTTTTAACAAATCTTGAATATGGAGTTCTGAGCTTCACCATACATCACGTTAGAGCACCGTAGGAAAGGTAAATTGTGGAGTGGCATTAGCCTCTTCTATATTTTGCGTGTTACTTATTAATAATTACCATTTATACGAACAGGGATATAATTACAGCTATCGTATTTCCTGTTTTGCAATTTATTTCTAAAATGTTATTGTATTCTATTGATAACAATTCGGCTATATTCGTACTCGTAACATGAAGTATTTGGGTTAGTTATACACTTGTTTGAATATGAGAATGTTTTGCATTTAAATGTATACACAGCTTTTTATAAGTAAATACCTAGTATCTTCTTTATTTGCAACTAGCGGCCCGCCCCGGCTTCGCACGGGTACATTGCGGTTACATTATTCGAGTTTAGTAAGGATCCCAAATTTTTTTGAAAATATATTATAGCCTATGTCACCCGGGGATAGTGTAGCTTCCCAACAGTGAAAAATTTTTTTTAAATCGGTTCAGTACTTTCGGAGCCTATTCATTACAATCAAACAAACAAAGTTTTCCTCTTTATAATATTATTAAGTATGATAAATGATTACAGGCAGCATCATAATATCATGTTATAATAAAACCAGGCGTATTATCTTCTCCTGACAGTTTTGTTTTCCTAGAAAGGCAGACTGGCAGACACCAGGATCGGAAGTAGTAACCGTTGCCCAGGACATCTACATCTTATGAGAAGCCGCGTTGCAAGCCTTTAAGGGACCCTGTAGACTTACCTTTTGAAGAACCCCTTGTTGTAGCGCATTGGAAAGACTTCAGGAGATCATTTCACAACTTGCATTATCCCAGTAATGTATGTGCATCGCGAGCCTTACTTCCACGCACATGCAAACATACATCCCTTCCTTGGTTTGGGACCATACAGTTAGTGTGTAGTCTGGCGATGTTCTGTCTATTTCACAAACATTTCCCTTAGGTATAGAACCTACATAGGCAGTAAAGACCACAGAGTACTTTTTCATTATAATTTCTTTAAGACTACTACAGATGTGAATTAATCACATTAATAGTATTCCCGTTAGCCTCTCCAGCTAAGCTAATGCTTGTGTTAGGAGTGGGCTCACGTCAATAGTTTAACGGCCAGGATGTTGATTGAGCCCGGAACCTCTCAATTATGAGAGCGACGCCTCTAACCACTAGGCTATTTACTCCTATATGAAAGACTTTTATAGAAACCTCAGTTAACTAATCTTGTATTAGAAGAAACCCCTTTTATTATGTTAACTAAGGTGGAATACTGATACATCGCAGTTTTATTTAACAATTCCATTCAGAGTTCAGGTGTTCTATAGAAATTTCTTTGTGGCCGTTCATTGTCAGTTTTTGCCACCGGTTACTTAACTGTTACAATATTTATTTAGCAAAAAAATAGCTTCTAAGGTTAAAATGTTACCGGCCGTTACCGAAATTGTGTCGATGTTAGTTTTTGTTTGAATACCTGCTTTATTTTTGGAGTCGGTTCCGGCACATGTAAACCCTGAAGTCTACCTAGGTGTGCTATGCAGCTGGCTTGCCCGCTTCAACCCATAGGATCGCTTCATTTCCTTAGCTTCACCCAGCTTAGTTCCAATTAATTTATGATGATGATATTGTTAATATAAACATTTTATATCATTATTTTAATATTATTATTTGCATACGGTGAAGGAAAATTATCGTGAAGAAACCTGCATGCCACGCTGAGCTGGCGTGGTGGATTATGGACTTCCCCCTCATATCGAGGGGAGGCCCGTGCCCAGGTGTGGGACGATAAAAGGGCTACATTATTTTAAAACTATTATCATGATGCATATTTATCTTACCGATGAAATTGGATAAATCCGTTAATCTCATTAATTACAAGACCTTGAAGAAGACTCGGCTAAGTTCTAAATTCTTAAAGTATGTAATATTTATAGGTAAGTAGTGTAAATAAAACCACGCAGCCGTTCTAAAGTGACTATAAGTATAATCTGTAAAATATTGATAATGAATGTATGATAACACTGTTTAGGTACTTAAACTAGAACTGTTACGCATGTTATGTTAGTAACTATTTACCTCTCACGACTTTCAAATAAATCCCACTTTAAATATTCTTATCTGTCCACGTAGGTACATTTTATTACTTTGCGACTTACGAGTACACCTACCGTGTAAATGATTTATTTGCTGAGAGTGCACAGATAGATAATTAATAGGTACCAAATAAAATGTAATATTAAGATATACCTATAATTAAAATACTATTTTTTTTGTTGTACTTATATAATACTAGTTTTTGCCCGCGACTTCGTCCGCGTAGACTTAAGTAAAGTGTTCTATGTGTTAATCCAGATTATAAACTATTTGTGTTCCAAATTTCATCCAAATCCGTTCAGTAGTTTTTGCGTGAAAGAGTAACAAACCTACATCCACACTCACAAACTTTTGCATTTATAATATTAGTAGGATAAGATTTGATTTTGCGATCTACAACGAAATGACGAAACAAGAACATCAATAGGTATTAGGTACCTACGGCCCGTATTAATAAATCGATCTCAAGTTTGAGCGCGATCTTGGAAATGTCGTTCTAACGTCATCCTTGTACAAAATGTCATGTCAAAATCGGACCCAAGATCGACATGAGATCTCAGACATGAGATAGATTTATTAATACAGGTATTCGTCTCGACAAAATCAAATATTCCACAGGTAACCTACCTACCTACCAAACCAACCAACCTGTCTACGTCAGGCTTAACATAATTTGCGAATATTGTACCACGGACCATCTAGATAGCGTTTTCCCAGGATTGACATTGGCGATTACATTAATACCGATCCGGCAGCCTCTGGCTATTTAATAAACCCCGTGACCCGACGTGCCGGCCTACTATCGCCATTTAGATCAGAGATGATGAGTGATGGATGGGATGACCGTGTGTAACCGCATACAAGGTCAAAGGTACATTGCAATTAATTCATTAGCAGCTAGTTGTCACACGTGGCTACGCCTCTGTTCTATGCAATATGTATTTTAAAGGCTCTGACGGAGATGATTGCTATAATTATGATAGGTTCCATATATTAGATAGATAGATAACTCTTTATTCATCCACCACTAGAAAACAAAACATAACAAAATATTACATAATATATTATTAGTCATTGTTAATGTTATTGGAAGAGTGTGTTTTCCCCCTATAAGGTAAAAGAGATAGGTATGCGTGTGATAAAAGTACCTACCTATCTGTAATGTAATTAAGTAAGTAATTAATAAAAACCGATATCAAATGTACACGCTACCTACCGATGACAACGTTAAGTTATTATGATGATCTATGATCATGCTTTTAATAAATAATTATTATGTACCAATTATTATAATCAGGTATGGTAAATTTCATAGTAACAAAAGCTTGATTTAATAAAATAAAACAATATAATCTTAATATAATTGTAGCTCGTCCCTTGCACCAGGTGATTCCGGGTTCGATGCCCGTCGAGGCAAATTTCGTAAAAGGCCATTTCGTAATTTGCCCTGGGTGTCACTGGGATCGCCCCCAGTCCATTGTACGGTACCCATACAAGTACAAGCATTACTTGTGACAGTCTGGCGATATTTATTATTATACAAAACTTACGAACAGAAAAAACAATGAAGTTTAAACAATACTAACTATTTGATTATTTCAATATTTTTTAATCTGTACCGAGTGATGTCCATGGTGCGAACTCCGCCATATTGGATTTTGAGCCCGCCGACGGCGACCGATGCCATTGTACGTGGCTTCCGGAAAAACCACTCTTTAGGGTCACTGAATTTACGCCTGTCACCCTAATGAGATCATTATATTAACACAGAATAAGATTGAACAAGTTTCAGATAGGTATCATATCACTATGGGATTTGATAACATTATTATTTGAAGGTAGGTCATTATGACGCCGTTTTTTTACTTTTACTCATAAAATTGGCGACGATTTTTCTCATAGCAACGCAATCAATAACTAACGGAATCGTGAGGAAAACTTTATTTATATCGGGATAGTATTTACTTCTTGTTCAGACGAATAGAGTACCATAAATTAACGTTCAAAATTTTATTTTAATGATGACACAGGTCGCTCGCATTGAAACTGTTTCAACAATAGCACACATGTTCATAAAGTACCGCGATACTTGTTTGGTGACTACCGTCATTAAATACGAATCACTATGGAAAATTAGCGATCCGTGTCGATGGTGTGATTCGCTCACATCGATGCTCTCCTATTGTCGTCCCCCCCTAAATGTGATTTAACTGAATAATGGTGTAGAAATGGTCACAATTTGGTTTCGGCAGTCCTGTGGTGTACCGGTGCCGTGATCCCGGTGTGGTGGGTGCCGACTGTGTGTGGGGTGCTTTATCTTGGACTGTGTGAGACTGTGCTACGGCACGCTACGACGTAGCCGCCGTCTTTGTAGAAAAGCTCAAGTAAGTTCGTAGCAAGTAACCAATGGAAAGTGCTTGTAGTTTGGTTACGGTTAGATATTTTGCCTACTTACTGATGACTTAACTGCATTGGTTTCTTGATTTTCATTGGTTCATCAATTGTCATTAGATAGGTACCATGATAATTCGTTGTTTGGCGCAAAGCCAAATCGAGGAAATATTGATGTCAGTGGAGACGAAATGTTTTCTAAATTATGCAGCACTCTGTTCTCATTTTTTAAATTCCAGAATAATTATTGAACATAGATGTCAAACACAACATTAAAAAAATATACATTGATTTAAGTATTTATTATAAAAAGATAACTAAACTTCCTACTAAGTACTAGTAATTTCGTACTAAGTGTATTATTTATTATAAACCAATGTGAATTTAGTGTAAAATATACGATTAGTCCAGGCTGGGGCGGAGCCGGCGCCCGATCAGCGGTGTGTGACTGAATTATGCAACCGCATGCGTGTGCGCCGACACGTGCATTAATTGGGGACCGCTAGTGGCTAAATAATGCAATCATTCGATTATTTTTTTTGGTACCTAATTAAAATGTACACAATTAAACAGCAGTGATAGCCGATTGGTTAAGGACGCGTCTTGCTGACACCAGATCCTGCGTTTAAACCCCTGCTCGCACCATTGGGTTTGTCAAAATCTATGTGCGAATCATAATTTCAATACCTAGACACGCGGTAGCGTGTCAAGCCAAGTTCAAGCAAATTATTATTACTCGCGTACGGTGAAGGAAAACATCGTGAGGAAACCTGCATGTCTTAGAAAATCTTAACAATTTTCGTGAGACATGTGCAATCGGCCAATCCGCACTGGGCCAGCGTGGTGGATTACGGCCTGAGTCCCGCTCGAAGTGAGGGGAGGCCCGTGCCCAGGAGTGGGACGTCAAAAGGGCTATATTATTATTATTATTATTATATTATATTATAAATGTACCTAGGCTTTGGTTATATTTATAGAGTCCAAAAACAAGTGGACAAGCGAAATTAAATAATTTGCACTGCAAGTATAAGTACCTACTTGATTTCATGACTGCAGCCATTTCTTTATTCAACTCTAACGCAATCTCCCTTCCCATCCTTTGGTCTCACTCTATTTTAGGACGGCAATGTGCAATGCATTTGATATTGCTGGTATCTATAGGCTACGGTAACTGCTTAACATCAGGCGGGTCATGCGCTTGTTTGCCGGTTTATCTATAAAAAAATAGCTTTCTAAAGATGCAGATACTTCCGAGTTTATAACTACAGTATATCTTCGTTTTGTAGAAACTATAAATAATTACGAGTACATACATAATACTGTGTTGTAGACATCCTGTATGTCGAACGTAGGTATAGGCTTCTGTTATCTACTTTACCCGAAAGGGTGGAGAATATAATAATTATTTCAAATTGAAAAATATAATAAAAACAACAATAAATATTTATTACAAACGTGCCTCATATATCAGTAAACTCCCTGGGTAAACTCTACATAATAATTATGTAGCAGGATGTTGTGTTTTATAGATACTTATAATATCGTGCGTATTCTATTTGATACTAATTTATTACACACACATGCATGTTTTCATAGCCAAATTGAATGTCAATCTTATCACAGCAGGCGAAAATTACCCGCAAATGTGTATTTTTCCACAATTAAGATTGTTTACTACATTCCAATGATTCGAGTGTAATAATGTGAGACTGTCATTTATCTTGCGATTTTATACTTGAAGCGATGAACACGGCCTCTTTTGCAGTTAGTTATAGGTGCATATTTAAATTAAATGCATATATATTTGGTCACATTTTTTCTTTATATAATACTAGCAGAGCCCGCGACTTCGTCCGCGTGGAATTGAACTTAACAAAAAATGTATTTAACATTAATCAAAATTCTTCGGGCTGAAATTTGGCATGCAGGTAGATGTTATGACGTAGGCATCCCGTCATAACATATACCTGCATGCCAAATTTCAGCCCGATCCGTCCAGTGGTTTGGGCTGTGCGTTGATAGATCACTAAGTCAGTCAGTCAGTCACCTTTGAGTTATATATATTTAGATAGGCCCGTATTAATAAATCGATTTCACGTCTGAGAGCGATCTTGAGTACGTTTTTGACATTTCATTTTGTACTGGAATGACATAAGAATGACATTTCCAAGATCGCTCTCAGACTTGAAATCGATTTATTAATACGGGCCATAGATCTAAAGCAGTAACCGTAGCTTATAAATGCCTACATACCAAAGAGCGTCAATAGCCTAGTGGTTAGGGGGCCGTCCTCGTAGCTGAGAGGTCCCGGGTTCGATCCCCATGCTGGCCATTAAGCTATTGACATGAGCCCACTCCTAGCACAAGCATTAGCTTAGTTGGAGGGGCTAAAGGGAATACTAGTAATGTGATAAACACACATTGCTAGTAATCTTTATTTAAAAAAAAAAAAGACATTGCTCGCACGTTACCGACCTGACAGGAAGTGGGACAGAAGGAAAGGAAGGTTTAGGCTTCCGGCTCTCTCTCTTACCATAAAAAACGCTCTATTATAATAGTTTCTTTACGCCGCTCTTCTGTAAGATAGTAGTACTACCCTGATAGAGCCAACTCGTATATGAGCAGTAGTCAATTGACTACAGCTAGGCTCTCCCACCGTCAGATGTATTATAAGGTTATTTGGATGTGGCTTTCTTCAGTACTATACATTGTAACAAGCTATCTTCAGAGCATTTTTTAAGGTGAAGGCGCCTGCTTAGCCCGCGAAATTCAAAACTTTCGAGTATTTTTATAGTTTATCCAAAATCTGAAAACATTTAAGACAACGTTTTGTGATTTGCGAAAAACACAGTATGCAGTGCGTTTATTAATACATTTATTTTACTCAAAATATTATCACGGTGGATATGATACTAGTAAATCACTAAATATACAAAAATTGCCAGATTATCTGGATAGCTGTCGTTCTTGAAATGTTTTAGAGTAAGTTGGATATATTAATGAATGCACTGCACACGGCCTTTTTCGCGAATTACAAAATGTGCCTTTTATTATTGTCAGATTTTGCAAAATTTCTAAAAAACCTCAAAAAATTTGAACTTCGCGGGCTAGATGGGCGCTTTAGCCTTAAGGAAAGTGCATAGAGATCATCAGGTATTTTTTAGGCAGTTGGAAATCTAAAATATCGTGCCAAAAATAATACGAGATGATTTTATTACGTGTTTACTTAGCTCAATTGATGGAATACCGTACACGATGCTCTAGCTAGAGTAATAACAATCGCTTGTGTGGATCTCATAATTATTTGTTGCGTTGGCGTAAAAAAATAACAAGTTTTCTTTGGAGATAAACATTTTTTGGCAGGTGTCTCTATCGTTAAGTTACTGATTGACCTTATGTTTGTGGGTAGAGCCATAAAATGTAAGTTCTTATATCGGTTACTTGTAGTATTTGTACTTCCGATTAGTTAGAAATACCAAACTTTATCGACTTTTTTTCAGGTGGTAAGTATCTTGATGTAGAGTTGTTTGTTGTCTTGTAAAGTTGTACGAAGAACTTTACTGGTGGCTTCTGTATTATTCTTTTTAAGCGTTCTTTGATAATATATGCACATAAATAATATACTTATTAACATATTCACATTTTTTTTCAGTCAGAACACATTTCACCTGAAAAATGTATATTTTAACCTTGTAACAAAAATATCACACATTGACAGTCTTATTAGGAAATCTCTGGAAATCGGAATCTTTCGACTGAGTCTACGAACAAAAAAATTTGCAAATATATATTTATCTTTCATTCTAGATGCTTTCTGAAATAAATTGTGACTTGCGCGCGCGTAATCATGGCCAACTGTATTGTAAACATTCACAAATTCCTTTCCACAAATGATAAAACCATGCTTACAAACATGAACAAAGGCATTGATACTTTTAATAATTTCCCACAAAACTTCAATTCCCAACACTGAGATAGAGCCCGGAACTCTATGTTGCAACCTCTTGCGTCAGAGCCCTTTCCCACGGGCCAATCCTAGCCCATCCCAGTCTCTACAATAGTATCTCTAACAGTTTTCACGCCATTCCGTTCTGCATCATCGGTTACCATGAAAAGTCCTGTTACATTCGATCAGTGACATCCGCATTACTCTTTGAATTTGAGGATATATCAAACAAAAGTTTCGGACTTTCACTAGAATAGGTCGTTTGCTCTATTTAAATTGAAATTTGAATTTTATTTGAACATTTTATGAGGTTCTACATTCGTGTCGTTAAACAAACAGGCGAGGAAAATTTGTAGAATATGATTCTCTCGTTGGAGAAGTTGTTCACGACGTGAGTTGCGGACAAATAACTGTAGAGTCTTGTATGCTTCATCCAATGTACTGCAATTTAAATTATTCAGACTTGTTTTTCAGGTTTATAAATTAATCGTAAAGTATATAATGTATCGATATCTGATATTTAAGAATCATACGTCCCATCATTATAAAATAATTAGAAAAGCAGAGGCGATTCGAATCTAGTATCAAACAATTGTGATCACATCCCTTTAAATGTAGAGTAGCTTCAACCTTTTCCATGAAGCCTTTGTCAATAATTTCGATGAACTTACTTAAGATTACTTTCAAAATCTATCCAATTCATATCACCAATGAATTAAGTATGGTTTCGCCGTTTTCTAGATACCTTGCTAACTACTCTACATGAGCAAATCAGGAGCCCACCCCAAGTACTTGAACCGAATCATAATCGATCACAATTCCGCAAAACCAGACGGCGATTTCACGGTAAAGATAACTGTATCAAAATTTGGACGCTACGTCATTCCTCCCAATTGCCCTACCGAGGACATCGGTCGCCACACAAAGCACCGGATGTTACATCCGCTTTCCATCGGCACAAATTTTTTGGAAACCAAAATTTTCATAGTCCGAACCTTCGGGCTGGCATTGTCATGCAGATTCGCGGTATTGTGGTATTAGTACTGATTACTAATGTACTAGATTATATTACTTTTTATATCACTGATCATCATCCTCTGCCTTACCTTTTCCCATTATCCCAGACTGATAGAGACAAGTATATTATGGACCAAATCAATGGATACACAACTGCCAGGGCCCTAACCACGCTAGCTACTCAAATCGTAATAGAAAAGCAAGCGTTCGCGATGACTTTTCAAACGCTCCGCTTTTGACGTTTTGCTGACACCATTGATATGGTATGGTGTCAGCAAAACGTCAAAAGCGGAGCGTTTGAAACGTAATCGCTAGCTTTTGCCTTTCTATTACGATTTGAGTAGCTAGCGTGGTTAGGGCCCCGGTCATCCAATTTACGCCATTGTTTTGCCATTCGCAAACTGCGCCTTTGTCATGTTTTTCCACACGTGCTCCAATGAATTTTACAAATAACTTTGATCCGTAAGCCATTGTAATAATACATTGTTTCTTATTTAAGTAACAGGAAGGAAAATGGTAAAGGAAATAGATAATAATGGTCCGATTAAATGGACGTGTAATGACAATAACATGGACGATATCGCTGCGTCTAGACAATTACTTGTTTTGTTTACATTGCTATGTATAAATTACTGACTAAGTGTATGCAGGTACTGAGATATCGCCCCAGATTAATAACAAATTATGTACGTACAAATGTTGATAGTGAGTCATAGTTATAAAAGTATTTTCATCAATTTATTTTTGTATTGAAACATGTGAGCTTTTATAAAAGTAGTGATCAATTTCACTGTAATTTCGCGATAAAATCCAATAGTGATATTGCAATTTATGAATACAATTATAATATGGGTTTAATTTCACGCGTCTGCGCAAACTAACGGTGTCGATGTCAGTGCGATCTATTTGTATGTTGACAATGATCGATTTAATATTGTATACTGTTACTATATCAAAGGCAAGAGTAGTGATGCATGGGCTTGTAACTGTATCTAACAGTGAGTTTTCATTGGCGATACATTTACGTTGATGTTGTCTCTGCTTTTTGACAGCACAAAATTTAGACAATATCATTTCGGTGATGTCTCGTTAATGCAACCGAGGGGTAATGCTGGGACTAAATCGTGCCGCGATAATCTTGTAGGTCCTTAGAGAGATTATAGAGATCCTCATAGTGTTTTTTGTATTAGAAAAAAATATAATAAATACATTAAGGTAGTTGTTTTGACCACCGAGAAATCCTACCCAGAAAAACTTAGGTGGATCTGGACCAAAACAAAAGTTGTTGTTGGGATATAAGTACCTGTTGACAGATTTCATAATTGTAGTTCTTTAACTTCCCCCAAAGCAGACAGTTTTACATTAACAAAGTGAAGATGCAAAAAAATGTATTCCTACTGTTTCACCTTGTATATCAGCTGCCGTATCCGCACCTGAATTCTTATTTCGTACTTTTAAAACACGCTGTATACAACAACACTATAATTTTCGCAGCCGAAGGTCGCAATTAAGTTAGTTTAACTTGCAGCTTCATGAGTATCTGTATAATGTTTGCGCCAACCTTGTTCCCGTTTGTCTCGTGTCATTCATTTAGCGCAACCAACCGGTCATCGTTTGCGAATAACAAATTACCTTAACACGCTCACGATGAACATAAAGGTTGGACGAGATCAGAGCTGTCGGTAACAATACCGAGAGGTCTCGTTTAGTATGAGCTGTTAAAACTCGTAGTCTACCTCTGAAGACTACGATTTTAAGTCTCAAGATACAGAGTCACTTTGCATATGCATTGGATTTGCATACGCATTTGCATATGCATTTGCATACACATATGCATTGGACACTTGCACGTTTCCAATGCATATGAAACAATACATATTAATACTACTTAACTACCTACTTGATATATTTTTTAGATTACCAGAAGGTATTGATTTATCACTAGGTACTACTTTTTATAAGTGATGATATTTTCGGGTTATCACATAACAACTACATAACTATAGTTATAATAAGTTATAACTCTTATTCAAGATGAGGTTCACTTATGATAATAATTGCCAAATTTCTTTCGTTGTTTATATAAACCGAAAGGTAAATTAAATACCTAAGGGCCTGTGCACACCACGTTTTTAAAACGCGCCGCCGTTGTCGACGCGCGTTTTAGAAACGTGCGTCGACGGCGCGCTTTTATCCTACAAATGTCTACAGGCTGCGTCTGACTCGCGTGCGTATCGCGTCTGTATAGCTACGTCACGACGGCGCGTTTAAAAAACGTGGTGTGCACAGACCCTAAATGAAGGCGAAACGTAAAAAGACACGAATTTCATAATATAATATATTAAGTTGTGTCGCTTCTGGCTGTGGTGTACTGAAATAATTAATTGTCTTCATATTTTCAGGTACCACATGGTAGGTAGGTGACGTGGGAAGAGCCAGCAGCCAGCAGCGACAGAGATGAAGCCGCGGGGGACGGGCGTTATGCACGCGTTCACTGCGCTTACCATGCTAACCATGGCTAATGGTGAGAACCATCATCATCTATCATCTATATCATCACCATCCGGGGCAGTACCACCCTCTCACAGAAGATCGCTGTAACGTCGCTATTATAGCCGCGTTTTGTACGATGTGTGAAAGCTGGAACCCCAAACAGACAGTCAACAGAAATATAATGATATCATACTTCTTATATAGCGCCAAATAGTCATCATGAAATCTCCGAAACTTAAAGAGGAAGGTCTTTAAGTTTCGGACATGGATAGATGGGGTTCTACAGAGGGGGAGGGGACAATTGCACTAATTACCACCACCCCCCACCCCCCACTATCTGCGTAGGGCCTACACTAGGGGTGACTTGGCCGTCGTTCAAGATGATGCATGTATTAATGTTGTATTATTGCAGCCCAGACGACTTGCAACCAAGGAATGGGACGAGTTATGTATGAACGGCTACCCAATCAACAGCTGCATGGATTCGATGATGATGTTGTGAGTATTGGGAGGAATTCGCCGTGCGTTAGTCTCGCTACAACTCAAAATGGCTCGATCGAAATAGAAAATATTTTCGAAGCGAAGCTTCTATACGGACGTTCGGTACGCTCGCCGCGGGGCCACTCTATCCGTGCTAAGCGGCAGTATCGTTACACGACATATTATACCTATATAGCGTATACAGAGTGGCAGCTGCGGCACGCTTAGTTCCTACGCTTTATACTATAAAGCTTAGCTTCTTTCGGGCGTCACTAGACGGCACTGTTTTTCATTAAAGTGATATTTGTGATCATTTACTTATTATCTAATTGAACCCGCAACCACCCGGTGCAGTGAGCGGAAGGGACTGAAACAAATGCCTGCATATTTACTAATTAGTTTGCGGTCTCAGTACAGGAATCAAATTTTATGAAGAATATTTTTGTTTTTAAATCCTGACGAAAAAAGAGGGGTGTTATAAGTTTAACATGTGTATCTGTGTTCATGTGCGTTTGTCTGTTGCATCATAGCACCCAAGCGGGTGAACCGTTTTAATTTTGTTTTTTTTTTGTTAGAAAGGTATTCTGATCGAGAGTGTTCTTAGCTATGCTTCATGAAAATCGGTTCAGCTAATTGAAAATATCAGCTATTTTGTAGTTTATAAAGTAGTCGCAGCGGGTTTCTTAAATTTTCAATTTAGGGTTAAGTATTACAGTAATCAAATGGCTTTTTCTTTATTTACCTTTGTCAACTAACAACTTAAGAATCTAATCATAAAATATTCAAATCCTAGGTACGCGAGACAGCGCCCCCTTTCCGTGTGCTGGAGAAGTGTCAGGACCTCTGCTTACGCGACCGCTCCGGCAACAGTCTGGTGCGGACTTGCAACTCCATAGACTTCCAGCCGGGCGCCAGAATCGCCGCCTTCAGCCCTGAGCCGGAGTATGAGGAGTCTACGTGCTATTTGACGAGGGAGCAAGCCGGACCCGAGGGGATCGGAATGCTCATGATCGTTCCGAACAGCGTTCACTTCAATGAAATCTGTCTGACGTGTGAGTAGTCGTCGCATTTCTTTCTCTTTTTTATCTGTAAAGGAAGATATTATTACCTATGGGTATTTATTTATTATAGGTGTCATTTTGAGTGTAAGAATTTAGGAATTAACTAAATGTGGGGCTCTGCCAGCGTGATACCTACTTGGATAAAATAAAAGTAGCCTTAGTTTGTCCTTATAACATCAGCTATCTGCCAGTGTAAGTCCCATCAAAATCAGTCCAGCCGTTTCCAAGTTTAGACAGACAGACGGACAGACAATATATTTTCTTTTATGATTATTGTATATACAGGTTGAAACAGAAAGGGTATACTTTTTTTTCTAAACTTAACTTTGTAATTCTAAAACTATCAGCTGTGGAGGAAACTTGAAAAACTAAAGGTACTGTAGGAATATAGCTGTAGACATATTTCACAAGTCTATAAAACCTTTAGTACTTCAACTGTCCCACAAAACCGATAGTTTGAGATTTACAAAGTTGAGTTGCAAAAAAAATAGTATACCCTTTTTGTTTCACCTAGTAGGTACTTTTATATTAAACATTTATTAAAAAGCTATTATTTTACAAACAGACATTTCAATTGTATTTATTTGTACAAGTAAATAACCATTCTATCCATTCTCACATTCGAAGATTTTGTAATAAAACCTCTTTTTCCGACACCGACAAGAGGCCACCTGCCGGTTCTATAAACATTGTATCTTGTTACACAGTACAATGGACATTGTCATAATTCGACGTACTTTTGCAAAATGGAACCAACCCACACACACTTCCGCAAACTAAAACCAACCTAGAACCACTAACACAAGGTTGCTTTTAGTCTACAGCAGTGCATGTGGGTTAATTCCGTTCCGCAAAACGGTATCCAATTGTTTTAGCGAATCGTCCGGAGCGCGAGTGTCCGTCCCGACGATACGTCTTCGAACGCCACGCGAACAAACGCCTGAAACTCCCGCCATCCGATCTGAAAGAGATCATGGTCGCCAACCGCACGGAATGCGAAGACAAATGCTTGGGAGAGTTCAGCTTTGTCTGCCGCTCGGCTACTTTCGATTCTGCATTGAGAACTTGCTCCCTGAGCAGGTTCACTAGGCGAACACATCCGGAGTTACTGGAGGACGACCACAATGCTGATTATTTGGAAAATACTTGTTTGAATGGTAATTTAGTTTTATGTTATTTTTAAGCATAATAATATAATAATTTAGCCCTTGTGACGTCTCACTCCGGGCCTTCCCTCACTAGCTGGCCCAGTGCGGGTTGGCGGATTTCACACGTCTTTCGAAATTTTTATACTTTTCTAAGACTTGCTGAGGGTTTCCGCACGATGTTTTCTCTCACCGTAAACAAGTGATAATTATACAGGAATTATGATTCGCACAAAGATTTCCAAAAACGCAGAGGTGCAAACCGGGGTTCGAACCCAGGACCTGATGTCCGCAAGAGGCGTGCTTAACCAATCGACTATCACTGCTCAAGTTTAAAGCATAAGTATTTTAAACAAACTTTAACAAAAGAAATTGTCCTTCGTCCAGTACCTACTATCCACTTCGGCGATAATTATAACTAGGTATCTTGACTTGGACATCCAAAGACAAGATAACTAAATACAGTCTAGACTAAATTGATGTTTTTAATTCTACGTGAAATTTAATTGTAAGTAGTAGAATCAAGCTGTAGCCAATTGTAGACTACAGCTCATATACGGGTTGAATCCACCGTGGTCATACCACCCTCTCGCAGAAACTCGGCGTAAAGCTGCGTTTCGTACGATGAGTCTTCAGGTGGGCAACGTGCAAGCAATGCCTTTGGTATTGCAAAGTTCTAGGCTAGGTTCACTGCTTAACATCAGGCAGGTCACACGCTTGTTAGCCGGTTGTTATATTGGAAAAAAATACCGAAATAGAAATATTACTTAAAGTCTTTTCATGGATCTTAAGGGATTTGCACCAACCAAAAATTTATAGCGCAACTGAAACTGTATCAGACTCTACCACAGTGTTTTTCAGTCATTTACAACTAAAGCTTTATATAAGTTAGTAATCAAGTAATATATTATGATTTTTTAGCGGAGCGTCGCTGCGATGGCTTGGCCGTGTTTATCAAAGAAGAGAACAAGCGCTTGGGAGGACCATTCGAAGCGGATGTGTTCTCTAACATGACCCTAGATGAGTGCCAAGCGATGTGCGTGCGGGCTGAAAAGTAAGATTCCCATTAATATTTTATACTTGGGTACTAGCTATTGCCCGAAAATTTTCTAGCATAGATATTATTTTATAGATGTTTACAACGCCAGAAACCGGGTCCTTCTATAGCTAAGAACCATCCAGGAACCCACACCCAGGAAACATCATCAAAATCGGTCAAGCAGTTTAGGAGGAGAAGAATTACGAGCACACGCACAAATATTTTTTTTATACATCCATATAAAATAATGTTTTCATAAGTATACTATGATGCCAAGTCTGCTGGCGGCAAATCACGATTAAACTAAAATGGACACGTCCAAATATGTTGCTAATAAATAAATAATTGTCTTGCTTATAAAAACAAGCATGAGAAGGATGGCAATACACTTAATTTAGGCGATTTTAGTTTGTGGGGCAACAGAATCAGCACCATCGCATTTTTAAAAGATTAGCTAATACTTGTGTTAAGAATTGGGCTCACGTCAATAGTTTAATGGCGTGGATGGAGATCGAACCCGGTATCTCTCAGTTACGAGAGCGATGCCTCTCACCACTAGGTGATAGGTATATCCAAAACTTGTTTTGATATTTTTTAGATACTTTTGCCGGTCCATTGAGCATGACGCCATGACCAAGCAGTGTGTGCTCTCCGAAGAAGACTCAGTGTCACAGAAAGACGACGTGACCGTCAGCGCGTCGCCCACCCATCACTTCTACGACCTTGTGTGCCTTGACAATCGTAAGTATTATTTATTTCGTTACTTTGTTCTGTTTGATAACAGTTAACAGTAATAATGATAACAGTATGTAAATAATGTAGATACTCATGTAAGTTATTGGTAACACATTAATTTAACAACAAAAACCGTGCACCACCACCGCCCCTGTGTTCCTAAAATGGGTTGGCGGGGGTGTGCTGCAGTAATAATAATTACTATAAATATCGCCTGACAAACACACTAACTGTATGGTCCCAAACTAAGCAACACTTGTACTATGGGTACCGTACAATGGATTGGGGGCGATCCCAGAAACACTTAGGCCAGGAAAATATAAGAAACGGCCCTTTCTGAAATTTACCCTGGTTGGAATCGAGCCCGCAACCACTGCGCCAAGAGGTCGTCAGTCCAGGGTATTTTGGTCCTCGTGTAATAGGCTCGCCCCTATTGCGTTACACCGGACACATTGCCATTTAATGTGAGGGGACTTGGGCCACCACCCTTGCCCTGGGCGACTTGGCGACCTTCAATACTCATATAGTATATGACAGTACCTAACGTAATAGTTACCTAGCGAATTAACACATACAAAATAATTTGTCAATAAACAAACTAATTTAACCCGCAGTGTGGATTTTGGGCTGCCACCTCTTTTCTTAACTTCGACGTTATGGCGGAGACAGACCTACCCTCAAACAGAACAACGAAAGTTCACCGTTTTTTCCTATTTTTTGTTAGCTTATGATTCGGCTCATGTCTGTCACTGCCCATAAGTGTGGCTGTATATTTGCTAAATAATTTGAGTGTAGAAAATCCTACTAATTTAAAACCATACTAATAATTACAATTTGTTTGAAATTAACTATGCATGATACCACATTAAGGCGTTTCTCACGATTATGATCAGTCTCTCATCGGGTGACAGCTCGTGGTACGGAGTACCCGGACAACAGCGTGACGTCACACCTGTTCTCGCCCGGACGCCGGCCGGACACCGCCTTCCAGAGGTACCGGAACAGCCGGATAACCGGGGAGTTCCATTCGGAGATAACCGGCCGGTCGCTCAGCGAGTGCTTGGACGAATGTTTGAGGCAGACGAGCTTCCAATGCAGGTATAGTATATACATATTTTATTTTATTTTACTCCTTTGAGCCAGGATCGATAATGGTAACCAATGATGACGTCGAGGTACGACTCTCGACGAGTCCCGAGGATACCTAAGTTAAATTGTCTTGGTACCCACATGAATTTAATCGAAAGGAACAAAAGGAGGTGTGCGAAGAATATATTGATCATCTCCTCGAGTAACTACACCAGCGGTGGCCTGTACCTTCTCCCGAGTCCTTTAAGTCAGTTTCAGCTGCCCTAGTGCTAAGTCTAAGAAGCACAATGTACCTAACTTGAGTGCTTTTGAGGTAGTTCCATACTTCAAAACCACTATGACAGTATTTAAGCATGAAAACCCATACATTGAAATGGACAAAACGATTTAGGACGTTAGTACTTATCTAATAACTTATGATAAGGTTGAATAGAAAAAAAATCAGTGCCGTCTAGGGACGCCCGAAAGAAGCGAAGCTTTGCAGTAGATATTAGATATATTATAAGTGGCGTGCATAGGGTTTTGAAAGAGGGTAGGCAGAGTGTAACATAAAAATAAATGAAATTAGGCATAGGTACCCACCTACCTGGGTAGGTACCTTGAATTATGTCTCGCTAGCTTATTCCAGATTTTCATTTAGGTTATCGTACCTATTGAACGAAATGGGACATCTTTTGTTGTTAGTAAGTAAGTACCTATTTAGCCATATCAGACATCTAAAGTGATTGGTTGATGTACCTATCTGCAGTTGTATTTATCGTTGTACCTTTTTCGTCCTTTTCTATGGTAAATTAAATCATTATACGTTGGTGTTCAATTAATTATATTAAAATAATATAAATTGCAAATATAAATAATATAAATTGCAAATATAAATAGCAAAATTTCTAAGGGAAAAAATATTTAAATCTAATATTAAAAAAAAATTCAATTGCTTGTGTGAAGGTTTGAGCCCACGTCTATTACCATTTAATGCAAAATTTCTAAGGGAAAATATTGAAATCTTATATAAAACAAATATTCAATATAAAATAATATAAATTGCAAATATAAATAAAATATAAATAGCAAAATTTCTAAGGGAAAAAATATTTAAATCTCATATAAAATAAAAATTCTAACCTTCAAGCCATATTTAGTACAAAGCTTAGGGCGCCGCAGCTCTGACGTCATCGTGTAACGCGTAACGCTTACGTCACAATTTTCACGGTTTTAGTGCCCGGGTAGCGAGCGCCCCGAACGTCCGTAAAGAAGCTTCGCTTCAAAACAGGGGATCTGTCAAAAGTAAGCCTTGTATCAAGGCCATTAAGCTTTAAATCTTAGCACCCAATTCCTACAATAAAATGTCACCTCGCGTGCATAACATGTGCTACCGGCCGGCGACCTTACTGATACAATATCAACATTATCTTGAAAATTGACCCATAAAAACAAGGCGTTATCGACTTAACACGATAACACTAATCAGCATCTTAAATTTATGTCACACAAATATTGATATGTCGAGTTCGACGCACGATATTCCGTGATTGGCTATTTTTAACTTGGGAAGTTGTAAAACCAATCAATACAGACCTATACTGAAGATGGGAATTATTACTAAATAATTTGAAAGATGTTAAATTTTAATATAAATAAATAGATAAAATAAATTTCGGTAGACTAACAGATCATAATCACCCCCCAAGCCGGCCGGTCACCGTGGGGGAAGCCGACCACCACCCTCCAACAAATCAGACTAACAGATCAACTGTATGGTCCCAAACTAAGCAACGCTTGTACTATGGGTACCATACTATGGACTGAGGATGATCTCAGTGACACCCAGACGTGAGCAAATTACAAAAAGGCCAATTCCGAAATTTGCCCTGACGGGAATCGAACCCGCAATCACCCGGGGCAGTAAGCCGAGCAACCTACGCTCAAACCACTGCGCCAAGCGGTCGTGAAAATACATAATTATATGCCATACAACAATAGTGAGGGATGAAACTATATTTTCCGAAGTTGTTCTGGTATATATACTTTGAATAAATTACTTTGGGATTTCTAAAGTTCTCACTTCACACTTGGTATAGATGTTCCTTTTACCATTGGCACTGTGTTCGATCAGGTCGGCGGTGTACAGCGACCGCGCGAGGACCTGTCGGCTCAGCCGGTACAACCAGAAGGACGGCATGCGCCTTCTTTACGATCCTGACTTCGATTATTATGAAAACTTGATGCGTGAGTATTTATTGTGCATTTTGTTTGCGAATGACACCGCGACCTAGCTTATGATAAATTTTAACTTTAACAAACAATCAATATTTTAATCTTATTATCATCGAAGCTGTGACTGAGGTCCCTAATATTTGCCAAATTATTTTTGTTAAAATATCACTTCAATAATGTTCTATAAAATTTCATTCTGCAAAGAAGTCTCGAAAAAGGATTTTGCAAATAAGTAAACCAACAAAATTTTGGCTTTTTTATCCCCCGTGGCTATCAGAAGTGTAGTCAGTTTTATTCCAACCTTTGTTCATATCTATTGCTCTTTGTGTTTGTTTTTATCATCAAAGCACCCACACGCATGTATCGATTTCAGTGTTTTGTTCTAAAATAGAACATAAATAATATCTGGATATTAGTTAAAAAGGTATAAAGGAGTTGTGTGTTCTCCTGTATAATCAAAGCAAATCCTATTCTAAATTTGACACACAAAAAAATATTTCCGTCTCTAATACATACCTTATGATTATGAAACAGAAGGATGAGAATGCATTCGTTTGTTTACCAACGGAATCAGCACCATGATCTCCAAATCCAGATTATTATGGTCACGCTACCTTATCCATATCTATAGAGGTCATAGAACATGTGATGTCTCGTGTTTGCGATGTAATGTGACGTGTCTGATAGGAAGGAAGACACCAATAAACAAATCAGTATCAAGTGGGATTAATAGAAACGGGAGCAATTGGTATAAGTTTGCTATAATGGGCTGTTAGGGTTGTCAGAAAATCTTTATATATCAATTACCAGTGTGAGTGTGTTCGTAATTCTTCTCGTCTTGAACGGCTTCACCGATTTTGATGAATACTTTTTTGTACATAGGGTCATCTGGATGGTTCTTAGCTTTTAGTTGGACCCGGCAGATGCGCTGTAGTTGAAATCCAGAAAATAAAATTTATGATGCTAGTTACAAATACAATACAGGAGAATATTATCAAGTGAAATTTAATAAAAAATGAATGCGATTGAATAAAGCTAAACAAAAATAAGTTAGATACTGCCAAGTGTTCTTCTCACATGCTTTGAACCCTGAGGTCCAGCTAGGTACAAAAAGGTACCTACGTTTAATACTATAATCAGCAAACCTGCAGATTACATAAAATATACAAGTCAAGGTTACCTTTAATCAGTTAGTTAACCGTCTTTGTTTCTCACGCACAGAAATCAGACGTGACTCCCACATTTGAACTTTGGCAGCCCTGAATTATTGTCCAATTACTTCCACAAGGCATGTTGACAATCGTCCGACATTGAACCTTTGAGTCCAGAAATAGATCCCCCTTATTACCTACTTCATTTTGTGTGGACGGATCAGGTATTAAGTACCTACTATCTTTTCTGCGCAAACACAAAGCTTTATGTCTCATATTCGATCCAGGCTCATCTACAAATAGTCAGGATCTTTTCTTTTATAAAACATTAAACAACTCGAATAATATGTTATGGTGTAGACCTACTCTAATAATTCACAATGGTTTACATGGCACCTTAATAAATGTTATAGATGATGTAAGTACTTATCTACCAAAAAAAATCTGATGGGTTTCATTGTAAAAGCTGACGTTTGATTAAATTACTTACTCGCTACCAACGAGCTGTACCAAGAACTTAATATATTTACGCCTATTTTCGCGGACATTACATGAGGTCTCACAGTGCACGCGAACGCACAGCCCATTGAGAAATGTCAAACATTCTACACCGATGGTCTCTTGCGTGAATATGGCTGCTATACCCTATTATACCATCAGATTTTTTGTTTTGTAGTAGGTACAGCATCTTAAGGCCGAGTCCTGAGCGTTGGAGCATCGCGCAAGCGGAATACACCGCACACGTTAATTCAAACATTATACTCGTATATATTTTGTTATTTATTTTCTACTGGGTAGTCAGTGACACGTATGATCCACTGAGGAGGGTTTGGCTGAAAATCAGCGCTGGGGGAGTCTCGTTCTTCTCCAGCACATGCTGAGCCAATTCCCTTCGGCACAGTTCGCGCTGACCCTTATATTTTTGTGTTTCCTATGTTTATGTTTTGTGTCTTGCGATGTGTGTCGAATAAATGTTTTTTCTTTATTTCTTTCAAACATGTAGAGTATTTGTTACGTGTGCTGCGAATTCCGCGTTGCGCCCTCACTCGGGACTCGATATCGTGCAGTATTATAAGACCTTATATTTACAAATTGGTTTGGCGATCCAGATCAGCTAGTAGCCGGAGAGACCGAGGCGGGGACGCCGGGGGCCGCCGCGCAGGGTACGTGGGGGAAACCCACCACTACAGGTTCGGTGCATGGTAGCCGGGGTGTACATAGCTTTGCGTGTCCTAGCGATTGTTGAATTGTTTTATCCATACCTACTACAAAATAAGGAAACATAGCGACATATGTAGTTCTCTCTTTTATGTACTAGCAAATAGAGAAGTTGGAGATAGGGAGAAATAGCTGTGTTTCGCCGTACTTTCGCTTGCACAGCGCCAAAGAGATAGAGAACACAGTTTCCGTTTAGAATTAAATTTCTGGATAGACAAAATATATTCTCACAAAGCTATTTCTTCTTAATAATAAAAATAATTAGTCCTTTATTGTTCCACTAAATGGACTTACTGGAAGGGAGATTCAGCAGGCCATAGTATACCGCGCAGGCCCAGTGCAGGTTCGCTGACTTTGAACATGTCCACAGTCTGACTACTTCTCGAAAGACTACCAATTAGTGAGGTAATAAATAGGAATCTTCATAATCGAATTCCGTATACTCACAACGGAATGTACTTATAGATAAAACATGAGTAGGTATTCATTGTGTTATTTAATCAATGGTCCTTTTGTTATCAAATCATTTGAAGAAGTGTAGATTCTGATATAATGATGATATAAGAAAAACATTCAACAATCGCTTACGACAATCTTGTATGTAATTATGATCGGTACTTTGGAATGTTTGGCAGAAGACATTTTGTTATGGTTTTGTACTTAGTCGTTATTGTAGATTAGTTTTCAACATTCATCCATCCTATGTATTTAGATTTATTGTCAATTCGTAGCGAGTAGAACCTTGATTTTGGAGATTTTTGAAGATTAATAGAATTATGAAGGTGATAATTAATTTTGGTAACGCAAAATTAATAACAGTTCGTAAGTTTAGAATAATTACTTTGTAGTAGACTAGTGTAAGTAGATACAGGTATTTATACTTAATAAATTTAGTATATATGTATTTAGATATGCATCGTAGTTAGTTAATAGGTACTTACTTTAGTTCGTGGCATGTATTTTGTGTTGTTGCATGCATGTACTTTCTAGGTACTTAAGTACTCATGATAAAATAAATATTTTCACAATAAATTTCTCAATTTCAAGGTGGTAGTAACAACGGTGACCGAGACAGGTACCCGGCCGGCGTCGACCGTTATCCGGATGACGACCGGTATTCCACAGACGATGATCGGTACAACAGCCGGCCGGACCGGTATCCCGACGACCGATACCCGGACGGCTCCGACGACCGCGACCGCGACCGCGACCGCTACCCAGACAGATACCCAGACGATAGATACCCACCCGGAGTAGGACCGGACCGCTATCCTGATAGATATCCGTCCGGAATCGATAGGTATCCCCCTGGAATTGATCGTTACCCACCAGGCGGTGATCGTTACCCTCCAGGGGGTGATCGTTACCCACCAGGCGGCGATCGTTACCCTCCAGGCGGTGATCGTTACCCACCAGGCGGTGATCGTTACCCACCAGGCGGTGATCGTTACCCACCAGGCATTGATCGTTACCCACCTGGAGTCGACCGTTATCCTCCAGGCGTCGATCGTTATCCACCAGGCGCTGATCGTTATCCTCCAGGCGCCGACCGTTACCCACCAGGCGTAGATCGATACCCATCTAGCGTAGACCGATACCCACCTGGCGCAGACCGATACCCGCCTGGAATCGACAGATACCCATCAGGAAGCGGGCGTTATCCACTCCAAAGTGGCGATCGATACCCATTAGACAGTGGACGATACCCACTCTCAGATTACCCAGCTACTAACGACATCGGAAGATATCCAGCGGACAGATATCCGATCAGTCGGTACCCTATTGACGTTTACCCTGAGAGGTTCCCTGAGCGATACCCAGAGAGGTACCCAATACGAGGCAGTGGGAGTTACCCGTCCAGACCGGGGTACCCAAGCCGATATCCTGATATGTACAATCAGGACCGATATGGAGCTAATGATTTGGGTCGGTACCCATTCAGTCGATACCCTGTAGGCGTCAACAGAGACCCGGCACCGCTGGGGGGTGACCGCTACCCGGATTTGTATAATAAATATCCGCCGACCGGATCTTCTTACCCGGGTGAGCACTTAATTAACCTCTTATGTATTCATAAAAACTGCACTAAACCATTATACACACTTACAGCAATTTTAGAAACTGACTTCAAGAGTCATGAACGTTATGTTCGTGCAAATATTTCAAGTCAATCGGTTTTTTAAATTATGTTTTTCTGAGTACACAGCACGAAGAATCATCGCGTTTTGATATTTTTTCTTAGAAATGTGATTTTAGTAACGGACTTTGTGTTATACAAATATCAAACTTTCCTTTGACGACAGTTATCATGCCATTTCTTCTACAGTCAGTTTCTGATAAAGTTCTGTAAATAGGATTGTTGACAGCAGGTTATGGCCGTGGAGGATACTATGGACCTGACTACGTAGGACCCGATCGCTTCCCCGATCGAGGAGTTCGTCCTGGCCCAGACAGGTAAATTAAATTATTATTAGTTTACTTATACAATGAATGAGTCAGAATCTCATAGGCTCCTGGTTTTGTCAACAGGTATCCAGTGGAACCACGTCCAACTTTCGGTGTTCGAAGACCAATTGAGAGACCAGGTGGATATCGAGGAACTTATCCATCGCCCGGACCTGAACGACCTATTGGTATGACATGACCATTAGATTTCTAGCTTGTTATATTAACTTCTAAAAATAACATAAATGTCTTGTAATAGCACCAGGTCCTGTTTATGGTGGGTACGAACCTGACGGCCCGATTGGACCAGTTGGAGCCGTAGGAGGACCTATAGGAGGGCCTATAGGAGGGCCCATTGGAGGGCCGATAGGGGGACCCATAGGAGGCCCCATCGGCAGACCTCCGATCGGCCAGCGACCTTGGCAAGGATCCCGTTGCGAGGAAGACAGCTTCAGACAAGTCGGCAGACAACGGATGCAAAGACGATACGTTCGACGTTTCACTACCGCACAGTCGCTGGCCCACTGCCAACGAGAATGCATCGAGGCAAGAGACTTCATATGCCGGTCGTTCAACTATAGGTAACTGAAACGTGGTGTGACGTAATCGTGCTAGATATTTTTGATACTGACCTACATTGTGTCGCCAGGGACGGAGGCTACGCCAGTGAGCCGCGTGATAATTGCGAACTCAGCGATCGTGACACTAGAGAATTAGACGCGGCTAATCCTGCGCATTTTGACAACACTGCGAATGAATATGATTTTTACGAACGTGCGCTTGGGAGGATGGCTGATGATTGTCTAGATGGTAATGATAATTCTAATATCTGTGATTTAAGTGCGAAAAACATCCAATAATTACTTTTCTCATACAAGTTTGAAATTGGCATCCAGCTATTTGGGAAACTTTATGAAAGTGTAAATTACCGGGACTAATGAAACAGTTTTTAAAAATGAATTGCATATTCAAACCTGTTTCCAGTATCTCAAGTGTGCAACGAAGATGGAATGGAATTTACTCTACGGCTCCCAGAAGGATTCTACGGACGCATGTATACTTATGGCTTCTATGATCGATGTTTCTTCCGTGGAAATGGCGGTGTGGTCAACGCGTTGCGCGTTACTGGAGCACATGGGTACCCTGAGTGCGGAACCCAGCGGGTAATGGATTAGCTACTTTAATGTAGAGTGTTCAACAATCGATTATCCAAATATTTGGAGACAGAGAGAAAGAAATGCAATTTTTTATCCCAATTATCGTTTATTCTAATGCTTAGGTACTTATTATAAGGTTTAGTGTTCCATCGGACATAATGCGTCATAGTTCTGGCTCCACCCAATCAAAATTCCGGATACACAGGCGCATACAAAAACCTTTAATATTTAATTATCCCATTCCAGTATGGAGATACTATGACCAACATCGTGGTAGTCCAATTCAGTGACAACGTGCAGACGTCTCGAGACAAGCGATTCAACCTTACCTGTTTGTTCAGAGGGCCTGCGGAGGCAGTAGTCACGTCTAATTACATTGGCGCCGGGTGAGAATATCTATGCAAATATATGCGTGTCTATTTGATAAAGCATTCAATACAGAACATAATATTGAACACGATCTGTTAAAGTTTGTAACAATAAAAAACGTTATTTACGTCTAAGAGCTCATGTAAGCATTATCTGCAAAAGTTATCAAATCAATGCAAACGGATTGGATACTTACTTATTTGTACCGTGCATATTTTTTTGTAAATGGTGCCATATTAGGATTCTTAACAATTGTTGGTCGCCAAAATTCTACGTCTCTTTTGACCTCGAATTTTACCATATACCTATTTTCTTGGTTAATGCTCTATCGAACGGACACAGCACCTTCTTTATTATTTTTTATTAACATGATAACTAAGTTTGTGTGATTTGATTTGTGGGTTTCTAAACTAGCAAAACGGCTTTATTTTTCGTTTGTTTAAGTTTACGTAACCGTATATTAGAGGAGTTTCCAAAACATCTAACTGTTCTTCACTGAAACGTGTGTTTGTTTTGTAAACGGTGGGAGTACTTTTCAGAATTTGTGTGAATTAGTTCATTGGGTTCTCAGAATCGATGTTTTTTTGTTTTTGCCAGAACTGTTTGAAGTTTGTTAAAATTTACTACGAAGTAGAAAATTAACATTCGGTTTATTGTGTAGAGTTGTTGAATTACTTACTGTGTGCTGTTATTTCACTAACAGCTACTAACGTCGGACTTTGAATGAATCTATCAAATTCAAAAGATTACTGATGATAAAAATAGTTCGTTGATTCAATTTTCAAATTCATTCAAAGTCAGAACTAGCCACCCAAAAGACTAGGCTTCGAATCTAACCGTAGCCTTGGCTATGACTTGGTTGACAGGTCGGGTAGTCCTATACCCATAGAGTATCTCCCTGAAGAAAGTTCCCTGAACTCCAAGGTGCGGTTGATGATATTGTACCAAGGCAGACCGACCACGACAATCGCTGTTGGCGATCCACTGACCTTCAGGCTGGAAGCTCAGGATGGGTACAACTATGCTACTGATATATTCGCAACGAACGTAATCGCTAGAGATCCTTATTCTGGCAGATCTGTGCAGCTTATTGACCGAATAGGGTAAGATATGAGATAATTTATAAAATCTGCCTTATCTTTTTCCATTATTTGAGGTCAGCGGAAAAGGTCTTTTTCTTCCATTCATCGCGCTTTCCTGTAATACTCACATACACTCCAAATTGCTCTTTTTCCATCACGCTTTTAACCACATATCCCCCCTAACACTTTGTCCCCTCTGATCACATCCCGAAATCATTCGAACCTCAGATACTAAAACTTTCGTCTACGAAATTCTGTATTTTTCTAGATATTTTCAAATTTTGTAATCCCACTGTCTAATTCCCACTTGTGTTAAATATAGTCTTATCTTCCAGATGCCCAGTCGATCCTGACGTTTTCCCGGAATTAGATAAAGGTCGCAACGGAGATTCTCTCGAAGCTAGATTCAATGCGTTCAAAATACCGGAGTCTAATTTCCTAGTTTTTGAAGCAACTGTGCGTACGTGCCGTGATGGATGTCAGCCGGTAAGTGTGCATACATACTTACATACAACAGATAAAAAAATCCTACTCAAGGAAAAAAAAGATAAATAAAACTATGCTGGGGATATCTGTGTAAAATCCTTCTAACTCGTAAAATAATGTGGGCCCATAACCAGAAGGGCCAATAAGGCCATAACAGCCATAGGCAAATAAGAAGTAATCACATACGGTATACGGTAGATAAGTTATATTTAAATTTAGGCATATGACAGCTAAGTATATTGATGGTGTTTTGAACATGTTTTAACCTGGTAGATATAAAATAATGAACTTAGATTGGTTAAAAATTGTACAGAATACCGTGAACAGTTTCGTGTTCATGATTCGGAATCGACAACCCGATCCTTTTGATCGTAGGTACTTTGCAGTCTTCATAGTTAGTTAAGATGCGTGAGTACCTACTAACTAGGTAGATAGGTAGCTAAGTAATAATTTAATAATTGAAGTGATGGTTGATTAGTATACCCGATACGACGCTACCTCAATAATAACTTTGTACGTAGGTAAATAGGGTTTTATATCGATGTTCGACATGCATATCGTCATGTTGTTCATATTAATAAACGCATCACTGGGAAGTAAGTAAGTAGATATGTCGAGTAGTTATAAATGTACCGTATTTATGTAAGTTTTTATTACATTTCCGTATAGTATTCAAGTAAATAACTTACAATGTATTGAAACATTTAACAGCGTCCGATCTGGTAATAGTTCATAACATGATTGACGTCAAACGCTTAAAAATAACTCAATTTATCAAGCTTCATCCAGTTTATTCAAACGGGGTTATCTACGTGTTATTGCGGTATATTAGATTGTACCTAAGTGTAAGTACCTACTTGTGCATAATAAATTAATAATATATAATCTCGTAATTATTAATGTTGTTTTATGCAATTTTGCGCTGTATCGACTGTTTTGTGTGTGTTGTTTGGCGTTATTACTTCGGTATTCACGTGTATAGGTCGTGATGTAAAATGCATTGGACCGTTGCTCCGTTGCCTCAGCTTGGTACCTAGGTACTCGACAGTCATTATTGTAACCTCTAAGCTTTATCAAAGCCTCTTACAAGTTAACTGCATACGAAACTAGTTTAACCTCTAAAGGCCAATACTAAGTTGTTATCAAATCAAATAATTCATTTATTTATATTCAGCCGTCTCAGGCCCATAGATACATACCTTATAAACTAAGATACTTCATTGTATTAGATAATAAATAAACTATGAGTTGTGACGACGGCACTCTCCCCCGAAAGCGCTAATAATAATTTAATTATGTAAAACACGGATGAGCCCAAGTATAGATAAATGTAGGTAAATGTTATTATGAAAACTTACCACCTAAGTTGCTACACAGGTTAATTCTTAGTACTATAGATACCTATACCAATAATACCTTTCTCTCTTCTCCGTTTGTTGTCGTTATTTCCCATTAAAGTGCATTGCCCTCTCTATTGTTCGCTATCGATGGTCATCAACCGTGGGATATTGATACGTTTGGAATGGAAGCGAATTAGAGCAAATTGTGACGGAGTGTGAAACGTTTGTTTAAACTCGAAATAGGTAATAGGTACCTATAATCGAAATAGGTATAATCTTGCCCTGATTAGGTATTCACTCTTTTCAAGATCGGCTTGTCCTAGGTATCTGTTTCGATTCTAAGGTTATGATGTTACATTTATTTTCCGATTTTATGTTTAAAGTTTCAAAGAAGTGACTATCGAAAATATCTTAGTCCACCCATCCGTCAGTCGGGACAAGCCCACCCCTGGAAAAATTCCTTTCCCAATTATTTCTACAATTCAAAGTTCTCCACAATTCACACCCACTGGCTCTCTACTATAATACTCATTATAGATTACGTAGTAATATTAATAAACACCCCACAATCATTATGTGTGTTGAAATAGGCTCGCTCACTTTTTATTATAGCTACCATCGGCGAAATGTGTGTGTCTGGTCAACTGCGTCTTCCAATATAAGCGAGAAGAAGAATGCAGGTGTGGGTTTAGGTAACTAATTGTCATTTCGCATTCACAGGCATACTGCCCTAGTCAAACAGGCAGGTCTGAGCCATCATTCGGCAGGCGTCGAAGGGATCTCAATACAACCCTCGGCGCTGATGGCAATACCACCGCTGAAGCTAAACCGAGCAACGAGACCGACACGGGTGCGGAGAAATCGACGGATAAAAACACAGGAACCGTTTACAAAGTGTCGTACGAGGAGGCGACTGTCGATAAATATTTGAAGGATGAAGTCGAAACGCCTAGTCATGTTAGGAAGATGATTGAGGTGAGTAAGATTATTATTTTAACATCTGACTATGGTTCTCTCTTGCATACGGTGAAGGAAAACGTCGCGAGGAAAACTACATGTAGGTAATGCAATCTAACACATTTTCGAAAGACATATGAAATCGGCCAAACCGCACTGGCCTAGCGTGGTGGATTATGGCCTGAATCCGCTCGTATTGAGGTGAAGTCCGTGCCCAGGAGCGGGACATTAAAGGGGCCAATTTATCATTATTAATGTATTTAATAAATATTATATATAATGGTATTAAGGTAAAGGCGCCTGTTTGGCCCGCGAAATTCAAAATTTTCGAGTATTTTTATAGTTTATTCAAAATCTGAAAACATTTAAAATAACATTTTGTGATTTGCGACAAACACAGTATGCAGTGCGTTTATTAATACATTTATTTTACTCTAAATATTATCACGGTGGATATGATACTAGTAAATCACAAAATATACAAAAATTGCCAGATTATCAGGATAGCTGGCGTTCTTGAAATGTTTTAGAGTAAGTTGGATATATTAATAAATGCACTGCACACGGTATTTGTCGCGAATTACAAAATGTGCCTGTTATTATTGTCAGATTTTGAAAAAAAACTAAAAAACCTCAAAAAATTTGAACTTCTCGGGCTAGATGGGCGCTTTAGCCTTAAGTAGTAAGGTTTTCAATGTTCTTATCCGTCAGGTATTCGACAACCGTAACGAGATGCTGGAAGAGAACGGACCAACGGACTCGTCTCCGGTGGTGTCGGCGGCCGGCATCTGCGTCCCTCCGTACCACTACCGAGCTCTACTGGTCGCGCTATGCGTCCTGCTGTCTCTATTGCTGGCTATGATGACTGCTGCTTTGTATATTTACAGGTGAGATATAGGTGTATAGGTTTGATTTTTTCAATGGGACTAGTCTACTTATAAAACCTGATAGTTACCGAAACCGCTGATAATCAATATAGGTAGAACTTTATAATTTCACGCCTTACCTACCAGTAACCGTATTTGATGAATGGCAAGTTCGTTGGAAGCACTTAGATAATGAAATTAATATATCCATCTTATTAGAAATGAAAATTTAAGTATTGTACCTATATACTTTTGCCTACGTCCGATGTGTTTTCAAGGTAAGAGAATATCGGATAACTAAATGTTATTGATTAATAGTGTTACCATGAATCGATAATTTATCGTGGCAATAATATTGCATTTCCGTTATGTAAGTATTATATTGATGATAATATATAAATAAACAACTGCATATCTACTTAATTAGGTTCCTGAACTTTTCTATTGAATAAAATATATTGTTAGTAAAATTGAAAATTTAGAAAACCCCCGATGCGACGACTTTTTAAACTACAAAAGAGCTGATAACTTTCAAACGGCTGAACTGATTTTCATGAAACATAGCTAAGAACACTGTCGATCAGAATACCTGTCTTACAAAAAAAAATATATTGAAATCGGTTCATTCTTTTGGGCGCTACGATGCCACAGACAGAAACACAGATACACAAATTCACATGTTAAACTTTTAACACCCCTCTTTTTTTGTTGGGGGTTAATAAATATAATCCTAGCAACCTTTAAAGGTTTTATGAATTAATGCTTTGTCAACAGGCGCTATTGGCGCGTGCTTCGTAAGAACATTCAGGCGTCGACCCCTGCGCCTGCACTGCGGCCAGTGACCCCCGGCCCGCGAGGCGCGAGACCTTCCCTCTTCTCCGCTTCACACTTGCATAAACCGTTCTCTTTAAGGTAACGGTTTTAGAAACTTGTCAACTTGAATTCAATTACCTAGATCGTAAGGCCTGTTTTTATGTAAAAAAGTCGGGAAAATAGCAGTTGCGCTAGCGGAGCCTATAAATATTTACTTGCAATGCTAATAGCTAATGCTAAATAATATTGCTAAATGTTACCAGTCCTCTTCAGGGTGACAACGCGGGAGTTGTTCTACGTTGTCGCCCTGAAGAGGACTGGTAATTCGGATGGGAAGGGAGGGGGCTGGTAAACGTAGCGAGCGACTTTACGCCGATCTATTTGGTTAGGTACCTTTTTTACAAATATTTAATTGACTATTCCAGTGGTCTAGGCAGGACGTTTGCGGAAGCCGGCGAAGAAGCGGGCTCATCTGGTCGTCTAGCCAATGCGTTCGACGATGGCAGCGAGCCGATATACACCGACCCTTCGCTGTTTGAACGCTCGCGATCGCTCCGTTCCTTGCACTCATTGGACATGAAGCCAGAACGACGTGACCATCGCGCGTAATATAATATGACAGGCTTTCTAAACCGCGGAGTAGGTATTTTCCATACAGATAAAGTTTGCTTACACTATAGCGTTGGGTTAATGCGGCATTCATGATTAACTACCTAATTAGGGACAAGCTTCTCGATTCTTCGTTCTCCCAAGGGATACGAGTGTGGAATCTTATGTCTTCTATATCTCTTTGGAATCTTCATTAAGGTACCAATAAACGCATACAATATAGATAAGTTTGTCCCATCTACTTATTTTTTTTATTCTGAAATGTTTTATACTATTTGGTAGCTAAAACTAAATGTCACAATACAATCCTTATGCTTATATGTTTCTAGTTTGTAAAATGTTTGCAGTTTCCATTTTGTATATTTCATGTTATACAAAGACAGCTTTGTATGGATTATCTATTCCGTGTGATTAAACTTTATTGTGTACTTAACTCAAAAATTCTCAATATTAAAATGTATTTTATAATATGAAACTAATTGTATATTTCAACTGCCAAGGATGCTCAGTTTTAATCCGTCCATAGTATACAGACAAAAGTAACACTTATTTTAATTAACATATAATTGGAACATGTATTAATTTTAAACCTATTTATAATGTAAGTTGATACTAATAAATATTTTACAATGATTTATATATGAATTTTCTATATGTAAACCACACCTAATAAATCTTCTATTATAGCACTGTGGTCTATAAATGAAAGCAATGGAAATTGAAAGTATAATGATTTATTACAAATAGGTACTTAGAATTACATCAACAGTAAATATTACATATGATAAGGGGCTGGAGTGGGTACACTCATGAGTGGAGAATCTAGGTACTCCATTTCACTAGTACTAGGCACTGGCTCTGCTTGAGTATTCAATTTCTGCTGCAGTGTCTCATACAATTTATGAACAGATTCATTATGCTGAGTGCCAGGTTGTAGTGCCTTCATTAGAGTATGAATCCTAGTCTCAGGTAACTTAGGATAGATGTACCAAAGCAATTTCAACAAGTGTCTTGTTACATTGTCTTTTGAGAGACCCGCAAAAAAGAATTCATCAAACAACACTGTGCTAAAGTCTTCTCCTTGGAATTCGTCAGGTAGCTGAATTAATAATGCAACAAGTGCATGAAGAAACGGATCTTCGTATGCTCTGCCATCCTTACAGCAACCTAGAATGTTCAAAATACGTAAGGAAGCCCCTCTGTCTCGCATTTTCGCCGCATGAAGTGTGTAGTACATCGCCAGGACCCCACATACACAACTTTCCCGCATATAAGCTTCACACGCATCCGGTGGTGGGCCGGAATGTTCAATAATCGTGATAGCAGCTTCCCTCTCATCTGGAGGCAGTTTGTTGTGCAAAGCTCGGACTTGGTCATCCACCATTAGAGACATTAATGCCGGCAAGTATTTCGTAACAACTTGGCTGTCCATTTTTGGCTCCTTGAACTCTTGAGAGTCAATCATAACCCATGCACTCAAGCCCAGTGCCAACATTCTCAATAATAGTATTAATATAGGGTTATCTCTTGGAAGACTTTCAGTGTTGATTAAATGCTGTAATATTTTTATCACAGATGTTGCCAAGAAGTTTATTGCATATGGGTCACATAGCGTCATGGAAAGATCACCGAGGACTTGCTCCTGTCCTCTCTTAATACTATCCAAAAATCCTTGGAGTTCCCTCGATCTTTTGATATCAACATTCCGTTCCCTGATGCAGGCGTCCAAGCACCAGGTAAACTTATGGCAAGGATCGACGGATATAATATCCTGTATTTCTAAGTCATGTAGAGCCATCAAAAGCTCCGCTCTCAACGTACAGTAATGTACATTTCTTGTTCTCAAGAACAGTGTACGCAAGAACTGTAATACCATGTCGTACAATTTTACACTGTTACCAATCATATGAGCTAGTTTCTGAACAACAGCGCCTTGACGACGGACCTTGGGTGATGGTGAAAAGAATAGGTTATTGAGATTTTCGTGATCAAACAAAACATTCTCTTTCTCTCTTATGTACTGACTGAGTAGTGGTGAGACTTCGTCACCGAATAACGATTGGTTGTCTTGCCAGATCTGTCTCTTTACTTCTGTATCTGTGTCATTGTACAGTTCGCGATCTCGCACCAAAACCCTCAAAAATTTATCATCAATATGAGGAGTATTTTTCAGTATACTCATAATTACCGGTCTAAGGGCTTTCACTCTGACTACAGGGAAGCTCTTAGCTAACAATTCTTTGAGTTTTTTGTCATGTTCTTTACCTTCTTTGGAGCCCAGTTCATTGATGTGCGTTATAAGCTTATCTCTCAGTTCTTCCAGTACAGATGTATGAAAATCGAGTCTGCGTACGCCGTGTAGGTCCAGGAGAGGCAGCATAGGTCTTAGAGAAGGCAGTAAAATACCATTTTCTAGCTGAAATTCTTCTATTGCCTTCAATGGGTCGGTGCAGCTAGTCAATGCATCACGAAGGAAAGTTTGTCCTGGAACTCCTACTTCTTCCAAACCTGTACCAGGTAGTTTGCTTGATGAGGCCATGCTTTTTAATTACATTTAAATGCAATTCCTCAACCAAATTCACAGACTTTTATAATAATAAATTGGCATCACAATATTCACAATATTGATGTGCCTTGGGAAAACATACAGCATTGCTGTTGAAGAAGCAGTTGTGTTTTACCTCGCTAGTCGTTGATATACTCCCTTAAAGTTGTCAACATCCTGTCCATAGGGGGCGCTGGCGGCGCCTTCCGGTATTTTAATAACCAACAGCTAGGCGATGTCGTATTCGATGCGCCATTTTTCTTCATAGCGTTGTTAACCTCGCTGGCGACAACAGATCGCTGCGCTCGTGAAATATATTGTTCACATTCTCAGTTTAACTTATATATTCATTTTAAAATATTTTAAAATAAAGAAACGGGAGAATCACAGATTTATTTATAAATCACTGTTTCTAAAAATGAGTATAGTCTTGGTCCTGTGTACGAGTATTCTACGCTTGTGATATACGGTGTTAAAATTATTTCGAATTAAATATGAATTTTGAGTGTGCTCAATATGGGTGCAAGTGCCAGTGTCGAAGAAGATCAGCGTGTAATCGAACGAGAAGGTGTGCGGGTAGGTCCGCCACGTGGTTTGGCGACTAGCTCAGAAGCTAATAGCTCGGAATCGCCTTCGCCGCGGCAATCTTCGCTACCCACATATGACGAAGAGTGACCAGCAGCGCCACAAGCGGGTATGTTACAAATACAAGACAATTGGATTGACGCTTTGATAAGCAGGTATGTTTTCTATCAAATCTTATGATGCAACCTAAAATGGTGTTTGTGAACAACGCGAAACGACTGCATGCCAGTGAAATAAATTCGAGTATCCAAGCACTAGAACACACCAGCCGCTCAGTGTACACTTAGGGGCGTAAACCTAACCTAGATTAGGTTATATTATTAGATTTTATCATACATTCGGATTCTGGCGCTTCGCCGGCCGCTGCCGCGGCACGCTCGCTTCGCTCGCTCGGCTCGCGCGGTGTGGTCACTGTTCTAACCTAACCTAACCTAAGGATACACCCCAAACCACCAGTCTGGTGATGTTCGTTACTCAGACTTTACACGACTTATTGGCAACTACTAGTATTTGGCCATTAAAAACAAATTATAAACTAAGAGACCTAAACTAGGGTAAAGATTTTTAGCCCTACAGAACAAGTCATGGGGCAATGAGTAATGCCTTATTACTGCAACGAGAGTTAATACAAACAGGATTTCAAAATAACATACACTGGTGTCATGTACGCCCGTCAGAATTAAAGCCTTATATTAATCTATTTAAGATAAAAAATAAATAACTAATAATAATAAGATGTCAAAACAATCCTTGCAAATTATTTGCGGCAAACGGGCCGATTCTTTAGATGTTAGACACGAGAAACGATGGCTAGAAAGAATGTTCAATCAGTCTTGCGAAACATACCTCCGAATTAAGATTTTTTTTATTTAACATACTTGATTTATCATCGCTTACACTATCATTAGGTAGTTCTCTTAATTGGGTTGCTCCAGCCGGCTACCCAAATAAGAACAATGATAACTAGACGACTGCACTGCTCATGGTGAGTGCGGGTTCGATTCCCGTCTTGGCAAGTTTCGGAAATGGCCTTTTCGAAATTGCCTTGGTCTGGTTGTACTGGGATTGCCCTCAGTCCATTGTATGGTGCCCATAGTACAAGCGTTGCTTAGTTTGGGACCAGACAGTTGGTGTGTCAGTTTGGCGATATTTATTTATTTATTTAAACTCCTTTCGAAACACCAAAGGCAGAAATGACTGTGCGAGCAGTTTTCAATGGGGTTACTTATACCAATTCAGGCGACAAGGGGAGGAACAGATTTACCCTTTCAGCAATATCAAAGAGCTCATGCATTGGTCAAACGGTCACTGCACCAAATCTGAGTTTTATATCGAATATGTGTCTAAGGTACTCGTAATATAAAAAGGAAAAAAAAAAAAAACCCGACTTCAATGCGGACGATTTTCGATCTCCGGGAGCTGAACAGATACGTAAAGACGAAATACTTTCGCGTGGTGTCATAGGCCACGGTCACATAGTTTATTTGTCCGGAGTGTGTTTACCCGAGATACTGGCTAGTGAAGCGGGACATCTCCCAAGCCTATTCCCATTTGCCCGGGGCCGGGGCCCATCGACCGCTTCTAAGGATCAGCTACCAGGACAAATTTCTGGAAACGACGTGCACTTGACGTACTCGTACCCTTGGGCTGCTGCCGTAACGTGCTTGGTTGCGGAAACGCTTGCACGGGAAAAGGGTCATCGTGCTGGATCTCCCAGACGATTTTCTCCAGGTCCATCAGGACCGCTCCAACTTGAGTCCTCTGGTTGCGGAAACTATAGACCTTGTAGAGCATGGGGACGGGCATTTCTCTGCAGTAACGACGTGCTTACCCTTTGGCTGCTGCCGTAACGTGCTTGGTTGCGGAAACGCTTGCACGGGAAGGGTCATCGTGCTGGGTCTCCCAGACGATTTCCCCCAGGTCCATGAGGACCGCTCCAACTTGAGTCCTCTGGTTGCGGAAACTATAGACCTCGTGGAGCATGGGGACTGGCATTTCTCTGCAGTAACTTGCCTGGTTTTGAAAACCTTGCACAAGAAGGGTCATCGTGCTGGGTCTCCCAGACGATTTCCTCCAGGTCCATCAGGACCGCTCCAAGTTGAGTCCTCTGGTTGCGGAAACTATAGACCTCTTGGAGCATCGGGGCTGGTATATCAACTGCAAGACATCCATTCTCGATCCAACCCAGGCACTACAGTAACTCAGTATATAATGAAAAACACAATGTGCCTACCAGCGAAGAAAGCAGAGTCGATCAATGAAGCGTTGGACAAAATGATTTCAACAAACTCCAGCAAATTACGACAACTCCAGCGTCTTCTTGACCAACTAAATTTCGCCAATTTTCATCCCAAGAGGAAAATTACACTGCCGACTTGCCCAGATTTTCTGTTAAATATTCAGTCATCACAGTCCTAGACACAGTACAATGTTACCACAAAATGATATCGGAGAACTAATCTGGTGGCGCGGAACCACAAAATAAACGAGCCCGCTCTACAAACACGCGGTAACTCTCTTGTTGGTCACAGACGCATTGGAATAAGGCTGAGGAGCTAAACTAAACGGCATAACGATCTCCGGAACTTGGATGAGACAACCAATTTCTTGGCACTGCATCAAGAAATATCTTTCTGCTGTGTTAGCAACAATGCGATTTCCGACCATCGGCACCTGTGTCGCACCTATCACACAAGGAAACCAGAACCATCCTCAAACTCAGGGGGACATCCGAAATAGATCTCTTCGCCTCAAGAAACACTGCTGTAGTTAAAAGGTATGTCTCCATAGATTGCAAGGTCCATTTGCAGACTTAGATGCTTCCAGCAGGAAATTGAACTACAAAAAATAGCATGGGGGAACCCCGCCCCCGAGTTTGATGCCCCGTGGGCAAGCACACCTGAACAATACTTCGGGCACCTACGTGGTTAAAGCTCCCGAAGGGCCTTCGGACATTTTGATTCAAGTAAGAATTAGAAAGTAAGAATAAGAATTAGAAATTTTAAGCAATCCTCAGAATTCCCTTACGGAATCCGGAACCTCCCGGAATATCGGATAGATGCAGGGACAGACCAATTACCATAAAGGGTCCATCGACTGGAAGTTTCTGAACATTTATTTTCTAGAAAGAAAACTTATCATATAAAATTATTAGGGTATATAAATCAGCTGTTTCAAATGTATGTGGCACAAACATCGAAAATATCCCTTTTTCTTAAACAATCTTATCAAACATAATATACTTAAATACTGTTAGCTTTACAATTAGTATGGCAAGGCCTAATCCTCAAAGATCGATGTCCATGTGGACCCCCAAACTGTTCTAGACTGAATTTCAGACAGCTCACAAACAGACTCCTTTTCTGATATTAGTCGAAGCACCGCAATAATATTTTTATTAGATTCTGGACGACCGTGTCCATGACCCGACATAACTTGATATTTCTGCAGAAAATGTGACTGACGATGGTGATCGTATAACTTATACCCAATTTCGGTTCCAAAACTGATAACCACTTAGGCAGTCAAAATGGGTGTTGTGGGAACATAATAATATTAAAATATGCCCTATATCACTGATTAGAGATTTATAACATATTATGTCATTATTAAGGAGGCGGTCAGTGCCGAGTATAACACTTGTATTCATTGCGTTGATAGGTCCCGTAAAACCAGCATCTAGGACTATTATCGGCAATTGGGTTCGAATAATATTAGGAGATTACGGTATTGACACATCTCCTGGCAGTTATAGGTCAGCAAATGCATCCCTAGGATGACAATGTAATGTAACCAACCCATTGACGAAATATTATTAATGACGAAATATTAACCCGAGGAAATTGGAGATGCGAATCTACATTCTATAAACACTACTGTAAGCAGGTAGTCCCCACTAGACAAACAAATTATATATCGGTTGATATTTTTTGTTTTCCACTTGATTTGATAATAATAATATTGTTATTAGTGAACCTTATTATTTCCTCAGAGATACCGATCAACCTGGAATGTCATGATTGATTGTAAGTTCCTTTTGTTAACCAAACCAATAGTATACCATAGGAAGGGCTTAATTTTATTTTTTTTATGATTACATGTCAACCATCATCATAGCGTTGTCTTAATAACCCACCACCAGCAGATAACAAACAGATCTTCAACAGCAATGCTGTATGTTTTCCCAAGGCACATCAATATAATGGTTTTACATAAAATAAAACCAATATTATGTGCCGAAGAAAACATACAGCATTGCATGAAAGGGCTTCCTGGTGAAGACTATGAAGAAAAATGGCGCATCGAATACGACATCGCCTAGCTGTTGGTTATTAAAATACCGGAAGGCGCCGCCAGCGCCCCCTATGGACAGGATGTTGACAACTTTAAGGGAGTATATCAACGACTAGCGAGGTAAAACACAACTGCTTCTTCAACAGCAATGCTGTATGTTTTCTTCGGCACATAATATTGGTTTTATTTTAAACCATTATATTTTAGAGATATTTGTTTGACAGCAAAATGAGTGAATGAGACTAATGTGACGTTTAAATTGTTTATGGTTTTTGTTTTGGGTTCGTGCCACTCACTGTTTATTATGCTGAAACGCTAACGTTTTTATTTGCATTATAAACAAAATTATGCTCACAATTGCAAATATGCTTTGAACGACCAATCGACCATTATTTAAGTCAAATGCAATTTGACAGATTGATAATGGTGATAGGTATTTATTGAACAAATACATATTTTGCTCTCCGTATAAGTAAATAAAAAAACAACAATAAAATTACTTATATCGGTGCTCCTCTCCTCTATTCTAATTTTATTAATTGATTGTCGTTAACTCGCCGTTGTCACTGTTACGTACGTCACTGGTCTGTCAACTGTCACTCTTGCTTGTTTGGTTTGTGTGATAACCTAGAAGTTCTAAAACTGAAACAAAATTAGCTTGCTACATATCTCCAATCTGTGAACAAAATAAATAAAATGGATAAACAAAAAGCGTAAGTCGTTTTGGTTTAACGTATATTTATTATTTCAAATGTTAATAAAATTTAATTATAATGACCATAGTTAAAGTATAGCATAGAAAAAACCAGAAATGTTTGATTGTGTTGTGAAAAACTCGCAAAATTTGTTTTCGCTAAGTTTGAGCCTTATTCAACCCTAAATATATATCAGGCAAACTTTTCTGTTAGTGTTCTGGTATTTATATTGTAATATTTTAGGTTGATATCTGGAGATGTGAACGGGAACTTCGCCACCTTGTTTTCTCGCGTCGAGTCCATTGTGAAGAGGTCTGGGGCTTTTGATGTACTACTATGCGTCGGAAACTTCTTTGGCGAGGACAATTCACAGCTAGATGCGTACAAAATGGGCACGAAGAAAGGTAAAATTCACTAGCTAAGGCGGCTAACCGTCCCGAATTTTGCGGGACAGTCCCGGAAACGTAAATTAATATCCATATTGATCCGAGAATTGCATAAATCGTCCCGCATGTCCCGGATTCCTCAAACTGCCTCGTATATACAACTCTAAAATAGGAATAATTTCGAAAATCAGATACACAGAAGTGTAATGAATGTACACAGTGGGTATCTTTTATTCTATGTGTATTTTTCCACCTTGTGATATTGCGTAGTACCAAATGTCATCCATGCCGTCAAGCCACTTTCACATACCTACTCAAAACCCCGCTGCCCCTCGGGGGTCAAATAATCCTGCCTAGATAATTTTTAAAGTTAGCCACCTTATTCATAACAGATCTCAGAATATTTTGTGCAACTTCAATTTTTTTCATTACACTACTCTATTATTTACAGTTCCAGTGACAACTTATGTATTTGGGCTGTCTAACAGTGACCATGTTCCATTGTACTGTGAAGAAGGCTCCGAAATCGTTCCAAATGTTATTTACATGGGTAATTATAGACTTTTAACACTTATACAAGTTGAATCACAATAGGTTTACTAATTTTAGGTCCCTCATTTTGTAATTCTAAAACTATTGGTTTGTCGGTTGACGTAACATGATTGTAGTAGCTGTTTAAAGATTTTGTAATTCTATAACACATTTTTTCCAAAGTCCACACATAACAAAGTTACAAAAGAACGGGTATAAGTTCCTTTTTAGTTTAACATTGTATATCTTAATAATGTAAAGTATGTGTTACCCTACTGTTAAACACTATTTTAGGTAAAAGAGGTATATTTACAACCAGTGCTGATGTCAAGATTGCGTACCTGACTGGTTTATCGCGGAGGGAGCTTGGTAAAGAGATCCCAATGTGTACGTTTGAGCCGAGTGACTGCAGCGCGGTCCGTGACGCGTGCTTTAGAGGCCAGAGCGAGTACAAAGGTGTGGATGTACTGATAACTACACTATGGCCAGCTGGGATACAGCAAGATGAGTGTCAGAAGGTAAAATAACCTTGAAAGACTAATATACTGGTTGTTTGTTCCATCAACAAAGTTGACTCTTGATCGTACATATAACCAGTATTAGTAATTATTTGGAATGAAGATGACATCCTTTCTTGATCCCTTTCATTCACAGAAATATAATGAACAGTGCAAGAGATGAAAATTCCATTACAAATATATAGGTTGAAACAGAAAGGGTATAGATTTTTTTTCAAAACTTAACTTTGTAATTCTAAAACTATCAGCTTTGGAGGAAACTTGTAAAACAAACGGTGTTATAGGAATACAGCTGTTTTTCTGACAGATTTCACAAGTCTACAAAACCTTTATAACTTCAACAATTTCAGTTTCAAAGTTTTAGATATACAAAGTAATGTTGCAAAAAAAAATTGTATACCCTTTTTGTTTCACCTAGTATTGGCACAGTGTGTATTAAAAAAATATGTGATGTGTTAGACACTCTCTGAGAAATTCCCTAAATTACGTGACTTGTTTCAGATAGATGTGGAGCCAGAGAATTTGTCTGACCTAATGTCATGGCTTGCTATGCACATCAAACCCAGATATCATTTTGTTCCGTCAGCCATGAAACATTATGAAAGGCAGCCGTACAGGTGGATATTATTTCACTAAACAATTTTCGATTAGGGATAACTAACTCGTCTAGTCCCTTGTTTGCTCTGGCAAAACATTTACACCAATGTGTGATGTCTTTATTTTGTGCTGCCAGAATATAAATAATAATAATAATAAATATCGTCAGACTGACACACCAACTGTATGGTCCCAAACTATGCAACGCTTGTACTATGGGTGCCATACAATGGACTGGGGGCGATCCCAGTGACACCCAGACCTAGGCAAAATACGAAAAAGCCATTTCCGAAATTTGCCCCGGCGGGAATCGAACCCGCAACCACCATGTGCAGTGAGCCGAACGGCCTACGCTCGAACCACTGCGCCAAGAGGTCGTCGAATATAGCGCAATATTGGATGTAATTTTTAGAATGGATCTAATACACACATTCTTCAGCACACTGAAACCAACCTAAAGTTACTTGCAATATGGTTAGTTTTTGTCTGCAGGAGTATGTGTGCGTAGGTTCCGTTCTGCATAACTACATCTTCCGCCAGTGCAAACTCACTGTATTTCTCATTAAGCTTTTATTAATAGCATAGTTTATTTTATAAGCAGTAATAGCCGATTGGTTAAGCACGCGTCTTGCAGTCACCAGTTCCTGGGTTCAAACCTCGGCTCGCATCTCTGGGATTTTCGAAATCTATGTGCGAATCATAATTTCTATATGATTTTCACTTGCTTACGGTGAAGGAAAGCATCGTGAGGAAACCTGCATATCTTAGAAAATCTAACCAATTTTTTTTTTTTTAATGCGACTAGTCCCGCCACACACTCCCACCACTGTAACTCCTGTAAGCCAGGATTGACAATGGTGACCAATAATGACGTCGAGGTTTGACCCTCGACGAGTCCCGGGGAAAAGTTAAATTGTCTTGGAACCCGCACGAATTTAATCGAAAGAAATAATAGGAGGAGTTGGAAGAAAAACAATAAAAAAAATCTAACCAATTGTAGAAGGACATGTGAAGTCCGCCAACCCGTACTGGGCTAGCGGATTACGGCCTGAATCCCCCTCGTGTTGCGGGGAGGCCCGTGCCCAGGAGTGGGACGTCAAAAGGGCTAAATTATTATAATTATTTTACAGAAATCTCAGCATGCACCAGGACTACAGAGAATGTGCGACCAGGTTCATAGCACTAGCGCCAGTGGGAAACAAATTCAAAGAGAAGTGGATCTACGCTTGCTCCCTGCAGCCTATCTCGAAGATGCGCGTCACAGATCTGTTGCAAGGGACCACCGACGAGACAGTCTGCCCATACGACCCCGAGCTACTGAAGCAACATCAACCTGGGAAAGTTGTTAAGGTATTTTCTCCAATTATAATGTATACCACAGCCAATGGGAAGCCATATGATAGAAAATAAATGATGTTGAAACGGTAAAAACAAACTTTTGCCCAAATATTTTTTTTTATATTAGTACACCAACTGTATGGTCCCAAACTAAGCAACGCTTGTACTATGGGTGACGTACAATGGGCTGGGGGCGATCCCAGTGTCACCCAGACCACGGAAAGGCCATTTCCGAAATTTACCCCGACGGGAATCGCACCCGCAACCACCCGGTGCAGTGAGCTTAGCGGCCTACGCTCGAACCACTGCGCCAAGCGGTCGTCGACAGCTAAAATTACAACTAAAATTTCGTTGATAGAACTAGAAACTTCATTATTTTCCATTTAGGTGGAGTATCGACATTGGTATGATTACCAGCATCATAATGAATTATAACATCATTATTTATGGAGATATCAGTAATTGATTTAATTTAGTCTTAATTAGTTTGTAAGCCAATTGAATTAGGACACTAACATATTGCCATTTTGCTTTTTCATTCAGTTCTCTGGAAATGGTCAATTCTTCTTCAATATGGACACGCAGGACGACGAACAAGGGAAGAGGAAACGGAAAGGTGACAATCCAGAAAGGAAAAGGAGAGAATTTGATCCAGGTATGCCATTAAACCAGTGGTTCCCAAACTTATTTTGTATACTGCCCACATTGAGAACAAATTATTTTTTAGTGCCCCCATTTCTTCACCAACTTAAAAACCACTATAACGTCAAATTAAATTAATTGATTATTGTGAGGTACACAACGCCCCCATTTTTTTTCTGGGTGTCTTACCGCCCCCCTTTAGGCCTGCAGCGCCCACAAGGGGGCGTTATCGCCCACTTTGGGAAAGGATGCATTACACATAATTATTTAATTTCATTATATTAATACCATAACAATATAACTGACTTAATAGGTACCTATACAATATTATTTTGGAGATTGGAGTCTGTCTTCACAAGACGTCTATATTATGAACTCCAGTATATATACAGGTTGAAACAGAAAGGACTATCAGCTTTGGAGGATACTTCAAAAACAAAAGTTGTTATAGGGATACAGCTGTTGACAGATTTTATAACTCTACAAAACCTTCAGTACTTCAACTGTCCCACAAAGCCGATAGTTTAAGATTTACAAAGTAAAGTTGCAAAAAAAATAGTATACCCTGTTTCACCTAGTATAGGCAACTACTGGAGTTGATACATTGATACAAATTATTATTTCGGACTTTTGCAACACCGGGGTGCTACTCTTAGCAACGATAATCGATCGATATATCGTGACATTCATGTCGTTTTATCCTGCTCTAAATTCCATATTTTTTGCCGGCGTATTGATTACTGTACGAACAATACAAAATTATAGTTTGTTCAGATGATATTATACGACGGCAATCAAGTTGAAATTAAGAGTAGCATTCGACAATACGAATGTCACGATATATCGATAATCGTTGCTAAGAGTAGCACACCTGGATAGTAGCTATTACATGTTTCGTTGTCCAATATAAAGAAATAAATCCGCCTCATATAAACTGATCATCTGTTTGTTAGACACATGCTGGTTCTGCCTGTCTTCGCCGACTGTTGAGAAACACCTCGTCATAAGCGTCGGCACCCACTGCTACTTGGCATTAGCTAAAGGCCCTCTAACACCGTACCATGTGCTCATCCTGCCGATCGCTCACCATCAATCTATTACTAGGGTAAGTTTACATAAATATCGTCAGACTAACACACCAACCGTATGGTCCCAATTAGGGATTGCAGTACCGGTACTGAGGAGAGCTAGGCAATTCCCGGTACCAGGCATAAGCCAGTACCGGGAAATACCGGGAATTTCGGGAAATTCGGTACCCAATACAAACGTTGAATAGTTATTTAAAAAACATACCTTAACAGTCTAATTTGTGCTTCTTTTAATCGAAATGTAATTATTTACATGTATATTAAGTATTTTACTTATTTAGTTCACTAAATCTCGAAATTTCGGACCATTTTTTAATTGGCAGCGTGTTAATTTCGAACCTAAGTTGCGGCATAGCGGCCATTTGGAGTGGATGTGGACACCAGGAACTAGAAGAAGGAATCGAAAATGACTTCAGTGCGTTATATTGCGAGAGGCGTCGTTAAAAATTAATTGGCTCATGATGGATAATGTAAGTCATCAATCATTGCGAATGAAGCCGAAACTTCGACGCACAAGTAGAAGCCTCAACAAAATCATCGAGACACGAATGTTTTGCATATCTCTCCTGGTCCTGTTCCTCATATATCTGATTTTGAAGTACAGTAGAAGATCCTATTTGCTGATCATAAAGCAGTACGTCTGCAGTGGGCGATTTGACAAAATAATCAAAATGGTAAAGATACCCTAGCTGGAAGCAAACCACCAACATGATGAAGTGACGACATCGTGAAGGTAGCTAATAATTTGATGAATAGACTAGCAGGTCAGGACTGATACCAATGTCTGATAAAGGGATTGTTTTACTTCTCCTTTAGCCATTTTGATTTGAACCAACTGGCGTAGGTCGCCTGCAGTATCCTCCACTTCTGTCTCTTTTACGACTTGCACCGCTTAGTTTGCTCCCGCGGTCGTCGTATTTCAATGGTGCTGGAGGTCTCCTATCAGTTTTTTTTCCAATGTTCACCAGGCACTATTCGAGTAGCGGTAAGATCCCGCCTTCTAGTGACATGACCAACCCTTTGCAATATGACGCAAGCTACTCATTTGATGACATCGTTGAATTTGCCTTGCTCTCGAACGGCCTGGTCCACCTTATGTATACGCTTAGTAATGCCGATGTCACCGCCGATCAATGTTTTTCTTTTATTTGTGATGGAGCATCTTGGGAAAATGGCTGATCCGATTTCAACGGGGGTTTCACTTTAAGATAGCCAGTGGTTAAACTTAAAAGATAGAGTACATAATCTCACCCTTTTACCTTTAGGAGTTGAGCTGCTGAATAAAATCTACATTTTCCACTAGCTTGTTGGTAAAGTAGTTTATTGATAGTATTTTTTTTAATTGATAGTATTTTTGTTGCCTTAATGAAAATTACCCTAAAACGTTAATTTAATATTTTGTTTAGATTTTACAATGATATTTCATATCAAAATCACATTTACCAAAATGTTGTATTAATTTCGAAATTTCGAAACTGATAATATACGAAACTGCACGTCCTAGTCCGTATTCGCTATGCTTGTGGTGACTTCGGTTATAACGAAAGTCGTAATGGTATGGATATTTGAAAATATTAGTTATGAAATTATTAAGTACCGAAAGTACCGAAATTCCCGGGAATTCTTTTCAGTACCGGTACTAGATAGAAGGAGGAAAATACCGGGAATTCCCGGGAAAAACCAGTACCGGGAATTCCCGGGAGCAATCCCTAGTCCCAATCTAAGAAATACTTGTACTATGGGATACTATACAATGGACTGGAGGGAAATCCTAGTGACACCCAGCTCAGTGCAAATTACGGCTGAAAAAGGTCATTTCGGAAATACACCCTCACGGGAACAGATCCAGCAATCACCCGGAACCGAGCGTACGTTAGATCCACCAAGTGGTCGTCAAGTGGTATGTAAGTCATTTTAGAGGATGTTCCAAATCGATTCCATTCTAGGGTGCTACTCTTAGCAACGATAATCGATATATCGTGCGTGACATTCGTATTGTGGAAATCTATTCTAAATTCCATATTTTTAACGTCGCATCGATTACTGAACGAACAACACAAAATTATCGTTCTTTCAGACGATATACGGCGGCAAAGAAGATGGAATTTACAGTAGTATATATCTGACCAAACCTCCCCACTTAGCTTGTATAATAGGATAATGTGACAGAACACACAACCATTGTCGAAGCTGACGTGTTGAAATTATTTTTCATCCATTCCCAGGCCCCCGATGAAGTGATAAACGAAATTAAAAAGTTTAAAGAGGTTTTGAAGAAGTTCTTCGCTTCCATGAAGATGTTGGTGGTGTTCTTCGAGAGGAACTACCGCACGTCGCATATGCAGGTGCAATGCGTGCCGGTGCCGCGCGCGTGCGACTCGCAGATATTAGAAGTATTTCAGGTAAACATTTTTGAAAGAGTTTTATGTTTGGATATTAGTTTTGTACAGAGTGGAACTACACTACTGCAGACCAAAACCGACCCTTGTGCAAATGGTTGATTTCAGTTTGAAAGTAGTATTGTGTGGGTTGGATGCATTTTGCAAAACTATATTCATTTGTTCTACGTCGGCCGGGCTATGCTATGTCCTCTGTTAGAAATTGCTATCACTTAATACCTTTATCTTATTGAGACGTATGTTAATTAGTCGTATTCAAGTCTGAGAGAAATGTCATTGTAGTTCCAGTATAAAATGACATCTCAAGAGTACTATAATATGCCTATTTTTGCCAGAAAACCGTTTGTTAAAGGACACAAAAAATAAAATTAATATCAAGAATGCTCGCGATATGCCATCTGTATTTCAATTACATTTGGCATGAATCGAAAAGTTGCACACCTGCCTTTTCGAGCCTGCTGTGGTGGTGGGGGGGGGGGGGGGGGGGGGGGTCAGCATAAGACCTCAATGTGTTATGGTTCCTGTGCAGGACGAGGCCGGCATCAATAGCATTCAGATGGAGGTGTTGCCGCCGTACACGGACATACGGCAGGTGACGCTGCCGGGCGCGCCGTACTTCCACGCCGAGCTGCCTTCAGGCGAGCAGATATACGCCAAGACGAAACAACACTTCCCCTTGCACTTCGGAAGGTATGTTCATACGGTATTAAAAATACCTCCCCTCAACACGAGGGGGATTCAGGCCATAATCCACCACGCTGGCCCAGAGCGAGTTGGCGGATTTCACATGTCTTTCGAAAATTGGTTAGATCTTCTAAGACATGCAGGTTTCCTCACGATGTTTTTCCTTCACCGCAAGCAAGTGATAATCATATAGAAATTATTATTTGAACATAGATTTCGAAAAATCCAGAGGTGCGAGCCGGGGTTTGAACCCAAGACCCGGTGCCCGCAAGACGCGTGCTTAACCGATCGGCTATCACTGCTTATATACGGTATTAAAAAAAAAGAAATTGAGTAGACTTCAAAAAAACCTGGGTGCACTAAAACCTAGAAATAACTAGGGACCTTATAATCTGTATTTATTTGGAGTCCGTGCCAATTCAATTAAATAGGGGTAGGTAGGTGCCTAAGAAGTTGTCCTAACGTAGTGGAAAGATAGTGAAGAAGATTTTTTGAAATCGGTTTATAAAAGACGGAATACTGACAACAAACACACAAAATACATGAATTGGGAACCTCCTCCTTTCTGAAGTCGGTTAAAAAAACGATTAGAATCATTGACTTATTACGTGAACCATTAAATACAAGGGGCTCATCCTGTCACTATCATTCTCTCAGTAAAATGCAGGGAATTGTATATTTTGCTCGCAAAGTGGCTCTTATTCATAATGCAGCTTATTACGTATTGGGTGCCTTCTACTTAACACTACCGCACTAGTGCTTTTTACTATACATATTTTTTAAATCTTACCAAATAGTATGTCGTAAAAATAGTTTCAAAGTTTATGAATAACTTGTGTTTATTAAATTATGATAAATAATAAATTAAGTGAGCTAAGTTGATCATTACACTGGTGATTTGTGATTGCTTTTAAAATATGACAATTATATTTTAACTATTTTTACCTCCTGGGCACGGGCTATTTTTACCTCATAAGTTGTGATAGCCGATTGGTTAAAGCACGCGTCTTGCGGGCACCAGGTCTTGGGTTCAAACCCCGGCTCGCACCTCTGGATTTTTCAAAATCTATGTGCGAATCATAATTTCTATATGATTATCACTTGCTTACGGTGAAGGAAAACATCGTGAGGAAACCTGCATGTCTTAGAAGATCTAACCAATTTTCGAAAGACATGTGAAATCCGCCAACCCGCACTGGGCCAGCGTGGTGGATTATGGCCTGAATCCCCCTCATGTTGAGGGGAGGCCCGTGCCCAGGAGTGGGACGTCAAAAGGGCTAAATAATCTTTTTTTATTATATTTTTACCTCGGAGGTGTGTTGAAAAACGTCGTATATAACGCACCCTTGGCTCCATCACAGCCCTCGCCTTTGGCTCAAGTTACAAACCAGTGTTATCAACTCAGCTGAGTTTCTTATTGCTTAAAATTAATATTTATTTAAATAAGAAAGAAACACTTTTTGAGTACAATAATATGTGACTCAGTAGTATATGTTACAATATATATGTCGCAGCCAAATAGCTTAATTTGCCGTTCAATTAACAGCCTAGGCACTTTACTAAACAGCGCCGTTCAACTAACGGCCTAAATGATATTCAGCCGTATAGTCTATTACAACATTTAATAAATTGGCTGGCTAATGCTTAGGCAACTGGTTGACATTTAAGTAATACAAAACTTTTTCAAAATACTACCCAAGCAGAACGACCTGGATGGGTTTAGGTTAGGGTTATTTTTTTATGACCCCACAGAAACCCCACCCGGCAAATAGATTCGGTGGATCTAAAAAAAATCGTGAAAAACCTAAGTACCTAATAAAATGATTCCATCAAAGTTGTTTTTTTCCGACGCCATATTGACCAAAGAGAATATAGATATATTGACAGTTTGGTGAGTTTCGGCGCTAGGTGGCAGAAAGTAGAACTAAATGGAAATGAACAGGCTAGGCAGGTAATTAAACGGCTAGGCAAGTAGTTAAACGTCATCGATCCAAGTCATTTGCCTAGCTGTTTGATCAAATGGCTGAATATCATTCAGGCCACTAGTTCAACGGCGCCGTTTAGTTAAGTGGCTAGGCTGTTAATTGGACGGCGAATTAAGCTAGTTGGCGGCGACATACACATAGGCTGTTATATTTTAATATATGTGTCACGCCTGCGCCTAAAGGTCTTCTGCTATTTGCTCACGTTACCCATGTTTCAGGGACGTATTGTCGAGTCCCCCGATACTGAACTGTGAAGACAAGGCGGACTGGCGGCAGTGCCAGCTCAGCCGCGAGGAGGAGGACGAACACGTCGCCAACTTCCGGGAGAAATTCACGCCGTTCGACTTTACAGCCGACGCGGACGCGGACAGCGATAGCGACTGAAAACACTCTCGGTTGAACTAACTCGATTTTAAATATTAATTGTATATGTTGCCCGCGTGGAACTTTGATAAAATAAAAGTATCATCAGATACTCTTTAAACATCAGCTAGTGAAAGTCCCGTCAAAATCGGTCCAGGCGTTTTGGAGATTAGCCGGAACAAACGCAAACAAAAAATATAAAAATCGAAACGCTGCTTAATCTCCTAAGATTAAGAGTAGCAGCGATTAAGGCTAAAGCGCCCATCTAGCCCGCGAAGTTCAAATTTTTTGAGGTTTTTTGAACTTTTTCAAAATCTGACAATAAAGAAAGGCACATTTTGTAATTCGCGAAGAAGACCGTGTGCAGTGCATTTATTAATATATCCAACTTACTCTAAAACATTTTAAGAACGACAGCTATCCAGATAATCTGGCAATTTTTGTATATTTAGTGATTTACTAGTATCATATCCACCGTGATAATATTTAGAGTAAAATAAATGTATTAATAAACGCACTGCATACTGTGTTTGTCGCAAATTACAAAATGCTGTCTTAAATGTTTTCAGATTTTGGATAAACTATAAAAATACTCGAAAATTATGAATTTCGCGGGCTAGTCAGGCGCCTTACCTTAAGAACCAATAGTAGAGCTTCGATAGGTTCGATGCTCTACTATTGGTTTAAACTTTTATCTAGTTAAAACTGTAATTGAATCAAAATGAATGTTTTATTTGTACAAAGTTAATTTTACTGTAGTCGTGTAAGGTTATAATATAAATAAAACGGAACCGTTCCAATTAAATGATTTTTATTTTAGTTCACATCATACTTGTTCTAATAACACATTTTGTTTGCATTATAAAAACATATCTGTAACAACATGATCAACTAACCCTTACAATTATTATCGTGTATTTATTTATTTATTAACAAAACGTTTTTAAAATGATATGGTACATTGACTAGAATTCTGAATGATTAGATTTTAAATTTTTGATAACGATTTTGTCCAATACTAGCATGCGAAGATGTATAACAAAAAAGTGTTCCATGTAAGTATAGTGATGCGCCGTGAATTTCTTGTGAATTTGAGCGAGTTAGAAACGAGAATTTGTTTTTATTTTAGTTCCTGTACTTCATTCAGGCTCTATTAATAAATCGACCTCAAATCTGAGCGATCTTGGAAAATTGATTCTGGTGTCATACTAGTACAAAATGGCATGTCAAAAGCGTAAGTACGCGTATTTCGTACTATCATGACATAAGAATGAATTTTCCAAGATTGCTCAGATTTGAGGTCGATTTATTAATCGTGCCTTAAATGCAGGTTGTATCATATTCGATGCAACACAAGCAATATATTTTATACAATGATTGAAATAGTACCCACTATGTAACTGAGTAACATCATTAATTCATTACGCCACGATTGCTAAAAAGATCTAGATACGTTGTATTATCGACTAGCAATAGGTATTGTGTCTAGATTATATAAAATAGATCTCAATTAAATATAGGGCAGTCTTCGTTGGAATTACTAAGGAATCGTCAACGTAAACAATTGTAAATTATTATTATAAACACACAACTCGCGTAAAAATATTTGTGAATACAAAATTCGGAGTGTCCACTGCTAAGGGCAGCTCAATGCGGGGCGGTTGCACATCACTACGGTAAATGTGTCGTATGAAAGTTAGTAAAAAGGCAGCATTTATTGTATTGAGCCTGCGCCCTGGGGTCCAAGTCTGTTAATATAAAACCAATTGAAAACTGTTGGTCATTAATATTATCTAACTAAATTTTTCATCATAAATTGCAAGTTGTTGCGATAAGATGGCCGACATAATGCCAAGCGCCAAAAATTAACGATTTACGATGAAGAATCACGAAGGTTATATGACCAATGGTTTTCAACTGGCTTAAAATAACAGACGTGGGGCGCTGTAGTGATGTACTACCGCCCAAAGTCCTGCAATATGACACATCATAATTACCTACATACAAATTGTAATCGCAAAAAGTAAATAGGTATTTAGGTACATAGGACAGAAAGAACGCACGGAGAACTGAACATAGCACGCACACAGTCACTTGTAGGTAGGTGTAGTTATTTCGAAGAAATCTATACGATAAGTTTTTTTTAAAACATAGACCCGCCTGATGTTAAGCAGTAACCGCAGCCTATAGATGCTTGCAATACCAAAGGCTTTAACTGCCCATTGCCGACCTGAAACGGATTGGCACAAAGGGAGGGGAACACAGATGGGGTTGGGCTCCCACTTATCGTATTAAACGCAGCTCTAATAGCCACATTCCGCTGAGCTTCTGTGAGAGGGTGGTACTACCCGGATCGACCCAGCCCGTATATGAACTGTAGTCAATTACAGATTGACTCTACCAGTATGTAGGTACCTATTACATGCTTAGGGGCCATCCATAAATTACGTCACACGAATTTCATGATTTTTTGACCCCTCCCCCGTCCTTTACACAGCTGGTCACAACTGTGCGACCCCCCCCCCTACCTAATGTGACGTCACATTTTTGCAATCTTACATTAATAAAATGATGAAACGAAAACAGCAGTGTTCCGAAATGATTTTTATGTCCATTTAAATTATTTTACAAAATTAAATATGGGCATGAACATTAAAAAAACATTAAAAAAAATTACTTATATTATCATGCAGACAGAGTCGCAACTATTTTTATGTTATTCTTTAGTACTAGTATGTAGTTTAAATTTAGTGTTGTTAAGTTGTTATACATAGATATAAAATATTATATTTTGAAAAAATGTGATGTCACAAAATTTGAGACCCCTCCCCACGCCTTGTCACACAATGTCACACTTCGTCAACCCCCTCCATCCCCCTTAACGTGTGACGTGATTTATGGATGGCCCCTTAGGGTTATTCGTGTGCGTCCACAAAATGCGTTATTTCTGTACTATCTATGTTCTATGTTGCAACTTTCTGCCTTATTCAGCTAAGGTAAGTGTATTGTCACGTGTTACTGTTTTCTGAGGATTGCGTAATGCTAACATTCGATTAATTTAATTCACATCGATCATAACGCACGAACTCTTGTGCGGCCACTTCGAAAGCGCGTTTAGATATTGCAATATCTAAGAAACATGTAAACTATAACAGGTTTTGATTTCACGATTGATTGACCAAGTTATATCGATTAATCGAATAATGAAAATGAAATTATTACAAATTATTTTATAATGTTCCAAAAGTGATGATTGCGCGAAGCCAAGTCTGGATCGTTTATAATATAGATAATTTGTATTTTTGACATGTCGAGATGTTTTAAATGGTATAGTCACAGTATATCTTACACCTCTGTGGCCCGTAATAATAAATCGGTTTCAAGTCTGGAAGCGGTCTTGATAACGATTTGACATGTCATTTTGTATTGGAATGACATAAGAATGACGTTTCCAAGACCGCTCCCGAACTGAAGATCGATTTACCTGTAAAATGTAAGAACATAATAGTTGATATTCGCGTAATGACAGATGGCGTATCGATTGACAGTTGGCACTTTCACAAACGCTTATCATAAGAATCTAAGATTATAAATAGTTACTTGAAAACTTTTCACTTTACACACTTCAATCAATCTTAAATGTTATAGAATAGACGATGATAAGATTTGCCGCTGGTAACGCTATCGTTCCCGTAAACTTTACAACAATCAAACAATTCGTATTTTAATTAAATATATTGGGATGTAATTACACGTTTGCATCCGTAACTAGTTTTAAGACTTTGGTCAATAAGGCATTAAGTTTAAAATATATATTTTTATTTTTAATTATTGTTCTTCTTAATTTTTATATTCGATAGTCATTAATGTGTACCTACTTACATTTTAATTACACTTATATTTACATAACGACCAGTGGTTTTAGAACCTAAAACTTGACGATACTTTACATCGTTATATATTGTTTCGGAGTACAAAAGGATTAATGTGTCACTATATTTTATTATATTGGTACTAAATACATTATATTGGCTAAACCTATCTATCTACATTTCTATTTACAAGCCTAGAAGTTGGCAACCTTGTGGTAAAAATATTTATACCTATGCAAAGTTCAATGCTTGCAACATTAGAAAAAGAAAAATGTATTTTGTATTCATTTTCTATAGAATTGTATTATTTCATAAAACATAAAACGACGATAACTTCCGCCCGCGAAAACTTTAGTAATAATGAATTACATCTGCATTTACAGCAGTGTGGCAAAATTAAAGATTCAAAAGTATAAGAATAAAAATCACACGCATTTAAAGCGTTTGAACCTAATTTCGTTGGTAAGTACGCATATAAGATCGCGTCTAATCAGCATCTTTATCACCTCCTCAGTTTATAATGAATAACGATTATTCAAGTCGAAGTCCTTTAACCGTAATTCAGTAGGTACTTTTACTATATTTAATCACGATTGTTATCCCAAGTCCTTCAGAGTTATCAACAGGCATCCAGGTGTTATCAACACCGTGGCATACTCTGTCGTTTCGGACTGATTGGAGAGATATCTCCTTTGGAAATTCGTTCCAGAATGTAATATTCTTAATTCACTGTATTCACACGTTTATTTGGAAGGCTTCCCTTGTGACCTTGCCCCCGGGTGGGGGTGGGGCGTGCTGGGTGTGGGGGTGCGGCGCGCGCTTGCGCCGGTGATGACCCTCGCACTCCGTGTCGTCCGAAAATCGCGATGGAGGATGAATATGCTCGTTGAACGACGGGTAATTAGATATACTGGAATGATTAGTAATTCACATTAATTATGGTAAAAAAAGTCATCATAAGATGTCTCTAGGCCGATCTTCGCTTGTAAGCTTGATTCGAAGCGTAATGACGGTGTATAAATGATTATACTAACGTGAGCATCGCTTCGAACTCTGCTGTCCAGAGCTCTGCGGACAAGAGCGTAGAGTTACATTCGTAACTTGTAGGTATGTTGTCAATATAAGTAGGTGTGTTTATTGAGGGAAATATAGAGCCGTTGATAATGTTACTAACCTGAAAGTAATGTTGCAGTCTCAAGGGATCGAACGAAACTGTGCCTCATTTGTATTGAGCGGTAGGTACCTATATTCCGTTTACTTAACGTAATCATTTTTCTGATAAGGGTCTCCTCTTGATTAGTCATTAGTCTACATTGCATAGCTGTGATTCGTTCATTGGCAGTTGTAACTAGACCACTCCGTAACACTTTCATCAGAGTGGCGCCCAACATGGGACCAAGGTGACTGCCAATTTACGTGTCACGCAACATTCGCTATCGTTACAAACCTGAAGGTGGTCTCGTCGTTATGGCTGCTGTAGCCCGATGAGGATCGCACGTGCCTCTTGCCGAGGGCCCCGGCCTTGCCCTTCCGTGACGGGAACGCCTTCCGCACCACGCCGCCGACGGAGTTTTCCGACGAAGACGACGACTCCTCGCGCTCCACGCTTGGATCTAACATAGATTACTGTTAATTGTCTATCTAGTTCGGTATGCACTTTTACTTATCACTACATAGTATAAAACAAAGTCGCTTCCCACTGTCTGTCTGTCCCTATGTATGCTTAGATCTTTAAAATTACGCAACGGATTTTGATGCGTTTTTTTAATTGATAGAGTGATTGAAGAGGAAGGTTTATATATATAATACTTACATAATATAGTAGATAAACATAATTTATATGGAAGAACAACGTTTGTATATAAAATACAGGCGCGCAATTTGCCTATAATCCACTTCTGCGTTTCGATTAGTTATAAACGAAGGAAGTGTAAACCGCCAGTAAGAGAGCTGGGCCTAAACTCAGTTTTTTTATGTTAATGGGCTCTTTCCATTGAGTCAGGCCCAATGTGATTCTGCCAATGTTTAAGTAGCACAACTCTGTCAACTGACGTATAGCGTATGTGAGTAAGTCAGTTTTGACAGATTTTCTATAGAAAAATTCTCAAAACTGACGTGCCGATGCAAACATTATATTGGGCGATCACTCGCAACAGGTGGCCAAAGTCAAGATGTGAAAACAACTACTTCATTCATTTTGCAGGAACACGTCTCATGAGTTCGGTGGTGGCTGCTACGTCTTTAAATAATTGTGATTTTGCGACGGTTGGAGCATTTCAAAATAGATTTTTCCTTACTTGTTGTATTTAGTTGTAAATCTTACCATGCTTTTTAATGTTTATTTTTGAAACAACTGTTTAGAATATAATATAGTCGTTCTTCACTTGTACCTATTAAGCTTACAAATTTTAAAAAGTTAATAACTTTAGTAATTTTATATTACGAGTTAAGTAAATTAAAATATTGTTCACTAAATACGACGATTCAGGAATAATACATTAAAAAAAAGTACATCATATCCAAAACAATGGTCACGCACTAAGGCGCTTCGCTCACTGCTTACTCGAGGCAGCGTCATGTCGGCGACGTGGCGTGATCTTTCAATCTAGAGCTTTCTCTTAGGATGCCCATATACTTAAGCCGGGTGGACTGGCTGGGCTAGCTTTCGACCAAAAGAATCCCTTCATTTTCCACAGCTCATTAAGATGTCGATTCTAGTGGTCGAAAGCTAATCTAGTCAGCAAAGCATAGCTCAAGTAGACGGGCACTCTTATTCCAGCACCAACGCAACGCGTGAAACGAAATGACAAAATGACGCCTCGACGCCACGTTGCCTCGAGCGCGCAGTGAGCGCCGCGCCGTACATGCGGCGGGGTGCGCGGGCCGCGGCCGCGCGGCGGGCTCGCTGTCCGAGTGCGGCGCGCTCGCGTCGTCGCTGGCGTCGTCCTCGTACTCTGTAATGGGCAGGTGCAGCGTTAATATCTTCTTCACCTCCGAGTCCGTTGACCCCAAGTTGTCCGACTCTGCAAAGGATTGGGCAAGTCTTATACATTTGCTCCGTCGGTTGTGTTAAGCCGTGTACGCTGGGAGACGAAATTTCTAATCGAAATTGTGCTCTACCATGGTAACCGAAGGGCAGGAAAAGTTTCATTTATTATGTTGGTACTCGTATGGAGCTTGCAAGTTTATTGAATGGTAGATAACTTAAAAAACTTGACCATTAATTAATAGGATCCATTTGATTCGTACTTATCAATCCTATGTTAAAAATGGTAATGATTTTTAACGGTCAATTGTATCTACATTTCGTCATAGACATTCTAGCAAACAAATTAATTCTACAACACTTAAAAGAGTTGCCGACAATCGCCCTTCTTACTCTCCAATTACTTAAGTAGTCGATCAAATCCAACCAATCAATGTCAGTGATCGTAGGAGGCAAAGATTTTACGCGTGTGTTTTAACCAACAACATGATATCGAATTTTCGTCACCTCAGCGTACAAAACGGCGAAGCACGTGACACGTAAACAATAAAACTGATGGCTGACATGTCAATGAGGTTTGATGTAATGAGCGCTGAGGAGATTCGCCGAATACACACAAGCTGGGACTACATGAAAATGTATGGAGGTGGACTATAAAACGAAACGGAAAAAAGGTATACCACAATACAACTGTGCATGCTTACCTTTACAAAGTGAAACACCATTTACGCTCCCATCGGGTTGCATAAAAGGCGATCGTTATATCAAATTCGAATTCCATTACTTAACTTAAACGGGACAAAGTAAACTTAATCATAATTAAGGTGCCATCTACATAAAACAAAATGTAACTAACTACTTATAGATAAGCTCAGTTGAGGGTGTTTGGTGGTAGGATGGTTACCTTGGCTCTCGGAGTGCGGGTCGCGGAGTCTGTTCCCTTTTCTTCTTACTTTTGTGTATTCTGGCTCCTTACCCTGTAGAAGGAATATACACGGTGTAAGAGGCATCGTAAAGAAAACTGATACCATGGATTCAACTCATGATTCTGCACCCCCCAGAAATGGAATTTTCCGTCGATATTTTCATGAATTATAGAAAAAAAACAGTATTTTTAAATGGATTTTAGCATGAAATCGTTATACAAATCTGTGTCAAGTGATTTTACATAAATAAATCAATAATTAGGTACTAAGCGGACACACGGGATACCGAAACACAACTCAATTTTGAGATATTTTGCAAAATATTTCGACGAAATCGAGATTCTATTCCAATTCCCCACTCAGGGCGCACTCGAATTTGCTTTCATTGGAGTTTCATTTAAGAACTTTATACCTTTTAAGCGAATCGTTTTTCGTACCTTATACTTGTCGTTCTGCTTAAGGTCGTGGTACACGAAGGAGCCCCTCACGGAGTGGTAAGGGCCGCTGTACACGTTCCCACTGTAGCTGCTCTCGCTGTAAGCGGTCGGCTTCGTCAGTTGGAACGTTGCGTACGGACAGATGTCTTCTATGTATTCTGTGGAAAAGGAGATGTAATTTAGTTTACGAATTGAATTTCAGTCGCTTCAAGGTTAAAAGGAGTTTTTAACAATCCTAATGAAGTTTCGTTGCTGTAAATATATGGACAATATATTTGACGTACGCTTAGCGCAGTGGTTCGAGCGCAGGCCGCTCGGCTCACTGCACACGATGGTTGCGGGTTTGATTCCCGCCGGGGAAAATTTCGGAAATGTCGCTAGGATCGCCCCCAATCCATTGTGTGTACGGTACCCAAGTACAAGTATTGCTTACTTTGGGACCGTACGGTAGGTGTGTCATTGTGGCAATATTAATTTATTATTTATTAATATTGGTATAATATTTCTCCATATTCCTGTTGTCGTCATAGGTAATCCAAGTCCCATCTTTAATAACCTTTCTGGGAACGGTAGGTACATCGTTAAATGTTTGTATGAGTTTGGACTCAAAAGCCTCGGGGCTTATTTAGAGATTTTGCTTCAATGCCATTTTTTTTATATTTCCGCCCGCTGTAAGTCCTGTGCTACTGCTGCGCTCATACCGTTTGAAGCGTGTTTGTAATGGTGTTGCGGCGGCGGGTGTTGCGCACGCGCAGCCAGGTACTGCTGGTCGCGGTTCACTTTGTTCTGCAGCTGCGCGACCGACGGCGACTCCCCGACGCCGCTCTCCGTGGCCACTGTCTCAGTTCCACCCGCTTCTGAACAAACGAGATTATGAATTACTAGCTGTGCCCCGCGACTTCATCCGCGTAGTATTGGATTATTGGGTTAAAAAGTATTCTATATGTTAATCCCGGTTATAATCTATCTGTGTTCCAAATTTCATCCAAATCCGTTCAGTAGTTTTTGCGTGAAGGAGTAACAGACATACATACATACATCCACACTCACAAACTTTCGCATTTATAATATTAGTAGGATTATTAAGGAGATACATACTAGGTGAAACAAAAAGGTATAATTACAATTTTTTTTGAAACTTTATCTTGTAAATCTAGAACAATCGTATTTGTGGGACAGTTGAAGTACTACAGGTTTTATAGACTTATGAAATCTGCCAACAGCTGTATTCCAGCTGTAACCTTTTGTTTTTCAAGTTTCCCCCAAAGCTGATAGTTTTCGTACGGCAGAGAGAGCCGGAAGACCAAACCAGCCCTCCCCTCCGTCTATCCCACTCCCCTTTAAGTTGGCAACGTGCAAACAATGCCTTTGGAATTGCAAGCATCTAAATCTAACTGTATCTATCATATAGGTTACGGATCGTACGCTTGTTTGATGCCATTGTTATTATAAAAAAAAAATTAATATAACAAACAACTACAAGTAATTTGAAGTAGTCAATTGATTTTTAGTCAGTGTATGAGTGGAGATAGTAGTGGTGTACTAACTGGTCCTGCGCACGAGCAGCACGATGGCGACGAGCGCGGCCAGCACCAGCAGCGCCAGCGCGGCCGGCAGCAGCACGCGCGCGCCGCCCAGCGCCCGCGCGCCCGCCGCCGGCACCGCCGGGGACACCTCGCCCTCCACCGCTGCGGGGAACCACAACCCCACTGTGCACTCACCAAATAACTACCCTAATCACTACTTAGTATAAAAATTTAGAAAACCCCCGGTGCGACGACTTTTTAAACTACACAAGAGCTGATAATTTTCAAACCGCTGAACCGATTTTCATGAAACATAGCTAAGAACACTCTCGATCAGAATACCTATCTAACAAAAAAACAAATTTGAAATAGGTTCATCCGCTTGGGCGCTACGATGCCACAGACCGACACACAGATACACAAATACACATGTTAAACTTATAACACCCCTCTTTTTTGACGGGGTCTTCCCGCTGCCTGTCTCTATGTATGCTTAGATCTTTAAAACTACGTAACGGATTTGATGCGGTTTTTAATAGATAGAGTGATTCAAGAGGAAGCATCAAGAGGAAGATTTATATGTATAATACATGCATAATATAGTAGGGACACACTGATAATTTTAGAGCCGTGCGAAGCCGGGGCGTGTCGCTAGTTATTTACTATATAGTACCTACAATTATTATTCACTTCCTTTTATAAACTTAGTCATAACAAAATATACCTATTTATCGCCAGATTGGCACACCAATTGTATGGTCACAAAATAAGCAACGCTTGTACTATGGGTACCGTACAATGGACTGTGGGCGATCCCAGTGACACCCAGACCTGGGCAAATTACGAAAAGCAATTTCTGAAATTTGCCCTGCCGGGAATCGAACCCGCAATCACCCGGTACAGTAAGCCGAGCGGCCTACGCTCAAACCACTGCGCCAAGCGGTCTTAAGAAAAAAAAATATGAAGAATAAAAATGACAATCCAAGATTTTCATGCCAAATCTTCTTAGTTGAGGTCGTGCTCCGATCAGGTCGTAGACTTAACGAAAATTATATAAAAATCACGATTTGAAAATATCCCGTGGGCCTAAAAATAAACGATTTGACTGTGACATTGACATAAAGGCAGGCCAGTTCAACTAAGCGACATCTGGTCAACTGAAAATTGGTTTCTCTCATTGGAATCGGCCAACCGTTTCGGCCCGCTTAATTTAGAAAATGGCACAGAATATTAACAAAATTAAATCGGCCATTTTCGTAAAAACGTTCTGGCCCATAATTTGATGCAGGATTGACTGACAATATTGGTGAACACTTAATAGCTAAGGCCCGTATTTATAAAACGATCTCCAGTCTGAAAGCGATTTTGAGTACCTACGCTTTTGACATGTCATTTTGTACTGGTATGACATAAGAATGGCATTTCAAGATCCAAGATCGCTCTCAGACTTGAGATCGATTTATTAATACGGGACTAAATCACTTACTCCCGCTAAGTGAGTGCGTTGTGAAGTTATACAAGGCAACCGCGTGGCCCGCATTGTTGTGCGCTGTTATCCTCAGCTGGTACTGCGTGGCTGGCGTCAGCCCTGCCACGCTGAATACTCGCTCCGTGGCCTGCACGCTATTTGATACTAGACGCCACTAGAAATAAGACAATAATTAGCTTGTCAGACTGATCGCCGAATACCTGAACATTTAGGACTTCTTAATTTAGTCGCATTACACAAAAAACCGGCCAAGTGCAGGTAGTGGCACGCATATTGTAGGGTTCCATTGTAAGTGATAGTCGATTGGTTTAGCACGCGTCTTGTGGGCACAAGGTCCTGGGTTCAAACCCCTATTCGCACCTCTGGGTTTTTCGAAATCTATGTGTGAATCATAATTTCAATAATTATAATGATTATCACTTTTCTACGGTGAAGCAAAACATAGTGAGAAAACCTGCATATCTTAGAAAATCTAACGAATTTTCGAGACGTCATGTGAAACCCGCAATCTCGCACTGGGTTAGCGTGGTGGATTAGGGCCTGAATCCCCCTAGTATTGAGGGGAGGCTCGTGCCCAGGAGTGGAACCTTAATAGAGCTAAATTATAATTGTTATACCTGTGATTGGCTGATCTCCCGATATTCGATGACGAAATACAATATGCCACAACCGCCATCGCCCCACGAATCCAGCCACACCGTCACCGTTGTGGTGTTAAGCGTTATCATCTGCGAGTGCTTTGGTTTCACTGGCACTGTAATTAACAATACAAATTGATGCCCATTCTGTTGTATCTTTTATACAACAAAAAAAATATAATTTTATAAAATAATATTAATATTATACAATTTTATGAAATTGTTGCTCTCTTATATCCTATTATTATTACTATGAAGAATGTCGTTTAGTCAAGACTGGCTGGTGTACAATAAATGAGGCCACTTACAATAAAGAGTAGGCATTTCTTAATTTTTCTTGAGTAAGTACAATAATTATTGTATTTGCCTTTCGATATTTGGGGGCGTTATTTCGAACTAGTTTTCATATTTCTTTTTTATTTAAAAAAATGCAAATTTTAAAAAAAGTGGTTATTAAAGGTTATGAGTCGGATTTTATTACTGTAAGTTCCGGGGTACCGCAGGGCTCTATTCTGGGCCCATTATTATTCGTATTATTTATAAATGACATAAATAACTGGTTTAAATTTTGTGACTTCTTGTTATACGCAGATGATTTAAAGTTATTCCACGTAATAGAAAATCCCGATGACCACCTTAAATTTCAATCTGACCTTGACCGCTTGTCGTCCTACTGCATCAGCAATAAATTAAGTCTCAGTGTCAATAAGTGCAAAACCATTAGCTTCACGAAAAAAAGGCTAATCAGCGACTTTCCTTACAAGTTAAATGGCGTGTACCTAGAAACTGTCGGCTCAGTAAAAGACTTGGGAGTTACACTTGATAGCAAATTACACCTGGACCTACACATAGATAATATAATTAATAAATCCCTTAAAATGTATGGCTTTGTGATGCGCACAAGTACCAAATTCACACAATCTTCTACTTATCTTTACCTCTATAAAACCTTGATTCGACCGCAACTTGAGTATGCTGTGTCCATTTGGAATCCATTCTACACCAAATATATTTAAGCTCTTGAAAGTGTGCAAAAGAGATTCCTTAGATGTATGAATTACAGATGCTTTCGTAACCATCTATCATATGAACAACTTCTCTATAAGTACAAGCTCCTTAATCTTAAACATAGACGCACCCAACTCGAAGTAATACTATTATACGATTTATGTCAACATAGATATGATTGTATACCTATAATTAATAAACTATGTTATAAAATACCTGCTAGAACGCACTGCCGTAATCTATGCCAATTATTTGCAACCACTAGATGCCGCACAAACGCTGGTAAACGCTCTCCATTGTATCGTTTAGTCAAATCATACAATGAATCATTCAATGCAATTGACATTACGGCAGAGCGCCCAAAATCTTTTAAAAATAAAGTGCTTGAGGTTCTAAGGGCCTCACTCACTTAAGCACATTATGTCAGTACCTACCTATTTATTTATTTCTATATTGTAATTATGTTTGTTGTAAGCGAATTTGTGTCGTTTTGCATGCACGGCCACTTATCTACTTTTAATCTGTGGTAAACGATGTTGGTGGCCAATTCACTTCTACTATTGTATTTACTTAACTAGCTTTATAATACTTTATTTTGTCACTGTTTGTTTACCCCAATAAAAAAAAAAAAAAAAAAAAAAAAAAAAAAAGCCATTTTCTTGCAAATAAGTGAAGATTAAAAACATACCTAATATTTATTATTCAAGTACGGTAATTGCTTAACATCAGGCATTTAGTTGATATTTGAGATAACAAACTGTAAAATGACAAGCCCGCTGAGTTTCTTGCCCGATCTTTCCAGTCGAGGTCGCGTTCCGATCCGGTTGTATATATAAGAAAAAAATTTAAAATTGAAAATTTGTATGCGCCCCCGTAGGCCTAAACAAAATAAACGCTTTGACTTGACTTGACTTCCGCGAAGATTTCTGCCAGTTAACTCCTACCGCAAGCCGCGTTAACCTTCGTTCTGATAATGAAAAATCAGCCGTATTGCGTCCACTTACCTGTGCCTTTGGTGTAAGCGTGCACAATATCGCACGGCAGGCCGGTGCCAATCCTGTTGAAGGCTGTGATGTAGAGCTGGTAGCGCGTGCCGCACCACAGGTTGGGCAGTACGTGCTCTGAGGTTCCAGCTTCCACTTGCAACTCCTCCCAATCGCCGTGCTCGCGCTTGTAGTTTATCACGTATCCTGGGATAAAACACTGCAACTTAGAAAGGTGTTTCCGATTCTTATACGGATGACTTCTATTTGAGAACAGAATTATTGACAATTGCATATTCATGATCGGCACAGTCCAGTCTGAACTATGTCTAGTTTATTGCCTGTGGGTAGGTTATTAATGTCGTATGAGTACCCATAACTTGGGTATCAACTATCGGAATATCAAAACGCGACATTAAACTCTAGAGTAATGACAATATGAAATCATTGAACTGGGACTAGTCCCACCACACACTCCCACCACTGTAACTCCTGTAAGCCAGGATCGACAATGGTTACCAATAATGACGTCGAGGTTTGACCATCGACGAATCCCGGGGAAAAGTTAAATTGTCTTGGAACCCGCACGAATTTAATCGAAAGAAATAATAGAAGGAGTTGGAAGAAAAAAAAACCACTTCATCAATCAATCTTCGAAATCATTGGACTGTGCAAACTCAGGATTGGTAAAATCGTTCTAGTCACAAACACATAGATATCTAACTAACAACAACACGATAACGAGTTAAAATTGGAATTTCCATTGGACATTCCATTTGTCAAACCTCGACGTCATTATTGGTCACCATTGTCGATCCTGGCTTACAGGAGTTACAGTGGTGGGAGTGTGTGGCGGGGTTATCCCTAAACCAGTATCATATAAAAGCTTTAAAAACTCACCGAGTATAGGGCTGCCTCCGTCGCCCTGGTCGCTCCACTGGAGGTGCAGCGAGTCCGCGTAAGAGTCGACCACGGCCAGCACGGGCGGCTGCGGGGGGACCTTCACCTCCACACTGTACGTCACCTCGTCGCGCCCGTGGACATTCTCCACTGAGCAGGTGTAATTCCCACTGTCTGCGTACTGGGTCATGCTGGGGACATCAGGATTATATTAAATATGCACGGTGTAAGGGGCATCGTAACAAAAACTGATACCATGGATTAAACTCATGCGGGCATTTCATGCTAAAATCAATTTTAAAAAGCTTAAAAATTTGATAGTAATTCAGGTAAATAACGATGGAAAATTCCAAGTTTGGGGGTCCAGAATCATGAGTTGAATCCATTTATTTATTTTCCAATTATTTATTTTATTTATTATGGTATATGTTTTAGTTACGTTGCACCCTGTATATATGATGGTGGTAGAGCCATGCTGAAGCCACCTGACTACAGCTCATGGCCGTCATATATACGGGCCGGCTCGAAAACACCACACACACAAAGTAGAAACACCTTCTCACAGTAAATCTGCGTAAGTAAAGTAACTATTATAGGTGCGTTTCATGAATTTGAGTAAGAGAGCCTGAAGCCCTTATTCTCCCTCTGTCCCATTCCCCTTCAGATTGGCAACGTGCGAGCAATACCATTGGTATTGCAAACATATATAGGCTACAGTAACAACTGAACATAAGGCGGGTCGTACGCTGTTTGCCGATTTTGTTACATACAAAAAATACATTTCATACTGTTTATGTTTTGTGACAATAAAGGCAGCAAGTGTCTCTATAAGTCATACCTGATAATCAAGGAGCCGTCACTGGTCACGTTCTTCCTCAAGGTGGATTCCAAGATGGCTCCGTTCATACTCCACGTGGTGGTCGGAGTAGGCACCCCGACCTTGTTGCACGGCAGCGAGATGTTCTCTTTCCAAGGGGTCACAATGCTTCGGCTGAATGAAGTTATCCTTGCTGGTACTGTGAGGAAAAGAGCTGTTGAAATATATATTATTAAACTACTTCTAACTTCCTAAGCATTATAGGGACTAGCTCGTAAACTGACTAGACTTGGCTTAGTAGTATTCTACAACTTTATGACGCCTTTTACCACGTGGGCAGATCTTTCTGTAATTCTCATTGTATTAGTTGTTCGACTTCATATTATTTGCCTTGCAGTGGGACAGACGAATTAATGTTTGAGTGGGAACGATCATAATGATGCCTACTTGTACTATATTATGTCAATAGATTTTGATATGGCTGTGGTAACAAAATTTAATTGCCAAACTAAAATCTGAAGTATGTACGAAACTGAATGCAAAGTAAAGAGGATACTATGTTCCGAACACACCTGAATCAGAGGGCAGTACAGTAACAACTCGAGTCGCTTCTCCCTCCCCGAGCCTGGTGGAGGCGGACACCCAGAACTGGTGCGTGGCGCGAGGCGGGGACCGCGACGTCTCGTGGGACAGTGTGCTCGGAGACAGCATGCGCTTGTGGGTACCCTCCTTGTGACAACGAAATACGTTAGCTCAGGTTCTACATTAGAAATTTTTTCGGGACTCACCAAACAAAAGCCAAAACGTATGTAACATTTTTATGTTTCACCGTAGCCCCTAAACTACGATCCGATGTTGATGAATGAGGGTGTCAATTGGTGACATAGGCTACATTTTATACAAATAAAATGAATATGAAGGATGTTACATCCAAAAATGTGGAGGGCCCTGAATTTTTTTGGCGAGTGGGATGTCTAATAAAAGGGAGACATATACTTAGTACAATATAAGATATACCAAGCGACAGAAAAACAAACTTATACTTTATTCCACCGTTTATGAGTACTACTAGCGATATCTATCAGCATTTAATTCGTCATGTAAATAAAAGAACAGACTTATCCGTAGTCGGGTTACAGTTACCTAAACGTTTTAACTTGTTGCATAATGTCATCCCTAAACAAATACGTACTTCTCGTCCATCTTCAATGACGCTCATGTACAGAGTGTAGCCGACGAGAACACCGTTCGGAGAGGACGGCGGCAACCACGACACCAGGATCTTGTTGCGTGATGACACTACGGCTTTGATATCAGCTGGGGCAGATGGCACTGCAATAGATGTTAGAGATTATAATAATGATAATATTTTAGCCCTTTTGACGTCCCACTCCTGGGCACGGGCCTCCTCTCAACACGAGGGGGATTCAGGCCATAATCCACCACGCTGGCCAAGTGCGGGTTGGCGGATTTCACATGTCTTTCGAAAATTGGTTAATCTTCTAAGACATGCAGGTTTCCTCACGATGTTTTCCTTCACCCTAAGCAAGTGGTAATCATATAGAAATTATGATTCGCACATAGATTTCGAAAAATTCTGCGGTGCGAGCCGGGGTTTGAACCCAAGACCTGGTGCCCGCAAGACGCGTGCCTAACCAATCGGCTAAAACTGCTTGAGAGATTAGCCATTAAAAAAAAATTTTGGATGTATGTATGTATGTATGTTTGTTACTCCTTCACGCAAAAACTACTGAACGGATTTGGATGAAATTTGGAACACAGATAGATTATAACCGGGATTAACATAAAGGATACTTTTAAACCCAATAATCCAATACTACGCAGATGAAGTCGCGGGGCACAGCTAGTAGTTTATAAGGTGTGTATATATGGGCCTGCAACGCCTAAATATGAATAAATTAATAGAGACTAAAGTACCATCTTCTTCCGTTTGGCAATACACAGGGGCGGCTCTGACGCCATCGCCAGCCGCCGTAAACGCGCAGACAGTCACGGAATAATTGGTGTACCGCCTCAAACCCGACAGAGTTGTGTGCATCCCTGATATCTGCTTAGTGACAGCATCTTCGTTGCCTGCAAGATATAACTTAAAATAAAAAAATTGAACTCCGGCCACTCTTGGTGCTTTTACGACTTGAGCGGAACAAATTTGAGAACATATGCGTCGATTTAGGAACAAACACATTTCCAGGGGGTCAAGTCTGCTAAAAATCTAGTAATCGATCTAGTAGATCTAGCAATCGAGTTTCAGTGCTTCAGTTTTGTCAGTTTTCCGTAGATCACTAACCAGTGGCCTAGACGTGCCGACCATGTACCTACCCACTTTTACTGACATTAATTACGTAGTCTGCTAGTATTACTTAAACTTCCTTAAAAAGCTAGTGACTAAACTTCGAATTGCTTTGTCAATTTGGCACGCTCAGCCGGCTAATATTTTTGACGATTCCATCAGCGGATTGCAATTGCTTTGACAAACAGTTGGACGTAGTTTTGCAAAATGGAACCAACCCACACACACTTCTGTAGACTAAAACCAACCTAGAACCAATAACATAACGTTGGTTTTGGTCTACAGCAGTGCATGTGGGTTAATTCCATTCTGCAAAACTATATCCAGTTGTTAACTGACTACCAAATTTTTTTGGCACGATGCTAAATCTTGGTATTAGACCAAATCCGAGCAACTGAAACTCAATTGTCATTTAGATTGTTAGCAGACTTGACATAGCTAGCTGGTCTAATTGAGACGAACAATAATACAGGCTGTTCATAATACAAGGATGTGATAGAGCAGCGTCGAATACCTGCTGGAAGGTACTTACCATACCAATCCGTAACTGGTGCGTAAGTGACTCTGAATCCCTGAAGGATTCCGTTGCGCCCGCGCAGCGGCGGAGGCTCCCATGATACTCGAACCGATTGGGAGCTTAGGGCTGTACATTGCAGAGTACCAGGTGGTAGGCTTGGTACTGAAAGAGGACATGATGATTATCATTTACTGAGGCGATTTGGTTAATTTTAAGCCTTAAATACTTGAGAAAGAGGTCTGGTATTTGATCACGACCATATTTCTTATAAAAAACTTCGAATAGCATCTTCAATCAGTCTAATTTATCAGTAATTTTCATTCATCATAATTTTAAGTCAATTCAGCCAATTACTCAGCAAGACACTTTGAAAATAATAATATGCTTTAAGTAATTGTAATTATTTGTGATAGGTATTTTCGTTGGCCCTATTTATTATGTAACAAAGTCGGCAATTAAGGGAACGACCCGCCTGATGTTAAGCAGTTATCGTGCCTTATAGATGCCTGTAATACCAATGGGAGTACTCGCACGTTGCCGAAGTGGAGTAAGCTAGAGGCATGGGATTTGGGTTACCGGTTCTCTCACTCAAACTCACGGAACATAGCTATAGCTATAAAATAGTTTTTTTTTTTTTTTTTTTGAGGTCCTTTGACTTTTGTCAAAGGGTTATTAATTTCTATGTTTAGGTACGAGTGTATGTATTTCGTCTCGATTGTGTTATGGTTTTCGGTTTCGATTTTTTATTTCTCCTCTGCTAATGGATACAGAGAAGATTTGTTTTCAGTTAAAGGTTTTTAGGTACAATTTATTATTTTTAAGTTGTTTACAATGGATTTTATAAAGGTTATGAAAGATTTTATTGCGATGGGGTTTTGGGCTATGTCGTGTAGGTTGTAAGGGTCTATGTTTAGCATTGAGCATGCGCCTTCGTGGTTAAGTCGGGTGTTGGTAAAAATTGGACAGTGTTTTAGAAGATGTTCAGTAGTTTGTGTTGTGGTATCGTCGCATGGGCATGTACTGTCAGAAGTTATATTGAAGCGGTTGAGATAAGATTTATGGTAAGCGTGGCCGGTGAGAATTTGTGTAAGCTCGAAGCTTGTTGCGAAATGTTTCCTAAATTCGGTGATTTGAGCTATGTTTGTGAACCATGCTTTAGTCCCTGATCCTTGGGGACTTTCTTCATATTCCTTTTGCCACTTTTCCATGGTTTCAGTTCGTAGTATTCTCTTTGAGTGCGATAGAGGGAAGAAGTTGTGGTCGGTGGCCGTCTTTGCCAATGCTGCACTTTTGGCCGCGGCGTCGGCGCATTCGTTGCCCGGGATGCTATTGTGGGCTCGCACCCATGCGAATTTTATAGTGGTGGTCTGTTTTGTATTTTGGATTATGTGGTGGATCGAGTTTACAGTAGGGTCTTTATTATTTGTGTCTTGTATTGCAGCTAGTGAGGAGAGGCTGTCGGAGAGGATGTAGACTGTTTCTCGGATTTGTTCCCGCTCTATCCACATCAGGGCTGCCTCGATCGCCCTGAGTTCCGCCATGAAGACGGTGCAGGTTCTGCAGAGTTTTATTTTCTTTTGTTTTATGATGGTGTTGTTGCGGAATGCCACGTAGGCTGCCCCTACATCGCCTGACTCGAGTTTGCTTCCGTCGGTGTAAATTTGTATAGGGGTATTTGTTACTATTATGTTAAGTTCATCTATGTTGTTTATTTTGTGGAATATTATTTTGTTGCGATGGGCTGGGTGTAATCTTTGACGGTTGGTTATTGGTTTTATGAGTTGAATGTCTTCAGGTAAATCTGGGGAGAGTCTTGTTTGTTTTATGGTTTCTATTTGGTGGAGCTCTCGTATCAAGAGATGTAGGGGGACGAATTGTGCCAGGGCGATCGAGGCAACGGCGGATACCGTCCTGAATGCGCGGATGGCTCGGATTGCGAATTGTCTTTGGAAACTGGTTAACATTTTGCGAACACTGTAGTATTTGACAGCGTCGCCCCAGACGCTTGCGGCATAAGTTATTATGGGCTGGACTACCTGTTTGTATATGGTTTCTACATTTGCTGGGTGGATGCCCCAAGTGGGTTTGACAAATTTGCTTAGGTTTTTAAAGGTTTTTGAAGCTTTCCGAATTATGTATTTTACGTGGCTGATGAAACTGAGGCGGTCATCCAGGATGACCCCGAGGAGCTTTATTTCTTTCAATATGGGGACTTTGGTTCTATTGATGAAGAGTTCAGCGGTTTTAGTGGGCGACGTGAATGAGATGGCCTGCGTCTTTTCGGGTGCGAATGATAATTTGACACTTTCGCCCCAGTCGCCTATTATTTTTAAGCACTCATTAGTTACTATTTCTACGGCCTGTTTCGTGCGGCCTTTAACTATAAGCAGCACGTCATCGGCGAAGGCTTGTATGTGGGCCTCATCAGGTAGTCGGATGTTCAATAAATTGCTATAAAATAGTTACTTTACGTCGATCATCTTCAGGTATCTTCTACCCTGGTCTAGCCAGCCCGTAGTCAAGCTGTAGCCAAGTGACGACTTGGCTCTACCACCGCAGACAACACTATAACTTACTATAAATATTTATATAACTCACCATCCTCCATGGTAGTAGTGGTCGTGGGTGGTGACTCTGGGCCAGCTCCTCGACTATTATAAGCCTGTACTACAACAGCGTAGGCCGCATGCTTCTGCAGCCCTGACAGCGTGGTCCTGGCTCGCGCGGTGCCGGCACCTTCCACTGTCCTGACGGTGTACGAAGCCCCACCAGGACCGCTTGCGCTCAGCACGGTGCTGTTGCTGTTCAGCTGTACCAGTGATTTGGAGTTTTGAGATTTATAATGTAAGATTGATTTTAGATTATCAGAAATATACTTATGCCCTATTGGGTAAATTGTGCAGCCAGAAAAATACATGAATTCATGGCACCAATTACACACCCGTCGTGTTATGATCTCTAACGATGTCCGAGAAGTAATGTAGCACAAGCCTAGCACAAGTCAGGACACCGCGTGATTATGCATTTTTTCGATTAAAAATAATTATCTGACTTTGACAAAAAAGGTTTTTTGTCGATTTCAGCTATGTTTATAAAATCAGTTTGCAGCACATTGCAGAATAAGCCTAGCACAAGTCAGCACAAAGCTAAATTTTAATCAAAATCAAAATGGCCAAGCTAACTTCTCGGATATCCTCGAACGGCCATTACGCGTTCAGGCTATGCATAAAGATAAGGTTCCTAAATTAAGCATTAGTTCAACCAGTACTTTGTAGTTATTTGGATTTCGTGGTTGACCCTTTTGGTGACGTTGAATGTTTATTATAGTTAAACCATTGGTAAACATTTCGTTTACAACCGCTAGATGTTAATCTTCACTGAATTAGGCAGGAACATTGTTATCTAACAGCCCGTGAACAATCTCCATAGATATTACGAAGTCAGACTCACTTCTCGGAACCCGACGTAGTAGCCAAGAATGTTTCCGTTCCACAAGTCCCTCTGTGGCGGTTCCCAACTAACTATTAGTTCCGTGGAACTTTTGGCCTCAACTCTCACATCTAACGGCGCACCGCTCGGCACTGGAAATAGAACAAATCATACAGATCTGTGAAGATTAACGTGAACTTGGCAGTGAAATTGAAAAATGTTTGGTAATTCTAATAGGAAGGAAATTGAATAAGGCACACTTTGCTATCGCTTATCAAAAACCGCTAACGGCCACTCACAGGAAGAAGCCGTTCTGAATAAACATTTTTGTCATCAGTCCAAAATAAATAAATTAACGGTGTTGGCTTCTTCGTGTGAATGACAGCTTATTGTAAGATGTATTTTTAGGGGTACGGTTCCCACTATGTTAGCATTTGCCATGAGCAGTTGAAACAGTATTTTCAAAGATTTGATTCGAAGAATCACGAAGGGGAGTTCACTGCCGAAAATGACCATCTCCAATGTACGCTACTGAACTCAATATTTAGTAGTAGGTCAAATCTATAAATTTATGCCAGTTTTCTACCACAAAGTCTAGGCTACAAACCTTCTTCAGTTGTCGTAACTTGGACCAGCTGACTGGGCTCACTCTGCCCTAGTCTGTTCTCTGCAATGATCCTCAAGTGGTATGACGTCGCGGGCTGTAGGTTTTGGACACTCGCTGACGTCACACTGCCCGGCACAATCACTTTCTGAGGCGTCGTTGGCCACGAATCTACGAAGAAAGCTTCAAAGTTTATTGGGGTCGATCATGACGATCGACCCTCGATTCGAATTTTTCAGGCAAGCAAGATAAGTATATTGTTGTAAAAGTGCCTATGAAAGCAAGAGAGTGAAAACAATACAAAGTTTTAAAACCCCCTAGTGTGCCATAAAAAACCCATCTTAGCATTGCATCAAGGGTTAAAATACAACAGCTCGAAATAGAGTGGCCCAATATCTACTTACCTGGAGCTTCTTTGTATTGCACTATGTAGTTGATAATTGGACTGTTCCCAGCGTAGGGTTGCGTCCAAGATATTTGTATCGATCGCGACTGCTGGTCTATTATCCTTATGTTCTTTGGCATTTCTGGCACCTAAAAACCGTAAAAACAGTGAGTATAATTTAATTTATCTTTCACAAATGATTTGACATGAAGCAGTGATACCCGTGTCTTGCGGGAACAAGGTCCTGGGTCTAAACTCCGGCTTGCACCTTTGGGTTTTTAGAAATCTGTGTGTGAATCATATTTTTTTCAATTGTTTACGGTGATTGAAAATATCCTGAGAAAACCTGCATGTCTTAGAAAATTTAACCAATTTTTGAAAGACATGTGAAATCCGCCAACACGCACTGGGCCAGCGTGGTGGATTATGCCCTGAAATCTCCCTCGTAATGAGGGTAGGCCCGTGCCCAGGAGTGGGACGTCAAAAAGGGCTATACCAATAAATTTACTTATTTTAAATGATTTGATGAATATTAAGAATTTGGATGTGTCCATTACCTCTTGGACAACCAGATGTATAAGCATTTCATCTTGCCCGTACGCATTGGAAGCTCGGCAGGTCAACGCCCCAGTATCCTGCCGATACGTCTGCAGTATACTCAACTCGGAAACCAGACCGTCATCAAGCACTTGTTCCCTTATTGTGTACCTGGTAAATAACAAATTAAATAACTAAACTGTGGTCTGATAAACCAAAATATTTTTTTAAAATATCTGGGTAGTGCTGAACGCTATGTGTGTTATCCATTGTTGCCAGCCTTGAATATTATGACGTCATTGGCATATCTTTCGGTATCGGCTGCAATTTATCTTTCGGTATGTCTTTCGCTTATATCTTTCGGTATCTTCTGCAATTTAATGATAAAATTGCAGCGTTTGCGAGCAGGCAGGTGTGAGATGTTGTAAAGTACTTACCTAGTTAGAGCGTTTTCACATTATCCAATCCGATATCGGTGTCGGACGCCGATCCGATATCGGGGTAAGTAAAATGTATGAAATATGTACCTGTCTATATCCGATATCGGGCCGGACAATATGAAAGACAGGTACATATTTCATACATTTTACTTACCCCCATATCGGATTGGCGTCCGACAACGATATCGGATCGGATAATGTGAAAACGCTCTTAGGTCTTACTTGAAACTTAGAATAAATGAATGCTACTGACAGTTTTATTACCTACCAAGTGTCAGAGTAATATGATACATTTCTACTCACTCTGGCGCTCAATTTTTTTTTTTTTAATGGGGTAGTCATGCCACACCCTCCCACCACTGTTACTCCAAGCCACGATCGACAATTATAGTAAAATTGTCTGAAATTGCGTAAAGAATAGGAGGAGTTGAAAGAAAATTATCCACTGAGCTCTATTGTAAAGTAGTTACTGCTAGTGTTTTTAAATACTACTTAAATTTCAATTTTATTTCATTTTTGTATTGCGAACTCAGTAAACAAACGTACGACCAGTCTGATGTTAAGCAGTAACTATAGCCTATAGATGCTTGCAATACTATAAACGTTAGTCGCACGTTGCTGACTTAAAGGAAAGTAGGACAGGGCGAGGGGAAGGCAAGGGGGTTGTTCTACTGGCTCTCTTCGTAAAAACGCAGCTATAATAGCTATTTTACGGCAAAATTCTGTGTAAGGTTGGTAATACCCCTGTCGACCCAGCTCGTATATGAGCTGTCAATTCAATTAACACTACCACCGTCAAAAAATTGGTCTGGGTCGTACCTTTGATCCAAATGGTGTGCTATCGTGTGATGGTGTGGGCTTCGCCAGCTGACCTCCAGGGGCGCGTCTCCTGAAGCGGCGCACTGAAGATGGGCCGCCTCGCCCGCCGTCACTTGCACTGTTTTGCTTTTCATCGGGAACCTGGCGGGAGCTTTAAGAACGGAGGCTTAAGAATTGTGCCAATTCAATTCCAGTGGTTATTATTTACGACTACGGCTACTTAGGTACTTTTGTACATTGTTAGACTAAATAAAATATGTAAATATGTAAATATTGTACCTACATTTGGATGTTAAAGTCTTACCATCGGGTACCTAATCTATGATAGTTATAGTTCACTAGATTTTGCCCGAAATTTTGTTAGCGTAAATTTCATTTTATGAATATCGACAACAATGCCACCTACCGGGGTCAAGCTTAGAATCATCGAGGTGACCACTTAAGTAAAAATAAATCATCAATATGGAAAAAGCCGTTTAGAGGGAGACCAATTACGAACATACACACACCGGAATTCTATATAATATAAGAAAGATACGGTATACATTTGGAAGTACCAAGAACAAAGACCCAATTAGTGACGTCCACAATTAATTAACTCAGTCGCTTGTGCTTTGTTTTGCTTTAGATACAATCAAATCAAAAAACACTTGCTACTACAAAATGAAATTGTTATAAGTAGGTAAGTAACTCGAAAGCCGAGTGGTAAATACGGAAATAGATGAGCGAATAACGTGACACGACTCCCATATTGTTATCCAAATCATATTCTATTGATAACAAATCATATTGAGGTCGGGGTTCGAAATTGATCCAAATCCCCACTCCACTTCCCCCAACATTCCCTCTAGAGTGGGGCTCGAGTGAAGAAAAAAATATTTCCATAAAGGCAGGCTCGTTAACTGCGCCTGTGGAGGCCCAACGTTATTTATTGACGAGTACCTTGTTTACGAAACCCTCATATTTTTATGATTTACACCCTATTTAAAATATACCTAACAATCCCATTTACGGCACGGCATCAAAATCAGGTATATTTTTTTCGACAAGACCTTTTAAAAATGTGTTTGTTTAGGTTCGAATGATCGCCTCCAAACACCGGCAATGTGTCCTGGCCAACCTTATGTCAAACCGAAATAAACAAGCGAGAAATACGATAAGGGCTAGAAGCGGAACTGTTTGCAAAATGTGCACGGACGTGACGGGCTACAGAATTGAAGAAAGTTTCCACGGATGCTGCAGACCGAACAATTTGTTAACGCTTACATAAATAACATCTTCGTTTTGTTGGGATCGTGTTTTCAGCCCCAAAAAGGTTTGATTTAAACACTCATACATAAAGGTCAGCAAACGCCACGAGCGGTCCGATATTTCACGGTACTTGCTGCTTAACAAAAGCCAATATCGAGGGACACAAACACGTCCACCGCTGACTTATCCCAGTGGAAGCCAACTGTCTCGTTTACCAATAAAGTAGAGACGTATTGCGAGGTACGGTCATTGAGTTTTCTGCTCAGACGCGCGCCACTCGCGCCGCCGCTCCGCGACAATCGAATAAACTACAAATACATCGTCGCCTTTATTGTGTCCGCTCTGCGGGCGACTAGACGCTCTTTAATTGTTCCATCACCGCTGAACAGTCCCTTTCACAAAAGATCAAGATAAACAGGCCTTTATCATCGGAATCAATAGCGTCTATAACTTTTATGTCTAAGAGATTGTAAGTGTAGCTAATTGAGAAAGTTGGACTTCAAAGTTCTCATAAAAGTTTGTGAAATGCCACGGCACAAAACGATCTAAATTTACTTTAAAAGTACCGACAGTACCCAGCTTCAAAGACTTAGTAAAGTGGTGTGGAAATGGACTTCCTTCAATTTTATATGGGTACAATGGAATACTGGCATTTCAGCAATTTGAGCGAGTTATTGGGGACGGCGCGGAATTCTATAGAATTAAATAAATTACGATGGCGGTACGGCGGAGCATAGAAATTATTGGAGTCGTACATTTTCCAGATGGACGAATTTGCTCTAGGAGTTGCATTAAATTTTATTACACATCCGCAGAAAAATTGCCACAATTTTAATAAAGATATCTTTTAAGTTATATTTTCTTATAATCGAAAAAATAAGCATTTCATTCACCGCGATTTATATAAATAAAATATTTCCAAACTTTTCCATTCTAAACGAATGTAATATCCAAATTCTCGATAATTCCAATCGCGCGCCGAATTTTTTACATTTATTTAACAAACAAGGACATCTCCATCGCTCCTCGGGAAAACAATAATGACTCGAAAGAATTTTCATTTGAGCACGGCCGAGGCTGTCCCTGACGAAACTCATCGGCGAGACCCCATCAAGACATTCCACATCTTTTCACAGATCTTCCGCAAAAAGATGCCGCTTTCTTTATACACTGTAGGTACATACAACTATGTATGAACGCTGCTGGGAATTCCATGTTGAACGTTCTTTTTTCAACGATTAAATTAAAATTAAATGAACATTAAAGAGGATGTTCATTTAATTTTAATTTAATCGTTGAAAAAAGAACGTTTATTTTTTCTCACTTCCAAAATCAGTTACTACGAAATCTGGGTACGATATAACTTAATTCTTGAAAAATTTCAATTTATCTGGTGCTTATTTTGCTGGCTACAAAGAAAACTAAAATATTAATAAGACATAATTAAAAATATTTCTGCTTGTTCATATATTTCGACTATGAGAAGGTTATGGCCTAGTTTAGCCAAGTTTACCGACAAATTAGCACAATTACTCAATTTCACTGACTAATACGTCGGTGTCTATAACCGAAAACATATTTTGTCAGACTTACCATTAACCTTCAAGAAGATGAGTTTGCTCAATCCGGCTCCTATATCGTTCCTGGCCTCGCACAAATAGTGTCCCTCGCTATCCTTGGCCACTCGTTCGAAGACCAGCGAGCCGTTATCCAGCACCCTTGAACTTCCCTCGAACATGAAGTCTTTGTACTCGCCCGGAGTGTTCCCTGTAGCATGAATTTAATTAAGATGTAGATAAGAATTTAATGTAAGTACTAAGGCAGATTATTGCAGCAAATTCTAGTAATGACGCGCAGTAGCCAACTTCGTCTAGATTGAGGATACGTTGGAAGGCTCAAGATGATCATTAACTGCGAAGTTTTTTTGTTTTTGTATTTTATTTCTTGGGAAGAATACCATATAGTGTATTATAATTATGGCAATTATGGCCATAGGTATCAAAATGCTTTGTAGTATTATCCAGGGTTCATGGTAGAACGCTAATAACCTTGCAGAACTGTATTACTAATATCATAAACAACAACTTTTGTTATATGACTTTTTACAAAACATAATACCATTTATCAACCAAACAAATTTCAAGATTTCTTTGTTCTGTCTAACACATTTTAATTCTTTAGTTCTGTTCTACCGAATATCGCTACAAGTGCACGTATGGCACGACGCGGGCGTAGAGTTCGTAATATTTAGAGCGTTAAATTTAAGTATTTTCGTATGAAAGTCTGATGAATTATGAAAAGTCATAGAACACAATTTGTTGTCTATGATGTTAGTAATATAGTCCTGCAACGTTATTAGTGTTTCCTAATAACCCTGTATATTGACGTCACGATACGATCTTCTAGAGTCGGAAAAGGACATTATATCTTACCGACAGCTTTTTTCCAAGTGATGGTTGGTTTCGGGTAGCCGTCCGATTGGCATTGCAACGTCACATCTTGGCCTGCCGCCACTGCGACGTCGTTTGGCTCTAAACGCCATCGCGGTGGTACTATTCAAACATTAATATAGTGTAGATAATCAAAACCTTATATGTCCAATAATAATATAGAGCAATATTATATTTGAAATTTTAATTACCATTAACGGTAAGCGGTATCGTGTACCGCTCGGAACCCGCGACATTGGACGCTATGCAAGTATAGTTTCCACTGTGCAATGACGTCACTTGTTCAATCACCAGTGACGCGCTGTACTCATCCATCCTCCTCGTAATGATCCCGCTGGGCGCGTACGGCGATGACGTCACAGCCTGCCCGTTTTTCTCCCACCGAAACGCCACCGGCAAATCGCCCTCCAAGATCTGGCATGATATCGCCGCTCTCATACCTTCCCGTAATAAATTCGTTAGCGCAGGTATGGGCAAGATTTTTGGCTGAACTGCAAAAAGGGAATGGTTTATTTAATTTTTTTCGTGGAAAATAGGGCAGGTATTCTTGGGGAAAATTACGTGGTCTTACCTACCGTTTGCTGAAGGTTGTTTTGTAAAATGTGTTAGGAGAAAACAGCCGACAGTCTCAAAACAAATAGGTACATATTTGAGAAGTGAACAGTGTTTTTCTTGCAAGCAAGTAGAGGATATGGCAACCCGCATATTGCCAATTGGCCTGATATTACTCAAGGTAATTTATGGTTTCAAACTTAAGTGTTAATTAAAATGAAATCTTGCAGCGGAGTTTATGCCTTGACTCGCGGACCTCATTTCGGTGGCCACTTTGTGCGGTTCCCATTATTTTTTAAAATATTTTTATTTTATTGCCCTATTAACCGGGAAAGCTGGAAGTTTAACGCTCTGTGGATGCCGCGGTAATGGCGAATGTGCTAACTTTAATGAATTACGGATGACTAACTCCGCCCCTCTCGAATTCGTTATTTTATAGCACACTAGCTGTGCCCCGCGACTCCGTCCGCGTTCTGTTGAAATTTTTCCAGAATTTTATTTGCTATAAACCTCACGGAGCCCGAGACCTTTCCAACGAATGCAAAACCGTGGAAATCGGTTCGTGCGTTCTGGAGTTATAGCGTCAGGAAGGAAAACCCGACTTATTTTTATATAGTAGATAAAATCTTAGTTCGGTACAGAAAATGAGGAAGTTTACTCCCTAATTTGTCTTCTAAGTAGTGTAACGAGCGAAAGACGACCGTGGAACTTGTGTCCGAAATTTGTTATCCCGAAGTTCGATCCAATCGCTGGGGGATCGTCTGAATGGGTTGAATAAACGGGAATAATTTACGACCTCCAAATTGAGACCCTATCTAGGTAATTCACAGGTAGTTCTACCATTGTCGACCATTATTCTGTGTTCCATTACATTATTGAGTTCGAGATTACGTCGTCAGTCCCGACTCCCGGACGATATCGGTGGGTACTAATATTTATTGGTCGTTAAGAGATTTCTGCGTGTTTCCGAACGTTGAGCAACGGTTCACGTAGTTACAGGAGTAGTTGTTTTTACTAGATATCTTCTAAAATTGATATTTGCCTACAAATGTTGTCCAAACCTACAGTTGACAATCTAGTTATGTTAGAGCACCACCCTTAGATCAAAACGCTGACTTAATACTTTTATCCCAGACAGTAAATGAGTATATCATATTAAATTACAGTGAATTCCGTGGTAAACATATAGATCGGGTTACTCGAAAACATGCAAATCGCTGACTTAGCGTCTAAACTTGTTGATCACCTTTTCAATATCACTTAAAGTGTTAAGTCAGCAGCTCGGTTAAATTATTTAATTAATATTCAAATGTATTTCTGGCCCTTAAGATACAGGCAATGCCTAGGCCTTAAACCCTTAAACTAGTTTAAGGGTCACAAGTTAAGCACTCTTACATAATGTATTTTTCTATTTCTCAAGTCTACGGACATCATTTGTAAACAAATTAACCTGTAAACATGTAGACATAGAGATAAATAAATATTTTTTAATTTTCACGCTCTTATGTCTTTCTAGGCATTACTAGTCATTTCGATCCATCGATACTCCCTATTTAGGACCATGTAGTGTGTTTAAAACTGGCTCTGACTGGTGTTCTGGTACTGACCCAATATCTGGACCTCGACGTCTCGCCTGGCCGCGTGGCGCTGTCTGTTGGCGGCCTGGCAGGTGTACGTGCCGGCGTCCTCGCCGCGCTGCGTCTGCTCCACTATCAGGGTACCATTGGGGAAGACCTTCTGACGACGGTTCAGGGGTAGAGTTTGACCATCTGTGGAACACATCAATATTTGGGAAGGGCGTAAGAATAGTTATAAATATAGAATAACTAGCTGTGCCCGCGACTTCGTCCGCGCGGAATTTAATTGACAAAGTTTCATACAAACTTTCATGCCCTATTTTATCCCCTTGGGGTTAGAATTAATCAAAATCCTTTCTTAGCGGATGCCTATGTCATAACATCTACCTCCATGCCAAATTTCAGCCCGATCCGTCCAGTGGTTTGGGCTGTGCGTTGATAGATCACTATGCCAGTCAGTCAGTCACCTTTGAGTTGTATATGGTTATATATGGCTGCCTTGACTCATAGTACTACCCTCCCACAGAAAATCGGCGTAAAGTCGTCCGGAAGACCCTTCCTCTTGCTATATCCCCACTCCCTTTCAAATGCAGGTTCAATGCCTTTGGTATTTCAAGCTTCGCTCACTGCTCAACACCAGGCTAGTCGTGAGTTTGTTCGTCGACATTGTTGTACAAAAAATTGATATATCTATATACCTCGTACTTATAAACGTTGTTTAGCGATTGTGTAGTTAAACCATGCTCTTTCAAATGCAGGTTCAATGCCTTTGGTATTCCAAGCTACGCTCACTGCTCAACACCAGGCTAGTCGTGAGTTTGTTCGTTGACATTGTTGTACAAAAAACATTGGTATACCTATATACCTCGTACTTATAAACGTTCTTTAGCGATTGTGTAGTTAAACCATGCTTTGTCTTCTTCTTTCATATGTGAAATTACTGATGACAGAAAGAGAGAACTCGGTGTATAACTAATCACCCGCTATATAAGTTTAAAGTAAGGCGGTAAAATACAGGATATTACAAAAGATTGAAATAATAATTTAGATACATTATACGGTAGCCGATATATAGGTTCTTAGTACTTTTGAAATTTTCTTTTTTATGACATGGTTCATTGTGAACAATATTTACAAGTAGGTAAAGTTATTTTCCATTGCCGATAGTAGGTAGGTAGTTAGGTACTGTTGACGTGAGACCACTTTTAACACAGTTATTTTAGTTTAGTTTAAAAGATGTTAAAGGGACAACCTACTATCAATACGATAAACTAATACATATTGCTTATGAAATGGTTTTTCGTTCCGTGGGTGGGTTCAACAGATACAACAGCGTTATGTAAAACTATATAGGTACTATAGTAAATACTACCTACTGTTTGGCGGTACTATCAAAAATATATCTAAATATGCGACGAAAAGGGTTCAATTTCGAGCAAAATATGTACGCCCATGTAGCTATGTGGCCACACATTCGTACCTACCTACAAATAAACAGTTTTGAGAGCTTAAACTGTGTTAGCGTTTACGAGTTTCTTACAGTCTTCAGAAATCGTTTGAGCAACAATGTCAAGGGTTGCGATCACAGCGCCCCCATGTCATTAACGACAACTTGGTTAAAGTAATTTGAATTTGTAATACTTCGCCGGAGTTAGCGAGTGGGTTGACCAATTCTACGTTAACTAAAATGTTTTATTAACATGAAAACGTTTCTTTGTTTGCAATTTGCGTTCCTGTGGAGTTAAATGGGAAATTTAATAAAGTTATTTCTTGTTTAACTTCTGCATTGAGAAAAAAATTACGACAGCAAATTGTTTTTGTATCCCTCTAAGTATTTTTTACTAAGCGTTTTGTAATTACAGAAAAAAACATTAAAAAAAAACGGGGCATTGCACAAATGTATGCTGTAATTACAAAAAGTTTAGTAAACAATACCAAAAAGGATTTTAGAAACTCATCGTGTTTTTTTTTTAGTGCGCATAAGTTAAGTGCGCATTAGTTTGTTCAAAGTTGAAAAACAAAATGCAAAATAAAATTTCAAGTCACCTAGCTAAGAACCGTAAGCGCCGAAAGTTTGCAGAAATATTCCCGCCAACTGGGCATAACCAATTTGAAATGTAAATATCCAGTTTCCGTTGAAATAGGTCGGTTAATGTATTAAAATTTTGTGAGTAATGTTTATTTGGTAATTCAATTTGAAGGTTGGGTCGTCCCGAAATTTTGGGTTCGGTCTGCAAGGAGACGACTTTTGTCTAGTCCACTAATTAGTGGGATTAATAAAAACGGGTGATACAAAGAAAAAAAATTACGATAGCAAATATTTTTTGTATTTCCTACTATGCCTTTAGTACTGTTTACTGAACATTTTTTGTAAATTAATATGCATACGCATAAATAAAACCTGCTGTAATGGCAAAATATATGTATGAGGCATAACATAAGTACTTAAATATTATAAAGCCAAGTATTCATAAATTATTTACTGCAATTACAAAACGTTCAGTAAAAATACTAAAAGGATACTAAGATTTACAAAAAATAATTTGTACTTGTTATTTTTATCAGTTATGCTCACTGTGTTGACTCGGCTGTTTTTATTGTTATCATACATCTGAAACTTTAAATAGATTACATTTATTTAAATCTCAGTGTAAAGTTTTGTTTACATATACCCTACTTAAATACGTTTATGATCATTGATCCTCTCAATATTAAAGGAAATCTGTGCTACAGAAGAGCGTCTCGTACCGATACAGGTACTTATCAGAAACCTTAGGTCAGCCTAATGAGAGTGGACACTTTGAAAAAGATAAGGCTTCTTGACAAGGGTCCAGAAAATTACAAGGGAGTGACCGTACAGTCTTAATTTGATCTTTCCCACTGGTAAAACAGAGGCGGGTTCGGTCTTATCAATTTTATTTGAAGTGAAATTCATTGGATCACCATTTCTGTCGAGGTGCTCTTTGAATGGTAGTAATCCGATTTCTCCGGATATTTTGGTGACATCAACAGCGAACAAGTTCCAGGGATTTTTGCGAGAGTGGGGTTGCGATGTTCTGTATTTGTTTACCCCATATTTGCGTGTTTGGCCTGCATGCACCATAGATATTGCATTGCGATAAGACCGCCAAATGTGTACTCACTATATTATAATGTTCCTTAAGGTGAAGGCGCCTGTCTAGCCCGCGAAGTTCAAATTTTTTGAGTTCTTTTAGATTTTTTTCAAAATCTGACAATAATAAAAGACAAATTTTGTAATTCGCGAAAAAGACCGTGTGCAGTGCATTTATTAATACATTTATTTTACTCTAAATATTATCACGGTGGATATGATACTAGTAAATCACTAAATATACAAAAATTGCCAGATTATCTGGATAGCTGTCGTTCTTGAAATGTTTTAGAGTAAGTTGGATATATTAATAAATGCACTGCACACGGTCTTTTTCGCGAATTACAAAATTTGTCTTTTATTATTGTCAGATTTTGAAAAAATTCTAAAAGAACTCAAAAAATTTGAACTTCGCGGGCTAGATGGGCGCTTCAGCCTTAATGTCAAATTCTAACTCTGATGTTGGTACAAAAAGAGTTATTCTATAATATATTGGTTTGACAAAAAAAAACTAAATGAAAAACAAACACAGATAAGAAGGTTTGACAATTACTTAACATTTTCATAAGAAAAACTGAGGCCATTATCGACACGAATTCACTACAGGAATGGGCCATCGATGCCCCCTAAATAAAACAGTACATTCGAGCGAGTGAGCGAGACACACTTTAGTCAAACAGTATCGAATTAAAGCCTCAGGGGAGGTCGCTGGGTAGCAATATATTTTCTTAGCAACAGGTCCTTGAGATGGGCTAAAGTAAAAGCTTATAGTTTTGTTGGAAATGCGTGTTCACTTAAAACTAGTGATGGCCGTATGATCACATACATTAGTCTAAGTCTCAATGCTTTGTGTGTTCACTCGTACTGTGAGACCTCATAGTAATGTTTGTGAATAAACGTATTTATGTAAAGGGTATTTTAATAAATTCTGATAATAATGCTAAGTTTAGTTTGTGTACAAATTGAATAAGCGCCAACTATTGAATTATTTATAGTTAAATCATAATGCCTACTTACGCTACCTACTTATTATTTTTAAAATATAAGGTCACATTTTTATTATTTACCATATTACGCATGGCGCTGATGATGATGATGTGATGTGGGATTTAAGATGATGTGATTCATTTAGCAAGTCGTCATGTTATATATCGTTCATTATTAAAATAAGAGCTAATATTATTTTACATCGAGGGTAGGTACTACTCCTAAATATAAGAATACATTAAATTTAGATTTCATTTACTTTTATAAAAATAGTAACGGTTTCGCTGCAGGCAGGTAGTCTCACAAAATAACCAAGCAATAGACTTATGTATACCGACCATAAACAAACGAAATGAAACTACTTCTGTTACCCTCATCTCTTATTCAAGTATATATTACCCACAGAGATACACAAATCGTATTCAACTAAACACGAAAAACACGGCACGTCAAATATTTCTGCGTTGTTTATTTGAAAATCCGTTCGTGGCCTCGGCTTGAAATTATGCTTAGTGTTGCCAGGTGTCTCCGTTTTATTTGGATTTCCTGTTTCCTGAGGGCCGGATCCTCTTAATACAGACCTAGATACGTACAAAAAAGGTTTGCATGACTTCTGAAAAAAGTTGCCACTTCAAATTTTTTTTATGTACCTATCTATCCGTCTATCAGTTAGAAGATTACGTAAATAAATAGGTACTTACCTAATTATCTGTTCTGAAATCTGTCTTGACATTAAATGAGGATAAACCATACAGATTAAATGCGTAAGTCCGGTTTTTTTGAATTATAAGCTTGGCAACACCAGTCTCCGCCCCGGTAATATCCCGGCCGCAGAGAAAATTGCGTCTCACAATCTAATAGACTAGGCACCTTCACAGCATCCAATTAAGGGGGAATCTAAGTTATTCCTCTTTTGTTTTTTTCTTAGTAACTCGCAGAAACACACGAAGGATTATAACGTATTTTCTTTACGGTCGGCACGAGACGTCATTATTGCAAAAAGTTACACATGTGATGAAGACCTGTTTTGTGATATACTTAACTGTCAGAATTTAAAAATTAGCAGTGTTATTACACACGGTGTTTGACGACCGCTTAGCGCAGTGGTTCGAGCGTAGCAGCGATTGCCGCCGGGGAAAATTTCGGAAATGTTCTTTTCGTAATTTGCTCAGGTCTGGGTGCCATTGGGATCGCACCTAGTGCATTGTACGGTAGGTACCCATAGTAAAAGCGCTGCTTAGTTTGGGACCATACAGTTGGTGTGTAATTCTGGCGATATTTATTATTAATATTATTATCATTATTAAACAATAAACATGGGATACACATGAGTTATGAACTTTTGTGAATTTTTTCTTGGAAAAATGTACGTTATTCGTATTTACGGTAGGTATCAAAGTGCTTTGTGAACAAAATAATAATAATTAAGCATGTTGAAAGAACAAATATTGAAATTAAAGACGGAAAAAGGTGGCATGTTGTAAAGGGAAATAATAATCATTTTCACCGAAGCCCCAAGTCGTCGATTCTACGGCTCTACGTGACCCACCGAACGAAAATTATGTCAATTTTGTGTCATTAGCACAGCTGGAGTTGCCGGCCTTTGTGACAAATTGTACACGGGTTCCGTGTCAAATCAACAAAATGAATTTATTGACGTGAATCATTTAAAAAAGGTACCAAAACGTATGTAAGTAAAATTTGAAATTGATTCTTACACAGTAGTAACTTACCTGTAGCATTTTTTTTTTTTGCAGTAGAAATTTTACTAGCAATGTAATTTTATCACATTACTAGTATTCCAGTTGGCCCCTTCAGCTAAGCTAATGCTTGTTTTAGAAATGGGCGTCAATAGTTTAATGGCCTGGACCCATCCTGGCATCGAACCCGGAACCTCTCGGCTACGAGGGCAGCCTCTCTAACCACTAGGCTATGGACGCCTTAACATAAAGTACCTATTTATTTTGCTACGCATAATCACAATACTTTACTACATTCATATTAATAAATTAATAATCGTAAAAACATAGCTTTAAATCTTCAGTAATATAATATACTAGCTGTGCCCCGCGACCTCGTCCGCGTAGTATTTAACTTAACAAAAATTTCCGGATTAACGGGATAAAAAGTATCCTATGTGTTAATCCCGGTTATAAACTATCTGTGTTCCAAATACGTTCAGTAGTTTTTGCGTGAAGGAGTAACAAACATACATCTACACTTACAAACTTTCGCATTCATAATATTAGTAAATATAATTCAGCGATCAAATATTTTTTTGTCGACGATATCAAATTGGGCTTGCAAAAGGTTCTCTTGTGATGTGACTTTTTATAAGCCATTATCTCATCTAGGCCGACGTATTCTCGTCAATTTATTATCAGTGTGGGTGGACTAAGGACACATATATTACGTATCATTACTAAATTACATGAATTAGCTACGTCAAATTCGGATATCTTTAACGTTCCTATCTTATATCGATAGCATTTTGTGGCTACTTTTTGGCACTACACTCCTTATGTCGTTGCCAGTATGAAAGCTATTTGCTGGGCATTTGGCAGAGAATGTATACAAAGCATGTTATATTCGGCTGATATAACATAATAAATACCTATCTCAATCTCTATTAGCGTTATTTTTGTGTTATTGAGATGAATAGTTTGAGATATGATGCAACGTTCTGGTTCTCAGGTTTAGATATAAGAACTTAGGCTCTATTAACTCGTGAACGACGGGTTTAGTTAACACTGAAACTATCTGTTTAATATACTTCAGTACAATCTACGTAAAATTACAGTTTATATCGTCACAAAAATAATCTACTAGCTCCTCTACAAAGTATGGTCACGTCATCAAACATTTAAAAGTTCATCAAAAACTTTAAATGAAACCTGAAAATCCCAGGAGACTACACTTTGCACCGAACAACTTTAAGCCCCGCGTTATTGAGTGCACGAGCACTGAATAAGTGAAGACTCACCTCTTTCCCACGTGATCGCCTCGATAGGGTAACCGGCCACCGGACACTTGATATTCAAGTCGCTGCCTGCAACGGCAGTGACTTTAGGCATCTCTCGGATATAAGGCAGGCCATACACGTTGACTCTGGCTGCGTGGATGGCTCTGCCGGCGGTGTTGGAGGCCACACACGCGTACTCGCCGCCATCTTGTTCTGTCACCCGACTGATGTTAAGATGGCTGACGACGTCGTCTTGGAGTGTTACATGCTGGCCGACTACAAATCTGGGAATATCATAAATTAATTCACATTTGGAACTATTTATGTTATTTAAGGTCCAGTACTGAAACGCTACTCAAATATTTAAATCCAAATGTTTGAGACGCCGCTACTCGTATAGCAAATTGTTTGTATGGCGCGTCAACATTCAGCAACTCTCAAATTTGAGATCACGTTTGAGTATTCATTTGATAATACCTAACTTAATCTGTTGTTTCTACTCTTATTATACTGAGAAGCCTATATTATACAGTCATAATTATTAGGGAAAGTATAAATTATAGCAGCCTCTCAGATAATCTGAATTAAATTTGTACGCCATAAGATTGAACATGAAGCACCTGACTGTAACATCTTGCATACTGCCCACTGATATTTTAACAAATAAATATATAATCTTTATGTAATGACTATTGAAATAAATTCCATATTTCGTGACAATCAACATTTCCTTTCATATTTTAAAAAAACAAGGTTGTTTTATATATTATTGCCCTGGCAATCAGTAGCGATTCGTTTTCTTACCTTGAATTAGTGGGTATTGGGAAGCCGTCGAGAAGCCACGTGAATTGGGGCGGGGGGTGGCCCATAGCGACACACTTCAAGGACACACTGGGGCCAGGCTGCAGAGTCTGCTCCGAGAACCAGTATACCAGCTCTGGTTTAGATTCTGTGAAAGATGAGAAATATAAAAACTTTGTTGTATAAAACAAATGCATAAATCATTTGCCTTTAACAATTTTCTCGTGATTCTTTATTAAAAAAAGTCCAAAGCTATTTCCAGCTACGAATTCAAAGGGGAGTTTATTTCACATTTTTGCATTCATCTGTTTTTCCTCTTTCACTCACACAAACAGCCCCATTAACTGGCATGTATTAAAACAAAGGCTAAGCTTATTATCTAGGGGGTGAGTGGGGGTAAGAATAATAACTACCCTCGGTTCACGACAGAACTGCTGTGCAGTCGCATAGGGTTCCGCCTGGTTCATATTAAAAGGGGAAAACTGTTTGTAAAATTAGGTATGTTGTTAGATATATTCCGAACTTTAGTGTGCAATAAAGAGTTATTCTATTCTATGTTCTTTAAAGCGTGTTATGTGTCATAGTGTAATTGACAAGTACCTACATGTTTGGCTAGTATAGATATATTGACCGAAATTGGTTGGCAAGTATAAATGCAGATATCGTTTCCAGAATTTTGTTGTTTATTTAAATATGCACTTGTTCCTCATATCGTATGAGCTAGTGGGCAACTCTGGGGTAGGAATTTTCAGACCGCCCGAAGGCCTCCGACATGGCTTAACGACTGTGACAACCGGGACCGAGAGCTTAACATGCCCTCAGAAGCACGAACGGAATTTAAGCGTTCAGTTATGAATGCCACTAGTTATCACCCATGTGTTCACCGCCTCGAACGCTTCTGTTTTGGGAACGTGGTGTGCGCACATACTTATATATTTTTCGTACTTAAGTAGCTACTTACCTACTTATTAAACCTCTTCATCGCTGATAGCAACAAAATGCAGTTTTCACTATTATTATTTTTACTGGAATTTTCCTACTCTCCTTGCTCAAAACGACAGCCTTATATAAGAAATAGTTTTAATAAGAATAAAGAGCAGCTAGTTTGCATATTGACTAAGCTTTATAAGTAGTTCAGGGCGGAATTACTGAGGCGGCCCCGCCGGTAGTGGACGTTGCAAATCCAGCCGGTTAGCCCCACGGCACGAGGCCCACCTCTGTATATTTTTTCGCAAAAATGCATACAATTTCCTTATTTTAATGGCTACGGAACCTTTCATCGTGCATGGCCCGACATGTACTTGGCCGGTTTTTATACCTCAAATAATGAAACTTTACTACATTTTAAAGAAAAATGTCAGTGTTATGCTATTTCTGAGAAGAGAAGCGTGGACAAGTATAGTCAAGTTGGTTCATGATGATGTGTGTTTTAATCACAGATCATATTATCCTGATTTATGATTGAAATAATATTGCAAATTGACACCTACGCCAGTGTCCTATAAGTCACGGTACGCGCCGTTGTGAAATTAATGGTGGACACATCAAAGGTGGGGTATATCCATATTTGGATTAGGTGTCCAATCTCCAATCAGGTACTGTGTTGCTCACTTTATCGTCTACAGAGAAAAAAAAATTAAAAAGTGTTCATATTACGATATATTTTTTAACTTACAATTGAATTTTATGCTCAATACTCATCCATGCCTAAAATTATTATTACGGAATTTTCCAACACCCCGTATAATCTTAGTTATAACTACTTTAGGCACTTTATTAAGCCAAATACTGAATTATTCAAACTATAATTTCGTGTTTGCTAAGTCAACTTTGATACTGACTTGTTCTAAATTATGAGCTCTATGAAAGATGCCTCTTTTGTTTATATCATTACGTATATTTATATATGTTAAATACTTATATTATACCTATGTTAAAATTGGAATAAAAGTTTACATTTATCAATAACAAAAAATGACTTTTAACAATAAAGAATGGACGCATTATTGTATAAAACATCAGATTAATCCATTATCTCGACAAAGCTTTATTAAAAATTCTCATAAACGACATGCTCAGATGACGTTAAACAAAAGAATATTCCAAATGAATTGGACGTGTCTTCACAAAGCGAAGCGAGTCACAAGGATTACACTTAGACCTTAATTTAAAAAATTCACGCTTCCAAGCATATGTCTCTTTATAATTCCTTTGAACAATCAACATTTTTAAAATTAAACGGCCAAGGCAATTCTTTAATCCCGACCTTTTATGAGAAACGAGATGTAACCTTTTAATCCCTGTAGAACATACTGTAAGATTCATTAATAAAATTCCATCCATCTATATTTTAAAGGTTTATAATTATGACTTGTTTGACTCAGTGACGAAGCATTTAGGGTAACGGTCCACGGTAACTTAAGTCTTGTAAAATAGGGATATGTTATTAGGCATCATGTTATCCAAAACAAGAAATTATAAAAATACAAATCTTATCACTCTTTCTTTCGAACCAGCACACCTTCTCTACATGATGTGTATTCATAGAAAATATTTTAATTTAGTTGAGAAATAAAATACTATTTTGTATTCTTAATCCCTTCTGTAACTAACTGGTCGGAAAATTTAAACGTTTAACATCGAAGTTAACTTGTTATGGAATAGTTTTAAGGATGTAACGATTAACCCATATTCGGTGGTATGGAGGCTGTTTCAGCGTGTGTAGAGTCATAAAAGTTTACAGAGTGTCCCGTTGAATTGGGACTCTGTTCGAGGTGATAGCGAGATCCACGCAAGGCCAGGAACGGTAAGCCTTTTGCCGTGTTATAATACGAGACTAAAGCCGGCCATACATTTTTAGTGCGCCTATCTGACTTTCAGACAGGCGCATATATTTTGTACTCAATCACGCTAGAATGGTTGTGTGCCTTAAATGGTCAACATAATATCGTCCAAGCTCGCGTCAGAAAATGAGTGAAGTGACATTTAAGCAAACGCATCCGAAATAAAAAAATAAAATATTGTTGTAAGCAAAAATAAAATTATTATTATTATTAGAAGTATTGCCGTTATCGCCCTTGGGTGTACGTAAAAGAACAATACCCCACGCGAATAACGCTTTCGACTACATCGAGAAAAAAAATTCTAAGTCCGCTAACGTGACTGATTCGTGAGTCGAGTCCAGGCCGAGTCGAGCGATTGGTAGTTTTTTTTTTAATTTGGACAATCTCGTACTTGCCCACTGATGTGTGGAAAACGGTTAATACTGACCTATTGCGAATTGAAGGTTATTCAAGCAGTTATCAGACTTAAGCCTCTGATAGAGAAGGCACTATGAGAAGGGAGAATCTATGGCTTTAATCAATTCCATACAGCTAGCTAACCCTGTAATTTTCAACACAATCCAATATTCAGGAGGTCCAAACTTTAGTGCCCCACCGTCCGCCACTGCCGGCATTAATGAATTACCTAACAACACACCTAAACGTTATCGCTGCTGTACAAATTTCCATTGTTACAACGCACCGGGCATCCTTATAAATGACCCAATGAAGTCAGGATTAAAATTATGTGTAGTTCGGACCGATACGTCCGGGGTCCGGGCGAGGCAATAGCGCAGAAGGGGTCCATCCCTCCGTTAGAGACCACATTAAATTGCGACATTTATTTAGTTATTGCTTGCCGTTTTTGGGTTCAGCCTTAATGTGGCCGTTGTCAAGCCGTCCCCATTTTGTTTGTGTAAGCGAAATTAGTGTGCGTTAGTTTTAATAGGTTTTGGATGCAAATAATAGCACAATTAAATATGATCCTTTCAGTATTATTAAGGGCAGTCAAATCTTGTTTCACTATAGAAATGTTCCTGAGTGTTGATGTGTATTAAAACACAAAATTCAATATCGAGCAAAACCTGTATCATGCTGACCAATAACGAAACTCTTTGGTGATAATAAAACCAATAATTAAACAAAGCAAGTATCTAGATGTGACACAGCCGGTCAACCATCCAAATGTTTGTTTTTTATTAAGGTGATGATTAGTCGAGCAAACTTAGTCTTGTTTTCAGTAAAATCCAGAAAAAAAGAATTTCATGAGTACAATACTATGTCGGTTAGGATCAAACTCTTTTTTAATGAAATTCCGTTTATCATATTACTAATAAGGGGCTAACGGGAATACCGTTAGCCCCTCCAGCTCTGCTAATGCTTGTGGGAGTCGACTCACGTCAATAGTATAACGGCCAGGATGGGGTTCGAACCCTCAACTACAAGGGCGGTCCCTATAACTAACTGGTCGGAAAACTGGGCGGACCACAAGGTTATTAGCGCTTAACACTATTTAAGTGACATGCGAAGGCAATGTTTGAGACAGACAATACATTACATTCATACGATTCAGATCACATCACATTATAAATAAATATAAATATCGCCAGACAGACACACCAACTGTACGGTCCCAAACTAAGCAAAGCTTGTACTATGGGTACCGTACAATGGACTGGGGGCGAACCCAGTAACACCCAAACCAGGGCAAATGACGAAAAGGCCATTTCCGAAATTTGCCCCGGCGGAAATAGAACCCGCGACCACCATGTGCAGTGAGCCGAGCGGCCTACGCTCGGACCACTGCGCCAAGCGGTCGTTAAGCCTAAGTACTTACATCTTGTATTAATGTCAACAATATTAGGTGCATTATGCGGGCATAAACGCAGACAGAGCGGCGCCTGTCGTTGACGGTTCCCATACAACAGTTCACCGTTGGTAGTCTATGCACGTCGGAAACTTGCTCTACCATTCTATACCTACCGAACCTCAAGTAACTCTATGAGAAATCTCAGCTCTATTTATGTTCAGGTATTCGTACTATGTTCAAAACAAAGTACTAGAGGTTATTTATAGAGTATTCATATTAATAATATCGTGTATATCATTATTTACATTTTATTTATCTAAGGCCCGTATTAATACATCGATCTCAAGTCTGAGACCGATCATGGAAACGTCATTCTTATGTCATTCCATTACAAAATTACATGTCAAAAGCGTACTCAAGATCGCTCTCAGACTTGAGATAGATTTATTAATAATACAGGCCTAAGTCTCGCCTTTCCTTAATAATGACGGTTGTAGCATCTATAAAACCTTTTTTCAGCACTAAGTAGGTAGGAAGAGCACACCTTATTAAATTATTATAGAGTTACACAGTTCTAGAGTAGCTGGGCAATTAAAGCATACGATAGTAAAAGTCATCACTAAAAAGTATCAATTAAAAACAAAAGATTTTATAGAATCGAGAAGATTATCGAACGAGATGCCGACACACGTTAGAATATCATTTCATCCTTTGTACGCAGCCATAAAGGACACATGCGGCGTCTAGCCAATGTGTTCCTCCCCTGAACATTTTGTGAGCTCAATAGATAGATGGCTGATATAAATACCAGATGCTACCTCCAAAGCGTTTGTGAGAAATATTTATTACAGTACGTACTTACTGTGTGAAACGAAGGGTCATGAAATGTTGATACTATAATGACGTTACTATTGGAGTAGTGCCTTCCGGAAAATTTTGGCTTTAGACTTATTTGTCGTGCTAGTTTAAGTAAATATTGCAGCATTAGTTCCTATAGGAGTGGCTATAAGCAGACATAATACTTACATAATCTATTGTTACAAAAAAGTTTATTTATATAGGCTGTCATTAAAGTGTCATACACGGTAGCTGATAAATACCGAGCGAAGACATACAATACGTAACTATCTTTTTTTTGGGTTACCATTAAATTTTACGCCCGATATTCATCTTAACCCCTAAGTATTATTTCGGACTTTTGAAGCACCCTGTTTACGACACGGAAAAGGGTTACGGGATTACGGGTTAAGACACGCAAAATACCAAAGATAATTATTTTGTTCTGTGACAAATCTCAACTGATTATGGGTAATTAGACTATTATTAAAACATCATTATTGATCTTCCTTTTGAAGCGAAGCGTCTATACGGACGTTCGGGCGCTCGCCGCGCGGCCACTCTATCCGTGCTAAGCGTCAGTAGCGTTACACGATATATATAGGTATACAGAGTAGCAGCTACGGCGCCTTACGCTTTATACTATAAAGATACTTTATACTAGACGGATCTGTTTTATCCTTTCAAATGACGAGACAACGTAGCAGTCCAAACAATACCTACGTCATTATCGAAGTCACAACTTACGTAACAAGGTAATTCGGTGCAAAAACTAAACCTCTTAAAGCTGGTATGGGTCTGGCTCGCTCAATAAATAATACGACTGGCCGACCTTGCGTTAACAAGCCCCATTTGTTCCCGCTATTCAGTAAACCCGCCCGGACGGGGAGAAATGACTATTTGGCTTCTACTATTGATAAACATTTGGTAAATAATGTGGTAGAGCTAAGCCGTAGCAGATTGACTTCAGCTCACGGGGTAGTACCACCCTCTCACAGAAGATTGGCGTCAAGTAGCTATTATTGCTGCGTTTCGAGCCGAGAGACATAGTTCTAGGTGGGACTGTGTCTCTCTCACTGCTAGTTGCCATCCCTAAATACCCCTACCGTCCCACGTTGACACCTTAGTAGAAAGGGACACAGTCCCACCAGAAGGCTCTCACTCGGCACTTTTTTGTGCAACAGTAATTGGCACCCATTTAGATCTCACTTCTTTTGTCGTTCAAATCAACAACCATGGAATATATCATAATATTGAACTTGGCTCTTATTTCACATTTATGTTTTTGATGGGATTAGTATTACTTATTCTATACTAGCTGAGCCCGCGACTTCATCCGCGTGGAATTTAAGTTAACAAAAAAGCCCGCTCCCGCGTTCTGAGCCCGCGCGAAAGGACCCATTTTTTTAAATTTTGTTTTTCTTAAATAAAAGTAGCCTAAGTTACTGCTTATAACAACAGCTATCTACCAGTGAGAGTCCCGTCAAAATCGGTCCAGTCGTTTCGGAGATTACCCCGAACAAACACACAGACAGACAGACAGACAAAAAAAATTTAAATCGCGTTTTTGTTATAGGTGTCGTATGTACTTTCATATGCATTTAGTGAAAAGTTGTTATTTTGATATTACAAACAGACACTCAAATTTTATTTATTTGTATAGATCAGACTTACGGGAGTGAGGCACAGGAAATTATTTCCTTAAAAAAAAACAAATATATGCTACCTATTAATAAATCAATCTCAAGTCTGAGAGCCATCTTGAAAATGCCATTATTATGTCATAGCAGGTATACGTCGTCGTGACGTCAACTATTTATTAGCCAGAGGGTACTTTCGCACATTTACCTGTCCGGTGGTGGTGCTGAGTATTCGGGTACGCGTCCCCGGCTTCCTCGAGCTACTAATGTTACATTATCCTAACAGTGCATCCCGTAACATTGGTATCCCAACCTTATTTCCTACCTTTAGATTATCCTCTCTCCTGTAAAAATCCTCTCATAGCGTAGATACCTCCAGCGCTCACCTTATAAGAAGTCTGCACCGGCGCGGAAGGCAACCAAACGCAGATATGCAATGGGTTTTGGCGGACTCGGCGGGCAGCAAGGCAACGTGGATGGCCTAGGGCGATAGTAGAGGGCAAGAGCAACTATCGGCCAGACACAGCATCCAAACCATTCTCCGGTCGTAGCGGTCTCCGTTCCACTGGGATTAGAAAGGGGAGGACGAGAGTGTGCACTTGCGTTTGCGCGTACGTTTGTGCACCTTAATATTTCCTGCGCACCTGACTGCTTTCGTTGTTGGACTCCGAGTTTTAAAGTCCTGTGGCGATGGGTTGAGGTAGAGAGGTTTGGTTTGATGTAAGCCGGGCTTTGTCTGAGACCTGCACACAGGCGGCTCTGGGGGTGCGGTAAGAGCATCGTGGTCGCTTTTGCTCTGCAATGGGGTGACAGAGTGGATTCGGCAGCACCTGGAGTGACAAAGCAGCCCTATATAGGGAGGCACTGCTTTCCCCGCTTAGCCGGGGAGGGGGCTAGAAAAGGTGTCCCAAACAAATGCTCGCCCCAACAAATAAAGGAAGGTAGTAACCACGGCTGCCTCTGCATCTTAATTCGTGGTCGACGCTGCAGTAAAAATAAAAAAATTATAACACCTAAAATAACTTTTGGCGCGTGGAACGTGCGAACGCTTCTTGATCGCGATAATAATGCCTGTCCGGAGCGGAAAACTGCCATAGTAGCTCGGGAACTTCACCGCTATCATATTGATGTAGCTGCTCTCAGCGAAACACATCTTGCTGATGAAGGTGAGCTGGTAGAAAACGGTGGTGGATATACTTTCTTTTGGAAAGGATGTACCTTCTCGGAACCCAGAAGGTCAGGTGTTGGATTTGCGATCAAAAATCATCTAGTGAAGCGTCTTCAGGAATATCCAGTGCATATTTCTGATCGCGTGACTACTTTACGTCTTCATCTAGAGAACGACAACTTTCTTAATATCATCAGTGTCTATGCTCCAACGCTAGATAAATCTGATGATATCAAGAACAAGTTCTATGAGGAGTTGACACAGTGCCTTGCCGCCATACGGCCCAGAGAGCAGATCCTTCTAATGGGGGATTTTAATGCCAGAGTTGGGCGTGACTATGAAGCCTGGTCGAAAATTTTAGGCAGACACGGTGTCGGTAATATGAATAGCAACGGTCAGCTACTACTTAGTCTGTGTGCGCAATTCAACCTCGCTATTACGAACACTATGTTCAGACTCGCAGCTAAGCACAAGACTACATGGATGCACCCAAGATCCAAGCACTGGCATCTCATCGATTTTGCTATTGTTCGACAGCGTGATGTTTCCCAAGTCCAGATTACCCGTGTTATGCGTGGTGCACACTGTTGGACTGATCATCGCCTCGTGGTCACCAAGTTGCGTCTCCGCCTTCGTAAGCCTATAAGGTCCCGTGCAATAAAGCCCGCGTGTATAAACGTGGAGAGGCTTTGTGATCTTGAAACAAAAGAGAAGTATATCGAAGCTCTAACAAGTACGCCAACGCCTATAAATAAGGCGACCGATGATGTTGAAGCTGATTGGAAGTCTCTCTCTTCTCACTTAATTGATACCGCCTTAATGACAGTGGGCTCCAAAGTCCGGAAGAATGAGGATTGGTTCGATGAGAATTACGAGATTCTAACAGCGGCATTTAGCAAACATCGAGATTGCCTTCGGCAAAATAGCGGAATCCGAAACGATGGCTTAGCGGAAATTAAACGAAGTGACCGGGAGTTGCGTCAGTTATGTCGGGAAACCAAAAATAGGTGGTGGCAAGAGAAGGCTCATCATGTGCAATGGCTCTATGACACTAACCAGCTTGGCGAGTTTCACGGCGAGGTTCGAAAGCTAGTAGGTATAGCGAGATGTTCTAAGGTGCCTTTGAAATCTGCTAACGGCGAAGCCCTTCTTAAGAGCAGAGAAGACATCCTTAATCGTTGGGTAGAACACTTTAACAGTCTGCTTAACGTAGATCGATCAGCTGATCTACAACACATTCGCTTGCTCCCGCAACACCCTACTGCTAATCAGCTGGACGAGCCGTTAACACATGAAGAAGTTATTCAAGCTCTGAAACAGCTACAGAATAAGCGTGCGGTTGGCATAGATTGTATACCGGGGGAATTGTTAAAGTTTGGCGGTGAGCAGTTGCAGTCCTGGATACGGGACCTCTTCACTCGTATGTGGGAGGAGGAGCGGGTTCCTTCTGATTTCAGAAAGTCCCGCATTAGTGCGCTCTATAAGAACAAGGGTGACCGTTCTGATTGCAACTCCTACCGTGGAATTTCGCTTCTTTCAGTCCCTGGAAAAGCCTTTGCCAGAATCTTATTAAACCGCCTCATGACTCTTTCTGAAAGGCTTTTGCCGGAGACCCAGTTTGGCTTCCGACCAGGACGAGGCACATGTGACGCAATCTTCTCAGTGCGTCAACTACAAGAGAAAAGCCGGGAACAATGTCAGCCGCTATATCTCTGCTTTGTTGATCTTGAGAAAGCATTTGACAGTGTGCCTCGAGAAGCCCTCTGGTTAGTTCTAAGTAAACTAGGGTGCACGGAGAAGTTTGTAAGGCTTCTTAGACTCCTGCATGATGACATGGAATGTTGTGTCGCCGTCGATGGAGGGCAGTCAGCTTTCTTTCCCGTTACCTGTGGGGTAAAGCAAGGGTGCGTCTTAGCACCCACACTGTTCGCATTGTATTTTGCAGTTGTAGTCAAGGAGACCTTACAGGGTTCGTCTGAAGGAGTTCATATCCGCTTCCGCACCGATGGCAAACTTTTCAATTTAGCTAGACTTAGATCATACACGAAAGTTTCTAACGCCGTGATCACCGAGATCATGTATGCGGATGATTTGTGTTTTGCAGCGGAGTCCCCGGATGACTTGCAGCAGCTTATGTCCCTCTTCCATGAGTCTTGCCAGAAGTTCGGCTTAAAGATCAGCATCAAGAAGACGGAGGTGATGTCGTTGGACATCCGCAGTCATGAAACATTGACTATTAAACTCGGAGGGGACATACTTCAGCAAGTTGACAAATTTCGGTATCTGGGGAGCACTATTTCATCTAAGTGTGACCTTGATGCTGAAATCAACGTAAGGCTAAGTGTCGCAGCTGCGGCATTTGGTAAACTGGATGCTAGAGTCTTTCGCTCACATGACTTAAGACTAGCTACAAAGATCTCGATTTATATGGCCGTTGTGCTGCCAAATCTTTTATATTCTGCTGAAACGTGGTCCGTGTACCGTCGACATATCCGCATTCTAGACCATTTCCACCTCAGATGTCTACGAAAAATATTAAAGATCCATTGGTCCGATCGTGTGCGGAATACCGAGGTGCTGCGACGAGCCAATGTGGGTGGAATAGAAGCTTACCTCATGCGGCGACAGCTTCGGTGGTCCGGTCATGTGTCGCGTATGGCAGACGAACGTGTCGCGAAGCGCATCTTTTATTCCGAACTGGAGAAGGGGAAACGGAAGCAAGGTGGTCAACTTCTCAGATATAAAGATGTTCTTAAGCGTCACATGAAAAGGTGCCAAATGAATCCGGCGCAATGGGAGAAATTGGCAGCGCAACGGCCAGAGTGGAGAACCCTGGTTAAGACCAAGGTTCAAGAATTTGAGGAGGATCGGCTTATTGAGCTTGACACTAAAAGAGATGAGCTGAAAGCGCGACCACCAGCGGCTATAACTTATAATTATATAAACGGTGAGCTCACGTGTCCCTCGTGTGGGCGGATATTCAACAAGAAGATCGGTTACGTCAGCCACACGAGAGCTCACCTTCGTCAGGATAGGAGTTAAAGCGGTCGCCATAACCGGAATCGGTTGGATTGGCATCATCATAGGTAAAAAGTTGTATAAATTTCCTTTATGTTGATTCTGAGTTAGTTTTCAACACAGTTTTAGCCATCTTCTTTCTGTACATGAATATACATAAAAGCTTCCAGCGTACTAAGAAACTTATTGTATTCGCACGTAACATTCAAGAATTAAAAAAAAAATGTACTTTGAAATAAGTGGTGGGGCGTACGACGACGTTCCTACTTATACCGAACCCCTGAAGAGCGGCGACACCAAATAGCGGGGAACGAATTAATAATAAAACAAAGCGGCTTATATTTCATAGTCACAGCGGCTGAAATGGACCTTGTGAGCATCGTGATAAGATCTTAATTGGTGGTTTCACGGGCAGTATTTAGTGCATGGCTGGATGCGCCCGCGGCAGCGTACCCGCCTCACTGGAGCTCTTTGTTTTAGCTGAAGAGCTGACTCTAATAGCTTGCAGCGGATCCGCGCTTTAAAATGGACTTTTAAATATTTTATGAAGATGGGGAAGGCTAAAAAGTTGAAAAACATGTGGGCACTCATTGTTAGCGGAGTAATGTCAGCCAGCACACAGTTTACGCTAATCGTACTCAGAGTTCACTTACGTTAATAGAAAAGCATTTTGATGTCAAACATCTATTGGCGTACGTTGGCAGTAAAATCGACTACCTAGATTGCCGTGACGGCAAACGGCATGACAGTCCCTCATGCCGTCATGCCCCTCTACACCACCGCTCTCGACTCCCTCCCTTGTGTGTGTGGTGCGCGCGTATCTATACACTACACATGATTTATGATTTAAATTTTTAAGCCATGGTTCTTTCATTGCTTATCTTGCTTGAACCACGTGTGTTGGCCACAGGAATAAGGAATAGTTTTGACTCACGATTTTAAAGAGAACATGGCTTTATCATACTAAATTTGTACTGGCTACGTATTCAAAATTTCTATAAATGTTTGGCAAAGTCAAGGTTATAATCAAAAATAAATTTCTAATTCATTTTTAAATAACCTTAAGCTTACTCAAGTGAATTAACTTCAACGACTTTCAAAGTAACTTGTTTTCTTTCCATCAGGGATTAAAAATGCGTGTTGTCTAAACAAAAAAGCTGACTACCGTTGTCCGGGTTTTCAAACTTTGTTACCTTTTGTTTATGATAAAGTTGGGGGCCGTTGTGACGTGCCCAGTAAGTGGAAAAGTTATATGAGACCCTTGTTATATAGATAGTTATATGTAATATCGTTGGCCGGTGCGCAGTGTTAAGCAAATTACAAAGCCACGTCGTTTGTGAATAAAATATGCTCTATATAACTTTGTAATGAGGATTTTAAAAACGATTTTTGGGTAATAACGTTCGTTAGACAGGTGTTTTGTTAGGTTTAAATTTTAGTAACTAATTACCCACCTTTTATTTATTGATATAGATAGTTGCGGTATTATTATAATTTCAATTGTACGGTACTATGCAGTTGATGTGCTGTAGATATATATAAGGCTGTAAGGCTGTATTCATAAATTGTTCTCATGACTGATAGCGATGTTCGATATGTCATCCTTATGCCATTCCCGTATAAAATGGAATGTAACGACCGCTCTCAGATTTCTCATAGATTTATTATTACGGGCCTTAGTCCGACGATATTGACTTATTTAGGCCCGTATTAATAAATCTATCTCAAATCTGAGAGCGATGTTAAGTAGGCTTTTGACAAGTAATTTTGTACTCGTTTGACATAAGGATGACATTTCCAAAATCGGTCTCAGACTTGAGATAAATTTATTAATACGGGCCTACATGGCCTAAATAGAATAAATTACCTGAAACCACAGTATCCAGTGTTTACGTACCTCTAGTGCCAGTGAAGTTCCAGTCCGTATCGTGCGTGTGGATGCTGCGCGCGTAGGGAGTCCGCCGCGAACGATTGCCGGCCGCCCGCGGTCGACCCTCGCTCGCTGCAAACAAACCGCACATGGACAAATACTCCTTTGAAAAAACATCTCACATTTTGTTCATGCTCGAAATTGTACGAAGGCTTGTTGTTTGTGTAGAAAGAATTTTAAAAATATATCTGAATTCAATTCTTATTGTTTTTGGGACATCAATTTATCGTTTATGTGAAATATTATATACCTTGTTAATTAAATAACAACTAAAAGAAGATAAAAATAAATTAAAATTAGTAGACAATTAAACCTTGTCTGCGTTGCATGGTGGTAAAAATTTGTAACTTTACTTAGTTTATATATAAAATGGCAAGGTTACTGAGTGTAGATGTATTACGGTATTCATTCCAATATTGTGTAATTACCAGGTAAGGTACACGTGGCGATCTAAAGTAAAAGTTACAAGTAATAGCAAAAGTTATGACAGTTTTTGTTTTCTTTTGTAAAGGCGCGTCCCGGTCTCCGGGGTGTAATTTTAAAACTTCGTATTTGAAGCCTTCAGAAAAGTTATCCAATCAATTTTTTAATTACTCTCGCCCGTAAAAGGGCTCTTAGGGAAATGGGTTTAATTTTATATAAATGTCATAATTTGTGAAATAAGCCGGAATAATGACTATGAAGATGGAAGAAAATTTTGTAATCAAAATTATGCTTACCGAGGCTACCTATTACTTTTTATTAGAAATATAAGGTTATCACATATAGTATGTGGGCTCACAACATTAAACCATTGCCGAGATGGGTATCGAGTCCTGGACCTCTTGGTTACGAGGCCATTCCATTTTTTTTTTCTAGTCGGCAACAAGCTTATGGCGCATAATGTGGAGCAGTTATCATAGGGTAAAGATGCTTACAATACCAAAGGCATTGTTCACACGTCGCCGACCTGAAGGGGAGTGGGACAGACGGAGGGGAAGGGAAAAGGTTAGGCTTCTGGGTCTCTGACTCATCGTACGAAACGTAGCTATACTAGGTGAAACAGAAAGGGTATACTATTTTTTTTGCAACTTAACTTTGTAAATCTCAATCTATCGGCTTTGTGGGACAGTGGAAGTACTAAATGTTTTGTAGACTTGTGAAATATGTCAACAGCTGTATTCCTATAACACCTTTTGTTTTCAAGTTTCCTCCAAAGCTGATAGTTTTAGAATTACAAAGTTAAGTTTTGAAAAAAAAAGTACTACACAGGGTTCTTGATGACTTACCGTCTATCAGATATTCTGCTGTTCCATAAGCTTGATCCTTCGTGTTACTTGCGAAGCACTGATAGATCCCCTGGTCTTCCCTCTGAGAGTTCCTGATGTGCAGTCTCAGGCCATCTTCCGACACCTTAGTCCTCTCGGTCGGTTTCACAACTCGCGCGTCGTGAACCCAATAGATCAGCTCGATTGGGTGCCCAGACACTTTGCAGTCGAACGTGACGTCAGAGTTCGTTTTTGTTCGGACAATCTCGGGTTTTATTCGGACGGAGATCGGTTCTGGAACAAGGATGGAAAATATAGAATAGACAAAGAAGGGTAGTCCCGGTGTCACGAATAGTTAGCTGTCAATTTACAAAAAAAAAAGTTTTACCATACAATTTTTAAGGGCAGATTTAAAGGACGTTTCGGTTCAACCGTGCCACCTGTTTATGGCTATGATTCCATCGCATCAGAATCCGTTTCAGAAAAGTAAGGTAGTAAGTAACAAAACTTTCCCAGATTGCAAAAACAAATTAACAAACAGTAATAACGCCTCTTGTTACGTTGAGTAGTAAAATTTTACGATTAGCCCAATTAGAACTGTAATGCGTAACAAAAACGGACGCAGGGGGAAACTCCTGGCGTAAAATAAACGGATATTGTTCTCACATATTTCGAGAAAACCGATTGAGGGTAGATAGGTGTAATATCTCTCTGTTACGAGGCGGTAAGCTAATGTAATAATGTCTATTTTTGGTTGGCAATATTACATGTACTTTTGCTATTAAGTCACATACTTTACGGAATATTTCTTTGTTGTAAAATTGACAGAAAAAGTTTTAGCACTGTGCAAGGCCGAAATACCTGCAAGTCTCTCGAATGTTGTGGGAAGTTCGCTAACCCATACTGGGCCAGCGTGGTGGATTACGGCCCAATTCCCCCTCGGATAATGGGGGACTCTTCTCTGTATCATGATAGTAGGCTTGCCCTCAAACTACCATCGGCGAAATGTGCATGCTCCGGTATTATAATAAAAATAATAATAATTTAGCCATTTTGACGTCCCACTGCTGGGCACGGGCCTCCCCTCAACATGAGGGGGATTCAGGCCATAATCCACCACGCTGGCCCAGTGCGGGTCAGTCTTCTGAAAATTGGTTAGATCTTCTAAGACGTGCAGGTTTTCTCACGATGTTTTCCTTCACCGTAAGCAAGCCAGCAAGCAAGCGTTGGCAAGCACCGTGCTCCGGTATTAATAAATCGATATCAATCAATCTTTTGACATGTCATATTGTACTGGTATGACATAAGAATGACATTTCCAAGATCACTTTCAGACTTGCTATCGATTTATTCATCCGGGCCTAAGTGTACTAAGATGGTTATTTTTTATCTTACCGGTGACAATAAGTGTGAAGTGTACAGACTCCCCGCCCACAGTGTTGTTCAGCCAGCACACGAACCGGCCGGCGTCCTCCCGGCGCACCGCTTCAAGGCTCAGCAGACCACCGCCAAACAACCGCGTCCGCTGCCATAGAGACGTCTTCTCTATGGGTACCAGCTCTTCGTGGTGCTCACGGAACCATCTGAGAATAGAACGCCAGTTATGCTACGGCCAACGAGAAGTGGTACGAAATGGTAATAATGTTTGAGTTAAATTCGGTCACCGCTCAACATTCGACCTTTTATAATATTCATGGTTTATTCTATGAGGTAAATTGTAATATTACTTAATACATATTAAAAATAATAATATATTATTCCTTTCATACCGTGTTTCGTTGGCCGTGTTGGCGACACAGAAAATCAAAAAATATAATGTACTAGCTGTGCCCCGCGACTTCATCCGCGTAGTATTTTAACTTAGCAAAAATTTCGGGATTATCGGGATAAAAAGTATCCTATATATTGTTTTCTTATATTTACGCGAATACTACACATTAAACGCGATATAATCCGTAAAAATAGTTTTATTTCAAAGTATCCTATATGTTAATCCCGGTTATAAACTATCTGTGTTCCAAATTTCATCCAAAACCGTTCAGTAGTTTTTGCGTGAAGGAGTAACAAACATACATCCACACTCACAAACTTTCGCATTTATAATATTAGTAGGACTAGTTTTCGTAGTCAAACTATTAGTAGTTACTAGTTTAGACTAAACAACGTCTGATTTGCGAGTACATTATTTTTTATGACTATATAAGAGTATTAAGGAGCCTTCACAAACGGCCCATATAATAGGTACGTATTTGCCGATTGTGGGTTATTTTGGCAGTGATGTCCATTATAAAATTTAATATTCACAATCCTATATTTTTTACATCATTATACTAAGAAGTAATTAGGCAGATGACAAAAAATAAGGACATATACGACAGTATTTTAGGTAATACCAACAAAAATCATGTATCTTGTACCAGTGTAGGATAAAAACACACTGGTTCCACATCAAACGTTTGTCATCTTAGAAGCGACACTACATTGAAATGCTCGCAATCCTTTTTGAAGTATTCGATATGACCAAACCCTTGGCATACTTCGCGAGGGGAAATTTGTTTGGGATTGAATTACAGAGGGTTAAAACTGAGGCAACTTATTTGGTGCGGCGTTAAAGCGTTATTTCCATGAGCGCTCTTCTCAGGGCGATTGCTGTTATCTTGTCGTCAAACGCGATAGTGTTCGTTCAAATTAAAATTTACTCAGCTTTCCTTATAATGCCCTCTAGTGACTTGAATCATTACTAAATTTTATGGCATAATAAGACTTCAGACGAGTCACTGCAAAATTCCCTACACGGACCATCCAAGGAAGAAAGAGACAGTTGCTCCGTCGCATAGCTCCATCTCTTTTTGTAGAGTGGCTTTATTACGAATTCTCTTTAGTTCGAAAATCATATGTCACTATCAGCTTGATCAGTAGGGCTTGTGGGAATCAGAAATAGGGCGAAGTTGGCAAAGTGAATTATCGTAAGTTTCGATATCTGTTTCGTAAATAGCGACTTTCTGGCAAAGATAATAGGGTGTCCTTTTCAAAAACATCCCTCTCTCAAAGATAACACGATGGAGACGCTGCAAAAAAGTCACTCGTAGATATAACGCCTTAGCCCGAGACCGTCGCATAGTTTCTACTCCTATCTCATTCTGAGAGATCGGCAAAATGACGTCAAATGCTTCGTACATACGGTCTAATATCCTATGTGAAATGTGCGGAAATGAAATGGCTATGTGGCGGGAAATCTTCAATGTACCCAAACTTAGCTTCCCTTTTAGAAATAGTTTTGAAAGGAGTTGAAATGCACTGAAACATTTGCATTCTAAAAGGTTTCCTCGAACTATGGTCGGATATGAAAGTTTATGTCGTATTCAGAAACTCTCGCCACTTGCTCGGCACCGTTATTCTTTGAAAACATAAAACGTTATCAGTTCAACGAAGTTTGCAAAGTTTTATGTAGTCCATAACTTTTGGACGCTTTGAAATCACAACGGAAATGTTATATTATGATTTTGCTCCCACATTCGTATGAGTGTTAACTTTATATCATGAATCAACATTGTGGCTATGTTATGAAAGAAAGTTACTACCCAGAGTGGTAATAGCGAGCGTTTAAATATTCATTTAGACTCTATAATCGCCAATAGTCCATCATTTAGTATCTATGGTACAAGCGTAACTTAATTTAGGACCATACATAAGAATGTCATTTGTAAGATCGTTCTCAGATTTCATATCGATTGATTGATACGGGCCTAAGTGTGGTTAATACACATAAGTAGTGTGTAAGTCTGTTGAAACAACTGTCTATCATTTCCTTTTTATATTGATTGCTTAGGTAGAGGCACACTGATAGGCAGTCCATCTGATGGTAAGTGGTAAGCAATTCCTAGGACATTCTCAATTTAAAGGAAGAAGACACGGTGCCGACATTTACGGGACCTATAGACTTGCCTGTTGAAGAACCCCATGATGTAGTGCAATGGGAAGACTTTAGGAGATAGTTGCAAATTATCATTGTAAGTAAATTTTTATCTTTCTCATATCGTTATTGTTTACACTATCGATATCCCAAAAGGTACTTTGCCCACACACGAAGAATTGGATACCGTTTTGCAGAACGGAATCGACCCACATGCACTACTGGAAACCAACCTTGTGTTAGTGGTTCTAGGTTGGTTTCAGTTTGCAGAAGTGTGTGTGTGGGTTGGTTCCATTTTGCAAAACTACGCCCAATTGTTTCTGTTGAAGTTGCAGCCATGTATGAAGACAAATACCAAGTGCGGCAAGTTCTGACCGGCCATCGACCCGCGCGCACAGTTGGTGCGGTTGTTTGAGCCAACACGGCCAACTTTGGACGCTAAAACTTGGCAACATTTGCTATGTTACTTCTAAGGTAACTACATATTTGCGGTAACTTTGTCCGATATGAAGTTGTCGCCCAGGTTGTTGGTTAATGGATTAGAGTGCATTGTTTGCGCCTGTAACCCCCAAGGGGTATATAAAGGTGCAGCCTTGTTCCCCCCATTTCGAAAATGGTTTTAGAATGTAATGGGGCTTTTATTATTATTGCTTCATATAAATTGAATTAATATTTCATTTTTTTTTATAACAATGGAGTTAAATCTGTTAGCTGCAAATTACGTCTAAACTAAATTGGAATTAGCTAAAAATTGGAATGTACTGCTCATTCATTGCGACCGTGCGATTTTTCTGGATCCTTCATTAGATATTTTTGACTATAGTTATGATTTTGTCAAGTTAGATGAGTGCATAACGTTTAACACATGTTAAGATTTACCGAATCTCTTAAGCGCCGGGCTTGTTACAAAAAAGCGAGCACAATAATGTATCAAGAGATTAGAATTATCAAAACTATGCATCAAAATTTTACATCACAACAATCCTACACTAAACAATTTCCTAATTACATTTGGCCGCGATTTTTCGATATTTTATTTACGGGTCTACGATAAAAAAAGTAGGTACCTTGGTGCTCATTGTTAATTAAATTTCATCGCTATCTGTCCCTACAGCTACATTATACTTGCGTTCTACATTTTCAAGGGTATAATGCAATTTAGCGGGTTTTACGCGGCAAATTGCTTCTTGCCAGTTAAAACGAATCACGTCGCCGGGGGATTATAAAATTGCGGTAAAACCTCGTTGTGATCAAAACGTTTTCACGACGGAATAAAACGCCCAATTTGATCGGCAGGCGTATTAGAATTTTAGCGCGCACGTTACGACATACCTCGGGGGAGGCAAATTTTATGTCCCTACCTGACACGTGGGATTCTATTAGAAGGGTCATTCAGATTTTTGCATGCACTGACAAATTCAAAATAGTTTTTATTCACGTAAGCCAACAAAGCATTTATGAATACTCAGAATCTACCACCGGTTCGGAATGCTGCTTCCACTGAGAAGATCCGGCAAGAAACTCAATGGTTACTCTTTTCAATGAATAAAAGATGGTACTTCTGTATGTGATAGCTAGACCTTGCCCTGAAGCAAGTAAATAACAAATATCGTCCGAAAATCACGATTATAGTCCCAGGCAAGTAACAGTTTCACCATAAAATGGCTAGGGCGTTCCTTATAACCAGTCTAGATCCCAGTGTAGGGCAAATTATGAAAAAATCTTTTCAGAAACACCAACCCAAAAACTGATTTTAAAACAGCATTTACGCATTTATACGGAATGTATTTCTCCCCAATTTATAAATGCAGCCCTGATTGATAAACAGTTAAATTTAACTGTTAAAGAAACGAAAACTGAGCTTAGTACTAAGCAAAGCGTTTTATATCTGAAACCTTTTTAACGAATCAGCAGTCGATAGCCATTACGTGCCGTTTACGCAACATCCCTAGGGTTGCCACAAAATAAGTATCAATAAAACGAGACTAAAGTATTATTTTATTCTTGAAAATATTTCGTTCTCGTGCAATCTTGTGACCTAGGGTTAACAGAGTAGATTAATTCTACGCTAATTTATTGAATTGAAAGTCCACTTTAAGGTTATTCTAGATTGTGTTGTGTGCGACCACTTGCTAATCCCAATTGACGCCACTAAGCGGACTTGCCGACACTTTGGTCAACGTGCTAATAACTTTACTGTAACGTTGTATGCTGAGAATTTTACTTTTTCAATACCCTTTGTTTTATGATCTACCCCAATACTCCATCAAGGTAAAGTTAAGGTACCTAAACATTGTGCCCCATTTTCTACTGTGTTCATTTCTCGTCTTTGTAACCTCTTGTGTCTGTGTCAAATAAATGTTGTTTTTTTTTCTTTCCATCTGTTGTGTAAGTTCGTTTATCCCTAGTAAAACAGACCAGCTGCCAACCCTACGACCTAGATCTAAGGCAACATACTCTGGAGGTGGGCGGCATTATGTGACACTGCGAATGTTAGCTCTTCGGAGCGATACCTTTTAGCCAGTGCATGCAGGTCGACTCAAGGTGTTACTGTATATTTTCCTCTTTATAATGTTGTTGTTATTTAACTTTGAATTCATTTTTAACCGACTTCCAAAAAAGGAGGAGGTTCCATATTCGTCTGTATGTTTTTTTTATGTATGTTCACCAATTACTTCATCAGTTGTGGACCGATTTTGAAAATTCTTTATTTCTAACTTTTTAGTGCACCCAGGTTTCTTGAAGTCGGTTTAATTTGTTTAATACCTAAACCTTTTTTTTGAAAGTGCTTTCTATAATATGCAACCATCCTGTATTTTCTCTGTGCCTAACACTGGGAGATACTAAAATATTATGCCGTTCCATTGAACTAGGATGGATTTGATTGATAGCGAATGCACTATGTCTACTGCAGCACGCAGGCCAAGACAAGATTTTTCACATGGATTACGTCGGACCGAGGCTCTCTTTCTTTCTTAATTCATGAGAGAAAATGAGACCAAATCTATATAGTTATGTAAGTACGTATCTTCCATTATTTTGTTTGGTAAGTATTTTACATTTTTCTGGTTACAACTGTCTGTGCATCCTCAGATGTTCATTTGCTGGTCACCTCCAATAAGTTCCACAGATCATGGTCACTCGCTTGGGGTCCTAACCTACATCATCCGACTCGTTGTCACATTGGATTTTTTTTGCTCTGACAGTCATGGGTTCCGCAAGCTATATGCTAGAAGAGATCATTTTGATAAAATACAGGTGTAGGCTACCTGTAGCTTGGTACCGGCCACGCATGGGCAGCGCACGGCAGCCGCACGTCTTGCCCGGCCTGCACGCGGCGCGTGCGCGGCTCCACCGCCACACGCGGCCTCACGCCACCTTTTGGTTCTGTCACTATTACGTGACCTGTAGAAAGAACATTAATTTATTAACATCTATTCACATACGCCTTATAATACGATCAAGGCTAGGTAACGTTACAGACTAGTCATACTCGACACTTTTTTTAGAGTATAATTTTTCCATTTTTTGAAAGAAATAAAACTCTATGATTGAGGGAACTTGGTACAAAATATAATCTATCCATACATATCACAGCAGTGTCTCTCAACAGTACTCGATCGCTATTTGAATAAAACGTTACTCAAATATCCAGTATATCAAATTTCATTTCAATTCGTCAAGTTGTTTCTGTGTGACGTGCGTACCAATATACCAACATTTAAAAAAGCAAGAGTGATGACCAAGTATAATAAAGACCTTAGGTATCGATTAAAAATACACGTCCGTACTATTGATACGGATCTTTTAAAGTTATAATTACAATATAATACTCACCATAATACTGGCTAGAGTGGAAAGATCCGGTGATCCGGTCCCGGATTCGGCACCGGAATGCGCTGTAACGGTCGTGTGGACTTACTCCGCTTATGTACAGTGACCCATCATCCAGCCGGTGGTATTTTGACCCTAAACAATAATAATAATGTTTTATTAGTAAAACCACAGCTCGTCGAAAGCTAGTCCAGCTAGCCCACTCAGCTCAAGTAGACGGGCACCCTTGGTTTATGTAACGTGAAGATTCAGATTCATTTATTTAATAATTTCAAATAAGGAAAACAAATTAAATAGTTGAGTAGGTACTTCCCTATAATCTTAAAAGGAACATTCTTAAGTTTCGAGGAAAAATATTTATAATAATTAAGATCATCTTTTATATTGTATGAAACAATTTTTGTGCCTACGAAATGCTCAATTTTCATTTTAACACCCCAATTTATTTTTTCCTCGAGATAAGATTAGGGATGAGACCGTAATTGCGTGCGTCATCACTTGACAAGTGTTTTGATGGGAAAAAAGCAACAATTTTCACACGCCACCTAGATCATATCACAAAATATATTTCTCCCAGGACGAGGGCCAAATATGTCAAAGCATGTCCTTTTTGTTAAAGGACAGAATAGCCAGTAGGGACGTGTTAAGTTGACACGTTTATCGATAAAATAACATCGCTACAGCTTCATTTTTGAGCGTGCAGAGATTCGAAATTCAAATACCGGTAATATGTAAATGGACTGTTTAGGAGCGCTGGTAATTTGAATGTGTTCCATTTGAGTTGCAGCGAAGTTTAGATTAAGCACTAGGATGGATTTGTCTATATAAGCAATCGAAAGACACATTGTTAAAATTCAAATATTACATGTACCTACCGAAAGAAAGCTTTTAGCTATACTTCAATAAGTAAATAAATATCGCTAGACCTTATAGGCCTGTACCATACTAAATAAATAATATAATTGACTTTGCAATAAATATATGAAAAACATAATCGATATTGAAGCTGTAAATTTATTAATCGATATAAAAACACACAAACCTAAATAATGCGTGACACTAATGTCGTCATCAGTGTACCATTCGGTGGCGGCGACCCTGTCGGCGCAGTGCGAGCACACCACGCACCGCAGCACGGCTGAGTTGCCCGCCATCACATACTCATCAGGCACGTGGACGTCCCATGCCGACCTTAGTGCTAAGATAATAAGACGTAAAATATAATAATATCGCCAGACAAACTGACCCAAACTAAACAACGCCTATACTAATTTGATGATTTCTAATCTTCGAACGACTATGAACTCGTAACGACTACGACTGAGCGAGATTTGATTACTATTTACTTATTTAGTGACAATGGTGTTGCCTGCTCACATTCTGTTGCAGTTCCTAAGAATTTACACCATCTTTTATTCATTGAAAAGAGTGACCATTGAGTTTCTTGCGCGATCTTCTCAGTGGAAGCAGCATTCCGAACCCGTGGTAGATTCCGACTATTCATGAATGTTTTGTTGGCTTACATGAATGAAAACAATTTTGAGTTTGAGTTGACTATGGCTCTACGAGTTTGTAGCGGCTACAGTTCAGGCTTGATAGGAGCGCCTACGAGTTCGAAGTAGGTTTATCTTCGTCTTCTAGTGTCTACGAATTTGCAGAGACTACAGCTACGCATTGTAGAGACCACAAATTGGTAACGATTACGGCTATGAGTTGTAGCAAATACTGATATGACTTACAGCGATTACAAGTTCGTAGCGACTACGGCTACGATTTGTAGTGTCAACAAAATTGTTGCGGTTTTGGCTACAATTAGTTGCGACTAAGAATTCGTAGCAACACGTTTACGACTGGAATCCTGGTGATTTGGGTTGATGTGATATCTTGAGTGATTAAGGTCTATTGTCTTAACACAAAGCAACGTTCACGAAAACGAACTATATAATAATTTTCAAGGAATAACGAGCGTCAAATATGCATACAGTTTAACTATTTTGAGGTCAGCATTCGAAAAGGCCGCAATTAAAAGACTGCTGACTGCGCATTATCCCTATAATCCCCTTTACACAAATCGCAAGTTCCTTCACGGCCGCCTAATTGCGGATTTCAAATCTCTTTCATCTACGCCCCATTTAGTTTACTTCCCATTAATTGTAACAAGGAATTTATATGAGCGTTTTCACCTCAATGCCTACAAAGTTCTCTTTTATGAAATTCAGGTAATAATTAAAGGAGTTTGTGACTTACATTGAGATATATTATGTACTATAAAGTTAAACATTAAGGTTATTAATTAAGGAATATATTAAGAAAGTGTACGCAATTTCCGTTGTGTATTAAAGCGAATATTCCCTGATTACTTAGCTGAAACAAGAATACTAAACTCATCACGCATGAGTAGACTATAATTAAATGTCGAGCTTATATATATTATGTACTAAAGTTTATTTTATTTTTGCATTTAATTATTTCAAGTTCGAAAAAATTATAAACAGTTCGTTATTTATTTGATGTAGGAATGTTTTAAAAGAAAATGTCGCATTGTCTGTGGCTTGTCGTAGACAGTTTTGTTGTCCTATCGGAGTCTGCGGTCTGGAGGAAAAAAATAAACCCCAACGTATTTTCTGATCGCAGTAACATTTTGTTGGAATGCAGCATTAATTAACAGCATTGATTAACATTTTAAATGAAAACAGGATAGGGCCTAAAATAACTTGTTATTTAATTTTATGGATTAAACTAGCCAATAACAGATATTGTGTTGATTTATTCCTCGTAGTATTAATTACCACTATTTATCAATGCAGGTTACCAAATTTGGAACTAGAGATCTCATTACGGAAATCCCGTGATTGTTGGTAGTCTTGTGAAGGTAGTAGCGATACCATCCCTTGAACCTCTATAAGTCTATACGTTTGTGCCGCTCAACAAAAAGAGACATAGTTATAGGATATAATGAGATACACGGCAAATGCATTCTTTCTAATAGCTGTTTTGTATTTATTAGGTGGTTGTTTAATTACCTGCATGTACATGAATGTTCTTCGAGAGTACAGCGAACCCACTGCTTAGTGTCAGTCGGCATCTGTATGTGGTAGAGTGCACATCTCTCCTATACATCGCCGCCGGGAACGGCAGTAGCTCCATGGAGCCGTTGTTCAGCACACGCCGGAGACCGGCCACTGACGTCACTGGCGTGTTGTCCGCTGACAGCCAGTCCAGCTGGAAAACAAGAAGTATGTTACATAAAGTCGATTTTGGCAGCTTCTTCTCAATAAGTATGGAGTGTGTAAATTATAATCACACAGACTTGAGCGTAAGGAATCAACCGCTATCATAACTGGACTCAAACTAATTGCACTGCAGTTTATGTCTAAAATAGTTATCATTGATTTATTTATGTAAAATCACTTGAGATAGAATTGTATAATGATGTTATACTAAACTTAATTAAAAATGCTGTCCAAACAATCAATAATATAATTTGAGCATAATTCATGAAAATATCAATGAAAAATTCAAACTCGGGGGGTCCAGTCAGAATCATGAGTTGAATCCATAGTATCCATTTTCATTACGATGCAGCTTACACCCTGGGTGAATATGAACAAGCCTTTGTTTGCTAGTCTGTGCTAGACTGTATGGTGGTTCTGGTTGGGGATTACTTTTTGTCCCTTATTACGTAACTTTGTCACGTAAGAACGACATTTTGAAGCATCGCGGTTTCCGTGACAGTTAATACGGCACAACGTGATATTTATAACACTCCCGGGTCCGACCCGGGATCGCTGTAAGCTACGAATTTCCATCCCAGGAGTGTCTTTCCTGTATCGGAGCGTTTTTGTGGACTTGTTTCCAAAGTAAATAATATTTATCTTGCTTAATATTCACGGTTGCGCTATTATGGCGGGTTGGATGGAAATTATTGGGTGCAATTTTTATGAAGAGTAGGTACAACGTTTGTGTTTGATATTTTATTCATGAATAAGTAAATTCCAAGGAAGTTATTAAGCTCATGGTAAATTCAAGTCCACCATTTTGTTTTTCCAAAGTGGACGGTCCCGTTTTTGTTCAGTATAGTTATTATTCGTATTCTTATCCGATATACGTATGTTTAACTAAGGTACTTAAAATCAAATATGTATATTATGTTAACACAATAGCAAGCTTAGGTAGTATATAGGTAGGTACCTACTTTGAATAATTGTGAAATAAATGATGTTTTTACCTAACTTTATTTATGTAACAAAACTTTTAGTGACACTGCTGGCGGTGGCAGGTGTTAAAGTTTGTTCACGCGGTAGTTTGCAGTTTGTGGATTGCAAATTTGCATTTTTCCGCACCATTTCCTGACACTGCCGTTCGCTAATACCCACTGACCGCTCGCCTTTTAGCTTCTATTTTTGTAATGATTATTTAAATGCTTTCTGAAACTGAAATAAGTAAAACTATTATTAATACGGTAATGTATGCGGTCCATTTAATGCAGAGGGTCTAAGTATATTTTTTTCTTTCTCAGCTCGTCTCTTCCTATTTTATTTTGAAATCCATTTCGTGAGTAAGAGACACCTACGTCAATACATAATTAAACAAATAATAAAATTTAGATAAGTAGGTATATTTACTCGAAAGAAAATATAATAATGTCATTTGAAAAATGGCCTCCACCCAAGGGTGGGAGGGTGCTTACTGTCACATAATATGGTCCCAGGGATAAATTTCTGTCATTAGGACTTTAGCCTCTCTCGACCTTCATTTACACAAAATGTATTCCACACATACATGTGTTGCGTTTAACCAGAAATCATTACAAAAAAAGTATCAGTAGTGTTCAAAAAAAAACGAAATATTATTTTTTCATCTAAATGAGCATCTAGGTCATATTATATCACGATTCTTCTTTTATACAATTCCGGTGTGTATGTGTGTGTTCGTAATTCTTTTCCTAAACTTGAGCGATTATCATTTTTGTTTCGTACTTATATGGATGGTTTTTAGCAAACGTTGGATCCGGTGGTGTTTTTTCGATATCCAAAAGATACCCTAACGAAGCTACAGGCAAAAGCTAGTAAGTACAACATAAATTTCAGTCGCCATCCGCTCTCACTGCATAAAAAGGTACTTATTGAAACGCTGAAAATTCTCAGAGCATAAAATAAATACTGTAAAGAATGAATCACACCAGAGTTTATTTCCCAGTGTTTTAATCAATACATAAAATGACAATAAACTTAAACAAGGGTTTCACAGAATCAAGACGATATTTACAATTTACAACAAAAAACACGACATCACAATTGAACGCGGCGCGCGCGGGAAGACCACTCTCGATGGTCATGGCGTTCTCGCGCATGCGCCAATAATCAAATAAACTCCCAGAGAGGAGTCAATGTGGGTTTTAATTAAGTAAACTTTAAATATTGCCGCGCATCCGTTACAATACTTAATTCCACAAGATAGGTACCTACCTACCTCCGACAAAAACAAGCATGAGTAATCAGAAAAGATGTTTAAACCAAACCTCATTTAATTAAAACCAAAGCTTTTATTCTGAGCACGTTTCATTAAGTAAAAGACAAATTCACGTTAATTAATTAAAATATTTCTTTGAAGTTGGTTATTTTTACGCTTTCGTCCGTTAATGATGTTTTGTTTGTTCGTCTTTGACGAGAAATACGGTATTAGTAGGTATTTAAAAGTTTGGACATTTAGGAACCAATAATGTAACATATGAAATAGGTACTAGGACACCATAAATTCTAGATAGTAATCAAGATGATTATATAATATTTTTATAACATAAAATTTGCAAAAACCTCACCCTATTTCATTATAAGATCGACGTCCCTCTTATCCTTTTTTGTGTTAGCCTTCTCATATCACAAATAATTGATGGACATACGTTTCAAAATTGCTTTGTCTCTACACAAACACTCCTAAACTTATTTCGTTGAGTACGCATGGCGAAATTGAGGTTAAGCCCGGTGTACCATTCTTTTTAATAAAATGTGTAGCGGCAAAGGCTTCAAAGGTTTTGACATGTTGACGGGGGTTTTATCTTTGATGACTTTATTGCGGTGGTGTACAGGCAATGTAAATGGCAACCTTGAGTTTTTTATTTCGTGTGGAATTTTATATTCAGTTAATTTTGTAGTCAGATTCATGTGCCATTATTATTTGTAATACTTATATAACTACTGAAAAATTTACTTATTAATCTAACCCCTCGTTTTTACTGCCGAAACATTGACAAAAAACATAATGTTTTCTGTTTTTTTATAAAAACAATGTTTTGAGTGAATGTTTTGTAACTAGCGTGACATAAGCAGACATATTTGTTAATCTATTGATTGATATACACCCGGGTGAATAACGACGCGTCAATCGTAAGTGACTTCAACGTTTTACAAAGTAGAGAGCATTTAATTTCAGAATCGTTGGTAGATTTTGACTGTTCATAAGTGTTTTGTTGGCTTACATGAATAAGAATATTTTTATGCGATTTGATTTGATTGAGTTATTAATAATATAGGTACGTATAACTACATTTCAGACATTTAAAGGCCATAAGTTGAAACTCTCGAGCAGTAGCTGAGAACAATTTAATTTTCTAAATCTAATATTCTTTAAAATTAGGCACGGTTCATTTAAAAAAAAAACTTTTCCTTAACATATAATACGAAATATAACTACGTACTTAAATTTGCAGTGTAAGTGTAATTTAATATTGGTCTCAGAAAAAATCGACTGGATTCCAATATTTCACGGGTTTGCCATTCCGCCGCTCCGCTAGTTTCACACATCCGTTTTCAATTTATCTAAGAGCTAAGAGTCGCAACTTCGTAACAGAGGCCTTTTCGAATGCTTTGTTCCACACGAATAATCTGAAGCTGCATAAGAGCTTTCTGATTATAATCTTTGAAGGTTACATACATCATTATGATTGTGGATTGGATGGTCTCTATAGACAACATAATTAAATTTAGAAAAATATAGTGTTGAGGTATTTTAAAAAGCTTTCTCATAGATAAATAAATAGTTTATTTTGAACAGATCCTCTTCTTTTGATCTTATTTTGAGAAATTGTGTTATTTAACATAGAAAGCGAAATGTTTATATTGTTTATAATTGGGCTAGTAAGTCCTTTTGAACATTCAGATACATAGGAGGACAAATCGCTTATTTTAAAAATAAATTCAAATCGCCAGACACAAAAAAAATAGGCCCAAAAATAAGCAATGCTTAGGGTAACCGTCCATTTGGCTGACCAATAAGACGGCTTCATTTCCTATCAACTTGAGCTAAACTGGGTGAAACGGCGGAGATGAAGCGATCCTTTTTGTCGAAGTGGGCGGGCACGCTTTATAGCACAGCTAAGTGGACCATCACCCTTATACTTATGCCACAGGTTATTTCTATAACCACTTATTATTACGAAATTTAATCAAATCTTTACAAAAAAAAAACAGTGCCGTCTAGGGACGCCCGAAAGAAGCGAAGCTTTGTAGTATAAAGCGTAGGAACGAAGCGTTAAAAACAGCCGCAGCTGCCACTCTGTATACCTATATAGGTATATATCTTGTAACACTACTGACGCTTAGCACGGATAGAGTGGCCGCGCGGCGAGCGCCCCAAGCGTCCGTATAGAAGCTTCGCTTCAAAAATTATAATTTGTAACTGAACAATACACACTGTCAAAAGTAATTAACGCACGCGAACATCATTCCAAGCCAATATTTCAACGGTACGTTTTCAATTACAAGCCGGCGCTATAAATCTAATGTTGCGTGTCAAGGTATGTGTTTAGCGAACAAAGAGAACCGGCCTTACAATGCATATTGTCCAAAGGCTTCGCGCCGCAGACAACACGTTTCTATGAATAATTGGCTTCTTGAAACACAATGAAGTCATGCAACGTGAACTTTGTTTTTACTCTTTAACTCTAAAGCAGGGCTTTGGGGGGGCACTCCTCCACAACAATAAATGTCAGCAGTTATTCACACTATGAATACGACACCGCTTTTCTGTACATTTTTAAAGATAATGGTCGTATTTGGTAGGAACACAGTAAAATGTATAGACATTATCGGTGAAATCTTTGAACTATACCTCTATAACACCTTTTATTCTTTGAGTTCCTCCCAAAACCGTAAGCTATAAAGTTACAAAATTAGTACTTACACCTTTTTGCTTCGAACGTCACTTCTATCCGGTAGATTCAACAACTTGTAATGTTATTTTTTAAGAGCAAAGAAAAATATTAAGATAAGGAAAACGATAGCTTTTAACGGTAATAAAATATCATTTGAGAAAACATTCTGTTTAATGCCTATGTTATTTTTGTGTACTTTGTTACAATGGGTCGGAATCAAAAATCCCTCTAACAAGATTTGTTTCGTTCAACACTCCGAACGCAATTCATCACGGGTATTCCATTTCAACGGAACAAAAAGCGAAAGGGATGATCCCTTTGAAACTTGCAAGTTTTATATTTTTCTTTGTACTTTCAGCTTTGATGGAAGTTCGGCTTTGTTTGAAGGGACGGCCGGCCGTTAGGAGTTCAAGAAACCCTCCCTCGGTATAAGAAGGCTTGCTCCAGAGCAACTCGCTAAATAACACAAAACAACTAAACAAGATTCTCAGTGAAAAGAGTTAAGAAATCTATAAACTTGGCTGAATTTATTTGTTCGGCATTTTATAGAATCTGTTTATTTCTTGTCTCACTATTCGATAAACGTGTCCTTATTCCAATCGTCAAAATGGAAGTTGAGATAATGTTAAAATAGTCGTTTATCATATTAGTTTCATGTTTTCGAGAGTTTATTTCCATAACTTTTGCAGTTTCGTAATATTCAGATCCCAATATTCAACTTTATTCATATTCAATATTCAACTGAATTCATTCGTATAACATTGGATGGTATTATGTAAGAACAGTCCAAGAACTAAGTCGTTCAGAAATTGAAATAACTCTTCTATTTGCATTAGGGTATTGCGGGCCGACCGACCTTCCGCAGACAGGAGTTAGGGAACGAATCGACGTTGAGGGCCTCAATAAGAGACCTCTCCACATATGAGCTTCTATATTCCGAAGCCAAGTTTTGTAAGCAATTCTTATAGATCATAAAGTTCATTTTAGCATTGCATGCGAGTGTTTTATACTATTAAAGGAAACAGACTTGGAAAATTCGGTTTTTGGATGAAATTGTGTTTTTATAGGAACCAAGTATTGGGCATTACACGTCCTATGTCAATGTCTAAGGTTTAATAATGTTTACCACACTTATTGAGAGTTACAATCGATCTACAATGGTATTACAAAACAGTTTTATTTAAAAATGCTTTTTAAAGCCATTGCAAATAGATTACAATGTATTGTATGAAATGGGATTACTTTGCTACAGTTTAAAATGAAATCTTTTTAAAATGAAAGATTTACATTTAAAATGACATCAAATAGATTTTTTTTATTAATGTAGGCCAGCTTATTGCAAAGAATTATCATATATTTTGTAACATTGCCATTAACAAAATGTAAATTAAAATTATGCATATGGCTTCATCCAAAAGTAATTTTCCGAAAGTATAATTGATAGGACCAATTTAGTAAGAAAGCCGTTGTTTTCCAAACTTTTGCAATTACACTCGTCTCGGTTGGCTCTCGTTAAACAATAAAGTTAATTTTATGTGAATATAGGTTTTAATAAGCACGCAAAAAGCTTTGACAATTTTATTTCCCTTATTTACCAATCAGAGTAGGTACCTACCTTTTTATGTATTAAAGATGGACCTTAACATTACATCTCTATTTTTTAATCTATACAAATAAATAAAATTGGAGTGTCTGTTTGTAATATCAAAATAAGACCTTTTCACTAAATGCATATGAAAGTACATACGACACCTATAGCAAAAACGCGATAAAAAAAATTTTTGTCTGTCTGTCTGTGTGTTTGTTCCGGGTAATCTCCGAAACGGCTGAACCGATTTTGATAGGACTTTCACTGGCAGATAGCTGATGTTAGAAGGAGTAACTTAGGCTACTTTAATTTCAGAAAAACAATTAGATTCCGCGTAAAAAAATAAAAACACATGAAATCAAAGAGTATCTCCAAATCGGGTAGACCGATTTTGACGGGACTTTCACTGGTAACTAATCTTATAAGTAGTAACTTAGGCTACTTTTATTTTAGAAAAACAAAATTTAAAAAATGGGTCCTGTCGCGCGGGTTCAGAACGCGGGAGCGGGCTTTTAAGCGCGGGCTCAGCTAGTTAATTAAATATAGCCAGACTGACACACCAACTGTACGGTCCCAAACTAAGCAACGCTCTTACTATGGATACCGTATTATCAAATAATTTCTAATAATAAGATATTATTATTACAAATTCTTTGCGTATAATAGACTGGGGGCGATCCCAGTGACACCCAGAACTGGGCCAATTACGAAGAGGCCATTTCTGAAATTTGCCCCGGCTGGAATCGAACCCGCAACCACCATGTGCAGTGAGCCGAGCGGCTTACGCTTGAACCACTGTGACAAGCGATCGCCAATGGAACATTATTTTGCTCTTAATAACTTAAGTTCAACGATAATAATGAAGGTATCTCTACGAATTACCGTCCCCGCGCAACGGCAATACGCAACTATACAAACATAAATTAAGTGTTAATTATTAAAAGTTACTCACAGAGTGTCCTTCGTAACGAAAGTTACTAAACAAATACTGTAGTTTCAAGTTACGGCTCGCGGGAAATACGAACACTATCTCGAGTTAAAACATAAATTCGAACTCATGCATTCGTTGAAGTGGGAAACAGGTTTCTGTACCTAATATATAGCCGCATTATGCTGTACTTAAGTTACTTTTCTCTCAAGTTTATGAAATATGTGAAAGATAAATTCGGCGTGCATTTAAAAATGATCATATAAGTCTTATTAATGAGATTAAAATTGAATTTCTTACATTATGGTGTTGGCTATATACGCACTAAAATGATACTCAAATTATTTAAGTCCGTAACATATTTAAGACGCCAGTATCGTTTCAAAATGAGGCAGCCCTCAAATTCGTGTTACGTTTGAGTATTCGACGGTGAGTTTCTGCTACGTAGAGTGCGACTGTATAGTGAAGTACCTACCACTTTGCACTAAGTCCGAGGCAAACTGACAAATCTACATTTGATTTTACTATCCTAAAACTCCATAAATTACAGAGATTCTAGTGGAACCTTTGTATTTCTATTAAATCTGAACACATTCTCGCTGGTTAAAGCAGACATTTTCTAATGAAGTTAGGAAACTGTGAACTGGAGGCACTACTTATATCATAATTTCTAAGATGGTGGTCTATAATTCTGAATTCGATTTTGATTAAAAGAAGACTAGGAGTAGAGGGCTATACCTACTCCAATAAAAATACAACAATTCACAGATATCACTATCACTAAATCTACTTTTCCTGCGCTAGGATTCGTGGTCCATTCCAGCTGATGATCTTTCAAGCGGAAGTACCTTTTTTATATGACAAAGTCGACAAACAAGCGAACGACCCATAAGCAGTTGCCGTAGCCTATAGAATGATGTATGCCAGAATGCTTGGTTTCGCCACACTCCCACCACTGTTACTCCTGTATACCAGGATGGAAAATGGTGACCAATGATGACGTCGAGGTTCCACGAGTCCCGGGGAAAAGTTAAATTGTCTTAGAACCTGCACGAATTTGATTGAAATAAATAATAGAAGGATATGTAAGAAAAACATGAATGAAAGAAGAGCAACTGGCGATAAAAAAAATTATAATGACATGTAAAAAGACAAGCCCGCTGAGTTTCTTGCCGGACCTTCTCAGTCGAGGTCGCGCTCCGATCCGGTTGTAGATATAAGAAAAAAAAATGTAAAATTGATAATTTGTAAGTGCCCCCGTAGGCCTAAACAAAATAAACGATTTGAATTTATGATGGATATGCTGAGTAAAAGTAACTAGGTACACTGTGTCACCTTTTAAAAGGTCGCTAGGAAAAATTCCCAGCTGCCAATAAAAATCAATTGGCGATCGGAATTTTTCCTCCATTCTCGTACATCAGTGACGTCATTTAATTTCTTAAAAGCTCGCTAGGTACTTCATTAGTTCCCAGAGCCATCTGCGGCCCGCATTCAGCGATTGTTTGCGCGCGACTGTAGGCCTGCAAAGCCTGGTTCACTGTGCCTTGTACTTTTGTTTCACTAATAAAACTATACCTAGAGTTTGTCGGTAGTTTTATTGTATTGAGAAAAAGTATGGGGTGGTTTCGAAATCTTCACTACTGATTCGTCACGGCAATGTGACTTTTCAAATGCAAAATATCACAAGTAGAATTCATGAGACTCATAGTTTGTTTTTAAATTGCGATGTTTCGATAAATAAGCCAGATTATGCGATGGCATATTAGACGGAGCCAGGTCAATCTTTTGGAAATGCGTATTTGTTGTGCTCACAATATTAATATATTAATTTCCTTTGAATATTCTAGATGTTGATGGTGATGTAAAGAAAGCTTGTAATATAGGCATATATTGAAAGTAAAAAAAATATTTATTTGATTGGAATTATCAAAATATCTATGCAATGAAATGTTTTTATTACAGTTATAAAACGTTTTTATGACACAATAGGTATACAGCGGGGAATTCGTTGACAAAATAAAATGCTTTATTTTATTGTTAATATAAATTTACGATACCTATTAATATTTAATAGATAGGTAGAGTATGAATAACAATATGTTAACATAATGAAACATGGTTTACACTAACCGAAGATTTATCTTAACTACTATTGAGAGAAACTGTGTTATGCAATTTGCTCAGTTGCATTCAGAATCCCCACAACGTCTAATTGCTGTAAATTTCAGCGGAGCGTACATTATTAGTTAGACTGAGAATTACTTCAGTTGTGGTGTACTCTGGTCTTAGAACGTACGTGACGTGTACAGGTCGGTTAAGGATGACGCATTTCTCACAGCTCTCTCTATTGTCTGTAGAGAGACTTCAATATCCAATTTTGATACTTATGTAAGTGCCATTAGGTAGGTAAATATTTTCCGCCCTCACAGTTAGCGAGATCTACAAATAATATTTACAATGAAAAGTTAGGAAATTAATCGCGGAGTTCTGGCAGGCTTCACATTGAGCCGGCAGGTAGCCCCCGGGACCGTTACGCGCCGAATTCCGTCCAACTTCGGCTGAATGCGAAAACTTCCAGCGGAATCCGGGCCCGTCGCCATTGAGTTTTTACTTTAATCCGTAATATATAAGAGCCGTTAAGATTCCCAAGGTGCTAAATATAAAATGAGTTAGAATGTTTCAGAATTATGAGTCACTTATTACATCGGTGCTACCCACACCGAAGCGGTCGCATTCTCTTTGTCCCCCACGTGCATCATGACGTATGTGTCATGCTGTAGCAGAACTCAATTGAAATCAATTGAAAATGAAAGCTTAATCACATTTTTTTTGGTCAAGTTGGTGTCGCTGTAAACATTTTTAAAGCTGATTTAGAGTGAATGAGATGCATAGAGTGTATTCTGTCTTGCACAGCGTTGTTAGTTCAAACGGAAAGTGATTGGTGCCATTTAAAATTAGTTTCAGAGGTTGTGGTAGATTATTTGCGTAATAATAACCATAGTGACATCACTTGGTGTGCCCTTGACGATATTTGATTATGTGCTTTAAAATTGATTAAAATACGGTTGGTTTTACATAGATTTGAATTTATGTGTACTGTTGCTGTCCCTTACGTACCTAAGCGTGTACGCATCACTGCTCTTCTATTGACATTATTTTTCTAAGTACCTATGTTTACCTAAGTCAAAATTAAGGCGAACGACTTAGCCATACAAAGTCTTCAACCATCATAATAACCGCCCTAAATTACACATATAGGTACCTTAATTAACATTGACAAGTCAATGTACAGGAAGGTTCATTTTGCAAAATCACAGGGCGCGTATCCTTATATCCCGCTAGGGTTTCCTTAAACTTTGAGCCAAGCTCCGTGGAATGGAAAAACTTTATATTATATATTTGACTTACAAGCGGGTTGTGAATACTAAATCAGATTGGCTTGCAGACCCGGCATGAAAACAACGGAGGTACCTTATATTTCATCTTTGATAGGTGCTTCATAGGGAATACCTGCCGGCCCCGAAATAACAAGCCTCCAGCGTTAAGAGGAGGATATCCTGAGGAAACCTTATCTCAGGAAGTTTGATATAATACACTATTATGGATTCAAATTTTCATTTACTACAGGAAGCAAGGTATTATAATGTACGCCGTGAATTAATATTGGCTTTTGTCCCTGAAGAGTGTTGCTATGGGACTCACACCGATATTTTGAAGCATTTATCATTACTTAGACTCAGTCCTTGCTTTTATTTATACAGAAAACAGGCGGCAACCAAGCCTAGGACCCGCCTAATGTTAAGGAGTTACCGTAGCCTATATGTATATTATGCTTGCAATACCGATGGCTTTGCGGATCTGAAGGGACTTATTGATAGTTAGAAAACCATTATCATTAATATTTGTACACTGTTTGTATAATTACTACTAGTCAAATAATGTTTAGGTACATTTTACTAATAAAATAGGCAAATATAGAGGGATTAAATGTTATAAATGCAACCTACTCATTCTAGTGAAGGAGCAATTATTAATAAATTCATGACTGTGAATATTCTCAAGATATGCCAACAATGGCGCCCAACATAAATAATTGAACACGGGAAGTGTTCAGATTGTATCCAAATATAAACGTGACGAAATAGGTCAAGTTGACACGATATCTCACCACGAGAATAATATCCTTCCGGAAAGGCTGCTGTTTATTCTTTTGCGTGAGAATTATGAGGGAGGAAACAAATTCGGAAATATTCCGTTTAGGTCGCGGACTGTCTCCAATTTGTTATGGCGTTTTACTCCATTAGTCACACGCTTTGCGTTTGACTCCACCGAACGCCGGAGGAGCGGTAATGCAATACAAAAAGTTCCCTTTCAATAAAATGTTTCAGCAAGCGTCGAACTTGTGATACTTTTGTTTGTGAATCTAAATCATTTTGTATAGTAATTTTTATGACAATGTTTTTTATCGGAACCGGAAAATTCTTTTCTATTCTCCGGCACAATTATATCGTGCACCGTTTATCTTTATTGGCAAAAGCTAGGGATGACGAATGGCTGTACCTGATGATAAGTGATTACGGTCCCGCGGCGGGAACCGCTAATGTCTTTTGACTGACAAAACGGCGTTGCTTTTTATTTTATTACTTATTTAGAGTGTATTTAGAGTGATGGAATTATAGTATGCTGCTTAATGTCGCTGTCGTGTCGTCTGAGCTTTTTCTGAGAGGAATAGTGATTTTATCTTGTTAGAGAGAATATCGAAGCCGTGTTTCTTTATGAGATCTGCGAGAGTTGGGTTTTATACGAGTAAAGAGTTTTTTTTATAGAACAACGACGGAAAACAAGCTTGTTAGCTTATAGATTCTTGTAACACCAAAGGCATTGCTCGCAGGATACTGATATGAAGGAGTATGGGATTGAGGGACGGAATTTGAGAGGGGATCTTCTGTGAGAAGGTGGTACTACTCCAGTTGAGCTATCCCGTATTTGAGCTGTAGGTGGGGTTTAATTGGCTACAGCTTAGCTCTACCAACTAGAATGTTTTGTATAAAGTATTTTTAACACAATTCGTTACTTCTTTACTTAAAAAGAATATTATATAAGTTAATATAAAAGTTTTTTCAGATTCCTTGCTTTTAGCAAGTTAGTCATAATGCATTTACGGTTTTATTTTAATAATGTACGATATTTTGCAGTGCGTCTTATTAAATGGTAAAGATAATGTACCATCCACAAAAAAAAACTGATGGTACTTATAATATAAAAAATAAATAAAAAAAACAATATAATTTTCTGTAGGTAAGTGGGGCTATTCGGTAGCCGGCTCACTAGTTGGTCCATGCATGAGGTTCATGATACTCGCCGTGATGGCAGAACGATCCGTACAAAATACTAAAGGGAAAACTTAAAACTACAGAAACAATTTCTTGTAAACATTAAAAAACCGTCGTCGTTATTGCCTTGTGAATGTGGCTTTAAAGGTACCTGGTAGTCTCCCTTGGTGGAGCAATTGAGGACTATTCCAGTGTCGTTGGTGAACTCGACGTGGTGCGGCGGTTCCAGGATGCCGGGCGCGCGGCGGGGCTCCGGCGATGCGCGCACTGCTGCAACAAACAACATCACATGAGCTTGCCAACTGATAAGACAAATGGTGATGAGATTGAACATCTTTCGATAAAGACGAGAACGACCCAAGTGTAATTATGAGGGCCTTCAGTGCGTGCGATATTGACTTTTTTATGTAATATATACTTTATAGAATCGTAAACTATGCATTTGATCATGTCATGATCTTCAGCAAAGTGTTGTGCATGAGCCCACGAAGGCGCGTAGCAACGCGCGCAGGGTATAGCTAGTAAATAATAAATATCGCCAGACTGACACACCGATTGTGTGGTCCCAAACTACGCAATGCTTGTATTATAGGTAGCGTACAATGGACTGGGGCGATCCCAGTGATAACCAGACCAGGGAAAATTACGAAAAGGCCATTTCCGAAATTTGCCCCGGCGGGAATCGAACCCGCAACCACGATGTGCAGTGAGCCGAGCGTCCTACGCTCGAACCACTGCGCCAAGCGGTCGTCAGACAAAGTCGGCTAACAGCCGTTCGACATGACTGATCTTAAGCAGTTACCATAGCCTATATAGACGCTTGCAATACCGAAGGCATTGCTCATTGCAGACCTGAAGGTAAGTGCAACAGAGTGAGGAGAAAGGACGGAGGTCGGGCTTCCGGCTCTTTCACTCAACCATCGTACGAAACGTTACGTAGTAGCTACTTTACGCTAACCTTCTGTCAAAGGGTGGTACTACTCCGGTCGACCCAGCCCATTTATGAGCTGTTGTCTGGCTGCAGCTTGGGTCTACCACCATCAAACTCTTGTGGGTATAATAATAAACCTAACCAATAAAATTCTACTGTAGGTCCCTATAGAGATAACCCAAGAGGTCAAATAATGTCGGAATGCCCACTCTGCTATTAACCCGGGAACCCAAAGGAATTAAGCTCTTACCAACAAATAAACAGTGTCCATATTTGTATGAAGGCATGAAATTTTGTACCTACAGATGTTTGTGCTAATAATGTGGCCAAGAATCGGTCGTGTCTTGCAGTCTTGGTCTTGTATTTTCACAAGACCAAAATCAAGAAATTCCAACCATTTCTGATTAATTTCTTGTGGTTAGGTTTATATTGTCGATAAGTATAGTGGGATCTGGGTTTTATGAAAGTTTTATGGGTCGCCAAATAAATGAATTTTTGTTTTAAGTTATTATAAGGTTATTATAAGTTATTCATAAGGAAATCGCTTGTTATAATATGATACGTATATAACGAACTGTTTACCCGTTTTGAAACAGACAAATTCATATTTCGTCTGCATTACTTTTCATAAATTTCAGTCGAGATTCAGAGCGAGAAAAAGTTGTATAAAATAATGCGAGTGCCACGGTAAATAGTTTAGTTGTGGTTCGCTTACAATTCAACGTAGTACGGGTCAAAGAGAAGCCGCAAGTTGTACCTACCTGCTTAAATTAATGAAAAGTTGAAAAATACCTACCTTTGTACCTTTTTTTTATTGTACCTACATCAGATTTCGAAATTTATATAATAATATAATAAAACAATAGTGTACATTTGGCGGTCTTATCGCAGGCTGCGATCTCTTCCAGACAACCTTTGAGATAATTTTTTCATGTTGTCAAGCTACCCTAGTAGTCTACAGCATATTCATTATTGACATATCTACCTATATCGTATATACTAAAGACATTATTTATAAACAATAAATACCAATATAATATACATTCTAGCAACTTATCTTATAATAATACATAATAAAGTGAAAACTATGAAGCCAAATAGTCAGTTTTCAGTAGTGTTTTAATACTATATCTATACAAATAAAGGTATAATAATACCGAGGTATAATCTACAAAGTAGTTATATTTGCTGACATAATAGGACGGTAGACGCGACCGCAAGCCGCACCGTTCGATTTCCGTTCAAATTGACGGAGACCGCGAGTGCCGTGTCTGCCTCATTCACTGCAGAATGCACGGGCTTATAGTTCACTGATCGTGTTATATCAGAGTTGAGATTAGTTGGTTATGTGAGAAGACTCGTAAGCATGTACATACTTCATAATAACGACAACCCAAAATAAATTTGGGATTATCTATCGGTCTTATCTGATTTACTAAGAACGACTGCAAAGTGTCCTTGGCTCAAATTTAGCTCAACCAGGGTACTATCACGTTATAATGAGTTTCTTGCCGGATTTTCTCAGTCGAGGTCGCGTTCCGATCCGGTTGTAGATATAAGAAAAAAAAAAAAGTAAAATTGACAATTTGTAAGTGCTCCCGTAGGCCTAAACAAAATAAACGCTTTGAATTTGAATTTGAATATATTTGGATTCGCACGAGATGTCTGCACAACTTCCGGTTAACGGCAAATACATTGTTCGTGATTGTTTACGGTATCGTTAATTATACAACGTTGATAGCTCCTTCCTGTTTATCTTTGGATTGGATTATTACAAACTTTACTCATCCAATACAGAGATTGTTCCGTAGACGTTATTTAGGGATGTTTCGAATTGATTGTTTAGTTTAGACAACTTGAAATCCAAGTTGGAATCGGTTGGATTAAATGTTAATTCAAGTGTAATATCTGTCAGAGATTCTAGGCTTATAGGTATCGTTCGTTAGGTAAGCAACTTGACGCTCCTGGCATTTTAAGATGCTGAGGTGCTAATATCTGTTAGCGGTAATTCACACGAAAAAGCCGACAACCCTATGTCTATACATTTTTAACAGATAGTCGTATTTGACATCTGGATACAGTAAGATGAAAATAAGTTATCGGCTGTCACAGAAAAAAACATGTTGAATATATGTATTTTCATACGCTACCATTGACTGAAAGTTCACAGACGAACAAATAATTTAATATAATTTTTTTTTTTTAAGTAGCAATAATTTATATGTCTAATTAATAAATTTTATTTGTATCAGTAATTTATACGTCATGACCAAATCACACTCTTTACGTGGAATAATTTTCAATTTGTTCACATAATGGCATTACCTTTGAGAATTAGTTACTAGAGTCTCTACTCGCCAAAATAAATTGAAAATTGTCCATGACTAACGGAATTATATTTCAAACTTCCATATATTAGAATTAACTATAATATTATTTTGGACTTTAAAATTAAACACGTTCTGTGAATTTAAACCTAAGATTACAATTATTTCCATTTAAAATGGCGTATAGTTTACGTGCAAAGTACCTTTGCGTTGTATTTAACTGAAGTCTGCAACAAAGCTATTTACTTTGAAATAACAATGTAGGAATAATATAAGATATTCGACGGACACTGACCCTATGCTGTGGGCTGGGGATAGAACTCTAACTCTATATAACTATATGGAGTAAGTTTGTACCTTTGTTAAGTGTTTTTTTTTGTATATAATTATATTAGCTTGCATGAGGTCTAGGGTTCCGAATCCTATAAACATAACGAACAATATGATATTATATTATTTCACTGTCCGTACCCATAGTACTCAAGCGATAAGGAAAACATCGTGAGGAAATCTGCATGTCTCAGAAAAAATAACCAATTTTCGGAAGACATGTGAAATCCGCCAACCTGCATTGGCCCAGCGTGGCGGATTATGGCAGGAATCCGCCTTATATTAAGGGGACGCCCGTGTCCAGGAGTGGCGCTAATTTGTTATTTTATTTTAATTCACTCTCTGAAACTGAATCCCATAGTAACACACTTCACTACTTAAAAATATAGCAGATCACAAATTATTAATTTAATATTTAACGAGCGACGAGAAGCAATCACAAGTTATAATCATATTGTTCGATATACATCGATTAATTATATTTTGTGATGGGTGTGGTAGTTTCGATCAGTATGTTCCTGAGAATATTCACCATCTTTTATTCTTTGAAAATAGTGATCATTAAGTTTCACGCCGTCAGTGGAAGCAGCATTCTGAACCCGTGGTAGATTCTGACTATTCATAAATGCTTTGTTGGCTTATATGAATAAAAACAATCTTGAATTTGTGAGTTATGGTAATATCAGTAAAACAATGGAGTTTTGAATAAAGAAAACTAAGTTTAAGGTGTCTTCGACATGGTTTGTGCAGTTTTTAATGGAATAGCTAAGACAAAATAATATTTTGTTTTTCACAAAAATTATTAAGTAAGTACAGCCTCTTTAAATAACAAGACTTTAAATTACATCAAAACATATCATCTCAGCAAATTGATATATTATCATAAATCCCCGAAAGATAATGTTTCAGTAAACAGAAACATGAAACGCGATAAGTACCTACTCGTAATACAATGTGGAACATTGTTAGGGTTGTCTACTTGACAAGGCAACACAAGAGGATGTTAATCCGCATGGAAAATTACGGATAAATAATACAAGGTAAGTATTTATTACGTTGCTTATTAATAATATAATATATATCGCCAGACAGACACACCAACTGTATGGTCCCAAACTAAGCAAAGCTTGTACTATGGGTAACCGTACAATGGACTGGGGGCGATCCCAGTGACACCCAGACCTGGGCAAATTACGAAAAGGCCATTTCCGAAATTTGCCCCGGGCGGGAATCGAACCCGCAACCACCATGTGCAGTGAGCCGAGCGGCCTACGCTCGAACCACTGCGCCAAGCGGTCGTCAATTATTTATTCCAAGTGGTCGTTTATTGACGGGAAATATATGTGAAATCCGGAAAAACATTGTCGTCTTAAGATTAAGTCGTACGAGGTGAATACTCACTGCAAACGCTATCGCCGCGACCAAAGTCGCTTGGTGTTACAACAATTTCAAAATTAATATCCCGTAAATAGTTAAAGCTCGTAACCAATATTGTTTTCCATTGAAATCCATTCTCATTCAAATTATAAGGCTTAGCTACAAATAATCCGAATTGCCTGTGTATAACAAATTGTTATCAGCTTTCAGATAATTGTCTTCGCTCTTCGATATTTACGGAGAACAACTATTTTTTATGGAAATCCTTTTTTACTTGTTAAAATATATGCGGAAGATTTGTTGAAAAAGTTTCTGTAAATATAAGTCAATTTTTCAATTAATATATTATTGTTTCGCTGTTTTTCTTAACATTTTGTTATTTTATCAGTTCATCTTTTTATGCCTCGTAATTATAAATAATTTAGGTAATTACAAAACTTTTTGTAAAAATACTGAAACTGATACTAGGAACTACCCACAAAAATCGTCATTTTTATCCAGGATAGGTAAATCCTTTTTGGAACAGACATAAAAGGGATATGTAAGATTCTCCAATAGTCACGATAACTCCTTATGAATATATATGACAGATTTTTATCTATATGCCGACCCTAATAAATTATGCTCTATCTATTATGTCTAAATTTTATAGGCCAAGTACGTCAATAGGTTTCTACGGTAACGGTGTACTTTTAAGATTTTCAGTAATACTCACCCCTGATAACTATCGCATGTTTATGCAAATGAACACTTTATGATATGACTGTAGGCTTATCTGAGTAACTGTTCACACGCGTTTTGGGGGTCATGGCAACCTAATCAAAATAACGTTATTTTAAATTTAGTACATTCAAATCAGTTCAACTGTTTTGGCATAATTCCCAATAACACTAACTACCACCTTGTATAATACCACAACCACCTGCATATAATATTTGTAGGAACAGGTACCAAATCAAATATCAACTAACAGACATATAGTCCTACTGCAATTCATTATAGTGCAATTAGTGGGAGTCTGTGCGACAGACACGACGGGCCGGATGAACGGAAATCGAAAGCTGCGGCTTGCGGTGCTCGAACGAGGATTGGTGAACTGGAGTTATGCGCTGTCACCGAGATATACCTACGATTCTAGTTAGGTACCTATGGAGGAATAAGTTTTTTTTTTATTGCCTAGGTAAGCACACTGCCACACGACCCACCAGGGGCTCAAGTTTTGACAGATTGGCTATAGGAAAACTGACGTTTCGCGTATATAAATACGTCAGTTTTGTGACAGATTTGCTATAGGAAAACAGGCGTTTCGCTGCCGGCCTTTTACGGACCTGTAAACTTGCCTTTTGAAGAACCCCATGTTGTAGTGCAATTAAAAGGCGTCACAGGAGGGAGATCATTCCACAACATGCACTTGCGCGATTGCAGACTCGTGTTTTTTTTTTGGGACAAGAAAGTACTAATATGGAATGTTTAATAACATAGCATCGACAGGCAGAAGTAAAAAAAAATATTTTGCTTTTATCATACGATAACGATAATACCGTGCCGTGCCGTGCAACGGTAAATTATGAAAGCGCCCATAGTGCATAGCGTTTCACTTTATTAGGTATTACATAGATCACTAAGACGAGACAACGCTCACGTCCACTATTGTATGAGAATGCAACCGACAAAAGTTGACAGTTTGGGGGAAGACGTCGAATTGATTGGTCCGTCCAAGGTCGAGCCGTGAAGTGTAAGAAAAGCTGTTATGCGGCCAGAGGTGCCCGGCTAAGCGCCGCCTAGACTTATTGTTCTGTAGGTATAGCAGTAAAGTTGTTTGAACATTTATTTTCTTCTCTCAGCGTGGCCCTTGGGGGAAAACGTTGAATTGCATGCCGTGGGCCGCGACGATCACTCATTAGCGACACAATGGGCCGAGAAACAATGGCCCCACTATACTTGAGTACGGCTTATAATTCACATTTTTAGAACCACCTTTACAGGCCAGTTTCATTATATTTTGAGCACCCTTCTTGATATTGTCCTGGATATTAAAAGAAGGAATCTGCTTCATTTTTAACCATATTTAGTTTCTAAATAAATTAAAAAAATATACAGGGTGTAAGGGGCATCGTAACGAAAACTGTCACCATGGTTTCAACTCTTGAATCTGGACCCTCCAGAGTTGGAGTTTACCGTCGATATTTTCATGAGCTATGTTAAACTTTTCAGCATTTTTAAATTGATTTTGCATTCATTGTGCGCTTGAGCTTATTGTGTTTCAATTTACATTGCAGTTTATGTCTAAAATAGTAATATTGACTTATTTATGTAATATAACTTGAGATAGATTTGTATAAAGAATTCATGGTTAAAATATTTTCAAATGCAATTTTCAAATGCTGAAGAATTTCAGCATAATTCATGAATATATCGACGGAAAAATCCAACTCCGTGGGGTCCAGAATCATGAGTTGAATCCATGGTATCAGTTTTCGTTACGATGCCCCTTACACCCTGTATTGTGTTCCAATCACAAACACCGACCTGAAATTACATTTTGCTAATGTAAAATAAGATAATGCTATAACATAAATAATGCCAACCCTTATTCAAAGGATCAATAAAGTTGCGTACCGCATATCAAATGTTATTATAACGGATGATCGGCTGCAGGCCATTTATGGCAAAATTCGATATATTGTAATGGAATAATGGATCTTAGGTTACACATCCAAGAACGACCCAATGGGATCGCTTCCAGATGACGTGATAAGAAAATCAAGCGATTCTATTGGTCGGTTTTTCCGCGCTACCAGTTTTGATGGGCCCATACACCGCAGCCTTACACTCTACCATCCTATTGTGTATTATATAGGCGGCACGCAACGCTTGCATTCCACTTTTCGTACCTGAATAATGGAAGGTAAACACAAAACTTTTTCCTTTTAACAACCAAGTATCTATCTCGAAGGATATTTTAAAACGAAATATCAGAAGAGTTACAGACTTTATTTGTATAGCACTTTTCCACTTTCCAGTGTAAATAGAATCCGGTGTATCTTACGTCAGGCTATTCATATACGAGTTATGTCAGAAAACACGCACTGGCGGGCGACGCGAAAGATGGTTCAGCATTTTGTGATTGATGATTACGAGATAAAAGCAGAGATTATCCGAGAGTGAAGCGTCTAGAAAAAGTCCGGACAAGTGCATGTCGGGCCATGCACAATGAAGGCTTCCGTACCCATTTCAATAGCGAACATTTATCGTATCTATAACCAAAGTTGTGGAACACAAGCAACAAAGTTGTATTTGCGGTTAATTATTGGCTCTTAGTATTGAGTTTATTTAGAAATAATGGGGAATCAACTTAGCCTTAATTTAGTCGGCTGTAGCTCGTGAGTTATTACTTTCATTACAATTTCGTATCATGTGCTAGTACCATCATGTTTTCCAGATTTTTTGCACAGTGCTCGAAGTTTTTACAGCAAGATTTACATAGAGTTTAACCAGTAGGAGCCCGAAGAATACTACAAGCGATTTTAATATCAGAACTAGCAGCCATAATAACACGACGATGCAAAGTATTAAGCTGGCATCGTACGGGTCCACAGCTGGTGCGGAATGCCATCAGCGCGATATTGGGTCACACGCCTGCCCCCGCTGCATTCCCGACTATAGTGACCACATTTTTCCAATACTGGTCCTTATGAACTAAATAAGGCTTAGATTATTCTAAGCCATATTTAGTTCGGCCACTGACTGAAAAGAAAACGCTATCGAATGAGTACCAATTGTTTTCCATACAAGAAAATATTTTTCTTTTCTTTTTATAATTCACACAAATAACTTACCAAAGTTGAGAGGAGGCTAATTCTTCCCCAAATATAAATAAGCAAGCACTGAGCCAGCAAATAAAACCGAACACATTTCGCCAAATATAAACAGACGAAAGCACATTTTCATAAATCGCTAAGCGTTTGGTATAGATAATTAGGCACAGAATAAACAAGGGTGTTTTTTAACGAGATCGCAGCAGCGAAAATAATTATTCGCGAAAAAAATAAGACCCGAATTTGCTTAATTGGTGAAGTTAATTACCCTTTCCCGCTCGGTACGTTTGCCAAAGTGTGGCATGGTAACATTTTGATAGAAAAACAAAAACGTGCGCCGCCTATAATTGCTGAGCTTTTTACGTAACATTCGGGTGAACAAATTTATACGTAGAACGTAGGTAAGGGTTAATACTCACAAGGGACTTTGGATCTCTGAATGTATGTTCGGTAATTGGGGTACACCTTTTATTGCGGGAATCGGCCGCTAAATCACCCCATGAGGAATGGCATTATGCTTAACTAGCTGTGCCCGCGACTTCGTCCGCGTGGAATTTAATTGACAAAGTTTCATACAAACTTTCATCCCCTGGGGGGAAGAATTTATCAAAATCCTTTCTTAGCGGATGCCTACGTCATAACATCTACCTGCATGCCAAATTTCAGCCCGATCCGTCCAGTGGTTTGGGCTGTGCGTTGATAGATCACTATGTCAGTCAGTCAGTCAGTCACCTTTGAGTTATATATATATACTAGCTGAGCCCGCGACTACGTCCGCGTGGAATTTTGATACTCTCTTATGGGATGTCTACGTCATAGTAGCTTTATGCATGCAAAGTCTCAGCCCGATCGGTTTAAAATTGACAAAGTTTCATACAAACTTTCATCCTCTATTTTATCCCCTTGGGGGTAGAATTAATCAAAATCCTTTCTTAGCGAATGCCTACGTCATAACATCTACCTGCATGCCAAATTTCAGCCCGATCCGTCCAGTGGTTTGGGCTGTGCGTTGATAGATCACTATATCAGTCAGTCACCTTTGAGTTTTATATATATCGATAGATAGATTTAGACGCTACGTTACTGCATATTTTTGAACCTGCATTTTTTTTGAGATTGTTATCATTAATGGTGGTAGAGCCGAGCTATTGCCGATTGACTACTACCATATATGGGCAGGCTAAACCGGGGTAGTACCACCCTCTTACAGAAGATCGGCGTAACTATAGCTGTGATTTGTACGATGAGTGAGAGAACTTGAAGTCCAACCTCTTTCCCTTCCCCTCCCTCTGCCCCACTCCCCTTCAAGTCGGCAACACGTGAGCAATGCCATTGGTATTGCAAGCATCTATCTATAGGCTACAGACTGCTTAAAATTAGACGGGAAGAATGCTTGTTTGCCGTTTTTGTTATAATATGTATATAAAAAAGTTAAGTAAATCTACTGTGATTACAATGGAACCCATCAATCACATATAAGAGGCAAATACAATGTATGTGTACTAATTATAAAATCGTTATTTCATAATATTCGTTGCGTTGAGACCACGCGATTTTTCACAGGTCGCAGCAACGCATCAGGTCCAGTCACGTCGCACCCGCGCGGTCACCCGTGAATTGCTGGCTTTTACTCGCACAATTACTACTGTCGACGCCTTTTAGCCATGAATTTAAAACCTTTCGCATCACCATTTTTTTCGACACGATAACTCCAAATATATTGGCGCCGTAAAATATATTATTCGTAATTTTATGTCGCCAAGAACTAATAAAAGTCCTTACAAAGAGTACAAAGTGAACATAGCAAGTCGTTGAAAATAATAATCTAGAACGCTCATGTTGATACTAACTTAACAAATTAAATTATATCCTAAGGCGGTTTACCTTTTGTAACTAACTTTGAAAATAACTTGAGAATTAATGAAATTTCACGAAGTTGATGAAAATTCACGACCGACGCCGCTATCGCGATCAGTATACCAGTGTTCTGAGAAATGACCGTTTTCACATTAACCTCCGCCACGTTTCTACAATAGTTTACACACAATAGTTTCTTGAGGAGACGAACAGGCAATTTCGTAGCACCCCGAAAATCTCGTACGCATTCCGTAGCTTAAAAAGTAGGTCGTATCATTCAGGGCTTAACGTTACCCGCGTCTCATACACAACACGTTCATATAAAATTTATAAAGCAGTAGACGTGAATTTGTTATTTTATGTAGCGTTCGTAGCGAGGCTATGACGTAGCAAAGCCGGAGGATATGGTTACGAAAGCTACGAGATTTCTTATTAAAAATGCTTACATTTTTTAAAACAAATTTCATAGGACGCTAGTTTATATCGTGATTAGAACTGTAACTTACCGATCATGAAATTTTGGGTTCAATTCTGAGGTCGTGAGTGTTATCGAGATTAATAAATAATAATGAAGAGGTGGTTAATATTATTTGTGCCTCAAAACTACATTACCACTTTACCTTGTACTTATCAGTGTGTGGTTTGAACGTCGGCAATAGAGCGCTCTGGAGGCCCTTGACACCTCACGTCTGCCCTTAATCTCCCAACATTCCGGAGCCAAATTAATCCAACGCCTCTCGGGACTCTACGAGTGGTATCACAACGAGTAGAGTAAGGAGATATGTTCGTGACTCTTAATAGCCGTGAACTTGATACGGTAGAGTACCTCTGTTACATTATCAACAAGAAACAAAAGCCTTAGACTGTAACCAGAAGATAGGAACATAACATTACGACTGGAATCCCCAAAGAGGTAGTCAGAAATATCCCAAGCAGACATCAGATTTGGATCTTTTTCACAAAATTTTGTCAGATAACAACATATGTGACAGGTGGCGAGCCCAATGCCAACGAGATCAGTTCTAATTGATAATCCTAATGATCTTTTCAAGCACTTGGGCCGTACTCTTGGGGATGGGTGACCGCTAGTGGCTTATAACTGAGCGCTTCCTTCGTGTTTCGAAGCACATGCTGTTGAGCGCAGCTATCACAATTAAAGTGCTTACATATTTAGTGACAATGGTGTTACCTGCTCACATTCTATTGCTGTTCCTGAGAATGTACACCATCTTTTATTCATTGAAAAGAGTAAACATTGAGTTTCTTGCCAGATCTTCTCAGTGGAAGCAGCATTCTGAAACGGTTTTTAACTATTCATAAATGCTTTGTTGGCTTACATGAATAAAACCAATTTTGGGTTTTGAGTTTGAGTTCAATCGCTTTGGAGGCTTTCGGACGCCCTAAAAATGATACCAGAGTTGGCCTCTAGCTTCAACGAACGTTGAATCCTTCACACTTTTACGACCCAGAAGGACCGAGTCAATCCAGAAGCACTTTAGAAAGTCACATGTTGTAAAGTACACATATCTTAATTTACGCAGGTAATAATAATAATTTATAATAATTTTAGCCCTTTTGACGTCCTACTCCTGGGCACGGGCCTCCCCTCAACATGAGGGGGATTCAGGCCATAATCCACCACGCTGGCCCAGTGCGGGTTCGTGGATTTCACATGTCTTTCGAAAATTGGTTAGATCTTCTAAGACATGCAGGTTTCCTCACGATGTTTTCCTTCACCGTAAGCAAGTGATAATCATATATAAATTATGATTCGCACATAGATTTCGAAAAATCCAGAGGTGCGAGCCGGGGTTTGAACCCAAGACCGGTTCCCGCAAGACGCGTGTTTTAACCAATCGGCTATCACAGCTATGTATTTTTAGCTTTTATTAATTTACCCAGGTACCTACCCTATTATAAAGACTAAAACCTGCTTCTTTGTTAGCTAGTGACGTCACACGGCGGTACGCCTCAGGCCATTGTGCAGTAAGACTAGTCAAAGTTTGCATAGATATCGATGTTGAACTGGAAGGCTCTCCGTTACAAAAGGGGACTCGTTTAAGCCGATTTTATCATTTTACAAAGTGTTCTTGGAAGTTCAGGTTGGGTTCAACTTAAGAAGTTTAGTTAATAATGAAGTTAGATAGTATACAAGTATAGTTAACTCTCTTATCAGACTTCAGTTTCAAGTTGGACGAAATAATGAATAGGTCTTGGCATCTAAAATGGTGTCCACATAGGGTTATATTCAGGGATTATGACACTAATTACTGATTGCACTCAATAATTAGTGAGGTATTGTCAGCGAAGTCCTGATCATGATGTCTCATGTTCAAACTTGGGCGTGGCAGTATCACTTCGATCTTAAACAACAAGCTAAGAGTTCATGAGAAACTTCTTAAACTAAAAAAATAGCAACCGCACCTAAAAATTCCCTCATACTTTAAAACAATAAATTATCCATTCATTAATATAAAATTATTAAATTATTTCCTGCAATGCAGAATCTAGAGTACAAAAATAGGAGAAAAATATAGCGAGCGGAATTTATTTGTCCAATAGAACTAGAATGCCTTTGACTACAGCATCCGTTATTTGCTTCTCATTGTGATTTAAATTAAATATGGAGCTTCAGAGGTAACAGTAGTTTCACATTTTGTTGTTGAATACCTATTTTAGTATTTGTTATTAATATTGTAAACCTACACACTAATACAAAAGGAGCAGGATATCAATACATTTTAAGAAAGGAGGAGGAAAAGGAGGAAGGAGCAGGATATCAATACATTTTATAATAAAATCTACCATTTGCAAAGTCATGTAAAGACATGAAATACATTTTAATATTATCTTAGTAACAAAAAACCATTTTTCTCTTTTTAAATCATATCTACACATAATTAAAAAAAGAGTTTCTAGATTCCCAGAAGTTTATAAGTGTTTGACTTTCAAAACGTTTATTAACTAATCAAGTGACATAAACAGGTAACATATTTAACAGTGGGGTTTTATTCTACATTTGTATTAAACCCAGTTTTTATTGCGAAACTTTATAACTCTGAAATAGTACATTGTTACACGAGTGGTGAAAGTGACTTATTTTTCCCGAGACGGGGTTTGGCGCCCGAGCGTAGCGAGGGCGCTAATAGTTCGAGGGACAAAATAAGTCTTTCACCCGAGATAAACACTGTGCTTTTCATTACGAATACAAGGAAAATAAAAATAAAAACAGGAATTGGCTAAATAAATAATACAAGGAAGCATGAACAATACTCTACAACTCGAAAAAAAAAAAGATCGTATTGCCGCCTATTTTGTTTTTTTTCGTTGGCCGGCCAACTTCATTATTTAGCCAGTATTTTTAATTTTCATTTTTAAATATTTTGACCAAATCTATGTTATTTTAAAGAAATTGTTGAAACTAAATTATAATTAAGTCATTTAAAAGTATATATTCTTTATTTAATACTCAACTTTATGTTATTTCAATTTTACATCGTGCTGTAATTCAGTGACTGTAGAAAAAGTTTGAACATGGTTCCATAGAAATGGAACTAGTTTTTTTTTATAATTTGACAGTTGTCAGTTGAAAGTGATTCTCCCGGGCCAGAAAAGTATTACTTTCAACCCGCTCCTCAGGCAACTTCAGACCTACTTTCAGTGTATGAGTAATGAAAATATTATTTTCATTACTCATACACTGAAACTTCACCACTCGTGTAACAATGTACTATTGTTGACCGAACGTAGGATTATGATTTTAGGCTGCTTTAATCTTAAAATCCAGCTATGTACAGAATCTGAGCTCTCTTTATCACGAATGCCAATAATAAATAGAGCTCACCTTATGCTGGAAATCTATTCTAAATCTATGCTTGTTTGGCCGAGTTTATACATTATATAGGTACCTATATATAAAAGAAACCTACTACATAAAAATTGAAAGGCTTTACTTTTCTCGAGGGCTCGACTTAATGCAATATTTTGAGCTAAAAATAACAGTATCATGAAAACAAGCCCCCGATACCGGGAACGGCGACTATGCCCTATCAAAGAGCCGGGGATCATTAATCATCTCTTGCGCAGCTTCGCAGACATTTACATAATAACTTGTAATTACACTTGTATTCAGTTTAAGCCTTCCTAATTTGTCTCCTGTGAGTAGAATGGGTAGCCTTCACAGGAATAGGGCATAAAAATACTAAAAAAATTGGTACACTGTTGTAGGTACATCATATTTCTACTAACCCCACATTTATTCATTTTAAATTACTCTTAACATATCTATGCAGGTACTTATATTATAGTTTTATTGCACATTTTACGTGCCACTTTACTATTTTCATAGTTATAGGTCATCATAATTTAAGTAATGAAACTGCAAAAGTGTTTCCAATGATGGAGGATACCCCTTTTCAAGGTTCCGCTCTTATATTGCTGCTTGACCCATTTTGGTATTTCACTGACCGTCGATTATGTAAGAGGCAAGGAAAAATTGCCTTTAAAGTCTAGCCTGATTTAAAGTAAATTAGACCCACCCGCTACAAGTAAAATAAGATTACCTAAGTTAGTTTTCATCTTATTGTTTAAACTAGCGGCTTACTCCGGTGTCGGAGTCCTGGTCCAGGCCGCTCGAAGGTCTCCGACATAGCCGGGATTGACAGCTTAACGTGCCTTCCGGAAGCACCAACAGAAGGGCTCAGTTGTAAATACCATGAGCACTCCCCTCCCTCCATCCAGGTGTTTACGGCCACGATCGATTCTGATTTCGGGAACGTGGTATCGGCATATAAATTCTTCGTGAAAAAATCAATTCGTGCATAAGCTGATGAGTCATTCTTTTTAATATAAGATTCTCTCTTGTTTAGAAATCTCTTAAAAATCTCAGTGTATGTACCCAATTGTGGGAAGATCCTTAAGGTGTCATGTGGGAGTTGGAATTCATTGACCGCGCGGACTACGGCCCAACCCTTAATGCTAATTGGACTTTTTCGTAATTAAAACAGTACCATAAAACCTAAAGCTTATGGTATAAAGTTAAAATATATTAAAAGCTTAAAGATTACTTTTTACGAAGCTAATCCATTAGTGAAACAAGGACACAGAAATATTGTGCGTGTTTTAATTAATCGTTAAAAGAAAAGGGTAATTTGCAAGTTAAATATCCGTTTGTTTATTTTTGCCGAATTTGGTGGGCGTTGAAATGAGGATTAAAATCTACATAATTATTTTAGATGGAATTTCAATAAGTAGAATATAATTTATGTAGTTTTACATAAACAATTGTATATAAGTAAATAAAAGTTCTTATTAATAAATTGTTTTATCAACTTATAAGTTTACAAGGCTTATCACACTGAAAAGCATTCGCTTTTATGTGTTAGTTTCATAATTCATTACACGATTAACGTATAGGACAATAGTAAGACTCTATATCTTATAATAGCTTGCCATAAGGCTTCATATACTTAGGAGCAACTGCTTTAAATTTTAGTAGTATAGTAAACTACAAACTTACCTAATAGGACTGTTATAGGAACACTTTGAGTATTATTAGTGCATGTAGTAGGAATAAAAAGTCCTGGGAAAAATTCTGATCCTATAGTTGCAATTTATATGAGAACTTGATTTTATGACTTATTGTTAACAACATAGATAATATTTTGTATTATAAAATATTTTTTTAATGGCAATGTCGCCATCTCCATATCTCTCTCTCACTCTCTTTCTGTCTAAGCAGCAACGTTAAAAACTACAACAAACAAGCGCTCGTTCAATGTATATTTTAATTCCATAATTGGATATCGTTTGGCAGGATGGAATCAACCCACATGCACTGCTGCAGACCAAAACCAACCCTTCTTTTAGTGTGTCTAGGTTGGTTTCAGTTTGCTGAAGCGAATGAGGGTTGGTTCCATTTTGCAAAACAAGGTCCAATTAGTCTTGTGTTTAAACAACAATAAATCCTGTGAAGTGCTCACGTGCGTTTTAATCTACCAACATAGAAATACAGTCCACCAATAAATATAACAACGCGATCAAGGAACGGCTAAGGCAGCGCCTTACAAATATCACTACAAGTTTACCTCTAACCTAATAACCTCTCCTTGCGGTATAGACTCAAAAGCGTAAGTTCTTTAAGACATCGCCGCAACAAACGGTAACAAAGTTCTTGAGTAAACTGTACATAAGAAAGTCGACCGGCCTAACGGTCGAATCGTACTTGTTTAACAAAACTTTATAAGGGTACGGGGCTTTGGGAAATTGGTGACTGGTGGATGAACCCGCTCAGGGCTTTTGTTTATTAAGTTAACATCAATGTAGGTAGGCACCTGAATATATTTTTTTGATTCCTTCTGGAAGACAAATTCTTTTTTTATCGATTCTTTTAAGATCCACTTATTTTCGTGCTTGAACTTAGTTTATACCTTATAATATTCTACTAAGCTGTATACTGTGCCACTGAAGTGTTGTTAAATATGTATTAAATTAAACCTAATTACCGTAAAACAAAAGGCAAATCACTTTTGTACGCGACTGTATCAATGCGGACACACATCCGGTTGTCGTCTCGCGTTCTTTTTACATCACGACTACTATAACAAGCCAGCGAGCTTGCATTATACGGCCAACCTTTTCATATCCACATTCCCACTTATAACGACGCCAAAATGAAAAGGCAATCAGAATTCTAATATCCGCGAATCTCTTGCCATCATCCGCATCGCGTCGGATAAAACCTCTCGATCGCGGTTGAGGTTGGAATAACCGCGCCAAGTGAAATGGGTCAACGAGCTCTTAAGTAATTGTTCGACGGAGGTTACTGGCACTCAGTTTATTAATTTTCAATCGTATCCCTGATATTTGAGCCTATCGGGAGTAGTCAAAATGCAAGCACATGTAGATATTTTCTTCCAACTCCTCTTTCTTTCGTTGGCTCAAATTCGTAAAGGTTTCAAGACAATTTCCAAATCGAACAACATTGAGTTAAACCTCTGCGTGTTCCTTGGAACCTGGTTCACGGTAACAATGGGGATGTCTGGTGGAATTCCCGAATCAAAGAAAGAAGTAACCAGACATTTCATTATTAAAGGAATCAGGGAAGATTTCCTTTACTTCCAGAGAGAGTTGAAGGAATCGAGGGGTCGAAGGGTCCGAGGTTGGGCTAGAATAGACCGCTCTCGTTTGAGTTTGAGTCCAGTTTATCTCGCAATCTCCTTTGTGGTATTTTCTCTTTCGTTATGAATGCCTATTAATATCATAATTTTATATAATTATAGTATATTATTTCATCAACATTATTTAATTATAACATGAAATCATCTTAAAGATTAAGATTATTAATAAGTATCTTGCACCTAATATCAAATTGTCTATCCAGTTTAAAATTAATATTCAAAGAACATTCGCAATCTAACCCGTCCCTTCACTCAAAGGGTTTTCAATTTATATTTCCTGTTTGTTTTTGCTCAATTACGAAGTGTTTATTTACATCCGTCTAAATCCCTCAGGCGACTTAGGATTGATTAGAATAAGACAATTCCTGGAGATATTGTAGATGATAGTGTTTCACAAAGTATCCCTTCTCTGCAAATTGTACTAAAATATAATTCTGGCAATCAGGGCTAAAATTAGAATAACCATCCATGTACAAAGTAGATAGGTTCCTATCTAACGCAATATTTTAAATAGGTCCTTTGATTAGATACTAATATTATATTTTACAATTTTATCCTAGATTTTATTTTATAAAAAGTATTTCTTCAAATAATTATCCACTCTTTATTGAACTTTAAAATGAACATCAAAAATTCCGTGCCGAACGAAAAGCATAAAAGTTAATACGGGTTCGACCCCGTTTGAGTTATCGGCTGGAAGAGTTCCAATCTTCATCCATTGTCTTAGGGCGACGCGCTGGTGGAGACACGTCCGTATATTACGCCTTTACATGTCTTCACTTTGAAATGCCGCCAATGTGCTCGCTTTATGTAAGCCTATATGCAGTTATGGGTATCTGGGACCAAATGGTTCTTCCTAGTATGGGATATTGATCATGGGCATCGCTCTATGTTGCTTTAAAATAACCGAATTGCTAACCTGTCTAAGTTTAGTTAGGAAAAACACACGTTCCAATCTAGTCGTAAATATAAATAAATCCTACTAATATTATAAATGCGAAAGTTTGTGAGTGTGGATGTATGTATGTATGTTTGTTACTCCTTCACGCAAAAACTACTGAACGGATTTGGATGAAATTTGGAACACATATAGATTATAACCGGGATTAACATATAGGATACTTTTTAACCCAATAATCCAATACTACGCGGATGAAGTCGCGGGGCACAGCTAGTAATAAATAAATATCGCCAGAGTGACACAACAATTGTACGGTCCCAAACTAAGCTCCGCTCCGTCCGCTTGTACGATGGCTACCGTACAATGGACTGGGGCGATCCCAGTGACACTCAGACCTGGACAAATTACGAAAAGGTCATTTTGAAAATCGCCCCACGGTGAATCGAACCCTCAACCACCATGTGCAGTGAGCCAGGCGGCCTACGCTCGAACCACTGCGCCAAGCGGTCGTCAAAGATTGGAAAAGTGCCACTGTGTGTTTTAATTTCGTCTTTGCAAACATAGTTTTAGATCTGACATTTATCCATAAAAATAAACCAGTTTCGGGACGCTAGAAAATCATATCTACTTGGTGAAACAAAAAGGGTATACTATTTTTTTTGCAACTTAACTTTGAAAATCTAAAACTATCTGCTTGGTGGGACAGTTGAAGTACTGACGGTTTTGTAGACTTGTGAAATCTGTCAACAGCTGTATCCTTATCACACCTTTTGTTTTTCAAGTTTCCTCCAAAGCTGATAGTTTTAGAATTACAACGTTAAGTTTTGAAAAAAATAGTATACCCTTTCTGTTTCAACCTGTATATGACAGCGTCTTATAATATTTTTGGTATCGTTTTATAATATCAAACTCGTATCCATAAAAGGCACAATACCAATATAGCATAACAAGGCCCGTGCCACACGTGCGCGCCCCATATATTCGCCTCGCCGCGTCACCGCATTAATTTGCGATACAAATGGCACACCTTTGTCAAACTGACCCCTACTTACAACGAAAAAACCGTGTCAAAATGTGGTGAGGTCAAAATGTTGGAGCGAATGAGAAATATTGTCAAAGCGCTTCGGTTAGTAGGGTCAAATAGAGTTGTGGCGCACTTTTTGACTTATTTAAGAAGCAAACCATGAGATAGAGTTTCTGTTAAGCACATATTCCCTTGGTACTAAATAAACTTTATTTAGCGACGGTTCCAAACGGAATGTGTTTAAATGGGTCCCAATTCAATTTAGTCAAACGCACGCTCTTAACTTTAATTTTTTGACTGCGGTAGAGCCAAGCTATTACCGATCATATACGGGCTGGTTCCACTGGGGTAGTACCACCCTTTCACAGGAGATCGGCGTATAGTAGCTATTATAGCTGCGTTTCATACGATATGTGAGAGAGCCGGAAGCCGAACCTATTCCCCTCCCTCATGTCGGCATCGTGCAAGCAATCCCTTTGGTATTGCAGGCTCTAGGTATAGGCTCCGATGAGTAACAATTTATATTTAAACCAGCTGTGCCCGCGACTTCGTCCGCGTGGAATTTAATTGACAAAGTTTCATACAAACTTTCATCCCCTATTTTATCCCCTTGGGGGTAGAATTAATCAAAATCCTTTCTTAGCGGATGCGTACGTCATAACATCTACCTGCATGCCAAATTTCAGCCCGATCCGTCCAGAGGTTTGGGCTGTGCGTTGATAGATCACTATGTCAGTCAGTCAGTCAGTCAGTCACCTTTGAGTTATATATATTTAGATTGGAATTAATATTTTTCATTACGTATTCATATCATACCATTTACTTTCATGTCATATAGTTCTATATCGACTTACTTAGAGTAGGGGGTAGGAAATTTTCAAAGTTAAGCTTCAATTAATATTTATTAAAATGTATTTTATGGCTATCATCATATGATATAAAATCATCATCAATGGTATCAAATGAATACGTAATGAAAATTATGAATTCCAATTTACATGAAAATTGTTACCTCATTAGCGATAAAAGCCTCGGCCCAGCACGACGCCCACGCTTGGTGTTCGTCCAAAAAACTAATTTCATACATAATTTGACACATTCATCACAGATTGACGTTCGACTATCTAGGTATTTAGGCAAACCAACTCTTGGTAATTTCATCCCTACTTATTCCTGTTATTAATTACATTCATATTACTACATAATGTTTTCTGTTAACTATTATTGATAGTATGCACCTAATTAGGATATGACGCTCGGCTCACTGCACCGAGTGGTTGCGGGTTCGATTCCCGTCGGGGTAAATTTCGGAAATGGCTCTTCGTAATTTACCCTGGTCTGGGTGTCACTGTGGTCGCCCCCAGTACCCATGGTATATGCGTTGCTTAGTTTGGGACCATACAGTTGGTGTATGTGTCTGGCGATATTATATGTATTATTATTATTGAATTAGTATAAAACTATATACACACGGCATCTTATTTCTTAAGACATAATTTCACACCTTTCATTTAGGTACATTATGTAGGTATGTTTTAAAGCCTGAAATGTCAGTTCCCAAGAAATGTTTAAGTACATGACTGAGTATTGTATATGCAACAGCATTATAAATACAAAGGCAATCTAACTTGCGGCGTCTAGCGACCGCGGCCCGATGAGAGTGATCGCGTAATTAGAAGCGGCTCGGCTCGTTTGTTAATCTAATTAAAGTATTTAAATATAATGCTCTTTTTAGAGTAAGGAGGAGAAAAGGAGAAATTTGTTTAAAGTTATTGTTGGTTTTGCTGATGAAACGATAGCTTCTTTCTTCCGTGTCTTGATCGGATCGATTGACGTGGTAAGGGCTGGCTTCAATAATTATTTTATTTAACGTTTAAAACAAGTATATTTCTTATTAAAAATTAACAAATTTGTGTTAGGCGAGTCTTGCTTGGACAGGGGGCGGTCCGACGGGTCCGGCGCCTTATATAGTTTCTCCGGACCGCTTGTTTCCGGTGCTCGCCGCTAGGTGGCGTGGGAGGCGTCGTGAACATGCCGCCCGCCTTGAAAGCTTCAGCTTTCAACGTAAAAGTGCTCAGCCATCTGTGCTCAGCCATCTGTGATATTGATGTCCTCTGATGATGAGGGCAGCGGGCAGATCTTCGAAAAGGCCCGCTGAATCGTTCCCGTGGCCGTGCTGATGTTGGCCACACGGGAAACGCCATCTTTTCCTGTGAAAATACTTAAAATCCTGCCCATCCGCCATTTTAACGGAGGCAGGTTATCATCCTTTACCAGCACAAGTGTGTGTAATGCCAGATCATCGTGGTTTGTCTTCCACTTGGTCCGCGTCTGTAGCTCAGCTATGTACTCTCGGGACCAGCGCTGCCAGAAGTGTTGCCGCATTTGCTCGACACGCTGGTAGCGTGACAGCTGATGTGCAGCTTTCTTGGTGACGTCATCGCAGCCGGGAGAAGTCAGAGGCCGGCCAATCAGGAAGTGTGAAGGTGTCAGCGGATTAAAGTCGTTAGGGTCTGTGGACATTGGACACATGGGACGGGAGTTCAGGACGGCTTCGATTTGTACCAATACCGTGCTGAACTCCTCGTAAGTTAAGTTGGCGTTACCGACTACGCGTTTTATGTGATATTTACACGACTTTACCCCTGCCTCCCATAGACCACCAAAGTGAGGTGCATACGGTGGAATAAATCTGAAAATAATATTATTGTTAGACATACAGTCAATAATATTCCGAGATTCTTTGTTCAAAAAATCTGCAAATTCCTTTTGGGCACCTACAAAATTTCTTCCGTGATCGGAAAAAATCTGGTAAGGTTTTCCTCTGCGACCTATAAACCTTTTTAAGGCCAACAGATACCCTTCCGAAGAGAGACTAGTAACTAGCTCCAAATGCAATGCGCGTGTTGAAAAGCAAATAAAAATACAGAGATAACATTTCTCTAATCTAGACCCGCGGCCCTTTTTATTTAATATAAACATAGGCCCAGCATAGTCAACCCCAACGTTTGTGAAAGGAAAACCTATCTGTAATCTTTCCCTTGGTAAATTACCCATTATAGGTTGTACCGTTTTTCCTCTCACTCGGCTGCAGGTGACACACTGATGCACAACCCTCCTTGACAAGTTTCTACCGCTTAGTGGCCACCAGTTATCTTTGATGTGTGACAGAAGTAACTGAGGTCCAGCGTGTAGCAACTGCCTATGTTCATATCTGAAAAGTAGTACAGTAAAATAATGTTTACTACACAGTAGAATAGGGTGTTTCTTACAGTATGAAAAATCTGTCGAATTTTGTATTCTCCCACCTACTCGAATAGTACTACATTCATCCATAAACAAGTTCAGACCGGAGACATTACGATTACCTTTTATTGGTTTTCTGTTTATTAATGCGCGAATTTCTGTCGAAAATGATTGGCGTTGTACTATGTTTACAAGCCATGTTAGTGCTTTATTTAATTCTTCCACTGTTAATGGACATGAAAGACGGTTAGCCTTTGTTTTGGGATGAATATTGTATACAAATCTAAACATATATGCACAGGCACGGTGCATTCTATTAAACTGTGAAAACCTGCTAAATGGAAATAGTTGTGATTCTACAGTTTTACTTTGTGCATTCTGGTTTGTCAAAACAACACTGTGCGCTGTGCTAATTATATGTGTATGTGCTTTTAGTTCTGGCAATTCAGTGTTCGTGATGTTATGATTATTTTGCGACCAATTATTTACCTTATCATGTAAAAATCTGGGTCCTGTCCACCATAACGAGGATGAACGGAGCTCATCTAGGTACATACCACGCGAAACTAAATCTGCGGGATTATCCTTAGTGCTCACATGTAACCACAATGATTCACTTGTTATATCGTTTATTTCCACCACTCGATTCTGAACAAATGTCTTTAGTAAATGAGGAGACATTTTAAGCCATCCTAATACAATAGTGGAATCCGTCCAAAATACGATATTATGGAATCGCAAACGAAGTGATTTTATTATTTTCTCGTATAACCTAGCACCCGTTAATGCGCCACACAACTCAAGCCGCGGAATACTAACCGGTTTTAACGGCGATACTCTGCTCTTGGCACAAAGTAGCTTCACTGTGATATTGTTATTTTTTATTGTTTTTATGTATGCGCACGCACCGAAACCTTTCTGACATGCGTCCGTAAATATGTGAAGTTCTATTAAGTGAGGATTAACACATGTAACATGCCTAGGTACGCGAATTTCGTGCAAATTTTTTAATGAGGTAATGAAAAGTTCCCATTTTTGTTTTATATCTTGGGGCACTATATCATCCCATCCTATTTTACATAACCATAAACTTTGTAATAATATCTTGGCTATAATAACAATAGGAGCTAACAGACCCAGGGGGTCATAGATTTGTGAGACCGTGGATAAAATAAACCGTTTAGTTAGCTTGGATGCATTCGTATTTACCTTTGAGGTAAAGTTAAACTCATCACTACCATTTAACCAACCAAGCCCTAGCGTTTTGCTTTGACAGTTATCGCCTAGTGATAGATGTTTTGACGTGCTATTACCCTTCACCACAGAATGTAGAACATTTTGTGAATTTGATATCCACTTGTGTAAGGGAAAACAGGCTGACAAACATTCATCCGATAACCTTTTACAAATGTGTGATAAGTGTACTTCATCATCATTTCCAAAAATCAAGTCGTCCATGTATATGTCTTCTAACATCGTTCGCGAAACTAGTTTATCGTTACATTCCAACCCTAACTGTCGAATACAACGTATGCTTAAATATGGTGCAGAAACAGTACCGTAGGTTACGGTATTAAGCTGGTACATATCGATTGGCCCTGTATTATTTTCGCGCCATAGAATTAACTGTAAATTTCTTTGATGTGGTTGTATGAGTATTTGCCTGAACATTTTCTCAATGTCAGCGCATACGACATACCGATATTGCCTAAATCGTAATAAAATTGAAAATAAATCATTTAAAAGTACTGGACCGGGCGACTGAATATCATTCAAAGATTTTCCTGACGATGTTTTCTCACTAGCGTTAAATACTATGCGTAATTTTGTGGTGGTGCTTTCCTCACGAAAGACTCCATGGTGTGGAAGAAAATAATGAGGACTTGTGTAATCTTCTATGCGCGTCATGTGCCCTAAGGCTAAATATTCGCGCATAAAACTACTGTACATTTCTTTATACTGTGGTGATTTGTCTAATCTACGTTCAAGTGACAAGAACCTGTTTTTTGCTACTTTATAACTATCGCCGAGCGCCTCGGCCGACTCAGTCAATGGAATCCTAACGGAGAAACGATTTCCATCTACCCGCTCTGTTGTGTTTATAAAAAGTTCCTCACAGGCTTGCTCGTCAGCTGATAAATATGGTTTATGTTGCGTGATTTCTTCGATCTCCCAAAACTTTCTTAACTGTGTGTCTAATGATTGTGTAAAATTACAACGAGTCTGACTGTTAGACTGCAACTTATTAGAGTAGATAGGACCGGATATTATCCAACCTAGTTGTGTATTGTATAGATAAGGTCCACTAGCTAAATGAATCCTATCACGTTTCAACAAGTCCCAGAACAGATCAGCCCCTATCAGTATATCTATCTGAGTAGATATAAAATATTCTGGGTCTGCAAGAACTATATTCCCCGGTAAATTAATATTGTGTGGTTTTATATTTAAAGAGGGTAAGTTCGTACATATGTTAGGTAGAACTAAACAATTAATACGTGCGGAATAATCGCTCGCTAGCGATTTAAGATTGATAACACATGAGTGCGTAGTCTGTGTGACTGACTTACCTACACCTATGACTTGATAAGTGGACTGTAAGCTTTTTGTGTTTAATTTATTACATAATGATTGTGTTATAAATGAATGCTGGCTACCATTGTCGAGTAGTGCACGAGCCGTGTGATATTTGTTGTCACTATCTGCAATTTCTACCAATGCTGTGGATAACAAAACCTGATCATTTAATGATTGTGTGCTTGTGTGGCTCGCTATCTCACCGCTGTGTATAGTAGGGTTGCATGTCGTGGCGTGTAGTGAGGTTGAGAAGTTAGCGTGGACGTCGAGCTTCTCGGTCGGAATCGAACCTTGAACCGTGGGCTCATTTTTGCCGTTCACTTCATACTCGTTCTCTTTGCATAGAAGGCTATTGTGTTTTTGATTGCATCGTTTACACGGTCCTGAATAACAATCATTATCCGTGTGCCCTGCGCGTAAACAATTACTACAAACGTTTTTAGATTGCACTAAGCTGGCCCTATCTTCTTTAGTTAAACTAAGAAACTGGGGACAAGCATACAGTGGATGATGATTTTTACACAAAGTGCATGTGTAGGTACGCTTTGCTTTCGAAGGTACCTTTTTTGCTTGAGTAGCAACACAACTCCGAGTTGTTATACTGGTTTCATTTTGTGTGGGTTTCTGACTAGGATGACTAACTTTTATCATTTCTAGCGTATCTGCCCTGTCCCTCAAGAATTTTATCAATTCACTCAATTGCAGTTTCCATTCTGGTTTATTGGAAATGAGGGTATTTTTATGTGTTTCCCACTCTTTCTCAATAGCTGCATCTAACTTGGAGACAATTAAATAAATGATGAACGTATCCCATTGCTCTGTGGGCTCGCCTAATAACTGTAACGTTCGTAAGTTTTTCAAGACTGTGTCGATTAACTTCCTAATCGTACTTGGAGTCTCTTTACCTATTGATGGCATGGAAAATAATGATTTAACATGATTATGCACTAGTAATTTGTTATTATTGTATCTATTTTGTAATAATTCCCATGCCACTTCGTAATTATCGTAAGAAAACTCGAGAGATTTAATCACTTGTGAAGCACTTCCTTTAAGTGACGAACGCAGATAGTGGAATTTTTGTATATTATCCAGTTCTTTTGACCCATGAATAACCGAAGAATAAATATCCCTAAATTCTAGCCACTGATCATAAGAACCGTCAAATGTGGGTAGTGTGATAGTGGGCAATTTTACGTACGATTTTGAAGCATTGCATTTGGATCCGTTCTCTAATTCATTCTCATTTACCAAACAATCAGCTGTAGCCATGACTTTAAAATACAAATCTTCGAATGATTCACGAGCAGCCAGATGTTGCTCGAATTCGCTTTCTGATGCAGATGTTTCCATCGCAGTTTGAATTTCGTTAAATTCTACTAGTAATGTCATGGCTGCCTGCTTACGTATTTTTAATTCCGATTTACGTGGATCTGACAAAGCTGTTTTCCCAAGAGAATTTACAAACTTTGAGAACAAAGTCAGTCTACCCTTAACTGTTCCTCTTTTTCTGACTAACTCACGAGCTAAACCGGTAGATTTTTCGGATAAACATTCACTAAATTCACTTTCGGTAGTCATTATGGCAGTCTATGTGAAACAAGGGTACTCACAATTTTTCCGTGCGTGGGTGGACGCTCGGGCTCGCGTGCCGGCCGGCGCTATAATTGAGAACGGTATTAGTACAAATGCAAATACAAGGATAGGATAAAAATGAACGATTGATTGGCCAAACCCTCTGATGCCACGTTGATTTAATGCTGATTCTTGATTTGGCTTCGATGGTCCAAATGTTGGTTTTGCTGATGAAACGATAGCTTCTTTCTTCCGTGTCTTGATCGGATCGATTGACGTGGTAAGGGCTGGCTTCAATAATTATTTTATTTAACGTTTAAAACAAGTATATTTCTTATTAAAAATTAACAAATTTGTGTTAGGCGAGTCTTGCTTGGACAGGGGGCGGTCCGACGGGTCCGGCGCCTTATATAGTTTCTCCGGACCGCTTGTTTCCGGTGCTCGCCGCTAGGTGGCGTGGGAGGCGTCGTGAACAGTTATTTTGAAATTAATATGTGACTAAGTCGGTACTCCAGAAAGCCTTCGACGACATCAAGTTGGGGAACGTCCTGGCAGAACTTGTATGGCATTTAACGTTGATTTGTGGACACCGCCAACAGAAGAAGAACAAGAACAAGAAGAATTTAGCAATACTAAAGGCATTGCTCGCACTTTGCCGATTTGAAGGGGAGGAACAAAGTGAGTGGACAGGAGTCGGAGTTTGAAGCTTAGGGCTCTCTCACTAATCGTGTGAACGCAGCTATAATAGCTACGAGTACTCTACATCCATCTTCTGCGCTATCTAGGCTGAGAAAAAGAAATTACAACAAAATATGATATTTGTAGTTCTAAAGTATCCCTTTTAGTATTTTCCACTAAACGTTTTTTTTTTAATTTAAGCAGTTTTTTATACACACGAGGCACTATATAAATTCTTGCTGTAATTACATACTAAACGTTTAATAATATATACTAAAAATAATACTAGGAACTACATAAATAAGTTGTAGTATTTTTTTGCTCAGTGTAGAGTTGTAAAAAAAATAATGCTTAAAAAAGATGATGAAGAGAAAGATCGATGTCTCGAAGTATCGATGTCACCGCTTTCAATTTTGTATGAACATATATCTGCATAGAGCTACAGCTCTACCTCGGGTTTATACGTTCGATAGAGTCGCTAGTCGCAAACATACGTTAAATATTTGCATAGCAAATTGTTTAGCGGGTACTATACATTTGTCTAACAAGTATTTAACTTAGATGCGACTAGCGACTTCTAGCAAACGTGGACTCTTAGTAGAGCCTCTGCTCTACATCAGCGTAAGAGAGCGTAGACCCTTTCATTGAGGTTAGACGCATCTTTAGACGTGTGGGTACGTGTACATCCCAATTTATCTTTAGTATTTCTTCAGAAATTAAAATCGGTATATCGCGGAGAGAGTGTTCGGCTGAAAATTACTTGGTCTTTGGAGCTTTGTCGTAGTGTTATCAGACTCAGATTCGTCTCTATTATATATTTCGACGTTTGCAGATTAAATATTTCAGATCTTGAGAATCTTTTAAAGTATTAAACAGTGGTGATCATAGTATATTTTATAAGTAATATTTGTTACTGAAACGAATAGTTAAAATGTACACGTAGATGTGTAACATTTTATTCAATAGAATTCAACGTAGCCTAATATCCACAAGGGTTTTATTTTAAATATATATTTTTTTCGTTTAACTTTGACAAAAGGTAGCGATACCTTTACTTCCATGTCGCCATTATTTGGCCCTGACAATTCAATATCACATTATTTTCGAGTCAGATGCTTTTACGTTCACCTCAGTCAAATGTCACCATCGCAGACAGAATTGGGGCATGCCGTCCTATTTTTGAAAGCGAAGCCCTGAGATACTGCCAGCACATTAATACAGTAGAAAGATCACGATAAATCTGTGTATTGATTGTTTACGAGTATTTTATTATGCACGTACGTATGTTACTGTCAGAGGCTCAGAAACACAAAATATTTTTTTAATTTAGACCTTTTAACGTCCCATTCCTGGGCCGTCCCACACCTTTTAACGTCCTCCCCTCAATACGAGGGGGAATCAGGCCATAATCCGCCATTCTGCCCCAGTGCGGGTTGGCGGATTTCACATGTCTTCAGGAAATTGGTTAGATTTTCAAAGACATGCAGATTTCCTCACGACGTTTTGCTCCATTGTAAGCAAGTGATAATCATATTGAAATTAAGATTCACAATCAGATTTCGAAAACCCCAGAGGTGCGAGCCAGTGTTTGAACCCAAGGACCTTGTGCCCGGAAGTCGCATGCTTAACCAATCGGCTATCACTGCTGGATACACTAAAACATGGAACAATATTGGAATATATGTTGGTTTGCCTATAGACACAAAAATACTGTTCCTATTAGATGGGTGTTCATTTCCTACAATTTTATCTACGAAACTCAAATATTTAAGTAAGTACTTACACAATTTCAGTTACGCTACATTCACACGATGAAAACGATAACGTTTCTCTATACATTTTTGTCAGATAATGGCCGTATTCCGCACACGGGTAGGTACGGTAATGTGTTTGGAAATAATGCAGTCGCGTTACCCGTATGAACGGTCCTATTCAGTTTGACGACTACCTACTAAAAATCTTACTACTTGACTTGTTCCTCCAGCAATAAAGTCCCAAATATAAATGTATAAAACCAGTAATGACAAACAACGTAAGCTACAAGACTGAATACGTGACCATTAAAATTCACAAGTTGACATTTCTGCGGGGATACACAGGTCCTCCGTGGAAAGTGATACCTTATAATTGAATGCCGAGCAGGTAAACACAATAAATTAATTTCCGAGCGGCGATGGGGAAATTTACGGTACAGCTTCAGACGTTTTATCGATTCAATTATATTTTATTGAGCAATTTATGAATAGAATTTATGTGTAATTAATTCTGTATGAGTGGAGAATTTCGATAAGCTTAAATAATTTATTTGGTAAATTAAAATTAGTAGGTATATTTTTTACTGCAAAGGGAAACCTGCAGATTGAAGAAACCTGCATGCATATCTTATAAAATCTAACCAATTTACTTATATTACTAAAGTTAACACATACAAATAAGTTTCCTAATTGAATATAGCTCTTAATGCCAATAACTAGAGTTGACTATCACAAAACGTAAGTTAAAAACTTTAAACATAATTTCCCTCTGCATGAAATTTTGAGTCAATGCCAAACAGCCGTCATGAAAACACCCGTCTCTTAAAATATGATTTTCACCAAACAAAGTACGTTAACGTTGGGAGAATCAACGCGCAAACAGAAGATAGAGCAGCGCTATCAGTTTAACGGAGCAACTTCGGCAACTCGCCTTTACGACTCAGCAGAACATTTCCTCCTCTTAATGAATTTAAGGAGCTGCTTGTAAAACAGTACGAGCCGTGTTGTTTATCCGTCTGTTGAGAACTGACATTACTCACATAGGTATCTTAATTTAATGTGGCACGTTTGAAATGTATAAAACAGGAATAAAATTATCATTTCAGTTTTCAACGATTATTATAATTACTAGCTGAGCCCGCGACTTCGTCCGCGTGGAATTTAACTTAACAAAAAAGCCCGCTCCCGCGATCTGAGCCCGCGCGACAGGACCCATTTTTTAAAATTTTGTTTTTCTAATATAAATGTAGCCTAACTGCTTATAACAACAGCTATCTACCAGTGAAAGTCCCGTCTAAATCGGTCCAGCCGGTTCGGAGATTACCCGGAACAAACACACAGACAGACAGACAGACGGACAGACAAAATTTTTTTAAATCGCGTTTTTCTTATAGGTGTCGTATGTACTTTCATATGCATTAAGTGAAAAGGTGTTATTTTGATATTACAAACAGACACTCCAATTTTATTTATTTGTATAGATAATTTGACCTTCGAAAAACATGATATTTTTTATAAATTTATCAAAATTGGAAATTAAGTATTCGACCTGCCTGACGTTAAGCAGTTACCGCACGTCGTTGACCTGAAGGGAAATGGGACAGAGGTAGGGGAAGGGGGTGGGCGAGAGATTGGGCTTCAGGCTTTCTCACTCATTGTACAAAATTTAGCTATGATCGTTATTTTACGCCGATTGTCTGTGACAGGATGGTACTACCCCGGACAATCCAGCCTGTATATGAGCTAGTCAAATGGCTACAGCATAGCTCTACCATCGTTCTGGCAACACAGACATAAAGCGTTCCAAAATAAGGAGGAAAAAAAACTCTCGCCCCCAAACTTAAAGAAAATAGAAAAACAGTCATAATGTGAAATTTATTTGGTTCAATTTGGTTTTATTGGCTAATTCATTGGCGGTGGATAGCTGTCCGGGGTCCCGGGGGCTCGAGCAGGAATATTTGGCAAATCCCTGATGTACGACGCCCGGGCACTATTGTAAGTCTCACTCGCTGTTCAAACGACATTTTATTACTTCTCGTTTTACATATAAATAGACTCCTGTGAGGAATTACCAGTTTTATTAGCCATAAAGAACCGTGTAGTGTTTGATAAGGAAAATAACTTATCACTCGCGAAATGTATGCAAGCGCGCCCTGTGCGTGGGTGTTTGTAAACAATCTATTATTTATTTGTGAACCCCGCTGTATATAACTATAACTACGACATTTTTAAAAGAAAAAGAAAAATTCCCGTTGATAACCCGATATCCAATGTTTAACTTTATTACGGCAATCTTCAGACGTAAGACCGAGTTTTCATTGTAAAATTAAGGTAGGCACATCAAAGTATCGTAAAGCTTACTGAAATGGAGGAAATTGTCCATCTATTAAGACCATTTTTGCATAAACTGGAAGTAATGTTTAGAATGGAATTACGCTAATATTTGTGGACGAACTTTTAAGGCTAATTGAGCCTTATTGTTTTTTTTTACTATAGGTACCATTAGTTCGCATCAATACTTCAATGTAAACGAATTACTTTCTCTAATATCTTTATCATACCCTTATCAAGTACGCTACTTCCATGCTTACAAGTGATAGGTAACCAGTTTCACGTTTAGACTATGTTAGGTCCATTGATCAACACTGAAGAATTACTGTAAATTCTTATTACTTGATAAGTTAGGTATAGGTACCTATGTAGGTACCAGTTTCTAAGATCTAAAACACTCCGTGCTATTTTGAGAGTTATTTTAAATTTGTTTCTGATGATTCCTATAACATTTTTTCTTCTCTTATTTTTAAAGGAAACTAGCAATGTGAGTTTTTCACATCATTGGTATTACCGTTAGAATCCAGTTAAGCTAATCTGAGTGATATGTTGAGACACAGTTTCAAATATTGACAACGATTTTAAAATCAGCCTGTATATGGCGCCGACACCCTCCAATCAAGGCATTGTTTATACCGAACTAATTAGACCTGCCTCCGCTATTGTGAACTTGAAATAACAACGGCACTCGAATGGAGAATTAAATGGGTCGTGAGTACGTGCTGTGAATGAGAGAGAGGTTACGTGAAAAAGAGACACGAAGAGGAATTATTGTGGAAACCATAGTTGAGTTCGAAATTTGACGTGGTACAGTGAGGACGCGTTTCGTTTATCCGCTAAAATATCAAACCCATTCTCATAGTAAAATAAATCTTCCACAAATTAAATAAGACTCAAAATAAAAAACAGTGTAAAAACATTTTATCAAAAATTTTAACAAAATAATATTAAATTCCGATCACCAGAACCCTCTCCTCCCGCTGCCCCCGCGGTTGCATCGAGCAGTGCTGACAAACATTCATAACCAAAATATACTTTCAAGCGATACGAATAAAACTTAAAGTGCAATACAGTGTTGTGTTCATTGTAAGATAATCTTTATTCGTGTATAAATAAAAGTGAAAGTGGCTTATAGTGCATAATTTATTACTTTTTTGATAATAAAATTAAAATTCCCGGAATCAAGCTGACCTTGGCTCGAGTGGCACGTGCACAGGACAGCTGGCTGCACTTACGAAATTTGATTACTCAAAGACGAAAATGACGAACCACTGCGAAGCGTGTAAAAAAGGTATTAGGTCAAACCAACAAATAAAATGTACAAAATGCTATACTTTTCATCACTTTGGATGCGTTAATGTTGCCGACCACCAGAGGCATTCAGAAGCCTTCACTAACACGTGGATATGCCCACTATGCCAAAGTAAGCTGCCAAAAAGTGACAATTCAAATACTCCGATATCCTCCTCTGCATATGTTGACATCCAGTCCCGACAAGGCCCGCCCGACACCCACATCGCTGCTTCAGTACAAGGTGCTTTAAGCGCGCTGACAGATGAAATTAGACTCTTGCGAGGCGAGATGGGTGACTTGAAATGTCATATAACAGACCTGAAGACTTCTATACAAATGTGTTTCACGCGTTTAGATGAACACGATTCGCGAATTTACAATGTCGAAGAGGACATTCGCCTCCTGAAGAAACGCGACGCAGAGATTATCACACTAAATAACACCATAGCCGACCTGCGCGAACAAATTAACATACGCGCCCAATCTTCCCTGAGGAATGAATTAGAAGTAGCCGGCTTACTGGAATTAAAAAACGAAAACCCGCACCACACCACTTTACTCATCGCGAATAAAATCGGTGTGCAGCTTGAAGACGGAGACCTTGATATTGCATACCGCGCGGGCCGCTCCCAGTCCAAGTTACCACCGGAATCACAGACTCAACACCTGTCTCGACCCATTGTAATCAGATTTATTCGCACCCACAAACGTGATGAGTTTTTACAAGCCGCCCGGACTCGGCGCACACTCTGCTCTACGGACATTGGACTACCAGGACCAAGCACAAAACTGTATTTCAACGAGCGTCTTACCTCTGATAACCGTTATTTATTTCGCACTGCAAGAACTTACAGTAAAGACGCTGGTTATAAATACTGCTGGGTCAAGAATGGAAGTATTTTTCTACGAAAACAAGAAGGCAGTCCAGCGATCACCATCAGGCGTATGCCCGATCTGGACACGATTGGGGGAACTGGAACCCCGTCATTTCGGGATGACAATAACTAATAACAACAAATTACTCTCCAAGAGTATTTTCATTAATATTATTTTAATGTCAGTTTTGTATTATCTTTATAAAACAAACAGCCCACTGTGCAATCTAATGTTACTTAAAGTTACCATTTATAATGCCCTCCATTACATACTAAGATTCGCCGTAAGTTTTTTAATAACTTTAGAATATGTATTACTTGTTTATATTATTTTTCAATTGTATAATTCTTACTATTCATACATTGCATACGATTACACAAACGGCACACTCTGGTTTTCCTATTCAATATCGCTGTATAACTCATTGTATTACTATATTAATCAAAATTTGTCATTTACTTATAATTGCGTAATTTTTACGTATAAGCCCAAAATTATTAATTTGTGTAATTTTTATAAAACTCACAACAACACATCAAGCCACATATCACAATATAATTTATTGTTACCCGAACTAATGCAGACAATCATGTATATGCTATTAAAAGGTAACCGTTATAATAAGATTAAAAAAGTGTTAAATGTCAAATTTTACCTAAAAGAATATGTACATGTTAACCATACATTTCTCATTCTTTTAATGTTTATAACTCTTATCTCTATGTGTTTAATTAGAAAAAGTAATTGTGATCAACTTGTCATGGTAAGCATACTGCTTTATTATACACCCTCCACCCTCTTACTCTCTACACACTATTACACACCTTCACACCACAACTTACACCATTACAGCTCGAATCTACTACACAATCCTTTCTCACACTTACACACATTACAAAAGACACTCCACACACACAACTATTATATAGGTACACCTGTAATGAATGAACGTAATACTACCAACAGAAACTCCCCTCTTACCCTTACTTACCATTATGGAATTACTTGATATTACAAAAGACTTAGACCAATCTATCACTGTTAATTGCCACCTGTTAGACTCAATAGAAAGTAGTAAGAATCATGTCTTCGTGTCGAATAAAAATCCCCTCAAAATATTAACTCTCAACATCAGAAGTATTCAACGTAACTTTGATGCATTTATTGTAGCCCTTAATAGATTTAACGTAAACTTTGACGTCATTGTACTAACAGAGTGCTGGCTACATGTTGACTTAATTATTAATTCCATCCCCGGTTATGACACCTTCCATACAACCAAGTCTATCAATAAAAATTGCGGAGTAGTGATCTACATCGACCAGAAATGGCATGCCCATTGCACGGAACCTAACATAAATGATGCCAATTGTCTATTAATTACCTTATCAGAACATATTACAATATTAGGAGTTTACAGACCTCCCTCCTTTACAAACACTGATAGATTTCTAAATTCATTAGACGACACTTTAAATCAAATTAAAGACACAGCCAACATATTAGTTATAGGAGATATCAACATAAACATTATAAATAATAATTCTAACAACCAATCATCTGATTACCTCTCTCTCATGGCTTTTCATGGTCTTTTACCTGCCATCAATAAACCTACCAGAGGACAAGCATGCTTAGATCACATATTTGCTAAAACAAAATTTCAAATTATAGGCGGCGTTTGTCAATCTAATATCACTGACCATGAGTTAGTTATTGCAGAATTATCCCATGGTACTCACATAGCCACTCAAAAAACAATCCAAAAAACAAAAATAAATTATCTAGCTGTAACATCAGATCTAAGCTCTACTGACTGGTCAATAGTGACACGCTGTAACAACACCAACCAAGCTACTCTGCATTTTAATAAAATTATCTCATCAACCATTGACAAACATAGTGTTACTCAAACAATAAGAATTAAACGAAATCAAATTAACTTGAAACCCTGGATTACACCAGGACTTATCAGATGCATGAGACACCGAGATCAATTACACAAAAATACGCGGACTCATCCAAACGATCCCATTTGCCATAAAATTTACACTAGATATCGTAACTTCTGTAATAAACTTTTACGCAAAGTTAAAAATGAATACTATAGTAAAAAAATCACTGACAACTCTAATAACACAAAAAGTTTATGGAGAACTATTAAATCAGTTTGCGAAACTACCAAAAAGAAGAATATATCAACTGATCTTCTCAAAACAGATCGTAACCCAAAAACATCTCTCAATAATTGCAACGAATACTTTTCGAATGTAGGTAGTACTCTTGCTAATCAAATTTTAACTAAAATATCGGAAACTCATACTTCTATAGCTAATAAATTCAAATCTTCTGAAATTTGCACCCATTCCCTATTTTTCACACCAACTGATCCCAAAGAAATTGCAGCCTATATAAATCAATTAAAAAACGATAGCGCCCCCGGCCCAGACAATATAAACGCCCGAATTATCAAATCTATTCAAAATTCAATCTTAGTACCCCTAACTCACATCTGTAACCTAAGCTTAGAAACGGGCATATTTCCTGATTACTGGAAACTAGCCGCTGTATCTCCAATTTATAAAAGTGGACCAAAAAACTCTCCTAACAATTATAGACCCATAGCGTTACTGAATATGTTCTCAAAAATTTTGGAGAAAGTAGTCAATAACCGCCTAACTCAATACCTCGAGAAATATGACATCATCTCAGACACTCAATATGGCTTTAGACGAGGCAGATCAACTGAAGATGCAGCTACATCACTTACTAATACTATATCAAAACATCTCGATGACGGTAATCACTGCATTGGCGTTTTTCTCGATTTGGCTAAAGCATTTGATTCTGTTTCCATCGATATCCTCCTAAAAAAACTAGAAGGGCTTGGAATTCGCGGCGTCCCACTATCCTGGTTCACTAGTTATCTTACCGACCGTAAACAATTTATTAAAATAGGACAGCATCATAGTGATCCACTCCCAATAACCTATGGCGTACCTCAAGGGAGTATCCTGGGCCCTGCTCTATTTCTTCTTTATATTAATGACCTTCTCAAAACTGACCTCCTTAAAGCAAAAATCATCTCTTACGCTGACGACACAGCAATACTCTTCCACGGCTCGACATGGGAGGACACACTTAAAACTACGGAGGCAGGTATATCCAAAATAATAAAGTGGTTAAATTACAATTTATTAACTCTAAATATCAGTAAAACTCAATTTTTAACCTTTTGCAAAACACAAGCTTCAAAACCAACATTCAAACCAATAATTAAAATTCACTCCTGTTCAGATCCTCAGAGCAACAACAACTCCTGCGACTGCGAACACATCAAACACACAACAACAGTAAAATATTTAGGAATAACATTGGATGAAAACCTAAACTACAAGCAGCACTTAACCAACCTCGCCGGTCGCGTAAGAAAGCTTATATACATCATGAAAAACCTTAAAACCTGCGCCCCCCCTCACATTCTTAAACTAGTTTACAAAGCTCTGTGCCAGTCTGTGATGCAATACTGCATCTCTGTCTGGGGAAATGCTGGCAAAAGCTATATGTTAGGCTTTGAAAGAGCCCAGCGAGCTGTAATAAAAGTCCTTCTGAGCAAACCCTTCCGCTTCCCAACTGTTACACTATACCAAGAATTTCCAGTCCTTACTGCTCGTCAATTATTCATTCTCAGTGCTACTCTAAAATCACACCGTATTTCTACTAACAGCTCAGACTATGTATTGCTTTTATCGAGAAGAGTATATAGAATCCCAGTTCCCATTGTAAAATCCCTATTCGCAACTCGTTCACCCATGTACTCACTTCCATACACTTATAATATAGTTTGCAAATTTTGTAATATAAAATCCAGCACCATATTCTCTTGTAAAAAAACTGTTATACAGTGGCTTCTCACACTTACTTATAACGACACGGAGGACATGTTAAAACCTCTTCGGTAGTATTACATTTTCATCATCTGACGTACCTAACACACATACACAAACACACCCTAACATATTCATTACATCTCACACACACTTCACTACACACAAACATACTACATACCCACTCAAACACACTACACACAAACACACTACATATTCTTTTAACAGTTACTCTTAGACAACACTAAGTGTACTAATTTGTAACCTCATACGTTCCTCACTGAACCTATTCAGCAATTTTAATTATGTTCCTTGGTCTCAAGATACAGGCTGCCCTGCGCGCCTAGTTTGAGTTCCAATGATAATTATATTATGTGATTTATAATGGAATAAATTTTATGTCTTTTATGTCTTATGTCTTTATAGGATTATAATACTTATGCTATGTATCGGGTCGCTGATGTTTTTTCAAATTGATGAAATATATATAATTTTCTGCAGACCAAAAATATGCTTTGATAAAAAAAAAACAGTGCCGTCTAAGGGACGTCCGAAAGAAGCGAAGCTTTATAGTATAAAGCGTAGGGTGCCGCAGCTCTGACGTCATCGTGTTACGCTATTGACGCTTAGCACGGATATAGTGGCCGCGCGGCGAGCGCGCCGAACGTCCGAAAAGAAGCTTCGCTTCAAAAATTGAAGGATGTAAGTTTGTAGCCATTTGAATAACGAAAACTTATTTTGGCCAGTTTTCTGATTGGTCATAAGATACCACAAAAAACCGACTTCATATCTAAAGTCTTTCTTTGTAACTGGGCCTCCACAAACCATACGGGATTTCAATTTATATTGTTTTACATAACTAAGTTCCTAGTTATTTTTGTTTAATAAGAGTACTCTGAAAAGTAAACGGAAGCTGGCGTAGGTAATAACACTGTGATATCTATTTCCAAGCCCGAAGTTACAACTATCAGTTGACTTTGACGACCGCTTGACGCAGTGGTTCGAGCGTAGGCCGCTCGGCTCACTGCACATGGTGGTTGCGGGTTCGATTCCCGCCGGGGCAAATTTCGGAAATGGCCTTTTCGTAATTTTCCCAGGTCTGGGTGTCACTGGGATCGCCCCCAATCCATTGTACGGTACCCATAGTACAAGCTTTGCTTAGTTTGGGACCGTACAGTTGGTGTGTCTGTCTGGCGATATTTATTTATTTATTTACTTTAAAAACTTGTATGATTTCTCATAAAACTTTTGATGAACGCGGTAGGGAGAGGAAATATGTATTCTGTACTGCTTGACGTGTGAAAGGTACCCAGTTATTTTCGCCAGCATTGGGTATGAAAGTATTGGAAATAAAACCAGTACTCTTCTGTACTCTAGTATTTTCGTTAAACCTAGGTCTCCACGCATATTTTACTCAAAACAAATCATACGAATTAAAAAAAAAAAATTCACGGAGGTCAATACTTATGAATCGTCAGAATCTACAATAATAATGCTCGATGTAGGCACCTGAACTAAGTACTGTCGTGTGAAAAAATGTAATCCAACTTTTTTTAACAAGTATCGCCCACATTCGACACGCCTCTAATTTTGAAAGCGAATAATGGAACCCTTTTTTACGTGCAAATGCTTTTTATGTACACACGTATATTCGCTATTAGCCCCGACACGCTCGACGTGCGAACTCCATTGTGCTTGAGTGTACATTTTTGAAATAAATGAGTGTAAATAACATTTTGAAGGTGGTGGAGCTAAGCTGTAGCAATTGACTATATATACTATAGCTCATATACGGATTGGCTAAACCAGGGTAGTACCAACTTCTCACAGAAGATCAGCGTAAAGTAGCTTTTATAGCTGCGTTTGGTGCGAAAAGTGAAAGACTGGAAGCCCAATCCCTACCGTTAACACAGTAGATAAATTGTGAATACACAGGTGCCTATTCACACTTGCCAAAATCTAAAACTAAAAAAGACGTTTATTCTGATGTATTATAGTTTTTATCTATTAAAAACTATAATAGTAATATAGACTTCAAAATTACACGACTTTTTTGTCATTTAACGGAATAAAGTTTACTAACGATTTGGCATTCGCCGCCCGAGTTGAGATCTTTGATAAAGAGGGAGCGGCCATGTTTAATTACGAGTCGCCGCCATTTTCAGGGCTCGGGCTGCTCGACGTTTTGACGGAGCTTGATCGGGATTAGCTACCAAACTATCAAAAATTATGTGTAGGTGGTAGAGCCAAGCTCATATACGGGTAGTACCTCCTTCTCACAAAATATTGGCGTAAAGTAATTATTATAGCTGCGTTTCGTATGATGAGTGAGGGAGCCGGAAGCTCAACCCCCTCACTACCCCTTTTATCCCACTCCCCTTCATGTTAGCAACGTACTAGCAATGCCTTTTGTACTGTTAGCATCTATAGGCTACGATGACGGCTTAACAGGCTTGTTTGCCGAATTTATCATATAAAAAAATTTAGTAAATAGAAGACGACATAATAAAATCATCTTTACTACCGAATAAATAAATAATATTATCGAATGATCTCTCGATTGGGGGAGAATAAAGACAATAGGTTTTATATAATCAGGGATTTCCAATCTTTATTGGCAACTATTACGGGGAACGATATAGTGTATCGTATATTTGTCTAATGTCTGTCTGCCATTGTAATTGGATTAGGTTCTTCAGTAACATAATAGGACAATCTGAAATTGATCAGGCAGACATGAATTCTAGTAAAGGAGAGTGTATCTTAAATAGTCTGGACCAAAATATTGTACCACTAGCTGTGCCCCGCGACTTCATCCGCGTAGTATTGGATTATTGGGTTAAAAAGTATCCTATATGTTAATCCCGGTTATAATCTATCTGTGTTCCAAATTTCATACAAATCCGTTCAGTAGTTTTTGCGTGAAGGAGTAACAAACATACATACATACATACATACATCCACACTCACAAACTTTCGCATTTATAATATTAGTAGGATTAGGTAGGTACGGATTATATTCCACGGCCAACGAGATGCGATACGAAAACGACTACATTATTTCGTTAAATTATTGTTTCCGACACAGAATGAACCACAAATTTATAAAAGAACCACCCGAATGTTGGCAATTTCGGCGGTGACCGGCTTAGACTTGAACATTTTTACCTACCATTTCGTATCGCTCCTCGTTGGCTGCAGTATACTTACCACGCGTATATACCGTCAGTATACAAACTGCTTTACAAAGAAGTATCTATCTATCATGAAATATTTTTGCCTTTAAAAATTTCAATATTAGGTACCTACTATCTATGTGATTTATTGAATACTTGTCAAGCATGGCAGAAGCTAATATACATGTGGGATCGTTCTTGAGTAAAATCGGGATGAATATATCGAAATTCTTTATTTTTCCTTCACAACCACTTCGTACACGTCTTAACAAAATCATCATCCCTTTTCTTCTCTCTCTCTAACCTTAAACTTCTACGATTACGAACCTTAGACTTCTTCTTACGATCCGTGGTGCCTTACAACTGGTCTTCAATCAGCTGTAACAGTCTTGTTTCTATGGCAATTAGCCCATACCAGCTACATATATTTTGTCTCCCGCTTTGCACCGGAGGGAAGTGGAAATATTTTCTTCCAACTCTTATTATTTCTTTCGATTAAATTCGTGCGGGTTCCAAGACAATTTAACTTTTTCCCGGGACTCGTCGAGGGTCAAACCTCGACGTCATTATTGGTCACCATTGTCGATCCTGGCTTACAGGAGTTACAGTGGTGGGAGTGTGTAGCGGGACTAGTCCCAAAAAAAAACCTTAAACTTCCATCTCTTTCTTAACAAATAAAATGTTGCCACTGCAACGAACTTAGACAACAAAAATGGGAAAAAACTAATTTAAAAAAAAAGGAATAAAAATAACACTCCCCACATACATACCAACAATCTCGCGTGTAAGTTATTGGAAAAAATCTTGAAAGGCCCGCATAAAGGATTTCAACCAACTTAGACAAAACGAATACTCAATAAGGATATTCCGTGCCAATATACGATTAATAATACCAATGTAAAGGGAATATAAATGGCCCTTAAAATAGATGTGGGCGAGATAGGGCGGCGGGTACTCGATGCTAAGGCTCTAGTGCCGATCGGCACAGATACGGCACGACACAACACTACAAGCCCCCACTCGACATAGGAAGTCGTCGGCAGTAACAACTTTTGGATAATTCTTGGTGGAAGGGAAAAAATACAGGATGTAAGGGCATCGTAACGAAAGCTAATACCATGGATTGTACTCAAGAATCTGGACCCTCCAGAGTTGGATTTCTCCGAGAATATTTTCATCTTGTTATATTACACATTACAACCTGTATATAAAATTCATTTTCGGAGTTGGATTATTGAAGGGACTGCATTCTTTTTATTTTAGAGGATTTTTAATTATGGATTGTTTTACATCAAACATAATTTTTTTATTGCATAGGTCCCTTCTGGCTATATGATTTTGAAGAGTTACCTATTATGGTGTAAATTTGTGTTGTTTAACTTTATTCAAAGTTCACACAATATGTTACGTAAACAACCTTGGTTTCCCTGTCCTGTCTAACTTCCGTAATCATTTATTTAAATTTAGACCGGGGAAAACACATATTCTTAAGCCATAAGTTTCCCATAAAACAATTATGAACTTTGAAACAAGACTAGTAAGCGCTTAAATATCTTATCTGGTATTTTGTGAAGGTTTATTCAGAACAATAGCGGCTTCTAATCGCCTGAGCTTGACTACCGCGAACACGTCCGGCTTGCCTTTCGGCTTTAATTAAAGCTCCCCACACAAGCTGGAACATTTATTCGGAGATAAGTGGTAACATTCATTTCGCTACCCCGTTGGTCTCGTGGTCTCATGGGGGCTGTCTTTAGAGGTCCTTATATTAATTTATGGCGGAGGTTCCGAAACCTAAATTCATATCTCAATCTTCCGCTTCATGAAATCACCGGCTATATAAGTATACCTTATACCTGCCTGCTCTTACAAGAAAGAAAGAAATGACTGAAGACCGCCGGCGTCCAAATGTAAACTCTGTACTCGTGTCTTATATAAATTACATACAGGTCATTTTTTGTTGTTTGCAAAGCGAGTCGACTGAGGCAACATCGCCTCAGATTATTTTGTTTTCCACGATTCATGTTTGACATAAGCACAACGCGAAATTGGTGACCATGTATGTGTTTCTTTTTGATAAGTTATTACCTAGTTTTTTTCTGTAGGTTAAAATACAAGGAACAGTAAAAAGTAAAATTCAAGAAAACGCGTTGTTTGGATTCATTTTAGTAGGTTTCATGGGAGTGAGTTAATTACGGAACACAAAAATGCGAGGAAGACAATATAACTCTTCAGTTCTGAACTCTCTGTCATTTCAATTAAGTTCAGTCTTAGTGCACGTAGGTGAAGACACTCAACAAGTCGTCGCGCTCTCGCTGCGGCGGCGGCGTCGCGTCGTCTCCGCCTCGGAGCCGTTCGTTACACAACACTTATTGAATTTCACGCCCCACTGTCCCCGAGGTCCCGCGTGGTTCGAATTAATATCAGGTTTTTAAACGATCACTCCTTCGACATAATTGGAGAACGAATATTTGCGTTTGTTCGTATAAAGTTTCTGTAAAATAACGCTCTACTTATTTGATAACGTTTTATACCTTTATACCTACTAAGGCTACATTAGATAGAAACAATAATATCTAACTTGGTATCTGCCTTAGTATGTAACTTTAATAATAACAACTACTTATAATTTCGAGGATAAAAAATAACATTGTAGAGCGCTAAGAAATAATAACTTCTTTCTATTATTTGAAGTCGACGCCAATTTAAGTTTACAGAATCAGAAAATGTTAAAACAAATTGAGATGACTTTTTTAAGAGGCGGTATGTTTGACTTTTAAATTAATTTCATTCAAAGATTACCTAACCTAACCCTAAGTGTTATTACGAACTCTTTAGAACATCCACGTATAGCGGCAAGTACGAATTTGCTTAATAGTCAGCAATTCTTGCGAGACTCTCAGTCAAACTTACAAACAAACCCATTTACACTACACTACCCACCACTACAAACGTATTTTTTACTTTTTGATAACAATTCCGTTAAACATAGCAAACCAAGGAGTCAGTATCCTGACCGAATTGTATTTCACAAATTGTTTTTAATTAAGTACTGAACGATAATACAAATAGAAAAGTAACTCAGACAAAATATTTTGCTGCCAGAACTTTTGTTGAATGCCGGTAATGGAATAAAATGAACATTTAAATCCACCCCTTTAAACTCGGCTTTAGTTCGTTATAACCACTCGCAGTCGCAAAACTTTTCTACGTTGATTTTAATATACAATGTAAATAATTCATTATTCAGATTGTTGAAATACTAAACGTCATTTATTTGTTTACCTCAAGACAAAGTGGCGCTAGATATTCTATTGAACATATTCAAAATATCTATTAGATGTTAAGTATACGTTCGTACCTATATCAGGTTTTGTTGCATATCGTGTGTATAACTGGTAATTCACATCGTTAACCCGGCACCGATAATTTCTACACATTCCATAATGGCGTTCTATTATCTGTCAAAAATTTATAGACAGAACGATGTCGGCTTTTTCGTGTGAATGACTGTTAAGTGCTCTATGATATGTTAGCGTTCGTCAGCTCACATTTCGTTGCTGTTTCTGAGAATGTACACCGACTATTTCTAATCGACAAGACGACACGAGTAACATTGATACATATATAACATACAAGAGTAACCATTAGAGTTTCTTGCCAAAGATTGTCAGTGAAAGCAGCATTCTGAACCGATGATAGATTCCAACTATTCATAGCGGCTGTGTTAACCTAAATGAATCAACATAAGTATATATTTTTTAAATTGAGTTATTGGCATATTGTAGAATAAGTTTAAAATTAATGAAATATTACCTATTTCGTACCCTACTGGGGCAAAATATCCGTCTCTATCATACAGCTCACGACTCAGCCCATCATAATACTGCAGAATTATATAACAATGCGGCTTTTGACCGAGCACCGACGCAAATTATACCACGATACCAAAAACCCGTCTCTAAAGTATATATAAAACCTAATATGAATCCTTCTTTCAACCACATAAATAATTCTCAGCGGAACATTTTTGCACCGAGATTGCGTGAGCCTTAACTCTCTTAAAAACGACTTTTACCTCGTAAAGGTGAGTAACGACCGACGAAAAACGATCCCTCTTAAGTGTAAAATAAATTATTCCTCAAATGATTCGGTTGCAGTTTCAAATCTGAAACTCCGCTGAAAATATATAAATTAAACTAACCATCTTATTACTAAGTAAAAACGATAGAGACAAAGTAGAGAGCAATTACTTGCTGATGTTAGAGTCGTGCTAACTTCTTATGCATGGCTTGCCGAACACTGGTCCCAATGCAACACCGAATTTTAGTAGCAATTGTATGTAGTTTTGCAGACTTGCACCAGCTTTGATTAAAAATTAATAAATATCGCCAGACTGACACGCCAACTGTATCCCAAAACAAGCAACGCTTGTACTATGGGTACCGTGCAATGGACTGGGGGCGATCGCAGTGACACCCAAACCTGGGCGAATTACGAAAAGGCCATATCCGAAATTTTCTCTACCGATAATCGAACCCGCATTCACTACGTTCAAACCATTGCGCCAAGCGGTCATAAAAATCGACTCAAAGTAGGCATACAAAAAGCATACAAATCCGATACAGGCTCGCGCCATTACCAATGTTTGTTCAAAAGGGCGGTGTGTCAATTTGCTCAGTGCCGTCCTGACGCCAGGACCACTATCGCGGTTACTGACCCCGCATTGTTCTCTAATCGCCTATTAAGCGGATAAAAGCAAGCCTTTGTCAATAGAACATCGATACTTTCCAATTATCGGTCACCTTTGATGCGTTTGGGTGAGATCAGTACACATCGGACATCGGATAGGCTTAGGGTGTACGTGGGAACTACGAAAAACCAGTGCCGTCTAGGGACGCCCGAAAGAAGCGAAGCTTTATAGTATAAAGCGTTGGGCGCCGCAGCTGCCACTCTGTATACCTATATCTATCGTGTAACGCTACTGACGCTTAGCACGGATAGGGTGGCCGCGCGGCGAGCGCCCCGAATGTCCGTATAGAAGCTTCTCTTCAAAACATAGGTACATTAATTTAGTTATGAAAGGATAAAAGGTAATATTAAATATGTACCTACCTACCTACAACATGTACAATAATTGACTCATGTTAAGTCATTTGCTGAGCAAGGAAATGCCTAGGCCTTGAGTCACCGGTTGCGTCAACCAGTATTTTATGAGCATGGACCCCTTGCCAAGACCAATGGGACCCAATGGGTATCGATGCCAAACGTTAGAAAAGTATACTCGGAACCAATAACCTTATATTTTACTATCAAATTGCATTTTCCTAGCGGTAACTGAAAATGCAAATATTTTTATTTACAATATGAGCTCTCACGACTTTCCTACGAGTTGCTTTCTATGTCATAATTGCTATGTCATAATATAGGAAGCAGTGATAGACGATTGGTTAAGCACTCGTCTTGCGATACCAGGTCCTGGGTTCAAACGCCGGCTCGCACCTATGGGTTTTCCAAAATATATGTGCGAATTATAACTTCTACATGATTATCACTTGCTTACGGTGAAGGAAAACATCGTGAGGAAACCTGCATGTCTTAGAAAATCTAACCAATTTTCGAAAGACATGTGAAATCCGCCAACCCTCACTGGGCCAGGGTGATGGATTACTGCCTGAATCCCCCTCTTGGTGAGGGGAGGCCCATGCCCAGGAGTGGGACGTCAAAAAGAGCTTAATTATTATTTTAAATGTCATAATATATTAAAACACTATTTGCCAATATTTTCTCTTAAACACGGCTCTTTGTGTTTTGTTAGTCGTCAACAAATGATTAGTTCTGACTGTATCTGTCTCAACCCAACAACGCAAACAAGTTAGTTTTGACACTGCATGTAATTCCAGCAGGTCGGCAACTGTACCCGCCCGGAAACCCGCTCACTGCCCAATGGAATCAGGTTAATGAAACGCCTGTCAAAACAGTCGAGGGCAAATTTTAATTGAAAATAGCTTTTTCAACCCTTCACACCTCTGTATTTAACTTTGTAACGGAGTTCTGGGTCCATTTGCCCAATTATTTTAGTTGGATGTTACATAAAGTATATATATTGGATATAAAGTATTATATATAAATATATATTGGATCAGAAAGTTTTCATTCCATTTGGATGTTAATGGAAAATTTACAGATGTTGCTTTATTTTCTTTTACAGAACTAAATACTCATGGTCTGGCTTGCATGGACACCGAAACTAAAAAGTATCCTGGTAAGTAATACTACAGTACTACAGTTTAGCTAATATTATTCGTCACATAAAAAACTCTACCACCGTAGAGGTTAGTATAGACCCAAATTTTCAAATCGGTTATCTGAAAAACGTTGCCTAAACTTAGGGAAAGCCGGTAATGGCTTTCCTGCTTTTAATAAGTTGCTGCCATAAGTTATTCCGCCTTTATTAATGATGCAAACAACGGCGCGATAAAAACCAAGAATATAATGAAGGGGCAAAAAGAATAAGCCAGAATAACCTTAAAGGAAATGAGTTTTTCTTCCCTCTGATGAGAAAACTCACGAGTCCAGACACGGTGCTGAGAAAAAAACCGCTAAGAGTACAGCTAATAGAGTTATCTGGCAAGCTCAGGCGATTTAAAGAAAGAGCAAATTAAAGGGGAGAATTGGAATGAAAAATTGTCTGCTTGTTAAAATATTTTCCATCGTTTTCTTTAAGGTGGGAGCGTTATAGCGGGGAGCTTTTTGTTTTCTATTTAATAGTGCGCCAGCGACTTCTTTCGTGGGATTTTTATTTTACTATTCCGCGAGACCCCTTTCATTTACCAAGATAAAACATAAATACTTTATTACATTGATCCAGGGTATAAGCGGTTTCAAGTTTCAAAACTTTGTTAGATGTTGTTGCAAAAACATTGGCTTGCCACGGAATGTTAAAATTCACATCGCCGATTATCGTTTACGTGACTCGATTATATTCTCAATCAGTTGTTGTGTTTGTTTCGAGATTCAAGGATGTTACCACAACAATCGATTGAGAATGAGATGAGCTGACGTTTGTAAGTTTGCAATTGTGTAAACACAAATTATTATATCTTGATCCTGCGTAAAAATGACTATTTTAACTGTATGTTAATTATAGTAAAGGTAAAGCCTGCCTGCAATAAGGACCAGTTTAGTTATTCCCATCTGGATTATATAGAGTAGGAGCAGATAGGTACTGCGGCACAAAGACGTTGATGAGCGTATCTGTGCGGTGCCGGGAGCCCTAATTACAGCCCTTCGTGCCGCGCCCTCATTGCCGCAATGTAAAATATATTCTCAGTAGGTAAGAGCTTATACCTTGATTCAAAACAGACATTGAGGTACTGGAATTGAGGTTGAGGTCTTTTGGAATTTTTGAAAGAAAAGTACCTACTTAATGATTATTCTTCCAAACATTTTGGTCCTCTGATAAATAAATGCTACAATTTATATTTTCTAATTACTATTTCAAGCAACTTCCGTCTCATAATTATTTCATTATTATTCAAATGAGCTTTTTACAGATTGTATTTAAAAGTCGCTTGATTGAGTCAGGTTATCCCTATTCTACCTTATATAAACTAAGAGGGTAATAAGCAAAACTTGTGGCATACAAATATGGAGATATAATGTTGCTTTCCTTTGAAACTGATGCTTAAGTAGTATCAAATATGTTGTAAGTGCATGCAAATAACGTAGGTTTACATATAAGCTCTCAAAAGCTTTCAAATTGATATTTCTAAAAACAAAATACTCTGAAGATTTGACTTTCAAGAGACACCATTATTTCTTTATCCTACAATCACGTCCAAAGTACATTTTCAATTGTCATTTGTTTCTTTTTCGGAGTGTTCTGAGACGAATTCAAAACGTTTGATTAATTGCTCTCCTTAAAATAATCTTTTACCAAGACAAATATTGGCACAGCCTGAACAAACACGGACCGCCATTATGTTGCATTACAGAATTATCACATTCAAATGTTCCACAAATAAAATAGGCACATTTACGAATTCCCGGAGGGATACATTCGCGCCATTTACCGCCGTAACGCGTGTTGCCGCATAAAACACGCATTTACATACGTTTACACGTATGATTGATACGAATTTAGTACGAAGGTACGAAAGGAATCCGTCTGATGAGGACATTCATCAACAAGGTGACGCGAGTATTACGCTTTCCAATTTAATGTCATATAATTTATGTGTCGCCTATTTATCACACGGAAGGGCGGACGTGTATTGGACGGTTGAATTTTAAAAAGGGTTGGACAAGGGGCGGTTAATCCGCCGTTAGTGTTTTTCGTAACGTTTTATTGGGTGGAAAATAACGTTTTCACTACTCATACTCTGAAAGTAGGTCTGAAGTTGCCTGAGGAGCGGGTTGAAAGTAATACTTTTCCGGCCCGGGAGAATCGCTTTCAACTGACAGCTGTCAAATTATAAAAAAAAAACTAGTTCCATTTTCACATTTCTATGGAACCATGTTCAAACTTTTTCTACAGTCACTCAATTACAGCACGATGTAAAATTGAAATAACATAAAGTGAAGTATTAATTAAAGAATATATATTATTAAATGACTTAATTATAATTTAGTTTCAACAATTTCTTTAAAATAACATAGATTTGGGCAAAATATTTAAAGATGAAAATGAAAAATAATGGCTAAATAATGAAGTTGGCCGGCCAACGAAAAAAAAACAAAATAGGCGGCAATCCGATCTTTATTTTTTTTTCGTGTTGTAGAGTATTGTTCATACTTCCTTGTATTATTTCTTTAGCCAATTCCTGTTTTTATTTTTACTTTTCTTGTATTCGTAATGAAAAGCACAGTGTTTACCTCGGGTGAAAGACTTATTTTGTCCCTCGAACTATTAGCGCCCTCGCTACGCTTGGGCGCCAAACTCCGTCTCGGGACTAAATAAGTCACTTTCACCACTCGTGTAACAATGTACTATTTTATGAACTTAAACTTAAACTCGAGTTTTTATTTATTATAGTCTCTCGTTAACTTGTTAATCTTGTGCACTGAAAAAATCTTATAATAATCATAAATTGATTAATTGCTTCAAATTCTCATTTACAGAGGTAACTTACTATTTCATGTTGATAAAAATATGTGTAAGTATAACATTTTTTGAATGTTTTTTGTTTGCATAAATTAGGTATATTTGTGTTATTTTCACCTACATTGTAAGAAAAAAATAAATCAAGTATCCATTTAAAGCACATAAAATAAAGGTTGTAAATTATCTACAATCTGCTAAAAAACGTAAGTTTAAAATTTGACACCATGTAAGCGAGAAAATCATAATTCTACCGAAGCGAGTATTAAGCTCGCTATGAAACGGGTCTCGAAAGTTTTACGTGTAAATACGCACGAAGTGTATACCTACTCAGTATACTCTCATTCCGTACTCGGGATAAATACTCGTATATCAGAGTACAGGGTGGCCGCGTCGGTGCCAAATTAACCGTCAAAATGTTAAATGTGACTTGCTATGTTGCCGCCTGCGCTTCCCTGTTTGAAATTTTCTGTACAGTAGATTTATGTAAGTACTTCGTTTCTTTTAGGGCATCAACCAACACTATGAACTATGTGTTTTTATTTTACTTTTAAATACTTAAGTAATTGTAAGAGTAAAATGAGAAAAAATATTACGATAGCAAATGATATTAGTTGTTCCAAGTATTTAGTATGACGACCGCTTGGCGCAGTGGTTTGAGCGTAGGCCGCTCGGCTCACTGCACTGGGTAGTTGCGGGTTCAATTCCCGCCGGGGCAAATTTCGGAAATGGCCTTTTCGTGTTTTGCCCAGGTCTGGTTGCCACTGGGACCGTCCCCAGTCTATTGTACGGTACCCATAGTACAAGCGTTGCATAGTTTGGGACCATACAATTGGTGTGACAGTCTGACGATATTATACAGGTTGAAACGGAAAGGGTATACTTTTTTTCAAAATTTAACTTTTTAATTCTAAAACTATCAGAATGGGTGGAAAACAAAAGGTGTTATAGGGATACAGCTGTGAACGGAATTCATAAGTCTACAAAACCTTCAGTACTTCAACTGCCCCACAAAGCCGATAGTTTGAGATTTACAAAGTAAAGTTGCAAAAAAAGTAGTAGTAAGGGTCTGTTTCACCTAGTATAGCTCTAAACAAAATCATACGAACGACAGATTGCATCAATTCTTTAAGATTTTCGTTTGCCGTTACGAATAAAAAAGTAACGTACTGAGATTTAAATTTTATTAGGCAACAAAACAGACGACGGTCACATAAAAAATACACCACAACATAACGTTCTCATAACGCCACATAACTTGTATTTATTAAGTAGATGACCACGTCTCGTTTGCTGGTCACGTTCCGGTTTATATGTCTCAGTAGATCCCGCCTTAACTGAATATTTCGTACACAACTTGGTATCCACCACGTCTTATTATATGGCAGACGTGAGGCGCTTTATTCCCTTATTATATTATGTTCTCGGTTATATTTGCCGCTGTGTGAATATCTGTTGTGAGTCTATGAGATTTTAGAGCTATATAAACCTTGTTTTATTAGTAATTTCGACGTTTGGCAGTATATTACTTGCAGAATGAGTTTCATGAAGGGATTTTGAATAAAATTATGACACCATAATTTGACGTAGGTTTGCAAAATGGAACCAACCCTCACACACCTCTGCAAACTGAAACCAACCTAGAACCACTAACGCAAGGTTGGTTTTGGTCTACAGTAGTGCATGTGGGTCGATTCCGTTCTGCAAAACGATATCCAATTACACATATTTGCGTAACAAGTTTGTATGAAACTGTACCTGTTTCCATTATGAAACTTAAATATCAGTCCCTAGAATCGACATTTCAATATCAATTCCTCAGTTTTTAGTGCCCAGGTAGGCATACTGAGAGACATGGTAAGTGGTAACTGTCACCCAGAACATCTGTAACTTAAGGGGAGCAGACGCGATGCCGGCCTTTAAGGGACCTGTAGACTTGCCTTATGACGAACCCCATGGTGTAGTGTAGTAGTCCTTTAACTGTAGACTAAACCTTGATAAATTTGCTGACCGTTTAATGATGTTATACTGTTTTTTCATCCCGCCGGCGTTACGGACGCTGTGATGTACTTTGAAATCCAATTATCATACCAGTTCGTGCTTCAGTAGAGTTTAAATTTGAATGGTGGGTTTTAGTACATTGTTTATCTATACTGGGTGTAAGGGGCATCGTAATGATAAGTGATACGATGCTTTCAACCCCTGTTTCTGGGCCGCCCAGAGTTGGAATTTTTTATCCGTATTTTCATGAATTTTGCTCAAATTTTTCAGCATTTAAAATTTATTTTAGCATGAAATCATTTAGCAAAATTATTGCAAATGATTTTACATCAATAAATCAATAATTCCTATTTTAGACATGGGTAAAACTGCAATGTAAATTAAAACTAAATGCGCGCGCGCAGATTGGTATAATAATATTCATGCTTAAATCAATTTAAAATTATGAAAAACTTTGAGCATAATTCAATTCATGGAAATATCGACGTAAAATTCTAAACTCTGGGGGTTCAGAATCATGAGTTGAATCGATGATATCAATTTTCGTTACGAAGCCCCTTACGTCCTGTATATTATAGGCCAACCGCTCTGGGCAAGCGTAGTGTATTATGGTCAGAATCTTCTTTTATATTCAGCACAGCTTTTCAATGATGGCGTCTTAAGGTGAAGGCGCCTGTCTAGCCCACGAAGTTCAAATTTTTTGAGTTCTTTTAGAAATTTTTCAAAATCTGACAATAATAAAAGACAAATTTTGTTATTCGCGAAAAAGACCGTGTGCAGTGCATTTATTAATACATTTATTTTACTCTAAATATTATCACGGTGGATATGATACTAGTAAATCACTAAATATACAAAAATTGCCAGATTATCTGGATAGCTGTCGTTCTTGAAATGTTTTAGAGTAAGTTTGATATATTAATAAATGCACTGCACACGGTCTTTTTCGCGAATTACAAAATTTGTCTTTTATTATTGTCAGATTTTGAAAAATTTCTAAAAGAACTCAAAAAATTTGAACTTCGCGGGCTAGATGGGCGCTTTAGCCTTAAAATAAGCCATAACATGGACTACCAAAACCAGGTCATAACAACATCTCCTTGGATAATAACTAATAAATATATGATCAAAGAGTTACATTCTGCGTTGGAAACTCTAATGGGATCAGAGTATTTGCGTCGACGGCTGGTATATATACAAAATAGGCCGTCACAGGAATGCAAAGTGAGACGCGTTCTGCGAATACCAATCTGGTATTAGGATTCATGGAGGGGAATATATTCATATAGTAGTTATTATTGGAGCTTATTTGGCAATAACAGCATGTTTATTAGACTACCTAGCTGGCTTATTTTGCTGTAGCCAGTTGTGTAAAGTTCATACACGTCCTGGTATGGCCGGGGTAGTACCACCCTACACAGAAGATCAACGTAAAGGAGCTATTATAGCTGCGTTTCGTATGATGAGTGAGAGAATTGGAAACCCAACACCCCCTCTGTTCCCAATCTTCTTTGCCACTCCCCTTCAGGTCGGAAACGTGCAAGCAATGTCTTTGGTATCGCAAGCATCTTAGGACATGGCAACAAACAGCAGAGCATCAGACGGATTGTGGCATGATGCTGACTTTGTTATAAAAAACCACAAGACTTCAACTGTTAAGTTCCAAACTCAGATCGAAAGCTGTAAGTAGGTGACGACGGCGATGGACAAACTATTCTACGTTCCAATACTGAAATACTTCTCAAGTTTTTAAAACCAATTTTTGACGTCGTTATTACCATTTGTTTGTATGGCACTTCAAATGTAAGCAGCTCTCAAATTTGAGTCGCGTTCGAGTTTTCAGTGAGTAGAAACTTAGACCCTTCTCCCACGGAAATATTCATTAGCCACGCGACTACGACGCAATCCATAGGTCGCCAATTGATATGCTACTCTATGAAGTCGAATAAAGTTATATTTGTGTACCGTTGTGTACAGACCGGTTTCCCATTACGACGCTACTCAAATCCGACTCTATCCCCGGCTCAATAGAGTAGCAAATCAATTGGTGACCCAAGGATCGCATCACAGTTGCGTAGCTTGTGAATATCTCAGTGGGAGAACGGCCTTAATACCAACACAAGGTGGCATAGACCCGCTATTTCGTGAACGCCCCCCCCCCTCTCTCTAATGGCGCATACTGAATGACGAAAACGTCGCGTTTATGATAATCGCCGTATTTCACGACCACATAAACCCGAGCGGTGTCGGCGGATGGGATTTTCTTAGATTATGTCTAACCCTTAAAATGTAGTTGGATAATACAACATTGATTTTAGATTGTAATCGTGCATGTAATAGAATTTAAGTTTAGAATTTGGTGGTGTGGGAAAGTGGTTTTAGAATTTAAGTATAAAGTTTGGAATGAAGTGAAGAGAACTTTACGTTTATAAATATCTCAGCTGCCTATACAGGGTGTAAGGGACATCGTAATGAAAACTGATACCATGTATTCAAATCATGATTCTGGACCCCCAAAGTTGGAAATTTACAGCATTTTAAATTGATTTTAGCATGAAATCATTGCACCAATTTACATACGCGAGTAAACAGAGTTTATATTGAAAAATCCTCTTATTATAAAATTCACAAAACAAACTTGATACATTATTCATAGACACGAAAGCACTAAACTATTTACCTTAATAACGGTTCAAAAAACATTAAACCAACTATGAACAAAATGGAGAACTCGTACTTAGGTAAAAAACAAACAAAATGTGTCTCCTATTAGGTATTCAAATAAAATAATAGTACGAATGTTCGAAAGTATATAACTACGAACCGATCACGATTATCAGTATCAATCAAGAGATGAGATAATACTAATCTGTACATAGTTCTCATATCTTATGTCTTTGCGGCTGCCTTTGTGTTACCTGCTCATATTCTGTTGCTGTTCCTGAGAATGTACACCATCTTTTATTCATTGAAAAGAGTAACCATTGAGTTTCTTGCCGGAGCTTCTCAGTGGAAGTAGCATTCCGAACCGGTAGTAGATTCTGACTATTCATAAATTCTTTGTTATCTATATATATAAAAATGAATTGCTGTTCGTTAGTCTCGCTAAAACTCGAGAACGCCTGACCCGTTTTGGCTAATTTTGGTCTTGAATTATTTCTGGAAGTGCAGAGAAGGTTTAAAAGGTGAATAAATATGAAAGTCCACACGGACGAAGTCGCGGGCACAGCTAGTAATGAATAAAAACAAGTCTGAGGTACTACCCCGGTCGAGCCATTCCGTATATGAGCTGTAGTCAATGGCTACAGATCTTCTGGCTACGTAGTCTAGTGGCGAGAAAAAATGTTGACATACGTGAACAAAGTATACATAAATCATTGTATAGGTACTACCACTTACCATAATATTATACCAGAGCACGCAAACTCATGAAAACATAGACAATTTTCTCGGAAAATTTGATTCAAGGTTAGGTCGCGTCTAAAGCTGTGCTGTATCGAAAGGAAATTGAAACCATTTCAGCAAGTTGCTTTCATAAAATTGACTATCAGTGAACCCTATTCTTTGTAATGTTTAACATAAAAATTTAAGCTTCTTTACCGACGATTGAATCTAACAGAGGCTCAATGGGTACATTTTATTCACACCATTAGGGTGGAATACAAGGGTTCGACTAATGTACGTACATAGCGAGCCTTACCTCCAAGCACGAGCCAGTTGTGAACTAATCATCCTCTTGAAGACTTTCTAATGCACTACAAAATGAGCTCTCCTTAAGTTGCAGATGTCCTGTCCTCTCCCGAATAAGTGGGATGTCTCCCATTGTGCCTCCCTTGGCAATTGAACTAACGAAATTTCAGGTAGTTTCAACCGACTTCATATGGGAGGAGGTTGCCAATTCGGTTGTATGTTTTTTGTTTCTTTTATTGTTAGTTACCCCAGAACTCCGTAATTTATGGACTCGGTGCCACTATCTTTACACTACGTTAGGACAACTTCTTAGGTAACTACCTACCCCTACTTGAATTGGCACCGACTCCAAATAAAATAAGTGTTTTTAGTGCACCCAGATTTTTTTGAAGTCGGTTCAATTTTTTTATTAAATTAATTTTAATCGACGTGAGTATGTTAGTATACAGCCACATTGCCACAACTGTTTCAGGCAGGTACGAAAATAAAATAACAGTTATCGTGCAAACAATGCCTTAGGTATTGGAACCATTTATAGGCTACGGTAACTCGGTCATAAGATTGTTCCCAGACTTTGTAACTTAAAAAGAATGCATCAACTGCATCTTAACATCTACTATCGCCTACGTTTGTATGTTTCTTGCCCGAAATTCATAGTGCAGCTGAGTCGGTCGCAGTATCCACGCAAAAGGCGAGTGAACTCAACCACGAAGTGTAAATTTCGAGCTCAATTTCCTAAAGTATGATCATCTCTATGGCGGCCGGGTTGCCAGGTGCCCGATGTTCAACGGAACAATAAATTTGTGGAGTATTTTTTCCATTGTGAAAAGGAAAAATATTTGTCTGGTATCCCTTTGTTATGCTTTAATCTTTAATGTAGTAGGTTTTGTACTAATTTTATGTATTTCCAAGAAGTACGTTAAAATCGTTTAACATTGTATTTGTGAAATAGATACACATTTATATTTGTAAAATCTTTGTAAATGGAATTAAGTCCGTGTAGGTATTGGGGATAAATTCTAAAATTAAGGTGTCTGTCAATCTGGATTATTATTTAGAAGAGTTATTGTGTGTAACTCATCTGCCAACTAATTACCAAAGCTCTCAATTACAGAATGGGTACGATCATTTCTAAATGATCATTTAAAAAAATATTAAATTAATTTTAATATTTTTGCTTATGAAAGCTTGCTAAAACTACTCAGTTATGACGTCACTTCGTGACCTAGTTCTGTTTTCAAAACTGTAAACGTCTTGCTTTTATTGCAAAGTATAAAGTTACTTTGAAAATCGAAAATCTTATGACATAATTACCTTACATAATTATTGTCATAAAAATATTTTCAACATGTTCATTGTAAATTTAACATTATGATGACCCATTTAAAGTATAATTTTGTAGCACAGCCCTATCGAGTCCGCCCGCAGCACTTGGCTGGGCGCAAAATTCGGTAACACTCGCCAAACAAACTTGGTACAGGCTGTCAGACAACTTGCCACCGTCAAACACACTGCACTACGCTTTACTGTTCCAGGCGCAAATATCTACAGCTGTTGCCGTAACAGAGATGTGTATGCGGACAATTTAGGATATGTACAAAACACAACAATATTGTTTTAGCAGTAGAAATGTTTTAAGGGATAAGTATATATTTTCAAATAGTAGGTACGCAAATATATATTATTGTCTATTTACTTGTCACGAGATTTGCACTTTTTACAGGAAACATTTTCTTTCATAGAATTGCTTATAATAAGTACCTATGTCAAGCAAGACTAGTTAGTACACAGGTAAATCTCGCGACGAGATCATTTAATAAATTGTGTAATATATGTGCTAAATTGATTGTTTTGATTTAATTTAAAGTTCTTCGTTGTAGGGCAATTAAATAAGAGCTTGTTTTTAAAAAGTTTTTTATTTATATTAATTTAACCATTGATTTATTTATTTTCGTGTTCTCCTCGGCAAGCCCTTTCATTTGATACGAGTACGCACACTGTAGTAGTGCAGAAAAAAAAACTAGTCCGCTATCTTGGATGATCCGCCATATTCGAATTAGAATGACGTCACATTGTCATCGAAAATAAGCGTGTATACCAAATTTCAGCTCAGTCGGTTAAAAATAACTGATTTAAAATTCAGTTGCAAGAGTCCACCCGGACAAACATACATTGCACGTTAAAATAAAAGCTTGTAAAAAAGAATTATCTTGCTACCAGACAGTAAAATCAACCTTATATCCCAAAACAAACTTATAACTGCCTATCAACCAACTTTACACCGGCAAACACACATACCAAATCTTGTTTAACTTCAAAACGCCGTGCACACATAAATCTTTCGGTAAACTATTCAAATATTTATAGCAGGTGTTGCTCAGTCTCCTCAAAGTTTGTGAATTATGCTGGAAAACATTAGGAACAAGTTGAATTCGTCACTTGATGAAATATCGTTATGTATCATAATATTTATCTGTGTGAGATGGATGAAGATTGAAGGTATTTCAAATCTAGGTACAACTAAAAGTCATGAACCTATTATTATAACTTCCATGTTAAAGGTTGATTGTGGGTGAGGAATTAAATGTGTTGAAAAGTAAAGGAAGAAACTATCTGAGTACCTCCGTTTAACTCATCCCAATTATAACAAGTAGTCTTAAATTATATTGGGAATATAATACGTCTTATAATATTACATGATTGAGTAATTGACAAGCATTATAATAATAATATAATAAAAAAAAATGTCATTTTAACGTCCCACTCTTCGACTCGGGCCTCCCCTTAATAAGAGCGGGATAAATCATGCCATAATCAATCGTTGTCCCAGTACGGGTTAACGGATTTCACATGTCTTTCGAAATTGGTCAGATTTTCTAAGACATGCTGATTCCCTCACGATGTTTTCCTTCACTGTAAGCATATAATAATCATGTTGAAATTCTAATTCGTACATAGATTTTAAAAGGCCAGAGGTGCGAGCTGGGGTTTGAACCCATTACTTTACCAATCGAGTATAACGGCTTTTTAATTAAGCATTATTAAAAAAAGGTTATTTGTATCATTTTTTTATAAACATCATAGAGCAGTAGTAACATACTTTTTGAGAATCAAACCATTGCGCAAATCAATTAGTAATTTTTTTGAAAATATTACTAAAATCACATTTGTAATGTAAAACGGAGTACAAAGCAGTAAAATGCAAACATTTCCACTATTACGAATAATATTATACTCTACAGAACTAAACTGAAACTATGAAGCCATTCAAATTTAGTAATAACTAAATAAACTCGCAAAGTGTGATATTTATTAATTAACACGTGAACATCTACCGTTCCCATAGGAGTATAGTATACCCACAATTCAGACATCCCTTGAGCACCAATGTGCATAACAAACGCAGAAAGTTGTAGGGAATATTGGCAAGTTTCTCTGATAAACTTAATTGTACTGGGCAGTGGTTGTTATACTTTAGTACTGTGTGTTAGGTTATCATAAAGGGATATAATATAATAATAAAACTACGTATACGAGGCATGATCTGAATTTAAACTACAGTAAGTACCTAATTATTTTCAATTTTGGTGACTTGAATTGAATTACAAATATATTGAAAATGCTGATAAAAACCGGGCAAGTGGACCCATTTCAATAGCGAAGATTTCTCGTATCTATAACCGAAGTAGTGAAACAAAAGAAACAAAGTTGTATTTGCGGTTGTTTTTTGAATCTCAGTATTGAGTTTATTCAGAAACGACGGGGAATTAACTTCACTTTAACTTGGTCGGCTGTAGCTCGTGATTACCCATGTCTCCGGTTATAATTTTGATTGCAATGTAGTGTCATGTGCTAGTGTCTTAATTTTTTCTAGATTTCTGCACAGTGTTTCAAGTTTTTACAGCATAATCTACCTAAAGCCACGTTTTCCGCGTAAACAAATTCGAGACCCCAGTACAAATTGTTTACCCTTATTTCACACACTTAGGGGTGGAGTTTTAGAAAACGCTGAAAATTATATTTTTTATTTGTAATGAGTAACCTTCATACTAATTTTCATGGCTCTAAGTTGAGCTTTTTTTTACCCATACAAACTTTCATCCCCTATTTTTTACACTTGGGGGTGGAATTTTACAAAATCCTTCCTTAGTGGATATTTACGGTATGAAAGGTACTTACTGCCCAAATTTCATGATTCTAACACCAGCGGTTTCGGCTGTGCGTTGATTCCTTTGTTGTGATTAGTTAATTTGCAAAAAGTACCAAAATATGCGACATAAATGCCCGTATCTTATAATTGCGATGTCTTAGAAGCCTAATTTTTTTACACCTACAAGGGACCATATCGTTTGATATTTGATATTAATTTCAACTTGATATCTTTATCCGTTTATGAGAAAACAATTCTTGACAGACAGACAGACATACGGACAACAAAGTGATCCTATAAGGGTTCCGTTTTTTCCTTTTAAGGTCCGGAACCCTAAAAAGTTAACTTGATAAATAATTTTCATGAACTAAACTCAATATAAAAATTTTTGTTATTCATGTAAGCCAAGAAAACATTTATGAATAGTCAGAATTTACCACCGGTTCGGAATGATGCTTCCACTGGGAAGATCCGGATGTTGCATGATTAAGCTTTTTTTTTAATGACATGAATGTATTTTCAACAAAAATGTTTTTTTTTCGCTAAATGTCTCATTTTTTCCTGTAGCCTACGGTAACTGTTTCACATCTGGCGGGTCGTATGCTTGTTTGCCGACTTTGTTATATTAAAAAAATATACAAAAATAACTATTTGAATAATGAAAGGCATGGACGCAAAGTTTCTGATAACTCTAAATTGAAAATTTAAGAACCCCCGATGCGACGACTTTTTCATCAAATGTATACTTTACCTAGTAGGTCTTCCAAATAATAATTAAGTGAGCAAGATTTGCGTAGCTCCCGTAGCTCAGTATTCATAGCTCACGTCGCAAATTCATCTGTTACAACTAGTTTCGATGCCAGATTATGAAAGCGCCATTTACATCGCATCAGTCGTTTTGGCTTCCTCATTTATAATCTAAGATAACTAATGCAATGTACAATAGTAACAGAAAATCTGTGGAAAAGTATGAGACATTATCTTGTTATGACATTATAATCATTGACATTAGAATAGACAACGAATCTAAATATTGATGCCACGGAGGTTTAATTCCTAGTAAAAAAATATCAATTTTGATTGAATTTGATGTAATAACTCTGGTTGAGGTGGACGGGAGCAGCCCAGGGGAAGAATTTTCAATAACGCTTAAATTATTTTAAATTAGATTTGTTTTTCTGTATTTTTTCTCAATGGCGGAGCAACGACCTCTAGAATTATTATTGCGTAATATTCCATGACCATTAACAAAACAAACTAAATTTAACGCATGCGCGTATCCATCATTTGAAACGTGACCTAATGGAACGTCTTTAGTTCATACACAAATCTCATATAAAAATTGATAAAATATCATTTTTTTCCAGAATCCGGGAAAATTTACAAATTTATAATATTGTAAAAAGCCAGTTCAGACTATTACGATCATTTAAAAATATAATAAAGCGAAATCGTTTCAGCCGTTCTCAAGTGATGCAAAGATATTATTCCAATGAGCCCAAATTTCGAACGGATTCGAGCCGTGGAAGTTCGTTTTGGCCGCGAATGTGGCTTTTTTACCTACAAAAAATCTGATGATCTTTAAACGGCTGAACCGATTTTCATGAAACATAGCTAAGAACACTCTCGATCAGAATACCTATGTAACAAAAGAAACAAAATTGAAATCGGTTCATCAGCTTGGGCGCTACGTGGCTACAGACAGACACACAGATACACAGATACACAGATACACAGATACACAGATACACAGATACACAGATACACAGATACACATGTTAACTTATAACACCCCTCGTTTTTCGTCGGGGGTTAAAAACATCTAACAAATTGTGAAATTCAGAATATAAAAGTGGTATGTAGATAAATTAAACATCCGCCTGATTTAGCATTAGGTAAAGCTTCAATGGTTCCACGAAAAGAGGATATGATCAGCCCCTGAAAATTTCAGCCAGAATAATAGGAAAATATGGTTTCCACACCGCTTTAATCAATTGCCTGGCGATCGTTTTCAGTTTCGGACAATATTTTTAATACGTAATAATAATAACAATAAATGTCACCAGACTGACATACGAACTGTATGGTCCCAAACTAAGCAAAGCTTGTACTATGGGTACCGTAAAATGGACTGGGGGCGATCCCAGTGACACCCAGACCAGGGCAAATTATGAATAGGCCATTTCCGAAATTACCCCAGCGGCAACCACCATGTGCAGTGAGCCGAGCGGCCTACCCTCGAACCACTGCGCCAAGCGGTCGTCAAACTTAATAAAATATATTATAAAATATTTTTTCACCGATATCACAGGGGTGGAAGACGCCGCGACCAACATCGAGAGCAATGCAGAGGAGCAGGACAAGATCTCCCTCGGCAGCGAGGAAGAGCTCCTGAACCTCGGCAACTTGGATCTGGAGGAGGAGGACGCCCAACACGGAGTCCTCTTCATCTAGATCCAAGATCTTGCAGTGCAACCTCCACCACAGCATCACGGCAACGGCTCAACTACGTAGGTGGCTGGAGGTCAACAATCCATCGATCGCCCTGATCCAGGAGCCGTGGATCAGGGCCGGCAACATACACGGACTCTCCAACATTGGAGGTAAGCTCATAAAAGGTACAACGGACAATGTGCGAGCATGTGTCTTCGTATCACATAATATCACTATGCAGCCTCTAATGGACTTCTGTTCCAGAGACCTATGCGCCATAAAACTACAACAAAATCAAGAAATCAACTTCCCTGACCTTGTACTCGCATCGGCTTACATGCCGGATGGCGAGTCCACACCACCAGAGGAACTGACCAGGCTGATCAGATTCTGCGAGGGGAACAATCTAGAGCTGATCATCTCAACGGACTCCAATGCCCACCACCCCCTTCGGGGCATGGAACTCAGCAACAGCAGAGGTAACTCGCTAGTAGAATTTCTATTTACCACAAATCTGGAAATTATAAACACAGGTAACGAGCCTACCTTCATTGGCAGGCATTGCAGAACTATAATTGACCTGACTCTAGCATCAAACCAGGCAGCGGACCTCATCAGCAACTGGCATGTCTCACTGGAGGCCTCATGCTCAGACCACAGATGGATACGCTTCGACATTCAGGTACCCAAACAGATCATTACTCCCAAAAGAAACCCGAGGAAGACAGACAGGCGCCGCTATGAGCAACTCATAGCGGATAAACTTGACCTCAGCCACACCGCCACCAGGTTACTTGGGACGAAACAAATCGAATATCAGGTAAACTCCTTGAACAACATTATAACTGAATGCTACCACTCACCCTGCCCCCTTAGACTTCCAAGGCCAAACCCTCGTGGTAAGAACAAGTGGTGGGGCCCGGAATTGGAAAGACTAAGAGCAAAGGTGAGGAGATCCCTTAACAGAGCCATGAACACTAACTCAGACATCGACTGGGATAGCTACAAGATGGCGAAAGGTATGTACAAAAAACGCATCAGATACTGGAGCACTGCATCCTGGAGGAACTTCAGTGAAAGCATCATCTCCAATACACAAGCAAATCGGGTAAGGAAAGTTCTGGCCAAACAAGGACCCTGCGAGGTAGGGAACCTACGTAAGCCAGACAATACGATGACGCTTTGTCAGGAAGAGACTAACGCCATCCTCCTCTAAACTCACTTCCCCGATTGCCAAATCGTACAGCACATGGACTGGAACGACGACACACATAAACCAACTACACACTGCTGGGAAAGGGCGGAGAAAATTGCCACACCGGATAAGGTAAAGTGGGCGATAGAAAGCTTTCTACCCTTTAAATCAGCAGGTATAGCTAACATCTTCCCGGCCCTTCTTCAGTGGGGAGGGGAAAAAATTATCAAAGTACTCGGATCATGCAATCATGTCTGGCCCACCGGTATACACCACTGATATGGAGGGAGGTTAGGGTCGTGTTCATACCTAAACCAGGTAAGAGCGACTACACCAACCCCAAATCATTCAGGCCAATCAGCCTCACATCCTTTCTACTCAAAACACTAGAAAGGCTGTGCGACAGAGAACTGAGGAGCAACGCGCTACGAAATGCTCCTATCCACCAACACCAACACGCGTACAGTTCGGGGAAATCAACCGAATCAGCTTTACACCAGGTGGTAGGTATGATTGAATCCACTCTAGATAACAAACAGATTTGCCTCGGCACCTTCATAGACATAGAGGGTGCCTTCGACAAAACTAACTTCTCCAGCATAGAGATTGCACTCCGAAGGCATGGAGCTGAAGACCTGCTCATCGGCTGGATACTCAACATGCTACGCAACAGGGTCGTAAGACTTACGGAAGGCGACAACAACGGGGCCCTTGTCGTCAAAGGATGCCCACAAGGAGGAGTCCTATCACCCCTATTATGGAACCTGGTAGTCAATGACCTCATTACCAGGCTAAACTCTAGGTACTTCTATACAGTAGGCTACGCTGATGACATCACCATCCTGACCGTCGGCAACCTAGCCTCCATAACCTGTGACACCATGCATGCAGCCTTACGGCAGGTAGAAAATTGGTGCAGAGAATACAGCCTATCGGTAAATCCGATGAAAACACAATTAGTAATGTTCACAAACAAACGGAAACTGGACAATTTCCACGCTCCAAAATTGTTTGGAACTACACTCAAACTCTCGAACGAGGTAAAGTATTTAGGAGTTGTTTTAGACAGCAAGCTCACCTGGAGCAACCACATAGACCAGAAGATAAAGAGCGCAAGCATCACACTCTGGCAATGCCGCAGGATGGCCGGCAAACGATGGGGCTTATCCCCCAAAATCTTTCTGTGGCTCTACAATACAATCATCCGACCAATGGTAAGTTACGGCTCTGTAGTCTGGTGGACCAGGACGACGCTAAAGACCTGCTACACCAAACTACAAAGCCTACAGAGACTAGCATGCTGCGCGATAACGGGGTGCATGAGGACAGCACCAACAGCTGCTTTGGAAACCATGCTAGGTATCACACCGCTACACTTATTCATACAACAGGAAGCAGCACTCTCAGCGCTTAGACTAAAGCACCTGAAACTACTGAAATTCAATCAGGTAAGACATGCCAGCAATCTTCTTAAGGACTGGGCAGACACACCACTGGTCGAAGCAGCAACCGACAAGATCGAGCCTGCTTTCGTCTTCGACAAAAATACAGAATTCATCTAACGGAGTGCAACGACGCTAAAACCGTGCACAATGAGCTAAGTATCTTCACAGACGGCTCCAAAACCAAGTCTGGGACTGGTGCGGGGGTTTTCTCTGAAGACTTAAACATACACCATTCAATGTCCTTGGGTAAGTACAATACAGTTCTCCAAGCAGAGTGCATGGGGATACTTCTAGCCGCAAAGGCGATCACCGCCAGGAGAGTAAAGGGAGAGAAGATAAGGATACTCTCTGACAGCATGGCGGTTCTACAGGCACTAAACAGCAGAGTCATGACATCCAGCCTGATCCACGAGTGTCACCTTGCTCTGAATGAGGTAGGAAACCAGACCAACCAAATCATCCTTCAATGGATTAAGGGACACAGCGGAGCTCGGGGCAACGATGCAGCCGATGAACTTGCTAGAAAGGGATCTGAGCTCGCACCATACGGCCCAGAGCCCATCATACCACTCCCTAACAGCTGGTTCAGAAGGTGCATGCGACAGCGCACCGAGAAGCTACATGAGAACTACTGGAACAGCCTGACAGACTGCAGACAAGCGAGACTTGCTTTACCGCGGGTCAACCGCCGGCTCACCAAGGCAATCTTACAGCTAAGTAGACCTCGCCTACGACTCGTTACAAGTGCACTGACAGGACATGGCAACTTTAACAGACACCTTTATAACTTAGGTATCACGGACAGCCCCCTATGCCGAGCCTGCATGGAGGCGGAAGAAACAGCTGCTCACGTTCTGCTGGAATGCAACGGAGTAGCCACATACCGGGCAAGCTACCTGGGCACACCGGGTAGCCTTCAGGAAGTCTTCAGTGACATTAAGAAGCTGGGGAACCTCCTGGCTGAGCTTGGATGGCTGGAGTGACCGGCTCACCACCCTCCAACACACAAAACAGGCGCAACAGTCGTCGATTTGTGGAAACTGCCCGCAGAAGAAGAAGAAAATATTTTTTTGTATTTAAAAATAATACCTAAGAGTTTGATTAAAAATATCGTTAAACAACCACAAAGCTTTCGTAAAGTACGACTAAATTAATAACGGTTTAAGACTCGACTAGATGTAAATTGCTGCCTATTAATCATAAGACTTACTTAAATTTTCAGTTCTAATCCACCTTTTCAAATATATCAATGAGTTTTAAATTTTCGCTACGCCCTTTTTATGAAGCGTAATCTTCAAGGCAAGAATTTTAATTGTGAGCCTTCAAACATGAGTTCTAAAGCTCAAGAACTAAATAAAATAAAACTTACCTTATCACAGGATTCTAAGTTAAAAGTATGGGAGTAGATAGCTAATTGCTTTTGAAAGTTTGCACTGAAGCAGAAATCTCGTTCAAAGAAATGTTAGTGCTTAGTTCGGTTCGTTAGTGAGTTTAATTGAAAGAATTCCAGACTATTAACCTTCTAGTTAGGCTTGATTGTGTTTCTATGCACTAATTGTGTTATAACGCCATATCTAAGATAGGTTTTAGATAGGCAATAGCAATATAAAACAACCTACAACTGATACTAATACCAGAAGATTTTGGTTGCCAACGTTCGCGCTTCGTCTACGCAACGAAGATGCGACTACTTGCGTAGCTGTTCGTAGCTACGTTGCTACGAAGTGCTACGGTATATACTACGATTGGCTACGATAATACTACGTGATGCCTTATAAACTATTTAATAATTATTATGACGTCACTGACATACCTACCATACAACACTTTTATGTTATTGGTTATTCTTATATGCGTTCACTACTTATTATGGGTGAGATCGCGCAGATGCGACAGATAATGGAAGAGGATGGTTTGTTTATGGAAAACCTGTTGTGGTTTACAAAATTGGAAAAAGGTTGTTTACCAAACACCTTGGAACATCTCTATTCCGTTACAGTTATTTATCTGGAAATTAGGCAACAGACATCTACTTATCTGACCTTCCAGGCTAATTTGTTTAGTCTAGACACGGCCATTTATCAGGTACTTTTTTAATAAAAATGCTCTGCCTATTTGTAGACTTATTTGTAACTTTACTTAATATTATGGCGAGTCTTCATGGTTATGTTTTTTTATTAGGTAGGTACTTAGAAATATTTGTGCTCACTTTTGCAATGGTACTCACTTATTTATTACAAAATCTACTTAGTTATTAGAGTATATCTTTCTGATTCCTGAATTGTGACTATTATGTATGGATAAGATGCATTATTTAAATGAATTATTATTTAAATAAGTGGTACCTACTCCACCAAGGTAGATAACTAAATAATCCTGTAATAACTTCAACTTATATATACATATAAATATAAAAATAAAATAACAATCTTAGTATACGCTACATGATATGATACCATTGATCAATGACCACAGTATGTCACAGTGTCTGTCACGTTCCCGTCCTTTGAGATGTGCTGAGTACAGTCAGCGGCAGAAGCGGTGCTCAACTTAGGAGCAGAAATGCTAACTTTTGTCTTCCAACAAAACGCAACAGTTTAAATAGGTCTTAAACTGTGTTTAAAATACAAAATCATTACTGTAGAAACTCATAGTGTAAGTAAATGTAATCTATAATATAATAATTAGTAAATCTAAGTACATAATATATATTCGTGACCAAGAGTTTTTGACTAAATAGAGTGGGTAAAGCTACATCTTTTTGTTCTTGAAATATATTAACAGTGGAAAGATCTCAATTGTTATTAGCCGACGCAATAAATATTAATTAAATATCCATATTAAACAGCACCCATTTAATTACGTCATCGATATTTATAACAAAAGCAATTCATGACAATATAGACATTTTAACAAGAGCCCAAAGGTCCAAATTAAGTTTATTACTCAAGTCAATGTTAAAACATTAAATTGAGAAACATTTTTGTACTAGCCTAGACGAAAGTGTAAAGTCTTGAATGACGCGATTCCACCGGGATCCAATTCGGTAAGTTACTTGAGCAAACTTGCTCAGAACTTTTAGCTAAGTGCCTTAAATTTTAAGTCAATTTCGTGTCCGCTCAACGGTGGCGCCCCTCGCCGGTGGATTTAGTATATTTAAATAAATTCGCTACTAGGGAGTTTACAAGATTTTTCAGGACTTGAGGTTTAGTCGCTAAAATTCCTTCCAGTTTATCTGTAAGAATAATAAATTTAAATTATGAGCGCAAGGTTCACGGTTTTGTAAAAATACCGAGAGAAATTTATTATTGAAGGAGTAACAAAGGATATTGTTGTCTTGTTAAGTGTAGATAAGATGGGAGAAAGAGACTCAAAGGGGAAGTCTAAAGCTTGCGTCTGCAACTTATTCGACAGTAGTTTTAAAGAAAATTCAGTTTACATTTTCAGAATGTAGAAAATATGAGTTGAAATATCTTATTTGTCAAGTACAGATGCAACGGGTTAGGGATTTTAATAAAATGTATACAGGGTGAAATTGAATTCATCGCCCTACCAATGATGATTGATCCTCTGTGTACCGAAGAAGGTGTAGAGAACATCACTAAAGTAACATGAATCCTATGATATGATTATACCAATGAAACAAAACATGAATTGGTATAACAGCCGCCCGAATGTTGGCGACCCCGACGGTGACTAACTTAAGCTCGAACAATATTACCATTTCGTATAGCTTTCCGTTGGCCATGGTATAGTAATGTAACTATAAAAAAGAAAACCTTGATTTGACTTTGTAGGAGCAAGGATAATAGCAATTAGGTGTATTGCTTGTCTAGTGGTTTGATTTAGCAGCCTCAGATTCAATATACCAGGTGGTTGCGGGTTTAATTCCTCCTGGGTATTATCTACTAGGATTGTCCTTTCTATAGTATGGTACCCACCAGTAGTACAAGTGTCGTTTAATTGCGAATATTTTATTAGATTTTTCACAATATATTTGTTTTATTTCAAGGAAGGAAACCCATACGTTCGATAGTTTATTTGCAAATGAAATTGTTTCTGAAAGTTTATGCAGTACTATGTCAGACGCAATGTTTAAGATGATTTGTTCAGAATTCTGGTCGCGTAACGGTGCTCTAACTTGTTACGGCAAAATTGTATCGCACAATTAGATCATTTACGATATAACATGTTCGTTAAAGAGTAGTAACACAAAAAGGTCCAATTTGTTTTCTGTACATTATATACTTTTACCAGCCCGAAAATATAATCGACTGAAGAAATATTCTTAAAGAATCTAAAGACACGAAAATAAAATTACTAAATTGAGGCAAATGTATCTCGGGTACGACTCGGAAACACATGCGCTTAATAAGGTGTATAAGATTAAGATCGACCAATCATAATAAATTATTATTTTAGATAAACCAATCACAATGCGTTGCCTCCGCCCGCGACCAATTACAGTAGCATGGTTTACGTTCCCGCGCCGCAACTTTTAACGCAATGATTTTAATGCAAGTTAATAAAAGAAAATTCCAATTTCAAAATTAAAACATGAATACTCAAATGAACTCCATGTTCCAGTCAATTTGATTTTGAAATTTCGTTTGAACATTTTACAGAGCGCTATACATAAAAGAGTAAAAAAATTACATCGAGCACCTAATTTGTAGGTAATTAACGGATTCACGTTCAGATAGGTGTCGAGCCTTAACAAGAAAAAAATATTAACACTACCACGTAATAAGTCGTGTACTGAAAATATACAAACGTTTTTAACGTCTTTACAGATGGATATACCGACAAAGAGACAGGCAGACATACACACAGACAGGCAGACATACGGCCAACAAAGTGATCCTATTAGGGATTCGTTTGTGCTTTTGATGTACGAAACCCTAAAAACCTAAACTAACAGCCATTAAAACAATAAGGCGTTTGAATAACAAAGATTTATCAATTTCAAACATGCGGATTTAGCTCCACAATTAATCATTTCCCTTGTTATACATGATTGGGTAAACGCTACGCTTTCATACGTTCAACTAGCGCTCGACTCTAAACTTATCTTTGGAACTTTCAGCTCAATCTCAGCGCTAATTGGCTGGATCCTTGTATTATAGCAGCAACGATGTCTGTTGATGTCAAGTTCAGCACACAGTTTGCGCTATGAGCCAAAACTTACCTATAATAGTACAAAAATAAATGATCTTTGAATAAAATCCTTAATAGAAAGCCTAGCTAAATATTTTGCGAAGTTACAAATGCAGAAATTCTTTAGATCTAAATACTCGATCGTATATTAGTAAGTAATAGTAGGCTATATAGAGAGGGATATATAGAGAAATAAGTACATTCTGCAACGAGGCGGGTGCATTTCGTCCGTGATTTCTCATCGGTCTGGGAGATTAAACACAAGCTTCGAATTACGTTTTGTTTGAGGTATCCACTGAGTCTTTTTCTGTACAGACTGTATTTGAAAAAAAATACCAGTTTCATGTGTAAGTACAGTTTCATACCAAAAAATTATATATACTTAGCTACTTATTTTACTTTTAGCGGTCATTCATACGAAGAAGACTACACCGTTTTTTCTATGCATTGTTGACAGATAGTAGCCATATTTGGGTACAGTGAAATGTATGCAAATAACGTTTAACGTGTGAATGGACGCTTAGAGTCATTTTAGTCGACTTTATGGATTCCGAAATAAATTCAGAAAGATATAAATCTTTCTGAATTTATTTTCGTTTTCGCCATCTCAATATTTACTCCGAGCGTTTTGTTTAAGTATATTGAGTAGAGGACTGGCAGTTTATGATTCCGAGACGTTCAGAAAATATCTAGATTGAGTTATAGCCCAGAATTCAGTGATACATTTATGACTATCGTAAATCGTAGTACATAGAAATATATGTGCCCGTAGATTTAGCGATGCTCCTAGGAAGCTTTTAGTTCCGAAATTTGGAACGATACTTGTCTTTTAGAGTACAAAATAATATGCCTTTTATAATAACGTTACTACATTTAAAGTATATGAAATTAGTCTACCATTATTGGTCTATCATAAATTTAATAGTATCTTAATTAACTAAAATTATATGTGAAAATCAAACACGTGAAATTATAAACAATTTCATGAAATATTAGTTTTACATTTGTAGGTATACTTAATCATCCACTGTTTTGAGAAGTGAAAACGATATATCAACCTTTTAAAGAGTACCTGATTTAATGAACCATGACCACAGAACAATAAGCCATAGTTGTTGCATATGTGTGACTATAAATAAATAAATAAATATCGCCAGACGAACACACCAACTGTATGGTCCCAAACTGTATGGGTACCGTACAATGGACTGGGGGCGATCCCAGTGACACCCAGACCTGGGCAAATTACGAAAAGGCCATTTCCGAAATTTGCCCCGGCGGGAATCGAACCCGCAACCACCATGTGCAGTGAGCCGAGCGGCCTACGCTTGAACCACTGCGCCAAGCGGTCGTCAAAACTATACCTGGCTATACCTGACATTTTAAGTGATTGATAGGACCATCAAAATTCGCGATTTTCCCCAGTACCCCGCCAAGTGATGGTTGCATTCTCATACAATATTTGACGTAAGTGACGTCTTATTTTATTAGTCTGTGACCATCACTGTGAAAAGCAAAGGAAACTTACCTAAAAAACTCAGCAAGAGGTACGTGCAGAACTTCATCTTTCCGGAATTCCTGAAAAATAAAGATGTTACTTTATAACCTTTCTTAAGTTCATTAATTCAGCACACTTTCACTGGTTTATACAATACAGGAGAGCGGCGTAAAGCAGTTATTATAGCTGCGTTTAGTTTGATGAGTGGGAGAGCCGGAAGCAAAAACACCCTTCACTTTCTCCTAACTCTATCCCACCCTCCATTAGGTCGGCAACGTACGAGCAACGCCTCTGGTATTGCAGGCATCTAAAGGCTACACAAGCAGACCATAAACTCGTTTGCTGACATTGTTGTATTTAAAAACTTTTTTTTCTTCCACCCTGAAATATGACTGTCAATTTCTGTATCCAATTTACAATATATATACCTCAATATATATACAACTAGCTGTGCCCCGCGACTTCATCCACGTAGTATTGGATTATTGGGTTAAAGACTATCCTATATGTTAATCCCGGTTATAATCTATCTGTGTTCCAAATTTCATCCAAATCCGTTCAGTAGTTTTTGCGTGAAGGAGTAACAAACATACATACATACATCCACACTCACAAACTTTCGCATTTATAATATTAGTAGGATTCTCGTGTCACAGTGTATGTAACCAAACTTCTCCGAAACGGCTTTTTATTTTATTACTGTTGCTGTGTTTTATTTTATTGCTGTGTTAAGGCTTACAGACAAATAAAAAAACGATGTTTAACTTACACTAAATTAACAAAAATTGCTTATTACAAGCCTCCATATATAGGTTTTGTGTATGTTCGGTCGGTAGGTCTGAGAAAAGGTAGTAAAAGTATATTTTATACCTAGAAATTATTTATATGGCAGAACAACGTTTGCCGAGTCAGCTAGTTTATTTTACAGGATGCATTAATGGTAGTGGGTTTTTTACAAAATTATGACTTCCATGCTTGATATAAAATAACGAGATTGGATAATCCAAAAACTCATTATAATAATATATTTTTCTTACTCGTATTAACCAGTATTACTGCAGGTAGTAAGACAACACCAACTTCACAGCATGTCCTTTAAAATGGTATGATCAAAGCACCTACCTAACTCCCAATCATAATACTCCTACGCAAAACAATAACAAGATCTCAAAGGCTTATCTAAAAGGTCAAACTTCAACCGTTATCAGGGTGGGAACTACTGAACTATGCTTATACAAGATACAAAGTGGATTCCTTAGATCCAGTCGAGTTAAGCCGAAGTAGACCTTTTTCAAATTTACTTAAAGACTTATAGTTTTCTCATTCGGATTAGATTGAATGTACTAACTGACTGAGCTCGGATGAAATATCCTAACGCTAATGAAAGCAGTTATTCACACGAATAAGGTAACACCTTTCTATATAATATAAAATAGTTCAGTTTAATGTAAATTAATTAGTTAAATGTAGAAATTAACGGTGCTGGGCTAACCGTGTGAATGACTGCTAAGACATATATTCCTGTGTGAGTTAACGGTATCACATACTGCCTACACGTGTATGGAAGATAAATTACAATTATTAAAATGATTACGGTTAGATATAATAAACCATGTTAGATGTTAGCTTATGTAATTAATGTGAATAATGTTCGCAGGCTTAGTAAAGACGAAGATTAATCACTCAGCATCTCAGTACAGCGACTGTAAAGCTAGACTATTATGTTTACAAGTTACAGGTTTTAGATAAACGACATTTTTAGGTAAGACAACAATACTGTAATTTTTAGAATAACATTTTCCACACATTTCGAACGTATATTGTGAATCAATCGATAGGTACCGCCAGACTGACATACCAACTGTATGGTCCCAAACGAAGCAACACTACGGGTACCGTACAATGGACTGAGGGCGATCCCAGCGACAACCAGACCAAGGCAAATTATGAAAAAGCCATTTCCGAAATTTGCCCCGACAGGAATCGAATCCGCAACCACCCCGTGCAGTGAGCCGAGCGGCCTACGCTCAAACCTAAATCAACACAACACTTTGTCATCTTTACCGTGTGAATGTAGCCTAACGTTGAGGTTCCTATTGGGTGTTTTATGTTCAAGCGGGGTCATGCGTAGGTATATTATACGTAGCACGTAAAATATATTTTATGTTTTGAGATAAATCTAATCTTTTTTGCAAACTGTGCAAACTTGACCCATTTACGTCATTATATTAAACTAATTAATTTTTTTGGAACATTATTTTGTTTAATTTTGTAATCAAACTTATATAATAGTTTAAAATTAGTTCCAAAGCAGCCGCTCTCATAATAAAGTGGGTTTATACCAACATTTTTTTCTCAAGCTAAGTTTGTAAGTTAAAGTGATTTTCTACTCGTAATATTGTAAAGGTAAACAGTTTGAGGCGCCAGGTATGGTGAGATTTCACCGTTTTGCAAGCGACGACGGTCTGTGACCGCAAGATATTCCAGCACCTAAGTATTTTTTACACAGAATACGTAGGTAACATATTCCATCTATACACTACGTTAGAAACCTAACCCTGGGTACTTAGTTCAATTGGCACCGACTCCAAATGAAATAAATTACAAGGACCCTAGATATTTCCAGCTATTAAGAGCACCCAGGTTTTTTTTTAATTCAGTAATTTTTTTTTATTATTATTTTTTGGTTTTCAGCAATATGTGTGGTTTTATTCCATTTTGCAAAACGATAACAAATTATCCAAGTGTTTTATTCATCGTGTATTCGTGATTGAACCGCCGATCGATCGACCGATCATTACGTAATTGGGGTTAATTAAATTTAATTATCAGGCGACATACTAACTGCATGTGCACTAAACGATTTAATAATTAATTAACTAATAATTAATTAACCTTGAGGTAACTAGGTAAAGTTTAATTGAACTGTTTCTTGTATACTGTGGGTTATATTTCTTCCTTTGTCACCAATCCCGTGCAACAGAGATCATCTACTACCTATATTCGACCGAGTTGCATATAAGGTACATACACTAACCAAATTGATTGTATAAATCTCAAGTCGCTTCGATAAATATAGTAGACTATGTATAATATCTATCTTTAATTTAAAATATATTGGTACCACGTGCAAATATGAAATTTTAATCTATTTCAGCTCCTTGAAGCGGGACAATCTTTCCATGCGGGACTTCAGACTAGGAATATGACAAGTTGTTGAATAGGATTCGTGAGATAGAGCATGAAGTCTTTTGAAAATCTTTGTGCGCAATAATTAATACTGCATCTTTGTCATGTTCTTAGAAATGATGAGAAATGTCTGCGATGTCTCACCGACGACAACGAGGTACTTACATTGAAATTAACAATACTACTCCAGATCTAAGTCTCAAATAGGTACAAGTACGTACCTGAAATCTTTATATAAGTACTAAATTTCGTTGTGCGTGTGTTCATATACGGGGTGGCTCGACTAGGATAGTGCCACCCTGTTACAGAAGAGCTACTTAAAGTAACTATTATAGCAGCGTGTCGTACTATGAGTATGAGAGCCTGAAGCTAAATACCATTACTCTTATCATCCTATCCTAGACTTTTTTTGGGACTGGTCCCGCCACACACTTCCTCCACTGTACCTCCTGTAAACCAGGATTGACAATGGTGACCAATAATGACGTCGAAGTTTGACCCTCGACGAGTCCCGGGGAAAATTTAAATTGTCTTGGAACCCGCACGAATTTAATCGAAAGAAAAAATAGGAGGAGTTGGAAGAGAAAATTTCTACTACCCTAGACTACCCTACCCTAGACTTGTAACCCTGAAACAATGATGAAAAAAAATATCTCCAAAATATACTCATCAGTGGCACACAAAATAAATTTCTTGATAAATGAACATCCGTGAGCATTACTCAAGACATCTCAAAAACTTATTCGATCAAAATATTATAACAGAACGTGCGCACCTAAAACCTTAATGTATCACACAAGGCTTCGTCGAGCGATACCGAAATAAAAACACACGATAAATTTCACTCACACGGGGAAATATCGAAATTTATTGGCGTGTTCGAAGCGTGGGCGATGTCTGGCCTAATGTGGGATCAATACGGATCCGTGTTCATTATCAATTAGGTTAATTTTAGTGCCTCTCGCATGAACCAGTTAAATGTCACATATAAATCGAAATAAGTATAAAATGAGATACCTTTTCACTTTTAAATTTTTGAAGCGAAGCTTCTATACGGACGTTTGCGGCTCTCGCCGCACGGCCACTCTATCCGTGCTAAGCGTCAGTAGCGTTACACGATATATAGGTATACAGAATGGCAGCTGCGACTTTATAACTAATTATTGGGCCTACGCTTTGTACTATAAAGCTTCGCTTCTTTCGGGCGTCCGGTCCCTAGACGGCACTGTTTTCTTTTAAATGCCTCTTGTCTATATTTGTTGATTGAACCAGTCAATGAAAGTAGATACCTACATATCTCTCTAGCATATTAATCTAAATATATATAACTCAAAGGTGACTGACTGACTGACTGACTGACTGACATAGTGATCTATCAACGCACAGCGCAAACCACGGTATATTTTAACTAATGTACTCAAGGCGTTTCGTTACAATAAAGTAGGCAGCAAGTTGTTGAGAGTCTTCGTGTCCTTGAAGCCAGTAATAAGTCGCAGTAACTCGGACCAGGGCACAAAAAAGTATCAAACTCGTTCTACGTCTTTGCTATTTTGTTGATTATAAACTGCTGTAGGTGAAGTACTTACGTAGAAATTTCAGTTCATAATATTATACAATCAACAAATAAAGTAAAGCGGCTAGTAATGTCACCTTCTAGGTCTCGTACACTGCTTGAGTACTTAACGAACCCTAACAAAAGTTGTTGTTTAATAAATAAATCTCCATGTTGTATGGTTTACGGGCAGTATCGGCCGCAGCGGAGCCAAGCAGCAGGTGCGACGACGAACCAACTTTTTATACGACCCACCGTAAATCTACTCGCCGTAAACAATTCCCAGCTCGCGAAAGGGCCATAATGTCTGCTAAAGTGATAGAATAACGCACGCCAAATCCCTATATTTAGCCGGTAACTCTTGAATAGATTTAAATTGTTAAATTGTATAGGACTAAAAGGTTTGTATTAATAGTTATTCGTGGGCGTATTGTTATGCAACCTCTTTCTTCGTATGCTATCTTCTAAAGATTAGTTATCAGCAGAGCTATCGTTACCTTTAAATAGGTATCAAGTACTTACTCAGCCCGAACCGATACCTATCTTTGATTTGGTTTTGATGTCTCGATGGTATCAGGTGTCTTTGACAAGGAGTTCTACGGCTTCCTTTAGGGAAATTCTGGGGAATACAGGGATCTGATATTCGGTCTGGATCAAATATTTAAAATATAATAGCGTTTGGAATATAAATCTTTGGCCTCCTGGTATTTTACAGCGCTCTATATTTATCTTTAAAATAATAGAGTCAAGATAGATCATCAAGAATTCTTAGGTACTCTTGATTTAAGTTATGCTTCAATCGGCTTTCTCCTTATAGGTACATAGGGTTAGGTACTAATAGTTTAACGTATTATTTTCTGCGTAGGTTCAGTATTTTTCTAGATATTTTCCAATTTTGTGATTTAATTTATTACCAATACAATTATATGCTTAGTCATAAATTTAAACATAATAAGAATGAACTCTGTATAAAGTTCATCTGTAACTAACGGAAATCTAGATTTTCCTCTTCATCTGTATTCTGTAGTGTAAAATAAGACTTAACAACTTTCATTTTATACTAGCTGAGCCCGCGACTTCGTCCGCGTGAAATTTAACTTAACAAAAAAGCCCGCTCCCGCGTTCTGAGCCCGCGCGACAGAACCCATTTTTTTAAATTTTGTTTTTCTAAAATAAAAGTAGCCTATGTTACTGATTATAACATCAGCTATCTACCAGTGAAAGTCCCGTCAAAATCGGTCCAGCCGTTTCGGAGATACCCTTTGATTTCATGTGTTTTTTTTTTACGCGGAACCCTAATTGTTTTTCTAAAATTAAAGTAGCCTAAGTTACTCCTTATAACATCAGCTATCTGCCAGTGAAAGTCCCGTCAAAATCGGTCCAGCCGTTTCGGAGATTACCCGGAACAAACACACAGACAGACAGACAGACAGACAGACAAAAATTTTTTAAATCGCGTTTTTGTTATAGGTGTCGCATGTACTTTCATATGCATTTAGTGAAAAGGTGTTATTTTGATATTACAAACAGACACTCCAATTTTATTTATTTGTATAGATTCCATTTTGTTGCTTTCCAGTTAAATAAGCAATTGAAAAACTGCATTAAGTAGCGTCAATGCAAGAAAGTGGCAGACTCTTTCCCACTGGGTACGTGGTATGAGAGCCCGCTGGTATGAATGCTACAAGTTCTGAATAAATCGCGATTCATTTCTCACTTCAGCTACACGTGCCGGTCCGTGCTAGCGAGTACAACGTAATGTAATAAAAGGTACATAAGTTATCGCTGAATATTTTTTAAACCATAATTCCGTTGGGCGTGGCTGCGTAATAGTACTTCCCCTCCTGTTTATGAGGAGAAGCCGTTTAGCTTAGCTGATGTTGATGACTTTTTGTACTTAATTATGGGGTCATCTTAGCTATAGTTGGACCCGGTAAGTGGTGCTGATGTCAGCTTCAAATTATGCGCCCAGACCGAAAGATGCGGACAGAAAGATGCGCAGAGACCTGGGGACTGGGATTCTTACCCACTCAAACCTCGCTAGTGGCCGCTTAGATTAGAAATAATAGGCAAAGTATTATGATATAAATATTTTGAGAGGAAAGATTACAAAACTAATGAAAGCGACCAAAACGCCATCTCATAACATACCAGAAAAATAGTGTTTTGAGTGTTGGCGCAGTGCCACTAGATCCCACTATCAGCCCACTTCAGCTAGATGCAAGACAGAAGCCCTCTGACAGCCGTAGTCCAGAGATTATTGCCGCCATTTCTCTCACGCCCATCGAACGTCGCTCGCTTTAATCAACGGCACTCTGATTTATGATATCAAAGTGCCCGGCAATTTCATTTCCATACTTATGAAAACGTAATATTTCTGGAAAGCCATTCATTGTTGTCCATACTGTCAGTGAAAACTTCTGAGCCCCAAGTCTGCTTATTTCGTACATTTCCATCCATCAGATAACAACGAGTCATTAATATTATTTTGATGCCAAAATCGGTTGTAGAAGACTACCAAAACTGTTCAAAGAAGTAACCAAATCCAATAGCTTTTATTACTTATATTACGCGCTATTTGACGATCGCTTGTCGCAGTGGTTCGAGCGTAGGCCGCTCGGTTCACTGTACATGGTGGTTGCGGGTTCGATTCCCGTAATGTTAAATTTCGGAAATTGCCTTTTCGTAATTTACCCAGGTCTGGGTGTCACTGGTATCGCCCCCAATCCATTGTACGGTACCCATAGTACAACCATTGCTTAGTTTGGGACCATATAGTTGGTGTGTCAGTCTGGCGATATTTATTATTATTTATCATTTCACAAAGAGATTTGGCACCCCTGATGTATACTGTCTTACACAAAAATCATTTGTTTTCTTTCTTCTCAGTGTATTAAAACCTTTAACACCTACCTACTTATATTTATACAAAGTGCAAGCTATTATTAACAGGGTAGCAAAATTTTACCATCGTCCGCCGAGTTCCGCGTCACATAACTAACGTAACATACTGGAGTTGGCAAGTTCTAAGAGGCCGTGTCGCCGAGTCTCGTGATTTACACGCTGCACGCTACCGAACTGTTTTTTTCCTGAATTTCAGCCCTATTTATTATTGAGTATTTAACGGTTGATTAATGAAAAACTAGTTGAGTAATGACATTTTTAAACGGCTTCCATTAAAGAGGAGGTACTACGTTCGTCTGTATCTATGTTGTTTGTTTGTATTTTATTTGCCACTATCATTACTCTACATTAGGACAACTTCTTAGGTAACCTGCCCCTTATTGAATTGGCACCGACTCCAAATGAAAGATATTACAAGGTCCCTAGTTATTTATAGATTTTAAGTGCGCCCAGATTTTTTTAAAGTCGGTTAATTTTTTATTGTTTTGATTAGTTGCTGATTAATAATAAAATGTGTGTGAATATTGAAGTTGACGTTGCTCTATATTCACCCTTAAAACTTGGTAATAGGGTGTATTTTGGAGATGCATGCTACCTACTAATATAAGATCATAGATTCTTCCTGCCCTGGAAACTTTGAAGATGACGTAAGGTTACTGGACAAGGGTCATCATTAGCCACATGTTAGACTCATCTACGAGGCCTGTAGAAGTGATTTTTAATTTAATACATCTGGTCATTAAAGTTCATAATTAAACTGAGCATTAATTGATTTGGAACGCCCCGGGCTACCAGTGAATTCCATCCATGTGTACCGTCACAAATAGTGATCGGGAGGGCGTGACTCCCGCCAATATAGCCGCCCCGTGAACTCGTATCGACATAGAGATGGGCTAATGTTAAAGGGTTGTGCGATTAAATACTAGCTAAAAAATAGGCTTCGTTCTTTAGCGTTTTGAGAACAGGTACCTCGTCGTTTTGCTCTACGACCAGCTCGTTCCATGGTGCTAAATGGGCTGTTACGGACCATGGTGCGAATCGGCCGTTTTTTTAAAGTAAATCCAACCTGTGTGTGAATATTGAAGTTGACGTTGCTCTATATTCACCCTTAAAACTTGGTAATAGGGTGTATTTTGGAGATGCATGCTACCTACTAATATAAGATCATAGATTCTTCCTGCCCTGGAAACTTTGAAGATGACGTAAGGTTACTGGACAAGGGTCATCATTAGCCACATGTTAGACTCATCTACGAGGCCTGTAGAAGTGATTTTTAATTTAATACATCTGGTCATTAAAGTTCATAATTAAACTGAGCATTAATTGATTTGGAACGCCCCGGGCTACCAGTGAATTCCATCCATGTGTACCGTCACAAATAGTGATCGGGAGGGCGTGACTCCCGCCAATATAGCCGCCACGTGAACTCGTATCGACATAGAGATGGGCTAATGTTAAAGGGTTGTGCGATTAAATACTAGCTAAAAAAATAGGCTTCGTTCTTTAGCGTTTTGAGAACAGGTACCTCGTCGTTTTGCTCTACGACCAGCTCGTTCCATGGTGCTAAATGGGCTGTTACGGACCATGGTGCGAATCGGCCGTTTTTTTAAAGTAAACCCAACCTGTACAGTTAAGTATTTAAATAATAGTAAGTAGGTAAATGAGATGAGTCCTAGTTCTATGGGAACCTAAAGTTGCCTGCTTCGTACTAATACAAATCAGAGGAGGTATCGTATGTATTTCAGCCAACTTTAATGTATTTTTTAATTATTTCACTGTTTGTAATCGTAAGACAGCCGATGTTAACATTCAAATATTTTCCAAATCAACGTTAAATTGTCATAAATACATACATCTCAAGTTTCCGAATATGTTTCTGATATCGATTATCGAATGATTTAAAATACCCCTCCCCTTGGGTATAAATTATCCCAAAAACATGACGCAGATATGTATCTGCGTCTCTCGTAGCGTGTGCTAAGATCGCATTATATTATTTTATGTAGTTTTAATCGGATTTATGATCGATCATTGATACTTGGACACGCATGAATCCGGACTCACCCATCCCTAGTGCCAACATAGCCCCGACGCGTACACATATGGCCGGATATTAATGAGGCAATCGCGTCGGACCCGACGGAACCCGATCGCATTAGGGCACCAAATCGCTCATCCATTATAACCATAATATCGACAAGTATTAACTTTTATGGTGTTACGGATTACGGACTATAGCAGAGTATCATGAGCGAGATCAATCGATATATCGCAATATGGTGTAGTAAAATTAATTGATTGATCGACTATAATCATGTGATAGTGTTGTTCGGTATCGTAAACGAGCAATGAGGTCAGATCTATTAATATTAATATTTTACTGTGTACGCCTCACCATCAAGTAAAATTAATCTAAGCGACACGAATCAGACTAAACGCGGGTGGAATAAAATTATGTACAGTTAACGCTAGACGACAAGCGTAATATACTTTATCAGGACACTATCAGAACTCATAGGCTTCTTAATGTGGTGCAAACCACAATAAATATGTGAAACTGAACGTAACTATTTCCGATCGATCAATGGATTGACACAAAAACGGCTCAGGCTACATAGAAATATCAATCTTTACATCACAGCAATAAGAGCTACAACGTCGCGTCGGCCTTTGACATATTTTTCTGCCCGGTCTGAGATTTTTCACGTCAACCAATTTAGGATGACCCTAACTCATAGTATGTTGATCTGATTTCCTAAGTCTCTAGCTACCTGCAAGAGTCACTTTATATTTATATGCAGAACTCCTTACATTTTATTTTTAAATCTGAGTTCCACATCTGCCTAGATACCACTTATTAAAAATAAAGTCCGGACCATTCAACAGTCATTTTGATTCGGGTCGGTATCGGTACGGTTGGTATTGGGCGATAGCACACACTCATTATCATAATGCGATTCCGAATGTCAGATTTGGAATTGCAGACATCGATATCGGAGTATCGACTTTGTGAAATGGTGAATCGATTGCCTTCTATAATGATACGCAAATGGCCGGTTTATAAATCTTTTTTTTAAGATGTCGCTTAGTCTACTGCTGCACTATACGCTTATCAATACTTGGATTTATGTTGTAAGGTCTAAATTCCTGACATCTTTAACGATTCACAGAACTCGAAGTCGTGCTATTTTAACCCGTATTTAAGTGCCTTGAAACATTTTACTTGCATACAATATTTAATCAACCTTAATACTCCAGTGTGAGCAACTTGAAGTGAGTGCATCCGTGTAATACTCTCTGGCATGTGCCAATATGAAATGTCTGCTATTTCTCAGTGAAACTGCGGACGATGCATTGGGATGATGCGGAAAGAACGTGGCTTCACAAGTCACGTTTTCATTAAAACCGTACATTACTTCATATACCTAATAGGGAATTTCAAACTTCCTTCGGACGCGACTTCCGTATTAATAAATCGATCTCATTTCTGAGAGCGATCTTGGAAATGTCTTTCTTACTCGTTGACATACGTATTAGTATAAAATTGCATATCAAAAGCGGACTGAAGACCGCTTTCAGACTTGAGATACGGGCTTTAGTTCATGCATGCATCAAACAGTTTGACATAAAGGCACAGCTATACCTGCTTTCCGTATAGCTACTATCCTTTCATGTTTGACTTTGACATCTCTAGGTAAAGCCCTATATTAAGTCACACTCAAAAAATTGTAATAAATCTTCAGTTATTACAATATCTTTGGTCACTTCAGGTGGCAAGACTGAATCATAGCGCAAAGTTTTTTTTGGTCTATGGTCGTAACACACTTAGATAATATTTACAGGGTGAATAATTATATCAAGACAATAATTATATCTCAACGATACAAGTGTTACAATAAAATTGTATATAAAATTATAAATAAAGTTATTTATGATGATGAGATGAAGTCATCTTGTTACGCCCATCAGTAGTGCAAGACTAGCTTAAACTTATGTAAGCTTAAATTCTAGGTAAAATAATAAATCCTCAGCTTCACCTATCCGTGTAGTAATCTCCGGTCTTTTTATTATACTAACCTTTGACTTTTCCCCGAGGGCGGCATATATTGTTCGGTTTATTTTGATTTCAGGAAAATGTTCTTACGTAAAAGTATTATGATATTTTCAAGGAACATTAACATTTATTGCCACTTTATTAAGCCCTTTGGCCCTCGATTCTGTATATTATTTTCTGCTAAATAGCAACCCAAATAAAAATAAATTGCGATTTAGATTATGGACAAAAATCGTTTGAATTGTAGTTTTGTTCACAACAACTATTTTAAACAGGGTTTTAAATGAGTGAAATACAAAACCACCTATCTGAATATATATAACTCTAAGGTGACTGACTGACTGACATAGTGATCTATCAACACACAGCCCAAACCACTGGACGGATCGGGCTGAAATTTGGCATGCAGGTAGATGTTATGACGTAGGCTAAGAAAGGATTTTGATTAATTCTACCCCCAAGGGGATAAAATAGGGGATGATTGTTAAGTTAAATTCCACGCGGAAGAAGTCGCGGGCACAGCTAGTTTAACATATATGTGTTCCTAGATGTAGTGTGTACATTAGCCTACTTAGAATTTGCAAGTAGCAAAGTGTGGTCGCAATATGTAATAACTAGTGCGGCCGACAGTTTGCAGAATAGGAAATCACGGTTAGAACTGTTCAGTATAACTTTGTGGACGCTCGGGGCCACTGGCGTACTCCTTGCATCGCTTGAATGCCAGGTGCTACCATAAGGACGGGTCTACATCCACTGAGTGGATTATCTGCATCATTTTCTATGTATTTCGTAAGTCGTCTTGGTGGTAATATAGCTTTACCAATCTACTACAGTTTACATACGGGTTGGCTCGACTGGGTAGTACCACCCTCTAGAGGGAGAGAGTCGGAAGCCTGACCTTCCCTGTCCTATCTTCTCCCTCTGTCCCACTCCCCTGCAGATTAGCAACGTGCGAGTAATACCTTTAGAATTGCAAAAATCTATAGGCTAAGTTATCTGCTTAACATTTGGCCGGTCGTACACTTGTTTTCCGACTTTTTCTATACAATACGAAAAAAACTTGCATAGTGCGCACTCACTCGAATTTTGGTGAAATCGTATGAGCTGCATTTTACTAAAAGGGAGTGGGACAGAGGGACAGTTAGGGAGGGGGGGTTGTTCTTTTGGTTCTCTCACTTATCGTACGAAATGCAGCTATAATAGCTACTTAACGCTGAACTCCTGTAAGAGAGCGAAACCCAGTAATTCTTACATTGTGCATGTAGCCTATTCCTTGAATAACCGGAATGCTAGGATATTAGTTTAAAACTAGAGTTGTACGAAACTGAATATTATAATATTATTCCGCAGATGCTGCTCATACGTTTTGTGACAGTAATATGCGCGGCTTTATTAAAACTTTGTGAAGAACTGCTGTTTGAGTTGTTTTATTTTTGAATTTGCATTTTTTTAACTAGATGTCGCTACCGTTGATTTAAATCGCGATTATTATCGCGTTACATTTACAGGTACTATGGTGAATATTGAATGTGTGGATTTTTAAAAGGGCGATTATTGAATAAACCTGGATTTCTTTCAACCTACATACGTGAGATACGTGTATAATTTGCTAATACCGTATCAGGTTAAGCTAGACCCCCTCCCCGGGACCACTATTATTATTTGTCGTTGTACACTGCAGATTTGTGAAAGTTTAATGTAGATCTCTGTTAATTACATTTTCTTAACAATTATTACCTTTACGCTTTTAAATGTGTTCTAAACTCGATAGTAAGAATAGAATAGCGTCTACGTAAATATTTGTACAGCAGCCACCCGAGAAACAGAAACAATATACTAAGCAAACAAAGACCTTATATTACATAGACACTAGGGACTAGTTTCTTCTTACGACCGTAGGTACTTAAACCCACGATATACATACTTCAGTACATAATCAATGGACCAGCACAGAAACATATACTCTGTATTTCTTCTTCTTTTTTAAAAAATATGGCTTTCATCGTTAGGTAGTCGATGATGTTGGATTGTACGGTTGAATATTATACATCATTTAGTTTGATAGATAGGAAAAAATATGATACATGATAATAATATTACTCTGTATTTAAGAAATACGAAATACATTTTCCACGCTGTCATCTAAACAGTGACGCACGCAACGAATAAATCCGTTGATCCCGACGTAATGCCGCGAGACGGTGATAGATGCTGACTGACGAACAAGACATAAGGTAAATAGGAAGATTGGATGATCATCATTCATCTTAATGCGACACCTTGACGCTTGTATCTCTGTAATTATTTATATTATAAAATCCAATTAATTTTTTCTCCTTCGCAATATGAAGTATTTTTCTCGTTTAGGAGCTTTTTACGGTCTGTATTTCTACCTATAATGTAAGGAATAAATAGGGAATATTTTTTTCCCGTGAACTCCTAATAAAATAAATAAATATCGCCAGACTGACACACCTACTGTATGGTCCCAAACTAAGCACCGCCTGTACAATGGGTACCGTACAATGGACTTGGGTGATCTCAGTGATACCAAGACCAGGGCAAATTACGAAAAGGCCATTTCCGAAATTTACCCCAGCGTCAATCGAACCCGCAACAACCATGTGCAGTGAGCCGAGCGCGAGCCGACGCTCGAACCACTGCGCCAAGCCGTCTTCAATAGGTTAATATTTTGAAATTGAAAAATTACAGACTTCATCATTTTTCTGTCAGTCTGTCCAACGATATACGGGGCCATATACTGACCAACCCGTATATATGAGCTGTCTTTGATGAAGGAAGAAACACACCACACACTATAGTTATTGCATGTCGTATGTTTGTTTGGTTGTTGTTTGTGTGTGAGCGTGTGGCGGAGGAGTGGTGTGTGTCTGTAGTCATTGGCTACAGCTTGGCTCTACCCGCGAAGAATATATTATACTGTACAACCTACAATACCGAGCGTGATAGTATGTTTGAGTGCAGCGAGGCGCACGCCGGCGCATACAACCAGCTACGTGCCGCCGCATCAGCGGGTTTTATTACTTACATTTCTCACTCTACACCACAGCGCGCTACAATTTTGCAACTTACGTAGTTTTGATGCGAGTATATAGAGTTATGGATTTGATGAGGGACGTATTTTTAACAGGCAACAAAGATGGAATGATGCAACAACGATTTGAACGCGTTCCAGCGAGATGGTTTTTATCTATGTTTCTTAGGTGTTTCTGTTTTTAAAGTGTTTTAGTTTTGTTTTTTGTTGAAATAATAAAGAGTTCAGAAGGCGAGACCACTTTGAAGAGCTCGGTCCTTTGGCAATTAAATATCACACGTAGAAATAATTATTTAGATTAGTATTTAAATGAAATTACCAATGACTTTAATAAATTACCAATAACTTTAAATTAAATTCTCATCGAATCGGATCCGAATCTCATAATGGAATCCCATCCATCTTCATTATTCAAAGATTGAATATTTCGATAATTACGTATTCCCTCCGAGGCTCGATACAAAACGCGGGTCCCCTTTATTATGTAATTTTGTTTTCTTTCCGTGACATTAGCTGCGTTCTGACCAACCGCGCAGGCTAGCGAAGCCTTCTCGGTTGCACACATGCTGCACACATCGAATCAAAACTGACCTCGCTCAGTTTTGATTCGATCAATCATTTGAAATACTTGTACCTACATTCGGTCTGACACCGAGGAAAAAGACGTAGGATAACGCTCGGGTATATGACATGAGTTCTGCCCTGACTGAGCGAGGCACGGCAGCCTTGCGAGGCCACTCGGTAAGTCAGTCAGAACGCAGCTATTTACCCGACCACGCTCAATATTGTGAGAAGCCAAGTCTTTCCTCGTCCGCCAAGCCCCTTGACTTGGGGGCGCGCTTGACGCCACCTTCATAAGTCTTTTCATGTCACGTCAAATGTACGATCCATTGTTTTGACGCGAATTTTATCTCAACGCGTCACGTTCGATAAAATTTAATGTTTGTTGGAGCGTTAGTGCCGCAGTAGACTGGGTACAGGGGTGCCAGAGGCTGTCAGTTTGCCCGTACAAAATTCATTATCTGTACGAGGGGTTCGTACGTATCTGTCCGTTATTATTTTCTAAAAATAATTTTAGTAGGTACTCGCTTAAATTCGCAAAGAGTGAGCTGACAAAACAATACAGAGAGCCCCAAACAACAATTTGTATCATGTCTCAATAAGGTGTAATATAAGTCAACATCACAGCAATAAACAAATTACTTTAAATTAACAATAGCATGCTGTCTTATAACCTCTCAGAATCATTATTTGGGGTAGCTTTTATCCCGAAAATTTACAGCGTTTTCGCAAAAAATCCATGCGAACGGAGTCACGGGCGCGGCTTAACAATATGAATGGAAAAGAAAAATGTCAGACCCGTGTTGAAATGTTAATATTTGATCAAAATAGAACAGAGGGCACCGCTACCCAGATGTGAGATATTTGACAGTTTTAAATTTACTACCTGAAAAAGGGATTACAGGGGTCGGTTGAATATATTACGTACAGAACCGGCCATACCTACCTATAAGGTTGGTCAACGCCTGACAGGTGTTTTGGAAAAGTCTAGACCCTAGCTTAATTTAAATTTTCGTTCGTTACAATCTTAATTTAAATTGACATCTAAGTGTGTTCTTGATTTGAATTTCAAATTAGCTGGCGAGACGAGACATAGTCTTTCGACGCAATGTCACTGTGTGTTCGGTTCCACACAATATTGCACACTGCGACCTACCTACGTACCTACTTATAACAAAAAAATCTATCTATACAAATAAATAAAATTGGAGTGTCTGTTTGTAATATCAAAATAACACAATTTCACTAAATGCATATGAAAGTACATACGACACCTACAACAAAATCACGATTTAAAATTATTTTGTCTGTCTGTGTGTTTGTTCCAGGTAATCTCCGAAACGGCTGAACCGATTTTGACGGGACTTTCACTGGCAGATAGCTGATGTTTGCTGATGCTAACTTAGGCTACTTTTATTGTAGAAAAACATTTTTTTTTTAAATCCTGTCGCGCGGGCTCAGAACGCGGGAGCGGGCTTTTTGTTAAGTTAAATTCCACGCGGACGAAGTCGCGGGCTCAGCGCTAGTATGAAATAAAATGAGTACTAATAACAAAACAATAAGATACTGATTGGGGGGTAATGTTGAGCAAATTACTAATCGAGCTTAATAAATAAATAAATTATAATATTTAACGCCAGACTGACACTCCAACTGTATGGTCATAAACTAAGAAACGCTTGTACTATTGGTACCTACATACAATAGACTACGGGCGATCCTGATGACACCCAGACCTGGGCAAATTACGAAAAAGCCATTTCCGAAATTTGCCCGGCGGGAATCGAATCGCAACCACCCGGTGCAGTGAGCGGAGCGGCCTACGCTCGAACCAAGCGGTTGTCAAAATAATTAAGTTATCTATTAAATATCCCACTCCCTTACCCTCCTTCTGTCCCACTCCCCTTCAAATCGGCAAAGTGCGAGCAATGCATTTGGTATTGCAAGCATCAGTTCTATAGGCTACGGTAACTGCCTTTTTTTTAGCCTTAAGGCTAAAGCGCCCATCTAGCCCGCGAAGTTCTAATTTTTTGAGTTATTTTAGAAATTTTTCAAAATCTGACAATAATAAAAGACAAATTTTGTAATTCGCGAAAAAGACCGTGTGCAGTGCATTTATTAATATATCAAACTTACTCTAAAACATTTCAAGAACGACAGCTATCCAGATTATCTGGCAATTTTTGTATATTTAGTGATTTACTAGTATCATATCCACCGTGATAATATTTAGAGTAAAATAAATGTATTAATAAATGCATTGCACACGGTCTTTTTCGCGAATTACAAAATTAGTCTTTTATTATTGTCAGATTTTGAAAAATTTCTAAAAGAACTCAAAAAAATTGAACTTCGCGGGCTAGACAGGCGCCTTCACCTTAACTTCGAACCGAAGTTTCTATACGGACGTTCGGGGCGCTCCCCGCGCGGCCACTCTATTCGTGCTAAGCATCAGACGTCAGTAGCGTTACACGATATGTATAGCTATACAGAGTGGCAGCTGCGGCGCCCTACGCTTTATACTATAAAGCTTCGCTTCTTTTTAGATCAGAACCTCTCTTATTATTGTTAACTGAAGTCGGGTAAGTATCAAATTGTTGAGCGCCGGGCATCGGATTTCTGTTAACGTCGCTATAACCAGCACTGGTTGGAAACAGTTTGATTTATTAACCAATTTGAAAGTTGGGTGCTATTTATTTAACAATTTCTAGCAAATTGATATTAATTAAGGGAACGGCTGCTGTTATTGTCTTACTATCGTGGAATATGATATTGTTTGAAAGCTTTAGATGCCTAATTAATATTGGACAGTATACTTTTAATGAGAAATATACCTGCTGTATAAGAAATGAAAATATGTTTATAAGTGTTAGTATTCAAATATAATGAGATCTCGCCTCAGTTCTCTATAGGGATGTGCTAAACATGTACAGAATCTGTCATTTTTCCGATACGAGTTGCATTGAGAATATTCAAAAGATTAAGGAAAAACAAGCTGTGATAGCCGATTGGTTAACGCGTCTTGCGGGCACCATGTCTTGGGTTCAAAACCCCGGTTCGCACCTCTGGATTTTTCAAAATCTATGTGCGAATCATAATTTCTATATGATTATCACTTGCTTACGGTGAAGGAATACATCGTGAGGAAACCTGCATGTCTTAGAAGATCTAACCAATTTTCGAAAGACATGTGAAATCCGCCAACACGCACTGGGCCAGCGTGGTGGATTATGGCCTGAATCCCCCTCGTGTTGAGGGGAGGTCTGTGCCCAAGAGTGGGACGTCAAAAGGACTTAATTATTATTATGCAAAAACATTGACAACATTTTTTTAAACTTTGTTAGGTGTTTATGGAAAGGTATATTGCACACAAAATAATTTATCATAAAGCTGGTCTAAGGTATACTATTATTTAAAATCAAAAGCAGACTTAATTAAAATCATAAATAAAGCACAGCCTGAAAATAACTGACATTCGCACCAGTACAAAATGAAAACTACATTTTGTTGAAAACGTATTCTGAATGGTTTTTGTAAGCATACAAGTATTACAGGCTCGATGCTGTAATTCAGTACGTCAGGTGCAGACGCCGTTGACTCCGAGCGATTAACCCATTTAAGGGTACGAACGACCAGCCCACCAGCCAAGGATGAACTCCCAATAACCCCACAAGCACCCTTCAGTCTCCACAATCAAGTGCTAAGAAGGGAGGCGGGGGGTACCAAGTTGGATGGTCGCTCGCTCGGAAATGGAATGTTTGTGCCAATAAGCACTTGAATATTATTGATATTGTACTTAAATATTCGAATATACTGAAATCCTTTGGGTTTATGTGACACAGATGTAATAAATTGCTGCATTTATAAGCAGTATAGCGTAATTTGTTAAAATAACATATCAATTATAAGTAATCTAGATGTATTTGTGATTTTATTACCATTTTCTCGCTCATTATGAAATAACATCTAAAGTTCCTAGTCGAGACTCAAATCTGTACTTCGAAATCTTATAGGTTGACTCGCTTTCTACTTAATCTTTGAGAAATACAAGTCATAATGATGTTTTCCGCCTTCATTTAGATTTTCTATAGGTAGGTACTTTATATTTTCACAAAATCTTAGAATCTAGCCACTGACGAACCAAAACTTATTTCAAAAATTTAACATTAGTATTACTTCAGATAAATATTATTATTTTTTTATTCGTTGAAAAAATGCTATACAAAAATGTCTTCTAATTTTGACAATACGTTTACATAATTATACCATTTATTCTACGTCCAATACCCACCCCAACCCCCAAGTACTATTTCGGACTTTTAAATCACTCTTTGAAGTTATGAAGGTTATATTTATTGATAGCTGAAGGCAAAGCTATCTCCACAATGTTCAAAACTCTACCTGCTACACAACAACGATGTCTGAAATAAAGAAAAATGTTTTAGTATCCCATTCACATAGGTACTTGGCCTTCTAAAGCTCTCGCTACGCTTCTCTGTAGTAAACCGACCCACCGCCACACGTCCTAGCGACCCGCGTCACACAACTAAAGGGGGTCTGACAGCCCCACCAATACCGAAGTATAATCCCGACTCTACTAATACGACAGCATTAATTAAATTAGAACCATCCCAATACAGTAATTTATTGATATATATATAAGCGTCAATAGCCTATTGGTTAGAGCGGCCGTCCTCGTAGCTGAGAGGTTCCGGGTTCGATCCCCACCCTATGGCCAATAAACTATTGACGTGAGCCTAGTCCTAACACAAGTATAAGCTTAGTTGGAGGGGCTAAGGGAGTACTAGTAATGTGATAAACACATATCTATACAAATAAGTAAAATTTGAGTGTCTGTTTGTAATATTAAAATAACACCTTTTCACTAAATGCATATGAAACACATACGACACCTATAACAAAAACGCGATTTATCTGTATGTGTGTTTGTTCCGGGTAATCTCCGAAACGGCTGGACCGATTTTGACGGGACTTTCACTGGCAGATAGCTGATGTTTTAAGGAGTAACTTAGGCTACTTTAATTTTAGAAAAACAATTCGGGTACCGCGTAAAAAATACAAACACATGAAATCAAAGAGTATCTCCGAAACGGCTGGACCGATTTTGACGGGACTTTCACTGGTAGATAGCTGATGTTATAAGCAGTAACTTAGCCTACTCTTATTTTAGAAAAACAAAATTTAAAAAATGGGTCCTGTCGCGCGGGCTCAGAACGCGGGAGCGGGCTTTTTGTTAAGTTAAATTCCACGCGGACGAAGTCGCGGGCTAAGCTAGTTGCTAGTAATATTTAAAAATAAACTCGTATATAGGAACACAGTTTTGCAAAACGTACGTAATCTCACTGCACTGGGTGGCTATGGGTTCGATCCCATCGTGGCGATTTCGGAAATTACCTTCTCATAGTATGGTCTGGGTGTGTTGGAATCCCCCCTAAATCAATTGTAGGTACCTACTGTACTTACTTTACTAAGGTCCCAAATCAAGCAATGCTTGTACTAATACAAGCATTGCTTAATTTGGGACCTTAGGGGTGGTACGTTTTCCTCTCTAGGACCTACTCTCTACTACTTTTTAGTGACAATGGTGTTGCCTGCTCTCATTGCGTTGCTGTTCCTGAAAATGTACACCATCTATAATTCTATTGAAAAGAGTAATCATCAAGATTTTTTGCCAGATGTTTTCAGAGGAAGCAGAATTTCAATCCAGTGGTAGATTCTGACTATTCATAAGAGCTTTGTTGTTCTACATGATAAATATTTAGACTGGATTTGATTTAGCGTTATTTCTATTTTAATATTATTATTGCCTTATAAGGTAATAATAATTAAGTTTCATAATTATTATTCTGAAATACAACATTAAAAACACGGAATAAATAATTTATTTCCAGTCACTAGGTACAGTCCTTTAAAACTCGCGACTCATTACAAAAACGTCAGAATTTACGAGTCTAGATAACATTAAAAAAACCTCTATAGGTGAGGCAGACATCACATAATTTAACTTTCCTAGACATTAATTTCGTTAAACGTGTAACGTTTTCGAGATATTCTGGCGGGCAGGAGAGTCGTTGTCAAATCCCGTTCGCATCGCTTAACCGACTGAATTTAATTCCACTAGCTGTATAAAGTTGCTGTAAATGAATTAATTTTAAATTCAACTCGTGAGTAATATTCTGTGGAGGTTTCGCTCTAGTTGGGTGCGAGTAGGTACTTGTTATGTGGACGAATAATGTACTAGGGATTTGCAACTCGAATAAAAGGTAGGCCTTTTATGATACTTTAGAAATCGTTATACAATGATTTAAATGGTCTTTATATGATACTAGCGGCCTGCCCCGGCTTCGCACGGGTACATTGCAGTTACATTATTCGAGTTTTAGTAAGGATCCCTAATTTTTTGAAAATATATTATAGCCTATGTCACCCGGGGATAGTGTAGCTTCCCAACAATGAAAGAATTGTTCAAATCGGTTCAATAGTTTCGGAGCCTTTTCATTACAATCAAACAAACAAAGTTTTCCTCTTTATAATATTAGTATGATGATGACGAAAATCAGAATCTGTTTATAAAACAAAAAACCAACAACAATGTAACATAATATCACAGTATGATTATGTCTGAAAATACTAAGAATTCAAGCATTTTTTTTAGATAGGTGGTACACAAATGAGCGATGTTGTATTGTATAAAAGGCAAAGATCTAGTTAAGTACCTACAATAACAGGTGCTAAAATAATAAAGGATTAATTAATTGACTAATTGCGATTACACAAGTCACCTGATCACAGAACTAGGGAGAAACTTCATTTTAAACTGCCGGTCACAAATATGCTTGAGGCTTCGTTGGTTACCCAGCTAAGCCTCTTTATAGTTCTATAACAGGGGCAATGTGACTTTATATAACTTTAAAAACACTATAAATCGGCATCTAAAACAACAGTATAAGAACAAGTCTATATTAGCTTTACTTAGAGCTTAGACAGTATACAATAAGTGCCCTTATTACAAAACTGTTATAGCGTAATTTACATTGTGTAAATTGAGTCCAGTACTTTACTATATTTTCTTTCGGAATTGCGGGGAGAGTAATTTGTTTGGGAGCCATTAAAAGTGAGGACTCAACAGAAATCGGGACCAGCTCAAAACTTCCCAATAATGTGTCCTGACTGTTACAGATAAATTACTTAACATAATTCTAGACTACTGGACTAGGTACTTGTTTTTAATCTTTTATTTAAAGCTTAATTTTTACGCAAACAGGTTTTTGATTTTTTAAATTAACTTTGTTTTGGAGTCTAATCTTTAAAAATCTTAAATAAACTCGACTGATTTGGAAACTCCCGCTATGATTGATGGCATCGGCAACTTTATTGCTGTCCCTTCGATCAGGATGAGTTCGCAAATAGGTACCTACGTGCGACGAGTTGGAAAATTTAGGTATGTTTTTCTTCCCTTTTCGAATACATTTTGGGGTAGGTATATACCTTGTGAAAGTTTTAGTAATAGTATAAATAAAGGTAGGATCTGAATAAGATGAGATATGATTACTGACACTTTTTTGTAGCGAAGGTTTACGAAATATTGTTCTCAAAAAATACCCACATTAGTTACAGTTTGGGTTTTATGATAAACATTAAAATTTATTTTTCATGTCTTTCTCAATCTCACTTCAGGATTATGCTTGAATAAAATTTGACTCTGTATATCACAGCACAAAAAGAGAGTCACATTAACGAGGTATTACATAGTCTCATTATTTTAAATAGTTCTTGTTTAATAAAGGTATATACGATCGGATCTTAATTTAAGTAAACATGAATGATTCCAGTACCTGGCTACGTATAATACCTACATACAGTACGGAATGGGATTGAAAGAGTTGTTTAGTAGTTTGCTAACTCTACCATCAATTTAAAAGTTAGCTAGAGTCGCCTGCGTTACGCAATTTGTATGACAAATTGTCAGTTCCTCGGATGACCGATAGCGGTTTACAGTTTGCCTTACAATATTTTATGTAGCGAGCGTAAAATGTAGAGCTTCTGACTCTTGTATAACACAGTTTGGTCCCAGGTGCCTGATAAAATTAAACTCGGTCCCTGCAAAGGTTTTGTAAGCAAAATAAAATTGGCAAGGGTATAGGTATGAAGGGATGCTCGCAATGATAATTCTACGCCTCAACTTGGCGGTAGGTAGGTAGGTACCGTTGTTGAATATTGATCGAAGTCAATTTTAGGCCTTCGTATATTTTGCTTACTTTGACAATGAGGCGTTTTCTTACAAAAACTAAGAATCCAAAATATTATATTGTTTTCTTATATTTACGCGAATACTACACATTGAAATAAAACTATTTTTCGGATTTTATCGCGTTTATTAACTTTATGTTCCCGACGTTTCGGGCAAGACCTCGAGACACTGTGAGCACTTTCTGCGTGGATCGGACCGCAAACAACAACTAAATATGAGGGTACCCAGTTACTAACTACAACATCAGGACGTCTAACACCTCAGTCCCCCCGTGACCATGGCTGCTGTAAAGCAACCGAAACGTCGGGAACATAAAGTTAATAAACGCGATAAAATCCGAAAAATAGTTTTATTTCAATGAATCCAAAATATTGCGTTAAATAAGATTTAAATCGTTAATCGTTAAGTCTCTCTTTAATTGTTTCGAAATTTTCGCAATGCTACTATCAAAGCGTCGCTACGCCACTAAAAAAACTTCGCGGTGCCATTAAAATAGCGTCACGACGCTGCTACAAAAGCGTCGCGGGGGCACTAAAAAGCGTCGCTACATAGATTTGAATGGTTTCACCCAATACGTTATAAAACCATATGTAATAAACCTCTAAACACGATCTCAAAAACACAATTTCCCTCGTAAAACAGTAATAAACGTTATATCAGAATGTTACACAAAACAATCTCGCAATTAATGTAACATAATGAGTTGAGATAAGAAGGCTACCGCCGCGGGGTATTGTTCAAGCTATCGCCTACTTCGCACTCGGAATATCACGCACGACGTGTGTGGAATATTTCCCCCCTTTGACGAATAAGATAATGGTGCCAATTCTCTTGACGTCAAATCGCGGCTAAACTAAAATCCACACATATACCTAGTAATAAACACTCCGAAATCCTAAACAAGGTTGTTCAAACTTTGATTTAAGTTGTACTTTGATCATTGTTAAATTAGGTGTTATTTTCAAAAGTTTTGCATTTAATTTGAAAAGTATTTTGTTAGTATTTTGATTGTATTTTGGTGAATTTATAATTTTGAGTACAAATGGATATAATAAGCTAGAATAGCATTGGTTTTTGGAGCTCATTACAAGCATAAGTAGGATGACAATAATAAATCGATGTCAAACTGACAACGAGCTTGAGTGCGCTCCTGAGATGTGATTTTGTACTTCAATGACATTAAGATAACAATTCTAAGTTTAGTTTAATTTAGTGAAGTTCAGTTGATCTACCAACAGAATTAGGGACTAGTGTATACGGAGAGAAAGTCAGATACTCCGTTTTAAATTAGGTTATTTATATTCTACGTACATGTGCCTAGTACTTTCTACTTAATTTCTTAATATCACTGTAAACATGTTTAAGGTAAAACCATATTCTGATGTTACATTTACTTAATGCTTGTTGAAAGTTCAAGATTTTGGCAAGTACTTACCTTAAATTCTAGGGATAAAAATAAAAGTTTTACTAATTAAATAGGTTATATTAAACGTTTAAATAAGAATAACGGTCACACTAATTGCTTGAACTCAATACTAGACATACCTAAAGTGTAAGAATATTTAAAAATAGCCCTTATGAAGATTTCAAGAAGTTCTTAACTGGTTAATCTAATAGAAATTAAATGCCTATGCTCGGATAACAACTCAAAAAAGTATATTTGATTAAATTATCAAAAGTTTCAACGTTCAGACACTGATGCATCGAATACAAGAAAAAACACTATTTATTTCTCTATCTTTCTCTATTATCTACACTTCCATTCCTATTCGCTATATCCAAAGATTATAGGCTAAACGGGAGCCGCACTCGCAGACCGCGTATAACGAAATTTTCCTCGAACGAGTGTCGGCGTAAGACCGACAGATTCTATTTCGTCACGAACTGCCCATTTCGCTCCTCGGTGTGTTTGCTACTGCAAATAAGTCGGTGTTTTGACTAACAATGACGTCATCCGGCAGCTGGGACAGACCCCCCGCTGGTATACCTATTGTTATGCAAAAAAAGAAGCAGCTAAAAAATAAGGAAAATGTTGTAAAGGAAATCCGGCCTCTTTCTACGGGGTCAGAATAAGTACTAATAGGTACTAAGAGAATTATTACTTTCCAAGCAAAAATTGTAAAAACACACACCTTATAAAATATGTAAGTCAATAACCACAACATTTTGGAGTGAATAATAGACTAATTACTGTTTCTGATCAGTAATGAACTTCATAGATGCTTCATAGATAATTTATATTTTCGAAATTCGAACGCTACTCTCTTCGGCACGTTTTTCGCGTATAGCGGCCGCCATCTTGAAACGTGACGTTGACGCTTCCTTATTTAAATATGGCGCCTCTTTTATTCACAACCTATTTTGTTTTAACAAATAGGGGATCTAATTTATTGTAGGGGTCCTTTGTTGGTTCGTATCATAAACGAAAACATTTGTTTTGTTTAAATCTAAATGGGATAAAGTTAATTGGGGAACTGTTTTCACACGGGTTTGCATAGATTAGGCAGGCTCACTGGCACGAGTTAGGTTGGCTGGAGTTATCAGAATACAAACATTCAGTATCATAGATTATTAAAGCGAGTTCCCTATGATACTGAAAGTTTACTAGAAAACAGGGCAAGTTCTCGCATCAAGAAAATGTCACCTTGGGAAATTCATAAAATAAAATCAACTTATAAGCAGGTTTCCGAATCTCAGACGATAAGAATAATGTAGACGGACCGCGTAGAACTAGTTAAGCCACCAAAAGTAATACCAAATAGCAAAACACTGAGAAAAATAATACGACGGCAAATGAACTTTATAGTAACTAGTTTTCTTTTTAGTATAAATATATCTACTAAACGTTTTGTAATCACAGCAATTACAAAACTTAAAAGAAAAATACTAAAAGGAATACTAGGCACTACAAAAAAATTTATTGACGTTATTTGATTTCTGTACCTACAAGTATATTCCAGCTTTTGTTAACAGTAAATAACAGCCAGAACATGGAAAACCTGTCTCCTTTCAGCTTCCCATATTATCCGGCAGACAATCGGATCACGAATGTATTGTTAAAATACGCATTTCAGTCACGTGAGCTCCCCCGCATGTAACGAGGTGCGGATACACCTTATATCCTTTGACTAGTTTATATTCAACATTACCATCTGGTCTTGACACTCCGAAACAATAGTCTTAGTTCAGGTTTCTGGAAATTAGTTCCTTCAGCCCTCAAGCGTCGTTTTCCAAAAACAAAGGATCGTTAGCACTAATTACGCATCGAAATTCTAACAAGGACGCGCGTAATTATTCTGATTTAATTCTGAGCACATTAATTTAACTAAGTTGTCATAATTATTACCAAGTTCCACTCTTTAAAAGGGGTCCAACGAGACGAGAGGTATTATACTGTTTAATATTAAGGAAATAATGGTAGCGAAACTTGAATTAAATGACGTTAATTTTATGACAGTCCATCGTTTTTTAATATCCCCGTTTTTTAATGTGTTGCCAGCATATTGACTCAGGGCGATCTCAGTAGGACAAATGACCAAAAAGCAAATTAAAGAAATCTTTAAATATAAGTATAGATCATTAATTTCTTTTTTTTGCGTAAGCCTCGTTTTATTATCTGTGCAGAATCCTCGGGAAGCGAAACTAGGGGCACGTACTTGACCCAATTTTTAAGTAAACAATACAAGTGGTACCGCGGTCGCAGCATCCTGCCCTTTAGGAAAGGGGTGGAAGGGTAATAATTCCTTCGCAAGCTCGTCTCTTTTACTACCGTTCACAATTCAGATTATTTGGGTGTTCTTGGCATTATTTATGACCTAATTTGCATCAGAACTGTTTTTATCCTGAAGAATAATATAAATATAAGAATAATTAATTATATTAGATGGTTCAATAATCTATGGTAGAGTCTAGAACAAGCCGAGCTAGTATTAAACTGTTAATTATACTTTTCTTGTTAGAAAATCGAATTGTTTGACTATACAGGACCGAGGAATTGGCTACAGTACATCGTTTTCGGCTCATCATTTTTGTTACCTACCTTTATGATAGGTATAGGCCCTTTCTTGACACAAGTGCCTTGGTTAACACGTGTTTAAATTTATTGCAATGAACCAGTTTCCTTAATTAATATCCTTTGACCATTAAAAAGGGCTCGGCAGCCCTTTTCTACGATTACACTCGTTGTCCTAATCGACCATTGTCAGGATAGTTATATGTTGAGTTCTGGAGGATAATTGGCACGCATTATTATGAAAATATACGGACACTCCTGACGCTGAATTGCGCGATAATCGAGCTTACAACCTTCTCCGAACTATGCAACATTTTATTAAGTTAGAGGCAGTCATAAACATAATGAAGTATATCAATAATGTCACAGGATTACTAACAGTGAAATAATTCTCAAAAAAAACCTCGAAAATTGCAAAAATACAAACGTTTAGTGGTCCGAATACTGTACGTACTAGCTATTGATGGATAACGTCATAACTTACGTTTAAAATCATCAATTGATATTATCTTTGCGATCATACAATATTTTGGAAAATATCTTTCACAGTCAGGTATATCAACAAAGAATTGGTACTTATGAGTTTTTATACAACATGTGGTTTACACTGTCTAGATGTCTATTTAGTAAATGGCTTGGCCGCGCGATATAGCGGCCTATTCAACCCGCCCGTATGTTTCCACCCTCAAGCCATCTTGCCTGGTCCGGACATTGACTTACTGTAGGGCTGCGCCGAGTCAGCGTTTAACGCCAAATCGTCTAGTCATCAATTTTTTTTACAACTCTGCCTGTTTTTCAGAACGAGCGGATTTAATATCGTCCCTTATATAAAAAGTGTTTTAGGGCGGAATAATGTGAAATTCATTTTCCAGATTCTAGGTTACGGCTGCATTGTAAACTTTATAGATGTTTTATATTCCATTTTGATATATATTTTGTTGCCCAGAGAGTATATCTAGTAATAGTGGATTTGAAACCGTAATCTACCTTGCAGACGCACAGTCAACATTCAAAGTAGGTTGGTACCTCAAATTGCCAAAAGAATTGCTTTGTTAAACATGTCTCAAAGGCTTGTGTTAATAAATCGATCTCAAGTTTGGGAGCGATCTTGGAAATGTCATTCTCATGCCATACCAGTGTAAAATGACCTGTCAAACACGTACTCAAGATAGCTATCAGACTTGAGATCGATTTATTAATACGGGCCATAGCATGACACCAGAACGTTTATTAAGTACCTGTACTTTCGAGAACTACTGGTGTCATACTGATATGACGTTTAATTATTTTGGACTTCTCAGATACAAAGCCACTTTTGATGTTGATTGTACGGTTAGCAATATAAGTAGCGGAACATTCACCGTTTTTCAAATCGTTAATACTGTTTTTTATAAAGTTTGGTGAATATTGTCAAAACCAAACAAATATTAGCAACAACAATAGTTTTTCAGATCAAGAAAAAATATTAAAATCCAAATCAAAAGTGTGCAAAACTGAGAATGTTCAGCTTCCTATGTTAATGATGAATGTTATTTTCCTTCATCAATTTTTTAAACTTTCCAGCCCTTAGTAAACACCAAGTTCCGTGTGTACCTACTCGCTTGTGTCTGTTTATGTTCTAAGAAGGTATCTACCGTTCTTACAATAAGCACAAAGCGAAGAGGGATTTCAACCAAAATCAAGAAAGATTTTCCTCAGCGCCCATCCTTGTTTTTCGAGAATATTAGAGAGGTGCCTTCATATAGGTAAGTACTAAAATGTTTCCGCATGATACGCGTTTTATATCGATATAGAAAATTACGTGTTTATATCTTTCAGGGGAATCAACGGGGAATGGCTAGTGAAAATCCAAGCGCTTTCGTTTTACGACGCTGTATTTTTTCAGCGCCGACTCCACGTCTGTTTATCTTCCATGGCGTTCTATTATTCAATTCAGCTTTCTTAAAAATAATATACTGTCATAATGAAGCAGAAATGATGAAGGCCTTCTGGTTATTTTTAAAATCAAAGTGATTAACATATTTTATATAGGTACCTAATAATGTGTATTTTTTAAAGTACCCACCTAAAAATCACTGGAAAAATAACCTCAGAGTTAAAACTATTTTAATACAAATGTGTAGGTACTTTTGAAATTATGGTACCCATCCTACCCTCATTAGAAATAATATTAATTTTGCACTTGTAGGGACCTACGCCTACAGGTAAAATTAAGGAATACGATTTTCAAAAACCTTCACTAGCTAGGTACGATAGGTAATAAAATAACACACAAAGATTATCTACTCTGTCCTTTTAGATTTTTTTATTCACACCCAATCCTTTTTTACTACACCTAAATCCAGAATTACTTTTACCCCTCCAATTTCACTTACAACTCTACAAAGGCCCAATAAAGACATCAACGCCTTGGGACCTTTATTATATGTCCAATTTTCTTACCGAAAACGTTTTTACAACCACGTGAAGCGGAAGACATAAATCAAAATCTAATTTTGCGCGGTAAGTCCGCAACCGAGAGAGGTTATGAGAAATTATGTAGGTACTCACTTGATACAGCTCGCAGTGAAACAAAGTACGAATCACGAGTAAATATCCGTCAACCACCGAATACATTCATATACAACATCACACAAACGTAGTAAGTTAGTAGTAGCACATGGACAGGCGTGCCGTCCGCCGGGTACACGCGGCCGCACTTGATCAGCTGATCGCGCGGCACGATTGATCAACGGGTGGCGGTTCGCGCGAGGGCTGGTGGCGCGCGGCGCTCGCTCGCGGCCCGGCTTCGAAGCCGGTCTTCATTCAGAAGAACGACGGCCAGCTGTAGTGAAGTCGGCGGCGGCATTTCGCAAACTCGAAGCGGGCGGCCCCGCCGAACTCGCCGCCACACTAATCAGTAATCGTTGCTGGGAAGGGAGGCTGCGTCGCTCTCGCCCTCGCGCCCCCCGCCCCGCAGCCGGCACGGCCCCCCCTCACAACCCCCGCGCGTAGCCTACTATATCCGAACAGAATGGATAGACGCCGCCGGTTCGGGTGGAAAGGGAAGTTGGTTTTTAATTCTCGATTCTTGTTTGTTTAATATTTCAGGTTTTCAAATTGGAAACTTTTTACTTTTACATTTACGACTTTTCAGTACAATAGTACCTACAATAAGTAGACAAGACAGTTACCTAGGTACTCAACAATGAGAATCTAAATGTATAAGCCACTAATTTTTGTATCTAGGTAAATAATATGGTGTATTTTCAAAGTGTTATTGTTACCGTTTTTATGGGACATACTTAATTAAATCCTTGCTTTATTGGTTTACAGTTTTATTGCTGCCAAAGTTTTATTTTAAGCATTTTTTCCCAAACATATTTATCATAGTTATAGATACCTACACTCATAGGCATAATAACTCACAGTTGTGACCATCTGTCTCTGCCTCAGCTAGGATACTCTATGACTGGTATCCAAATTTTCAGGGGTGACACACTGCCATTAAATATTCATTCGTGGACTGTAAATTAGTGAATTCTGTGAGATAACAGCGCGGCTCGGGACGCGTTAAGGCCAAACGAGGCCCACACTTACCGCCGATTTAACTGCTCATGGGTAGAAACATGGTCTGATAATGTTAAAGGCATATGATGGATAAGTAGCAAGGCCTACCTAATACGACGGTAAATCATTAAGTTCCAAAGACTGAAGTTACACTGCAAGCACAAAGGAGATACCTATTTCCGTTTAGACGATTATAGTTACAACATTACCTTAGTAACAAAGCAACGCATGTAACAGAGATAGTAAGAACTAGGTTGTAATGGTTTGAATGTGAAGAAATGAGTTGAAAAGCGTTTGAATATGAATGTGGATGGATATGGTGACAGGAAACCCCAATAAAGGAAAGACGGATTGTATTTAGTGGCATACGAAGGAAGTTGGCACGTTGAATGCGAGAAAAAGACAAGCACAAACCCCAGATAGTGGAAACGGTTAGCCAGATGATAACAACGGATAAGCACTCTACTTATCCTTAGCTTAAACAAGTCTTTGGAGTCCTTCTGTCCTACCCGCAACTATCTGATTATTATAATGAAAGCAGAAAATACCTCTTAAATGAGCGCCCCATAAGATTACTTAGACTCTCGTCAAATACTTGATTAGTGATATCAACAAATCAAAAACTTAATTTGTCAATTTCGAAATTCGTCAAATCAGTTATTCGTTACCAGGTCACAAAAGGGACTTCAATTTTGGTTTTCAAAAATAGACGATCCCGTCTTTGTTTTCTATCACAGACTTATAAATACTACTGTGTGTTGTATAGTTATTAAATGTGTTTGATAATTCTATTGCTTACTTGACATTGGCGAAATGCCTATTAAACTGGGTAGGCCATTGAAATAAAACTATTTTTACGGATTATATCGCGTTTATTTAATTTTATGTTCCCGACGTTTCGGTTGCTTTACAGCAACCGTGGTCACGGGGGGACTGAGGTGTTAGACGTCCTGATGTCATAGTTAAAAACTGGGTACCCTCAAAATTTAGTTGGTGTAAAGCTGCATCACTATAGTATCAAAGAAGCTAGCAGAGAACAACATGCCGGAGGAATATGCTGAACTATTAAAACATTGCCTTACATCTGGGTATCTGTTGTGGAATGAACAGTTCTACAAGCAAGTAGATGGTGTAGCGATGGGCTCCCCTGTTTCTCCCGTTGTCGCCGATATATTCATGGAAGACTTTGAGGAGACAGCCCTTCGCACTTCACCTGTGACCCCAAGATTCTACAAGCGGTACGTAGACGATACTTTCACAATATTACCATCTGACAAAATAACAGTATTTCTCGACCATCTTAACTCCATACACTCTAAAATCAAATTTACAATGGAGTTAGAGGCCAACAACACTCTAGCATTCTTAGATGTTTTAGTAATCCGTAATCCTGATAACACCTTAGGCCACACCGTGTATAGGAAAAAGACCCATACTGATAGGTACTTAAACGGTGAATCTCACCACCATCCAACACAGTTAGCTACCGTGGGAAAATCTTTGTTTCAGAGAGCACAAGGGATCTGTGATGAGCAACACCTGGCTGCCGAGATCCGTCACGTCAAGCAAGTATTGCATGACAACAAGCTTCGGATCCCGCGCCTCCATCACAGTGACCGAGTGAAACCAGCCACAGTCGAGCGTCTGCCTGCTGTACTACCATACATAAGAGGTGTCACAGACAAGATTGGCTACATCTTGAAACGGGCTTCAATCAAAACTTACTTCAAGCCACCCAAGAAGATTAGTCAGTTCTTACCACCTGTCAAGTGTCACATTCCTCTACAAGATGCAGGGGTATACAAACTCGATTGTGAATGTGGGCTCTCCTACATAGGGCAAACTAAAAGATCAGTAAAAACCCGCGTAAAAGAACACATAGCTGACGTGAAACACCGGCGCTCCACGAAGTCTGCAATCTGTGAACATGTACAGGACCGCACCCGCCATTATATCAGATTTGATAAACCACAGATCCTCGCAATAGAACACCGATTCCGACCAAGGATGATACGTGAGGCCATTGAAATTAAAAAACATCCTAATTTCAATAGGGAAGATGGCTGGGTGCTACCACCAACTTGGGATCCAGTAATTAATATAATTAAATCGAAAACCAAGCGTACCATTGCAAGACCTCAAGACACAGTGAGCACTTTCTGCGTGGATCGGACCGCAAACACCAACTAAATTTTGAGGGTACCCAGTTTTTAACTATGACATCAGGACGTCTAACACCTCAGTCCCCCCGTGACCACGGTTGCTGTAAAGCAACCGAAACGTCGGGAACATAAAATTAAATAAACGCGATATAATCCGTAAAAATAGTTTTATTTCAATGTGTAGTATTCGCGTAAATATAAGAAAACAATATGGGTAGGCCATATTTTTAAAAAGAGTAGAAGTTGTATGTATATCTTATGTCCATGTTGTTTCTGGATTCAGTAGAAGTCCCAGTGATACAGCACCTGCCATTATTTGGAACCCAACAAGCTTGTTGCCTTGATAAAAGCGGAAAATATTAAATTTGATTCCCCGTATCGCGTCCCCACGGCCCTGCAATTGCGCCTGCGCGATGACTCCGCGTCAAGTGGCGATCTTACCTCGCATCTTTTAAAATGCAACGACCCACGCCGCTGCCTATAACCTGACTCAAATTGAGCTTAACTTGCCACCGATCGACGACATTAAACCTTAATAACTTTCCGCAGAGTTCAAACTTCTCCGACACGAGGCTCGGTATCTCGATAATTTTGGTAGCTGACCCCACATCGTTCGCACGTCTCCATTATATGATTATAGTTGAGAAGGCTGGATATTAGTCTGTGAAATTCGCATCTTAAAGTGTGTGGGGTACTTAATAAAGTCATATTGGTGGATAGCAACGGGGAGTTAGTTGAAACTCGGAGCATAGTGAAGTAATTTATATAATCACTGTCTCCCTAGTGGTTGAAGGCTCACAAGTTTTAGAGGGATTCGCTCCGCTCCACCGAAATTGGGGCGGCATTAGGTTAATCAATTTGCTCTAATTTAATGAGGTAAGTGTTCCTAATGTAGTTGCGGTATTAAACACCACAGTTCCGTATAGATTTGGCACTAAGTTAATATATTGTCACCCAGCGATAATAGACTTGTAACGTTACGTTCTAAGTAATTTGCTCATTTTCTTAATGTAAGCCTACCTAATCATGGATCATACAATCACATTATGTCGCTGTATTAATAACAAATTAACTTAATTTCTTCTAAACGTGTCATGGTATTTTATTCAGACAATAGTTGTTAACAAATTGACAACCTTATTATCTATTATGTTATTTAATATAGACATCTACGGGCTATTATTTTTTGTGCGAACGCCACCTTCCTCATGAATCTCCTGAGCTACTGGTAGTACAGGAGATATCTTTTAATGTTCTACTACCTCCACATTACAAACTTATTCCACTGCGATATCGGTGGCATCAAATGTTTTAGAAAACAAATTTTGACGTCATAATTTATTCACGCCAGTAATTTCAGACGGTCCTTTCCACGTGAGCGTTTGTCCTCCCTGTAGGCGACCGCGACCCGACTGCACTTAGCTGTGTGTGCTTCTGCTAGGACAATAGGCCACCCCGGGGGAGGCTGGCCGGCCTCGTGTCGGCGTGCACTGACGGCGCAAATTTCCAGACTTGAAATTTTGATGTGACCCGACTCAGAATAATTTTAGCCACGATTTGTTTTAGGAATCCGGGGTGTATGAATTTTTTATTTCTTTTCGCTTTTGCATTGGGAAATTGCTTTAAAAATTACCTACTTAATTTTAATAACAAATTGTTACCTATTTCAATCAAGTTTAAGCCACCGTTGTCTAGGCTTTAATACTACGTAAGTAATAATGTTAATGAGTAATTAACACCTACTTGTGTTCATACGTCATGAAGGTATTTTGCAAATTAGTAGACAAATACGCTACGCTCTCTTTGAACGATAAGTAAATGTTTGAGATTAAAATGGGTAATTATTAGGGGTAGTTATCTCTACTTTCATTAACATTTCAACCTCACAAAATAACAAAAATAACCCCCACTATATATTGGCATTCATATACAATGACCCACCAACGAGAGATGCCTACGAGTATCTCTGCCCGAATTCCCGATATAGCGTCAACGAAAATATCTCATGAAATCGATTCGCTTCCACCAAGTCAGGTTCTGATGTGACTTGAGCGTGCTTTAGCTTACCAACAATGTTTCATTCTAATGTATATTTTGTAGGCCGTAACAGAGATGTAAGTAGGTGTCAGAACAAAACATGTGCCTGTCTAATATGTCCACAGAGTTACTTGTCCTTTTTGGCAGAGATTCCTACGAGATAGCTAGCCATACTTACATACACTTGCAAGATAGGTATAAACTTATTAAAAAGTTGCAGATTTTTTGGTTCCCAACTTCGAACTCTTTGGTTTCTATAACTAGGTAGGTAGGTACTCTTATTACTAAACAGTTTCGAAACTTACAATTACAAAATGTTGTTTGAATATTCTGTTTAAGTATACATTCTAAGTAAATTACAGATTTAGAAATGTGCCCTATACGCTCAGCAATAAAGTTTACTAGAACCTGAAGTATCATTGACGAAATGTAGCCAATCTATACAAATAAATAAAATTGGAGTGTCTGTTTGTAATATCAAAATAACACCTTTTCACTAAATGTATATGAAAGTACATACGACACCTATAGCAAAAACGCGATTTAATTTTTTTTTGTCTGTCTGTCTGTCGGTCTGTCTGTCTGTCTGTCTGTCTGTGTGTTTGTTCCGGGTAATCTCCGAAACGGCTGGACCGATTTTGACGGGGCTTTCACTAGCAGATAGCTGATCTTATAAGGAGTAACTTAGGCTATTCTAATTTTAGAAAAACAATTAGGGTTCCGCGTAAAAAAATAAAAACACATGAGATCCAAGAGTATCTCCGAAACGGCTAGACTGATTTTGACGGGACTTTCACTGGTAGATAGCTGATGTCATAAGCAGTAACTTCGATTTTAGAAAAACAAAATTTTAAAAAATGAAAAAATGGGTTCTGTCGTGCGGGCTCAGAAAGCGGGAGCCGGCTTTTTTGTTAAGTTAAATTCCACGCGGACGAAGTCGCGGGCTCAGCTAGTTAAATAATATAATTCTGCCGGCAGGTGTTCGTTATCTCATCCGTAACTGTAATTAAACAGAATTACGCACATTTCACGACCGCCATGAATTATGTCTGTTTGTTTAATCGTTAGCTCGGTATAGTTTGTGAGATGTTAAGATGCTTCTCTATGATAATTTGGAGTGCCAAATGTTGGTTAGCTTTGTGGGCGTGTTGTGAATTCTAATTTAATATTAGACGTATTTAATATTAAAAGTTAAGCAGTTACCAAAGTTATTGCTCGCCAGTTGCTGACCTTAAAGGGAGTGAGACAGAGAGAGGGAAAGATAGGGGTATTAGCTTCCGGCTCTCGCATTCATCGGACGAAACGCTACTAAAATAGCTAATACATTACGCCGATCTTCTATGACAGGGTGGTACTACCCCGGTTGTGCCAGCCCGTATATGAGTTGTACCTAGTTAATTGGCTACCACCGCAGAAAATGCGAATTGTTTGTGAATTAATTGAATTAAATTGATTGTTTTCAATATAAAATGAAAAATGAAAATGAAAAAATATTTATTTATCTCTAAGTCTACTTATTTATGTTAATTTGTTTACAAACGAGGTCTGTAGCCTTGAGGAACAGAAAAATAAATTATGTAAGAGTGCTTAGCTTAGGCATTGCCTGTATCTTAAGGGCCAGATATATTGCCAAAACAATTGCGCGATGTCGAGAATAATAGAAAATTATACAAATCAAAAACAAAAACAAAAAGATCTAAAATAAAAATTAAAATATAACTAAAATAAAACTCAAAAGTAATATTAGAAGATAAAATATGTAAGAGGCTGGCAAGGAGTGTGTGTGTGCGTGTGTGTATGTGCGTGCGCGTGCGTGCGCGTGTGTGTGTGTGTGAGAGTGCGTGTATAAATAATAGCAGCTACTTGAAAAATTGTCAAAACGAGTATTTTTGTGCAACATTGAGCAAATCATCTAATACAAATACTACATCATAAGGTGAAATTTTGATTTAGTTTATCAGTCATGAAATATTTTAATAATAGGTATTGTTTTAGTACGAACTGTTGTATGCAGCGGCTAATTGTCGCATAGCATCAGTTGTAGTAAAATCTGTGGGTACTTGCAATCCCCAGCTCATTGGTTGGCTGCCTTAAACAAAACCCGTTGAATTGCGACCATCTCGTTGTAGTACGCCGCGAGGTCGTTAGACTACGAGTAGGAATGTCAAGGAACTAACGCCGTTATTACACAGGTTTACAGTGGTTTATTGGTTATTTTAATAGACATGTGAGTTTATTTGCACCTACTTGTATTGAAAGTCCGAAATAATAATTTAGGTGCATATAGAGGATACCTTACAGCAGGTTTCGTAAATATGTTCAAAGGCCGGTGACAAATAACAGAACGGAACACATTAATGATCGTGCTACTAAAACTAACAATATATAGGTAACTAGATGAGCCCGCGACTTCGTCCGCGTGGAATTTAACTTAACAAAAAAGCCCGCTCCCGCGTTCTGAGCCCGCACGACAGAACCCATTTTTTCATTTTGTTAAATTTTGTTTTTCTAAAATCGAAGTTACTGCTTATAACATCAGCTATCTACCAGTGAAAGTCCCGTCAAAATCGGTCCCCCCGTTTCGGAGATACTCTTTGATTTCATGTGTTTTTATTTTTTTACGCGGAACCCTAATTGTTTTTCAAAAATTAAAGTAGCCTAAGTTACTCCTCATAACATCAGCTATCTGCCAGTAAAAGTCGCGTAAAAATCGGTCCAGCCGTTTCGGAGATTACCCGGAACAAACACACAGACAGACAGACAGACAGACAGACAAAAATGTTTTAAATCGCGTTTTTGCTATACGTGTCGTATGTACTTTCATATGCATTTAGTGAAAATGTGTTATTTTGATATTACAAACAGACACTCCAATTTTATTTATTTGTATGTATAGATAGTCTAAACGGTGTTTTCCTCGACGAGATCAACATCGTGCACGTCGGTTCATGGCGATGGGCAATCCATCAGGGACGCCCTAGTCGTCAGGAATGATTAGTGGAACATGCTTAATACAAAACCCACGGTATAATATATTATGATCATTTTATATTAGCTAGATTGTATTTTGGACGGCTCTGATAGGTGTATTAAGGTTATGCATGGATCAATGGCAGTAAGTGACGACTTACGAAATAAATTGATTCGGCGGAATGCGCTCGGTGCCAGGAAAATTCAGGAAATGGATAAGTGGAAGGATTTGGATTTTCATTGAATATGGACTCTGTAAGAGCAAAAATAGATGCTGGATGCGGCAAGCTGAAGACAGGGCGCTATGGCGCTCATTAGGGGAGGGCCTATGTTCAGCAGTGGACAAGTATAGGCTGATGATGTGATGTGTGATGTGAAGCGCAAAAATAGATGCTATTTTAAAGTTCTTAGAGAATTATTACTTACTGTGAAATTAAGCTTCTTCCTCATCCTTGTCCGGCAGACACCTGAAAAGAAATTATAATAGTTAATTTGTGTAAACAAGTTGTCAATATTTTTCGGGTTCTGAATGTTCGAAAATACGGTTGTATGACTGACTATGCTTCGGTCGAAGTTTTTGAAGCGAAGCTTCTATACGGACGTTCGGGGCGCTCGCCGCGCGGCCACTCTATCCGTGCTACGTCAGTAGCGTTACACGACATATTCCTATATAGGTGCGCGCCGCAGCTGTTTTTAACGCTTAGTACCTACGCTTTGTACTATAAATCTTTGCTTATATCTGGCGTCCCTAGTTTTTTTTTAATGAATTAATGTCATCTGTAGTATAACAACTGTGTGGTCCTTGCCTTTTATTTTTATTTAGTTGTTAATCGCTTATATTTAAAACTAGCTGAGCCCGCGACTTCGTCCGCGTGGAATTTAACTTAACCGCCCCCGCTCCCGCGTTCTGAGCCCGCGCGACAGGACCCATTTGTTATTTTTCGTTTTTCTAAAATAAAAGTCTCTATGTCGCATAAATAAAAGTCGCCTATGTTACTGCTTATAACATCAGCTATCTACCCGTGAAAGTCCCGCAGGTATTACTTTGTTATTATCTACTACGTGCCTAACTACCTACCTCATTAATTAGACTTATGTTTTCTAAAACACTAAACAATCAAACCATCTTTGTAATGTAACAGCCGCGTTTACTCTGGTCGCCATTTGTTCCATCTGACCTCCGTTCTTTCCCGCAGGGACCAAAAAAATATTTTGCTACACTAGTTCAGCAGTTTCGCCAACTAAGTATTCCTCGTAAAAAGCCCACAAAACGCTCGCATTACGTAAAGTTTCCGAACCGAAAAGTCGAATATAACAGCTTATGTAATGGTTCAATTTCCAGATTATACTTATTTGAAAGCTTTAATGGCAAACAGAACTGTTTTGAATGACTCCACTATGAATATAAACCCCTAGACGGTAGCGTCTACGTAAGTAAAATATCTGCTTGGTAAAATGTACGGTCTACAGTATCGGCCATCGGCAACAATCCAAGCCCTTTCCCATTGCAAACACATTCCATTGTTAGTTCGGCATCAACTAAAATAAGAAGTTGTTTGGTTCGGCGTGTTTACTTTCTGATCAGTTTTGTGCGCGACGTGGTGATTGATGAGAGGCTGGATGTTTGCAAAACAAACTTAGACCTGTAACGATTACAAATGATGCCATCCCGGCCACTCGTTGTGTTGTTGGTGTAAGATGAAATCCTATTTTGATGTTGTTTGTTTTCTACTAATTGATAACATTTTTTTATTACAAATTTACCTAATTATAATTATGTATATTTTTTGCGGTGTTACTACCAAGCTGTAGCCAATTGCTAGACCTGGGCAGTACCAACCTCTCACAAAAGATCGGCGTAAAGTAAAAAACGTAAGTACCTAATGATATAGATTCTATCATAAGATCTTAGCGCAAAGCTATTACTTTTTTGATCAATTTTTAAGACTGTAGATGAACACATGTTAGAAATGATTTAGGACCATATTTTTACAAGATGCCAACTCTATACGTTTATAATATTTTATAAATAATTTTACCTCATAATTTTTCTTTTTCCACGTGAAGTTATTACGTGAAGCAGTATTATCTAAATATGGAGCTTGGAGAGCGTGGTTCGGCCCTGAGGTTGTGCCGTAAATCAAAACAAAATTGCGTTGCACACAATGTAGGCACGTAATCTGCTAACGTTTTTGGAGATTACTTCGCGTCTTCGCGTTACTTTGAAGGTGGAATATTCATAGTGAAAAATAGTGTTATTATAAACAATATAATATCACTAGTTGATGCCCGCGACTTCGTCCGCGTAGTATTATCGGTATAAAAAGTATCCTATATGTTAATCCCGGTTATAATCTATCTGTGTTCCAAATTTCATCCAAATCCGTTCAGTAGTTTTTGCGTGAAGGAGTAACAAACATACATACATACATACATACATACATAGATCCACACTCACAAACTTTCGCATTTATAATATTAGTAGGATTAGCTTCATCAAGTTGAATATAAGGGTCCTTTTTTATAAAACAAAGTCGGCAAATAGGCGTACGACCTACTTACTTTATTTTACGCAGTTACCGTGGTCTATACTGGTTGAAACAGAAAGGGTATACTTTTTTTTCAAAACTTAACTTTGTAATTCTAAAACTATCCGCTTTGGAGGAAACTTGAAAAACAAAAGGTGTTATAGGGTACAGCTGTTGACAGATTTCATAAGTCTACAAAACTATTAGTACTTCAACTGTCCCAAAAGGCCGATAGTTTAAGATTTACAAAGTAAAGTTGCAAAAAAATAGTATACCTACCCTTTCTGTTTCACCTAGCCTAGTAGATACTTTCAAATTCAAATTCAAATATTTTTATTTCAAATAGGCCAGATTAACTGGCACTTTTAAAAAGTCAAGAGCTAGGTACATGTTCCAAAACAAAATCCTATGGAGAAGAACATGCATTTTTTCTTTTGTCTTTTTTATAATTATATTTGCAACTAGCTGAGCCCGCGACTTCGTCCGCGTAGTATTTTATCTTAGCAAAAATTTCGGGATTATCGGATTAAATAGTGTCCTATATGTTAATCTATGTTCCAAATTTCATCCAAATCCGTTCAGTAGTTTTTGCGTGAAGGAGTAACAAACATACATACATCCACACTCACAAACTTTCGCATTTATAATATTAGTAGGATAGGTACCAAAGGGATTGCTCGCTCGTTGCCGACCCCAAGGGGAAGGGAGGGGCATGGCTTCCGGCTCTCTCACTCATCGTACGAAAGGCAGCTATAATAGGTAGTTACAAGAGTATTATACCGGTGGAGCCAGCCCGTAAGTAAGTAGGTACTTATAGGACTTGTAATCAATTGGCTAAATCTGTAGTATCTAGGAAAGTACCTAAGAAGTCGCGATGCTCTATATTAACTCGTAACTTAAATTTTAGTCCATGACATGCGCAGAAAGACTGGGAGTGGTATCTCACGAAAAAAAAAGTGGTAACCTAACTAACCACCCCTTACGAGATCAGGGCCGTGATGTTATGCAAGTTAACATTAGCTTATTGAAAAAGGCTTTTTACAAATTAGAAATCACAATTAGCATGACGGTCCAACTTCTCATTTCTATTTTTACATGCGAAATTGTAAAAATAACTCTCATTTCAATATCATTGGTAGGTACATGGGATCTCGTCTCGTAATAATTAAAAGTCGCATGGTGGGAGCCTCCCCCACGGGCGGGGAGGGCGCACGGGGCTCGGAGGAACAATGGTTGCACTTTGCAATTAGCTCTAACCCCGGGCCGCTGCTGTAGGTATATGTTGTGTACTGGTAAATGTAAATATCAGATATTTATCTATACGTAGGAACTTATGTAGAACTAGCTGTGCCCGCGACTTCGTCCGCGTGTAATTTAATTGACAAAGTTTCATACAAACTTTCATCCCCTATTTTATCCGCTTGGGGGTAGAATTAATCAAAATCCTTTCTTAGCGGATGCCTACGTCATAACATCTACCTGCATGCCAAATTTCAGCCCGATCCGTCCAGTGGTTTGGGCTGTGCGTTGATAGATCACTATGTCAGTCAGTCAGTCAGTCACCTTTGAGTTAAATATACATCGATTATGGTGTAAGTAAGTAGGTACCTACTTATTATTTATATTGGCCGTTGTAGAATCAAGTGGCAGGCGAAAATATAATGTTATATTCCGATGGTGGGGGATAACTATAGGTACCCTAAAGCAATTTTGGTGGGTAGGTAGGTATAGGTACCTACTATGAAGATTTTGCTAAGCTAATAGTATGAGGTACCATTGGATGTAGATATACGGGTCATGCGAATTGCTTGAGTTTCGTACATAGTATAATACCTATCAATTAGTTATTAAACTGTATAAACTACCCACTTATAAGCATACTTATACTTAGTTACGTAGGAAACTAAACTTGTTCCCAGCCTTTGAAGAGTTGGCAAGATTCCCTATTACCGCGACCCCTTGGCTTCAACTTTACCCAGTTTAGTTCTAGTTTTATTTACCCACCCCAACTAGTGGCGCCATCTGAAGTTTAAAAAGTACCGACTGATTGTATACAATTTGCTAACTCTGGTTAACTTACTTGAAGTTTTTTTTTAAAGTAGGTATGTTATAGGTAGGTATTATGAGAAATAAATATTATTCTGTTAATTCCTGCTCATTTGCAGTCGATATCAATAAGTAGGTACCTACATCCCACGGATATAGCCCCAGAATGAATAGGAACCTATTAGGTATGCAGAGGTGGTAAAAGCTGGTACTTAGATATTACTAATTTCTGGACTTTAGTAAGTACTTACTCTAAGTTTTTTGGGAGTAGGTACGGACCTAGGTACTTACTACTGCAAAAAACTTAAGAGGACGAGTTTGGTTTTTTTTTATTGATAGGTAGGTACGTGTTCCATACCAAAGATGAAGTTAAATATTAGATAAATAGGTAAGTTACCTACCTACCTATCAACCCTTTGTATGAATTAAGAGGTTGATTTCCCTACAATCTCTTGAAACTAAAGAATTAAATTATGAATGAAATATTTTTTACTCACCATTTCTTTATCTTGAAATTGAGACAGGTTGGTACTTACCTACTTATTTTTTATTTTTTCCTTCAAAACATTGACTGGTTGTGTACCTACCTACCTAGGTACGTTCAGCATTGAACTGGTATGCAGTGAACGCACCAGTGCGCAGGATTGCCGAGGATTCGCACCGGGATTGGCGCTTTTATCCCGATCGCGGCGTGCCACCGAGACCCACCGACTAATTAGAATTGCTTTGTAAAAAACTGGGAACGCAGTTCATATGTACCTAACCTAGCTATCACCTATACATCTATACAAATAAATAAAATTGTAGTGTCTGTTTGTAATATCAAAATAACACCTTTTCACTAAATGCATATGAAAGTACATACGACACCTATAACAAAAACGCGATATAAAAATTTTTTGTTTGTCTGTCTGTCTGTGTGTTTGTTCCGGGTAATCTCCAAAACGGCTGGACCGATTTTGACGGGACTTTCACTGGTATATAGCTGATGTTGTAAGCAGTAACTTAGGTTACTTTTATTTTAGAAGAACAAAATTTTAATTAATAGGTCATGGCGCGCGGGCTCAGAACGCGGGAGCGGGCTTTTTTGTTAAGTTAAATTCCACGCGGACGAAGTCGCGGGCTCAGCTAGTCCGCAAATAAAAGTGCGAGCTTCATGAGATTGATGGGGGTATAACTTAAAAGTAAGTCTGTAGGCAAGAACCTACGTAGGTAGATACTAGTAGAGGAACTCTAGGAACTCGTAGAGGAATTTCTTAACTTTAAAATACCTACTTGATTTTTTAAATACCGAAGTGCTTTCAAACAAATAAGTAAGTACATATATAATAGTTAAATGCCCCTCATTATAGTACCTACCCTAAATAATAAATACCCTAACTAATTAAGTACTTAATTTATTATTGGAAAGTATGTAGGTAAGTAAATAAGAAGTACCTGCGTTTGCAAAAATAACAATTTGTAAGCGACCAGGCGACGACTAAACTAAATACCTACCTAGTGGCGCCATCCACCTCCTTAAACGATTTGATTGTGAGGTACTTACTACCTACTTACGTAGCTCTATAAAATACGTGAACGTAAAATTTGGGTAGTTAACTACCTAGGTAGGACTTATTATCAGTCAGTTTGATTAAACCAAACTAACTAAATACCCGGTAATTAAGTAGGTGCTTTATTTCCTATATACCTAATTACCACTTAGTTTGCCTGCTCCGGAAAATGAAACGAGAACTTGACATTATTTTGTTCACAGTTGTAGGTAGGTAATTAATGTTGGTGTCTGAAAAGAAAGAGCAGCACTTTTAATTGGTTACCTTTTCACTGAAATTATGGTGGGTAATTGTAACATGAATACGGAATAGCACTATGGGTGTAACCGTGGCGAAGTTTTTTAATTTTGTACCTACTTTTTTACACATAAATAGGTACCTACCTACCTATGTGCTTATGAGCCAAAGGACTCCTCCGTAAACTACCAACTAACTGTTTTTGTGATCAACTTTGTACCTAATGCTTACTTACCTATAGGAGAAATTAACACAAAATACTTACGCTCCGGAAGGTATTTGAAAGTTTATGTTTTAACCAAACAAAGAGAAAGAATATCCCAAAAGTCCTCACCAACAATTTTTATACACACAAATCCATGGTCCTTACTCAGTCAGTGAGATTAGTAGCGCCATCTAGCTACAGAGATGGAAATGTTGAAGGCATAGGAATAGGCGACAAAAGAAGGTTGGATTACTGTAGTCTTTGGATTACTGAAAGTGTTGGAACAAATCAAACCCGTGATATTAAAAAAGTTCAATTATGATAAACACAACTTTTGTTGATCTCATGCTAATTTTTGTAATAACATCGAACATGTCTCCATCATTTTTAACAAGAATTAAGAAAGTAGATAGTTATAAATCAAAATAAATTATTTTATCAAGAATCTATATTTGGTAAAAAGCTGGAATGCAATGTTAAATGCCTTTTAACGTACAAAATATCCAGCGAAATATTACAATAAACCAATGTTTCATGATTAAAATTAAATTTAACATAAGTGCAAATGACAATAATATTTATAAAAACACTCTCTATAATAATAATTTCCTGTTAATCTTATAAAATAGAAATACTTTCTATTTAAAGTACATAATACAATTCTTATAGTAAATTCATAATCACTTAATAGTTAAGTAGTCAACGTGACTGAATACTGGCAAATGAATTATGTCATGGTGCCGAAGACTGGGTTGTGTCTGCAGATGCTGGGGCCATACTCCATGTAGGCCTGCTTGGTGTGACACACCTGGTAGAACTCAGGGGTTGAACCCAGCATACTGCCCCCGAACCATACGGCATACCGCTGCATATTGTGGGAAATAACCTGCACATCAATTGGCTTAGGAGTGATGCGACCTTCGGACAACATCGTAGAGAGCTTCAGTCTTGCATCAACTGACCTCTTGATATCACGTTGCAGTCTCCTGCCAAAGTCTCGGAACATCGTCGAGCCTCCAGACAGCACAATATTACCGTACAGACCTCTCCTCACGTCAATGGGACATGACTGAATAACTTCATCCACCATCTCATTCAGTGGCACGGTGAAGTCCGCATTAGAGAACTCGGGATGGAAGAAAATTTCCGGCCCCAAAAACCTTTCATAGCCAACATCAACTGTGAAGGGATTCTTAGTGATGGCATTAATTCCTGTATACTTCTTCATCCATTTAACGGGATCTGTGTCATATTTACCAAACTCCTTTGCAATGTCCGGACAGATGTAACTGTATCTCTCTTTGATGGCTTTTGCCGTTTCCATACTCTGCTCCGGTGGGATGCCTACTTCACGCTCACGGAGGAGCGACTGTATGAAGGAGGTGATGTTCCTGCCTGCAATAGGTATGTGCTTGATACAAGAACCAATGACGTACCCCTCAGCTACAGGCACGATATGGGTTACGCCGTCTCCGCTGTCGACGACGATGCCTGTGAAGGTGCGCTCGGCCGATGTACGCGACTTCCACGACGCGGCGAGCGCCAGTACCGCCTGCACGGCAATATACAGCCCGGGTACATTGAACGACTCAAACATTATCTCGGCCAAATACTCCCTGTTCTCGGGCGTGTTCAGCGGCGGTTCAGTGAGCAAGAAATGGTGGTCTTCCGGCTCTGCCCTCAAGTATTTGAAGATGCATTGCTCGATGTAACGCTCCATTAGATCCCAGTCTTCGACGAGGCCGTGGCGTACGGGGTATTTGATGGAGTACCCGGTGGCGTCGAACGCTTCATCGCCGATGAAGAAATCCAAGTCTTCGACGGCCTTAGTCATGCGCCTAGTGGATTGGTCACCGACTTTCGCAGTCTCTTTTATCGCTATGGCCGATGGAATTATAAACTGGGGCTCCTTGTTGCCGGCGAACCCTAATTTTGTGTACCCGGTGCCGACGTCGATAACACAGGCTGGTAGATGATCACCCATGGTTGCTAATTATTCAAATATGATTTTTAATGTGATTATGCGCAATTTTTAAGGAAAATTTGTATGGGTGCGGTACACAATCGCCACAATTTATCAGTAGTTTTGACGTATGAGAAATGTCAAAATTGTCAAATCAACGGAAGATGAATCAACGTTACGTTTAGAAATTATTATAGGTACGTATCCCGTATAAAGGAACGTTAACATTATGATAGTATTATAAACAAATGACGATTTATAACACTAATCTTCTCGCAATGAATCAATCGGAATTAATGCAACTGGACTGATGAGGATCTACACTGGCAGCACCGCGTATATCGTAAAAAGAATCCGGAATAAGAAGAAAATGTTATTATCTATTATCCACGGAGATTGAAAGTTAAAGAGAGTAGAAGTAGAGTAGAGTAGGGAGAAGTAAAGCAATGCCTATGGGATTATGTTCTAACCATACGTTCATGGCAGGGCCTAACCAAAGGCCATTATGTGCTTGACCTTACCGTCACATACCTACAGAAACTTTAAAAACTTTACTTGACACTGGCTAAATACGATAAAGGCCCCACGCAAATAAAAAGTTTGAAGCACTTCTCCATTGCAAGATTCCATTTCCAACGTATTTCGCAAACCAAAGGTACATTTTTCTTCTTAAAATAGGGCGTAAGCACATAACATGTTATTATTGATTGTTCTTTTGCTGAAAACATAGGCCAAAGAGAATACAATAAGTACTACTTAAGAAAAGAACATAGGCTTGGTTTTTAGGGTTCCGTAATTCCTACGAGGAACCCTTATAAGATCATCCAGTCCGTAAGCTAGGTTCATGGCACTACGTACAACACGTTCATGACTTTGATAATTGTACATCAATGATCGATCATCACAGCAATAAAACAAAAAGTAGGTACAAAGCAGTTTATATTTTATTTTATTGTGACCTGATACTAAAGCTATATTTACATAATTTATATTACTTACAGGAATGTAACCAAAACAATTTACCTTTCCCAAAACGAACAAATCCAATGTACTTACCTAATATTAATCAGTAATTTTATTCGAATACAATGAAGGTAAGTAGTTTATAAACTTACAAGAATAATTTCAACAACAGGAATTGTAATTTAATCGCAAACATCTAGAAAACAAGTATCAGTTTAAATAAATACAAGTCTGCATTGGATAAATAGAATAAAATATTTTCACATAAAATTAAACAATAAAAATATAAAGTAAACTGTATTAACTTTTAATTTTACATAATAATAACAGTTTTAATATTTCAATTTACACAATGCAAGTATTGTGTACAATTGTTTTTAGACTTTATTCTTCAATGTATCTATGGTTGCATTTGCTATAACATCGAAAATTGCACACACTATAGTAAGCATAGGCAATAATACAAACAGCAGACAGCAGCGATCCAGGCTCTTATTGGCTCAGAAACTGTTACATGTTAATTAGCCTGTTCCTAATCGATGATAAAAAAATATTTCCATAAATTTACCTTATATTACTATAATTTTCCTTAAATTCAAAATTTTAATAATAACAAACAGAATGTTATATTATCTTTATTATTGGGTATGTGAGTAAAAAATGATTAGTGAAACATGTTAAGTTTGTTAAAATTAAAAATCATCTATATTGGTGCTACCTACCTTTTTTTTTAGTTGAGTGATAACTTGTAACTGAAAAGTACTTATTTTACTTATATAAGGATGGGCATTACATAAATGAAACGATTTCGAAGCGACGACATTATGCCATGGGAGAGGTCAAGGATGGATGGACTGTGGAACAAATCTATTAAAACTAGTTTTAACGGGTCTACTTCGCCACCTGGATTTTAGGTACGAAAATATTATTATTTCTAAAGTCCGAACTAACTGGGGGGTTTTGGATGATTATCAACAAAACCAACTTCCACGGTCGAATCAAGGTATTCGAAATTTGGGCTTATTGGAATATCTTTGCATCACTTGAGAACGGCTGAAACGATTTGGCTTTATTATATTTTTAAATGATCGTTTTAGTCTGAACTGGCTGTTTACGATATTATAAATTGAAAAAGTTTCCCGGATTCTGGAAAAATGGATTTAAATTTTTATATGGGATTTGTTTTTGAACTAAAGACGTTCCATATTTCACGTTTAAAATTATGTTTGATTTGTTAATGGTCATGGAATATTACGCAATAATAATTCTAGAGAAAAAATACAGAAATTAAATTTAATTTAAAAGAATTTTAGAGTTCTTGAAAATTAATCCCCTGGGCTACTCCTGTCCACCTGAACCAGAGTTATTACATCAAATTGAATCATAATAATTGATAATCTTTTACTAAGAATTAAACCTCCGTGGCAATATTGAGATTCGTTGTCTATTCTAATGTCAATAATTATAATGTCATAACAAGATAATGTCACATTTACACAGATTTTCTGTTGATTATTGTACATAGCATTGGTTATATTAGATTATAAATGAGGAAGCCAAAACTAATGATGTAAATGGCGCTTTCATAATCTGGTATCGAAACTAGTTGTACCAGATGAATTTGCGAGATGAGCTATGAATACTGAGCTACGGTAGCTACGCAAATCGCGCTAACTTCATTATTTGGAAGAACTAGGTAAAGTATGTAAATATACATTTGATGAAAGGGTCGTCGCATCGGGGGTTATTAAATTTTCAATTAAGAGTTATTTAAAAATCTCTTCTTGAATACTTATTGGTACTACTCATTGCATCAACTACCTACATTATAATTTAAACTATTTTTATTTAGGATGTGTTCTAAGCCCATAGTTGGACAAATATTCAAAGGACCGAAACCCAGAAAATATTATAATTAAGTATAAATGGTCTTATTTTTTCGGACTTCTTAAACGTTGCCTAGGTACCCACCTCTTGTTAACCTAACTAGTTACTGCGAGTAAACTTACTACAAACTAAATGGTTTAACAACTTCACAAAATATCCACCACCTTCCCTTCCAATGTAGGTTAAATAACAACTCCTTATCAGGCTAAAAATAAATACACAGTTAAAAGTTATCACACAAAAACTATTGCAATACTTTAATGTTGCCATCAACACGATATTACAGCTTCTAAACATCGGAGGCATTGTATGCATATATAGATAGCATGCATAAATAGCCGAACAGTGAAACACTTATCAAATATTAACTCCGACATATCGTCGTTATCTATATTTTTTTTTACGACGCGTCAGAATAATCAGGCTTTTAAATTATTTTAGCGTTCGAATATTCGGCAGTTAACCACACGATTACTGAGCTGAGACACGCCAAGAGAAGGCAAATTAAAGTAGATGTCAGTAAGTAGGTATTCGGTGTAGTATTGGTATCGCTATTCAACGTTTTTCCTCGTCATACCGCGAATTTATAAAACATTTTTGTTCATGATACCTACCAATAAGTAAATTAAAGGCGCGGTCCCACCGCGACGCATGCTGTACACGGACACGCGGCGCATTTTAGCTGCATGTATTAGTTTGTTTGACAACGTGGGTCAATGTTTCCACTGGAGTACACGAAGACCAACGAATAATGTATAGCGTGGCGTGGCACGGCGCACGGAGGCTACGCCCGTGCAACTGCAATAGACCTACGTTGATAGCGTTGAGCTATGTAACCGCCTATTCGAGCAAGCCACGCATGTATCAATGACGTCAATTCATGCGTAGCCTCTTCGTGGGTTGCAGTGGACACTACCACATACAATTTCTTACAAAGCGAAGCTTAATACACGTGCGCAGCATCTCCATGCGCCGCGGTGGGCCCGCGCCTTAATGGATGAACTGGTTTAGAGCATTTCAACATAATATTCGGGTCTTACATTAAATTTAAAAGAACAATGTTAACAATTATCTATCCTTTATGCATACAACATTTCATATACTAGTCAGTATCAGTATCAGACTTACTTATAACGAAACCACGTGGTTAGCTTACAATACACATTCGCCATAGATCGTCTCATCTGACTACTATAGGACCTAGATCTCTCACCACATTGTATAGTCGGAGTCATCCATGTCGAAGATGGTGAAGAATCCAAGTATAGTTAGGTACACAATGACATTGCCTGCCAATGTCAGATAACAGGCACTCCAACGGATCTGGGAAATGATAATTTTATTATGTTAAAATATTTTATGTAGGCTAGGTTTTACTATAGGAAAACGGTCAAAACTCACGTATTCAGATACGAGATACGTCAGTGTTGGCATATTGCGAGTCGAGTGCGAATCGAGCGAGACGCCAGTGGTTAACAGAGTTGGGCCCCAGACGTTTTTATAGGAAATCTTAATCAATAGGAGAATGCAAGAAAATTATAAAAGTGATGTCAGGAGACAAAACTGAGCCATCAATCTAACAAGATCACACTATATACTAGGTGATACAAAATGGGTATACTATTTTTTTTGCAACTTTACTTTGTAAATCTCAAACTATCGGCTTTGTGGGACAGTTGAAGTACTAAAGGTTTTGTAGACTTGTGAAATCGGTCAACAGCTGTATTCCTATAACACCTTTTGTTTTTCAAGTTCCCTCCAAAGCTGATGAACCATCAGAATTACAATTACAAAGAAATAGAATTACAAAGTTAAATTTTGAAAAAAAAAATATACCCATTATGTGTCACCTTGTATAGTTGAATTGGTAGTATTTCAACTCATCGATTTATTCCACAGCTAGGATCTCGGGTTTTGTAGTCTGAAGTTGGTTCCAAGGTTTAAAAAAATAGTATAGGTAAATATCGCCAGACGAACACACCAACTATATGGTCCCAAACTAAGCAATGTTTGTACTATGGGTACCGTGCAATGGACTGGGGGCGGTCCCAGTGACACCCAGACCTGGGCAAATTACCGAAAGGCCATTTCCAAAATTTGCCCCCGCGAGAATCGAACCCGCAACCTCCATGTGCCGTGAAACGAGCGGCCTACGCTCGAACCACTGCGCCAAGCGATAGTGTTCCAATTATTGTAACACAAAACATGTATTGCTACACTACATGTGCCAATTCTAGGGTGGCCATTAAAATTGGCAAGAAATATAGACTCGACTATAACTTACGACTTCAGCACGCGCAATAACAATAGGCAGTGCAAACGAGCTGACAAGGAGGCCCATTGTAATAAATATGGCGGTTTCCATGCATGGCGAGTTCGTGCCACCTGTGCTCTCGTTGTGGCGGCGAGCTATCATCGTGGGAAGCGGGCTGAGGACGTAGAACAAGACCACGAAAAATGGCCACCATTGCCTGAAAAATAAAATAAATATTAACCAGTATTGCCTATAAAAAAAAACAGTTCTTATTTTATTGAACAATTTTCAAAATGTACATGTTAAAGACATATTGGGTATTGTACATACACTTGGTGTATGGAATACTAAGTTTAATTTTAACTCAGTTAAGGTTCACAGTCACTATTCTTATTATCCATCATCAATAAATTAATAACGCAGTGTTTTCTTTGTTGGTATAACTGCGCTCCCCTGGCGTATGGAATAATAACTTTAATTTTAATTCAGTAAAGGTTTAAATTCACTAAGCCTGTTCATCATCTATGATTTACATCATTTACGTACAAACGCTGGTAAACACTCTCCATTGTATCGTTTAGTCAAATCATACAATGAATCATTCAATGCAATTGACGTTATGGCAGAGCGCCCAAAATCTTTTAAAAATAAAGTGCTTGAGGTTCTAAGGACCTCACTCAATTAAGCACATTAAATCAGTACCTACCTATTTATGTATTTATTTATTTCTATATTGTAACTATGTTTGTTGTAAGCGAATTTGTGTCGTCTTGCATGCACGGCCACTTATCTACTTTTAATCTGTGGTAAATGTTGTTGGTGGCCAATTTACTTCTACTACTGTATTTAACTAGTTTTATAATACTTTATTTTGTCACTGTTTGTTTTCCCCAATAAATAGAAAAAAAAAACAAATAAAATATTTGGACATTGTCATGAGTTTTTTGTTAATAATACTGTTATTCATTGATCACTTAATAAATAAACCACCAAGCCAAGGCAAATCAGTTTTAATTCTTATCTAGGCAATGTGTAAAATATAAGACATGAAAGTACATACGACACCTATAGCTAAAACGCGATTTAAAATTTTTTTGTCTGTCCGTTTGTGTCTGTCTGTCTGTCTGTGTGTTTGTTCCGAGTAATCTCCGAAACGGCTGGACCGATTTAGACGGGACTTTCACTGGCAGATAGCTAATCTTTTAAGGAGTAACTTAGGCTACTTTAATTTAAGAAAAACAATTAGGGTTCCGCGTTAAAAAATAAACACATGAAATCAAAGAGTATCTCCGAAACGGCTGGACCGATTTAGATGGGACTTTCACTGGTAGATAGCTGATGTTATAAGCAATAACTTAGGCTACTTTTATTTTAGAAAAACTAAATTAAAAAAAATGGGTCCTGTCGCGCAGGCTCAGAACGCAGGAGCGGGCTTTTTTGTTAAGTTAAATTAGACGCGGACGAAGTCGCGGGCTCAGCTAGTTGCAAAATATAATAATACTTTACCCAAACAAAACATAATAATATGAAGGTACTTACTTATCATACTGTGGTAGGGCACATGCCAATATAACACATGTCATCCCTATAGAGCCAGCAAACGCCAGGGACACCAGGCTGCAATACAATATATCAACTTTCATAATTTATGTACAAACATTTAAATAAAAAATGAAGCAGGTCCGTATATTACTTTGATAAAATCTAGTAAGCCACAAATTATTGGCAACTATTTTGATACATAAACAAAACTATATAAACCAATTGTGTTTACCATCCTTGTCATGGTTGTAATGTATGAGCGAAACAGACATAGTTTTAGACGTTTCAAATTAAGGCTAAAGCGCCCATCTAGCCCGCGAAGTTCAAATTTTTTGAGTTCTATTAGAATTTTTTCAAAATCTGCCAATAATAAAAGACAAATTTTGTAATTCGCGAAAAAGACCGTGTGCAGTGCATTTATTAATATATCCAACTTACTCTAAAATATTTCAAGAACGACAGCTATCCAGATAATCTGGCAATTTTTGTATATTTAGTGATTTACTAGTATCATATCCACCGTGATAATATTTAGAGTAAAATAAATGTATTAATAAATGCACTGCACACGGTATTTTTCGCGAATTACAAAATTTGTCTTTTATTATTGTCAGATTTTGAAAAAATTCTAAAAGAACTCAAAAAATTCGAACTTCGCGGGCTAGACAGGCGCCTTCACCTTAAGTTTAGTTTTGTTGTCACATTCATAAAGGTATTAATCAAAGCAAGCATGGAGGATGCCTAGCCTATCTTGAATGGCTGTGAATACAGGTTTTACTATACACAAAATCCAGTGATATACTTATCTATATATATATATATATATCTGTCTACACATAGGTATATATAGAATAGACGATGTGATAGAATATCAAATCTATGATAAATAATAAGGAATCTTCCAAATAAGGCCTATTGACACAAAGCACTGTGCGTTTATAATGGTATGTGTCCTTATTAGCTTTACGACTAGCCCCCAAATTTACTTACCCTGGTTTATTGCCAATGTGTAGTGGTACATGAAAGAGAAGTACAACAAATTAGAAAAAATAAAATAAATATTTGTAAATAACATGAGTCATTACCAAAGTGTAATAATGTCATTCAATTACGACCTAGATAGGTCAGCGAAATAATGCTCATTGAATCCGACTCGCAACGTACCTTTTATTCCAGCCATTTTATTTCTTTTCTATTAGTAAAACAACACCTAAATTCAACTAATAGACACAATTTAACAATGTTTAATTAACAAAACTTCAGTCGGCCATCAATGACACCGTACGACCGTACCATAGACAAGGATTAATAGATAGAGAGGGAGAGGCAATTGATATTGAGTGAATGAAAACTGTTCTCCAAATCCATATGGATAATCCACAATCGACTAATCAAAGAAACACAATTATATTGCTCTCTCACTGTCCCTCTACTCTATCGTACAAAACAAGAAGAATCGCAAAAGTTTATTTTTCATGTTTATCCCGATTTTTTAAATCATAATAAGTCTGTTACGTACAAATTGGCATCTATTTTTCAATAAATAATCATGGATGATGACGCGGAAACCTATAAACTATGGCGAATTCGTAAAACAGTCATGCAAGTAAGTGAGGTTATGTGTTGTGGGGTCATTATTTTGTAGATGTTTGTAGCCCATAAAAATTACTATAGGCTAGTGCTAATAACGTTAACGGACGCGGAATATTCCGTATATTATGCACTCAGAACGTGAGGCAGCAAATGTTTATAAATTTCTGACTAGAAATGGCTTTGTGTACACAAACATTAATTCTGAACTGTCTTGCTCTTATTTATTACAGTTGTGCCATGACCGCGGGTATTTAGTAACCCAAGATGAATTGGATCAAACTTTAGATCAGTTTAAGGAACAATTTGGCGACAAACCAAGGTACCTAACCTTACCTATATGCAATTTCGCTGTATCGGATATAGTCCTTTCAACTAAGTTTTTCCTTACTTTCTCTTCTAATATTTGCATTTTTGACTATTCGAAACATGAGCTAACAAATTACAATATTAAATTTTGAAACATCTAAACATAGATAAGGAATATTTGAATTTTTAAAATGTATTTATGGTCATCAATGTAATTTCAAAGAGTTTGCATAGAAATAACATTTTCTTTGCAGCCAGCATTATTAGGTACTTCATACAAAAGTTTGTACATGAACATAATTATGTTTGTGATTTTACATAATGATTTTATGTTCCAGTGAAAAGCGTCCAGCACGAAGTGACTTGATAGTATTAGTTGCCCACAATGATGACCCTACCGACCAAATGTTTGTGTTCTTCCCGGATGAAGCCAAAATTGGCATTAAAACTATCAAAACATATTGTACAAGGATGCAGGAGGAAAGCATACACAGAGCTATTGTTGTAGTACAAGCAGGTAAGAAATCTTGGCACAATAAATAAACACAATTTTAGCAAGCTCACAGACAACTTTCCAGTTCCAAAACACAGCAATGATACCAATGGATTAGGATTAATAATTATCCAACCTTTACAAGGACCCCTAAGAGATTCTACAACAATAGCCCCAGACACATAAATATTTAAAATTTTTTTAGCTGTTGGCCCCTTATGAGGATCAATGACTCCCAGGGATCCGTGGACTAGGAAACCCTAGGCTAATAATAGGATAGTTACCAGGTTATCAATAGTAGCAGGCCAAAAAGATGTTAAGATGATTTTTACATTAAGTTTCTCTATTACAGGAATGACACCGTCAGCGAAGCAATCACTAGTAGACATGGCCCCAAAGTATATCCTCGAGCAGTTCTTGGAATCTGAGCTGCTGATTAACATCACTGAACACGAGCTGGTGCCTGAACACATTGTCCTGACCCTCGAAGAGAAACAGGAACTTTTGACTAGATAGTATCCTTTTGGAAGACTTCATATACTATGTGACAACTTAATTTAACACTGTGATTCCTATTTTATAAAAATGAACTTAATCAACATCTGATAATAATGCTGTCAGTGTATTATTGATCTCAAATCTGAGAGTGATCTTGGAAACATGATTCTCATGGTATACCAGTATTAAATGACATTTCTAAAGTGTACATAGGATGGACTACAGGAAAAAAATGTACGGTCTGTGACTTAAGATCATTCTCGAATTTGAGATGAGGACTTGACGAGTTGTGTCTTGTGCTGTCTGTAACATGTTTCATTACACAAGGTCCGTACCTGGTCAGTATATGACCAGCAAATAATAATAAAAATAATAGGCAACGCTTGTACTATGGGTACCGTACAATGGACTGGGGGCGTTCCTAATGACACCCAGACCAGGGTAAATCACGAAAAGGCCGTTTCCGAAATTTACCCCGATGGGAATCGTACCGGCAACCATTCGGTGTAGTGAGCCGAGTGGCCTACGCTCGAACCACTGCGCCAAGCGGTTGTCGAATGTGATTGTATTTTCATTTGTGTATAAGTTTATTATGTGAGTTTTCTTAACTAACTAACTAACTAACACAGTAAACTGAAAGAGAACATGCTGATGAGAATCCAGGCCGGTGATCCTGTTGCGAGATATTTTGGACTCAAGAGAGGACAGGTTTGTATTTAACAAGCAAGTATTTAGGTCCTTAAAAGGCCGATACCGCGTCGAATTCCCTTAACTTGCAGTCCTGGGCGACGGTTCCACTTACCATCAGGTGGATCTAGGCATTAAAAAACAAATTGATATTTGTTTTACTCTGCGAATTCAATGATTGGAGCGCCTGCGCATTTTTAAGGAGCAACATTACAGGAGCACCTAATTACGTCCGAATATGAAATAAATAGTTACACGAGTTGGGCGTCGCGCGGCTCTTCGCGCTAAATGTGCCATACCTGCCATAACTTAGAAATACACATTTTAATGGAAGTACTTGCCATGCTTTCTAACGCAATGCATTCACGTAACCAAGTCACGCAAATTACTGTTTTATAGTCATACACAAGTTTAGCATACGTTCATAATAAAATTGAATATGGAAACTAATCAAATGAAGTACTGTGCCAATATATGCGCATAAGCATTAAGTATAATGAACATGTTATGTGTGTGTATCATGGCAGGTTAGCAATTAGATTTCTTTTAATCGGTTACGTAAAGTAAACCTTGGTACAGGCATGCCCTCAAGGCAATTCGACTTGTAGAAACATAACACCTTAGTAGAGATAGTGACATCGCGGAAGCGGAAGTCATTTAGAACATAACTTCACTTTTTTGTGTATAAAACAAAGTCTGCAAATAAGGGTACGACCAGCCTGATGTTAAGCTGTAACCGTAGCCTTTGGATGCTTGCAATACCAAGGACATTGCTCGTATGTTGTCGATCTCAAGAGGAGTGGGATAGAGGGAGTGTTACTCATCGTTCGAAACAGCTGTAATAGCTACTTTACGCCGATATTCTGTGAGAAGGTGGTACTACCTACTACCCTGGCCCAGCCAGCGCGTATATACGCTGTATTTGGCTACAGCATGGCTCTACCACCGTCACAGATAGCTCTTCACAGAATTTATCGCAAAATTTCATATAAGTACAGCTGTCTAGATTCCTTTAAGGTCATTTTCGCATGAAATACTTAGCTCTAGGGACACTGTTAGCTCTACCCTTGTACTGTACTGTTTAAGCGAAAATATGTTACGTGAACAAGTGTTAGAGACAAGTAGAAGTTTTTCGGAACTTATGTAAGCTACAGAGCATTTAAAATGAAGTTTGATAGTGAGCGGATGCTTGGTAGTGGCAGGCTGAATTAGCCCTTCCACATTTAGAATTAAGATTTCTTATCGAATTTCGTCGTTTTTGAGTTGATGGTGTTTGTTTATCACAGGTGGTGAAAATCATCAGGTCGTCCGAAACCGCCGGGAGATACATTTCTTATAGATTAGTATGTTAATGTAAGATTTACCTATTCCAATAAATGTAATTTTTAAGAACTTATTTTTTTGCATTTTGTTTTGACATGAAAGATTTCTACTAAAGGTACCTTAATTATAAGTATATAAGTAGTATCTGTAGTATCCAGATAAGATTTTGCTACGAAAAATTATATAAATGTAAAGTCTTTTCTGCGTACATACCTATTACGAATTGTATTTTTTCAGTTCTTAATAAAATTCTAACACAACGCACAGCGTAAATCTTTAGGTCTAGACGCATGAAATTTCACACGACTTCCTCATATAACGTAGGTGAGAACTATGCGAGGACTTTTGGCAATTCATCCCCACGTTAAATAAGGGATATACTCGTAGAATCTTGTCGGACACACGACCAGTAAAACCTTAAAATAAATAAATAGTAAGAACTTTTCTTTAATACTTACCATGATCTCATAATGATAGCACGCGACGTGCTGTGCGTTCAATGCGCAATGCGCACGAGTGCGCGGCCGCTTCACACGGCGCACGCGCACCACACATCGCGCACGTCGCGAAATTCACGCAATTACGTTTTCCATCTCAGAGCCGATCGCACTATTGCAATCTGAATATTCTGTTGCCATGACATTGTAGGTTACAAAAGTATTATGGATCGATGAAGTTATGTTTATGGGGGATAAATGGCATGTTTAAAATGTGATCCAGGAATGTGTAGTGATTGAACTGAATTAGCGCTGTTTTTCTCGAGCGGTTACTTATGAAGATACCATGCTGGTGAGTCTAAGTTTTATTACTTTACATGGTGTAGGTTAGGTATAAGTTATTCTTATGTATTAAGTACATAGGTAATTAATTAAAGGAGGTGCCTACATAATGGATCAATTTTCAAAGACAGCAACATCCTCTCCAAGTTTTCTTGGAAGTTGAGTAAGATGTGCTTTTTACGGTTCTCGACTATGTGCATGAGGTAATCGTGTTATTGCAAAATAAGTTAATAAGTTAATCTCGGGATATTTTACAAGCGAAATATGTCATAACTCTTGTAATAACATCGTAATTGTTGTTTATTCTCGAGTGTTTAGGTACTTGCCCACGTGTGCTTGCAATTTCATTCAAAGTAGGTATTACACAATATGACTTTACGGAACAAACAAATTTAGGTTTCCAGTAGCAAACCTAATAAATATAATAAATAATTGACGACCGCTAGGCGCAGTGGCTTGAGCGTAGGCCGCTCGGCTCTCTGCATGTAATGGTTGCGGGTTAGATTCCCACCGGGGCAAATTTTGGAAAGGCTTTTTCGTAATTTGCCTTGGTCTAGATGGCACTTGGATCGCCCCCAGTCCATTGTATGGTACCCATAGTACAAGCGTTGCTTAGTTTGGGACCATACAGTCGGTGTGTCTGTCTGGCGATTATTATTTATTTTATTTTACCGGAGTCTTTAGGTACATACGAGTAGGTACGTGTGCATGTAATTTCGATCGAAATATTACACAATATGACTTTATGGAACAGATACCCCATCTAGTAAAACTAATTAATTTTAAAAATAATTGTAAGGTGTCAACAGCCTAGTGGTTAGAGGGGCCGCTCTCGTTGCTGAAAGGTTCCAGTTCAGATCCCTTTCTTTCGACTCCTAACAAACGCATTAGCTTATCTAGAGGGGCTTACAGGAATAGATACTAGTACCTAATGCGATAAACTCACATTGCTTATAATCTTTAAAGAAAATACTTAAATAGTACTGAGTAAGATGAGTAATCAACCCATTCTATATTATAATGTACACCCATTCTAAGCTAGCTTCTTCTTCCATGATTACCTGCTGATGTTAATTAAAAAATGCTAATGAGCAAATTGTTGGCAACACAAAAAGGATTTTCTAATGGAATCTTTGAACCTTCTTACGTTACCTACGACTATGTATTACATGACTAGATTTAAAAAGTCTATTAGCAACCTATCCATTAGATTGTCGGATCCCTGACAATCGGTCACGAAGTTCGAACTAGAAAGTTTAAAAGTAAATGTTATCTATATATATATATAACTCAAAGGTGACTGACTGACTGACTGACATAGTGATCTATCAACGCACAGCCCAAACCACTGGACGGATCGGGCTGAGATTTGGCATGCAGGTAGATGTTATGACGCAGGCATCCGCTAAGAAAGGATTTTGATTAATTCTACCCCCATGGGGATAAAATAGGGGATGAAAGTTTGTATGAAACTTTGTCAATTAAATTCCACGCGGACGAAGTCGCGGACACAGCTAGTAATAAACATATAAGTATGACGTTTATCTACGATTGTAAAATTGCGTGTTATAAACTGGTACCAAACAAATACATAGATACATATTTTGTATGGTAGGTGCTTATTAAACTAACTACCTACACTTAACTCAAACAGTTATAAATAGTATTTTTAATTATTACCTACTTAGCTGATGAGTTAACTACATAATAAATAAGTACACCTACCACAGTATGTTAGGATAACAGATTTAAAACGTAATTGGATTCAACGCATGATAAATATTGATTTATAGTTATATTACAGTTTACTACTGACTTTTATAAAATATAGAAATTATAAATCAACAAGTGATTGAGATTCAGCAAATCCTAAATAGACGTGATAACTAATAACTTCCGAAATTACATTCGCGGCAATGATAAATAGTAAAAGTTGCATAGGTACCTATGATTTATGATATTTCCATTAAGAAAGCGTAGGTATACTTATATATAAATTACTAGCGGCACGTCTCGGCTTTGCACGGGTTGAAGTTATAGTAGGGATCCCTATTTATTATAGTAATAAATATAGACTATGTTACTCAGGGATAATGTAACATTCTAATGGTGAAAGAATTTTTGAAATCGGTCCTGTAGGTTTTGAGTTTACTCGTTACAAACAAACATACAAAAATACAAATCTTTTTCTCTGTTAGTATAGATTTATGGTCCTACTTGTCAAGGAGTAAATGCATACTACATTCAATAATGAACTTTATTTCATTCTATGCGACGTTAATAAATTGATTGTGTGATGGTGGAAAAATATAATAACAATTGCCAGAAAATGATCTAGGTACCTATGTACTAATGGAGATGTCTAAGCAAAACGCGTACTTTAGTACCTAACTGTTACTTAAGTACGGACTGTGTATTTTCTTCTAATAGACCTCAGCGGTCCATCAAAATAATTCCGAAAAAGTCTGCAAGGCGGGAGCGGAGGCATCGCATTGTGATTTGTTCCTCGTAAATAATAATGGATGGTCGATCGTAAATATTTACCACCTGCGGAGTCCGTGGGGCCCCTTGGGCTTAGAGGCCCCGGAGCACTGGCCCGCTTGGCCCTTCGGTAGCTACTCTACTGCCTACGAGTAAATAGGAAGAAACAAAGTGTTACCTACCTACTTTTAAATAATGTATCATGCAATTCGCAAAACGCAGTCAATAGTCAATGAAAATGATTGTAATTCCGAAATGTTATGATAACACTATCCACTCAAAGTCCCCGAGTATCCGACACCGTAGGATACACGCATGTATGCCGGCGCACGCGCACGGCATAAAGCTGACGTTCGAATGACTAATATAAGAGATCTATGTATAATAATCCAATAAATTTAAGACTAGTAGGTATGTAGCGTTCAATAGCCGAAGAGTCTATCAAACTATTATACACAATATTTTTTAACCCTCGACGAATAAAGGGTAGTGTTATATGTTTAACATGTGTACCTCACTGTGTGTATGTCTATGGCATCGTAGCGCCCAAGCGGATGAACCTATTTTAATTTTGTTTATTTTTGTTAGAAGGGTATTCTGATCGAGAGTCTTCTTAGCTATGTTAAATAAAAAACGGTTCAGCCGTCTGAAAATTATCAGCTCTTTTGTAGATTTAAAAGACGTCGCATGGGGGTTTTTATTATCAATTTAGAGTTATATTACCTACTAGCGTTTTACGTCATAAACGTCGAACAGCTTGAGATTCCTATGCTCGTAAGTTTTTTTCTCAGTCCTCAGAAGTTTGCTTCCTGATTATTCTATAGGTTGGGAAAATTGTGACGGAGAAATTATAACCATAGGCAAGGTGAGGTACATTACATATCATAATAACCGGCCCGGAAAGTTACCGACAAGTTAATCGCTGTCTTCAAATTTTGTATTGACAATATTATTTTTCCATGTCAATAGAAATATACCTGTTATAAATACTTACGCGATGATATAACGAATACACCTATGTTTTAGAAACTTATAGCAACAGCTGAAAATATTTGTTCATGAAGACATTATTCATACTGAACGCCTCTGTAAGTGTATAGCAATTGCTAAAATTTACATAATTTGTTAAGATTTTCCTAATCGGATATTGCCCATATGAGATTGCGTCTTATATACCTACGAGCAGGTACTAGCCGACACTTTTTTTTAAGTAATGATTTCTAGCAATGTGAGTTGGTCACATCTCCAACTAAGCTAATGCTTGTGTTAGGAGTGGGCTCATGTCAATAGTTTAATGGCCAGGATGGGTATCGAGCTCGGAACCTCTCAGCTAAGAGGGCGGCCCCTCTAACCACTAGGCTATTGACGCCACTTATTACTTACTAGCTGAGCCCGCGACTTCGTCCGCGTGGAATTTATCTTAACAAAAAAGCCCGCTCCCGCGTTCTGAGCCCGCGCGACAGGACCCATTTTTTATATTTTGGTTTTTATAAAATAAATGTAGCCTAAGTTACTCCTTAAAACATCAGCTATCTGCCAGTGAAAGTCCCGTCAAAATCGGTCCAGCCGTTTTGGAGATTACCCGGAACAAACACACAGACAGACAGACAGACAGACAGACAAAAATTTTTTAAATCGCGTTTTTGTTATTTGTGTCGTATATACTTTCATATGCATTTAGTGAAAAGGTGTTATTTTGATATTACAAACAGACACTCCAATTTTATTTATTTCTATAGATTGTAGTAAACTGCTCTTCTACACTGTACCTTTAGACATGAAATAAGAACGTATATTATATCTTCACGTGTGAAGCAAAAAAAGGCTTAGTATTCACTATACTTGATGGATAAACGACTGACAGCCAGTCTGTCTGTTTATCATACTAGTTAATATTCAGTGAGTCATAAATGTTCCTGCTTTCTAAAGTTTATTACAATGAATTTATTAAATAACATATTTTTTGGGACCGTATGATGCCGTTGATGTCTTTTGTATTACTTGATTAAAACTATCTATTCATAGTCCATATTGTACTGACAAATATAATATACGAGGTCTCCGATAAAGTGTGTTGATAACGGAATCCTAAGGTAGAAGTTCGGGTGTTCAAGTTGAATGATTGCTTATTGATTACAAGAAATAAAAAAACGTTAGTCATCGCGCGCTGTACCAAAATGAAAGATTTTATGAATTAGGTAGGTACCGACTGCATCGACAACGGTAGAATAATTACATTTCATATGTAATTAATATAATAATTACTGTATTGCAATGATAATCCGATCAGATTAATACGGTCAATAGAAAATAAATTTCCAAGATAACAAAATAGAAAGTGTTTAAAGATTATGACATTAACTGTGTCATGTGTAACGGTAACGTTTAGGAATTTATTTTTTTCTACCATAAATAAAATTTACCACGGTCGAAAACGCGTAAATGTCATCGAAAATTTTACACATTAGAATATTTTAAGATGTAGGTGATCTCTCCCTGAATGCGAGAAGAATCTATCACTGAATGAGAATATTTAAATTAGGCGTTTTATGATCAATATTTTGATTGCATAGTAAATGGCTTGTATTTATGACTATAATTACAATTCTAGGAATTTCAAAGCCTAAAAGTATATGTCTAATTTTAGACTCAGATAATATTTACAGCTGTTTTACGGATTTTTTTATGGGACTGTTCCTGCCACACCCTCCCACCACTGTAAACCAGGATCGACAATGGTGACCAATGATGACGTCGAGGTTTAAGGACGTTTAATGACAGAAATCTGAATATTCAAAGTTACCTATTAATTTAATTTAATTTTCTGAATACAAAGGGAAGGCTACGTTTTATAGTATTGACATTTGGAAATAAAGCTGTTCTAAGCAAACGCAATGAAAATTACCTTTAATCATGAACACTGCGAAATCTGGTTCACGTCAATCAGACGATAGAGCTATTTGATTCGTTTTCGTCATAATTAGGCTGAAAAAGTAACATTAGCATTTGGTTTCAGCATTGACAGTTCAATTTGGAACAATTATTAAATGATTAATTACTTACGAAAAAGCAGTGATAGCCGATTGGTTAAAGCACGCGTCTTGCGGGCCAGGTCTTGGGTTCAAATCCCGGCTCGCACCTCTGGATTTTTCGAAATCTATGTGCGAATCATAATTTCTATATGATTATCACTTGCTTACGGTGAAGGAAAACATCGTGAGGAAACCTGCATGTCTTAGAAGATCTAACCAATTTTGAAAGACATGTGAAATCTGCCAACCCGCACTGGGCCAGCGTGGTGGATTATGGCCTGAATCCCCCTCATGTTGAGGGGAGGCCCGTGCCCAGCAGTGGGACGTCAAAAGGGCTAAATTATTATTATTTAATTACTTACGAACGCTACTCGTGTGTTTACATCCACTTAGCTTTGACTACGGTGGTAGGGCCAAGGTGTACTACGGCTCATATACGGGCTGGCTCAACTGGGGTAGTACCACCCTCTGACAGAAGATCGGCGTAAAGTTGCCATCATAGCAGAGTCCCTTATGATGAGTAAGAGAGCCGGAAGCCCAAAACCCCCTTCTTTTCCCCCCGTCTGTCTCACTCCCCTTTAGTTTGGCAACGTGTGAGAAATTCCTTTGGTATTGCAAGCATCTATAGGCTACGGTAACTGCGTAATATCAGGCGGGTCTTCCGCTTGTCTGACGACTTTGTTATGAAAAGAAAACGCTAACCAATGCAACCCACGCGAGAATCGTGAGAGTTCTCCTATAAAATTCACTTTAAAACATTAGTCTTCAAAATCCTACTAATATTATAAATGCGAAAGTTTGTGAGTGTGGACATATGTTTGTTACTCTTTCACGCAAAAACTACTGAACGAATTTGGATGAAATTTGGAACACAGATAGTTTATAACCGAGATTAACAGATAGGATACTTTTTATCCCGATAATCCCGAAATTGTTGTTAAGTTAAATACTACGCGGACGAAGTCGTGGGCAGCAACTAGTAGTCAATAAACCTTTTCTACATGTACGTGTCCAATTCCCTTTCCGTCGTCATCTTCAACCGCAATATTTGGTAAATAACCATAATAGCTGGGCATGGAGGCGAGATTAGCGTGCCGTATGCTTATCAGAGCATCCCGGGGCGCTTAATGGCGGCCCGACGTGATCGAGTGGCGGAGACATTGGCAGATGCGACACTTTCTATAGATAGCTATGGATCTTGAACTCTATGGGTGTTACGAACTAATTATATTGCCGGCACATCAGAGAGGGCTTACCGTCAAATATTTGAACTCGGAGCTTCTTAATTCAAAATCTGATAACCAAAAATCGTCTCTATCTCTCAAACTACTGGACCCATAAGGTTCTATGAGACCACTTGGAGAGTATACTTCTATTCAAACAGAAAAATAATAAATCAAAATCTATGTATATGTCGCAGCCAAATAGCTTAATCCGCCGTTCAATTAACAGCCTAGGCACTTTACTAAACAGCGCCGTTCAACTAACGGCCTAAATGATATTCAGCCATTTGATCAAACAGCTAGGCAAATGACTTGGATCGATGACGTTTAACTACTTGCCTAGCCGTTTAATTACCTGCCTAGACTGTTCATTTCTATTTAGTTTTACTTTCTGCCACCTAGCGCCGAAACTCACCAAACTGTCAATATCTCTATATTCTATATTCTCTATGGTCAATATGGCGTCGGAAAAAAACAACTTTGATGGAATCATTTTATTAGGTACTTAGGTTTTTTACGTTTTTTTTTAGATCCACCGAATCTATTTGCCGGGTGGGGTTTCTGTGGGGTCATAAAAAAAATAACCCTAACCTAAACCCATCCAGGTCGTTCTGCTTGGGTAGTATTTTGAAAAAGTTTTGTAGTACTTAAATTTCAACCAGTTGCCTAAGCATTAGCCAGCCAATTTATTAAATGTTGTAATAGACTATACGGCTGAATATCATTTAGGCCGTTAGTTGAACGGCGCTGTTTAGTAAAGTGCCTAGGCTGTTAATTGAACGGCGGATTAAGCCAGTTGGCGGCGACATATATATTAGCTGTGCCCCGCGACTTCATCCGCGTAGTATTGGATTATTGGGTTAAAAAGAATCCTATATGTTAATCCCGGTTATAATCTATCTGTGTTCCAAATTTCATCCAAATCCGTTCAGTAGTTTTTGCGTGAAGGAGTAACAAACATACATACATACATACATACATACATACATCCACACTCACAAACTTACGCATTTATAATATTAGTAGGATATATAATAGCTTGCATTATTATTAAAATAAGACCTTCAATAGGTAAAGACCTCATAAGTTTTGAATGAATACATAGTATCATCCCATTGGTACGGCATCAAGTACGACAGATGAATATTTGTGGTACTGTGTCAGTGGTTACAAATTTGGGCTTCCTTGTGTTGGATGAGTAAGCAATTTAAGGGTCGGTAGTTCTTATATTTATAATGAGGTTTCGGATAATTGAGATAGGTATGTTAAGCATTATCATTCCTTATTTGAATATAGGTAGGTACCATATTTAGAAGAAACCTATAGAACATTTGTTATGAACATGGATCATGGCATACTTATTTACATTCATTAAAGATATTAACCACTGGTCATTAAGAAGAAACTTCGCTTCCTTAACCGTCTACTTACTTAAATAGGTAGGTATATATAAATAGTAATGTAAAGTAATAATGATTAACGTAGAACTTGACCCACGACTCAATTTTTATTATTACTTTCTAGGTAGCTTCGTATTGAAAAATTTAGATGAATACAAGTTTCATAAGACTTTGAAAGATAAAAGTAATATGCTTTGACGAATACTTGTTCATTTTTTAACAACAATCTCCCACCACTGTTACTCCTCTAAGCCAAGATGAAGCCTAGGTTTGACGAATACTATACTGTCTAGGTTTAACCAGAGACGCATAACCAGTAACCAGTAGGTACAAATCGTAAACACATTTTTCTTATACTGCAAAAAGGCGGGAAACATACATCATAAACTCTACACAGTTTGCAAAACAAACAGCCTTAAATAAATCTGTAGTACCTAAATAAAAGTAGATGTGCAACAAAACGTTGTCCCCCGCGGCTACAATCTGCATTGAACTACAATTTGCTGTTACCTGTTCTCAAGAACACTGTTGTTTGACCGTGAGTTAATGCCAGTAATGGAGGCTTATGGTTTGGTCCTCAGAGGCTGTGACGTTGTTATTTCCTCGATAGAGACGTTGCAGATTAGGAATCTAGACTTATAATATGGGAGAATAAACACAGATATAATGTAGGTGCTAAATAAGTAGGTTCTTCTTCTTTTTTAAAATATGGCTTTCATCGTTAGGTAGTCGATGATTTTGCCAAAAAATAACTAGATTATATTTAAAGATTACTACATGTGCCACTCTGACTTTTGATTTAATTTAAATTGTGCAGATGTACACAGAGAATAAAAATAACGACAGCGAATTATTTTTGTAGTAGATAGGTACCTACTAGAATGCTTTTAAATACTTAATTATTATTTTACTAAAAGGTTTATAACTACTAAATACTCATGTAATACTCAATAATATACAAAAATGGAAACTGGGAACTACATACATTTTTTGTTGTTTTTTTCTCAGTATAGTACCTGTGCTTAAACCGGGGCCTCTCGCTTGAGAGACGATTCTTTCGATCCTAGGCTTGGTGGCTTGTAGACTTTGGTTAAAATAATAATATGTGTTTACTATAACGATTCGTAAGATACAACGTACCAAGGTGTGATTCAAAACCAAAGTCATAACAAACTTGATTTGTTTCCAAATGCACTATTAATAATTTATTCCAACAAAAACCAGTCACCAAAATTATTTATTATCTATACCTAATAGTTCTTATAGACTTATGTCATAATAAACATTAAACAAACTTCGAATATGCAACTAATTATGAATTCATAAAAAAAAAAACTAGAATCGATTAATAATAAATGTATTGCACAACATGTTTAAAATGAACAGAGTGGGAAATTGAATTAGAACGGTCGAGCTTTTATTGCGAAAAACGTTATTAAAAAGTGATTTCAAAGAACCGAGGGCAATTTGTGTGTCGGTCGTAGATCATCACTTTCACCGTGTTTGTTTGTTTGTTTCGTAACACCGGAGATACACGGATAACCCTGTGATTGCGAGCATCAAAGTTTATTACTTATTGAGCGCAGAACGTGGTTAAATTTGTGCAGAGATTTTTGTCGACATGGGAATACTTTCAGATGCAGATAAATACAGATAAGGTAAGCTAAAAAGTGGCATTTCGCTCGACTTAACTGTACTTATTTGTAAAGTATAATATTTTATTGATAGGTATCATTACAATTTCACCAACAACTTGTGTGAAGTTTAGTATAATATTACAAATTTACGTAAACCGAAAAAAGGGGGCCAAGTCTGTTAACCGTTCCAATAACGCTCGACTTGCACTGCACACAATTCGTCAGTTTTGACCGTTCCGTTGTCCACTATAAGACAGATATAGTATACCACTGGCCCACCCGTGCCGACCGATTCTCGACTGGCCGCACTCGACCCGAGAAGCAGTCGTTAGCGGACTTTGCAAATTTTGGTTCGATTGTCGAGCGTTACTGTCACGATTAACAGACTTGGCCCTCAGCAGCTTTGTTAATTTCTGTAAGTAATAAATTATTTACTAGTATAGGTACGTAGGTAGGTGGTAAACTATACCATGCATCCATCAGCCGAAAGAGATCCACTGTCTCAGTGACTTCGACACCTCTCAGTCCTGCCACGAATCCACCATGTGGCGGACTGGCGGAAAATCCCACACTAAAGTTTCCGCCCCATGATCGCCTCAAGAACTTTTCTGCCTCAACGGCATCAATTCTGCTTATATACTTAGCTATGTTGGTCACTCTAGTTCGTCAACCATAGTACCTGTTTACCATAGTTCATTTTCCTATTTAATGTTTCTCACGATGTAATAGGATATGAAATTTTATATCCTTTGATGTTCAACGTTTACCGGTAATTTCAATAAATAAGTCTGAATCTCACTTTTATCGATCTTGTCTATCGAGGATACGAAATGGTGTGTAAGACAAATCACCTTTCACAACATCAATTTAATTGTTTATATTCTAACATACGTAGTTTTCGGAACAAAAAGCAGGTTTGTGAAAAGCTAACTGTATGCGCTATGAAACGAAACATTGATAGCGATGCGATCTCACGAACTGACAATCTAAATGCTAATGCTCCCGAAACGTATAAAATTGATGGGGCACTTATATATGAATAATATCAATGAATTTAAAGCATAATGAACCTTGTGAAATGCCTACATAAAACTGGGACTGGTTTAAGACTTCTGTAAAATTACCTAATTTCACCCACTGCCTGATGCAAGTGATGCAATGCAAACAGGGGTGTTAATTAGTTTCTCGCCTTTCTTAATGCTTGGCATCGTAGCTTACCCCTTGTTTGCACTTTCTAAATATTTACACAGATTTAAAACTGTCTCTTGTTTGTGGTACCAAAAAAATTAGACAACAATATGAATGACACTATCAATGCACGTATTTGACAGCTGTTTCCTAGCCATGGTTTGATGTAGACACTGATGGATTTAATACAGATCTGTAGAATGAAACCAACCCACACATACTCGTACATCTGCAAACTGAAATCAACCTACAAACACTCGCACTTAGATTGCTGTTCGACTGCACAGTACGTGCGGGGTGGAAACATTTTAGAAACACTTGAAAAAATCAAATGTGTTTGCCCAGTTTAAATTAAAAACAAACACACAGGGCATGTCTACCTACTTGCCTTCTTTATTTAAAAGAAATGTATACCAAGCGAATGGTATGCATAAATAAATGATTTAATCTAGACTTTTGTTAAGCTTTAGAAATCAGTCCACTACCAGATTTCATGTCTTGTTGATCAAAGTAAGTACTACTACAGTTAAGTCTACAGCAGGGGTGGGCTTGTCTTTACAGTGACGGAATGACCAAAGTAAGCATGCCTATTTGTGTATAAAACAAATGCATCGTAGATATGGATGTTATATGCCCCTCAATGGACAAGTACTTGTTTAGTTATAAGTGTGCAGATTCGACGCCGTTCAATTTATATTTATTTAGTAAATATAGTGCCCTACTGTCTACAAACACTTTATTTCATTCTTAGTTGGTTCTTTTCACTATTTACCAAAGTAGGCTTACCTACACGTTTTTGTACCTATTAAATATAAAAGCTGGCGTATAAAAATAATATTAAAATAAGTACAAGCCGGCTGTTTCTTGCCAAATCTTGTAGACTTCAGCGAAAATAAAATAAAAAAGACAATTTTGTTTGTGCTCCTAGGCCATTTGAGTTTGAGTATGTATGTATTTTAAAATAGAGATTCGCACATAAAATTAGAAAATCCCAGAGGTTCAGGCCGGGGTTATAATAGATGGATGGTAGGTAGGTATGTCCAAATAAATTGTTGTAGCAGGTGACATTTTATTTATTATCTCTTATATAGGTAATTAATTACCTACATTTTTTGGATCCCGTCTAGATTTTGCTGATAAAATAAACATTGTTTTATTTTATTAAATAGATTGAAATAAATTGCTTATTAATCAATCAATTGGCATGAACATTTCGAAATACAGCTACCTCACCACGATCTGGTTTTTGATTTATTTATGGTTTTACAATGTTCCCGAATTGAATTTTGTAATGGCCATGTTGCATATGCAAGAATTTTGTAAATACTGTTATCTCTGAATTCGTAATTCAAGTTTTGCCACTTTTATTTATTAACTAGGCGAAACATGAATTTCTGTGTCGTTAAAGTAGCAAAAACACAAGTATCTAATTCCGCTATTGATGTAGTGACATAAAATGAAAACCATTATTCTAGATGAAGATATAAAAACTTTGATATTAAATAAAACGGGTGTCAAATCATTGACTTCTAGGTTCATTATATTGTATCATACTAATATTATAAAGAGGAAAACTTTGTTTGTTTGATTGTAATGAATAGGCTCCGAAACTACTGAACCGATTTGAAAAATTCTTTCACTGTTGGGAAGCTACACTATCCCTGGGTGACATAGGCTATAAAATATTTTCAAAAAAATTAGGGATCCTTACTAAAACTCGAATAATGTAACCGCAATGTACCCGTGCGAAGCCGGGGCGGGCCGCTAGTCTGTAAATAAAATCTATTGTACGTATAGTCCGTTCATTTCACGAAGACGCTTGCTGTGACCCTTATAACAATGGCATATGGGACATTTTGCAATAATTCACGCGTCGTGAAATATGTGGGTGTAGTACCTGCGGTACTTACTACACTTCCGATCCTGATGTATTTCCGATCGTCCACGTAAGTACCTACCTACATAATAATAATTACCTATGTTGTTATAAACCATTATACTTACCTATTCTGCATAAAAACTATTTTTTTATGTCCCTTTTTGTTGGTGTAAGTATATAGCAAATATATAGAATCTGATCCTTACAAGGCTGAAGCCCCCTAATTGATGGCTGACTGGTATAATGCTTACGTTACTTAAGTATCTAATTTATTAAAAGCTTTTTGTTCTTAATAAGTCAATACTTAAATAAATAAATTTTGCCAGATTCACACACTAACTGCATGGTCCCAAACTAAGCATCGCTTGTACTATGGGTACAAGCACAATGGACTGGGGACAATCCCAGTGTCACCCAAACTTAGCCAAATTACGAAAAGGCTATTTCAGAAATTTGCCCCGGCAGGAATCGAACCCGCAACCACCATGCGCAGTGAGCCGAGCGGCCTATGCTCGAACCACTGCGCCAAGCGGTCGTCAAAACTTCGATCGTCGTCAATTTGATGTAAAATCTTTGCTCTTTAACTAAGCTATAGACAATTAACGATGTAACAATGAAACGGAAAGGCTGCTCTTGCAACAATGTATGGCAGAGTTCAGCTGACATGCGAACTGATCCCACACACCAGTGTTTCTCCTTAGGCCCTGCGCAAACGTAGACACGTTTTGTTACCGACACATCACACCGTCTTAGGAAACTGTAGTTGCTGTGTCCGGTAGCGGGAATCGGACACAGTCGCCAATTGCTTCTTACCGATACGGTGTATCAATTGCAAAAAAAGAACTCTTACAATTGTTTGGAAATGTTGCATGTTACTTCAAATGTTGCTAGTGTCTTCAACTTTAAATTTCCAGTCACCTACACCGAATACTTTTTGTGTCGGTACTTATGTGTCTTGAGGAAGCAACTGCACACAAAAATTATCTATACCTGCGCGGGGAGTAGTTGATTTTATAATCTTATATGTAAAATTCTCGTGTCACAATGTTATTTACCATACTCCTCCGAAACGGCTCGACCGATCTCATGAAATTTTGTGTGCATATCGGGTAGGTCTGAGAATCGGCTACTATCTCTCTTTCATACCCCTAAATGTTAAGGGTGGTCCACATTCCACGCGGACGGAGTCGCGGGGCACACCTATTTATTTTATAACAATAAAATATTAACTGGCATCTTGTATCCGACACATTTAAGTGTCTACGTTTGCGCTGAGCCTTAGCTGATTGCTGCATAATGTCGTTCAATTTCACCTTACAAATTAGTCATTATGTAGAGGTTGCTGTAGCATGGCTATGACCACCTAACGCCTTCTCTGAACACCCAATTTTAGAACACTCTACCTTTGAGCGCTTTACATATAGGTATATGAACAAACTATCTTAGCGGCTTATTTTTTAATGATGTTGTGAGAATTTCTACTAAGTAATCTACTGTGTACTTAGGTCATAGAATTATGGTAGTAGAGCCAAGCTGTAGTAAATTGACAAGAGCTCATATACGAGCTGGCTCGTCCAGGGTAGTACTACCTTCTCACAGAAGGTCGGCGTAAAGTACCTATTATAGCTGTGTTTCGTACGATAAGTGAAAAAGACGGAAGAAACCCCCCTCCCTTTTTCTATATGTATCCCACTACCTTTCTGGTTGGTAAAGTGCGAGCTATGCCTTTGGTTTCGCAAGCACCTATAGACTACGATAACTGCTTAACATCAGGTGTGTCGTCCGCTTGTTTGCCGACTTTATTATATGTATAAAAATGTATTCAAAAGCGCGATTAAAATAGTGGGATAATTGGCACCCAAAAAAAGAAAACTTGTATTGTTTTTTTTGTTGAGAACACTCATGAAGCAGAGCGGGGTTATCTGGCATCGCCATATTTCACGCTTGTTATACCAACTAAAAACGGGTGTTTTGAAACTAAAACTATACGGGTGGTTGAAGGTGCGAATCCCGTAGGGGCAAATATCGGAAATTGCCTTTTGTAATTTACTCAGATCTGGGTGTCACTGGGATCGGCCCCAGTCCATTGTACTGTACCCATAGTACAAGCGTTGCTTACTTTAGCACCATGCAGTTGGTGTGAAAGTCTGGCAATATCTATATTTTATTTAATTATAAAAAAATTCTTAAATTCCGATGTCATTTTTTGACTGGTTTTTAATAAACATGATGATTTTTATCTACTTTTTCAAGCTTTAAGTGCAAATTTTTCGTATTTAGATGGTAAATAAATTGTTTTCATTGGAAATAAAGATGGCTAGATAAGCTTTACCGACATGCCCAGCCAGGTTTTGATGTCATCCTCGAATTTCCCATATATTTTGGAACCAGATAATTTACATGTTTAAACGGTCAACGGCTCTAGAAGCCAACAGATGAGCACAGGAGGGTATCCATCGCTAATGGGCGATTTATACACAATAGAAGGTAATACTTATTTTAATAAGCTATAAGAGTGACCGTACATTTGGTTGTTCTACTAAGCGGGCTCTTTGATGAATAGGATCGCTTTTTGTTTCCTGTAAACTGGGGCGAAGCCGAGTGGAGCTGAAGCTGAGACCGAGCCCAATCCGAGGGGGGTTGGTTCCCTTCCCTTCCCTCTGTCCCACTCCCCTTCCGGTCGTCAACATACGAGCACTGCCTTTGGTATTGTAAGCATATAAGCTACGTTAAGATTCTATAAGAAAAAAAAAACTAGAACATTTAAATTAAAATTGTACAAACAATATTTTCAAATTGATTCGCGCGAATGATAATCAGTCACGCAGAGAACATTTGAACAGGAAGACTAAAGAGTATTCGATGAATAAAAAACAATATACCTACCTACATGCATCGATGGTGTCGGCAAAAACCCTTGTTAAGGAACACGGAGCCAAGTCTTCCATGTCGATGACTCCATGATTAGATACCATGGTTACTTTGTTTACCAAAGCAATTATCATATTATCCACCCCTGTTTTATTAATTATTATTTTGGTTCGTAAACGTTTAATTTAATGTAAGTATGAGTAGGTATGCACATCACACTAAGCTAGCTTTCTCATTTTATTTACATACCTAAATCTGAGTGGGATTTGATTATTATTTACTATTAGCTATTTAGTGGCAATGGTGTTGCCTGCTCATATTATTTTTTATGCTGTTCCTGAGAATGTACACCATCTTTCATTCATTGAAAAGAGTACAGCTAACCATTGAGTTTCTTGCCGGCTCTTCTCAGTGGAAGCAGCATTCCGAACCGGTGGTGGTAGATTCTGACTATTCATAAATGCTTTGTTGGCTTACATGAAAAAAAAAAAAATTTTTTTATTTTACACTCTCGTACCCCATTTTACAACATCAGTAGTAAACTTCTATCTTAACTTGTAAATACATAAGTATAAGGATCTAAATTGACATAAAATTGAAAGTATAATGGCGTTGTTGCTTTAATAATATCGTGATTAGTTCGCTAGAGTTTTTTTAACTAGAGGAGGAAACGTTTAAATAACCGATTGGATTTCGAACGCGCACACGTAAATATATTATGTTCTTTTGTTTTGTGGTATACATAGACATACGCGTTTAAAAGTCAAGTAGATGTTCTTTTGTTTTCATTTTTTTGTGATATACGAAAGGAAAAACAAAAATCTATCCGTCTGAGAAATTATGAGATTAATCTTTCGAATGTATTTACATATTTGTTTTTTTTTGTTTCGGATATTATGTCAACCTCTTTTGCGGAAACCGTGTGTTTGTGTTGGAAGTTCATAGATATTTACTTCTTATAGATAGCATTAAATTGACGGGGATCAAATCGCAAATCCTATTACAAATTTTAATACCTAACCTCAATACATCGGTAAGTAAGGTAAGCTGTCGTTAGAGACTGTAGGTGTATCTGAATCTCGAATGTGTTGGTTCTCAGGCAGTAATGGGTGATTAATCATGATAACGAGTCAGAAGAAGGAAACTAATGCCTTTATTTGACTCATAAAATGTAAATTGTCTGGTCACACAGCTGAAGTAGTACCGAAATCTAGGTTTAGAGACAGCATATTTTCAATTCTAGACTTTAGGAAAGTTGTTTTTTTAATGTATTCGAGATTAATGTCATTTTGAGATATAAAATCTAACAATTAAGTACAGACCGATTCTTGTGTTTTCATGTCAGTATGTAAATTAGTTTGGCTCATGCATTTCTCTTTAGTATGGCTGTGTATTTTCAAATTCTTTAGTTTTTATTTGAAAGCAATGATAGTCCCGTCTTGTGTGCACAAGGTCCTGCATTGCACGTCCAGGTTTTTTTTCGAAATCTATGTGTAAATCATAATTACCAACAATATGATTATCACTTGCTTATTATGAAGGAAAACATAGCAAAGAAACCTAAATGTCTTGGCAGATGATAGCATGAAGGGGAGGCCCGCGCCCGGGGATCAATTATTATTATATTTGAATTATCTGGACACACATTTCTGTTTTTTTTTTAATTACTATCAATGTGAGTTTATTATATTACTAGCTGTGCCCGGCGACTTCATCCGCGTAGTATTAGATTATTGGGTTAAAAAGTATCCTATATGTTAATCCCGGTTATAATCTATCTGTGTTCCAAATTTCATCCAAATCCGTTCAGTAGTTTTTGCGTGAAGGAGTAACAAACATACATACATACATACATCCACACTCACAAACTTTCGCATTTATAATATTAGTAGGACTAGTATTCAGCCAATGTCTCAGCTACCTGGGTGGCCCATCTATCCACTACGCTATTGACGCCGTAAAAACATTAAAAACAAAAAAAAACTATGAAATGTACTATGTAAATAATACATGAGCGGTTGATAGTTTGGTATAATCCCACGTTTACGGACTAGATTTAATCATTAAAGAAAAGAAGAAAATCTTAGTGGCTAATGTCCCTTCAACATTGTTAACCAGTAATGTAAGGTGTTGAAAATGTAATAAGGTACGATGGGGCTGGCATATCCTAATTGGACAAAAGCCCCAAAACAATAGGAGAATAAAAAAAAAATTGTTAATTAGATTTCAAAACGAGTGGCTCATTTGCAAGCAAAACACAGTTCATGTTTTCCCATAGTTAAATAATACAAGCAGTTCGCCAAAGAATGTTGTTGGATACGACTTCCTTCACTCTGTGTGAAACCGCTGCAAGTCGTAATTACGTATCAATTATTCACCATTTTAGTAATTACACTAGCATGGTCAGGCGGTTGGCTATTCACGCACCGATTTTGTTATTAATCTACGGAATTAATAAATTCTGTGCCTACAACTATCGCGCTTATCATACTAATATTATAAAGAGGAAAACTTTGTTTGTTTGATTGTAATGAATAGACTCCGAAACTACTGAACCGATTTGAAAAATTCTTGCACTGTTGGGAAGCTACACTATCCCCGGGTGACATAGGCTATATTATATTTTTAAAAAAATTAGGGATTCTTACTAAAACTTCAATAATGTAACCGTAATGTACCCGTGCAAAGCCGGGGCGGGCCGCTAGTGTCCTATACATAGATGGGCTTTTTGTACTGCCAATGGCTCCTAAGCGCGGCCCATCATGGCCCGATTTTAAATGTACTACCCTGTAGGGCCAATTTAGTCAGGTTGTAGATTAAGGTGCGGCCAGCCGATTACTTATCTGTTATCAATAAAACTATAGGTACATATATAGATTAATATACTCATTAAAGTCAGTTCAATCGCATATCACATACGTCAGTAGGTACGCTAGTCTAAGCCCGACCAAATCAGCGCTACAGATTACGTGCAAAAGCAGGGAGTGAATTGCGGCTTTAAAGTTGCATCGATTTACGTGTGATAAGGTATAGGTTCTACGTAATGATTAGGTATGCTTGCCTACAGTACCATTCAGAACCTACCATTGGTGGAATGATAGTGTTTAGTGAGTCCTAATTATGGCAGCATAGGTAGTTATAAATGTCGACTAGTTCGAAGCCTTCGCAAAATTATGATAAATCAAAATCTCTGCAGTTTTTAGATAGGTATCAAATCTTATAGATCTTATGACTATAGCGGTAAAAAATCTCTTTCAGAGAAAAAAGTATCAATTAGATAATAATGATATACATTTTTTTTATAACACATAGTTGTCAAAAAAGCGTTTAGATCTGGCGAGGCGTAATAATTTGATTCAAAGTAGGTAAGTATGTAACTATAAAATTGATTTCTTCATGGATGAACCTATAACAATAATAATTTAGCCCTTTTGACGTCCCACTCCTGAGCACGGGCCTCCCCTCAACAAGAGGGGGATTCAGGCCATAATCCACCACGCTGGCCCAGTGCGGGTTGTCGGATTTCACATGTCTTTTGAAAATTGGTGAGATCTTCTAAGACATGCAGGTTTCCTCACGATGTTTTCCTTCACCGTACTGCCTTCTTTAGAGTGTTGTATATTATATGTATATTCTGCGATTTTGTGACAGGAATAAACCCTACAAGAAGGACTTAAAAAGTCCATCTTCTATTTTCAAAAGTCTATAGTATACTTCTTGTGAAGCAACCCGTTGGTCAAAATCACAATACTTACTAAGGTATATAAATAAAAATTCAAATGTTTCATCAAAAGGGCTCTATTATCATATAAGATAAGGTACCTTTTCTTCTATATCCATCGATCGATAGCCAAGATCACGGGCGATACTGTTATTCCATTGGTAATAGATAGCCTGAGTGGCCTAGAGGGATTGTTTGATAATAACTGTACTCGTTGGTAGGAAACTTTCTTAGAATATTCTGTATTAGCTGTTACCGCGGACCCAGCCCGCGTGGTACTTCGATAAAATAGAAGTAGTCTAAGTTACTTCGTATAACATCACAGATAGCTGATGTTATAGGGAGTAACTACAAGACTGCTACATTAGGCAGAACGTACGCTTTGCCGACTTTGTTAATCTAAAAACAACTAGATTATAATACCATTTGGTAAGTAAGGGGATTGAAAACTTATCAAAAATCTACCTTAACATCATGCTAAGTAGATTAAAAATACTTTATACCAAACTTATGTCAGATCACACTTTTAGTCACTACTCCAGGGATTAATAGAGTAATATAATCGTTATTAGCGATTTCAGTGCCAGATGTAACTGATCAGAGTATAATACGAAATTAACATAGCAGTTCAATTTACGGTTAAACTACCTGAAAATAAAGCTCACAATATCTTGGTTTAACAATTGAGACTATTGATTTAACATGGCCTTAAAAACGACTTAGAGATGTGTACCTTATGCTTTACGCAATATAGACTATAATCAAGCAGCTTTCGTTTTAGGACTTTAGGATCTGCAATACATAAAATGGAGAGCCGTGGGAATTCTAGAAGGATGCAGACTGGCGCATGAAGGCTAACTTAATTCTAAACACCCTTTCACTATTGGTCAACGCGCATAAACCACGCAAAATAATATCAACGAAGGTTGCATCGTTTAAAGCACTTCTTGAAACTGTGTCCTGTAGGTGGTAGAGCCAAGATGCAGCAAATTTACTACAGCCCATTATCATGTGGACTACTAGCTGGACGAAAGAGTTAGACCACCCCCTCTCTTAAGAATAACGGCGTAAAATAGGTAGTTACTCTAGCTGCGTTTACTATGTGAGAGAGCCGGAAGTTCAACCCCTCTACCATCCCCTCTATGTTCCACTCCCCTTCAGTTCAGCAACGTGCAAGCAATGCCTTTGGTATTGCAATTAACGTCAGCATACGCATAGGGGCATAGGCTTGTTCGCCGAATTCCTTGAAGAAAAAATGTAGTTCATTGCTCCTTAATATTAGTCCGCTAAATCAGGGTAGACAGTAAAGAATATAAATAAATACCAATATATTAATAATAATAATTTAGCCCTTTTGACGTCCCACTCTTGGGCACGGGCCTCCCCTCAACATGAAGGGTTTCAGGCCATAATCCACCACGCTGGCCCAGTGCGGGTTGGCGGATTTCACATGTCTTTCGAAAATATTAGAGATAGATAAATAATAGACGTGTCTGTCCGCAAACGCAATAAAGAGCCTTATCAAGATTATAATAGGCCTGTTTGACAAATGGGAGTTGTCTAAATCAAGCAAGGAAAAGATAATTTATAGTTGGGTATCCTCGCCTAATGATTAAAAAAATAATATGATTCGAACAATAAATCTTATTTAAGTAGGTTTATTATAAATTAGTAAAAATACCATATCATTATTACGTAAAGAAATAAATGTATTGATAAACAAATTAATACTAGCTTGTTATATGACTAGGTTCCGGTATAAAACGTAACATCGGAAGAACAATATTCTGCTCGTTACGTAAAGGCGTTACATAAACTGTGGTATGTTTTGAGTAGATTAAGATCCTCGAGAGAAATCTAGCCAGAATTTTTAACAAGAATTCGAAAGTATAGCAAAAAAATTGTTCCTTTTACATATCATTACACCCGTGCGTGGGTACCTAGGGAGGCCTAAGCTAGTTTTTCTGCATAGTGACAAGTGTGTGTAAGGCGATGTGTACAATCAAGCAAAGAAGTGTATGAATTTAACCATTTAATTACTTATAACTATACAAATAAATAAAATTGGAGTGTCTGTTTGTAATATCAAAATAACACCTTTTTACTAAATGCATATGAAAGTACATACGACACCTATAACAAATCTGTCTGTGTGTTTGTTCCGGGTAATCTCCGAAACGGCTGGACCGATTTTGACGGGACTTTCACTGGCAGATAGTTGATGTTATAAGCAGTATCTTAGGCTACTTTTATTTTAGAAAAACAAAATTTTAAAAATGAAAAAATGGGTTCTGTCGTGCGGTCTCAGAACGCGGGAGCGGGCTTTTTTGTTAAGTTAAATTCCACGCGGATGAAGTCGCGGGCTCAGCTAGTATTAAATAAAAACTAACTAACAGGACTTTAAAATGATAAGTTTTACATATTTTGGTAAACCAAGTGATATGTGAGACAAAATTCTAAAGTTCTTTTTTTCTTTTAAATAACAAAATTGAGCAACAAGCGTGAGACACTACTGACGTTAAGTGGTTATCGTAGCCTATAGATGCTAGCAATATCAAAGATATTGCTACGTGCAAGCTGCTGCTGACCTGACATGGGGGGTGCGGGGGTTATAGAGGAGAGGATAGCAGGGGAATGGAGGCTTGATTAATTGTTTTCTATAACTATTGTTCTTTGTGAAGTTATTTATAAAACGCGCCTATTCAGCACCATGATACTCAAAACACTTCATTTCTCGCTTTGTTTGAATAGTTACTAGTATTATATATTCCTGGGGTCGTATTACTCAATCTATTTGAAGTCTGAGAGGAACCTCGTAAATTTCTATGTCGTATCAGTACAAAATGACACGTCAAAAGCGTAGGCAACGCAATAATCACTCTCAGACTTGAGATCGATTCATTAATATGGGCTCTATAAACCTAGAGACTGTAAAAAACAGAGATTATAAGATTGGGTGAAAATGAGGTGAATCAAAGTTTTGCACGAGTAACACTCAACGCGCTAGTGTAGAATCAGCTTATGAACGCACACTTATAAGCGAGTACCCAAGTGATCCATTACAAATTCTTTGACAATTAATTTGAGTCGACATGTCATTTAGATCGAGCCATACTAGAGGGTATATATATTCAATCATTTTTATCTTCGACTAATCAAGTTAGAAATATTTTTGAAATATTTTGAACAGGCGGCTTTACAGGTGCAAGTGTCATAGGTAGTTAAATTCTAAACTTTAACTTGGAACTGGGTGTCAAGTAACGATTTTGGTTAGATTAGACATTTGATCACTCGTAGAGCATTTAACTAAATGCAAAATTCATAATAACCGCCCTTAATTTGTACCTATGTTTTGTTTGTAACTGTTACTGTAAATAAAGTTTGTTACCTCTTGGTAGGCAACAAGGAGAAAAACATGATAAAGGAATTCGACTTAGCCTTTTTGTCTTGGCGCATCATACTCTATTTAATAAATAATAATAAATATCGCCAGACTGACACACCAACTGTATGGTCCCAAACTAAGCAACGCTTGTACTATGGGTACCTTACAATGGACTGGGGGCGATCCCAGTGACACCCAGACCAGGGCAAATTATGAAAAGGCCATTTCCGAAATTTGCCCCGGCGGGAATCGAACCCGCAACCACCATGTGCAGTGAGCGAGCGGCCTACGCTCGGCAATTGGTAGATTAATCTGTGTACCCTATTAAGTTACCTTCTAATTAACTACTATTCTGCCTTTATGTAAGCAGTTCAGCCGATTTGTAAAAGGTCAATTATGATTAACGATTCATCTAGGTAGCGTCGATTTGCGAGCAGAATCAGGTTTATTAATTGTTATTACCTTCACCATTTCACTTTCCATCGTTAGCTATGGGACTTTATGGCATTTAAATATGAGGAAATGTAAATTATTTTCATATTTTGAGGTGGCTATCGAGGTTGCTGCGATGAGGAGAAAAGAAGCGTGCATAATATTCTGCTGTTATTATGACCCACTGTGCGACTTAAGTAGCACTATATTGGACTCGAGTATCAGAAGCCTAACAGCAGAACTGGTCATGCCCTTTTCCTATATGCAAAGAACGAATCATTTTACTTACCAACGTAACTTGTAAGTACTTACGTTTAGAACCATTGGGCACGGAGCCCCAAAAACAGTATATCTTAGGCATAAAAGAGTAGGCAGGTATTCAATTAATAATTAAATGTAATCTATGTGAGTACAATATAACTGTAAAAAAATAAAACGTGTGGGTAGCATTCAAAAAAACTTCACAAAAACAGCATCCCAATTTTGCGCCCGATAAACTGGTCTAGATTTCGGCAAAAAATAAAAAGTTGTTTAGGCACATTTCAAGGTACGCACTAATGAGCTGTGATTGAAGCAAAGCCTAGAATTAAAACAAGTCGTAGGCCTCTCTACCACGGAGATATTCACGAGATACGTGATTGAGATGCTATCCATCCACATTCCACAGGCTGCCAATTGATATGCTACTATATGAATTCGCAAATAGGTTCGAATTTGGGTAGCGAGGGTTGCATATGAACGAATCAAGGTCACGCACCAAGACTAATTATTATTTATGAGCTCGCAATTCTACCATAACTAAATTTCTATATAATTTTTTTTTGTCATCATAGAAAAAAACGAAAGATTATATTTTTCTTTACAAGGTGACAGGAGATGCAGAAAAACTCAAATATGAAATTAAATAATCCTGTGTTCTACCTAACGCCGAATATGTACGATACTACCCAAATTCGACTGTATTCCCAACTTGACAGAGTAGGATATCAATTAGCGACCTATGGGAATAGCTCCGTGGAAGAATGCCTATTTCTGTGAACTAAAAAGGTGATCAGTTGCAAAATTAAAATTAGAAATGAGAAATACACATTAAAGAGGCTTAGCTGTTACTTGATTGGTTTTATATTATATTTATTGCTACACTTAGGTATGGATTCTGAAATCAGTGGTGCTGGTGATGGTAATATAGCTATGATTTCATGATAAACATAAAATATTTTTTTTAATTAACACTTTGTGGCTATTCGTTTCTAGAAATGAGGTGAGTATAATAAATAATAATTATACGTAATAAATTACTGTATTTTTAATTATTATAATAAGATTTAAAATTACTTTTAAATATAATAAAACAATAACTTTTAATCGTAAATCGAACCATGTATTTAGTAGTCTAATATTTCGTTAAACTCTTCTGCACTTATCTGATCATTATTTCCATGTGTAATCCGATGATGATAATCAAAGGTCACGAGAAGCTTTACTACCGTAGATACCTGAAATTATAGTGGTTACGAGATAGTTAAAAATGCATATTAATTAGTGAACAGTGGACTGTAATTATGTTCTTGTATGAAAGTGCGCGTTAAGAGCAAGGGTCAAATGCATTTTCATTAATTGTTATATTGGATTATTATAATACTAGCGGCCCGTCCCGGCTTTGCACGGGTGGACATTCAGAGTAAATTTCTAAGTAGTTCTTAAAATAACTGCCTAACTTAACCTATTTCATAGACTAGCTGAGCCCGCGACTTCGTTCGCGTGGAATTTAACTTAACAAAAAAGCCCGCTCCCGCGTTCTGAGCCCGCACGACAGCACCCATTTGTTATTTTTTTTTTATTTTGTTTTTCTAAAATAAAAGTAGCCTAAGTTACTGCTTATAACATCAACTATCTACCAGCGAAAGTCCCGTCAAAATCGGTCCAGCCGTTTCGGAGATTACCCGGAACAAACACACAGACAGACAGACAGACAGACAGACAGACAGACAGACAGACAGACAGACAGACAGACAAAAACATTTTAAATCGCGTTTTTGCTATAGGTGTCGTATGTACGTTCATATGCATTTAGTGAAAAGGTGTTATTTTGATATTACAAACAGACACTCCAATTTTATTTATTTGTATAGATGTGCACACCCCTCTCCCGTAATTCCGTGCCCGGCCGCGGCGCGGCGGCGTTTTTTTTTATATAAAAAAAGATTACTAGCAATGTGTGTTTATCACATTACTAGTATGCCCTTTAGCCCCTCCAACTAAGCTAATGCGTGTGCTAGGAGTGGGCTCACGTCAATAGTTTAATGGCCAGGATGGGGATCGAACCTGGAACCTATCAGCTACGAGGACGGCCCCTCTAACCACTAGGCTATTGACGCTTTCAATTTTTCTATTAGTATTTGTTTAGATTGACTATTTAAATTCGTAATATTTAAGTTTATAATATATTTGATTGGAATGTCCGATTTAAATAAATCTAAAAGTAATCTACAGGTATGAAAATAGTCTCAATTACGAAATGATTTATTTGTATACGGATTAATACTAAGGTATAGATAACATGGTCTGATTTTGATCGGCATTTCTATCAACTTTTAAAATGTAAAAAAGTAGTTATAGTAACGTAACTATAATAGTTGGACATAATGGTATCGTTACAAACATACAAAAATACAAATCTTTTCTCTTTATAATATTAGTGTAGATTACGAACGACCATAATAAATAATAAATAAATATCGCCAGACGAACACACCAACTGTATGGTCCCAAACTAAGCAACGCTTGTACTATGGGTACCGTACAATGGACTGGGGGCGATCCCAGTGACACCCAGACCTGGGCAAATTACGAAAAGGCCATTTCCGAAATTTTCCCCGGCGGGAATCGAACCCGCAACCACCATGTGCAGTGAGCCGAGCGGCCTACGCTTGAACCACTGCGCCAAGCGGTCGTCGACAATAGAAAAATCCATTGTTCTATATGTACTTACATGTAGGCTTTTTTCGCCACATAGACTTTTACACTAAAATATTACTTATTTATATTAACAAATTTAAAACTTTTAAGTATACTATATTACATGTAAGTAGGTACATATACTATATAAAAATTAAATGAACGACATTTGCTTTTCCGAAAACAATTTATTTACAGCAATATTGTATTTTTGTGCATAAATCGACGCATCGGTTTCGAAAAAAATAAAATGAAATATCGATATTTGCATTTGCGAAAACAATTAATTTACAGCAATTATAATATTTTTTTTTGCTTACATCGACGCATCGGTGCTGAATGATTGGATTCCACCTGTTCACACGCACGGAAATGGTTGTGTTGTGATAAAAACAGTCGCTTATCCGGGAAGCGCGCACGGCGCGCGGGCGCATCAATCAACGTTATGTTTCATTGTTCTAGGGTGAAGTCAAAACTTCGACGAATCAGTGTAAATAATAAACATTTCCGTGGTTTAAGCGACATATTTTGTACATATTAAGTTTTATGTACTTAAGTAAAGGTAAACAATTGAGTGTACTTACTGTAGGTAAGTACAGTACTTACTACAAAGTTTATATTGTTGTCTGTACCCATAAATAAAATTATATCTGTTTGTTGTACAGTAAATAACAGCTTCTTACAAAATGCATTATAAAAGTACATACGCTACTCGTACTGGTAGTAACAAAAAAAAAACTTATTTTTACGGTCAGTATGTTTGTTCTGTTTAATATCCGAAACGGCTGAACCGATTTTGACGGGGCTTTAACTGGCAGATAGCTGTTGTTATAAGGAGTAACTTAGGCTACTTTTATTTCATCGAAGTACCACGCGGGCGGAGCCGCGGGCATCACCTGGTCTTATATAAAGTTAGTACGAACAAAGCATGTAAAATTTAGTGTTCTCATACCTACGGTGAGGAAATAATAATCCTATAAGTACTACATTTTGTTATACAATAATCTGAACTTATATAACCATTATTTTTGCGTAAAGAGGTCGTAACGATGCATTTCCATGTAACAATTTACAATTCTGCCTGTTAATTACTCAAAACTTATTTTGATGAAGTTTAACAATAAATAACAAATAAATTATGCCAACACATGTTGGTGTTCATCGACAATAAGTTATCGATAGAGTTCAAACACCTCTACTACATCTGGTAGCGGCTCATTTGCATACAAATGGATTGTAAATGAGAAGGGCATTAAACACGCCGACACGTATTTTCTTTTGCCGCTATAGGCGCGCGCGCAGTTCTTGTTCAACATCATTTGCCCAAGCCCCCATTTGATGATGGCTAATGCTTATTCCCATAATTTTATTGCAATTATATTTTGTTCCCGGAATAAATAAATAAATACATACATATTTTTTGTATATTCATTGTAATAATTATTTAGCCCTTTTGACGTCCCACTCCTGGGCACGGGCCTCCCCGCAACACGAGGGGGACTCAGGCCATAATCCACCACGCTGGCCCAGTGCGGGTTGGCGAACTTCACATGTCTTTCGAAAATTGGTTAGATCTTCTAAGACCTACAGGTTTCCTCACGATGTTTTCCTTCACCGTAAGCAAGTGATAATCATATAGAAATTTTGATTAGCACATAGATTTCTAAAAATCCAGAGGTGTGAGCCGGGGTTTGAACCCAAGACCTGGTGCCCGCTATCACAGCTTTTTTTTTTGTAATTAATAATTTAAACAATCTTCAGTTTTCTTTGCGAATATTGGTAAGGTGTCAGAAGAGGCTAACAACCTTTACACTTATCTATACCTCACACATTTTCTCCTTCGATATTTCCGCTAATAGTCATAAAGAAAGTGCTACAGCGCATTTTAAGGACCTATTAGGTACTTAATAGCTTGTTTATATAGATTACTAGCTGTGCCCGCGACTTCGTCCACGTGGAATTTAATTGACAATGTTTCATACAAACTTTCATGCCTATTTTATCCCCTTGGGGGTAGAATTAATCAAAATCCTTTCTTAGCGGATGCCAACATCATAACATCTACCTGCATGCCAAATTTCAGCCCGATCCGTCCAGTGGTTTGGGCTGTGCGTTGATAGATCACTATGTCAGTCAGTCAGTCACCTTTGAGTTAGATATATACAGATTTTATAGTTAAGTTAAAACTTGTTGAATTGACTACATACATTATTACATAATAATATATTTTAACTCTACCAATGACTGCGAAAGTAAAAGTAGATGGGACTAACGGGACGGGACTATTGATGACGAAATGAGAAAATATCGAAAATGGCTTTTCTTAATTTGCCCTCGGCTGGGTCCCACTGGGACCGCCCCTAGTTCATTGTACGCTGATAAAAAATGCGACAAATGATTTTTAATGATCCAAGTCTCCCTCTTCTATTATAAACCTTTTGTAATTAAAGCAAATAGGTAATTGTTGAATACGTGGATTTACATAAATATTTGCTGTAATTACCAAACTATATTATACAATAAAAAAGAGTTAACGGTCTACAAAAAACTATTATTCGTCATATTTTTTTATCTCAATGTGCGGTCCCATAGTTTAGCCGCTTGATTAGTATGGACAAGTTGATGTGTTAGTTGGACGACATCTGCTTATACCTACATATTATACTTACACATTGAAAAGTTTACGTATTATTTTAAAGTTATTAAATTTTAAAGGTCTTCCTTTGAACTTCTGTTTATGGATGACCCCTAAGTGGCAAATCGGGATATTTTCATCGTAAAACGTCTTATGGTTGTTTTCTAATTGTCATAATTTACAATGTTTGTACTTAGAAAGTTATATTTTATTCATTACCTATTGCAGTTTACGTGTTTCTGCGGACTTCGTTTTCAATGAACTGCATGGGGTGTATAAAGTTCATCAGTGGGCATTGACCTTGTTCGCTGTTGGATAGTGAATAAAAATATCAGTAAGTTATCTTCATATAGACACCGATTTTACACTTACACAACAAAACTGAAAGTGCCTTCTTTAGAACGTAAGCACAATAGAGATTTTCACTGGTCTCACTTGACTTTTTTTAACGAAGTTGGAAAGCTTATGACCCTCCTGATGTTAAGCAGTTACTGACGTAGCCTATAGATGCTTACAATACCAAAGGCATTGCTCGCATGTTGCTCGCCTGAAGGAGAGTGCGACGGAATAAGGGGCAAGCAGGTTTAGCTTCTGGTTCTTATAATTACGGTACGAAGTGCAGCTAAGTATAATAGCTACTTTAAGTCGACCTTCCGTGAGATGTTGGTACAACCCCGATTAAGTCAGCCCTATACAATCTGTAGGCAATGGACGACCCTTTGGCGCAGTGGTTCGAGCGAAGGCCGCTCGGCTCACTGCACATGGTTCAGATTCGATTCCCGCTGGGGTAAATTTCGAAAACGGCCTTTTCGTAATTTGCCCTGGTCTGGGTGTTACTGAGATCGGCCCCAGTCCATTATACGGTACCCATAGTAAAAGCGTTGCTTAGTTTGGGACCATACAGTTTGGCGATATTTATTTATTTATAATTAGGTACAGTTTGGCTCCAAAACCGAGTCAAAGTAACCTAGCTCTTAGTGCTGGCCATTTGATGCACTGTTATTATGTAGGTATCTATTGTTTTTAATAGGTCCACGTAGTTTCAAGATAAATGTTTAAGTTATCATACCGTTTTTGTTAGGCTGTGGTATATTACGATACTTACCCATTTATTGTAATCTCAAGGAATCCATAATCCTTGCAATTGGCTTTGAATAATGTGTAGTGAGCACTCGGCCTCAAAACCATTATCGACGATAGCATGCGTGCAATATCTGAAGTAAGGTCATGGATGTAGTCGCAACATGCAATGTAATAGAAATGGTAATCAAATTAGTATTTTGTCGCCTTTCTCAACCCAACGGTATCGGCCATCCTAGGCATTCGAGATAAGCAATAATACAATATTTATAATGCATCGGTTTGTTGTCAGTAAAAGCCATGTAAAGGCTTACCTATAAATATGTAATAATATGTCAATTCAATGTATTCTTTCTTATGACAACAAAGTCGGTAAACAAGCGTACGATCGGCCTGATGTTAAGTGGTTACCGCAGCATATAGATACTGGCAATACCAAAGACATGCTGAAGGGGACTGGGATAGTGGGGAGGAGGGCAAGGAAGTTCGACTTCCGGCTCTTTCACTCGTAGAAAACGTAGCTATAATAGCCACTTAGAGCCGATCTTCTGTGAGTGGGTGGTACTCTGGACGAGCTAGTACATATATCATCATCATCATCATCTCAGCCGAAAGACGTCCACTGCTGGACATAGACTTCACCCAAGGTTCGCCACAATGACCGGTCTTGCGCTGCCCGCATCCAGCGGATTCCCGCGACCTTCACCAGATCCACCTTGTGGGAGGCCTACCTACACACGCTACGCTTTCCGGTGCGCGCCCGCCACTCGAGAACTCTTCGGCCCCATCGGCCATAGTCCTTATATAAGCTGTATCAATTGACCAGGGCATGGCTCTACCACCGTTAATGTTATTTTGTCCAGGACTTATTGGTGATTGAATATGCTCTACGCGGACTTGATTATTATGGGTCTAGTCCCACCACACACTCCCAATATTGTTACTTCCGTAAGCCAGAATCAACAGTGATCGGAAAATGGTGAAAAAAAACCTTATAATTTTAAATTTCATAAAAAAATAGTTTGAGTCTTTATAATTTAAAAAGCAATAAGCGACAGTATAATTTACAAACTGTTCTCAACACAGCATCCTTCTATCGTATATCGATGTCATTAACGGTTTAATAATTTTTACTAGACATTTACTTAACAATATCTACTCAGCTTGTTCAAATAGAAATATACACGCCTGTCCGTCTGTCACACCGGCCTAGGTTACATGACGTTTTTGTGCTACGCAAGGTGCTCAAAAAGTGACGAGGCGTATTTGACAATCGCACAAAAGGCGACATAGATACACCCATACCAGCACAATCACCTATAAACATCTTTATAATAAGTAGTCAAGAACATGTTATTATTTATTGCAAGTAACGCTTAATCACGGCGGTAAACAAAATTATAAAGAAAACGGCGAGACTGCCCCTACTATGATTTTGGAGTCTCTCGATACGCGTTTGCGAATTGTGTCTTATCGCTTCAAAATTTAACAACGTAAGTAACAACGTACTAGCTCGAAGACCGCTTAGCGGAGTGGTTCAAGAGTAGGCGGCTTGACTCACTGCACCGAGTTGTTGCCAATTTGATTCTCGTTGGAGCAAGTTCCGGAAATAGCTTTTGTTGTAATTTGCCTGTCTGTACAAAAAAAACTGTCTTCAGGTGACAGAGAAATCATGAACATACATTAAAAATACATACAGATGAACATAGAACCTCCTCCTTTTTTGAAGTCGGTTAGAAACTAGGCTTACATGGTTTTAAGTATGTACAAAAATCGCCTCTTTGGCACCTAATTATTTAGTATCATTTTGTCCCTCTGAGAAAGCTCTGAGGTCTGAAGTTACTTTGAGTTATAAGCAGTAGTGATTAATAACATTCAAATTAATCTTTGTTTCTGTAAGCGGGCAGATTTGTGGCTCAATTATTGGCCTTACTACTATCTCGTTTAGAGTGAGTTTATTCACTCATAGTAGGGGCCGTCTTGATTCATAGCTATCCCATTAATATCATCGTCTGTCATATTTACGCACGGGATAATTGAATAGGGACAGGTTACATGAAGCATCGTGGGCCGTGATACATTACCTTTATATATTACCTACAACGGCAGTAAGTGTTAAATTTAGTGCTAACTTTGTTCAAGCTGTACCGGTCTTTATCTAATGGAAAATAAGACCTAAAATTCCGGATAATGTAACGGGTTAAATGGTGTGTAAGTAGGATTTGTGTTTTAATTTAAATAGTTTATTAAGTAAAAGTTAATTTTAATCCTTCAGTTGGGCAGTAAGCTAGTATTTTTTTGGCTACCTAAGGTTTAAATTTATAGCGGTTAATTAAAAACGGATTTACAATTATGTGTAATTTAGATTAAATTTACCATATGTATGCAAAATAATAGTTTAACACGACTTTAACTTTAAATGCTAATCATTCAACATTCATACTTATATATCAGATAACATAATCTAATTATGCTTATCTGTCTTCTCTCCACATAATATACAATTCCGGTGTGCGTGTGTTCTTAATTATTCTTTTCATACTTATGGGGGATACTTAGTTATAGCTGAACCCGATAGGTGGCGCTGTTGTCGACATAAAGAAAATAGGCTGGAGAAACTGTGGTCAAATACTGTGGTCAAAAACTGGTGTATTATAATAATATGTTAAAATATTCAGCTGATGTCGAATTCAAGGACCAGTTTTTTTTACCATTCGTGCTTCAAAGGGCTCACGTTGAACTGGTCGATATGAATGGAGAGAAGCCTGATTTATGATAGATTGAACAGTAGGTCTGTTTAATATAATTGTTCTAACATTTATGTTACCGGTTTTCCATAGAGTGTATATGGCAGTTTCTCTATCAGCTCCATGTTAATATTAGGATCAGCCTAATCAGAATAGTCTGTATACCGATCTGTCCAGGAAGCTCTATCGCGTGCTCCCACCCTTTCTACGATACTAGGTTATGTCTAGAATCTATAACAAAATTATTAACAAACACTGATTGCGTGAATCTGTATACAAATAGATGTACCTAGTCTTTTATAGTGACAATGCATTGCTGTTTCTGAGAATTTTCACGAACTTTTTTCCTATAGAAAAGGGAAACATTGAGTTTCTTGCCCGCTCTTCTCAGTGGAGGCATCGTTCCAAACCGGTGGTAGATTCTGACAGTTCATAAGAGTTTCGATGACTAACAAAAAAAATGCGTAGAATAGTTAAAGATTGTTACTTCGTTCGTTGTTAGTTTTTTTCCTTAACTTTTCATCCGATAAAACCTTTCCTCTTTTGTATTTTTTTTACTAATTACGTTAAGCGCCGCCGCCAGCAAAAGCCCATCTATAATTAAAATATGCTGGTTGTTGGCCGCAGCTCCAACCGCATGGTACTTCGATAAAATAAAAGTAGCCCAAGTTATTCCTTATAACATCAGCTACCGGTTTGTTAAAGTCCTGTCAAAATCGGTCCAGCCGTTTCAGAGATTAGCCGGAACAAACAAACGGCCAAAAAAATGTAGAATTATTTATTTTGTGTAAGTATTACCGTTGAATGCATGAACTAAAAAGCTATTATTTTGACATTACAAACAGATACTCATTTTTTTATTTATTTGTATAGGTAGAATAGATTGTATAGATAGTGGTAAGAATTTTAATTACCTAAGAGATCGCAGCCTGTGGAATAGTTTATGAATAAGTGAAAGTCAGTGATTTACTCGCTTGTTCCTAGTATTGACCTGGCTGCTGAACCAATGATTATTATAATTGACTTACGACGTCACATGACCGCATTTTTTTTAAATCATAATAATATATCATAATGGATCCCAATTTTTTTCCTCAAGTCATAAATCTATTTAATCCGATTATTTTTATGTGAACGTGCGAACCTATATTTATAGATATGTTTTGATATTTTTAATTGTAGTTCAAGTAAATTGACATTTTGTTGATGAGAACTAGATTTAGAAGAACCTACCAATAAAAAAATAATAATTTTGGAATTCAGTTAGTTAGTAAATGACTGCTTTGATAATAATAATATCGCCAGACTCGTCGCAAACTAAGCAATACTTGTACTATGGATACCGTACAATGGACTGGGGGCGATCCCAGTGACACCCAGACTAGGGCAAATTACGAAAAGCCATTTCCGAATTTTTTCCCGGCGGGAATCGAATCCGCAACCACCATGTGCAGTGAGCCGAGCGGCCTACGCTCGAACCACTGCGCCAGCGGTCGTCAAATCACGAGATAATTTTGTTTTTAACTGAATTGTAAAGTCCAGCTGGCTCACATATGGACTGGCACGACCGAGTAGTACCATCCTTACACAGACGATCGGCGTTAAGTAGCTATTACTAATATTAGTAGTAGTAGTAGTATTAAAGCTGCGTTTCGTACGATGAGTGAGAGAGCCGGAAGCTCAACCCCCCAACCCCCCTGCCTTCTTCCCACTACCCTTCCGGTTAACGACGTGCAAGCAATGCCATTGGTATTGCAAGCATTTATTTGCTTGAGTAGGTAACTGCTTAACATCAGGCAGGTCATACGCTGGCTTGCCGACTTTACTATATACGTGGTATATAAACTACCTATTTAAAGTAAGTATTCATTTATTTTAGAAAAAATACAAAAAAGTATATATTATGTATATATTATTTTTCTCTTTTATATAAAATGTGCCAAGCGAAGATGTTTACCAGATTGCCATTTGATAGCTGACGCCATTTATAAGGTAATCATATAATAAAGAACTGAATAAATTTCTTGAAACTGCCTAAGCATCACCGGAAATTAACAATTTCTAGTCTGATGTCAATCGGCAAAATTAGGAAAAAAATATTTTTTTTGAATGCCAAACAACTTTCGGCCTATAGCCAGCCCATCACTGAATATTAATATTTTTAATGATCCTGTTTGCTAGAATCGAAACTGAGTCGATATGCCGAGGACGGGTCGGATCGGTATTCTGCGGATTCGTATTGGAACAGTTGTATTTCGAACGCTCGGGCGGAGCGCGCGCGTCTCGCCTGAAACCGCGGAAAACGTCCATCGATTTAAAAAAAAAATGTGATTGTTTTTTTTTATTTATTTAGTGAAAGTCAGCATCTTTGTGGATTGTATCACGTTTCGCACATCTGGGATTAGATAAACGACTCCTTATTTTTTGTGGTAAGTTTCGTGAATTAAAATGAAATAATTTCTTCATACTATAAGAATAGCTAGAAGAATATTTTCATGTTTTTAAACATGAAAAACATTTACGATTCTCGCGAAAACAAATGAATGTAAGCTTACCTATACAAAATAACAGAAGGAAAAATAACTAACACAAAATACATGTTCTTATCTTATCCGCCCTATAATTAAGCGGTAAGCGACGCTTTAACAGCGTGAATAATTAACACAAAAAAAAACAATTAAATAGTGAACAGAGTTTGATGAAAATAATCAAGTGGTGTTAGAACTTGTTAGTAGATTAATTAATGTATGTAGGTACTTATTTATAAAGCTTTAAAGCGATTAAAACCTAAGCGCTGTATTATGTGTGATGGATATTGTCTTATATGCGTCTACTAAGCTCAGTGAGTCGATTGTTAGCCGCTCGGCTCATTGCACCGGGTTCGATTCCAGTCAGTGTTTTTTTTTAAATGGCCGTTTAAAAATATACCCTGGTTAGGGTGTCACTGGAATGGCCCCCAGTCCATTGTATTGTCCCGATAGTGCAGGAGTAGCTTAATTTGGGACCATATATTTGGGCTGTTAGTCTCGCTGTATCGGAAGTCTGTTTATTAGTAGCCTGCAAAAATGTTGCGTAGGACTCGAGATAATATTACAAGGTCGTAAACATAGGTATAAAATTTCCAATTCCATTTTTTACAGCTGTAAAAAATTGAATTGGAATGTTTATACCCATGCCCGATACTCATGATACGTGAATGTGTAATCTTATTTCGGACCTGCTCTCTTCTTATTATACCTGCACTATACTTTGATAGAAGATTATTTATTAGACAGGACAAAACAAAAAAGATAGAACATAAAGCAGAAGGAAACAGAAAAATCGGAATTGCTTCTCGTTGGCCGTGGTGAGGTAACGTAACCATGTTCTATCTTACTCTCTCTATTATTAGGCGGAGGATGATAGATAACTTTGCAGTGTTAACTGAACTACATAAGGTACAATTTATTATACGTGGTTTATGATTGATTTATACCTCTTTGTAGTTGGCTTCCCAACATGTTTTACGAATACTGAAACTTGTAAACCTTTAGAAATACTACGTCTAAGGGAAAATAGGTTACGAAAGTACTCGAGGAAGATGGAGAGACGACTTGAAATGTTTTACCGTTAAATAATCTTATGGACTCTGATCATTGAAATGTAAATGAGACTTCAAAGGAAGGTATTAAAATCGATTTTTTTTATTTGACCGTTATTTGAATTACGAGATGTTATTTAGAAATTCAAATAATATATTTTAGTCAGTGTTTTTTTTTAAATGGCCGTTTAAAAATATACCCTGGTTAGGGTGTCACTGGAATGGCCCCCAGTCCATTGTATTGTCCCGATAGTGCAGGAGTAGCTTAATTTGGGACCATATATTTGGGCTGTTAGTCTCGCTGTATCGGAAGTCTGTTTATTAGTAGCCTGCAAAAATGTTGCGTAGGACTCGAGATAATATTACAAGGTCGTAAACATAGGTATAAAATTTCCAATTCCATTTTTTACAGCTGTAAAAAATTGAATTGGAATGTTTATACCCATGCCCGATACTCATGATACGTGAATGTGTAATCTTATTTCGGACTTGTGACACAACTTGTATATTTTTAACATTGCCGACATCAATTATCATAATACACTAATTGATGTGGATATACAGCATCATGGAGTCGATTATACAACTTGCCGAGCGATTTCGAGTCGTAATAAACGATGCAATAAACACTTTAAGATGGCAATTTCATAAGGTTATTACGCGAATTATCGCGTAAGATTTAACATAGGCATGTAGGGCATATTTTGGTAAAAGTTTAAAACGTGTATACTCTACCTACGTTCACAAGGACCTACATAATCGTGTAATTAAAGTACAGTTAGCGTCAAAAGAAACTGATCATATTTTTTAACGTGATAATTTCAGTATAGGTTTCCCAATTTGGGAAGTGCTTAATTTTGAAGCGCCAATCAAATATGATAGATGAGTACATCTCAAACAGCTAAGTACCAATTACTTAAAGATTTGAGTAGCATTTTAGAATTTGGCCGCAGTCTGTGCTCTGTCCCGCTCACATCACAGATCTTATAAATAAGAATGACAGTGACAGTGCGCCTTCTTGATAACGATACAATTACGTTAGGACTTTGCGCTATGGGCGCAGGTGTAATAGAAAGCGAGTATCACTTTACCATTCCTTGTCAATGCGCCATCAATTTTATATTCTAAACGTTTATACATAAGTATGTAAATTGCACTTACTTCTGATGGACAGACGATGGACACTCTCTATGCCTGCCTTTGACCCTTAAACTACAGGTTCCACAATGTACGGTAGATGTAAGCAACTGCTATTCAATGTTAATATAATGGATTGTAATCTTTATTCCATAGAAAATACTGTGTAAATCCCAGTATGGCTAACTAATACCTGCACTATACTTTGATAGAAGATTATTTATTAGACAGGACAAAACAAAAAAGATAGAACATAAAGCAGAAGGAAACAGAAAAATCGGAATTGCTTCTCGTTGGCCGTGGTGAGGTAACGTAACCATGTTCTATCTTACTCTCTCTATTATTAGGCGGAGGATGATAGATAACTTTGCAGTGTTAACTGAACTACATAAGGTACAATTTATTATACGTGGTTTATGATTGATTTATACCTCTTTGTAGTTGGCTTCCCAACATGTTTTACGAATACTGAAACTTGTAAACCTTTAGAAATACTACGTCTAAGGGAAAATAGGTTACGAAAGTACTCGAGGAAGATGGAGAGACGACTTGAAATGTTTTACCGTTAAATAATCTTATGGACTCTGATCATTGAAATGTAAATGAGACTTCAAAGGAAGGTATTAAAATCGATTTTTTTTATTTGACCGTTATTTGAATTACGAGATGTTATTTAGAAATTCAAATAATATATTTTAGATTAGCATATACTTAGTAGATATTGATAACACTTGATGCAAAATTAATGACGCACAAATTTTCTCACAGATAAAAATTAACACTAGCGACCCGCTCCGGATTCACACGGCTATCACCAGTATCACCTACTACTTATAAACTTAATTGGAATGTTACTCTACATGATAAATCTTTTGGAAGCAATCATTGATAGTGAAAACGCATCAATAGCCGTACTTATTTATTATTAGATATACAGAGATGACAATTAAGGCGCATCACAAAGTACCAAGTTTTTTATTTATTTTTTAAATTAAGGTGCCTAGCAATTTTAGTTTATCACTTTACTAGTATTCCCGTTAGCCCCTCCAGCTAAGCTAACGCGTGTGTTAGGAATGGGCTCACGTCAATAGTTTAATGGCCAGGAAGAGGATCGAACCCGAAACCTCTCGGTTACGAGGGCAGCCCCTCTAACCACTAGGCTATTGGCGCCTTATTATATATAACACAAAAACTAGTTACTGCAGAAATTGAATTTGCAATAACGATTATCCTAGTATTTTTACAACAAAAATATAAAATATTATTAGTTAGTATAATGAACATTTGTTATTTATGTTACTTTCGTAAAACTTTAGTATCTTTTTATAGCGTGTGCCATATACCTAAATACTTATTTAAATAATCTATTCTCTGATTTCTAATTGTTTGTTTTTTAAGCGAAACAGCGATTAATAAATCATATGTCTTAATTGCTAAGTAAATGTTAGGTATGTTATCTAAATATCTATGTATCTTTCGCTAAACAGATTCACACTTGAATCCTACTAATATTATAAATGCGAAAGTTTTTGAGTGTGGATGTATGATTACTCCTTCACGCAAAAACTACTGAACGGATTTTGAAAAAAATTGGAACACAGATAGTTTATAACCGGGATTAACACATAGGATAATATAATACCGTTTTTTTTGTGAAGTTAAATACTACGCGGACGAAGTCGTGGGCAGCAACTAGTTTAGAAATAAATCAAAATCGCAAATTGTGTGGCATGTCTTTCACCACGCTTACAAACTTGTCGCCGGTGCCATATTTAGGTTTTTTATTAAACATGGTTTTGTTTTTAAATATTAATAGCAATGTAAGATAACATATATAAGTTTTGTAGATCCCGCCCTCCCCGCTCCCCGCAACTAAGCTTTTTATCACAGAGTAGACTCCCATTAAATAATAAAAATACCTTGGCTCGCACCTCTATGTTTTTCAAAATCTATATGCAAATCATAATTTATATATGATTATCACTTGCTTACGGTGAAGGAAAACTTCGTGAGGAAACCTGCATGTCTTAGAAAATCTAACCAATTTTCGAAAGACATGTGAAACCCGCCAACCTACACTGAGTCAGCGTGGTGGATTATGGCCCGAATCCCCCTCGTGTTGAGGGGAGGCCCGTGCCCAGTAGTGGGACGTCAAAAGGGCTAAATTATTATTACATATTATAAAGAAGCAAAAGTATTTTATGTACAACATTAATTAAGTAAGCTAGTAGTTATAATCGAAGTCGAAATAACAAATTAACGGCAAAAACAGTTTGAAACCAAACACGCTTTGGTTAGTAATTTTAACGTTATAAACAAAATGGCAATAGAATATGAACGGTAAACGAAAAACATCTGATGGTGGGCGTAGATCAGTGATCAAGCTCAGCAGGCGGTAATCCTATACTCAAGGTCAATTTCGAATATTAAGAATTATGGCTGTATTATTTTAAATGATCTTTACTTTAAAATAAATAAACATCGCCAAACTGACACACCAACTGTATGGTCCCAAACTAAGCAACGCTTGTACTATACCGTATAATGGACTGGGGGCGATCCCAGTGACACCCAGACCAGGGAAAATTGGCTCACTCATCGTAAGATACGCAGATATATAATAGCTACTTTACGCCAATATTTTGCATAAGGGTACTACACTAGTCTAGCCAGTTCGTATAATGGGCTGTGGTCAATTGGAAAAGATCGTTAAATACAAGAAGATCCCAAATTAATAGCTTACGATTATCAGCTTTCAGCACGAAACATGCTCACACCGTTATACAGAACATTATTTTGACGACACTCTTTGGAAACAAACAACGGCGATGGAGAGCGTAAATTTAATTAATTTGGATATGAAGCCAGCAGGCACACAAATTATAATTTTCTATTTATAAATACGAACGTTTGTAGGCAAATCACCAGCTGTGTTAATAACTGAGGTTAATAATGATTGAGGAACGCTGTAACATGCTTAGAATTAATTTGAAAATAATAGAAGTTACTATCCATTTATCATGTTTTGGTTAGGCACTCACTTTATTTTTTATTTCCACTGCTTACTTCGTGATTACTACGAAAATACTTACTTCTAGCTCGTCGTTATAGATAGCTCGTTTTTGTCCGCTATATTACACTTGCATCCTTACGTGGGTAAAAACATACGGACTAGGTAGCAGTAGGAACTGTACAATGGGCGGTCTTTTCGCAGGCTGCGATCTCTTCCAGACAACCTTTTTATGAAAAGCTTACGTATGTAAAGTGAATTTATTAGGTTAGGATGATTTTTCCTTAATAAAAATCTTGGTATGCATTTTTAATTTTTCATTTTTAAATGTCTGTTTATAATATAGAATTACTAGTTTCCCAACTGGTATTGGGTTAAAAAATGTTAATACTTTTGTTAAATTATTATTAGAATGTCATTAAATAATTTTGAAAGACGAACTACATTATAAAGACGAAATATTGTTTACTAAACACGAATCTTAAGGAAAAAGACACCACACGTATACCTACTTAGGTGCGTAGGGTAAGCAGGGGGAATGGCGTTCACTTAAGGAAAACACACCATATTTTTTAAATTATTTGTTTTATATTAAAATTTTGAACATTAACATAAAGTTTAACTATTAAATAATCAAGTTTTTAATAGGAATCGTATTTATCTTAGAATTATTAGAAGTAGTAAACATTTTAAAAAAATAAAGGTTTGAGCGTCATTGCCCCTGTCATTGGGTAATGCCGCTCAGGCGAAGGGGTACTGATGCCCAAACCCGTTTCTTTGTAATATAACAAGTAAGATCCTTTATCATTATCAAATAAGAATGATATCAAAGTATACAATTATAGTACAGTCTATAATCATAAAATGGCATCAAATATTTGTATTTGTACCTGAGATCAGCCTTATACAATGCATTTCATCGCCCACGATCGTTTCGTCATCAATGTCATCGTCACAGATGTTTTCATGCTCTTCAACTTCACTCTCTGAAGAACTTTTTTGGGATGTTTTTCTCTTGTAAATTTTTTTCGTATTGGCATGTCTATAACAATAAAAAATAAGTCACTAAAGGGTAATGGCGCTCATGTGAGCGGGATAACCCCAAACGGTCATTAGGAATTTAACTTTAAATTAAACAAACATAGAAAAGCAATTGTTGAAAATTGACTAATTCATCATAAAATAGAATGATTAAGTACCTAGGAAAGCTATATTATCAATGTAATAAATATCAAAATTCTGAACTTACCGAAAAAAAGATCGCGACGAAAATTAGTTCAGCGCAGCCGCATACAAACAAACGCACTTCACCGTTGCTTGGCAGGAGCTGACTGCCCCCGCGCATCGCTACGTGTTAGAGGCCCTTCCCCTCCCCCTTTTTACGTATGGTGGCATGTTGTTATGCACCATTTTCATAGACTTATAGAGGTGCGCGCCATTACCCGTTGAGCGCCATTTCCCCGGCTTACCCTACTGAGTACTGTTTAGAAACTTCACATGCTAATCATCTGATATCTCGATTTCGATGTCAATTCCCAAGATATTTATTTGCCAATCAAACGGATCTGTCATAAAATATGTATTAAACATTCATAATATTCAAATAACATTCATGGTAAAAACTAAATTAATTGAGTATGTAAATTTTACCACAGATTTTTGAGACGTCACGTGGTTTATGAATTTTATGATATGACTGACACAGATCGCCCGGAGCTTTACGAAAGTTTGTGATAATAGTATAAAAATAATATTAGCATTTTTTATATGACCAAGTCGGCAAACAAGCTTGCCACCCACCTGATGTTTAGCAGTTACAATATCCTATAGATGCTTGCAACACCAAAGGCATTGCTCGTACGCCGCTTCGTCCGCGTAGTATTTAACTTAACAAAAATTTCGGGATTATCGGGATAAAAAGTATCCTATGTGTTAATCCCGGTTATAAACTATCTGTCTTCCAAATTTCATCCAAATCCGTTCAGTACTTTTTGCCTGAAAGAGTAACAAACATCCACACTCACAAACTTTCGCATTTATAATATTAGTAGGATTGTCACACAGTCTGCCGCGTCTCCTCTAACATAGTCAGAGTCCTTGTTACTACATGTATTGCTCGTACGTTGACCGGAAGGAGAGTGGGACAGAGGTAGGTGAAGGGAGGGGTTGAGATTCTGGCCCTCACACACATCGTACGAAATTAAACTACAGTAGCTACTTTAAGCTGATCTTTTGTGAGATCCCCGGTCGAGCCAGACCGTATGTGACCTGTAATCAATTGATTACAGGTTGGGTCTTTTTTTATTAGCCTGTTTTTGTAACTTACTCCTGAGCAAAGGCCTCTCGCTTCATACTCCACAAAATACGGTCTTGTGCTGTCTCGGGCCACGTATCTCCCGCAAAAGTAACCAAATCGTCCCGCCATCTCTTCCTGGGTCTACCCCGGCTGCGGAAGCCGTCTTCTGGTATCCAATTTGTGATGGCATTTGCCCCCCTTTGCGGGACCATACGTCCCATATCACACACGTGGTATGGCACGTATATGACCATACGTGGTTATGTCTACTACCGTTTAAAATATTCACACGATACTCGGATAAGCGCATCTCTGACCGATATTCTCATGTTAATTAACAGCTGGTAGATTCTCGAAAGTATTTAATATTGGCTACCCATCGGTGCTTATTAATATTTTTTTATTGCCCGCTTTCCCCTATTAGCAAAATAATCGATAATGGAAAATCGATGATGAATTTGAATTTGGAATTAATCGCAGACCTATAGTAAACGATTCGCGAGAATAGAGATGTATGTAGGTATGATTCATCCATCGATATAGGTTTTTAATTATTTTTTTATATAAGTAGGTGTCAAGTTAAAAATAGTACAGAATACCGTTATTGGATCTAGTCTAAACTTGTTCTTAAAAACTTTAAAAATATTATGATAGAAATACCTGTGGCAAAGATTACAATAAAAACGAGTACCCCCTAGATTCAAGATTAAAGCCTCGTAACAGTTTTCTTTGGGCTCAAAATAACTTGGTTACAATAGATGCAATCAGTGCACCAACCCGTCAGGCGAGTGCAGTAACGCTCCAAAAACTACAACTATGGCTTACAACTGTTTCATAAAACATTAGGTAACAATTAAACCAATTATCAATTGTTCAACGCAGCGGACATATAAATCACAGTTATTTATGACTGTTCACGACGTTTCATTGAATACATTTCAATTTGAATACACACATTTAGTAGGTGTCTCGCAAGGCTCCATATTGGGACCTATTCTTCATATTATGCATAACATAGTTAATTAAGTGGTTATTTATCAATTCTTTCCGTATAAATAGATTTCTTTACATTTTAATGATTCAGAAAAGTAAACGGTCTTATAGTTTATTATAGACTTAAGACTATAAAGTCATGGCTATTATCCTAATAATTGTACAGATATTATTTTCTCTGCATAATCTTTACATGCATAGCTAATTTAAGCAGTTCAGGTAGTTGACCTGAGATCTTTGCCTGAGATGCTTAAATTAGCGACGACCGCTTGGCGCAGTGGTTCGAGCGTAGGCCGCTCGGCTCACTGCACATGGTGGTTGCGGGTTCGATACCCGCCGGGGCAAATTTCTGAAATGGCCTTTTCGTAATTTGCCCAGGTCTGGGTGTCACTGGGATTTCCCCCAGTCCATTGTACGCTACCCGTAGTACAAGCTTTGCTTAGTTTGGGACCGTACAGTTGGTGTGTCTGTCTGGCGATATTTATTTATTTATAGGTATGAACTTACAAATGCTTAGTTTTTTATCAAAACAGATGAATAAATCTGTTAATTACAGCTAGCTATTTTGAATCTATAGCTTTTAAAAAGGCCCCAAAATAAGCCTTGTAGACTTACTAAAGCAATTAGTCTTGCAGTATCTCTATCATTATCATTTTAAATGATGACATCTGGGAGTGGCCACACCGGTACTAACATTATGCACTATTTATACAACCTAACCAGTTTTTTTAAAATCTAAAATGTTTATTTCATGTTTTATAGCTTCACATTAAGTTATTGGACAGTAAAATAAGATGTGGGAGTACTCACATTTTATTTTATTATAAAATTTTTATTGATCTTATTAGGTACCTATCCATGACATATCTAGAACGGTAATAATTTTAGTAAAGCGAACTATCAGGAACCTGTTTCAAATAATAGGTAGGTTATTTATAAAAAAAAGGAAAACACGCATTCCATTTGAATTGTTAATTTTATATTTCGAACGAAATTTCTTTTCGATCTTTTTATCACTGCACAAACACACGCACAGAAAAAGACTAGTATCAAATATCAGATTGTTAATATTCAAAGGTGTAGAGACGTTTTCGACCATAATTAATTCATAGTATATTAACCTAAACAAGTGGCTGTTATTTTATATCACGTAGGTACCACTACTCGTGAATTGGACAAATCTTAGTTATAAAAGATTTGTAGACGGATAAATTTGAATAGAAAGCAACTACCTACCTAACAACAAAGTCGTAAATTTCTGATTAACTCAATACTGTCTGTACGACATGCGACCTTTATAAGATAATAATGTTTTATTCATAACATGGTATGGAGCATAGTAGACCAGCAACGAAATAAAAAAATAATACATTCCAAGCATCATGGTGACTTCTAAGACGATTATAGGAATAAAAAAATAATAATTTGCGAAATTGCCCCCTGGGGTGCTGCAAAACATCTAACACTCTGTGAACGAAGAACATCTGATAGTACCTTATCAATTTTGGTCTGTCATAAAAATTTAGTTATATTTATATCTTAATAGTCTTTACACATAAGTACATAAACACACAAACAATTTAAAATGTTCAAGTCTTGTAATATCAGTGCTCATTCCTGCTTTATGTTGCCGCTGAATCGTCGTTGAGGCAACAAATAATAATAATAACAAATAAATTGCCTTGTAGGTGCCCGTCTGCGCGCCCACAGCTTAGAGTTATCGAAGGGAGTATCTGTCGCTTAGCTCACCGTCCGACTTCCGAACAGCTGTTATGTCAGTTTTATCAAATTGATTGTTTTATCTGTTGCATTACCAACTACTTAATGTTTAATAAGTGGCGCTTATATTAGTATGCATTGCCTGTTTCCGCTGTATTTATGTAAACCAGTAGCTCTTTGGTGAGTTATGTGACATGTAGAGTCGCTGGTCGTATAAAAATGTCGCGAGATTAACACACTAACTGTACCTATGGTCCTAAAGCAAGCAATGTTTGTAGTATGGGTACCGAACAATTGACTGAGCGCGATCCAAGTTACTCGAGATGTATACATAATAATAATAAGCCCTTTTAATTCCCCACTCCTGGGGCTTCCCCTTAATGCGAGAGGGATTCAGGAGGTAATCCACCACGAAAATCCGGTTACAAAATGTTATCATTTTGGAAAGACATGTGAAATCCCTCCAAAATATTGAAGCGAGGTGCTAATGGATAGTATTAAATTTACCTACTAATGGACTGTTGATCATAGTTCATTATACTATTCAAATTGACTGAGCATAAATTACATGCTACATTAATGAGGTACAATATTTTCATGTGCCGAAGAATTCGCCCACTCACCTCATGTCTATAAATTGTATTGACACGTGATTTATAACATATCGCCGTTCATTATAAATAATTATAACACACCGACTTAATTAGGCACACTATATTATGGGACGACCACTAATTGTTTTATAATTCCTAGTAACCCTTTTAGTAAAATATACTAAATTAATTACTTTAGTAAAATAAGCTCAGTGTTAATAAATAAAGTAAATATCACCATACTAACACACCAAGTATCACGGTATATCATACTAATATTATAAAGAGGAAAACTTTGTTTGTTTGATTGTAATGAATAGGCTCCGAAACTACTGAACCGATTTGAAAAATTATTTCACTGTTGGGAAGCTACACTATCCCCGGGGGACATAGGCTATAATATATTTTCAAAAAAATTAGGGATCCTTACTAAAACTCGAATAATGTAACCGCAATGTACCCGTGCGAAGCCGGGGCGGGCCGCTATAGGCCAATATAGTGAGAAAACCTGCACGCCCCTAGACAAGTAAAAACTGTAAACCCACTACAGAAAAACCCGCTGACACGATAATATTTATAAGTTATAGATAGCGCTAGTATTATTCATAAACGCTGAATACAGTAAAAAAGTTATTTTTCTGCTGCTTGGTTTTTTTATATAGTTCTATATTTATGAACTAAGATTTTTTATTATTTTAAGCATAAGCTATTATTTCAGGGACCCCCATTTTTTTAATAAAAAACGATTCACATATTCATCAAAATCATTTCATCAAAATCAGATGGGTAGTTTAGGCGCTAAGATGGAACATCAAAATTACACACATGCTAATAAGGCTAAAAGACCCTTCCCTTTGGCTTTGCCGTAGTTGGATAAGGTAGAGATCTGATTTTACAATTTATAGATAAGAAAGTTTACGATGCACTCAGAACTTTTTAAAAACAGAGCGTTCGGTCATTTTATAGCTATCATTTTATGGATGAAGTACGCAGTATCGATAAACTTAAGTATGTATCGATTTCACACTTAATACTTTAATCGATTAATTTGTATAGAGTTAGAGAATTACAAAATGACGAAGTGGTCAAACCAATTTTGGTTAATAAACATAACTTATGGTAATGCCACCTGCTATGTGAAGGTATAACATTTGTCATTCAAACACTTCATTGGAAGGGCTACCTTGCGTGTAAGATAAATTGCTAGAGACTGTCGGTGGAAACAAATTTATATATGTTTAGTTATAAAATAAATCATTTATGTTACGGTGCTGACCTGCTGTTAAGTATATAAATAAATAATTTAATATTAAACAATTTAAGGCGTCAATAGCCTAATGGCTAGAGGGGCTGCCCTCGCAGCCGAGAGGTTCAGGGTTCGATTCCCATCCTGGCCTTTAAACTATTAAACGTGGGACCACTCCTAACACAATCATTAGCTTAGCTGGAGGGGCTAACGGGAATACTGGTAATGTGATACACTCACATTGCTAGTAATCTTTAAGAAACAAAAAAATGCATTAATGCTAATTAATTTCAAACACTAGCTTTCACCACTCCACCCCCTCATTGCTAAGTTTTTTATTATCCATGAATACTTCATAGAAATATACACCTAGGTACCTAGGTTCTATAAATGTAAACAATAGATATTCAGATTTAACATTTCATCTTCGTGGGAAATCGAGATAGATGCATATGTACTCGTACATTTATAGGTAAAATGAATTTGAGCGCTAAATCAGGGCGACTGTCCACTTGCCTATACAAGCACGGGCCCCGGCGCGCGGCGGCTTCGACAAATAGGATGCTATCTTCAGTTTCACCCGGCCTAACTTTAATTGACCGCCAAGGGGACGATAAACCGAAAAATAGTCTACAAGTGCGTTTAAAAATTTATGAAAGCCTGTTGTTTTATAAAAAATATATCGATATAAGTGCAATGAATACGTGAATTTCTCAATTTTTACACAGTCCCCAAAGTTCCAGTTCGTTCCATATTTCCAGTTGCCAGTGAACTGGAAATATGGACGCCCTTACGCAACCGACCGTACGGAGTGAAAGAAGGGTCATCTGGTTAAATCAGATCACGACAAGGCCGTCATCGATTACTTCATAGAACGAAAGTAAATAGTGCACTTGTGATTCGATTAAGCTGCGATCACATCCATACTTATTGAATTGGTAATGTGGAGCAATCGAAATCGTACCGAATATTGTTATCGATAAGTTTTATTGTGGGTTCATGGATAATGTGGGATCAGTATTAAGAAATAAGAAATGTTAAACAATTATTGTACGAAGTACTTACCTACCACCACGCATTGCATTATTAAAATTGGATCTTATTCTTAGATATAAGGTCTTATTTCAATTATGCACAACATTTTGCATGCCGTCATAGTAAATGCTATACAATAAAAAAAAGAAAAAATGTTTATATTTTTTTGTTGGTTGGTACTTGGTTGGTACAGCTTGGACGAATGGTAAGAAATCCACCACATATTTTTTTTTTGTGGTAGGTATATTATATAAGCATAGCTACTTACCTTTCGATAGTAATAATCGTTTATAAAGTCATGCTGCTTATATAAATAGCATAAAACCGGTCTAATTAATTGATTTCCTTATAATTAAGTTCATATAAATACCTGTCCCTGGGTGTCTTACAGAATGTGCTCTACATTCAATCATATAACTTAATATGTTCACATACGCAAAAACTTGTTCATAATGACCTATTTAAGGCAAATTACAACATTCTTAATATTAATTATTATGACATCCTTCCGTAAATATTATGACATTCTTATAAATTGGTGTCTGTACGAAACTTTAAGCAATTTGGCGAGCTTATTACGTAAATGAGACTGATTCGCAATACTCGTTTGATATTTGTACACACATAAAATCACTGTGTATTTTACAAAAAGTAAAAGTCAATCCCATATTCCCTTTAGCGTATGCTACTGCACAGCTTGTGATCAGAATGACACATCAAGCGCTAGCCCCCAAAATATAAAGCTATTTAAAGTGACATAATCTTCTTCTCATTTGGGAAGAAGGAAACCATGGACTTTCAGTTTTAGATGGTCTTTCATATTTGTGCTACTTTAAACGATGCCTTTAATAAAACTTTTGTTTCCTATATTAATTTTTTTTGGTTGGTTGACAAACGATAAATAACTAATTGATGCTTTCTCGTTAGATGTTTCGTAATTCGAGGTCGCGTGGCTTTGGTGACAGGTCAGTTTTTCTTGGAAGCGTGCATTCTTTGTTTAGTGCTCCGTATTGGTGACTTAGAGGTTTGGTTATTGGAGCATGCATAGCTTCAGCGTTATGGTTTTCGTGGTAGCGGGTATCAATTCTTAATAGAAAATTTAGGGGAGTTGGTATTCGGGTTTACACGTTTCAAAGTACTACCTCATGTTAACACAAATTCACAATGCACTTTTATTCCGAAAAATGTTTCGTTAAGGAAAATAAATTAAAATGTATATACTTAAGTAAACGAGTATACTTAATAAATACAGTGTAAAATTTTCAAAAGATACTTAAAGATATCTAATAAAACAATGATTGCTATTGATTCTAGCGATTGAATTGCAATTGCAACGACGAAGGTTTTAAGATGATGATGGCGGGCGCAGTGAAAGCGTGACAATAAGATTAGGGCGAGACGTGATTGACTCTATGTGCGTTAATATGGAACATAGTTTGTGATAACTCGACTCTACCCAAACAAACTTAAAGAGAGATGATTAGGTGACGTTAACTATTAATGAATTGATAACCGTCTAGGGACGCCCGAAAGAAGCGTAACTATATAGTATAAAGCGTAGGGCGCCGAAGCTTCCACTCTGTATACCTATATATATGGTGCATGCTACTAACTTCATCGTGTAACGCTACTGACGCTTAGCACGGATAGAGTGACCGCGCGGCGAGCGCCCCGTAAATCCGTATGGAAGCTACGCTTCGAAATAAAAATGACTAACTTTAGAAATTCTTATTGCTTTGCGATGGTACAGTTATTGTAATAGTAATAGTAAATGGTTCCCTAATGAATGTACACACGGCCCCAACGGAGAAAATCCGGCAAGCATGTACCTACACCCAGTAATAATGTTATCCTGACCTCAGCATGGTTATCTAATCATTGGCATCAAGCAAATTTCTTAACGGTTTATTAAGAAAGTACCGACAAACGAAAGCAACATTTCCATTAAGTACTTTGGTAATTATATTTTATTATTGAGTTTGACTCGCCGACCTTTCATGTTGACCTACCGTTATTCTGTTATTTATAGACTGGTTCTAGCCCGCGACTTTACGGCTTAAAATAGGGTCGTTTATTGGCTGTTTTCCTCTGCCTAACTCTTTATTTATATAAATTGAATCTTAACGTAAGGAAAAAGAAGATAGTTGTTAGGTAATTAATTATATTTACAAAGAAAGAAATAAATAAAATTAAAGAAAAAAATTATGGTACAGGCACACACAAAAACATACAGACAGACTAGGTGCTCGCCGTAAACGGTTCCAATTCAGCACATGCAGATTGACAACAACCAGCGCTGGCTTTAGTTCTGGCTGGTTTAGAGATATCATGGGCATCTTATGATAATTGGTTAGAGAAAAAGGCCCGATATACACAAATTACCCCAAACAACCAGACGCATACACCTATTAGCTAGACTAAGCAAAAGTTAAGGTATGAAAAAGTTATATTTAACTATTAAAACCCAAACTTTTCTACAAAATGTTTAGAAAACAAAAAAAAATGCGTTTATTATTTAAATATGTTGAAATATATAGTTTCTATGTTCGATTACTGTCTATAACGTGTTATATTGTAGAGTCATTGGGTTAATTGTGAGTCGAGTTTGGCCGTCCAGGTCCATTGGTAATTTTGGCACTAAATGTCCAATGAATATTGATGTACACTAAAATATACCGGATATTGGTTCTGAACTCTTTTATTGCCTCGAACATTTTCTCCACAATGTTGGGTATTATATTTTTATGTAAATTTACAGATATATAGACATATTATTATAATTATTTTGTAGTCTACTTCCTTGGCTATGTTTGAGTTGTGTTAATAAAAGTCTTCAATTCATATTTTTAAGTGTTTGTTATTTTTTTCAACGTAATGGCAGTAATACTTATTTTGTGGATAACGGTGCTGGTTGCGTAATCACTCCTGATGTGTTACTAAATTATTTATACTTAAGCTTTTATTATGCAATTGTTTGTTGTCCTGAATAAATAAAAATAAAAAATAAAAATACATTAAGATTATTTTTTTTAACTACCTAAACAATATTCTTCAGTGTAAGATAAAATTTAAAAGTAATAACACAATAAAAAATATTTCTAGAGGAGCAAATGAAATTGTATTTAAGGATTAATAAGTAGATATAAGTGAGTAAGTAGTTTTCTATATTTTTTTCTGAAAAAATTAAATATGTAAGATAATATTAAAAATCATTTGGGACGAAGGAAACCATGGACTTTCATTTTTAGATGGTCTTTCATATTTGTGCTACTTTAAACGATGCATTTATTAAACCTTTGGTTTCCTATATTATAGTTTTTTGGTTGGTTGACAAACGATAAATAATTAATTGATGCTTTCTCGTTAGATGTTTCGTTATTCGATGTCGCGTGGCATTGGTGACAGGTCAGTTTTTCTTGGAAGCGTGCATTCTTTGTTTAGTGATCCATATTGGTGACTTAGAGGTTTGGTTATTCGAGCACGCTTGGTTTCGGCGTTATGGTTTTCGTGGTGCGGGCATTAATTGTTAAGGGATTCGTATAAAAAAATTTAGGGGACGTGTTATTCGAGGTTACAAGTTTCGAAGTCATACCTCATGTTAACACAAATTAACACAATTTTAACACTCAAAGACATGATAGTGATTTATATTGTTAATGTTTATATGAGCGAGGTTAATATCTATATTATTTATAATACACTAACTTGTTCCCGCAGTTTTGCTAACGTATCTTATGGATGTTGAAAAAAAAAACCCAACTATCGGGTCCAATTATGGCCAAGAATTATCCAGGTGACACCATAATTAAAAGAAGTACATCAAATTCGGTTAAGCCGTTTTGCAGGAGATTTACGAAAACACGCACACCTGAATTTATTGTATAAAGATGAAGATAATGATATTTCCAAAGGTGTAAAAACATACGAGTTAATTAATTCTAGATAATATTTTATAAACGTGCGCCTGCATGCAAGTAGATATAGAAAATAATGAATTGATATCAATTTACAAAAAAAAAACAAAACTTCAAAAATGTTTTATATGGGAACATTTGGAATTGAAAGATTTATTGAAATCGTTTTCCATATCCACACACCGTTAAGAATCGAAATGTAGCCATTCGAATTATCTATATCGATGTTGTACCATAGATCTCTATGATGCTTCGAATGTTTTCGATTCTGGCGGGTCGACGCCACAGGCTCACTAATTATGTTCAAGTTTTCTATTTCATATAAAAACCGGTATACTCTTATTTTTTGATAGGACGAAATTAATCTGTGGATCGTGTGTCAGGTAACGTAACGGATCTTTATTGATTATTTAACGTAGGCTGTTTGCTCTTTGACCGCAAAAGTCATAAACTAGTTTTTTTTAATCTACCTAATGACTATGACATTCCACTAATGACATTCCATGAACTCTACATTATACTTTTTTATAAAAAAATAAAGTTCGTTTATTTGCCTTGAGCTCTACGTAAGTAAGTAAATAATGTTAGTTTTGTTTTACTCTACAGTAGGTATTCTAAGGTGATTGATTGATTATCGGTTCAATTTGATTGCTACTGACAGGAATTTTATTCATGTTACTTACTCTACCACAATTGCGGATTATTGGTAGGAATATCGTACAACACAATGTTTTAATTACGCCGATTGTCTCAGAACCGCCGTTCGTGGCATTTGAGCTTTGCATTTGCGGACTACAAAATCATTCAAAAAGAGGAACAAAATTATAACTTAGTTACTAAAATCAAGTACCTACGGATCCTATGGAGTACCTCCTATTAAAAAAATTATAAATTTATTCGCGGTGTAAGTATATTAAAAAAAACGCTGGGCGTTAAAAGATTTAATATGTGACCCAAAATCAAGGCAAGGGGTCAAAGTGGAATGGATGAGGCAAACACGGCACTCAATGTTATGCCAATTATCTATTATTAATTAATAATGATCTCTTAACTGTTTTTGGTAAATAGCGCTTTCACTGCGGTAATGAAATTGGATTTTAATTTAAACTTTTCAAGGTACTCCACCGCACACTGAGATAAATAATAACGACAACGTATCATTTTAATAGTACCTAGGTATCCTATTAATATTAAGGACTTATACGATTTATAACTTCAGTAAATATTGTATAAATACGAGCTATTACATAAAATGTTTAATGAAAAATAAAATAAAAAGAATATCTTCTAGGAACTACAAAATTATTTGTCGTCATTCTATTTTTATTCTTAGAGTACCTACTCTAAGAGCCTCTTTACATTGTGTTGTATTATTGGTTTCGGAAAATAAAACCGATGGAGAGCGACTGGCACATATAGGCCCGAATTTATAAATCGATCTTAAGCCTGAGAGCGATCTTGGAAATGTCATTCTTATGTCATATCAGTACAAAATGACACGTCGAAAGGGTACTTAAGACCGCTCTCAGACTTAAGATCGATTTATTAATACGGCCATATCAAACTCCCTGCTAGGTTCAATAGATAACTGAGCAGATATATAATTAAAGTAGGTATACAGTATACACCTGTACGGAAAGCCTCAGTCGCAAATGTTCAAACAAAGCAATCTATCAAACGATTCACACGCCCTAACAAATTTACAAATTCAAATATATAGAGGCTTAACACCAGCATCGGTGAACAATAAATAAATAAATATCGCCAGACTGACACACCAACTGTACGGTCCCAAACTAAGCAAAGCTTGTACTATGGGTACCGTACAATGGACTGGGGGCGATCCCAGTGACACCCAGACCAGGGCAAATGACGAAAAGGCCATTTCCGAAATTTACCCCAGCGGGAATCGAACCCGCAACCACCATGTGCAGTGAGCCGAGCGGCCTACGCTCGAACCACTGCGCCAAGCGGTCGTCAATAAAACAAACATTTTTCAAATCAGTCGGCTTTTAGGTAGAAATATTGTCAAATAATGGTTTTTGTATGTATATTGTCATCGCTGTAGGCGTTTGACCCGTGCCTTCGCGCTTCGGAACACAATAATTCGTGCCCACACCATTGGCTCATTCCTATCAGTTTGCGTTGATGGCTCTATCATTCGTCTCTATCGTTATGGGTGTTTAATTGTGAATGATGGGTTTTTAATGCCCACTAGGTATACTAGGGATTTGAATAAAAAAGGTTTTATTGTCAGTAGGGTGTTACTAGCTGCGCCCGCGACCAGGTTCGCGCGGACTTCAATTATTTAACTTGAATATACCTAAGGTCTGGCGACACTAGGTACCTAGTTTCAAATAGGTATTAAAAACCACGCTGATATTAAATACCTACCTAAACATTTTACTCAGTGCATCTAGTAGTTTCGTGGCGTTAGCAATTTCTACAAGTTCAATAAATCTAAAAGTCGGCAAACAAGCGTAAGACTCGCCGGATGTTAAGCAGTTACCGTAGCCTACAAAGGCTTATTATATTACCAAACAAAGGCATTGGCCGCACGTTGCCGCCCTGAAATGTAGTGGGACAGAGGGGAAGGGATTGATCTTACGACTCTCTCACTCATCGTACGAAAGGCAGCTATAATTGCTACTTTATCTTCTGTGGGAGAGTGGTACTACCCAGGTAGAGTCAAGCGGTATATGAGTTGGAGTCAATTTACTACAACTTGGCTCTACCTAGTGGTCTCCACTCATATGTTGCTGATGGTTTTATATTATAGTATTACTTAGGTATGTTTTTAAAACATGGTAACCCTAAGCTATATAGTCAAAGTATAGTATAGGTTATAGTTATTATAGGTAGACGTACCCATTAAATTTTAGAAAATAATTTTGGAGAGCTGTATCTAAATCTATCGTCTGTTTGTGGTAAGAGGTAGCTACTCAAACCGACTGTAAACTCAAACAGTAGAGGTCTTAGAGAAGAAAAAAATGTGTTGTAGAGACCAAGGAAGTTTTAAGTATGTATAATAGTTTCATGGTAGAGACAGATAAGAGTGACGTATTTCTGAATTTTTTTAAATAAGTAATTGAGCAGAGCCTAAAATGTTGCCATGGCAAAATGTTTTCGTTATTATGTATTCAGGTATGTTAAGATTAGCCAAATGGAGATATATTTTTTTAAAATGTTGTAAAGGATTTATTATGCAAATATCTAGAGTTGTTATTTATTGCGAAAGTTGCTACATTATTTAGATATGTAAATAATGTAATATGGTAGAGACTCAATTTATTCTGAGTTGATACGTAGGTAAGAGTGGATTTTAGCGAAAACGAAGCGAATTTCGGTGTCATCCAACTGGTTTTATTTGATTTCCTAGTTGATATGAATAATTAATGTTTTTTATAAAACAGTTTCGAAAGCGTTTAAAATTTGGCCGTGATATTTCCACTCTCGCTTCAATATTTATTATAAATAGATGCATTGATTATGAATATTTAAATAATTTTGAGCGTTTTTCGATTTGAATTTGTTAATGAGAATCTCTAAATAAAATTCCTATCTACTTATTTTAGTTTAAATATTTCTTGTTCTTTTCAGATAATGAGGAAAACTAAAGAACAGGAAATGACCAACAAAATGAAATTAAATGCTTCTAATGCCATCTGGCGACAAACGTCGACATGACAAACCGGCAGTCCCAAATTGGTTCAGGGGCTTCAACGAAGATGGCGCGGATAATGATTTTAATGATGACGGTCGCTGCGACGGGCGCTTCTAACCTTGGCGGAGAGGTGGCGCCAGCGAACATCACCAGATTCGCTGCTGGAGACCTTTTTTCGCTCACTGGTAAGCTCTTCATCTCTTCAAAGCCCCCTACACGTCTATTTCACAAAATATGAAGTCTGTAGACGTGGCGCTGTAGTCACGTGTCGTGTGGCAATGCAATTTACACCTTGTATAATTTAGTTCCATATTTTTCCGCGGGACTTCCTTCGTGAAATAGACTTGTAGCAAGAAATATTTACCGTAGCGTATAGTTCCTTCATTTGATATAAGAGTCACAACTCTTATGACACTGGCTTATGGGTCAATTTGCAGTGAGTAGTACCCCCTCGCACAGAAGATCGGCGTAAAGTAGTTATGATAGCAGCGTTTCTTTTGACGAGTGATAGAGTCGGAAGCCTCCCTTTCCCATTCCCCTGGCCAGTAGGACCTGAAGGGGTACTCCCCTTGGCAACGTGCGAGAAATGCCATTGGTATCGCTAGCATCTATAGGCTACGGTAACTGCTTAACATCAGGCGGGTCGTACGCTTATTTTCCGACTTTGTTTTATAGAAAAAATTATGTATTGGTCACATTTGACAGATAAGCCACCAGTACGCATGATTCACGATTGTTCCACGATTCCAGGTACAGACTGTGGTCCAACCCGTTGCATGGAGGTGTCCCACGGGACCGCGCTGTCGGCGCTGGGGACCGACAGCGGCGAGTGCGTGTGTCAGTGCCGCGCCGACACGCCTGCCTTCCGCGAGGACCAGCGTGTTTGTGTCAACCACATCGATGGTAAGAATGCAATTGTAGTGTAAACCGTCGATAAGAATCGTTAGTCGGTAGTGTCCACGTGCAATTTTGTTGCTTTTATTAAGAGATACTTAGCTAGTTCCTCGTGTAGCCAACAGGGGCGCTGTGTTTAGCCACACAAATTGTTTATGCTTGCGACTAGGGACCGAAAAAATAAAGGAAATTAGAGCTTGATGCCCCGCTGAAAATGTATAGATTATCCTACAGAACATATGATCTTACACAATATTTGCTGTTTCAGAATGTCTGATGGCGAGTTTTGGTCGTGGCGCAACGAAACCTCAGATTCCTTTCGTTTATTTGCCCATGAAAGGCCAAATCATTTATCCATCAAAAGAAATCATTTTCACTGGTAAGCTGCCTACCTGTTTGAGAAAAAGTTAATAAATTATTTGAAAACGTAAAAAGCGATCTTCCGATACCGGGAATCGAACCCGAGCCTCCTGGGTGAGAGCCAGGTATCCTAGCCACTAGACCATATCGGATATGTGATAGTTTCTGAATTTATGAAATCATACATTAAGTTTTTATTTTATAATCACGTTCAATAAAATGTTAATGATGAGATTATGTTTTGTCCTATCTACTGATTTGATCCGAATCACACCAAATATTAATTCAACATAGGTAAGTAGGTAACTTAGTACCTATTTTTTCATTTTATATGATAAATCCACATAATTTATAATTAGTTTAAATCAATTTAAATTTGAGTCTAGACGGTAAAACTTCTTTTAAAATTTATAACGGGGTGAAGGTCTTAATACATTACGTAGTCTAATTTTTGGTCTGACATCTTGTTGCTTCAGATACGAATTTAAATGCATAGGTGGAGGATATTTTTTTAAATAATATGTTGAGTACATATTTTTTTAATAAGTTGTTGCTAAGGTTGATGCTTCCCTACCGTAGAAAAAATAATAGTGCCCCAACAATTAAAATCTATGGTAATGCTTCTATATACAGATGTGGAAGACGCAATATGCGCGGTGACCAGCGCGCAGTACCTGTCCTCCTCGGGATGGGTGACCCTACGAGATCTCATAGACAACGACGTGCCGTTTGGACTATACCGGGACGAAGGCAGCACTTTTCTACAGGTACCTATGATAATACACAATAAATAGCGACTCTCGCTACGCGGCTTTAAGGTGCAAACTCGATGATTCGACTGCCCTCGAGGGGCAGCCCGCCGTAGATCGTATGAACAAGATAGTAATATTTTCAATTGTCTCAACCTCGATTTGAAGAGATCATAATTACAATTAATTATTTATTTGCATAAAATAAAGGATTGTAAATCCTAACTATTAGGAATCACTTCCTTATAAATTTGATTTCAGTAATGTGTTAAGCATCATTCTGAAACTGTAAAGATCCAATGCACCTGCTAAAGAATTTGAGACTTAACGCTCACGCATTACAGATCATAATAGTAAAAAGAATATGTTACTAAATTTGTACGAATAAAAATAAAATACTCGTTCCTACATAACCACCGCAATATAGTGCAGTAGCAAATGGGTCCGCCGCGAATTCTCTTGAAGTGGTTCGAACCGTACCACCCAGGTAGAACATAAACATACCAAGGTTTAATTCAATGCAAACATCAAAACGATGATAAAACTTATCAGAAAAAGACCTCATTATTTTCACATATTTATTGGAAATTCCATAAACCCAAAGTCCTCCACGTACCTAAGCGGTAAGTAATTATATTTCGGAATAATTATTAAAAGACCATTCGCAAGTTGCGTTAGCATAGATGTTGACAGGTTACGAGAACAATATGAGATGGCGCAGCCGCTGACCACGGAATAATAATGTGAGATTAGAGTTGCAAGAAATGAATATAATAAAACTCTGTCTTAACAGAAAACAATGTCAAAGTAGCTACGAAACCTGTAAAAGAAAAACTAAACTTTTTATCTTTCTAATGACAGTGTATAGAAAAAATTGCCATGAGATTTATTAGAGCTTATAGAAATATACAAACTATATGGTTACTAAAATTTAAAAGCATCTTTGAATGTTTAAAGACTTTCTAACAATAACATAATTTGTATAATTACATCATTGTTGTTCTAAAACTAATAGAAAAGGTGGCATCATATTTCATGCCCCTTCTTACAGTCGAAGTCGAAGTCATCCTAAGATTAAATCTGAGGGCAGCTATGCCAAATCCATAACGCGGTTATGTACACGCGCCGAGCTCGTTTAATGTTTATCGCGGAGCATACTGACTTAACCGGTCCTTTTGACAGCCAAGGACACGCATTAGAATCCCAGGAATTATTATTTCAAATGGGATGAAGTAGCAAGGGTCGAAATTTCCAAAAACAAAGTCTACATGGCATATTTGAATAAAAATATAAAGTATTTCTTTTATTAAAACCAAGTTTTAATGTCATCCCGCAAGGCTTGTTTTCAGGTCCCAGATAATAATAGAAGAATATAATATTTCAAATAACATATTATTAACATAATGCTCTGATTCTGTTACTGTATTTGTGATTGTCATCTGAATATGAATCTTGATCTAGCTCGTGTGAGGTTCACTAACATTAACCATTTATAATTCCTGAAATACTAGTTATAACTGCTTAACTAGTTGGATAAACTGCTCCTCTAGTCTCGTGGTATTATTCTACTGTCGAAAGATTACCATCTGATGTAAGGAATTGTTGGTGCATGCAAAATTGACAAGTTTGCACTCATACTTAAATTGAATGCTTCTTCGTAGAGGCATGTATTTTTAGGGACATGATAATACCTTTTACGCAATTTTTTTATGAAATCATTACTATCGCACGAGCTAAAACTGTAATACGAATTAATAATCTTTAAACATTTTGTGTGCATAAAACGTACTGTAATTAACATGTAAGTATATTGAAATAATCCAGTTTTTTATTACCATCGTATCGATGATACAGAGATGAAAGATAAGATGCAAAATATCGACCAAAATCAAAGTTTATCACCTGCGTGATAAAAAAAACATCTCGAATGATCGAAGTGATCGAAATGTCTCCGTTTACATTTTTAATTACGACATTAAAAATGAAGACGATTATTACGTTATTAACAATAATTGTGAGCGGATGAAAATATAAATTAATAAAATATAAATTAATTTAAGTAACGAATTGGGTCAACAACGGGATGTTATACCGTCATCGATGTTATCTCGCGCTCACAATACTACTTATTTCTGGGCGGCCCCCAGCCTCCGTAAAATGTTAACAGTTTGTTGGATCCATCAATCGGGCGGGAGCGAGCGTCCGACAAGTGTTAAAAGACAACACGGTCCCGATGAATCTCAAGATAATGATGAAGGCGTCAAAGGAGTAATTTGTAAAATATGTCCAAATATGTACCTACTCCGCATTTAGATCTGCTTACGGCGATAAAATTGTTAGATAAATATATGATGACTTTGCACTCCGATTCCCTGTTGCGTTGCTTCGAGTATATGTGACATTATTTTGCAAAGAATAGTTTTTTTTTTGTTGATTCATACATTCGTGATAAACGACCGAAACTTACCTCTGCTTAGTGACAAATGCTGCAACGAATTACACCTGATAACTGTTGATTTAATCTGCTTAAAGTTACGGTTCAAGAAAATAAAGGTGCAGGAAGCTTAATGTAATTTTTTACATCCTTAGATCGTATTATCCATTTCGGGACAAATATCTGAAAAGATGTTCAAAATCTGTGTTATTTATTTGACAGTGGCGTGGCTCGGCAGCATTGCACGCCCGTTTGGAAGGTCGACTAGTGACTGTCCACGTTCTGTGCTCTGCGGAAACTTCTACGCGTCTCGCTGCCTCCTGCGCAGCTTTTCGCGTCGCGGGCGCATCAAAAAACGCTTTGCTTGGTGAGTCATAGCAAATCAAACACGACTATAAAAAGTTTATGTAAAATTGATGTTACTAATTGACTAATGTGTTTATGAATAGCAAATACAAATAAATGAATCATCTACAGATGTGCGTTCAATACCCTTCCATGCTGGTGAGATAATGGCTACGGAGACAGCGTCGCAAAACCAGGGGCTCAGCGTTCTGGAGGCATTAGCGATCGGCGTTTGTGTACTACTACTAATATTTGTGTATGCGGCCGGAATCATCTTCTATGTGCATTATAAGCAAAGGCAGAAACGAAAACAGAAAGATCCGGAACAGAATATTTCTGGAAGTATATCCAGTGACGATGGGTCGCCACTTGAATCTCGTATTGATTTAAGTAACGTGGTAAGCATTACTCAATTTTTGGTCGATTCAACCAATTATCATATGAACCAAAAAAACGCTACGAATGATACCTATTTATTTTCAGATATTGAAAACCAATCCATTGATGAAACTAGGTGGTATGAGCAATGATTATTTAAATGATGCAGGTTTATCCGACGTAAGTGAGCATACCGAAGACACCCTGGAGCCACCCCCTAAAAACACAAATAAGGTTTGTATATCATAGTATCCACGCCCTATATAAGATACCTTTACCTAATAAGGTAATACTTTGTTGAAGGTATTGACACTATTTGGACAGTTTCAGAAACTTAATACTAATGTTATATCAGCGATGGTGCATTCACGACGAAAGAAACCAGTCAGACCGTCGATAAGAGCCTCGGCAATGCCCGAACGAATGAATGAGCGTTTGCAAAGACGATCTGCATCACCTGATACTCTGGAAAAGGCACCGCATTCGGATTTGTCTATAGTGGATTGCAGCGTAGAGAATCATTTTTCTGCAAATCGTAAATTGCCATCTTCAAACGGAGGCAATACGTTGAGAAAGAAATTATACTTTAATCCTGTATTCTTTGAAACTGAACATTTGAAGGTAAATTTATTTTATTCTTTAATTTAATGAAGCCTTATAATTAAAACATTTATTGTTATATCAACATATCTATACTTTGTCCAACAGAATCCACCTCCGGCCGCAATCGAGTTTTTAATGAAAATTCGAGAAGTCATGTCTATCGCCAAGGAGAAGATGACGGCCAAAAGGTTTATACCTATTTTATCAGATATACCTGAAGAAGATTTATATCATGCGATAGACCTTGGCTGGGACATGCCGTGTGCTCGACGAGGGCGCAGGTTCAGTGCTATAAGTCTGAAACAAGAGAACAGCCGAAAGTCAGTTCACTGTGGAGGCTGCCCAGGTTGCGACAGTAATGTACGACCAAACAAAGCTATAACTCTCACTAGATCTAATTCATGCAAGTCATGCGTAAGTGAAGATTATAAACAAAGAATTGTAAGAAAATGGTTGGATGAAGTTCCAATGCCAATTTCAAATACAAGACCAATTAAGTCAGTAGCTAAAGTCGGTGGAACACCTAGAGTTATTGATTCTACGAAAAAAGATGAGTCACCGGATATCATCAACGATGATAACACGAGACCTATAGTCACAGAGACTATTCTTAAAGAAAACGTGCGTAAACAAACTATAAAAGATATCAAGAAAGAACAAATTAAGTTAATCAGTGACATACCCAAACAAGCAGGAAAAATTCAAATTAATAAAAAAATTGAATCCAAACTTGTTAATTATAGAGAATCAGAAATTAAAGTTATTAAAAACTTAGACATTGAAGTGAATATCCGTAATGAAATTGATATTGGTACGTCAAAAACGATTAAGCCTCGGTCACCACAAGAAAGGAAAAGTCCGCCTAGCCACACATCTCGACGTATTAGGAAGAAATTACCACCACCGCCACCTCCACCCATAAGCCCACCAGAACCACTTAAGGCTCAGGACGAAGAGCCAATACTACCAGAAGTAAAAGTGAAGATGCAAGCCGTAATAAGCGAGCTTAATAACTGTCGACGAGCCGAGCCCATAGAATTAGAAGAAGTATCATTAGAAACGATTGTCCCTATTGCACCCAAAATAGTTATTCCAGTTTTAGCTGCAGACTCTCATTACTTTAGTGATGACAACACGCTTTCAAGGAGAAAGGAATCGGTAGTGAGTAGTGGCAACTTTATGGACTTTGACAGTCTTGAACTTAACATAATGAAAAGACGAAGATTTTCTGTGGCCTGTGGCCCAGAACTATACCATAATCCAGAACATAGGGATGGATTTGGTGATAATCAGACTTTATTGGCGACGAAAAAAAGATTAACAAGCAGTTGGTGTAATGTCAAGAAAGCTGTTGAAGAGTCCGAATTAACAGATAATCAAATAAAGAGTGAAGTGTTTGTCGATATTTTAGAGCCAATGTATAATAACGTTGATGAGATTTCGAAACCGGGACCATTAACGATCCAAGTGCGTGGATCGCCAGTAGAAAATAGACGTAATGATAACAAAGACGACTTTGATCCGGACACTCTCGACCGACGAGATACTAAGAAACGTGTGGAGAAAATTTTATTGAAATCCGCGGGAAGCTTCAAGTACAAGTCGAGTTCCGCTGAAAGTGAACAGTCTAAGAAATCACCGGTCGCTGTTGTTACGAGAAAGATTAGTAACTTAAGAGAAATTTACGAGGCCAAAGCCAAAGCTCAAGAAGAGGAGATGAAATACTACAATAGACGAGGAAGCATAACATTTGGTAAAGATTTATCATCATTTATGAAGTCGGTACATTCTCCAGACTTGCTGAGACACATCGAGGGACAAAAAGATCCTAAGCCACCAATACCACCAAAACAGCGCCGCGGTAGTGACGTGTCTCCTAAATTCTCCAGCTCTATTCGTGAAAGTCCACCAGGAGATCGAAGAAGAATGCCTGAGGAAAGAGATAGATTCCCACAATACACGAGAGCTGAGAACTTAAACGCTCGACGTTCAGGTCGTAGATCGGCAAGAACGAGATCTCGACGAACCGATCTCAGAAAGCTTTATAGAACTGAAGATTCAGGTTATATGAGTACAGATTCGAATGAGTCAAAACGTAGAGCAAGATACCTAATGCAATTAAAACCAGCAACAAAGACTGTAATACCTGAACCAGTAGCGGCTCTTAGATCTGCAATTACCAAACCACCCGTTACACAAATGGAGTCAGATACAGATGACTTGGAATCCTTGTGCGATGGTAGAAGCGAGTCAGGTGGAGAGAGTGTTGAGACCGATTCTGTGTTCTTTGGAAATTACGACGACACCAAGGAGCTTTTTGCGGAATTAGGATTGAACGCTTTTGAAGCTCAAACTAAATTGATTCATGCTCACGAACAAATCGATTCAGGGTTTATGGGAGAGACTAATATCATTTTGAGCGGTGACAGTGACTCTGAACATAGAAGTGTTATATCTATAATGACAGGTCTCGGCAGTAGAGCAACAGCAGCATCGGTATCTAAAATAGATGATGCTCCATATCTACATACTATAGAATGTTAAAATAATTTGTAGAATTAAAAACACATATTTGTAAATAATGTTATTGTTCAAAATAAATCTTACTTAGAAAAATAAAATGATAGGAATTTTGGCAATGCAAAATTTATGGCTAAGTGGTTTTTTATTTAAGGTGTTTTGTAATATACTTGTTTTTTGTTTAGAAATGTTTATACTTATGTTATATTAAGTCAGTTAGTTAACAAAATTTACCTCAAAATTTGCATGAAGTTACCGTTTGACATCGACTTTATCTCATTAATACCGTTTTCTGTACTGTTATACTCTTGTACCTTAAAAATATATTTATTTATTAAAATTCTAATACAAATTGTATCGCGAAGCCCACCATTGAAGTTCGTGTCTAAATATTAATTTTTCACTAAGTATATTAATTATGATTATTGTATTTATTGTTACGTTTAAATTAATTGTTATTCTCATATGCTAATTCGTATTTTAATTATCAGTTTTTAGTTGTAATAATGTAAATAAACTTATGTAGAGTTTGTAAATTTTATGACCGGCCGGTTGTGCAATGAAATTTTTATTAGTTTTTTCGGGAAATAAAATGGATCGGAATGAATAATAATGGTGTATGGTAAACTTAAGAGGCTCAATTATTTATTGAAAATTTATCGTAAGTGTTATAATTATTATTTTCTATATACTGTAATTTTGTGTAGATGTATTAATAAAATATGTTTATTACCTATGTAGGTAATGCGTAAGATAATATTTTCAGACTTTATAAAAAAAGTGTTAAATAGAAAATATTTTTATGTTAAGATTAAAATATTAAACGTGTTTTATGGTTAACACAGTTTTTTAATTAACGTTCAGCCATTACCATCCTTATTCAATTAATCAACAACTAGTAGGTATCATAATCCTATTCCACATGCAGGCAGTGTCGCTATTAAAAAAAAAAAAAACAAATCATTTTAAAATGATATAGGTAGGTATTTGATTTCACACCAATAGCTGTTCGACTTTTTTTAAAAAATCTCCGTCATCTCTGTAACGAATCGGCATGGGCGCAGGCGTTGATTTTATTTTTTATTTAATACTTATGCTCGTGTATTAAATCGTGAATATAATTAACCCACTTAAGTGACAATTAATCGAAGTCAGGTAATATATTTGATCGCGCCGAATAAATGTAATATAAGTAGTTTTTTTTAATTTGTGCGTTCACTGGAAGGAAAATTTCGTCAAACTGGCTGAATCCAGTGAAAAACAGTGTAAACAAATATAATATGTATTATCCTACTAATATTATAAATGCGAAAGTTTGTGAGTGTGGATGTATGTATGTTTGTTACTCCTTCACATAAAAACTATTGAACGGATTTGGATGAAATTTGGAACACAGATAGATTATAACCGGGATTAGCATATAGGATACTTTTTAACCCGATAATCCCGAAATTTTTGCTAAGTTAAAATACTACGCGGATGAAGTCGCGGGGCACAGCTAGTATTGACATACTTATGTCTTTTTTTCTAATAAATTATTTGAAAAAAAGACATAAGTTTGAATTTCGATAATTTTTATACCATTTACCTATGTCCGCTTTACTCAGCCAAACTCCTAAGTATTATTTCAGATTTTGAAAACATTTCGTATAGCTGACGTCATAAATACGGGATTTAAATAATGATGTTAGTGAAGATAAACCATAATTGTGAAACAATTGATAACTCTACAATGCTTTATCTACTAACAGCTAAGTTAGTTTATGAAACTCATCGGCCCATTAGCTCAGTTGGTTAGAGCGTCGTGCTAATAACGCGAAGGTCGCGGGTTCGATCCCCTCATGGGCCATAATACGTTTTACCCCGACACAACGAAAATTCTACGCATATTCAAACCACCATCGCATGAAAACACAATGCATCTCACAAGTAATACATATAATATTAAATAAGATTGTTTAGTGCGATTGGCAAGTCAATACATTATTTAAAATATAATAGATTTTTAATATTGATATTGTCACTATTAGATGTTGTTAGATTAGCTAATTACCTACTTAAAATAACTTAAGACAGAAGGTCCCTTAAGTAGGGACTTAATAAAGTAACCGACTTGGTATTACATGGATCTCACAACTTTTTACGGTAGAAGAACTGAGTAGCGAGACTTGGTTTTTTTACAAGTTTTGTTGTTGATGGGATCTCATTTCTTTTTGTAGATATTGTTCTTTCTTTCATAGACATTTCGGGCAATTTAGTCTACTTAATACTTTTTTGCGGGATTTTGGTACAATGCATATTATTATCATAAGTAAGACATGTCCCATTCTTCCTTTTTTCATTCCGTTGACCATTTCACAAGTAGCGTTTCAACATAATTATATCTAGGTACCTATTATTCCATTCCATTATTATAATATAGGTACATACTATGCAGGTACACCGATACATTAACTGCAAATGTAAATTTGTTATCCTATATATTTATATGGGATTACAAAGTTATTTATGCAGTTAGTGTAACTAGAAATCTGGACCGAAATTATAAAATATTTTAGATTTCCCTTGATTTAAACACTAAACACTAACTGTATTCTAAATTTGAAGCTTCTATGTCTGCTAGAAGTGCCTTAGAGTTTTGATGATCGGTCAGTCAGTCAGTCAGTGAGTGACAAAATTAAGAATTTTGACTAGTTATAATTCTTAAACTACTGGTTCAATTTGAATGAAATTTGAAATATACCGTGTTTATACAATGCCTGCTTGGTTACTGAAAATTCAGGGTTCTAATTTTATTAATTTTTCCACAACGAAGTTATAGGGGGTCGAAAATGGCCTGAACTGCTTCGAGGAAAGATGGTACGGCCGTGCCGCGCTCGACGTGCCGTGCTCGACTTGGTGGGGCACTGCCGTGCCCCCAGAAAAGCGATGCGAATGTGGTTAACATGAATTTCGCAATACGTTCAATAAAATAAAAAGATTTCGCAAGTAGGTACGTAATAATAAAATTAACGTGGCCCATGAGGGGATCGAACCCGCGACCTTCGCGTTATTAGCACGACGCTCTAACCAACTGAGCTAATGGGCCGACGGGTTTCATTACAAAATGCGAGAGTGCAAGTAAGTACCTTCAAAACATCAATACCGACCTTTTAATTTAATTACGATATATTTTTAAATTTCAAGTTTTTTTTTTTAGAAAGTACTTCGCTGGATTCCATTTTTTTACATATATACTTGTAACTTGCTTGAGCGATGAAGGGAACTATGAAAATAATCAGCTGTTGCCAATACGAAAAAAAAATAGGAACTATTTGCAAATCGGATCAGTAAGCAGGTAAGGCACTGTCGATTCCATTCAAATGTTGCCTGGAAGAAAGCCTGGAAGAGCAGCCTGCGATAAGACCACCCTATGTGTACTACTGTATATTATGTTCCTTGTTGAATTTTTGTCAAATTCAAGTTCTAGTGTACAATAAAGAGTTTTTTTAATATTATCACCTATCGACAAGATTGTTTAAACACGCCTGTCAAATTAGTTTCTCTAACACTCGCTCCGCCCCATCGCTCATCATAATGGGTATGATCTACCGATTGTAGATGAGTTGGTCCGAATATACACGAGTAGTGGGCACGTTCTCTGTTACAAATCCATTACAAATCATCCCTCCCTATTTAAGTAGGGTAATTAAAATAAATAATAAATAAATATCGCCAGACTGACGCACCAACTGTATTGTCCCAAACTAAGCAGCGCTTGTACTATGGGTACCGTACAATGGCGATCCCAGTGACACCCAGACCAGGGCAAATTACGAAAAGGCCATTTCCAAAATTTGCCCCGGCAGGAATCGAACCCGCAACCACCATGTGCAGTGAGCCGAGCGGCCTACGCTAGAACCACTGCGACAAGCGGTCGTCTTTTTTTTGTAGTTGTTGTTTTTTTTTGTTGGTGGACTGATGGGAAATTTCTCCTTTTGTTTTGGCCAATACGATTTAAGTCTCAGGACAAAAAATATTAAATTGCATCGATTTCTTGGCAGAGTTTCAACATAGAGTTAATAATAGTCTGTTAAGGTGAAGGCGCCTGTCTAGCCCGCGAAATTAAAAATTTTCGAGTATTTTTATAGTTTATCCAAAATCTGAAAACATTTAAGAAAACATTTTGTAATTTGCGACATTTACAGTATGCAGTGCGTTTATTAATACATTTATTTTACTCTAAATATTATCACGGTGGATATGATACTAGTAAATCACTAAATATACAAAAATTGCCAGATTATCTGGATAGCTGTCGTTCTCGAAATGTTTTAGAGTAAGTTGGATATATTAATAAATGCACTGCACACGGTCTTTTTCAGATTATTGTCAGATTTTTAAAAAAATCTAAAAAACCTCAAAAAATTTGAACTTCGCGGGCTAGATGGGCGCTTTAGCCTTAAAACAAACAACTGACGACAGAAAGAGATAGTTCGGTGTGTAACTATTCGCCCGCTAATCCACTTTTATTAATAAGCGGGTATGTGTTCCGTATTGTATTGAATTGATCAGATAGGATGTTGTTGGAATAATATTCACCGATCTAACTTTACCAGGTAACGGGGATACGAAGTAGGTAGTTATATATTTACACGTAGAGATAGCGTACCGTAGGAAAAGGTTGGCGTGTGTTGTGTGACGAATTAATGATAACAAATTTCAATACTAGACGTCCATAAATTAATTGATAAAATGATAAGTTAATCAACGAAATTTATGGCTATAAGCACTTAATAGATAGGGTACTCACCTCCTTTCTAATCTAGGCCCAAACATAATTTAGTAGCTCTACCATTGGTTTTACATTTACCAGTGTAGAGTTTTTAATTTCTAGCATCTACGTAAAGTATTTATATATGGTCGATTGTGTGACCGGTAACCGACATGAACCGATATTTTGCGTAGACGCTGACGACTAGAGGGCGAAAAACTCATGGTAGAGCAGCAGTATATTGTAAAGTCCTTCCCAACAATAGACAATTATTATTTTCTGACAACACGTTTTTTTAAGAAAACATCTCGTAGAACACTGTTAGGCTGCAGCCGACTCTCTGGTGGTAATAAAATATGCTCTAGAAGGTATAATTTATTATTAGGTATATTACCTATATCTAATTATGTCTATCGTGTTGCGTTAAGTGTGAGAAGAAGCTAGATCTAATTACAACGCAGTAAACGAAATGATATCACACCGTTCTTCAAAAGCTTTAAGAGACTCCGAATCTTAAAAGTCGACTCTATATTTAATTTCGGGGCTTAAATTCACGCCATATAGACAGATTTGTGAGGATAGATCAGTAAACTTGTGTAATTTTGAGTATTTCAGTAGCTGCTAGTCGCAGAAACTATCTTTTTTTTTGTATGGGATATTTATACAATTGGTCACTCGAGAGGTTTAATCAAAATTCAGCTGTTAGAAATAAACCAATCAGATATTTTTTTGAGGTAGGTACATCATTTAGCTGTGATAGCCGATTGGTTAAAGCACGCGTCTTGCGGGCACCAGGTCTTGGGTTCAAACCCCGGCTCGCACCTCTGGATTTTTCAATATCTATGTGCGAATCATAATTTCTATATGATTATCACTTGCTTACGGTGAAGGAAAACATCGTGAGGAAACCTGCATGTCTTAGAAGATCTAACCAATTTTCGAAAGACATGTGAAATCCGCCAACCCGGACTCCCCGAATCCCCCTCGTGTTGAGGGGAGGTCCGTGCCCAGGAGTGGGACGTCAAAAGGGCTAAATTATTATTTTGTTTTTTATATAATTTACTACGGTGACATACAAAATCGTGCGTTAAATATACAATATAAAACTTTACATTGTTACAGGACTACTCTGCTGTGTTACATGACCGTGTAACAGACATCCTAACTAAATAAACATGTAGCTTATAATGTACAAATAATTATTAGGCACAGCGCTCACTGATCTTATGATCACCATATGGTGTGTGGAGGTTTAACCCGAAAACTGCGAGCCGATAAGTAATTGCAGGCCTACCGCTACTAGATAACGAGGTCACTTTGAACCATATTATTATTATGAAGAAAATAATATAAGCTCTTATTCTAATAACGCCCGATATTTTGCACGACGTCTGAGTAAACGCCAAAGATGATTTACCTACCACAAAAAATAATCTGATGGGTTCTTGCCTCATAAATCACTCGCTATTTACCAACAGAAAATATTTTCACCATTAAGTATAAAATATTATCATCTTTAGCATTCACTAAGGCGCTATGCAAAATATCGTGCATTATTAGAATAATACCTTGTTTTTTGTAAATATTTGTTAAGTAGGTAGAGTACCTAATTAAGATTAGAGTAGAGATGGGAAATACATCTACCATAATAAGCGGGTATCTACTGCTGTCAGACTGTTAAATTTAAACCAGAAGTGGTCCATATATTCGAATAGGATACAAAGGTAAATAAATAAAAATAACGAATAAATTTATTCACAGTGTAATAACTCCTGTATTCCCTGAAGAGGCAGGTATAGGTGCTATTATACCAGACCAGACACACTGAACCTCAGTGTGAAGGTTTTTCGGGACATAACCAGGCCACCGCGGTGGTCCAATGCGGATGAGCGAACTTCACACATCGTTTTCAAAAGACGTGCAGGTTTCCCTGCGATGGTTTCTTTCACAAGTTACAAATTGTTGTCTTAAAAAATAATTTTCCAATTTTTTATAAGTACTTATAACATTTTTATCGAATTCGTTAATATCGCATTGTAACCTCCTTGAAACACTTTTATTTTTCGCACTCTACATACCACCGGCCCATTAGCTCAGTTGGTTAGAGCGTCGTGCTAATAACGCGAAGGTCGCGGGTTCGATCCCCTCATGGGCCAATAATACTCTCTTTGTTTCTATTTTTGCATCTGAAGAACTCTCTTATTCGCTAATTAATATTTATAACTAAATCAGTTTGCGTCTGTACCAACATTATTATTCTTTTATTTTACATTTGTTTCAGATTTATTTTTTAGTAATTTAATTTATTTATCCATCACATGAAACACAGTATATGCTTTCTATTTATTATGGTTTGGAGGCGTCCGGTCGCGTGACTCATGCCAGACTATGTACTCAATCCTAGCGAGCATACACATAAATCTATTGAGCTAATCTATACATACCCAAATGGTACATAAACACACACTATTTAAAACATAGATTTAGAGGATAACATATTGAGAGGAAAACAAATATTGATTATTATAATTACATTACGCGTTTGAGCAGGACCGGATTCATGTTATCCCAAAAACTAATAAATAACTTTGCTCTTTGTTTATATGCGGACACAAAATGACGGATAACAACATTGGTCAACAAAATTGGTCACTCACACCTAATATGCAACTACCTATATAACCACGAAGATACATAATTATGGTGACACATTTAAGCTGGTCCACGAGCAAACAACAAATTTCATTGAAAAAATATATAAATAAACATTGTTCTGTACCCTCTGGTTCGGGTAATCTGTCACCCAACGAGACAAGACTTTAAGTTCAGTTGTGTTAAATTTGAACCACGAGGAATTTTATGTGCTTCCGAGTCCGGCACTGAACAAAATCGATTATTTGTAAGTTTTTCGCTGAGCAGGTTTCAAATCATGTCAACGTATGGAAGCCAGTTATATTAATATTTGCTGATCTGTAATATTATCTATATATTAAATAGCGCGTGGATGTTTTAATGTATGGTAGGGTTTGTTCAGTTTGTTGACCGTGTTCACAGTCTGTCACTGTTTCGCGAAAATTGTCGTTTGAATAGCAGTAATGGCAGTAGACAGATGTACCTCTACGTATCTCAAGTTATACTGTGACGGACGAACACGACGTCGAACTTTATTGAAAAGCGTTTACCTGTTGGTATGCTTGCCCGGTAGGTACGAAAAGCGTATGCCAGGTACGCAGTAGATTTCACGAATTGGCTATGTCGATGCTTTGTGGCAAAACAACTGACAATCTGCGTAGTTAAAAAAACGATGCGTACGTAGTGGCCTATACGTGCGCATTTATTTTTTATAAAAAGATTTCTAGCTGTGATTGCTTACCACTTTACTAGTAATCCCACTAGGCTCTACAGCTAAACTAATGCTTGTGTTAGGAGCGGGCTCACGTTAATAGTTAATGGCCAGGATGGGGATCGAACCCGGAACCTCTCAGCTACGATGGCAGTTCCTCTAACCACATAGGCTATATTGTTTGAGTATTCAACATTGGTTGCGTATTGAGCGTTCAAAAAACAAACGAAAGTTTTGTTTTTACTCATAATTTTTATGTTTTCTATGACAGATAACAGGCATTGCAATAATGCCTGTTTCCATGGAATAACTTTTATCTGTAGTCAAGGGTACTAGGCATAATCTTTGGTCAAAGCCATTATTTCGTTTCCAACTAAATTTGTAGGCGACGGTCCCGTGACGGTATTTCAAAGGAAACACGATCTTATCGTCACAATTTAAGTTGCCCCGTGTTAGGGTTTGAGCCATGTTCAGGTGTAAATTAAGTGGATAAAGACCCTAGACGCCAAGCCTCGACGGGCGGCCTGACAACGTAGAGTTACTAGCCACTTTAAGTTCAAGAAATGAACCTAAAATTAATATCATTGTTAGCGGAAAGAACCTGTGATATAAAATCTCCTTATTTTATTTTATAGAACAAAGTTGCCAAACAAGCGATTATATTTAGCCCTTTTGAGGTCTCACTCCTGGGCACAGGCCTCCCTACACTACGGGGGGGATTCAGGCCGTAATCCACCACACTGGCCCAGTGCTGGTTGCCGGAATTTACATCTTCCGAATATTGGTTAGATTTTCTAAGGTATGCAGTTTTCTCACGATGTTATCCGGCACCTTAAGCAAGTGATAATTATGATATAGAAATTACGATTTGCACATAGATTTCGAAAAACCCAGAGGTGCGACCTGGTGCCCGCAAAACGTGCTTAACCATTAGGCTATCACTGCTTGGTAAGCAGTTATTGGTGAATATGTTGAGTAAGTTTCGAACAATAGGTTAAGCAATTGATTAGTTTATTAGATCCCAACGTAACAGGGCCCCAATTTGGTTGGTAGTCTCCAAACTGCAAGCCGTTGACCTATTAAAAAATCCTCAAGACAAACGCGTTATTAGACCACTGTCCGTCATCATGTCGATCATCAAGGATTTAACGGACTACCGTTTCTTGGCACGAATATAATATTAATGTTTGCCGATGGAGTGAAAGGGTATAAGAAAATTAAACCGACTTAAAAAAAACCTGAGTGCACTAAAAAGCTAGTAATGACTAGGGACCTTATAATTTTCTTTAATTTTGAGTCGGTCCCAATCCAAATAAAAATGGGTAGGTATCTAAGAATTTTTCATAACGTTGAGTAAAGATAATGGCACCGACTTTTCAAAATCTGTCTACAATTGACGGAGAAATCGGTGAACATACTCGTATATAAAAAAACCATGTAGACATAGAACCTAAATAACCTCATCCTTTTTTAAAAGTCATTAAAAAAGTTGGGCCACATACGAACTGTATGTGTTCAACAGTCACAGTTCAACGGATTAGAATATGAATTCAGGTTCAATAATGACTTGTTTTATTCTTATTAGTTACAATGTCAGAAACTTGGAGTTAAACTTAAAAGGTCCCAAACAAATTAGATAGACGAGGGCTTACTTCAAAACGTGGGTTTGTCTACATAATAACAGATTCTTAGTCCAACAACCAGAACCATTATACTCGTAGTGACAGAGAAAACCTCAATTGTTAGCTTTTATAGTAAAAGACAGACTTTCTAGATAATCAAGAGACCAGGCGATAGCTTTAGACCAATGAAGCGACAATATTACGAAGAAATGTATTGACAATCTTATAGGTATCAATTGAGATGCCTGGGTGCGGTTATAGGTACGTTTATGGATAGAAAAGGGATCAAGAACGCGATCTTAGAATAGTGCATGTTGTAGACACTTATAGGCGGTTGGTGACGTCGTCAAATGACACCTCCGCACATTTTACAACTAGGAAAACGATGTCTTGTATTTAACAAGGTCGCTACAAATTGAATTTGTTTTTGTTGTGGCCATATCTCTACACTATAGGTAAGTTCATGATAAATTAAATTAGTTAGGTCCACGTAAGGTCTTGGCTATTATAGCAATGTTTCCTATGAAGAGTGAGAGAGTGCGTTCCGATCCGGTGGTAGATTTACCCTCGCCACCTCTCCTGGCAGCGGCCCAAGCCGAGGTCGTGTCCCTTGTGGCACCCTTGAGGCTTCGGTGACTACTTAACATCAGACTTTTCTGACTTTGCTAGGTGCATAACAAAGTACATAATTAATTAAATTAAAGTAAATTCTGCATATAATAAAAAAAACAATAGATTAAATGTTGTTTTCTTATATTTACGCGAATACCATTGCAAGACCTCGTGACACTGTGAGCACTTTCTGCTTGGATCGGACCGCAAACAACATCTAAATATGAGGGTACCCAGTTACTAACTATAACATCAGGACGTCTAACACCTCAGTCCCCCCGTGACCATGGCTGCTGTAAAGCAACCGAAACGTCGGGAACATAAAGTTAATAAACGCGATAAAATCCGAAAAATAGTTTTATTTCAATGAATAGATTAAATGTATCTTTATTCATGAGGATTTTCTAATCACCTGTTTTTAAATTGAATGAATAGTAGAGTAGTCAGCTTTTACATAGATAATCATGACCTCAATTATTTATGCTGTTGTAAAAATAACCAGGATGGATTATAGGGAATCACTGTGTCTATTTGGACGTTCCCGATAAGTGGTAGCGTGGCCGAGCGGTCTAAGGCGCTGGTTTAAGGCACCAGTCTCTTCGGAGGCGTGGGTTCGAATCCCACCGCTGCCAAGTATTTTTTGCGAGTACTAATATTTTATTGATTAAATAGTCCATGTGAAAGTGTGAATCAGCATCTACTAGGTGAAACAGAAAGAGTATACTATTTTTTTGCAACTTTGTAAATCTAAAACTATCGGCTTTGTGGGACAGTTGAAGTACTAAAGGTTTTGTAGACTTATGAAATCTGTCAACAACTGAATCCCTGTAACACCTTATGTTTTTCAAGTTTCCTCCAAGGCTGATAGTTTTAAAATTACAAAGTTAAGATTTAAAAAAAAAAGTATACCCTTTCTGTTTCAACCTGTATAAATATGAAGTTGAAGTAATTAGCAGAACTTATATTATTTCATAACACCCACAGTTATTATGAGAAATGCAGATAATATAATTTTTTTTTAATTTTTCTGTCACCTACTGAGAAAAAAGATTTAAAATAAGTACTTATTTAAGTAGGAACATAGTTTATCTTTCCAAGCATTGATTACTTTACGAGATGTGTAACTCAGGTCTTTAATATTCTATAATATTGTAACACATAAAATAAAAGGAATTTATTGCAGCTACAAATCTCGCCTAAGCATGGGATTTTAACTAACTACAAATTCATTAAGGCGGTATGTCCGTTCGGGTCGCAATTACATCACTCATTCACACATCCATCATACATCGACAGCGGCACTAACAAATCAATCGATTTTACTTAACCCTTAATCAATATTAAATTATTATAGCTTAGTATAGTGTTGTGACTGACGATGTATAGTCGACTTTATGATTATTCTTTGGACATAGAGAATTGAAAGTCATTTGTTTTATTCTAATATTTATACATAATAGTTAAGCTCTTCGATCAGAGATTTTTACTAAAGCAGATTTTCTGTTCTAATTTAAATAAAAATTGGTGCATACCTAAAATAATTTTAAAAATAATAATGAATAAATAAAATCACGCCCAAAGAAATTTAGTCCGTTAATTAGTACCTTCTTAATCACAAATTTACAATCAAGTTCAGAAAAAAATAACATCGAAAATTTGTTTCCAAGAAACTAAAGAACTACTTAAATAATTTTGTTAATGAATTTGCAAAAAAGGTAGGTACTAGATAAATACTCAATATACTAGGTGAATTAAAAAGGATAGGATAGAGAGTATACTTACTATTTTTTTTGCAACTTAACTTTGTAAATCTCAAACTATCGGCTTTAAGGGACAGTTGAAGTACTAAAGGTTTTGTAGACTTGTGAAATCGGTCAACAGCTGTATTCCTATAACACCTTATGTTTTTCAAGTTCCCTCCAAAGCTGATAGTTTCAGAATTACAAAGTTAAGTTTTGAAGAAAAAAAGTATACCCTTTCTGTTTCACCTTGTATATGTACCTACTTAATCGACTAAAATTAAAAAAAAAAAAAATAACACACATCACTAGATAAGACGCTTATTTCTCTGGTAGTTTACAGCACAAAGCGCTAATAACTCGCATTGAATGCTGGCAGCTGAACAAGTACATTTTAATCTCGGGCCAGCACAATACCGCATATTGGAAGACCGGTTAATTGATACGATAGTACATCAATCATCATCATAGTCGCTTTTAATTCGATATTACAAAATGTTGAATCTAGGCAGGCTTTTGTTAGTAAAATTTTAGATTTGGGTTAATCTTAACAAGATGTGGGTTAAAATGTTTGATGTGCTCTATGCGTGTGGTATACCATGAGTTCTGAGTTACTTAAGTGTCTGTTTAATAATTAGATTTTGATAATCCGCCTAATGTAAAAAAATACCGTTTTCCCTATGGAACTTGTATACAAATATTATCGTGCACACAGCTAGTTAATCATAAACTATAATTATGTCGCTTAATTTCTTCACATATATTTTTATCTAATCCATAAAATTCGTTGGATACCTAACAGAGAAAATAAATCAATCTTTAACACAAAACACGAATTGAACCGCTCGAAGTAGTTACACAACATAAAATTTATAGCTGTAGAAGCGAAATCTCCATCAATTTGCAATTAGTATTCCCCAACCGCGCGGGTCTCGAAAATAATCTGTAAAACGAATTTTGACCGTATGTAACAGCCGCGGTGCATTACCACATGTCCGCAGATGAGCCGCACAGGTGCTCTCCGCATCCACTTGCCATTTATCCGACACTCGCGGTGCGGGCGAGTCACCTCGCGTGCACTCCCCGGGGATACACGTGTTCGCGGAATAATCGAGTACGTAATAATCGACTAAAATACAAATTCGAAATCGGTGGGACATCATTATTCGAAATTCATGTCCAAGTCCTAATTCAAATTTGGAATTGTATTTTTTTTCCAAAATCGTGTGATAATAATAATGGCCAGCATTAAGCAGTGAATTAAATCAATGTGATGTAATTATTTGATTTATTGTCAACTGTAAATAGACATTGCAATGTTTTGTTTCTACGTTTAAGAGGTCGCACGGTGTACGCGGCAAGCCGATTGTTTGGTAAGACATGTTTTGAATTCTTTGCAACTGTGGCGGATAATAAGCCAATAATCGCGGGAAACTTCGTAAGCATTTCATCTCCAAATAACATGAAATTCAGTAAATGTTTATCTGATGATCGCTTCGTATAGTCTAGTAGTCTAAGCATAGGCCGCTCGGCGCACTGCACCAGGAGGTTTCTGGTTCCCCAAGGGAAAAAATTAAAAATATGTTTTAGTTATATGCTCTAGTCTGGGTGACATTGAGTAAGAGCCACAGTACTTACAAGGGCTTTTTAATCGGGAGAACACAGTTAGGTTGTTTGTATGGCGACATTTATTTCCTCATGAAGGTATTAGGTATGGATAAGATTATATAAATGAATTTAAGTATTTACTCACTTTACTAAGAACTAAGTGAAAACGCTTATTGTTGAATATATCTATACAAATAAATACAATTGGAGTGAATGTTTGTAATATTAAAATAACACCTTTTCACTAAGTGCATATGAAAGTACATAGGACACCTATAACAAAAACGCGATTTATATTTTTTTGTCTGTCTGTCTGTCTGTCTGTCTGTGTGTTTGTTCCGGGTAATCTCCGAAACGGCTGGACAGATTTTGACGGGACTTTCACTGGTAGATAGCTGTTGTTATAAGCAGTAATTAGGCTACCTTTATTTTAGAAAAACTAAATTAAAAAAATGGGTCCTGTCGCGCGGGCTCAGAACGCGGGAGCGGGCTTTTTTGTTAAGTTAAATTCCACGCGGACGAAGTCGCGGGCTCAGCTAGTTGATACATAAATTGTGCCGCGGAAAGTAACGTCATTTGGGCGTACCTGGTACCTGTAGGTATATGTTCCGATGTTTACAATGGCTATTTAAAAACATTAACATAACATATTGATGACCAATATTGTTACGATGAAATCGTCGAAATAATAACCCTTACCTCATGATGGAGTAGACCACTCTGCGATCACTACATATAATAAAACCCCGACGGCAACCTTGACCTAATGAAAATAAATTAATCCTATTCACACGTTGACGCATAAAATTGATTAGCAAATGGTTATTAGCAATAAAATGTAATTTATTAGTATTTTATAGCAGCCGATTGGTTAAGCACGCGTCTTGCGAGCATCAGATCCTGGGTTCACACCCCGGCTCGCACCTCTGGGTTTTTCGAAATCTATGTGCGAATCAGTATTTCTATATGATTATCACTTGCTTACGGTGAAGGAAACACATCGTGATGAAACCTGCATTTCTTAGAAAATGTAACAAATTTTCGAAAGCCGTGAAATCCGCCAACCCACACTAGGCCAGCATGGTGGATTACGGCCTGAATTGCCCACGTACTGACGGGAGGCCCGTGCCCAGGAGTGGGACGTCAAAGGCGCTAAATTATTATTATATTATTACTTTGTTAATATAACATAAGAAAAGGATTTTTTTGCTTGTTCATACTGTAGCCAAATAAGTTTCTAGAAACATAATTACTAAAGGAATACTTATACAACTATATTATGTATACGCTATCTACTATCTCATAGGTTATTCTACAAAATAAAGATAAAACTTGTACATAGGTATATAAATAAAGAACGCTAATATGGAGGTTAGACCCATCATCACGCTTAAACCATAGGGGATCGAGCTGCAGAACCAAATTGATTAAACCTAGTACTAATACCGTTCATAGCTCCACTACTTAATATTCTGTAACGGGTAAAAACTCAAGCGAATACCCAAGTACTCATAACGCGTACATATAATTACATACGGCATAAGGAAAGAGTGTACCTACCTACCCCAGTGAGTTCAGTGCGAACGCTTCCGATAATATTGTTCCGGTGGCTTCCCACAGACGCGGCGCGGGCGCATCGAGACGCGCTCTCGATAATTAAACGGAGATAATTGAAGTACTCAACGCCGACAACGTTTTGTTACCGTGTTGTATAGAAAGTTGGACGTTTTCGTGATCAAAATATCCATTGAATACTCCTTTGGCGAGAGCGTTGCGGTATTTTTTTGGTATGATTCGCTTTTGTTACATACTCTACCAAATGGGTAGAGTATGTACGCAGATTGCGAAATTAAGTACTTACCTAGTTTCTGGAATATTTCCATATTTGTGTTTAGTTTTATAAATAAAAAAAAACTGAAATTGTAACAATTTACCTTTAGACAAGAAATAACTTATTGAATGAGTTTTATTAGTATTTAATATATTTTAACTTATATTTACACCATAACAAAAAGGTATCAACCATAAAATGTCTAAAAATATCCAGTAACTACATTTAGTATAATTATGGCGATTCAATCCCAAAATATGAAAATATCTCGAAAAATACTAAATTTCGGATATGTAAGTAGATACTTTACAAACTTGTTGCATTGTAGTTCCTCTATTTCTGCAAGTCATAAGTCGAATTATTAGTAACCTCGTGGAGCTCATCGCGGGGATTTTAACAAGGCCCAAAATACTTGTAAATGTTTAATCATTACATAGGTACAATTGTCTTCTGCCCGTATTGATAAATCGATCTCAAGTCTGAGAGCAATCTTAAGTACCTTTTTGACAAGTCATTTTGTACTGGTATGACATAAAAATGACATTTCCAAGATCGCTCTCAGACTTAAGATCGATTTATTAATACGGGCAGATCTAGTATGTTTCATAATTTTATACGACCACTTAGATCCTTCCACGGAAACTATAAATCCTCAAATATTACATAAATATTAAAACAAAAACTGGTTTATATGCTCTAGAAACTATGCAACGATTCTGGTAAGGTCAAGGCGCATCTTTAAGCAAGATTTCAAATTAATAAATGTATCTGGTTTGTCAAAGGTTGTCTGGCGATTAAGGTTCTATATAAATAGGGTCCAAATATTTGGCAATTTATAACAGCAATGATACTTATAAAAAATAATTAAACCAACTTCAAAAATACCTGGCTCCACCAAGAAGCTAAAAATAACTAGGGATCTTGTACCTTCTTTCATTTGGAATCGGTGCGAAGTGCCGGTTCAAGTAGGGGTAGGTACCTTACCTACCTCAGAAGTAGTAAAAGTTGATAGTGACACCGACTCTAAATCGAATCCAACTTTTCAAAATCGGTCCACAATAACGTTAACGGAGTAATCAGTGAACATACATATATTATAAACTAGCGGCCCGCCCCGGCTTCGCACGGGTACATTACGGTTACATTATTAGAGTTTTAGTAAGGATCCCTAATTTTTAAAAAAAATATAATGTAGCCTATGTCACCCGGGGATAGTGTAGCTTCCCAACAGTGAAAGATTTTTTCAAATAGGTTCAGTAGTTTCGGAGCCTATTCATTACAATCAAACAAACAAAGTTTTCCTCTTTATAATATTAATATGATAAAAACATACACACGAACGTAGAACTTCCTACTTTTTTGGAAGTCGGGTAAGACGTACCCAATAGATGCTTGCAATACAAATACCAATGACATTGCTCGCACGCTGCCGATCTGAAAGGGAGGGGGATACAGCGAAGGGATAGTAGGGAGGCAAGGTGTTGGTTAAGGCTCTCTCACTCGTACGAAACACAGCTATATTGCGACAATAGCTCCTATAACTAATGTACTTTTAAAGTACTCACACTATAAACTTTCACGAAAATCCGATAGAGCGATCCCAACACAAAGCCTCTTAAACATTATGTTCCAACACACTTTAAGTTACTGATTGAGCAATTTACCGAATCGACAAACTATAATGTCGTTCCTGTATAGTTATTTTATTTTATTTGAATATCATCACCTGTAATCAGCTTAGTGTAAAGATGCCATTATGCTCTGTAGGCATACAGTTTAACGACCTAGTTACTAGACAACAAAAGTAGCCGAATATATTCATATGTATATTATTAGTAGGTAAAAGGTAGAGGCTATTATAATAATACTGGGTTCACACTGTCAGAAATAATAAAATATATTTGCGGTCAACACACGGAACTTGTATGGCCTCTAACTGATATTGTTCGAAAGATATATTATATTCTTGTTTATAAGCTAAATTTTGTTTTCATTGTTTAACCCTCTATACATCCCCTCCCGCCTTGGGGGAGGCAAGAGGGGTATGTGGGAGTCACAGGGATGGCATACCCATTAAAAACCAACGCTGTACCCTCGAAAGCCGCATGTGCTGAGGACCCGTGGGCACGAGAACGCACTCTTCCTAACCCCACCAAAATTAATTAAAATCTGTTCAGCAGTTTTCGCGTTATATAGAGTCAAACTAACAAACAGAATCAGCACCAAAATCGCAGAGTCGCTAGCTGTTTAACGAGTCACAAACATAATATTATTTTGTCGAATGTACGAAATTGTATTTATTTAGGCCTTAGCCGTCAATATAATTTTAATGAGACAAGTCTAACACGTACTCCTATAATGATACCTCCGCCAGGTCTACCTGGCGTTTTATCGCCTCGTTATGTCCATCAATTACTGCGAAATGTATAACAAAGGGATTTGTAAAAAAAAGCCCGGCGGTAACGGCACTTCTGAATATCATACGATAATCAATTTTAATGGATGTTAGATTCAATTGAAGGATGCCGAATATGGTGGCTGTGATGCTCATTTATTTTTTAATTGACAAAGTAATACTATACTAACGGTATTTTCAATGCCACACTCTATCCCCCTCATTAATTATTAGATTAGCGGGCGAATAGTTAAACCCCGAACTGTATCTTCCTGTCATCAGTAATTTGACATTCGAAAGAAGAAGACAAAGTATGGTGTAACTACACAACCGCTAATCCACGTTTTATAATAAGGGAGTATGTGTTAACGTATTTATAATACCAGTATGTATAAACAAACAAACAAGTAATTACCTTAAAAATGTCTTAGCTAAGTCATAAAGAAATCGTACTCTATTGACAGATAATGCAACTGTCAAAAAGAGTGTCAAAATGTTGTTTTGCTTGTCAAAAATACTATGTGCTTGCGGCGTTTTATACACATGATCGATCTCACTTTTGTGATACGACCAATGGTACCATGTGCATAGAGGTTTGATTTAACGAAATCGCAATCGCCTTACCTGTGCGATGTCGGACCAAGCAACGACAAGAGCGAGTATTATTTGGATAAGAATACAGACTTTGGACAGTACTTAGATTGGTCATTTTCAAAACTGAAAGAATAAAATGGGTGTATTTTTTTTATAACCGAAGCTAACGACTCGCCTGATGTTAGGCAGCTAACGTAGCCTATAGATCCCTGGAATATCAAAGGTACTGTTCGCTTGTTGCCGACTGGAAGGGAGAGTGGTAGAAAAAAATATAAACTCCCCTCCCTAGCAAAGTGGGAGTCAAAGAATAATTCAAGAATACTTATTGTTTAACCAGAACAAACAAGGTAGAGCTAACGTTCGTTACAGCCCATCGCATACCCACCCACTGTAACCGTTCATTACCGCGGTGCACTTGCTTTACATTTTTATATAATTTAAAATTAATTATTGCACTGATTGTAATCAGTATGTTCATTACTGTTATGCTCTACTATAAATGAAGAGTACAAGAAAAAAGGTAAAAAAGCTGAGGTGCGTAAATGTGTAGGTGGTATATCTTGAAAACGGCCGAACCGATTTCCATAATTATAGCGAGGATCATCCCGGGAATAGTAGCTGTTGAATAAAAATAATCGCGTCCAAATCGATACATTATTTTGAGAGCTACGATACTACAAGCAGACTATTACTTTCACAACTAATTCTCGGTGTCACACTTTCCTGAAATGACCGCCGACCAAACGTAAACTTAAGCATTCATCGATTTCACGTCAATATAAAATACCTATTCGAAACCGCCGCACCGCCTCTGAACACAGAAGGCGTTACCACGATGCTTCGGCCAATGTGGCCGCCATAACGGTCCACCGAGGTGGTCCGATCCCCACCAATGGACCAATGCTACCGTATTTCCCAACTGTACTTAGATTCGTTAAGTACCTTTATTATTTTGCGAGATACTTATGCCCATGTTGACATAAGTATTTACAGCATCAAAGTTGAATAGAGTTGTAAATAAAGAGAGGCCGCGATCTTCTATAGTTTCGCTATATTGCGATTATATATCGGTATGTAACATTTAATTGATGACTAGTAATAAACGACCAGTAGTCAATAGTCAGCGCACTGGGCTACCGAATTAATATGGCTGGAGAAATAAACAAGTGTCAAGTTTGTGTAATTTTGTCTAGAATATATAAATAACTAAATATCGCCAGACTGACACATTATTGGCTCCTAAATTACAGTTCCCGATATTATCATTCCCTGTATCCATTTGCAGTGTTTTTAAAATAAGAAGACTGTATGGTCCCAAACTAAGCAACGCCTGTACCGTACATTGGACTGGGGGCGATCCCAGTGACACTCAGATCTGGGCAAATTAAGAAAAGGCCATTTCCGAAATTTGCCCCGACGGGAATCGAACCTGCAACCACGCGGTGCAGTGAGCCGAGCGGCCTACGCTCAAACCACTGCGCCAAGCGGTCGTGTAGAATCTTACTGCATCACGGATTTTATTTTTATTAAACTTTGAGGCCTTATAATGTAAAGTTCTAAAGAAGGATGGTTTCCTGCGATTACTTTAAAGCGGTCTACGGGTAAGTATTAGACCATCTGAGTTTGTGAAGTGACTTCGTCGTTCTTTTGTTTTAACATAAAGAGTTAGTTTGGACGGATGCCCTGGGGACAATCCGGGAAGTAACGGGCCCATGCATTTGCAGACCTCTCCGAATGCTAACGGCAGTAGATATGTACTGGACAATCGAGTTTACATACTGTAACTTACTGTAAATGATATAAATAGTACAAACTGATTTACGGAACGCTCTTGATTCATATAAATTTCGAAATTCACAATTGTACTGTCACTAGACTACCTACAATCTATAAGACTACATTTTGGTTGAATAGCGGTTGATTGAGTACTTAATGCAAGTCCGTTCATACACCCAACTGTATATCGAACAATCAATTATGATATTGTGTTATATTGATTATGTTTACAGTTGCTCGTTTGGTTAAAAATAAATTCCTATTAAAATTAAATATGTATATCTAAATTTCTAAATTCATTCAAATATCACCGATGATTATGATTGTGACAAATTAATTAAAAGCGAGAGAGATCGTTGCGCCCGCGCCGCCGTTACTTTTGGCGTACCTATTATGGTCAATTCGGTAACGGCACCGTGTAACGAGTGGCTAACGGACGTTATTTTATTATAGCACGCGATATTCTGTAACAGCCACTCGAGCGAGATGTAGACAGGGCGATTTACTATGCTGTACAGTTTTTACGCACTCGAGTTTAGTGGTTTGGGGAAATGTCGACGGTTTTATGAATATGGCATTTGAGAATTTGGCATTTAAAGTGTAACATTTGAAGCGGTACGGCACGTGTTGTTTGCCGAGAACTCGACAGCTGGGGCACTTATCTCGAGTGGTGATTTACAAAAGTCCAGATTTAAGTGAACGGGTTAGCGGACTCCGATGTTAGTCGTAAATCGTTATGAGCATCTATGTCGTTGAAATATTGACGCGATTGAGTTTGAAAAGTTTTTTTTTTCAAGTTGTTTGAATAATATGTAAAGTTGCTAATATTTTCGTACAAATTCTGTAATTAGTGAAAAAATCTACATGTCTAACACCCGTCAAGTCATAGTCTTTAAGTACCTAATTGTTTTATTATCTTTTGGGACACAGTCTTTTGGGACACGCCCTTTTGACGTCCGTCTCCTGGGCACGGGCATCCCCTCGCTACGAGGGTGATTCAGGCCGTAATCCACCATGCTGACCCAGTGCGGGTTGGCGGATTTCACATGTCTTTCGAAAATTGGTTAGATTTTCTAAGACATGCAGGGTTCCTCACGATGGTTTCCTTAGCAAGAGATAATCATATAGAAATTATGATTCGCACATCAATTTCGAAAAACCTAAAGGTGCGAGGCAGGGTTTGAACCTAGGGCCTGATGCCAGCAAGGCACGTGCTCCTACATGCTAATAGGTACAATATTGATGGTGTATAAAATTATGAGACTCAAAAGCTCACATAACTGCGGTAGTTTGAACAAGCCCTTGGTGACCAAAGAACAGATAACCAGCATTAATGTTCGATGTTAAACAATATGTCATCAAAGTTCCCGTTATTATATAAAATATTAATAATGATTGATTCTCAGTAGTTTGAGAGAGAACCCGAAGTGAGATATTAAAGGGCTGAACAATACTGAACATACAAAGAGATCATAACTGTTCACCAAAGCAATATTGTTTCGCATGTTTACTTAACTGGCAACACTAATGTCCGCTCACGTTTTTGCCGCTTTACGGCTGGCAACACAGCCGGAAAGCAGACCTGCGCACGCGCCTTGCATAATTTGATATGTCACGAAAGCTGTACAGGTGATCCCTTTACTTACATTGAGAAAAAAGGTTTTCGTAGTTCGTAGTATGTACTTATTAACGTTTTCTAATTACAGTAAGTAATTTTTGGAAGCGAGGTATAAACTAGGTGATACAAAATGGGTATACTATTTTTTTTGCAACTTAACTTTGTAAATCTCAAACTATCGGCTTTGTGGGACAGTTGAAGTACTAAAGGTTTTGTAGACTTGTGAAATCGGTCAACAGCTGTATTCCTATAACACCATTTGTTTTTCAAGTTCCCTCCAAAGCTGACGGTTTTAGAATTACAAAGTAAAGTTTTGAAAAAAAAAGTATACCCATTATGTGTCACCTTGTATAACCACTATCTTTACACTACTGTAGGACTTCTGAGGTAGTTACCCTTACTTACTTGAATTGGCAGTGACACCAAATTAACGGAATTATAAGGTCTCAAGTTATTTTTAGATTTTTATTGCACCCAAGTTCTTATGAAGACCTTACGGTTTTTTTTGTATAAATAGATATGCTTTACCTACCCATCTACATTACATAAAGGCCGAAATACCATCATCAGCGAAATGTGTGCACTGAAGTATTGCAGAGGGGTATCCCTCTACCAATCCCTTCGGGAATTACAACCGTAATGATGCTTAACCTATGCTTAACCATACTCGAAAACCTGTTTTTTTTTTAACTCACCACATTCAAAACCCTACACGAGTAATTATACGAAGGTACCTACTTAGAAACAATAAGAAGCCAAAAATTCCACATGTTCCGTAGAGATGGAAATGAGGTGGAATTGGAACGTGCACTAGACAAATCACGCTCTACTTGTCCCCTGCGAGTAAAAGTCGCGGCAGACATCACGACTTCGGTAGTACAGTATGCGCATACGTATCGCGGATATTAATTGTTTTGCCTGTGTCAGTGCACTGTGATCTAGTAATCAGGGATATTGGGTATAGTTAGGTACGGTGATAGAGCCAAGCTGTAGCCTACAGAGCCCTAACCACGTTAGCTACTCAAATCGTAATAGAAAAGCAAACGCTCGCGATTACGTTTCAAACGCTCCGCTTTTGACGTTTTGCTGACACGAGCTTCACGATTTCTACTGACATTGATATGGTATGGTGTCAGGTGTCAGCAAAACGTCAAAAGCGGAGCGTTTGAAACGTAATCGCAAGCGTTTGCTTATCTATTACGATTTGAGTAGCTAGCGTGGTTAGGGCCCAGTTGGCTAGCTCGATCATTCTTACAGAATATCGGCGTTTAGTAGCTATATAGCTGCGTTGGGATGAGGTTGGGATGAGTGAGAGAGCCGTTAACCTAACCCCTCCTTCCCTTCTACTTCCTCCATCCCACTTTCCTTTAGGTCGGCAAAGTACGAGAAATGTCTAAGTTAATGTAAGCATCTATAGGCTAAGGTACTTAACTGCCAAACATCAGGCGAGCAGTACGCTTATTTGCCGACCTTATTATAAACTAGCGACCCGCCCCGGCTTCGCATACCCGTACGTGCGTTTATTAGTTTTACTATATTATGCATGTATTATACTCGTACATTTAAACCTTCCTCTTGAATCACTTTATCTATAAAAAAACCGCATAAAGTCCGTTGCGTAGTTTTAAAGATCTAAGCATACATAGGGACAGACAGACAGCGGAAAGCGACTTTGTTTTATACTATGTAGTGAACCTATTTAACTTCTAAACTATGATTATGCTTGTGTGAGTACTCTGTAAGTATTTCTTATTAGCCTGTTAACTGTCCCACTCCTGGGTAAAGGTCCTTACCATCTCTTTTCTATTTAAGTGTGGGTCATGAGCCATTTGCAGCCACATTTTGCCCACAAAACTGTACAAATCTTTTTATCTTGGCTTCACTCAATCTACTTCAATGTTTGCAACCGGCTTACGGCGTCTTAACTTTATTAGAGGTAACTTAAAAGACAAATACGTATGGATAGGCAAGTGTAATTTAGTTACTAATCAATAGATTGTTAAAATATGTCTTTTAAATTTGAAAACCATTCATTAGAAAATGCTTCATGTTGATTCCAGTGCGAAACTGCCAAATTGTTAATCTCCAAACTTAAAGCTAGTGAGGTCACAGAACATAAGCAAACGCAAGTATTGTCAATCTTTATAAGGTAGGTATGTAACCAATTAATCGCTTGTCTGGGTCGCACACGGTTGGTTTTCAAATGACAGGGAAACCCATTGTTTATAAACCACTTTAGTGCGATTGCGACATCGCTCCGCCATCCGATGCGAACGTTGATTTGCAAATAGCTAAATATTTTAGTGAACGCAACGCATTTGAAACGGGCCCGCAATATGTAGCTCACGGCGCCTGCGCACCGTGGTTTGAATTATAAAACGTGGTGATTAATGGAGAAATACCCAGATTGCAGACATTATAGATCCCTGAAGAGGTTTAAGCAGTGAACTGATGATGACATGGATCTATGTAGATGATAAAATAAAACTTTTTTTGACAGTATGTTTTATTTTCTCTGTTTAGTTGTCAATACAAATAATAATGAACACGGTGCAAGTTTCTATAACTATCTGCCTAAAGTTTCTTTTGTCAATCGAGTTGTAAAGTTTAATTAAGAATAAAAATGTATTTTATAAATCATTCGGTTTCAGTTTCATATCGTGATACTACCAATATCAAACATCTCCTTTTGGTTATATAACTCTAAATTGAAAATAAAAAAAAACTCCGATGCGATGAGATTTGAAAAGAGCTAATAATTTTCAAACGGCTGACCCGATTTTCATGAAACATAGCTAAGAACACTCACGATCAGAATACTTTTCTAACAAAAACAAACAAAATTAAAATCGGTTCATCCGCTTGGGTGCTACGATACCACAGACGGACACACAGATACACATGTTAAATTTATAACCCCTCTCTTTCATCGTCGGAGCTTAAAAACGTAAGAATTGGGTCAATTCAGCGAAACATCACATTACTACATTATAAAAAAACTGCGTGTTGACAGGAAATCCAACAAATTTCAATAACGATGAAATGTTTGTTGGACTAATCGAATTTATTAGCCATTTGCAATTATAGTACTAAATTAGCATAATTATTTAAACGCCGAAGCCTTGATTTCAAAATGCGTTCTTAAAACATAATAAAAACAAATCACACGAGAGGTATTCTCATAGATACGACAGATGATATTTTAAAACGTAAGATAACTCATGAAGCTACTAAATGTATGTAAGGAAATTTCTAATCATGAATATAGAAAGCGTGTACATAAAATAAAAAAACAGTGCCGTCTAGGGACGCCCGAAAGAAGCGAAGCCTAGGGCCGTAGGGCGCCGCAGCTGCCACTCTGTATACCTATATATATCGTGTAACGCTACTGACGCTTAGCACGGATAGAGTGGCCGCGCGGCGAGCGCCCCGAACGTCCGTATAGAATTTTCGCTTCAACAAGCTAAACAGATAGAATAAAATTGGTGAGCAGTGTAACAAAGTCTGATTTCGCTCCACAAAAATGTCACTGGCCCTTGACCGCACTGTTTACAGACAAATATCAGCAGTCTAAATCCTTACACCACTTCTAAAGTACGTGGTAAGCCTCTATTCATTTTTGTTTTTTTTAAACTGGCCAGCACCTCTGGCCAAGTGGAATATCCCACAAAAGTTTCTTCAAATCGTTACGGCATTATATTAACAGTCAATAGATAGATCTCGTGACTTAAGTATATCATTCCTATACACTTTCATGACTTCGAGTTTGTTTTAGAAACGCTTGTAGACAAGTTAAATTGACTAGAGGGGCTGCTGAACGTAAGTCATTTTTGGGGTACAAATATAGGCAAAATATTCTTGATTATATTTCTATAGAAACATTTTGGAAAATAGGTAAGAACCTACAGGCACACGCTGAGAGTATGATTCTAGACATTGTGAACATAAAATTACATATTTATTACTAGGCTTATGATATGAAACGTTTTTATTAGCGTGACCGGCTTATGCTATGAAGCGGTCCCGCCCGCTTCAACCAGTAGAATCGCTTCATTTCCTCAGCTTCACTCGGCTTAGCTCAAGTTGACAGGAAATGAAGCGATCCTATTGGTCCTTAGCACAGCCAGGTGGACGGTCACCCTTTAAACCTTAAGTTTGGAAGCATACAGTTGGTGTGTTAGTCTGGTTATATAATTATGTGACAAAACGCGTCGACTATCTTTAGAGTTGGTGCTGATTGATCTTCTGTGCCTAATATATGCGATGACAGGCAAACTCCCTCATTTCCTACGTGGTGAGCATGCTTATTATAGGTATATGTGAGCCGCGATCCTTTTCCCTTTGCATTAGCAACTGCGGTTTTTCGAATTTACTCAACTGTGGGAATCGGTTTAGTGTTTTCTCGTAAATGGCTTGGCTTGTTGCTAATGTCTAGTAAACGTAGCAGGTAATTATGTGTAGCTATATTACACTTAGCGGTTAGGGTACAGTCATTTTGCGGTGTATTTCAAACATAGTTGATATAACTTCTGTTTTAAAAAAAAATTTTTTTAAAATTGAAACGATTTCAAAATACCTGGGTGCACTAAACAGCTATAAATAATTAGGGACCTTATAATTTATTTCATTTGGAATCGGTGCCAATTAAAGTAAGTGGGGGTAGGTAGGTCCCTAAGAAGTTGTCCCAACGTAGTGTAAATATAGTGGCACCTTCTCCATATTAAAGAAATTATAAGCACTCTAGTTATTTCTAGCTTTTTTCCGCAAACACCACTGAAAAGTCACAGGAAAACGAATTACGCAATTTCGGTTACTCGAATGACATATTTTTTCCAATTATTTTGATTTAAATGCGAAACTACTGAAACAATTTTGATGAACTTTATGGGACCAATCTGGAAGAACATCGTTTCAAATAAAAAAAAAACAAATCGATTTACAAATGACGGAGTTCTGAGTTAACAAACATTTAAATAAACCGAATTGGGAACCTAGTACCTTTTGCATGTAGCTACGCTAGCATAGATTTTATTGTATGTATGTCGAGATCAGCGCCATCTAAAGATATGAACCGACTGCACAGTGAAGATGGATGTTTTGTATTAATTTGAATGTAAATAGACGCGTCCAGAATTCAGATGTAGCGAGGAGCCGCGCCCGAGAAATGAGTTTGTCGCTCTGAATGTGGTCAGACTTCAAACTGATTGGTTAAATAACACAGTATCTACTGGCAATGTACTTTATGAAAATAATAATAATATACTTACATACTCGTACTCTCCAAATCTGTAATCCATTTTAGTTATCGATTAGTAGAAAATGCCAATAAATTTAATCGTGTATCCAGAAATAACGTAATTTTTAATATCATAATATTTAATAGATCTCAACTACACTATGGACTAATCAATAAGTAGTCTAATAATTAAATACTAGTTCTTCATTCTATTTTTCCTGTCTTATCGTAATATTATCAATTGTACAAATTAATTAACATTTTTAACCTTATCACGTGTGCCTTAGTAATAATTTGATATTCTAAACGTAATAATCAAGCATTAAAAGGTATGCCAAAATTACAACTCGCATAGAAACACAAACTTTACGTAAAAAGATCGCAAAAAAATCTATAAATAATGCTAATTATAGCCTATGTTTAATTTAATCATCATAAGATACTAGAACCAACATGAGTTCACATTAACGCTTACCAATCATTGGTATCCGGTACAAAAAACCAGGAAGAAGCGAGCGGCTTGAGGCGGTTATTGGCCACGCTCCGGCGCCGGTGCCCAGCGTACCATATCGCACGTCATAACTGATGCTTGCTAAGCTTTAAATACAGTGTTTGAGTATTAAGGTGGCTACTGACTTGTATATTAAATTGGAATGGCCAAGCGATGAGCGATCGAGATTCAGCGATTGTTCGTTCGCGATTTTGTGAATTTTATCGAGTTTAGCGTTCTTTAATAATGGTAAAAGAATTGTATTAAGAGTATAGGTACAGTATCTGCTTTAGTATGTATGTACCTTTCAGAAGGTGACGTGTGTTTTTCAGTTGTAATTCAGCATTCACAGTACAGCACCTATAGTGTATTTGTCGTGCACATGGGGTGACTCCACGATGTTACAATAAAAATAGCTAGATTGAAGCAAAGTAATTGTAACACAATTTCTTTGGATACCTACAAGTCAGTCTTCACCTTAAAATGTAGTCAACAAAAAAATAAATCCACTCTACTATGGCTCTACTTATTTTTCTTAAGTGAATGAACGCGCTCGTGAATCGTGTATTATTAGCACAGTAGCTCTACCATAGTTTAAGCTCGCTGTCGCTAGAGTCTACGAAAAATGTGTATTGCAAATGCTACAGCCATTCTATCAGCCATCAAAGTATTTTACGTCGACTTTAGCGACTCTACCAAATGTATAAAGTAATAGTAGAGTAACGCATAGTGTAAGCAGATGAACCCGCATAGGTGGGCAAACACGACGATTAATGGGGTTCCTGTTTGACGATAGACGACACGTTACAGGAAGAACTGGCGAAATGATCTGAACACTTTTGTATTCACATTTCGCCCTTAAATAGCCCAGAACCAAAATGTAGGGGAGGCCTATGTCCAAGACCGGGACACTTAACGACTACTTAAAAAAAGAGCAGCCGCCTTATTAGTTTCGCTTCATTGACGAATGAGTAAACGCATATAACACGAAAGCGCTATTACTGTGGTTTACATCGTTTAGGAGTCCATTAGCGGCCGGTAGGTACACGTTGTATCTGGCACGGGTTTTGAGACTAACATGCCAGTCAATTGACGTGTTTGTTGATCGCGACCACCCCGAAACAATGGTTGTGATATTTATTTATGTTTTGAATGAATGTAGTAGCATTGTATTATACTCGCAACACGCTTAGCGGCGAGTGTAAAGAGTAGATCTGTATATAACAGAATCCGTAGACTCTAAAATCTTACAGGACTTAGAAAATTATTGATGGAGTACCTACCTACCTACAAAAATAATGTTGGTTCTACAAAATATGTGATTTTTTTATAACTATGAAAGAAAATTAAAAACTTAATGTTATATTTTTTTACTTTTGTAATTTTTTTATATCAATAACATGGAATATCATTTTTTAATAAACGTTTCTTATTTTTGCTATTACCTACTCCTTTACAATAACTAAGTATGTTACCTCTTTACAGGTGACAAGAGACACCAAAGAACTCCACGATGAAGTTATAAGGTAAGAACATAAACTGAGTTGGGGCAAATTATATTATAAATCATTGATAAATAAATATTAGCAATCACCCCATATCGAAAGCCTAAGATAATAGCCAAGTTTATTAAGAGCTTGCCTCAAATTTATGTAAAGTTATTTATTATCCATTAACAAAGGTTTTACCCCATACCCCTTATTTCTGAAACTTTAACTTTGTAAATGGATAAACAATTTGGGGGTTCATTTCCATCTAGATCATTTGTTCACGGGCGTGTCTTTGTAAGAAACATTGTACAAGCAGATATTGAGATCAAAATAACATCAAACTAAATTCTTCAACAAGCATACCAAAACACTTATTATTTAACCTAGAAACCTTGGCATTTGAAAATGTAGAATTCAAGTAAAAATATATAATGCAACTTTCAGTTACCTTGCACTGATTCTTTCGAATACTATTCGGCCCGTTATCCGCTGTCACCTCTGTAGGCATGTTCGAACTTAAATATTCTTTAACATGTAAGTTGAGCCAAAAATAAATCGGTGCAACAACTACGTCAATCATTAGGGTCCGCACCCTACAATATAACTCTACCTACCATATATATATTTTGGAAATTACCATACTAATTAATTTTAATTCAATTATACAGGTTCGTATTTAGCTTTATGCACTACTTTGAGGCCAAACCCCCGTTGAAACCTACCTAAGTTAAGTATATAGAGCTACTAGCTGTGCCCCGCGACTTCATCCGCGTAGTATTGGATCATTGGGTTAAAAAGTATTCTATATGTTAATCCCAGTTATAATCTATCTGTGTTCCAAATTTCATCCAAATCCGTTCAGTAGTTTTTGCGTGACGGAGTAACAAACATACATACATACATACATACATCCACACTCACAAACTTTCGCATTTATAATATTAGTAGGACTAGCTGTGCCCCGCGACTTCATCCGCGTAGTATTGGATTATTGGGTTAAAAAGTATCCTATATGTTAATCCCGGTTATAATCTATCTGTGTTCCAAATTTCATCCAAATCCGTTCAGTAGTTTTGCGTGAAGGAGTAACAAACATACATACATACATACATACATCCACACTCACAAACTTTCGCATTTATAATATTAGTAGGATATGATAATACAGATCTGATATATGATAAGACATGACTAGTGTTAAGCAGTTAGCCTATAGACGCTCCTACGTTGCTGTGAAGGGGATTGGGATAAAGGGAGGGGTAGATGGGTTTCAGACTCTCTCGCTCACCGTACGAAACGTAGCTATGTGTAATAGCTACTTTACGCCAATCTTCTATATATATCTATATATATATATAACTCAAAGGTGACTGATATAGTGATCTATCAACGCACAGCCCAAACCACTGGACGGATCGGGTTGAAATTTGGCATGCAGGTAGATGTTATGACGTAGGTATCCGCTAAGAAAGTATTTTGATTAATTCTACCCCCAAGGGGATAAAATAGGGGATGAAAGTTTGTATGAAACTTTGTCAATTTTAAACCGACCGGGCTGAGACTATGCATGCATAAAGCTACTATGACGTAGACATCCCCTAAGAAAGGATCAAAATTCCACGCGGACGAAGTCGCGGGCTCAGCTAGTCTTCTATAAGATGGTGGCACCGCCCGTTCGAGTAAGCCTACAGTTTGCGGCTCTACCTTGAAAACTCTTAATAATACTTTAAAAATATTGCTCTCTCAAGGGTGTTTCGTGATTTGGGGTGTATAACATGTTTCTAGTGCGTCTTTTAGTATCAGCATTGTTTTGTTAAGTACACAACGTTGCGTTCCGATAACCTGTCTGACTGTCGCCCTGAGACGTTAGGATAATTATAAGTCTAGTTAGCATACAGGATGCTCTCCGCGGTCGCCCATTTCATTTGTCGGTGCGTTTGACGAGAACTGTTATTATAGCAAATAACTTATACTATGAGATTGTAATTAGGTATTACACTTGCTTACTATACATTTCATTTCTAAACAATTTTCGACAGTCTTGTGAAATTCGCCAACCCGCACTGCGCCAGCGTGGTGGATTACGGCCTGACTCCCCCTCGTAGTGAAGGGAGGCCCGTGTCCAGCCGTGGGACGTCAAGGGCTAAATTATTATTTATGTAGGTAGCCAGACTTAAAATACAGATGAAAAATGAAACGCGAGATGACACCATTCTGTCAATTCATTTTTGACAGATAGCCGTATTTGGAGCGTTGATACAGTAGTATAGGGTTTTTTTTTGTTTTCCAAAATTGACGGTCACATTTTTGTATTGTATTGTTATTAATTGTGTTTGTTATTACTATTTGTTACTCGACATTGGCAGAATCACATTGGGCCTGACCCAATGGAAAGAGGTCATTAATATAAAAAAAACAGTAGTATAGGAATCATCGGTGCCGGGTTATCCGTGTGAATGACCGCGTCGTCCTTGAAACGACTTCGATTAATATAACTCTACTATCACTAACATAATGTCAACATCATCTCGTATGATTCCGCTATCCCGTTTTCCCGCTTAATGTGTTCCGAACATGCGGCCAGACGGAAAATGGAAAATGACAAAACGCATCAGATAATCTTATTGCAATCTCAAACATAGTATGCAATAAATGATGCAAGATTGCAGAGATTCTAATCATGACTGACGATGCAACCAGAATTGATGTATTGGACAACCAGTGCTTATAACACAAGTCACTAATACTATAAGGTTATTTAAATGTTTGTTCCACATTAAATGGTGCAATATTAAAATGGGTTTTGAATAGCTAAAATGTTCTCTATGTGTTCAGAACATTTGGATTAACATTAAGGCTTCGATCATATGACACATACGACCACGTGTTTTCCACTTTTGACTGTATTTGGGTAATGACTACGGCCGAAATGAGTCTTAAATAAATACTAATAAATAATCCTACTAATATTATAAATGCGAAAGTTTGTGAGTGTGGATGTATGTATGTATGTATGTTTGTTACTCCTTCACGCAAAAACCACTGAACGGATTTGGATGAAATTTGGAACACAGATAGATTATAACCGGAATTAACATATAGGATACTTTTTAACCCAATAATCCAATACTACGCGGATGAAGTCGCGGGGCACAGCTAGTACATTATAAGTCACAACTAATGCTAATATAGTCGGTTTTTTCATATTCCATAGTGCGCAAACCTGTACAACCTGCCCGATGTTGAGCAGTTACCGTAGCCTATCGATTGTTATAATACCAATGGCATTGCTTGCACGTTGCTGACCTGATTATTAACTATATAAACAACTGACTATAAAAAAAAATATGTAACAAAATGTAAAAAGACAAGCCCGCTGAGTTTCTTGCCGGATCTTCTCAGTCGTGGTGGCGTTCTGATCCGGTTGTAGATATAAGAAAAAAAATAATAATTTGTGAGTGCCCCCGTGGGCCTTAACAAAATAAACGTTTTGACTTTGCTCTAAATTTTCAAGTCAACACATGTGTTTGTATTGCTATTTGTTACTTGACACTGGCAAATTACCTATTAAACCATATTTTTAAAGAAAGTAGAAGAGCGGAGCCGCGGGTAAAACTAGTATATTAATACATTTAAATAAATTCCGCGATGTTGCGTAATGTTTTACGTTAAGATGCAGCGTCCGGTTATGCTTGGCCTGATGACCGATTGATCACAAAACCTGTCTGGAATCGTCGTGGACGCATCGCGATAGATGTGACTCTGAATTCGCAATCAGATTACTATAAAATGCTTCAAGGATGTCTCGAAGCATGTTTACAACTAACTTCGTTTTCTTCCTTATAGATACTGTAACTAAGATCAGTATCCTTAACTGTGGTAGAGCCAATTGACTACAGGCTGGCTCGAATAGGGTATACCACTCTCACAGAAGATAGGCGTAAAGTACCTAATACAGCTGCAAATCGTACGATAAGTGAGAAAGCTGTACCCCCCCCCCCCCCTTGTCCCTTCCCTTCCCTCTGCCCCAATCCCCTTCAGATCGGTACCGTGCGAGCAATGCCTTTGGTATAGCAAGCATCTATAGGCTTCGCAAGTCAAACTCACAGTTGATTACCTACTCAATTAATGTCAAAAGCCAAGTTCTATAAATTACCAACATCCCACAATCACCCATTAGTGGTGTAAGCAGTGTAATTGCGGGTTATTGTCTCCCGGCGCGAAGCGACAGGTCAACGCGGCGAGCGAATAAGGAATGAGAACAAATTGCTTCATAAATAGATGCATTGTGAATGTACTTGATGTCCTAGATATACGATTGTTACAACAAATTGTGAGTGCTTTAAATAATATTCTAATGCTTAGGTATATAATAAAAAAAAATATATATCGCCAGACAGACACACCAACTGTACGGTCCCAAACTAAGCAAAGCTTGTACTATGGGTAACCGTACAATGGACTGGGGGCGATCCCAGTGACACCCAGACCTGGGCAAATTACGAAAAGGCCATTTCCGAAATTTGCCCCGGGTGGGAATCGAACCCGCAACCACCATGTGCAGTGAGCCGAGCGGCCTACGCTCGAACCACTGCGCCAAGCGGTCGTCCAATTCATTGATACTTTAATAAATTTAGGGTAGTATGTGCTGAAAGTGGAGTTTAAGTTGCCTTGTGGAACTTTTACTTTTAATGTATTCAGTGGCGGATTTATAGTTTTTGCAGCCCTTGCCTCTACAATTGGCATGTCATGTCCTAGATTATTTTAACAATAATAATAATAATAATAATTTCTATGGCATTTACTTGGTTCTAACCCGTAAATGTCATAAAACTACCAGCATACTCTGAGAAACAAAAACACACCCACTAAATAATAATAATAATAATCACTTACTTTTGAGCTAATCAAAGCTCAACCATGTACGATTAATAAAGGCGGGGTAATGTATGCTACTTACACAAAACCAGAATTAAAACCGTCATGCAGAAATCTTTTTCATTTTTATGAGGTAGAAACAAAAATAAAAAATCAGTCCCCAAATTTGCCGCCCCAAAAATCTGGCTCCAGCCTACTCAGCCTACTGGTAAATCGGCCACTGGATATATTAGCTGTATAAGGCATAGATTAGAATATAATCATTGAGAAGTTAATCGGCAGTTTATGACCGTTATATTTGCAAACTTTATTAGACCTTATATAAATCAGTATAAGGCAGTTTTGGGAAGACGTTACTTGGTAGAGTCAAGCTGTGACGCTGAAGATTGGATTGGATTAGATCTATTGAACGTAGTTTTGCAAAATGGAACCAAAACAAACTTCTGCAAAATAAAACCAACCTAGAACCACGAACACAAGGTTGGTTTTGGTCTACAGCAGTGTGTGTGGGTTGATTCCATTTGGCAAAGCTACGTCCTATTGAAAGCTAAATTAAGCCTTATCCCCCCGCTGTCCCACTCTCTACAGGTCGCAAATATGCGAGCAATGCCTTTGGTACTGCAAGCATCTATAGGCTACAGGAACTGCTTAACATCAGTCATTAAGATAGGTAATAAAGCTTGAATGAAATTACCCACTAAACAGGGTATGTAAGCAGGACTAGGTACATGTATGTATGTGTGATAAACAAGGTTTAAGTATGGTCACTAGACACACTTTAATAATTAATATTTTATTGAGCTACCATCAAATTGTTCCAACCTGTTATATCGCCAATAAAACTGAGATAACCACACGGTTCTTAATGTCAAATTTTACTCGTATTAACACCGCGACGAAGTTGCGATTAATAGTTTAATTTAATAACTTTAGTAGATAAGTGTACAAATCTATGTAAGTACCTACCAAAAGACTCAATTCTGTACCTTATTAGAGCAGATATCGAGATTATTACTCAATTAAGAATTACGTATGTTTCAAACTACCCCTTTTCGTCATCGGTTGTTTTGTTACATACACGTATATGTCATACTAATGATGGGATAATCTTTCTAGGTAAAAAGGAACAATGTTAAATTGTTTTATCACATAAAATAACTTTAAGGTGAAGGCGCCTGTCTAGCCCGCGAAGTTCAAATTTTTTGAGTTATTTTAGAAATTTTTCAAAATCTGACAATAATAAAAGACAAATTTTGTAATTCGCGAAAAAGACCGTGTGCAGTGCATTTATTAATACATTTATTTTACTCTAAATATTATCACGGTGGATATGATACTAGTAAATCACTAAATATACAAAAATTGCCAGATTATCTGGATAGCTGTCGTTCTTGAAATGTTTTAGAGTAAGTTGGATATATTAATAAATGCACTGCACACGGTCTTTTTCGCGAATTACAAAATTTGTCTTTTATTATTGTCAGATTTTGAAAAATTTCTAAAAGAACTCAAAAAATTTGAACTTCGCGGGCTACATGGGCGCTTTAGCCTTAACATAGTATCAATAGATGGGTAACCATAAATAGAGCGGTCTACAAATTATATGATGTAATTTTGTAATCCTGTTTTACGTTTATTTATGGAGATAAAATGAAACGTCGGTACAATCAAAATGACGCCAGGAAGAGAAGTTCTTGAAAGGTCTAACAATGTTGTAATACAGGACGTCGTAAGGATTACACCAAGATCCCGTTATTTATGACGTTGGTACTTACTAGTTGTTGACGACTGCGTACGCGCAGTGTAAAATCCTTCCTCACCAATCCCCTAAACAGATAAACACTTGCTACTTAGGTAAGTAAAATGTAAATGTCTTCGGAAATAGAGTAACATAGTTTAACCAAAGAATCGACTCATAGTAAGAACGAATCATTTCGATTTTGATCACACTTATAATATTTTATAGAAAAATAAACTTTATTTTACGGATAAAATCTACGAATACTATACTAGCACTTATATAGTACTAGCTGTGCCCCGCGACTTCATCCGCGTAGTATTGGATTATTGGGTTAAAAAGTATCCTATATGTTAATCCCGGTTATAATCTATCTGTGTTCCAAATTTCATCCAAATCCGTTCAGTAGTTTTTGCGTGAAGGAGTAACAAACATACATACATCCACACTCACAAACTTTCGCATTTATAATATTAGTAGGATGACGTAAATGAAATTATCAGGTACCTACGTAATTAGGAAGGTCTGGAAAGTACAGTCAATATTAACACAGACACGTGATACCCACGTCCGATTGTTAATACCTGTGTCTATACACACGCCGACACTCGAGAGGAACTTAATATTATATTTTCATATCATTTATTGATTGACGGAATACCAACGTTTATTATTGGACTTGTATTTTCAATTAATTCTGTTTTGGTGCTGTCTTTAACATCACGCCATTATTAATGTTTTTCTGTTTGAAATGTACACGTGCTTATTTCATCACAAATATATTCATTCGGGCTTCATTTCACCTTTCATTGGTCTGAAGATTTTTGTTTGGACAACCATAATTATCCCGAAGTCCGAACCAATAATCTTGTAGGCTACATACACACGATGAAGACGACAATGATTTATGACAGATAATGGCCGTGTAGGGCACCCTTATACATACAAATTTATGTAAAAGTAGGTGTCGCGTTAACCGTGTAGATGACTGCCCAGGGATTCAGGTTTTAAATTATCTATAAGCATCATAATAATATCTCGAAAAATAAAGTAAGCAAATAGCCAATTTAATTTTCCATTTCACAGGATATGTGTCTAAAAAGCATGTTTACTACTAACATACAATATTTCGCATAAAAGTTCTATCGGTAACATCAAAGGGAGATGATCTCAACCGCTAATAGCAGCATTACCCCCACACCCGGTGCGCACGCGACTGTAATAATATTACATATTTCATCGCGCGTTGGGACGCGTGCGCCGAGCGCCCACCCGTCAATCACTTGACGAGTTCCAATAGCTACTGGTTTCGAAGACGATATGATATGACAGTCGACTTAAGATTCGTATGTTACCAATATTATTTAACATTATTTGTATATTACTGATGTGTACCATTTTGGAGACTTCCTAGTTGTTATTTTTCCAGGTGGAAGTGTTTTGAAGCGAAGCTTCAATACGGACGTTCGGGACGCTCGCCGCGCGGCCACTGTATCCGTGCTAAGCGTCAGTAGCGTTACACGATATATATTTGTTATTCAAAATATTAAAATTTCGTTGCATTAAAGTTTAGTCTAAATTACACGCTTTATCTTCCTACTGATTTGAAATCTGCATGGCTTGGAAAAGTAAACCAGTCAAAGGTGTTAGGTTTGCATTTATAATGGTGATGATGACATAAACCTGACCATTGAACCCACACCTTTTAGCATCACTGGCTGAGACTAACCACTACCATGTCGTCACAGCCTTATGTCGCGACTTTTGCAACTAATGCGCGTCTGATGTGGTGGATGGATCGGGACGAAACACGCGGTGTCTGCGCTCCATTCTGCGGTATGCGGTTTTTTACATCATCCGCTGTATATACGATAATTGAGATAGACTGATGGACGCATCTGTAGCATCTAAGTCGCTCTAGATAGCCGAGACGAAGACGCAAAGAAAATAGAAGTGGCGATGACAATAAATGGAATGTTATCGCTAAGAATGGCAACTAAGAAAAAGTATGAAAGTGCTTACCAATAATGCATTCTTCGGTTTGTGCTGGCCCGTATGTGGGTAGGTACCTGTAGAAATGATGTCAAAAATTGTAATAAAATAGTCCCACGAATTTTGAAAAACGGCAATCAGGACAAATTTTCTATATTCATAAGTCTTCTGTACGCTCATTGGTAACATGTTTTTTAGAGATTTAACATGGGTACTTGAATCAGTTGTATGTCTCTATTCTTACAAACACGTAACGCTATTTTGCTGCCCAATTTGAAACTAAACTTTTAATCAGGCGTAGTTTCCCTTCTCATGAGATTCTATCATTTTTATTTGTATCCTATTATAAGGGCCCTCAGGTAACATTTTCACTGACTCTCCAACTAATACTAGAGATGCGTTGGTGCTCGCCTACTTAAAGCAGTTATTACATGCTTGTCTGCATTTCCTCAGTAATCAGCCACCGTCGAAGGCCACTACAGTTGCAATTTACTGTACTTGGTATTTGACATAAGATACCTTTCACAGGAAAGCAAAGGCAACACAAGATAATAACTATGTTTTCTATTGCTATGCCATAGCGACATGTAAGTGCACTGCTGTATACCCGTGCCTATCCTCTCCAGAAATGTAGGGATGATAGTATTGTCGGTATCAATACACAGAGTCAGAGTTATTGTACCAGGCTGACATAAATAGAAGGTACTATATTGAGTTAACTTCAAGAGATTGTCACCACCTATCGACTATAAAATTTATTATATTTTTTATCGGCTATGAATCGGCTTGTGTTCTCAGTACTGACCGATGCATTCGCGTAGATCATTCAAAAGAAATAGAGGTCAAAAGTCGTGCTATAAGGTACTGGGCGTACAATTTCTGTCATAATTGTTCTCTCGAATAAAATTATAGATGGATTTATGATTGCCGTTTGATTAACGATATAAATCAAACGTACATTATACCTACTCGTGTGTTGAGGTGTTGTACTATTTCATTTGTAGGGTTACCAGCTAGTCTGTTTTAGTGGGACATATCCTCTTTTAATTAGGTTACTAAGTTTATTTTATACAGGCTTGCTTGTTTCGGTATTCACAATATTTATGGTGCTTCCGCAACTAAGAAACTTGACTGTAAATCATGACCCCAAACTCGCATGGAAAGTCAGCAAAGCACTAAGAAACCTTTTGTAATTACAGCAACAAATAAAATGAATGCCAATCATTACCTACATCTTTGTTAGAATTACAAAACGTTTAGTACAAAATTTAAAAAGTAATACCAAGAACTACAAAAATAATTTGCTATTGGATTTTCTTCTCTGTGCGCGTCTGACAAAATAGTATTGAAAATGTACGGTGTGCAAGAGATTTTGATGACAAGACACAGGAGGCACCAAATTTTAAATTGAAAGAATTCTGTATTTTTTTTTACAATATCCTGTTTACGGGTAATAAAATTTAAAAAAATCAGAAATACATTGTCTTAATGACATCCACTTCATGTCCGGTTTAGAATAAATTATTAGTAGTTAACCTACTATTCTTCAGGAGTGAAGTTTTTGCTGTTTCTGATTAAATATACATAATACGAAGAGCCTCTCCTTGATTAATGATGGTTCATGCAGGGTGCCGTGTCATGCTCTTCCGACGAATGGAGTGCATTACGCGGTGATAAATGAGCGATAATTAGTGCTTTGATGTTTGTTTGCCCAGCTTCTGAATTATTTGTATCTTTCCGGGTTCAACTACATAATATATTAGTGCGTATTGAAAAGAGCATTTTATCTTCTATACTACCTATGATGACGGCTTTGCGATGTGACATTGTTTATTTCATACCCTATCATCAAGCTCAAATTATGTAAGAATTAGATTAATTTACATTTTAATTAATAAAATAAAAAATCCTGGATATTCCTTCAGTTCGTACCAAGCGTTTCGCTTCCACTTTTATTGTGCGAACTGCCAAGGAATGGAACACCTTGCGGGCGTCTTTGTTCCCGGTTGACTATAACCTGGTTGTTTTCAAGTCGAGAGTGAACAGGTACCTTCTAGGCAAGTATGCACCACCGTAGACCACATCGTCACTTACCATCAGGTGAGATTGTGGTCAAATACTTTTCGTATTTCGAAAAAAAAAAATCCCCGAAGAACACACCAACTGTATGGTCCCAAACAAAGAATTTGTAATAATTACAAATTCTTTGGTCCCAAAGTAAGCAACGCTTGTACTATGGGTACCGTACAATGGAATGAGGGCGATCCCAGTCACACCCAGACCAGGGAAACTTACAAAAAGACCATTTCGGAAATTTACCCTGACGGGAATCGAACCCGCAACCCGGTGTAGTGAGGCGAACGGTCGTCGATAAAGGCACTAATTACATCTTTTTGAGTATATCAGTAAGTGGATCACAAGACATCTCACAAATAATAAACTTGGTACTTTCAATCTATTAAATAAACTCTCTTTCAATTGTCCATCAACTATCACGGTAAGTTCTCTAGTTGTGATTACTCTCCCATATGTCGATGTTCCAGCCTCTCGGACGCAATTACGATCGATCGGCTGCGCGCGCGCCACTCGCGACACGCAGCAATTGCGGCAAATTGCAAATAAACACGACGGCGCGGGCGACGCAAGCGCAAATGCGAATGCCTGGATGCCATATGCCGTCTACATTACCTATGATTGTCGCAATATGTCGCTGCTTTCATAGATGAAGATGTACCTAATGGTAGCGTCAGGAATGTCTGGGATTCAAACATGGAAGATGTTACTATATTTCCCAAAATTCAGACAGGTTCTAATTTTTTTTTTTTTTTTTGATATGACTATATGTTGTTGGCCAGAGTGGCCATAACAACTTCACCCGGACAGAGGGCGAGCGCAAGTGCGCTCCCGCCAGGGGGGCAGGGGGGCAGCTAGCTTAAGGGTGCCACAAGGGACACGACCTCGGCTTGGGCCGCTGCCAGGAGAGGTGGCGAGGGTAAATCTACCACCGGATCGGAACGCGACCTCGACTGAGAAGATCCGGCAAGTTTTAATTCTGGCACACGATAATATACATTAGCTGGTAACAATTAATATCGATAGTTACCAAAATGTATTATTTTTGTGTCGGCATTTTGTCCGATATTTGAAGTAGGACTTCCACTCTTCCCAAACGACCTACTAACTATAACTTAGAATGAGAATGGACCTTCTATTCAACGACTTTCTTTATTGCCTGTACGATGGCGTTTAAAACACTTCTCTAATGGAAACGAGAATACTTTCTCACTCCACTAAGTACGTGTTTGCATTGCGCGCCATTTTACAATCTTTCCCCACGGTTGCATTGAAATGATTACCAGTTTTATTCCCATAAAAATGCTACTTGATACACGAACACGTACATCGTAGTAACGTGACTAGCAATATTAAAAGATCTACATAGTTTACCTGTTTACGAATAACCGTAACATAATGACTGAGATATACATAAAAACAGCTGTAAAATGTAGCCGTTACGCCGTAAAATAGTAAGTAATAAATAAAATAAACTGATTTAAATGGGAAATAACTACAATGTAGCAAAATCTTTTTATTCTTCTTGTTGGAATTCCATTTCCTATGTTGGCAATCATTGGGGTTATTTATACTTTGGAGACTGCAGTATTTCGCCCGGAATAGTTTTGGTGATATAGCTTCATGACACGACTGCATTGATATAATAATAATAATAATAATTTAGCCCTTTAGACGTCCCACTGCTGGGCACGGGCCTCCCCTCAACACGAGGGGGATTCAGGCCATAATCCACCACGCTGGCCCAGTGCGGGTTGGGTACGATTGCATTGAAATGTTAAAAAAAAAATCTGTTTAGGCGCTTCAAAATTAAACAGCTCTTAGAATAAGGTTGCATTTGAGTATTCGGCGGTATGTCAATTTAGGTCCAGCTATCAGATCAAGCCAATACTTATACCAAAATAGCAAATGCTTCAACAACCTCCCATTGTTCTCTCGATTTGCCTACGCGTCTTAATAAAAGATGTGCCAAATGAAAATGTCAAATTACTTGAACGATCTTGACCTTGAACTCTTGGATTTCTCCGGTGCGATTGGTGTTAGTCATGGTCCATCGCGGGTCACCATCGTAGCTATTGTCCCATGCCGAACATTGTCAAACCTTGTTGAAAACGCGAGAGATTATGAACTAGCAATAATGAGCATTATCTTTTTCTATACAATGGATAAAAATTAAGAGGTCAGCATTTGTGTAAAAGATACTTACGTACAACTTTTATCATGATTTATAAACCTCTCACTCACTCCTACGGTACCTACCTACATACTTAAAATAGTTATTAATGATGCCACGGTGTAATTTATATTCGTCAATGATAAAGATAAATTAATATTTGGGAGCAAATCTGACGTGAAATTGTATCAATCTCGCACGCCATAGTCACAGCTCATCCCACTAAATCGCGTTTCAATTCATTGACGATGTAGCCGTCATGTGCAATTAATTAGGATTTAAATGACTGGGTTCGCCTTTTATATCGTGATTCCGAAAGTCAGACACCAAAGTGAGGTTTCCCATGGTTGAATACAGGTCATTGTTGTTAGTGACCTTTTATACGACGATCGAAGTATAATAAAACATAGTTTAAAGGGAAAAAGATGTCTTAAGCCTTCTACATTTTTTTTAATTATGTTTTCTTATAAGTTTTGACTTAGAATCACTCTCGGCATTTTCCCGCGAAGCCAACGTCGCCGCGGTCCATACAAGGGAACCTTGTGGAAACTGTTGGGTACAAATGTAGAACTTGTATTTTGTACAATATGTCAACATATTAGCATTTTTTGTAAACAAACGAAAGTTAGAAATGGCATGGATTGCCATTTTAAGCTGGCTTTGAGGATACAAATATCTCATGTTGCATCAGTAACAAATGGTAGGTAATGTTTGAGCTCAAGACGGTCACTGTCAGACTCGCCAACATTCGGACGACCATTTTATACATACGATGTTCATTCTGTGTCAGAAACCATAACGATGCCATCAGAGTAAAAAGGTATAGCGACATTTTTGCAAACGTCGATTTATGAATGCTAATTAAAACACATGAAGCCGAAACGTTAAAACCCACCAATGTGATTGAATTTTAATTAATATTCGTATTACTTCTCGTTGGTAGTGGTAAAGCAATGTGAGGTTATAACTTTACTAGTACATAGATAGTCCCTTTAGCACCACAAATTAAACCACATGTTGGTGTCAGTATTGGGCTCACGTCAATATATTACTGGCCAGGATACGAATCGAATCTGGAACGGTCGTTTACGAGGGCGGCTCTATCCATTAGGTTATTGACCCTTTCAAAAAACTTTGTTCAGTCCAACAATTATGGTCAGATTAGGTATTCAAACTTCATGTTATCTCTAACATCTCACAAATCACACAGACAACTCCAAAGCGTTGGTTAACCACTGGCCGTAGGAAGGCTATCAACATCGCTTATACACACGGCTTTTTGCTTAAGCCACAGACTAAGAGCACCTAAGAGACAAAGTGAAGAGTACTTCCGTATGTCAATCTGAGAGTGCGTAGAACTGTATACCCACTTGAGAGTATTTTTATACTGTGAAACATAATTGCTTAGTACTTGTTGACCCTTGTATACAAAAGATTTATGATTACAAATAGTGCTTTAACTTTTGATGCCTCTTCTGAATACTATACTGACCCCTGTTGTCCAGTTTGTAAGTTTTGCAATGTTTTTCGGCATTTATTTTTGCCTTTGAGTAAATGTACCTTAGGTAAAGGTCCAACATAGAACAGATTGTTGGCATTTATTACATTTGACATTGCAAACATTAATCAAATTTTATAACACTAGCAACACTAAATACACAGTATAAAAGCAATGGCCGCCATTACGTTCCGTTCATTCTCTTATCGTACTTTGTGTGAGGCAGATGTCATACCTTCCTAGTAAAATAAATATTAATATAAATACTTTGAAAACAATATTAAAATCTCTGCTTTTATTTTCGCCCATAACCGATACAGATGACTAACCTTTAGTAAGTTTCGTCTTAGAACTATCCAAAAAGTTATTGTACTAACGCCATTCTAGCTGTCATGTCATTAATTTTGCAGCGTTTAAAAGTTAGCAATAGCACCATACTCGCAGCATTTAGCGAGCTGTAAAAGCATTTCATTCACATGTTTTTGCACATTATCAGTTTAGTCTGATAGTTTTCAGAAGCAAAAACAGTATATGCAATACGAAGCAATAGAAGAAATTCTTGAACGCTATTAAGCTGTACTGAAATGCCTACTTGAAAATACGGTATCCACGTAAGAAACAAATCTTTATATCCAAACCAAACGGTGTTGCAAAAAGCTGACGTCGAAATTGCCGGTGCACCTGGAGGTAAAATCGGTGAACAGCGTCGGTGTGACGGAGACTTTTTACCTTACCAGACAAAGTGGGGAACCTTGTTTTCTTTAACTTACAAAAAGAGCGCGCTATCCGCGCCTTAGATGATACAAGTGAGTTGTAATATCGCAAAATCTGTTACAAAAATCATGATTTGGTTTTTTCAGCTTATGTTATAGGTACTTACTTACCTAATGTCTGCGTTATATAGTTCGTGCTGAACAAGGGAAATAAAGTTTCACTTATATTTATATGCAATTACCGATTGTAACAATTAACAAAAACCTAATTTGAACAACCCATGTGTGTCATTGCATAAAGTAAAATCCTCTAGTACATCGAAGAATAAAGATCTAAAGAAAAATAAGAACCCCCAACTCCTTCAGGTCGGAATCATGTGAAAAATCCCTTTGGTACAGTAAACTGCAAGCATCTATAAGCTACGGTATCTGCTTAACACCACGCTAGCTACTCAAATCGTAATAGAAAAGCAAACGCTCGCGATTACGTTTCAAACGCTCCGCTTTTGACGTTTTGCTGACACGAGCTTCACGATTTCTACTGACATTGATATGGTATGGTGTCAGCAAAACGCAAAAGCGGAGCGTTTAAAACGTAATCGCGAGCGTTTGCTTTTCTATTACGATTTGAGTAGCTAGCGTGGTTGGGGCCCAGATGGTTCGTACACTTGTTTGGCGACTTCGTTCCATAAAACCTCATAGCTTCAAACTTTAACATTTCAATCCATCAACCTCCCCACAATATACCGAACAAAACAAACTGCATTAATTAAGCCTTCATTACACGAGTAATCTAAGGAGGCCGATGCATCGGCACATCGTTAATAACATCTGGCGGTATCTAAAATACTGTGGATAAGTGCGTCCAGCGGTCCGGTGATCTGTGAAGCCCACGGGATCGCGGATTCATCAATCCGGTCTAATGGTTCCGATGTAATAACTTTAGTACTCGCGTGCGAGGTTTGCATATCAATAGATGTGAATTGAGAAACAGTTGGTTTTACTAAAACGATACTATCAAGGCTGATTGAAGGTAGCAGACTTTTGTATGTTACAGAATTTGATGAGGAACAGTTGTAGGGATGTGGGATTTTTAGAGACCCTTAATATAAAAATACTGACAATATTTATTGATGGTTGATTAGGCGCCTATGTTTATATTGTCTATGGCTTCCAATTGAATAATAACTATGCACCCGAGCGCAAATACTAGAAAGAAAAAATCTATAGCAAAGAAATTGCTTTGCAACCTGATTTGTTTAGCAAGAGAACATTGAAGAAAGACAGGTTGCTCAGATTGGACAAATGTAAAACGAATCCTTACCCAACATTTTCTTAATAAATTAGCAGTTCTCATCGCCTCCGCTGCGTGTCTCAGTATCGCAATAAAAGCAGCTAATGACTAACATCTAAATCACCGACCTACCCGCCCGTAGATCGTATCTACGGAAATAATTTGCATGCACTATCGCCTAGATACTGTACGACTAATATATGAACGTTCGATGAGCGAACAAAACAATGATCGATAATTAAGGTGAAGGCGCCTGTCTAGCCCGCGAAATTCAAAATTTTCGAGTAATTTTATAGTTTATCCAAAATCTGAAAACATTTAAGACAACATTTTGTGATTTGCGAAAAACACAGTATGCGTTTATCAATACATTTATTTTACTCTAAATATTATCACGGTGGATATGATACTAGTAAATCACTAAATATACAAAAATTGCCAGATTATCTGGATAGCTGTCGTTCTTGAAATGTTTTAGAGTAAGTGGGATATATTAATAAATGCACTGCACACGGTCTTTTTCGCGAATTACAAAATTTGTCTTTTATTATTGTCAGATTTTGAAAAATTTCTAAAAGAACTCAAAAAATTTAACTTCGCGGGCTAGATGGGCGCTTTAACCTTAACACTTTTTTAGCCAGGAAGTAGCCCTACACAGCGCCTTGAGTGTGAGAAAGCTTGTATCTAGCGATAGTTATTGTGTTTGGCTCATTCAGTCATGGTGATGGAGATTTTAATGATTCATTTAGTTATTGTATTCAAGTGTTTCAGTTATTAATGACTGATAATGCAGTAATAATAACTAAGGTCCGTATTATTAAATCGATCTCAAGTCTGAGACCGATCTTGAGGACGCCGTTGACATTTAATTTTGTACTGGTATGGCATAAGAATGTTATTTTTAAGATTACTTTCAGACTTAATAGAAAGAAAGAAAGAAATAAAAAACTTGATTGTGACTAGCAGCAAATAGAATAAAATAATATATAATAATTAATAATTTAGCCCTTTTGACGTCCCACTGCTGGGCACGGGCCTCCCCTCAACATGAGGGGGATATAATATAATAAAAAATAAATTTAAAAAAATCTGCTCGCCCCAAACGGACTCAATTCAGCATGTGCAGCATGTATTACGGGCCTTAAATAGGTATAAGAAGCTAGAAAACTCTTCTTCCTTCGAGTCTAGTCTTAGATATCTACTGATCGCCCATATCATTGTCAGAATTCATCAATTTACCACAGTATCTGCAAAATTTCTAGAACAACTGCTGGATTTAGTTTTAAAGCTTATAATAGGCCCGAAGAATGATGGGCTTATAAATATTGTTGGAAAGTGTTACCGGTACTTAATAATTCCATGAGTGTAACAGATATTAAGAACAACAGACATTATCACACACATCAATGTCAACTCTGACATGCTTGCGTACATCTATAGACTGTAGTACCTACCTACCTACTTATTATTTGGATGCGTAAATCAGACACCATTGAACAGCCAAAGAGAATATAACCACTTGATTGAAGACCCATCAACCTCTCTCCATTGTAACACTTCACTTGTGTTTGCCAAAGACTCCGTCATATTATTAGTTTCCAAGTGTTATTGATACAAATAGCGGATTATTGAAATAGTGTTAAAGTAAATATAAAGTTGGATGGCCATTGGAAAAGCTATAGATACTTCTCATTTTATTATCGTACTTTTATTATTTTGTACGAAGGTATTTATGTGAAGGTGTTTGGTTAAATATTATTTTTCATTGAGAAACCAAAATAAGACCTTTTCTGGGCATATTTTTTACGTATTTGGAATATACAGGGTGTCTAAAAAGTCTGAAAATATAATTTAAGCAGTTATTTTTGCACCTATAACTATGTTTTTATACCTTTGTTTATATTGCCTTTGCTTTTATTATATACAGACCTACGCTGGCTGATAATGTACTTAGATATGCATAATGCCTAGTGTAGACAGAATATTTGGAAACATTAATATTACCATATTTCTGAATTACGGTCCTATGAATATTTGTCAGAACTATCTTGTTGAGCCTTAGAACACATCTAATGGGCGAGAAAACATTGTTCACTGTATTTATGAGGAGCAGCCACCAATGTTGTAAAATACTTAAATTATGTATTTTTTTTAACTGGCATGAGAAATATAATTAAAATTACTTATTCAGAAAAGGACTTAAATATCTAACAAAATTTAATGCTTACCATTTAATTCTATAGGTACCCGATACTCATCTAAACCCCCAAAGTATTATTTCGGACTTTTGAAAACCCCTATGAGGGTAGTTTATGCTTTGGATTAACATATACCTACTTACATAGGCAATATTTTGTTCTAGATACTTATCCACCCGAGGCTCACAGATTAAATGCTAGTAGATGGCACTTAAATTAAATTAAATTCACCATTCCTTCAAACATCAAAACATAGCTCAGGTGACGTTATCTAGATTCTAATACTTCAACATTAGGGCCTGTGCAAACGAAAACAAACGTTGAAAACGTTGAAGCGCATTTGTAGTGATACAGACGCGATACGCACGCGAGTCGGACGCAGTCTATAGACTTTGGTAGGATAAAAGCGTGCCTTCGACGCACGCTTCTAAAAGGCGCGTCGACGGCGCGTGTATAAAACGTGGTGTGCACAGTCCCTTATGGTTGCATCTCGATGAGTATAAAGAATAAACAAATAGCGTTCCAATAAATAATGACGTCAAATGTTTCATCATAATATTATTTTAACACACTATGCAGGTGGGCCATACAGTCAGGAAGCGCAGAGGCGCGACCAGCGCCGACGCTTCATTTACACGTTATGCTCGTTTTATGGCCCGACCCGTAGCAATACTGATGCTTTTTAATCCTGTACCTATTCCTTGTATGTATCTTCTATGAAAACTTCCACATTACATACATAATACGTATACATGTAAATATAAGGTCCACTTTTGCGTGGCACCCTTATATATTTTATATGTTTACGCACAATATACATATCCCATAACCAAGGCTTTCGTAGTCGAAACCATCGATAATGTTGAAATATAATCTATTTTGTCTATGTATAGGTTGGTGGCAATATTGCCAAGAATTACCTACACATTCTCTTAAAAAATTAAATATTCAACTTTTCATCCCCCCATCTCTCCCATAAGTATAAGTCGGAAACTGCGAGCAATGCCTATGTTATTGTAAGCAAAAACAGCATCTGATTATAAACTACTTTAACTGCTTAACATTAAGTACATTTTACCTTCGCTTGTTCGCCTTTGCTCTACAAAAAAAAATACCCTACAGATATATTTCACTATCCCCATTAGGCACAAGTAATTAATTATATAACAAAAATAATATGTCTGCGATAAGCTTATAACGCGTCAAATGTTAATTAAAAATTTGTAATTAATCGCCTACATTTTGACTTAAATTAATTAACCTAGCACATCTACTGAATTTTACCTAATAGGTTGTATATTAATATTCAAAATCTAATAATATTCCAAACCGCGCAGCGGAATGACCTTTAATATATCGTTTATGTAAGAAGTTCTATATTTATGCACTTGTACCTGCATAAGGTACATGACAGACATGTTATGCGAAGAGAGGATGATCATGCGGTCAAAAAGACAATGGGTATGAGAGTGAGCGGTAGTCGGGGTAGGGGACGTCCTAAAAAGACGTGGATGAACTGCGTGGAAGAGGGTATGACCGTAAAGGGAGTGAGTGCAGAGATGACGGATGATGGCTTGAGTGGAAGAAGAGAACGTGCTGCGCCGACCCCACCTAGTGTCGGATAAGGGCAAGATGATGACTTGTACCTGAATAAGTATAAATGAGTAGGTAGGTAGGTATCTACATCTGACTACAGAGTATCTTCCTATATGTTTGATAACAGACAAAACTACTAAATAACAACCTATTATGACGACCGCTTGGCGCAGTGAGCGTGGGACGCTCGGCTCACTGCACCGGGTGGTTGCGTGTACGATTCCCATCGGGGCAGATTTCCGAAATGGCCTTTTTGTAATTTGCCCTGGTCTGGGTGTCTCTGGGATCACGTCCAGTCCATTGTACGGTACCCAAAGTACAAGTGTAGTTTATACCATACAGTTGTTAAATACCATACAATAAATAAAAAATAAGATTTATTTGTTTTATTATTAAGTTATTAACACGCTTCTATGAAGTCGAGTCGTCATTTCTAATATTATACGTTGGTTTTCTAATGTGTAAACTATAAAATATAGCCGCAATGCATTGTTAATCGAACTTCTTGAAAGAAGTAAGTAATAAAATTTGTGCCTACCGTTTTCCAATGCAGTTATAGAAAGGCAATCAACATTTCGTTCAGAATTGTGTGTCATAAAATACAATATGAAAAGTGTTTTCATTACACTTTTGAAACTGTCGCTCATCGAGATGATAGGTATAACGGTATAATTCATACCATTAAATTAACCAAGTCTCTTCTCTATTTTTCACCAAATATTTTTGTATAATCCCATCTAAACGTTATTCATTCATAAAATATTAACACAGAATTCACTCATACAAATTTTAATTTTAATTAAACACTAAATTACTAATGTTGGTACAGTCAAGATCAAACGGTACTCGGTATTTGAAATTTACAAAGGTATATAACACCAGAATGTTTAAAGTATGTACGTAGTATCACTGTACGGAATGTTGTATGATCATCTTTAGAGATTTCTGGTGTCATTACTATTATGACGTGTTTAACAATGTGATTATTTTGGACATTTCAGATACCAAGCTACTTTTGATCTTGACTGTACATGTGCAAACAAGTTTGTATTTGCAATAACTAAGCAACAACATCTATTTAAACGAATGCCATTTCCAAATTATTTTATAATAATGTGTTCCAATCATAATCATTAAATTATTAATAATGAGTCGATTATGTAAACAGTTTACCAAATCTTTTCTAAGCATCACTATACGAGAGCCTTCAATGTTACTGTTATGCATCTAAACATATGTAACATAACAGTGGCGACGATCTACCCGCGTGTGTAAAAAGTAAAAATAAAATTTTAAGTAACATCATGGAATCTCATTTTGGAATTTTATCAATTTTTTACCACAACACACAGACATGGCAGGGGTACAGGGATCGTTTGGCGCAATGGTTTATTGCGAACGAGATCAACGAAACCAAGGATTCGAAGGGCGTCAAACGACGGGCGATCTTGTTGAGCGCACTCAGCGAGGCTACATATAAACTCGCAGCGGACTTGGCGTTACCGAAAGACCTGCAAATTGTGCCTTTTAAGGATATCACGAAGCTATTGGATGAACATTTTATACCCAAAAAATGCGGTTTTGCCAAGAGGTGTAAGTTTTATTCTGCGATGCAGAACGAAGGGGAAAGCTATCCTCAGTGGGCGGCGAGACTGCGTGGACTGACGGCATACTGTGGATTCCTAAACGTGGAGGAAACATTGAGAGACCGTTTCGTAATGGGTATGCTCCCAGGAGTGGAGCGAGAAAAATTATTCGCTCAGGATCCAAAGGATTTAACTTTGGCAAAGGCAGTGGAGCGAGCAGAAAGCGTGCGTAGCGCGCGCGCAGGAGCATCGGCCGGGGTGGCGGCGCCGGTTTCTCCGACCGAGCAGCTGTTTAAGGTTGGATCCAAAAACAGTGCTAGTAAATTCAGGTGTTCAGTGTGTAAGTTCAAAAATCATACGTCTGATCAGTGCAGATTTGCTAATTATACGTGCAAGAAGTGTAATATTAAGGGTCACTTGCGGCGTATGTGCAAAAAATAAATCTCATAGAAAAAGGAAGTGTTGATGAGAACGGCGATGATGGTGAGTTTTTTAACATTCGCACATTTTCCGGTGAACCTATGACAGCAATTATTAGCGTCTGTGGGGTACAAATGAAGTTTCAAATCGACAGCGGGTCAGCTGTTACGGCGATTTCCTTAGAAACTTATATTAAACATTTTAAGGACATATCTCTGACAAAAACTAATAAACGATTACTATCGTATACGGGAAGTAGTATTCGTTGTGAAGGCGTAGTGCAACTGCCTTTTACTTATACAGGTAAAACACACATGATTAACGTGCACGTAATACACGACGGTGGCCCTCCCCTATTAGGCAGAGATTTTATTTCTTTATATGGATTAGAAATGTCGTCCGTAAATTACTGCGAAAAATCACCAAACACCGTTAGTCAGTTGCAAACACAATATCCAGATGTTTTTTCGGACGAACTAGGTAAGTTTAACAAGTATGAAGTGAAATTAAATATAAGGACAGACGCGAAACCCATATTTTTTAAACCACGACCGGTGGCTTTTGCACTGCGCGATAAGATTAGCACAGAGTTAGGAAGATTAGTTCGTGTAGGTATTTTGATACCGGTTGAGCATTCAGAGTACGCGTCTCCCATCGTGCCCGTACTAAAACGAGATGGTTCGATTCGCCTGTGCGCGGACTACTCGGTGACTATCAACAAACAGCTGTTAGTTGACCAGTATCCCCTACCTACCGCGGAAGAGTTGTTCACTAAACTTCACGGGGGCCAACAGTTTAGTAAATTAGACCTTTCCCAAGCATATGCACAGTGCGTTTTAGATGCTGAGTCACAAAAAATTACTTGTATGTACTGTGTATTACTTGTACGCACAAGGGGTTGTTTAGATATACTAGGTTAGTGTTTGGATTAGCCAGTGCACCAGCTATTTTCCAGCGCGTAATGGAAGATGTGCTATCGGGGATGGAGGGGGTGCTCTGTATGCTCGACGACGTCCTAATAACCGGGGTCAACAGGGCAGAACATTTTAATAGATTACATGCAGTACTTCGACGGTTGCAGGATGCAGGCTTAACCCTTCAAAGAGCTAAGTGTGAGATTTTCAAAGATGAGGTAGAATATTTAGGATTTGTAGTCAATAAACACGGGTTGAAAAAGTCGCCCCAGAGAGTGGAGGCTATGTTAAATGCTGCGGTTCCCACAAATGTTAATAAATTACAATCGTTTTTGGGACTCGTTAATTATTATAGGAACTTCATACCGGATGCATCTTCGATCCTTTGTCCTCTGTATAATTTATTACGGAAAAACAGTAAATGGCATTGGAATGCAGAGCATGACAATGCGTTTAACACCATCAAAAAGTTATTGATTTCTGATCAAGGTCTAGCCCACTTTAATACAAACGCAAAAATTATTTTAACAGTAGACGCGTCACCGAGCGGTCTCGGGGCGATATTGTCACAGATTGACGACAGTGGAGGGGAGCGCCCGGTTTCGTTCGCATCACGCACGCTAAATACAGCAGAAAAAAAGATATTCGCAAATTCAAAAGGAAGCGACGGCCATCATATTTGGGGTACGTCGCTTCCACCAATACTTTTATGGTAGATCTGAACCGTTTATACTTCGAACAGACCACAAGCCCTTAACATCGATTTTTGGTCCTCACCGGGGCGTACCAGACGTATCGGCTAACAGGCTGCAACGGTATGCGTTATTTTTAAGTGCCTACAACTTCACAATAGAGTATATACGCAGCGCTGATAACTGCGCGGACTACTTGTCCCGCGCCAGTATATATAACAGTGATGAGTCGCGAGACGTGGAGGGCCAGACACACGCGGGTTGGCACAATTTATTGAAGACAGAGCTTCGTATGTTAATTTCGTGGTTGATTCAAGTTTACCTGTCACTCTTGAAGAATTACGCGAAGAAACCAGTAAAGATTTAAAGTTATCTGTGGTATCTAAATATATTTCAAAGGGTTGGCCTAAAAAAATTACGGATCTAAATATTTATCCATATTTTTTATGTAAAAATCAACTTTCCTGGGAAAATGGAATAGTCATGCGAGGCCATAAAGTGTTAGTACCAGATAAGTTACAAAATAAAATTTTGTCAGAATTCCACAAATCACATTTGGGAATTGTGAAGTGCAAAGCTGAAGCACGGAGTAGGGTATGGTTTCCTGGTATAGATAAAGCCATCGAATCGATGATCGGCAGCTGCGAAATATGTACACAGCTTAGACCGTCCCCAGCACGTGCACCGCTCGCTGTGTGGCCGCACCCACCTCAACCATTTTATAGAGTACATTTAGATTTCCTCGGTCCCCTCAATAAACAGTCATATTTAGTAATCGTAGACGCGTATACTAAATGGGTAGAAGCCTACAAAGTAGATAGCACTACTTCGGCTGTAGTAATAGCTAAATTATACGAATTTATGTCGAGATTTGGCCTTATTCACACCGTTGTAAGTGATAATACTACATGTTTTTCATCTGAGGAGTTTGATAAGTTTTGTACAGCTAATGGAATATCGCACGTAACAGCTCCCGCGTACCACCCAGCTAGCAACGGGCAGGCGGAGAGCTATGTTAAAGTCGTAAAGAAAGGTATTAAGTCTTGTTTAATAGCAAGTAGTAATTTAAAACAATAAATAAATAATAATATTTATTTGTTTTATTATTAAGTTGTTAACACGTTTCTATGAAGTCGAGCCGTCATTTTTAATTTTAATTAAACACTAAATTACTAATGTTGGTACAGTCAACATCAAACGGTACTCGGTATTTGAAATTTACAAAGGTATATAACACCAGAATGTTTAAAGTATGTACGTAGGTAGTATCCATCTCATCTGATCATACAACATTCCGTACCACTGTACGGAATGTTGTATGATCATCTTTAGAGATTTCTGGTGTCATTACTATTATGACGTGTTTAACAATGTGATTATTTTGGACATTTCAGATACCAAGCTACTTTTGATCTTGACTGTACATGTGCAAACAAGTTTGTATTTGCAATAACTAAGCAACAACATCTATTTAAACGAATGCCATTTCCAAATTATTTTATAATAATGTGTTCCAATCATAATCATTAAATTATTAATAATGAGTCGATTATGTAAACAGTTTACCAAATCTTTTCTAAGCATCACTATACGAGAGCCTTCAATGTTACCTTTGATATACAATAGTGATGTAACGAATGTTAGATTTTCGACATTCGCGAATGCGAATGCGAATGCGAATATTTGGCTACAACATTCGCGAATGCGAATGCGAATGCGAATGTTGACTTTCAAATAAGATGCCCTAAATTGAAAGTTTTAAAAAACCCCGATGTCTTGACTTTTTAAATTACAAAAGAGCTGATAATTTTCAAACGGTTGAATCGATTTTCGTGAAACATAGCTAAGAACACTCTCGATCAAAATACCTTTCTAAAAGAGAAACAAAATTAAAAACGGATCATCTGTTTAGGCGCTACGATGCCACAGACAGACACACAAATACGCATGTTAAACTTATAACACGCCTATTTCTCGCGGGTTAATAAAGAGCGCGCAAAATATTATATTGGATTGACATTTCATGTCGGCCGAACATAGCCGAACCCACATAGGTTGAAAGAACGAAGTTAGTCACATATAGTTAATTCGAAGAGATTTGTTTTGATTTGAGGATAGTTTAGTATTATTTAATTAATCAAATTTATTTTATATTTAAATTTTATTGAGTTAATATTTTAATTAGACTAACAAAAGCAATAGAGAAAGATTCCATTTATAATTTAGTTGCCTACTTCAAGACTGTGAATTTTTTAAAATTCAAATATACGTAAATAAGTGCATTATGTGCAAGTGAGCTAAGGTATGATCGAGGCTGGTTTGCAGCCAGAGATCAACGCGAGGGCTGTGCTGTGATGGAGCCAAGTGTGTAATTAACAATGCTTACGCATTTCATACGACATTTTACAACTTAATTGAGAGTAAAACATATTTAGAATACAATCTTAATTGAAAAAAAATCACAATTCACGATTTTTTTAAGACCTAGTGAATTGCAGGATGAATGAAAAATAAAACAACATGGCGCGCCGTAAGTTTTTAGGGTTCCGTAGTCTAACTCAGAACCCTTATAGTTTCGGCACGTCCGTCTGCAATCACAGTAATTTTATTCAGAGATTATTAAAATACTGGGCTAATATGCTGCAACCTAGCCAAAAAAATGAGCTTCAGTACCGCTAAAAAACTGTTTTTAAATTTTGAAAGCAAAGTTATTCAATTGTACCTCCCGTACTTAAGAAGAGGGAGCGAAAAAAAAAATTACACACACCCTCGATTGAGGTGTTTTTCAGTAAGTATTTTCAAATTATTTTAAGGTTTTTTTGACAGTATTTCAATATTAATTCCCGTTTACGAAATATTGAGGGTCATTGTGGCTTCTTTAACTTAAGTAGCAAGATTCATCCTTTAAATTAGAACCACATTATAAATGGTTTATTATAGGAAATAAATAGTCCTTTACTATGCAAATCTTATATAATTAATTTTTAAAAAAAATCTTAAGTTTGGATTGAGTCTCAAACCACGCACCACTGATTGTGCACCCAGTCTAATCACAGCTTCATTATTTGAATTAAAAATCCTTGTAAGAATCTTCATCAGTCCAAAAAGAAAAAAGTTTATGTCACTTTTACTGAAGATGTCTATGATGCTGGTTTAATAAATTTAGTAACATAATTTTTTACTACATATTTTATTTAAAAAGATGACCAATTGTTATTAATTTCGCAGAAATTAATAAGTTGCATGAGCAATAAAAAAAACATCACTTTTATTTTATGAGTTCCGTATTATCGTAAAGTGACGGGATGTCTACGGAACAGTATGCGTAGTCCGACATGCATTTGGCCGGTTTTATCTATTGGTCTGGCAAATCCGGTAACAATTATTATATTATTTGAAATATAATAAATCGAATGTTTATATGTTTTATTTACAATTATATTGAATGTGAAAGAAGTTTATTTAAATAGTTAATGTATTTATGTAAAATATTTGAATAAACATCGGTTATTTAGTTTTAAATCTTTACTATTTTTAGGATAACTCTTTACTAAGATTTAAAAAATGTAAAGACAATAGCACTAGTGCGTAATAAGCTGCTGTATGAACCTAAAAGCGGTGCAATAAGGGCGACCCTGTGAGCAAGTTTGTTTAAAAAAAATATATAATTCTTAATGTTAATAAATCTTTGTATTAACATTCCATATCCATCTAAACTTATTTCCTTTTTGTTTTTAAAAAACATTCGCCAAACATTCGCACAGATTCTTGCGAATGCGAATGCGAATGTCAAAAAATATGCGAATATTCGCGAATGCGAATGCGAATGCGAATATTCGTTACATCACTAATATACAAGCAATCGGTTAAGTGATGCGCCCGCGCATCGGTTAGTGCCTCATTAGAGAGTGTATTCAGTCCTGTGCTGGCATTTGGTCAAAACTTGGTGCACAATTGTGTAGGTACCGCGTTTGGCAATCGAAAAACGGATGTTTGATCAAACTACATGAACAGGCACGTTGGTAAAACGAGTCATTGGATTTTATTTATATACGACATGATTATGATTGTTAAGTATTCGTTTTACGACGTAAGACAGTTCAAGTAAGTAATGTGGGTATATAATTTGTATTGATAATTATTCAACCTACTTTTGTCTAGAAACCGAGATAAAAGTAAGTAGGTAGGTAGAGGTACTGCCTAAACAAGCTAGAGGCTTGAAATTTTGCATGAAGGTATAATGTAGGTGAGCAATGAGGGAGGTTTTGGAAAATTCATCTCATCCCATTGGATGCAATTGATACCAGGAAGAACCAGGGTTCGAAAAAATCCGATTTTTATAATAAATATCAAAAATCCTTTTTTTGCTGCCTTTTTCTTACCCTGGCTAAGAGAAAGAAGCTAATTTCATTCTGTAAGGGAATTAAACACTTAAAAATGTGAAAGGAATTTGTAAAATAATATAAGTGGCAAATCACATTTATAATTTAAAAATAAACTTAAAAAAGTAACAAAATAATTAGTGTTTATTTGAGAAAGAATTTTTTAATGAACACTTAAGAAAACAAGTACCTATTATTATAATAATCTTTATTAGTTTGTGAGATTTGGAAACCCTAGAAAATGATTAACGCTAGGAGCACCAGGAAATCCACTTTTTTTTATTCCTTGTAAAATATACCTTATGTGATATGAAGTTAAGGTTTGAATTTCAATAAAAAGTTAGCTGTACTGGTAAGTTAAAGGGGATTTCCCCAACTTTAAATGAGGTTGCCATTTTGGGAAACAATCAAAATTATTCTGAATTGTAGGTTTTCGCTACGTGTTGCCAGGGTAAACATTAATCTCCAAAATTGTTTGTTGAGAAGACATGAAAAAACCAATTGATATATATCAAGATAAAAATCAATTGATATATACCGTGATATATATCCGCTGATATATATCGTGATATATATCCGCTGATATATATCGGCGAAGCCTGGTAAGAACCTACAACTCAGTATTGACGATCCGGTTATGGCAATACCTTGGAATAACACCCTCCAGTCCAAAGATGCGCCCTTGGGGTGTCGAAAATCACTAATCAGTACGCGGCAGGTAATTCGAGTCCATTCCACTGCATTAGCTAAGCGCTCCTCAGTACTGAGTCATTAGTGCTAACTACCTACTACTGTCTTATATTACCCCATCCCGTTACCATCCTCGCATCAGGTTTAGTTAACCATGGGGTTAGGGTACCTGACTACTATAAATATGCATGTAGGTATTTACTTAGAGCTGCTCTACTATCAACACGAGGTGACCTTTAGATGAGAACGATTGATAGAACATTTCACAGGTGGAGTGTGGAAAATCATTTTTAATAAGTTTTTTGAGGGCTACTAAAATGGCCGTGTCCATAATAAACAAGACTTACGAAGAACGTCCTATCGAACTTAACTTATCAACATTGGAACTAAGACGGAAGAGAGGAGACCTCATAGAGACTTACAAGATACTCAATGACCACTACAACGGGAAAAAGATGAAGAACTTGTACACGATGAATCAGAATAAGCAACTAAGGGGCCACTCCATGAAGTTAACCAAGCCTCCGTCTACTAGCAACCCCAGATCAAAATTCTTGACACTTAGAGTGATAAACTTGTGGAATTCTCTCCCTGAAACAGTAATAAGTGCTCCGACAGTGATTGGTTTCAAAAATAGACTTGACAGACCTTTAAAATAATAATTATAATAAAATACAAGTGCCGTGATATACACGCATCAGCTCAAAGCTGCTAGTGTATCAATAAATAAATAAATAGGAGCTTTTACCTGCAATATGAAACTTCTTCATAGCTATTAATTTTTATTGTGTTCGGCTTCACATCAGGCTGTTCCGATTTGACTGTTCGTTTCTACTAGACGTGTAGAGCGCTGCTCTGCGAGACCCAAATAGAATCTTGGACAGTTTTAAGATGTTTTTAGGCTTCTGATTAGTTATGACTCTTCTACATTATTTTGAGACTTAGGCCCTATAACCGGGATAGACGATATGTTAAGCACGCGTCACGGCACCAGGTACTGGGCCCAAACCTTGGCTCGCACCACTGGGTTTTTGAAATCTATTTGCGAATCATAATTTCTATAAGATAATCACTTACACTTGCTTACGGTGAAGGAAAATCATCGTGACAAAACCGAAATGTCTTGGAAGATCTAACCAATTTATAAGTGTGGTGGATTAAGGCCTGAATCCCCCTCTTAGTGAGGGGAGTCTCATGTCCAGGAGTGGGACGTCAAAAAAGGGCTCAATTATTTTATATTATTATTTAGGTAAGAACCCTGAGAAAAATTGGAAAACTGTGCTAAATTGGAAAAGTCTATTGTAGAGCGTTATTTTACTAAATAACAAGTCTATTTACTATGGATAACTTGCAGTCCTATCCATAACAAATTAATCAACTTACAACTGTATCCTTACTTTGTTTATCTCAAACATGGCTGCGTTTTGCAAGAGACCTTCAACCGAATGTCAAACAATGACGAAGCCGATTTCAGAATAAAAGATGCTAATTGCCGACTGAAGATTCTTAAGTTATGCGAAAATGCGGATCAAATTACTTTAATTAGGTGTAAATTGGTTTCTGGTTAATGCAAATTCAAGGTCTGAGTATTAAATTTATAGATGTAGATCTTCCTAGCTTCTTCCTTATCAATTGGATAGGTATTCCTATTATACAGTAGTCTAGATACCTATCTAGCTGTTACTTGCTACTTCGTGAGCCATGAATTTTATATAAGTTTTATACCAATTTCCAGACCTCAACGTAAGAATTTAGAAAAATCCATTTAATGTAGAAAATGACCTTAATAGTTATTAGCTTTGTCATCACAAATCGAATACCATTTATATGCTGTTTTTTTTACTCATCAGTATATAACTGACATTTAGCTTAAATATGAGCAATTAGGCTTTTATCAGTAACTTTATTTGGGTTATGCCAATATGATGGTGGTAGAACTAAGCTGAACTAAGCTGCAAAATGGGCTATAGTACCGGCTGGCCATGAGGAGGTGGCACCACGTTACCCCGGTATGTTTCGTACGATGAGTACGATAGCTGGAAATCCAACCCCTTCCTCTCTATCTGTTCCACTCCTTTTCAGTTCAGCAACGTGTGAGCAATGCCATTGGTATTGCAAGCATCTATAGGCTACAGTGACTGCTAAGACTACTACTGTGTAGAATGTTTAGGTAATAAATAAGGTCACGAACACACTTTGCACCTTCAACTTTGTAAGTATAATGTCGTAATATAATTTTATATGCAGTTCGGTAGTGTATGGCGAATCTAATGGTACATTTTATTGGTCATAAATTGCGTTTGTGGTGCAATCAAAACTATCGCCGTTATGTCCACTTAGCACTTTACGGGTACTACCAAATATGAGGTAGCGTAGCTAAGGGCGAATTTGCTTAAGTTGTTACTATACAAGGTTATTGGTAAAACACTCACCTCTCTCAGGCCGTATTACTAAAATCATAAGCAACAACTTTTGTTCTTTGACTTTTAATAATTAATCACATTAAATTAATCAGATTTTCAAATAAAAAAATAATACATTTAACGCTCTAAAGGTTAAGAACTCACCCGCGTCGCGTCATACGTATCCTTATAGTGAGCGATATTAGGTATAAGGATATTAGGTAGTGCAGACGTAAAGAATTGAAATGAATTAGAAAGAACAACGAAATCTTCAAAGTATGTTTTTGGTAAATTTATTACGTATTGTAAAAAGTCCTGGAACAAAAAATGTTATTTATGATGTTAGTAATACAGTCATGCAAGGTTGTTAGTGTTTTACCAATAACCCTGTATTTGAGATATGTTCTGAACGTTCGATTAATGGATGTTAAACTTGGCATAATTGTACATTTTAATTGGTTATATACTGTCAATGGGTAGAAGGGTTGAAATGAAAATTTGAATGCTGCGAAAGCGACATACACACATATAACATTGCATTACTTAATGAATGGAAATGAATATAGCATCTTTTGTCGTCCTCAGCGTATTAGTTTCACTTCAACCGGCACCTATTTTTGGTGCTATTCAATATTAGTTTCAGTGATTGTGGCAGATTATTTGCATGATGTGTCTACATAACGTCACTATTTTATTTTATAAGCCTTTCCTTGATTATTGGTGACTGTAACTCATTTATAAATGCAGAAATGCAGTTTTTCAATGCCATTGGATGTGGTTTAAGGCTGTAACACGGTAGTTGTTACAAACATTCAAAGGATCGTAGCTCAGAGAATACGATAGTAAGTAAAGACTGTCTTCCCTAGGATATTATCAACTAGCGACCCGCCCTGGCTTCGCACGGGAATTTTTTATCAGTGTTTCTCTATATATTATGCTTGTATTATACATATAAACCTTCCTCTTGAATCACTCTATCTATTAAAAAAACCGCATCAAAATCCGTTGCGTAGTTTTAAAGAACTAAGCATACATAGGGACAGATAGACAGCGGGAAGCGACTTTGTTTTATACTATATAGTGATGATATAACTAACATTGCTAAAATGCACAAAATAATTGGCCCTTTCTTGTCTGAAACATTGCAGCGCACAGTTAGGTGTAGTGCATGAAGATGTCCGATTTTTATCCGTGAAAAATGACGTTCCATCTATCGCTCCATCACCGACACATATCTTCCTCTCTGAGTAGGTACCTACTGTCGCGGCGGAGGGATAGATAGGCTGATGCAGTTTACTTACCATCGACTTTAATCAGACGCCCGTGCTACACCTTATCTTCAAATTTTGAATACAGGTACCAGGCGCTAATAAACGAGTAGAATATCTTTAAATAAAATCTTTATCTACCTATTGCAAGCAGAAAACGGTGTGGTTTGTTTCACACTTTTATATTTCTATCAACTGTTTTAAAAAAAATAAGAAATATAACAAAATGTAAAAGACAAGCCCGCTGAGTTTCTTGCCGGAACTTCTCAGTCGAGGTCGCGTTCCGTAGATATAAGAAAAAAAAAATTGACAATTTGTAAGTGCCGCAGTAGGCCTAAAGAAAATAAACGATTTGAATTTTATAACTATAGGTACCTACGTATGCAATATAATATTATTTAGCTCTATCTTTTAATTATATAACAGCAAACATCTATCTGATTTCACGTTAATAAACCTGAAAAGAGATACGAGTATTTTGTGCGATGCCAGTGATGCGCCTACGCAGCCAATGTCGCTGCACGTCGGGGAAGCAGTGCGTGAGTAATCTAGACTCTAGTCGATCAATTCGCACTGGAAATCAAACCCCGGTGTTGCCAGTTACAAGGGATTTGAATACTTTAAAAATATAAATTAATGGTATGTCCATAAAGACGTTACATTATATTTATTAATGATATTTAACTGAAAGAAATAAATCCGTCCTCTTTGTAATTATCCTCAATGCTCAGTGTCGTGACCTCTGTGAAGCACTCTTATCTATAAGATAAGTATACACATCACTGGTCCTATCTTAATTAATGTACATAATAGATCCTTTCAAAATGTTAGGTGCCAATAATGCGGCTGTCTATTAGACACAAATATTATTCAGTCAGCATATAAGTCTAGTTAACCGATACAAACTAGAGACGAATAGAAAACAAGTGTATCGACGAAGCACTTGTGATTGGCATACTTACGAGCGTAGAATTATGAGTCTTATGTATGTGAGTCAAAAAGCTCCTCATTTTGTTTATTGTAGGTAAGTAATGCCCATAATCATAGTAGCAATTTATCAATACCCAAAAGATCAATAACCGAACTGGAAATATTATACGTAAGTAATTTTATTGATAAATTTTTTAACATCACGCGGAGAGTACCTACGCTTGTTAATAAAATAAAAAACTCAGATAGTTTCCCATCCCATTGTCCGATTGTGTGATGGCTATTCCGTCCGAGTTTTAATTCCTGAAGCTCTTTTTAAACTCCCACAAAGGACTTCTGTCTGGCTAGTAGCAATCTAGCCAACTCATACCGCCATGTTAAGCGGTTGTATAGTTACACCATGCTCTGTCTTCTTCGTTCGAATGTCAAATTCCTGATGACAGAAAGAGATAATTCGGTGTGTAACTATTCGCCCGCTATACCAAATTTATTAATAAGGGGGCTAGGGATTAGTTATTTACGGGATACGGATTTGCGGGATTTTGTCATTTTTGTTTCTATCAATCGGGTACTGGCAACACGGCACACGCTGCGCAGACACACTCACGCGCATCCACCCGTTACACGAACATACTAATGACGACACGTAACAAAATTCAAACAGTGAAACGAATCGGGCCATTTCATCCGCGGATTACAGACTAATAGAATAAAGCGTGCGATTCGATTGAAACATCAGAATCGGAATTTAAAACGGTTTTGGGCACGTGCTGTTATAAGATTTTGGTGGAGATTTGATTAGTTTTGGTACTTTTGCGTGATATCCGACAGTCGAGTATGGAACTGTTTATATGGTCCCTTTGATGTTATGCGCCGTGCGTTATATACCTTTGAACCACGGGATACAACTATAGCATCTAAACCTTCTGGCTGCGCCCGCGCCTTCTTTCGCGTGGAATTTAAATTGATAATTAAATAAAAATCACGTCAAAATCGGTCCAGCCGTTTCGGAGATTACCCGGAACAAACATACAGACAGACCGATAGACATTTTTTTAAATCGCGTTTTTGTTATGTGTACCGTATGTATTTTCATTCATTTCATTTCATTTTGATATTACAAACATACACTCCAAGTTTATTTATTTGTATAGATGTGTCACGGAAACTGTATCCCTCTCCCAGGTCCGAGGGGTAGTAATACCGTGATCTGTGCATTTCTTTAGATCCGGGAGTGTTCAGAAAATCAAGATTCCGTAGAAAGAATTCCAACAAAACTCGTGGGTCACCGGGCCACGGCGTTATCGCGGCCGCGGTGCCTAACGATGGCCATTGTCCACACTGGTCCACAAACTCGACATGTGTATCAGGCAGCGGACATTTTTTTCTCTACACATGTTTATGCTTCCTGTTTTTTTTTAAAACAATATTTTTATTCTACCTATACAAATATGTTTATTATGTAACTGGTCATGAATAAAATACGACATGTCAAAGAAAAAACATAATTATCATTTGATTTCTATAAAAATTATTTTCTTTTCATAACTGACGCGGCTGTTTCAAATCGGGATCTGGTTATATTTTAATCTGATAATATAGAACTATTTGATTACAATAATTATTATATGAATGGTGCTATACGCTCATACGAAGTAGGTATATAGCATTATATTCTGTATTGATAGTTATGCAGTTTTAAAAGGAAATTTGGCTATGATTGATGATCATAACGGTAGGTAACCACACAATAAGCGGCTAAGCATCAAGTTAATTAAAAACAATATAGTCCCGAAAATATGGTATTGAAAAAATACAATGTGAGTAATTAAGTTGCTCTAAGTAGGTAAGCTACTTAAGCTGCAAGAAATAATAATTACTATTTAGATATTGGTCTCGTCCAAAGAATATTACGTGGGCATGAGTTTTCAAAGCTATTATATTTTCATTGGTTCTATTGTAATTATAGCCTCTTATTTTTTACTATTATAAGTATTATAAACGTTATTCCTGTCTTACTCACACTGAGGCTAGTCCAATGCTGTCTAAGTACCTAGACAACACTACTCTATCAATATTTTCCTCAATTGTACGCTTTTAACAAGTAGGTACTTACGTCTGAACAGAACTTGACGACTTGACGACCGCTTGGCGCAGTGGTTCGAGCGTAGGCCGCTCGGCTCACTACACCGGGTGGTTGCGGGTTCGATTCCCGTCAGGGTAAATTTGGGAAATGGCCTTTTCGTAATTTGCCCTGGTCTGGGTGTCACTGGGATCGCCCTCAGTCCATTGTACGGTACCCATAGTACAAGCGTTGCTTAGTTTGGGACCATACAGTTGGTGTGTTCGTCTGGCGATATTTATTTATTTATTTAACTTAAGTAAATAAGGGAAACTTTTCTTTAGTACTTATTTTGATCTTCGAAAATCCCGATAAGATCATTATCGTACAAAATCGCCATAAAGATTTAATTAATCGTAAATATGTTAAAAATTACGATCGCGCTGACAAAACGGTTTCGGTAGTTCAAAGTAGCGCAGTATGGAGACATTTTCATTTAATATCAAGATAAACAGGAAATACATTATTGAAAATAATAAGGATCATGTTTCTTCGTTTACTTTCTGAATTAAGAGTTCTAAGAATTAATATCGTTCTGATCTTAATTTCAATTTAGAGTGTGGTACTTAAATTATGGTTAATTATTAATTAATTTATTTTTTTTATTTCGAAATAGGCTAGTATTTGACCACAATCTCACCTGATGGTAAGTGACGATGTGGTCTACGGTGGTGCATACTTGCCTAGAAGGTACCTGTTCACTCTCGACTTGAAAACATCCAGGTTATAGTCAACCCGGAACAAAGACGCCGGCAAGGTGTTAAAAAACAGTAGGTAGGTACTACCAAAACTGGCTGGCACAACGTAGAGCTTTAGAAGTAAGATATTTATTCAGAGTAGGTACTTGTGTTAAATAACCCGGGCTTAAATTAAAAACAAACAAAATAATGACAGCATTATGAATACCTACAATTTATCATATTTCATTGTACCTGCCTACAAAGTAAGAACAGTACTTACAAAAGTAATTTCTGACAAATTGAGCAGTAAAGTTTAAGGGTCCCCACCGTAACATTCAATCATTATTAACCACACATCATTTAATCACGGGAAAAATCACTTGCCTCCGCTCATATCGATTTTATATCGATTCGAGTTTATTGCGATTAATACGTGCGCAACACTATGGGTGTGTAAATTATGTGCTAACATTGCACTTGAGCGATAAAATTTGTTAAAAATATCGGTACAGTTTTATAGGTATCGTAAGTAGTTAATCGGTTGATTGCATCACCAACAACTAAATCAATCCTTAGGTTCGTAATCCATAAAATTAGATACTTACTTAACTAATTTATTTGAGCTCGGACGGTAAAAAAATAAGTACCTAACATTTGATAGTGATTTTACTACTGTAATTCATTACAAAATCAGTTTAATAGGTAGGTACCAAATATTCTGAGTGTTACAATTCTTATATTTTTCGTTATAGATTTAATGTTAACGAGTCAAAATACTATTAAGTACATGCTGGGTACCTTAATTTGTACATTATATTACCAGGCAAACAAAATTGACTCAATTATATTTCGTGAAGCCCACATAGCTGCTAGAGTAACGTCGTAAAACGAGGCAGGTATCTAAATCAGACAAACAGTTAAAAAAACAATATAAAATAGATATAACATAAATGAATTTCAATAACCATTCTAATTTACTTATTTTATTTTCACAAAATACTTATTCCATCAGTATTTTTACCCACAAAATACTCTAGTGCGAAAAAACGCGCATTCAGTATCAGTACGTTAATAGAAAGAGTTGCCAACTCACGTGCACACGCGAAATCGCTCCGTTACCACGGGAACCGCATCATCTGCGCCGGCGCAGCATCGACAATTGCCCTGACGTCACACGTCACGATCGGAACATGTTCACACGGTAACATCTTCGCACAGATTGACAGAAATAATGAGACGACAATTTGACTGACAGCTTGTTTGATATTTATGTAATTAAAAGTTTTGTATGGAAATAATTGTTTAGAATTAAAAACGGCCTTATTGCATATTATTAACATGGGATTAAATTATTTTTAAGTCATATTAACACGGTTTAATGAGATGTTTTAATTGAAGTGCCCTCCTTAATTACTTACAAATCTATTGAGTATGCAATCGAAGCAACAAGTCACAATTCATCCTTAATAAATAATAATAATAATTTAGCCCTTTTGACGTCCCACTGCTGGGCACGGGCCTCCCCTCAACATGAGGGGGATTCAGGCCATAATCCACCACGCTGGCCCAGTGCGGATATCACATGTCTTTCGAAAATTGGTTAGATCTTCTAAGACATGCAGGTTTCCTCACGATGTTTTCCTTCATCGTAAGCAAGTGATAGGTAATCACATAGAAATTATGATTCGCACATAGATTTCGAAAAATCCAGAGGTGCGAGCCGGGATTTGAACCCAAGACCTGGTGCCCGCAAGACGCGTGCTTTAACCAATCGGCTATCTTCGCTTTTTTCATCCAATTCATCCTTACTTAAAATATTATAAATGCGAAAGTAACTCAAGTAAGTCAATCTGTCTGTCTGCCTGTCTGTCGCGCTTTCTCGCCACAACTTCTGAACCGATTTAAATGAAATTTGGTAAACAGATAGTCTAGCGCCTGAGAAAGGACTTGGGCTACTTGTATCTGTAATTGTATCGTCGTCTTTCTAAGCGTCAAAACGTACCTATGAGCATGATCTTTAAGTTCAATCAAGTTAAGTGAAATCAGGGTTTAACTATACAGTAAAGTTCTGATTTCATGACAGAATTGGCATCAATATCTCATGATAGATTGAATGCTTCATGCATTACTCTAGAGTATTTAATTACTTGGCTTCCAATACTTAATTTATTACCAAACTACTCTTATTATTAATAAGTTGTAAAATTTAATTACAAGTACTTACCTATCTCAGCACAAGTAATCTTAGTAACACCTAAGCATCTAATTGGACGTGTCGGTGTATGATAGATTGTGATTGCCTCGCTATGCACAGTTTCAATGACCGCGCGCTAAACGGCGCGGGCGCATCATAATGATTGATTGGCTATAGCTATTTAATAGACCCTGCGATACTATGTTATTCAAGAAAATGACACTTAGTTGTGTTATAAGCATCTTATGCTAGGTACCTAGGGTGCTACTCTTAGCAACGATAATCGATAAGTGTATCGTGACATTTGTAGAGTCGAATCCTTCTCTAAATTCCATATTTTTTGCCGTCGTATCGATTACTGAACGAACGATACAAAATTATAGTTCGTTCTGACGATATATGATGTCAAAAAATATATAATTTAGAGTAGGATTCGACTGTACAAATGTCACGAAAAGTATATAAATTATCGTTGCTAAGAGTAGAGTAGCACCCCAGATAATAAAACAAAAACGATTAAACATTCATGAAGTTCCGTGTACCTACCTATCTGACACCAATGGCTGTTTTTATGAGAATAGGTAGCAGTAGCAGTCTCTGCTGTTTTTCTCTGATATGTAAAGGTAGATAAGTACCTACCTACATAAGTACCAACCTATAATCAAGGTACCTACTTACTTAATAAAAGCACCAAATACCTACTTTGTGAAAAAGAAGTGAACAAAAATATCAACAGTCCTTGGCATACTTAATAATCGCGAAAAAAAATGTTAAGTAGAAAATTAAGATACGGTGTGAATGTGTTTGATTGAGTTGAATTGAACTTTCGAGAAAGAGTAGATTTGAGTAGGAAGGTAGGTACAATGTGAAAGATAGCCAATAGTAAATAAAAGTTAGGTATATTACAAAATAAAAGTACAACTGGAGGTAAATAGGGTGGCAAATATTTATTTGATAGGAATAGGATAGTAATAGATGTTTTGTTGAAGTAGATACTAATAATATTTGTAGACGATTTATACCCATATTAATAAATCGATATCAAGTCTAAGACCGATCTTGGAAATGTCATCCTTATGTCAAACCAGTACAAAATGACTTGTCAAAAGCCTACTTAAGAACGCTCTCAGACTTGAGACAGATTTATTAATACGGGCGTTAGAATGAAATATTTAAGACGCGCACAAGGGTGCAAGATCGTACAGGGTGCATTTATTTAATGATGCCTTATTAAACATTACTTTCGTCGAATTCTTTTATTATATTTTATACTAGCTGAGCCCGCGACTTCGTCCGCGTGGAATTTAACTTAACAAAAAAGCCCGCTCCCGCGTTCTGAGCCCGCACGACAAAACCCATTTTTTCATTTGTTAAAATTTTGTTTTTCTAAAATAAAAGTAGCCTAAGTTACTGCTTATAACATCAGCTATCTACCAGTGAAAGTCTCGTCAAAATCGGTTCACCCGTTTCGGAGATACTCTTTGATTTCATGTGTTTTTATTTTTTTACGCGGAACCCTAATTGTTTTTCAAAAATTAAAGTAGCCTAAGTTACTTCCTATTACAACAGCTATCTTCCAGTGAAAGTCCCGTCAAAATCGGTCCAGCCGTTTTGGAGATTACCCGGAACAAACACACAGACAGACAGACAGACAGACAGACAGACAAAATTTTTTTAAATCGCGTTTTTGCTATAGGTGTCGTATGTACTTTCATATGCATTTAGTGAAAAGGTGTTATTTTGATATTACAAACAGACACTCCAATTTTATTTATTTGTATAGATTATATTTTATATTTTATTACCCACACTCGGTGGCAGACTATTAACGTTCGCCAATCATCGACGTAAGAAACCGAAATCGATGTGATAACGTCGATAAACTTTACGGCCCTACATTTAATTGGAACTTTAAGGAGCAGTGAATTTAACACGCCAAATATCAAATAACAGTCGAATGGAATTAGTTGTCCACGACATGGCGACGGTATTGCAGGCAATATAAGACATTAGGGCGCGTGAATGTGGGGTCCAAACCCTGTATATGCTCGCGTTTGTTCGGTTTTGGGTATCGATAATAAAATCGCGGGCGGGATGAATACCGAGAAATACTTAAGCTTGAAACAACATAATGAAAGTAGGTAGCTATACAAAAATGAATGAAAAAAGCTTACTTATATATACTTAAATACTTTGGTACTTAAGAAAAACTCTTAGTCCGAAAGTAATATTATAGGTATTAAGATTAGGTAAGTACGTTTATCGTGTGCAGAAATAAGCTTCCATTGGAATAAGTAGCTGAAACAATGATATTTACCTAAATAGTGCATTATCGGGGACCAAATAAGCAGCACCTAAGTATCCATGTAAAATTTAAATAAGTACTTAAATTAATACCTCTCAACCGACGGAAGTGCATGAGAGAATGTACGAATTTGGATAAAGCGAAAGAGGTGTGTCATATCTATATATAGCATATAGGTCAAGGTTACCTATCTGCCTATCCTAACTGGGATACAGGCGTGAGTATCCTTAGGTACCTACTGTTTGTGTCACATTTATGTGTGTGTGTGTGCAGTGGCAGATTTACCAGCAGGCTGAGTAGGCTGGAGCCTAGGGCGGCAAATTTGGGGACTGATTTTTATTTATTTTTTTTGCTACCTCATAGAAATCAAGCGCAATAAAGATTATTTATTCACGTTTACCGAATGTACATTATAGTGTAAGTAGCATAGATTACCTCGACTTTATTAATCGTACATGTTTGAGCTTTGATTAGCTCAAAAATAAACCCAAAAATTATTTTACGTGCAATTTCAACGAAATTTTTGGATTGTAAAAATAATCTATGGCGATTGTAGAGGCAAGGGCGGCAAATTTTTTACAGCCAATACCTTGGAAATTTGTAAATCCGCCACTGTATGTGTGTGTGCCTCCCACAAATATATATAAGCAACACGCTGTAGAGCCAAGCTGTATCCAACTGACTACAGCTCATGTACGGGCCGGCTCCACCGGGGTAGTACCATGCTCTCACAGAAGATCAGCCTAAAGTATAGCTATTATAACTACGATTCGTACGAGAGTGCAAAGCCGGAAGCCCTCCCTCTGTGCCACTCCCCTTCAGGTCGGCAACGTGCTAGCAATGCTTTTAGCATCACAAGCATCTATAGGCTACCGTAACTGCTTAACATCAGGCAGGTCGTACGCTATGACACGCCGACTTTGACATACCCACTAAAAAACATCTGTTTGATGTGATGGACAAGTATTTACGGCCAGTAAAAAAAACCGAATACACAGGTTGGTAAATAAGTACCTACTTACTTATAGCAAACTCGTAATTGACCAGTTTTTACATTTCCAAGAAAGACAAGTGCCCTCGAGTGCTAGTCGCCCGACAACTTCCACAAAAGCGCAACCAACAAACTTCACCGAAAAATCAACTCCTTATACTCACATGTCTAATGGTGCGTAGCAATCTTTGATAAGCAAACACCCCATATTTGAATATTATTTATGTGTATGATCACCATTAGATTTCCATAGATTACTAGAATGACCTGGGGCCCAACTCTGTTAACTATGGTGGCTCGATTCGACTCGCGAATCGTCAAAACTGACGTCCTACCTATCGCGTATCTCATACGTCACTATTGACAGTTTTTCAATAAAAAACTGTCAAAACTGACGTATTCATTTACGTGAGACGTCAGTTGTGACGAATTGCGAGTCGAAAGTGACTCGAATCGAGCGACATTAGATTATCATTAAAAAAAAAGCCTCACCTACCGACCATCAGTCACATAAAACTCTGTTGTTGGCAAAATCATCGACTACCTAACGATGAAAGCCATATTTTAAAAAAAGAAGACAATCGTTAGTAGAGTTAAGCCCCTGCTTCTACTTAGGTACCTACTTAATCTAAATTAAAAATAATTCCTGAACAGGCACGCGACTATGCCGACTATAGATATTTAAACAGTGAGAGGGTCATGGGTTTGTGAACCTAAAGGTTTGTTGGTTTTTACAGTGGGCAGGTCAATAGTTACGGGCTTCGGTATACTTATATTAGATATATCTCAATGTTTGCGTTCCTGTGTGCCGCCGACTGGCCGAACTGTCTCAAGCACGCACTCCGCCCGAGGACCTCATTAGGTATGCCTCAAGGAGCTCTGTTTGGAAACTCAATCCGAGTGCACAGTGCATACTTTCTCAGATTACTTGCTTGGCAGGATACATAGATTATAGAAACAATTAGAAGTGCATGATACTTCCTAAGTTGGCCTAGCATGTTGTCTGCAGGTATTACTAAAATCACTAATAAAATACCTATCAGGAAATAAAAGTTGAGATCGAAATCAATTGATATAAATCAGTTAAGTAAGAAATCGTACGCAACCTAATAGAATATTGAATATTGATATGCACAGCTGCAACATAGAGAGTTCGCCTTTTCCCTTTACTCAAAACAAGACCTCTGATAAGCGCTAAGTTAAAATTTTAAAAAAGTGACTAACATATAGGTTTAAATAGCCGTCACACGTATGATAAGGCGATCCGCGGTATTAATACGTCCGGTCTAGTAAACCCGACCCGTACATACTGTAAAGCACGGTGCCAGATCTGATGATAAATAACGAGATAGTAAAGCACTCACCACACCGCGTTGAAGCAGAACGCGACGCAATCGAAACGACAACAAAGCAGTCGCACCAATATTATCTGAAACCAACATAAGAATTTAATGGTACCGGTTCTGTTCTCTACAAATGATGCCTAACAAAATTTTACGCAACTAAAATTATTATTGTCTTACTTACGATTAACACATTTTAAGGTCAATCAAGAATGTAAGTCTGACGGCCGCATTCACAAACATTACTATGAGGTCTCACAGGTCACGCGCACGCACAGCCTAGTGAAAAATCTCAAACTTTCTGTAGAGTTGGTCCCTTAGAGAAGTATTGTTTGTGAATATGGCCATAAGGGTTTGACAAACTGTGCCTTGTGCTATGCGCGTTTTTAGAATCGTGTCGGAGTACCCTCCCAGTTCACAATTGACGGAAGGTTTCCGATGTCAGAAATGACAGCTCCAACCTTCTTCAATTTAATTTGTAAGAGAAGAATGGTAGCTGCCGGTTCCGAGATCGGAAACATTCCGTCAACTCTGAATACGGGGACTGCAATCGCTCGTGTGAAACGATCTTAAGACTGCAGAACCAATCAAATTATGATTATCTTAGTGCAGCATGGGTGGCCGGTAAGTCCGAGGTGCGTCCTCTACGTGTGATAAATTGCGCTATGCTAATGTAAAGACGTTGATGATTTATCAATCTATTACGTATCCGTTAAGCGGTACTCGGTAGTCCTATGCTCAGTGTAAGACCGGGTTCCGATTTGGTAAGTAGTAGCACCTACTTAAGGTAATGTTGATGCCTAAATACTTCTTATTGCTGTCCTTACAGCCTCTTTACATCGTGCTTACCTATTTGAAGTACCTGCCTAGGCGCCTGCCTAAAGTAAAATGTGAACGAAAGAGAAGCAATTAATACGAAAATAAATAAATATTTTATTAAATTAAGTAAGTTTAATTTTAGAAAAACAATTAGGGTTCGGCGTAAAAAAATAAAAACACATGAAATCAAAGAGTATCTCCGAAACGGCTGGATCGATTTTGACGGGACTTCCACTGGCAGATAGCTGATGTTATAAGCAGTAACTAAGGCTACTTTTATTTTAGAAAAAAAAACAAGTGGGTCCTGTCGCGCGGGCTCAGAACGCTGGAGCGGGAGTGGTTAAGGTGAAGGCGCCTGTCTAGCCCGCGAAATTCAACATTTTCGAGTATTTTTATAGTTTATCCAAAATCTGAAAACATTTAAGACATCATTTTGTGATTTGCGACAAACACAGTATGCAGTGCGTTTATTAATACTTTTATTTTACTCTAAATATTATCACGGTGGATATGATACTAGTAAATCAATAAATATACAAAAATTGCCAGATTATCTGGATAGCTGTCGTTCTTGAAATGTTTTTGAGTAAGTTGGATATATTAATAAATGCACTGCACACGGTCTTTTTCGCGAATTACAAAATGTGCCTTTTATTATTGTCAGATTTTGAAAAATTTCTAAAAAACCTCAAAAAATTTGAACTTCGCGGGCTAGATGGGCGCTTTAGCCTTAAGTTAAATTCCACGGAGTCGCGGGCTCAGCTAGTTATTAATTATGTATTTAACATTAAACTAAACAATAGGTAGATACGTACCTAATAAGTAATAGGTATTTGATAAACTGCGTTTAATGTTGCTGGCATAACAAAAATCAAAGCATAGAAGCGCCCTTTTATCTATATTGGTTCTATTTCCGCATAGTTTCTAGCTTATAAATGATAATTAAAAATAAATAAGTGATCATATAAAATCTTTACGACGTGTACCTACACGTCGTAAAGATTTTATATGATCACTTTTTTTTCTATACCTATAGACCATGGCACCTTGACCTCTACCAACACCTAGATGAAGCTATACATATTTCATTTCTTTGACAACGCCGCGCGATGCACTGAGGTAACTGTCAACGGATTAAGTTGTATGTTTTTAAGCAAGATTGATGGAAGCCGCTAATTATGACTGAATGATATTTGATTGAGTAGGTTCCTACCTAATGTTCTAGCCAATACCGCACGAACTGATGGTAAAGTCTGTCTCACGAAAGAAGACAAACGGCAATAAGTGGAACTTATTTTCGCTACGACGTCAATCCATTATATTTTTCTGTTGTCATTTATATCAATTTCAATAAATTACTGTAATAATAAAATTGGATTCATCCTACAGTGATAAAACATTTAGTTTTTGGGGAGTCTAAAACAATGGAGTTTAACAACATTTCGACGCATGACTGTGGCGCCGCCCGCGTCTGCGGGACTTCTTTCGTGAGACGTACTTCACATACAATACAACTTGGTAGGTTCCAAAATACCTACTTACTTCTTAGTACTAAAGGGGCTTCGTTCTTGAATCGGAGATGGCGTCGAGACGCAGGCACCTATTCAATTCGTAGCGATACAATATTTAGCGCACGACTGCACTTATGAACGCTGATTCTATTAAGTAGGTACATGGAACGCTAAAATCAAGCCCCTACAGGCAAGAAATAATGCCCACGAAAATGAGGACTCCATCAATAATTAATCTTGAAGCATGAACTGGCCGCCAGAGGCAAATAATAGCTGAGAATTAACCAGTTGTACCGGTGTCAATCTTCTTAGGCCTCCGTTCTGGCCACTGTAATTTTTGCTAGTAGGTACCTACACATATTATACCAAAACACTAAATACACTCAATATAGATCCTAACACCACATAATTAGATCTAAAATCCTGTGAGCCACTGTCGTCTTGACCAACATAATTAGAGCCTTAATGAGATATCTTTAGACTCCTCATGTGTGTGTTTTGTCAAAGATGATGAGGTCCTGATTGTAATGGTGTTTGAGATGTTACCTGTTTGTGTGGAATCAGTAGATGGACCTGCAGTACTTGTCTTCCGGAGGGTGGTTGCCGTCGTAATATTATATAAAGTACCTATTATTAAATAGACAGTAGGTAAGTAGCTACATTATATTAATATCGTCCCGATAACACTCGGGTTATGAGGCATGGTGAAAATATTTATACTGACAAAAATATATATGTATACCTATATAGCTACTAATATCGCCGCCAACTCTGACGGATCCAAATATTGAATATTGAATCTCGGTATGAAATCTTCGCGTCAAAAATTTTACAGACTTTTTCAGATTTCTATTCCACATACCTAACTAAATATCGAATATCGTAAGATTTCGCTCATTGGCTCTATTATAACTACGTGATATTACAGCCAATGAGCAAGCATGAACACTTAAAATAGCCATTAGATGCGCGTGCGCACGGCACACGCTACAAATGTCAGCTGCATACGAAGGTAATTTTACGCACGACGATATCAATCAGACTAGATTCGCGATATTACAGCAATTATACATATGTATGTACCAGCCCTGACTGGCATAATCCAGTATGTACTGGATTATGCCAGTCAGGGCTGGTAAAACGCTACGACTTAGGACGAAATAAAGAGTAACGATCACAGAGTACCTTGTATATAAAAGTAACGATGGTATTAATACAATAAATAAACACGCGCTAAGCCCGAGTTATGTCACATTTTGAATCTATTCCTTCGACTACCTACCTACTAAAAAGAGTAATGAAATTAAAAAAATCACAGAACAACAGCAAATCACTGTTTTCATTTCCCAACTGTCCCCACTGTGGACAAAAATACCGTTGAAAACAAAAGAAAATACAAAAAGCATCTTATTAATATTTGAGCCCGTCTGATCGCAACATAAATTTGACAATTTTAATATGCCACGTTCAAATAAAATCAAAAAAGTGTCCACAAAAACAAAGTTAGCAAGTTGAGTCGTAGTTTATCTACTTTTGCTATCCCTGCACCATTTGCAACATATAGGTAATCAAATATGCGTACACGCAAGAATCAGTGATATTAAGTAGCCAGTGACTGGTATTAGCCACTAATGATTGAGGCTAGTAGTGAATTTGATGTCTCTATAATGATTGCACACTTGCAATGATTGCGTAAACAAACTGCTTTCGTCATGTAGGTAGCTAGGTAGGTTCTACATAGCTCTATTTTTTGCATTTCTTCTTTACAAGTATCCGAGGTGAAACTGTGGATGTGTGTGAACATAATGAAATACTTAAATACAAAAACATGAAAGACATGAATGACAGTTCAAATTCATTGTATCGGTGATCACCATAAGGCTTCTTATTTCTTTAAAAATATGGCCCACCCAGATTAATATTTATTTTACCAGTGTCAAGACTATCAAGTAAATTGTAAACAATCAAAGTAACCAAGCAGTGTGGGCATAAGCTTATGTACGTACAGTAAAGGGAAAAGATATGTATACAAGTATTGTTATTAAAAATATGTAGTCATAATAAGATGCACAAAATTGAACTCATCCAAATGCTCACAAATATGTACACATTACTCAACCCATAAATATGTACACTTAGCAAGCAATAATTTTGTATATGTCATTTTTTACAGATATTTTTACAAACCACATTAATAAAATGACCGATGTTTGTCAAACCTGAAAATTCAATTTTGAAAAGTGAAGGAAGTCTCTTTACAATTAAGTGGCTGGCCACTTGGAAATGCAGGATTGCCGCACGTCTTGTCGCCTTTAATGATGTATAAGTACCTATATATTTATGATGACGCCATTTTTTGAGATTTTGTGGTGTACACATATCTTTGCCCTTGACTGTACTAGGTACACCGCTAATCCGTAAATCTAAAACAATGGTTTTCCATTATAAGAACAGTTGCCTTGTTATTAATTCTTTACCTACCTTCGCCATTTCTATGTGGCCATACAGTGATGTTGTATTTGCCCTCAAACAACGCAGTTTGCGCCGCAAACCGCCTGTTCTTTACTGGGAACGCCGTACTCTGGCCAGACAAGCAGTAAAACTTAAATGAAACCCGTGTTGCCTTTGTTTTACGCCAAAATATTCAGTTTCCTCAATAACAATAGCCCATCAACTCACACACGCTTCACGAAATGATAAATATTTACCTAGGATGACTCTAGATATTTACCTGTAGTAGGCACACCGTCACATTTTATATGTAGTTAGGCAGTTCACATAGCGAATTTGCACAAACATTTGCGTTATCGTGCCAAATCTAAATAACCCTTAACACGCATGAAAGTAGGTGTGTTTTGTTTTAGCCGAATAATAATAAATAAACAAATAATAAATATCGCCAGACAGACACACCAACTGTATGGTCCCAAACTAAGCAAAGCTTGTACTATGGGTACCGTACAATGGACTGGGGGCGATCCCAGTGACACGGAAATATTCATGCAAATACGCCACGTGAAATGCCACCATTACGGCAGTAGAGCCAAATTGTACCCAACTGACAACAGCTTGTATAAGGGTATAAGGGCTGGCTAGACCGGAATAGTATCACCCATCGCAGAAAATCGGCGAAAAATAGCTATTATAGCTGCGTTTCGTACGATACGTGAGAGAGCCGTAAGACAAACCCACCCATTTCCCTCTATTAACCACTCGCCCTTCGTGTTGGCAATGTGCGAGCAATGGCATTGTTATTGCGAGCATCTATAGCCTACGTTAACTGCTTCACATCAGGCGGGTCGTGTAGCATATACTAGGTGAAACAAAAAGGGTACCCGGCTACCCCGGGCTCTTATACGGCTGATATTTTTATAATTTGTTAACTTTTCTCTTAGTATAGGTGTAATTCTCAATGGTGTGTTAGGTATAATTGAATACAATTTTCTAAACCTATATATAGTGTTTTTCAATACCACACACTACCTGGGCAGCACCGTCTTAACATACAACTTAACCTTACACCCTTATAGGTGGCTACCACGTTAGTCACCTATAAACCCATTTTTGTCACACTATTTTTATTGCAATTTAACTTTGTAAATCTCAAACTATCGGCTTTGTGGGACAGTTGAAGTACTAAAGGTTTTGTAGACTTGTGAAATCGGTCAACAGCTGTATTCCTGTAACACCTTTTGTTTTTCAAGTTCCCTCCAAAGCTGATGGTTTTAGAATTACAAAGTTAAGTTTTGAAAAAAAAAAGTATACCCATTATGTTTCACCTTGTAGATGCTTGCAATAACCAAATCATTGCTTGCAGGTTGCCGACCGGAAAGGGTGTGGGGAATAGCTTCTTTACGCCAATCTTATAAGAGGTCGATGTTGCCATTAGAGCCAGCGCATAAATGAGGTGTAGTTAAAAAGCTTGACTCTACCAAATACCAACACATAAGAATTAAGTAGATATTAATTTTAACTTCGTCAGGAGTATATACATTTTTATACAAACTAGTAAGTGAAATATTTATTGACAAACACTTGTTACGATACTTCACTGGCGACATTTTGCAAAATGCAACATATGATTTCCTTATAAATCTATTACACAATACCGTTGATAAAACTACTCATATGTATTAACATATTTCATAACGTGTACGGAGGAATTATTTCCTAAATAATTTGTTTCTGATCCTACTGTTTCTAAATTAAATATATAGAACTACAAACTGGTACACAGATACTTGCGGTTAGCAAAGATTAAGGAACCCCTATTAGGGAGTTGGAAGGATGGATAAGAACAATAAATCGACCTCTGTCTGCCGAAGATATGGGCGTCCATATTTCAAACTTCAGTGTTAATACGTTACCAACTGATATTCCGAGAATTGATGGACAACGTACTCGGTATGACAGCTGTTATCGATGAGGTGGGCCACACTGTGCACTGGCCTGCCGCTGTGTCTATTTGTACTCTGACTTTGTCACTTGTATTAAATACCGTTTTCTAGTGTTTTAAGTGCGATTTTACAACAGTTAAGTAAACATCTACCAATGGCCGATCGCGCGGAAACACGGAATTACGAAAAGTCAATAGTATCGACGCGTGCGCACTTGGAAAGTTTCCGACGAATTTGGAGAATCACCGCGAGTTTTTATACAGTTAGTAAACAAAAGATTTTGTGGAACATGTGGTACACCTTGGTGAACTTACTCTATGCTAACTTAACAAGAAACCTACTGTTTATTAGCTTAAGACTCACAATGTAACTGTAGGATTAAACAAATAAGTAGCTTGTCACTATCCACTGCTGACTAGAATATAATTGAATCGAAAGGGCATAGGTATTGTATTTTTTTCTTTAAGTATGGTCTTATCTGATATTTTTCTCTCACTTTGACGTACTCTGGTAAAAACTAACACTATGGTTACAAAGGAAATCATGTGAACTGAGTGAAATCAAACATCGAACAATGCAGTGGATTTTTGCGTCGATGCGTGGCTTTCACCGCGCTCATGTTATATTTTATATCGTTTCGAATAACTACCTATTTCAATCAAAAAAGCTTGTATTTATTGTATATTATACTGCATAATGCTCTCTACATAGATGTAAGTATTAGTCTTGTTATAAGTGTTTAAAATACTGGTAGGTATGTTTATAGGTAGACTTAAAAGTTCCGTAACATCATTAAATCAAATAATAGATAATTATTTTAACAAGTTTTTTGACTATATAAGTAAGTACCTAGGTAAATCATTATTTTCCTCTCATTAAATGTATACAGCACTTAAAAAAATGTTTACATACACTAGTCACTTAGGTACCTATTTATTATCATGAACAAGCTAGATCTATATAATTTACCTACCAATTACGCTGTGAAAGCAAATGATCTTCCAAAACGTGCCAAACTTGACTACTTAATGCCAATTCTGAAATCACAAGTCATTTCTAATTTTCACTCCAGTCCAAAAAACCTAAGCATGAGTAAGCGTGATCGCGCAAGAAACACCGCACACCGATCCAATCAACAGCATTGATCTTTGGCCAATTTTGACAACCGTGTTGTATCAATGTAACCAGATTTTTCACCTCAATCATGCTTGTTTTTTTAATAGTGGTACTAATAGATGTCTACTTATCCGATCGATATAAATGAATCGACGACACGTGTCATGATGTAGACACACTAGGTGTAGATACACGTGGATGGATCAATATAAAATTAGCGTCATAATACGCGATCATCAAAGGTGATACGGATAAAAACGTATGACATAAGTACGGGGTTTGACAGGAGGCGGGCTAGAGCGATTTAAATCATCCTAGGAGACGAAGCGTCACGTTAGCTGCACTACGAAATAACAGAATCCAAAGGAATGAACTCTTGTGGCCACTTGTGTTGTGCACTAACTACGACTAAACAAGACTTGAGACAACAAAACATTGCTTTCTTGGTCTTACGACCCTAAGAGGCAGTTTGCTTAGTTTAATTAATTAAGTATTTCTGTGTACCTAAATTTGCCATTGCTTTTTTATACAGGGTTGTTAATATCTTACTACTGAGAGATTGTTAGTATTTTATCAAATTTTTTTAAGATTACTAGCAATTAGAGTTTATCACATTACCAGTATTCCCGTTAGCCCCTACTGCTAAGCTAATGCTTGTGTTTGGAGTGGGCTCACGTCAATAGTTTTATGGCCAGGATTGGGATCGAACCCGGAACCTCTCAGCTACGAGGGCGATCCCTTTAACCAATAGGCTATTGACGCCTCAGTAACCCTGTAAAAGGAAATCCGCGTAGAAAATGAGACATTTTATTTTTTGTTGACAGGTGTCAATAGCGATGCGGGTGTGGGGCGGGCGTGGTGGCGCGGGCGGCGCGGGGTAGCATGGCCGCCACGCTGCTGCTGCTCCTGGCCACGGCCACGGCGGCACGGCTCGGCGACCTGGCGCGCCGCGACACTGGCGACATTTTCACTCTTACTGGTCAGTATTAAATAAATATCGCCCGACTGACGCACCAACCGTATAGACCCAAATTAAGCAACGCAATGTAGTATGGGTACCGTACAATAGACTGGGGGCGATATGCCAGTGACACCCAGACCTGGAATTGAACCCGAAACCACCCAGAGCAGTGAACTAAGCGGCCTATCGGGACCACTGCGCCAAGCGGTCGTCAAATTGCTAGGGTTTTGCAAAATCGCGCAGATCATGAGAATGGCATAGGAAACGCTCGCTGAACGACGAGGAAAGTAGAAATTAATGTGAAAGCCATTCCATTTCCTTTTGTGTCAATAGCCGAAACTGTCTGTGCCCTGGGAAGCACGGAACGGAAACGCTCTGTTGTAATTGCCACTACCTAGGATAGGATCGCTGGAATCTCTGAAATCACAGCGATCGACCTGAGTAGGAAACCGGTTTGAAAGCTTCCACAAAATTCCTCTGTTGTTATTCTACGAAAAGGATGCTGAAAGTAGGGATTGCATATGAAGTAAAATTATCTTTAAACCGTTTACAGGTGACGAATGCAAAGCATCGCAATGCGCGGAGCACGGCGCTGGTGCGACCGCTGGTTGGAGCGCTGTGGGCGGCGAGTGCGCGTGCGCGTGCCCCCAGCGCGCGCCTCTCTTCAGGGAAGACCGGGAATTGTGCGTCGATGACTTACCAGGTAACCGTTTTCCATTACTGTTTAACGACGGGCCATAAGCAGGCACAATAGGTAATTTATTGTTCGATACACACCCGGATGTATAAACGACGCGACACAGGCTAAGACTTATGTTAATTCTGGTTCATTTTCTGTTACCTGCACATTTTACTCATAAGTTCATCGTTAGGTAATGATGCACAATAATTTGTAAGGCACCTTAGTAAATACAATTGAAATAATTAGATACCTATCGCAAAAAAATGTCGATTTGTACCTACAACTGGTTGGCAGCGAGTGATTCAATCAAAGGTACGAGATTTTTTTGGAAAAAAACTCGTCAAATTATATGATTTGTGGTACCTACATTATCGATAGCATCGCTCGCAAAATAGGTCTATTTTATTACGATAAAAAAATATTATCGTTAATCCTACTAATATTATAAATGCGAAAGTTTGTGAGTGTGGATGTATGTATGTATGTATGTTTGTTACTCATTCACGCAAAAACTACTGAACGGATTTGGATGAAATTTAGAACACAGATAGATTATAACCGGGATTAACATGTAGGATACTTTTTAACCCGAGAATCCCGAAATTTTTGCGAAGTTAAAATACTACGCGGATGAAGTCGCGGGGCACAGCTAGTAAAATATAATGGAGGTAACACTTCATTTGTGGTTAAGGTAACATAACGTAGGTATTACTCCTTTCAAGTTCATTAAAAATATGTGATGAGAAAGTTTTTTTTCTTTCAACCACAATGATAATAGTTTTGCAGAATCATCAGCGAAGACAAGATGGCTATCAGTGTGCCGACGTCCGCTAATTCTTTCGTTCGCTTTCGTGGGAATCACTATTAAGATTAAGTCATTACTACTTTTGCTATTGATAGACTCTTTACATCCTAGAGTCAAATGTCTTATTTGTCTCGATATTTTATTACTCTCACAATCATAGAAGTTCATAATACGAACCATGCATAGCATCCACAAAGGAGTCCAAATTGATAAAAGTGGACTTCAAAAACTACATCTGTATTTTCAGTTACGATTGAACATTACTCTGACAAATGATATTGAACTTTCTAATTGTATGATATTGGAGTTTAAAATTAAGGCTAAAGCGCCCATCTAGCCCGCGAAGTTCAAATTTTTTGAGGTTTTTTAGAATTGTTTCAAAATCTGACAATAATAAAAGGCACATTTTGTAATTCGCGAAAAAGACCGTGTGCAATGGATTTATTAATATATATCCATCTTACTCTAAAACATTTCAAGAACGACAGCTATCCAGATAATCTGGCAATTTTTGTATATTTAGTGATTTACTAGTATCATATCCACCATGATAATATTTAGAGTAAAATAAATGTATTAATAAACGCACTGCATTACTGTGTTTGTCGCAAATCACAAAATGTTGTCTTAAATGTTTTCAGATTTTGGATAAACTATAAAAATACTCGGAAATTTTGAATTTCGCGGGCTAGACAGGCGCCTTCAACTTAATCACTACATTACTACAGATTTAACCTATTCATGGTAGTAGTTGTGAGCTATTTCACGTCTATAAAATGCATTTAAGATTAATTTATGGACACGCAATTTGTAAAAAATAGATCATTTGTACTTCATATATTTAGTTACTAATTAAAATATCTTATTCATCTAGCTTATTTGTGTATTCAGAATAGCATTATTAGGTAACTATGTACCTGTTGCACTTTTTTATACATAAAAAAAGAAAAAGAATAGATGCTATTGGGTGGTACAAATTAGTACAAAAAGAAACGAGAGTTAATGTCTAATGAATTCATTAGGGGCATGAAGACACCGAGTGTAAATGTGAGAAATTAATAAATTTCAACACGTAACAAAAACCCCTACATTATGATAATAACTGTCCACAACTAATAACATTAACTGGATGGAGTTTTCATTAGTTTCAAAAACATGTCTAAATATTGACACATTAGGTATACGAATTTATGTAATCATTTTCGAGAATCTCGTTAACGTTCGACTTGCTTAACACCAAAACTGACATGCAATTTAATGTTAGCACGTAAATTTATAAATATATTTTTTAATAATGTGATATGAAAGCAATCATTTTTCGAAATAAATTTCACTTTTGTGCCGTCGATACGGCTATAACTACACTTATCGCGATCAAATCTTAATAATTTAGCGGGGACACGTGACAACTGCACGCTTAGCGATCCACCCGCCGTTGAATGTAAGTTGAATATCGTTATTTACGCAGTTAAACGCCCCGAGTTTCGTTATAATCTTATTTAACAGAACGGCCAGTATTAGTCTCAATTCCTTTACAAATGAGGCGTTTAATAAAATGCTGCGAAACGTCGAGAGGCGTGAAAACATTACTGTCTGACAAATATTTGTATTAAAAACGTTTGGCAGCTCAGACATTGATATTTTTAAGTTTATTACATCCAAATATCTCTCACAACGTGGTGTACGAGTTACGTCTGAACTGTGTTTTGCCAGACCTAAAAATATAGATGTGTCGCTCATGGATAATGACAAAGAAGGATGGCATTACATATAATTTATTTTATGTACCGACATAATGCTGACCCAATGTTTTGTTTTGCAGAATGTTCGTTGGCGTCGTTCGGGACAGGGGCGGGTGTGCAGCACATCCCATTCGTTTACTTGCCATTGAAAGGCCAGATTATACATCCGTCGCGGGAGATCAACTTCCATAGTAATTACTGTAATTTTTTTAATTGCCAGGGATTGGGCTAAGACTTAAGCAGTGGATTACTGCCTAAATCTTAGGCCCATATTCATGAATCTATCTCAAATCTGAGAGCGATCTTGGTAATGTCATTCCAGTACAAAATGACATGTCAAAAGCGTACTCAATACCGCTCTCAGACTGGAGATCTTATTAATATGTGCCTCAGATGCATTATTCACAGGTTAAAAAATTCAAAAATTAGAGAACCCCCGATGCAACGACTTTTTAAACTACAAAAGAGCTGATAATTTTCAAACGGCTGAACCGATTTTCATGAAATATAGCTAAGAACACTCTCGATCAGAATAGGAGTATCTAACAAAAAAAAAAAAAAATCGGTTCATCTGCTTGGGCGCTACGATGCCACAGACAGACACACAAATACACATGTCAAGCTTATAACACCCCTCTTTTTTGTCGGGGTTTAAAAAGGGATGTAACACAGTGTTTCCATTTTAGATGTCAAAACACCAATATGCGCGGTATCGGGTGCTCAGTTCCTGACAAGAAAAGGCTTTCTGGACCTCCGAAACACTTTAGACGCGGATGTGCCGTTCAATCTGTTCCGTGACGAGGGCAGAACGTTTCTGCAGGTAATTAATGTTAAACCATGCGTTCTAAGCATTAGAATACTTCAAATTTTACGACTGCTTGGCGCAGTGGTTCGAGCGTAGGCCGCTCGGCTCACTGCACTTGGTGGCTGCGGGTTCGATTCCCGCTGGGGTAAATTTCGGAAATGGGCTTTTCATAATTTTCCTTGGTCTGGGTGTCACTGGGATCGCCCCCAGTCCATCGTACGGTACCCATAGCACAAGCGTTGCTTAGTTTGGGACCATACAGTTGGTGTGTCAGTCTGGCGATATTTATTTATTATTTAAATGATTAGATGAAAGAGGTACAAGTTAATTTTTCCTTTTTTTTGTATTTGCATCAATGCAACTATTCTAAGCATGCTCAAAAGCTGTATAAAAATCGCTTATAAATTCTCCAAAACGATTTAAATAATTGATATACTAAATATTTTTGGGTTATAATTTCCAGTGGAGCGGTGAAGACGAGGTGCGTGCGAGGATGTCAGGTCGCGTTATGGTCGTTAGACTGCTATGTCGTGACGTCGCCGCCACGCCGACGTCCCCGCTAGATCTGAAGGGAGTGTTCACGCCTTGCGTGGCGTTTAGGGTGCAAGGGACTCCACATAAATCCTCTAGTGAGCATTTCCTTCCATATATATCCTACTAATATTATAAATGCGAAAGTTTGTGAGTGTGGATGTATGTATGTATGTTTGTTACTCCTTCACGCAAAAACTACTGAACGGATTTGGATGAAAATTGGAACACAGATAGATTATAACCGGGATTAACATATAGGATACTTTTTAACCCAATAATCCAATCCTACGCGGATGAAGTCGCGGGGCACAGCTAGTTTCACTATAAAATGGATATGATGACGTATTGTTGTCTCACTCCGATGGTTATCCAATTGCGTTTTTCATCCTATTCCATCCAGATTTACCTATCAATAAGTTAAAAAAACTGAACTCATCCTTAGTTTTTCCAACTATTTGTCAAATGTAATAAAAAAACATCTAAATTTTCAGACATTACTGAAGTTCAGTTCGCACCAAACGCCCAAACGTCAGGATCAACGAATACATCAGGTCTCACTGTATCAGAATATGTCGCTATCGGCATCAGCTCTTTACTTCTAGGGCTCGTCTACGTTGCGTCTGTTTTCCTATTCTTACACATTCGGAAACGCCGCAAGGCAACGTCTGACGAAGGCAGCAGAAGACTTAAGGGATTGAAGAAAAAAGATGGCTCAACTATAACTGAACGCGATATCGTACGAGTGAACAACGAACGAATTCAAACACTACCTAATTCAATGGGGCAGGATGACGGAATAGTTAAGAAGAATCAATTGCTTAATATTAGTCGAAATTACCATGAAGCGAAAAATTATTCAAACGACTCTGGCAGCAATATGTCTGATTCAGAAGATTTTATTGACGGCAGTACACGAGACGAGGATATGTATAACGTAAGTTACAAACCCATAGGAAACAAAACATATTATAAGTATAAGACCCTTAATTACAGTATTGTTTCAGAACCAAACGATTTCCGCTGTGATTCATCAACACCATGGAGATTTCAAGGTTAAAAACGAAAATTCTGAACTAAGTCATCGAGATGAGTCCGGTATTGAGCGTCTCCCGGACGAACATGTATCTATTGTAGAAACGACAGATGACAGAGAAATCGCCCGACCAGTCGGTACCACCCGGCGAAAACTTTACTTCAACCCTGCTTACTTTGAACCACAACTAATGGCGGTAAGTCAATAAAATTTATCTACGAATTATTGTTACTCTTATTTCACAGCAATTTTAATCATCATTCTATGCGTAGGAACCACCGGCTGCAGCTCTTGAATTCCTGGTCAAGATTAGAGAAGTAATTTCAATAGCGAAACACAAAATGGCAGCAAAACGTTTCCAACCCATTTTGAATCACATACCGGAGGAAGAAACATATCCATCAAATGGAAATAGTTTAGATTTGTATCAGGGTCTCGGAAGCCAGAGAAGTGGCAGCGCCATCAGCTTAAAAAGAGAAAATAGCAGGAAAAAGAACTGTATAGGCTGTCCTGGATGCAAAACAGATAATAATGATATCCAACAAATAACAGCATACAGTATACCAGCTTGTTCTAATTGCATTAACAGCAAAGGTGACAAACAAAACAGTATACGAAAGTGGTTGGAAAATATTCCCCCGGCAAAGCAACCACCTGCTTATAGCGACTTCTTGGCAACAAATCCGAATAATTTGACAGAGTCCCTTTTATCACTACCCGCTAATGAGGGTCGGCATAAAGTGAGAAAACAAAACAGTTTTACGAGTTTTAATTCTATGTATTCAACAGACAAAACTTCAGTTCCCAAAAAACCTTCAACGTTATCCGTCAGGTCAGATCCAGTAGTACGCAACTATAACTTGCCGTTGCCGGAATTTGAAAATACGGAAACCCATCACAACGATTTCAATTACTACTGTCAAACAGTTGCGCGTGTAGACGACATTAGACCCATTGGACTCACAGATTATCGTTCGGCAAGTTTACGAAATAACACAGACAATCAGCGAAGAAGCATACTGTTTCCTAATAAAAATGCTCTACCTGATATGGTGAATGAAGCTATAGCTCTTGATCATTGCACTAAATCATACAATCAAAGCAGTTCAGACGAAGAAAGATTTAATAATGATGTTAAATCTCGTGGCATTATTCGAAATTTCTACATGAGAAATACATCGGAGAGTCCTTCGGGTAATGATTACGAAACAGACAGTTTGGAAAGGAGCTCTAACAAAAAAGGAATATCAACACCTACTGACTTTCCAGAAGTGCCGTCTTCGCAAGCCAGTCCAAGTTTAAGCGCAGCTTTGCCACTAGAAGAAGAACTTACGATGAGAAATGCCGTGTATAAGGCACCATCTAGCAGTAACAGCAACACGCCATCACCACGTCAAGTTGCTGTAGACCAAAATCTCTACGAAACAATTGAACATAAAAATCATACTCCACCTTTAGAGGCAACAAAGCCTGTCAGCCAAAGTAACGATTATAGTTTAGTTACCGAAGTATACGTAAACAACTATAACTTTGGAAGCGCTCCATCATCACCTAGTGGCTCTGATTGTTCCATGGGAAGCAGGAAATTAATCTCGAATATTAAAGGTTCTGAGGAAAAACCTGGTTGCCTCACTATAGAAGTGAAAGATTCTCCTGAAAATTATATAAAAATACACGAGTCTGATGGGTTCGAACCGGATACATTAGATAGAAAACATCCAAAACACAAAGAAAACCTCGACGATGCATTCAGCAGGAAAGATCTACTGAAAAATATAGACAATAACGAAACTCCGGTTTCTCAACAACGCATACAGCTTAGAAGCAGTGGCACTTTTAAGAAAACAGATGATAAAGTAGAATATACCGCTAAATTTAACAGTCTCAGAAACGAATACGAGCATCGTAATATTTGTGAACGACCAAAATTATCACCAGGGATTTATAGTGGATCGAAGAGCCTGGAAGAAACTACAGACGATAATTGGCACGAAGCAGAAGACTGGACAACAGAAGAAGGTCGTATATTGACTCTAGAGTTGCGACATTCTAAACGACAGCGACAATCCACACCTCCAACAATTAAACAAATAAAGAATTTAGCACGGCCTGATATTTTACCACCACTACCTCCTAACGAAGATGATCCCATATACGAGCAACCAACATTTCCACCAAGAAAAGTGGAAATGGACGCAACACTAAACAGTGAGACTTACTCAAAAAACGAAGGTGGCAGAAGCCTCAGTCCGAGGTCATTTACGAAGAATGCAACTATTGAATACACTCCACATAATAATTCGATAACTCCCGAACTGCATGGACCGTCATGCAGTCCAATGAGAGCTTCTGTCCCATCTCAATCCTCGGAATATGAAAACATGGACCCTGTCCAAAAAAAGGCGATTGATCTAAACAGGAATTTCATTAGAAGACGATCAGGAAGAAGTAGTGTCAATACGGACACCTTTGTAAAAGGATCTAAATTAGAAGGTCACTCTAAACGGTATAGGCGGAAGAAAGGTAGCATGGTTCAGGACTCTGGTTATTTAAGCAGTGACTCGACTAGTTCGAAACAGATACAAAGAAAATTAGTGATTGCAAAAATTGTGAGTTGTAGTGAAAGTGACGATACAGAAAACGAAGCTCGTAGTGAGTCTGGTGCCGAAAGTATAGAGACGCATTCAGTGTATTTCGATAGTTTTAGAAAGCAATTCGGTCCAGAGAACAATAACAGTTTTACAAGCAAAAGCTCGAAAGACAGCAGTAGAAAGTTTAAGCAATCGGGTGACTGCTTTTAACTCATATTCGTAATATAAATATTAGTAGTGTAATGTGCAATAATGAACGATCAGTGTGCAATAACACGTGCAATAAATAATAATACCTATCTTATGTTTATTTTAGAATAGTAAAGATTAACTAATTAACAATACCTCGTGCATACATCGATTTTATTTAGATTTAGTTACTAGATATAAGAAAGAATGGCCGGACGTGCAATGCAAGAATAATATATAAACAAGTAAATTATTTACTTTATTTATTAGTTTGTTTTAAATGTACAGTGTATTCATATTACAATTTTATAGTTCGTGTTTTTGTACATATAGTATTTTGACATTATTATTATATTTTAGCTGTATATACTGTTAAAGACGGAGTCAGGCAGCAAACGTGAGCTTCCTAGTACCTGACGATAAACAAGAGTGCTCCAGAGAGGATTCTTATAAAGATACATCCTCTCTGTTGGAATACGTGAGCACGTACATTTAGGTTGTGGCATTCGACGTTAGTTGGGAACAAATGATCATCAAGTGTAAACAATAACAGTAATGAATTGTTAAAAAACTTTCAAGCCTTTCAAGCACGATAGGTAAAGTTATACCAAGAATGTACAGCCAAGCTCCTTCAAGTATTAGATAAGTGTCAATTTGCTCTCATATTTGGAAGACTGATACTTTTATTTCAGATGGTTATGGTTAACTGTTTGGCGTTAAATAAATAAATAAAAAGAGATGAGTATAATATTTTACAATTTACTGAATATCTATACGTCCGAAATTGAAACTGATTCTCCATATTTCTTGACTTCCAATCAAGTATCAAGAAGACTTCAATATACTGGGTCTGTACAATATTTTAGAAAACTTTATGGACTAGATTATTTGTTACCAACAGTCAGGGTTTATTATTTCGGTTACGGGCTTATGTTATTTATTATATGTTAATTATATAAATTTACGAACAGTTTTTTTTATATCTTAGTTTTTAGTAGTAGCTGATTTAATGGTGCTAATATAACGCAAAAGGGGAAAACCGGGTACGTATTGTGTTTAAGATGTTTTACATTCGGGACCTACCGAAATGTATTTTATAATTAATATTTTAAACATTATTATTTAACGCAATGCGTTAATAACATTTTTATGAAATAAGGTATTAGGTATATTATGTGAGAAATGTGCTCAATATTTTGTAAATATCTAGATTTAATAAATCTATATTAAGTTTAATTTTAAATGTAAGTTTTATCATGCTCTCTTTACAGCCAGTATTCATTATTAATGGCTATTATGTATACAATTGTATTGTCAAAAATACTAGAATTTTATATGTATATTAAAATCTTTTATTTATTTTAAAACCAATTAGTGCTCTTAATTATAACTATTGTTAAATAAATCAATAAAATGATGTATCTGATGTTTTAAGAATTTATTAAAAGGTGTACTTATTGTTAAAATTAAATTATAATTATTTCTAAATACAGATTTTTACTACTACAACCCAGCAGAAGCCCAAAATAAAATGTCTTACGCCAAATTACGACCAAATATGAAACACTATTTTTCGACAAGCCATTTTCCCCATTGTACTCAATAACGTAAATAAATAAAATAAATATCGCCAGACAAACACACCAACTGTATGGTCCCAAACTAAGCAAAGCTTGTACTATGGGTACCGTACAATGACACCCAGGACACCCAGACCAGGGAAAATTACGAAAAGGCCATTTCCGAAATTTACCCTGACGGGAATCGAACCCGCAACCACCCGGTGCTGTGAGCCGAGCGGCCTACGCTCGAAACACTGCACCAAGCGGTCGTAAGACACACATAACTTTAATCTATAACCATCGTATCATCTCCAATATCACTCGGCACTTCTAAAGCCATTTTCATGCCTTCAGCAGCCTTATCCAACATTTTGCTTCGAAGTTCCAAAAATTTATCCTTACCTCCAGCTAGCAAGTCAATTTCTACGCCGAACTTACTCTGTACTGCCGGATTTTTACTCTCATTCATTTTGATCATACAACTGTCTAAGTACTCTAGCATGGTTTTATTACGGTCTAATATCGATTGTCCGTAATCTTGATATTTGTATGACGTATTCTGTTGGGTCTCTTCGTTAGTTCGTGATGATAATTGGTTGTCTTTAGCAGTGATTGTGTAGTTTGTTGTGGTTGCTATGATCGTTAAGGGAATAGCGTCGTGGATGTAATGAATTAGAGATAATACTTGGTATGGTGACCTGAAAAAATTGCAAATTACTTTCAAGTGAAGCTAGTTCAGGCCAAAAAAGATATTTAATTTGGATAATATAATGTTCAAATTAGATATAGAAACTTATACATACATGACAGATGGTTAGGTCTACCGCAAGCAAGAAATATAGGCAGTTCATTTCACGAAGAAGTATGTATTAATGCAAACTGACCCATATGCCAGTGCATAGAAAGTGAAGGAAACTATATATAGTCTTTATAAACAATGTAGATAAAGTTCATAATTCTATGTAATATACGTTGCCAGCCGCTGCTATCAAATTGCGGATTGATATTTAGATTTTCCGAGATAATTGCTTTACCACATCCACACAAACATATGGGGACGATCCTTCATATTAATGGACACTTCAATATTTTATACGCACCGCCAAATTCTCGAACGCTTACCAAACTTTGAGGATAATTTATTTCTATTTGGTATCCAAGAAATAAGTAATTAAAGCACGACATTTCAATTCGCTTGGGACTTAAATATTCGGCAGCATTTCGTAAAGTACGTATGCATAATAAATATATGTTACCTACCTTGAATGAACAGAAACGTTTAAACAATTTTCCTGACATCCCTGTTCATCGCGTTTTATAATCATAACGCCATTGAGTACATGGTACGGCGAGCTTCTATGGATGACGATCTCTGATTCTGGTACTGGAGCCATGTCTAAGTATTTACAGAACATGTCCATTCCTAATAGGCATGGGTCCTCATTATTCCTGATATGCCTTAGTATTAGATCAGTTTTCTCGGTTACAGCCAGTATTGCCAGCATTGTGTTACTATCTAAAATAAAGAGTAAAAATTAATAAACCATTACATTTAAAATTACGATGACGAAAGCATAGGTACAGTAGGAAATCCAAATTTTGTTTTTGGGTAAAAAATAAATAATTCTACATGAATAACACGTCAAAGACATTTTGAACGTATTCGGTACCGAATACGGTAAAAAATTGTCAAAATTTATGGGAATAGTGAAGTCATCTTTACCATGTAAATGTAGCCTAATTTACAGTGTTAAATAAAGTATTACGGACAAATTGTCTGGTCAAATTTACGCATGCAGTACGTCGTTCTAATACCTGTGGCGACCTCACATTCACGTCGCCGACAGAAACGGACAGATGGCGCTAAATGCAGCGCCTCAATACAATGTACGGATTCTTCATAGAAAAACTGAATCACGATATTAGGACTCGCAAGCATCGTGACTACATATACAAGACCCCGAGAATAACCAGCGGGGCATAGCGGCCGCCCCGCCAGGCACAACACCCGCCTGGCTGGAAGATCTTCCCTTTTCCGCTAAATACCAATTACATATGTATAATTTCAATATCAAGTTTAAAAATAGCGCTTACTTATACAATTTAAACATGCTACGAACGCCTTATAGAATATTATGAGCAAAGATTTTATTAAGCGTTCTTTTTTTAATTATAAAACCTAGTCAGTAAACTCCTTCTGATGTTTAGCTAGTACCGAGGCATGTAGATGCTTGCAATACCAAAGGCATCGCTCGCATGTGGCCGACATGTAGGAGAGTAGGACAGAGGGACAGGAAAGGAGGAGAAGGGACTAGGGAGAGGGGCTTGGGTTTCCGGGGGTCACACTCCTCGTACGAAACGCAGCTATAATTGGATATAGATATGCAGAATGGATCCAACCACCAACACTTCTGCAAACTGAAACCAACCTTCAATCATTTCTGCTGGGGTAGATTTTAGTCTGCAGGAGTTAGTGTGGGCTGGTTCCTTTTCGCAAAACTAGGTCCAATTACTTGTCACCGATCCTCTGAGGGAGGTACTAACCCCGTCAAGGCAGTCTGTAGCTGTAGTAAGTAAGCTTCAGCTACCACCACTGTGTAATTACGTGTTTCGAAAGTAAATAAAATAAAGAAATAAGTATTGCCAGACTGACACACAACTGTATGGTCGCAAACTAAGCACTCCTTATACTATGGGTACCGTACAATGGACTGGGGGCGATCCCAGTGACACCCAGACCAGGGCAAACGAAAAGGCCATTTCCGAAATTTTCCCTGGTGGCGGGAATCGAACCCGCAACCACCATGCGCAGTGAGCCAAGCGGCCTACGCTCGAACCAAGCACTGCGCCAATCATCCAAAGTAACTACTAATTATAATAATAAATGCCAAATCAAATTCCATACCTATGTTATCATTGGACAGGACATCAAATTCTTTTCCCATCATGTCCACGGCAGACACCTGCACATTTTCTATGGGCAACAGACACTCCTTCCCGGCCTTTGAATAAGTTATCACCCCATTGAACTCAACATTACTCATATTATATTTCATCTCTTTCATATCCATGACTGCAACAATTGCAGTTTCAATGTTATGTGATATTGTCCGAGTGCTATTTGCTTTCCAAAATGGTGGTGAGTTGATTTTCTCATACAGTTTTGTTGTGTAAACCAGTGAGGGTCCAGTAGTTCCATGGAGGAGTATTTGTATGTCTTGTAATGGCCTGAAATTTTTAAATAGAGTATGAGAGCTAACTTTTTTATTAAACATGTTTGGATTTTGCAGATCCCAGCTTCTATATGGGCTCTAAAGGGATCTCACAGAAAATCAACATAATTAAGCTATTATATAATAGAATATTATAGCTGCAATGACAAAGAGCTGGATGATTAAATAATTACAAAAATATAAAAAAAATTGGGGAAGCAGCATAGTTGCCACCAACTTAAAAGACTCTATATTTAAATTACTAATAACCGCAGTGAGCAATGACAATAAATAATAATACTTACTCAATATTTTCATTGATTGTAATAAATGCTAGTATTATCATCTTGTTACATACTTTGACAAATGGTGTTTTAAATTTAAGTTTTAGCGCACTCACCATCTGAAAAATCAAATGAGCAGATACCTGGTAATTAATCAAATTACCTACCCAATACAATTTATTTGTTAAAAACTAGATTTCGAATTCCATAAGTGACTTAAGGTTTAGACAAGAATATGTTTTTGAATTATTTTTCTCAGTGCAGACCAAGGCGAATGTATGACTTTTACTAACCTTTTGCAAGCCACCTTTAATAACAGAATCATCAAGATTTGGATGTATTTCTTTATACATAGAAAATGCAGCCTTTTGACGAAGATCCAACAACTCTTTATAAGTTTTCTCAGTACATTTCACACTGTATTTTGCTTCTATCAATTTCCTCTGTAAATGTGTTACTAGTGGTAAACAATCATCTTGGTAATCCGTATAAGTTTCAGACATATCTGGCGTGTGGAAGTTCTCAAAGTCATCATCAAAGATTAAGGGCACAGCATCATCTTTTTTCACAATTTTAAGGCAGCCTGTACCACTACACATTGAATCATTGACTTCAAACCTCTCTATATTACTCACTCGTTGATGTATTCGAAGATTTTCTCTTCTAGACAAAATTATTAGTTCATCGTCAGTTGACAACAGATAGAAAAGTTCACATTCGCTATTCCTTAGAATCCTAAGCGCTGTAGGGCTTGAGACACCATCAACTCGTGTCGACGATAGTAAACTTCGTTGGTAATATTCTCTGACTTCTCCGCTTTTAGTGAAAATAGTTATGTCGATGTTTTTATCGTCTCTTGGATGGTTGTCGTAGAACACGAAACAAGCAATGTCGTTTATGACGGCCGCAGGCACCATTATCACCAACACTTTACGAACATTATAAGAAACTTCAGACATTTTTTAAATATACTTAATCCAAAACCAGTCTTTATTTTAAAAATATTAAACGTATTAACTAATGTAAACAACATATATAAGCAACCAACTTTCCCGCGATTAAACAAATGAAACCTGTCACTGACCGGCTGTCAGTTAACTGTCATATCTAAATCTATCAATATTTCCTACCAAACGTCACCAGCTGACATATTCAGGGTGGCACAGCTTTAAAAACACAAACCTTACTTTTAACCGCTAGCTCCCCAGCTACATGGGTTTTGACATTACGTTATTCCAGTTTAGAACCTATTTCTGAACCACATTTATTTAGATGATATCTAATATTATGTGCAAACGTTTTTACATGTGATACCAAGTCAAACATATATTATAATAAAAAACGAACAAGCAAACATAGTTTTACATATTTTTAATAGACAGTAGGCAATAGTACAACCAGTAAGTACTGTTTCTTTTGTGGAATAGTCGTTTATAATAAGCACTCATTTTTTATTAAATTTGAAATTATATCACACCTACGGCTACCTGTTTTAACCAATCTCCACATTTATGGCATTCATTAATTACCTGGCAGCTCCAATTCCAAATGTCCTTTAAAACTTGTCACGTGATATGAGCATCGAGTTCAAAATATTTGGCGGGAACATTTGGAAGTCTGGCTGGATAGGACTATCTGGCGGGAAAAGTAAAAGTCTTGGTTATTTATATTTTTGTCACCAAAATTTAACTTTTTTGAATTATAAAGTAAGTACAATGTTGGTGGAATATCAATAATTCTAAAGCATAATTAATGTGCGTGGGTGTGAGTAATAGTAACAAAAGTGGTGAAACATTATTTTTCGGGCTCGTTAAAAGGTTTGGCGATAAAAAAAAAATACTTAATTTAAAAAAGTGTCGCAAGCGTAGATACATCAATGAAGAACTTAATAAATAATACGACCAACAAAATACTCTATGGAAGTGTAGCAAGGTCTGTTTTCCATAGTATGGCGTCCTCATACACCTAGTACCTACCTATCTAAACGTGTGCACTAATCTATGCATGATTGATTAACTGTACAAGGTGTTACTGTAGCGCAACGATAGCATTTTTGTAGTGCATGGCAGATTGCTTCCCATCTCACGGGGGCCTGTTATTGCGGTTACAGGCTGCATACAATGCATGTAACATGTCTAACATGCATAATGTAGCGGGGTTATAACTATTTTGGTACCTACCTATCTGCGCAGGTTGGTCTTTATTAAATTTGACGTAATACTTGCTACAGAGCTATGCGAAGAAATAAGGCACACAGTCGTCTAACTGTATTTTCGCATAATTTAGTTCCTCATCTAACATCGGGTGGTAGATAGTTCCTTTTGTTCATGCAAAGGGGTATTATTATACAGGTTAAAACAGAAAGGGTATACTTTTTTTCAAAATTCAACTTTGTACTTCTAAAACTATCAGCTTGGAGCAAACTTTAAAAACAAAAGGTGTTACAGGGATACAGCTGTTGACAGTTTTGAGAAGTCTACATGATCTTTAGTACTCCAACTATCCCACAAAGTCGATAGTTTTAGATTTACAAAGTAAAGTTGCAAAAATAATAGTATACTCTTTCTGTTTCACCTAGTATAGTTATTTTTACCAGAGAAATGTTAGGAAAGCATGTATATCTGCAGCTGTCCGATTACTAAAAATCCTTTAAGTGAGTAAACCCAATTTTCAGCTATACCTATACATAAGCAAAAACACGAATAGATATGTATCCCTAGAAATTGTGAAGTAATACAGATTTTTTAGTTTAACAATAAATGATGCGAAAATTGACCTAGACCCTGATCTATTGAGATAAAGTTTGGCTTTCAGGTAGTAAATATAACTCAAATTTGACAAATGTCACTCAACGGTCAAAATCCAAGTCAAATTGTTTATTTTGTTTAGGCTTAGGTAGGTCTAGGTACCTACTACGGGGTACTTAAAAATTGCTATTTATAGGTACTAATTTTCCTAAAGTATACATACGGATAAGAACGTGACCCCATCTATTAGTAATCGGACGGCAAATACGTATAGGATTTAGACAAATAAAAAATACGAGCGGCTTCACATAATAATTGGGACGCAAACTACTATCTACTGACTTGAGTACCCACTACCCACTAGGTAAGTAAGTAGTACCTATACATATGGATATCGTTAGCAGAACGAAACCAACCCACATGCACTGCTGTAGACCAAAACCAACTTTGTGTTAGTGGTTCTAGGTTGGTTTAAGTTTGCACAAGTGTGTGCGGGTTGGTCCCATTTTGCAAAACAAAGTCCATATATAGGTAGTAGGTACACAGAGTTATGCAAATCACGAAACTTGTTTGATAGTGAGCCTCCAACTTTGTGAACACAAACTCATCGCGATATTTCCCAACGTTATCGCTATGAACGTTCCGTACTACAGTGGCATTGACGGCGTGTGAGAAAGAAACTACGACTGTTTAAATAGGTAGGTACTTACTCACTTATTTACTAAACACCCATAAACTTAATACCTAAGTAAGTAGGTTCCTATAAACACCTAGGTTTAATCTGACAATGGTCCCAACAGAATGTATTGATAAGTAAGATGTTGGTTGAACAACCATGGAGCTCTAGGTACTGGTTTCGGACAGAACAAAGTATACGTTACTTTCAATTTTGTTATGGTGTAGATATTCCATATCCATACATGCTTTCTCCAATAAAATTATGTATGTAAATTCTACCTGCAACATCGCCCACTTGGTGGATATTGATTATAAAAAGCCTGTTTTCCTTTGGTGGCTCTACCATGAGTTATATCTTAGGAATCTATAGTCAGTTGCGTGTACGTGAAATATTTGTATGGAAAATTGTTTGTTCCCAGGGTGACAATCGAAGACAGTTTGGGTGTGCAATTTGAGGTTTTTTCTTCACCGTTAACGCTAGTCACTTACGACCGAATTACTCATGGTAGAGTTTCGAAATTAAAACCTACTCTACCATCAAAGTTATAACCGTTTGCGTTTGATTATTCAAACTTGGAATGAACACCTTGCCAGCGTCTTTGTTACCGGTTGACTATAACCTGGATGTTTTCAAGACGAGAGTGAACAGGTACCTTCTAGGCAAGTATGCACCACCGTAGACGAACGTCGTCACTTACCATCAGGTGAGATTGTGGTCAAATACTTGCCTATAATGTAATAAAAAAAGCATACAATCAAAAAACCTTCGCATAAGTGCCCTGTTTTACAGTGAAGAAACATTAACACCGAAAAATGTCTTTGCTCTACGCTTTGATACACATACGTAAATAACACAAATAAAAACGTTTAAAAGTCTGTAACCCGACTACGGAAAATTCTGTCCTTTTAGTAGGTAATCCGAATTATAAGGAACTATAACGATTATCCACTTCTAACATCTACATAAATGGCACAAACAATACAGCATATTGTTACTAAAATAGCCCAGTGATGTTAGAGTCCAGGAACCACCAACGTGGCATTGAGCCGAGCAGTTTAAAATAGTTACACTAAACGGACACTTCCTGCGGCGATTGCCATAGAAATCGCTAGAGCTTAGACTCTTATACCTTAGCGGGGTAATGATAGCCACGCAAATTATGTAGGTAAGCAAAAACAACTCAAATTTTAGGGCCTCAATGCAGTAGTAGGTATTATCTTGAAAACGGTATACCAAACAATCCTACTAATATTATAAATGCGAAAGTTTGTGAGTGTGGATGTATGTATGTATGTATGTATGTATGTTTGTTACTCCTTCACGCAAAAACTACTGAACGGATTTGGATGAAATTTGGAACACAGATAGATTATAACCGGGATTAACATATAGGATACTTTTTAACCCAATAATCCAATACTACGCGGATGAAGTCGCGGGGCACAGCTAGTAATCAAATAAGGAAGAAGAACAGGAACATTTATCAGATTGCTCAGGCTTCTGTCTTTCCGTAGTCCGAACCACTGCTGAGGATAGAGCTCCGCTAATGCTTTTACGCATCAATGCCCTTTGCTACTCACATCTACCTGTTTTCTATAACAGTGTATGTATAAGCTCACGAGTTTAGGTCCAATTAGTCAAATTACGATACGTAGTGCCTTGCAACTGGTCTTCAATCAGCTGTAACAGTCTTGTTTCTATGGCAATCAGCCCATACCAGCTATTTTTGTCTCCCGCTTTGCACTGGAGGGAAGTGGAAATTTTGTCTTCCAACTCCTATTATATCTTTAGATTAAATTCGTGCGGGTTCCAAGACAATTTAACTTTTACCCGGGACTCGTCGAGGGTCAAACTTTGACGTCATTATTGGTCACCATAGTCGATCCTGGCTTAGAGAAACCGTTTATGTGTTCAGCTCTTGCTGGTTGTCTGTTGGCAGAATCAAACACCAATCCTGTCCTCAGCTTCATTGCTTCGTGGAGTCTCTAACTATTTAAAGTGTTATTGTAAATGCCCGTTGAAAAAAAATAAGGGTTTCCCAATAGATTATCTGGGTATTTATCACACTATCTATAGTATGTCTATCAAATGACATCATATTTGATTTTATTTACTGATAAGATGTTACTAGGAGGCCTTCTAGTGTTATCGTGAGTTAGTAGCATGAAGATGCTACCTAACACGTTTTTCAATAAAAAATATTTGTATCAGTTATTACATTTCGTAGTTATAGTTCATTACTGATATGACAATTACGGTGACCGTCCACTTTACCGTGCCTTGAAGCGGGCCCGCCCGCTTCGACCAATAGGATCGCTTCATTTCCTGTCATATCTAAGCGTCGTTATCGCTTCGTAATCGACCGAGAGGTCATTCTACAAAAATTATCATAAGTTAATAGTGATTGACGAAACGAACACATGGCAAATGATGGGTCTATCACTAAAATACTTCTTGTTAGGTCTTCTTCTTTCGCTTCTTTCTCTCTTTTTCATGTTCCAATTGTCCTTATTAAGGCACATTAAGAGACAGACAAGAGATACAAAATCCGATCATTAAACCGCTATCTTGTATCAAATCGAAGTGAAGAGTTAAGCAAAGGTAGCATTATTATTTTGTCTTACAATCATTTATTTACAATGATTAATTATTACAATTATTTATTATTAATTTGAATTTCAATTTTTTCTTTAAAATTCAGTTGCCTATTCCAATCACTTCTCAAGGTTTGTTTACTCAGATGATTGGGTATAAATCGACTAGTCCTCATTCATCAAACAGTTGCCAGGAAGCATTTACATCGCCCGCCGTACCGACGGGATGATTAGCACGTATCCTTAGGTATACGGAGTCCGGTCACGTAGGGACTGGCATTAAAGTGGCCGTGTGGCATGTCCAATAACATTCAAATGAATTATTCGTACATTGCTTGGCTATTATCGTATTCCTTGTCTTTGTGACACTATACGAAGCAATGTAAGAAAAGGTAGTACGGTGTATTCATTCCTGGAATTACTACGAGGGATGCCTTTTAAGTTTTGTCGTTTGAAGAAAAAAACACAACTAGAACCTTATAGTACTTTTTATTGTTTTTCAAAGTATTCACCACGTAGCTTAATACACTTTTCCATTCGCTCAAACCAGTTATTATAACATTTATTCCACTCTAAAGTGGGGGTGTTCAAAATGGCTGACTTGAAAGCGTCGACTGCTTCTTCACTGGACTGGAACCTTTGACCACGAAGACTTTTCTTAATTTTAGGAAATGTAAAAAAATCGTTAGGGCTTAGGTCAGGACTGTATGGAGGATGGTCAAGAATTTCTACTTTTTCCTGCTTCAAATACTCAATCGTTTGACGAGCGCTGTGTGAACTTGCATTGTCGTGGTGCAGGATGATGCGTCGCTTTGAGTTAGATTTTCAAAGTTCGGCGATGACTTGTGGTAAACAAACTGTGGTATACCACTCTGCGTTAACCGTTCTACGATCATCAAGTGCAATAGTCGCAACATGGCCGGTTTTTCTAACGAACGTGGCCACCATCTTCTTTGAAGTGCTTCGAGAACGAACAACTTTAGTCGGCTTTGGCTCGTCTTGAAAGACCCAGATTGTAGATTGTTGTTTGGAATCAGGATCGTAGGCATAGATCCAAGATTCGTCACCACTGATGATGTCGTAGACGTGATTTGACTCTCCTCGGTTGAACCTTTGCAGAGTTTTCTTACACCATCTGACGCGGGCCGCCTTGTGATCGTCGGAAAGCAGATGCGGTATCCAACGGCAAACTAGCTTTCTTACACCAAGCGCTTCATGCAAGATCTTCTGAATGGTTGTCCCTGAGATGCCTAATAGAGCCTCTATCTCTCGATACGTCACATGACGATCTTCGAGAATTAGTTGTCTCACTCCAATGATGTTATTTTCAGTGAATGCAGATTTTGGGCGACCTTCGCGAGATTTGTCACTAACACTAGTATGTCCACGCTGGAATTCTAAATACCAGCGTTCGACAGTCCGCAGACATGGGGCTTCATCCCTGAACACAGATATTAGCTCTTCAAAACACTGAAGCCGTGTCAGGCCTCTTCTAAAGTTGTAGAAAATTATTGCACGAACATTTTCCTTAGAAAGATTCATTTTCGTACGTAACCTGACAGATTCTAATCGACGCTGTGACTAAACAATAACATTAATCCTAATACATTCAACTGTTTTGAGATTCGAAATTTAAACACATTCGAATATAGAACAGTTTCAAATTCAAAATTGCCGGGAATTATGGAAACGACAGAACTTAAAAGGCATGCCTCGTATAAAGGCTATATTAACTTAATCGAGTAGATGGACTTGAATGTCTGTATTTGCAAATGAGCTCTTGAATAGTGCTCGTGGGATCTCGACAACCTTCAAGGGAGATACGAACGCATTGTACCTTCCTTCGGCACACTTACAAAGGTCACGTGTTCACATTGTTCCTTCAGAATGTTTTGGCAAGAAAATCGCGTATTTCTTGAAATAGTTCACTTCCATCTTATGTATGACTAATACTATTCAGATCAGATTATACGGGAACAAGGTCGTTTGATCAGCTGTTGCAGACAGTTCGACGGCGCCGCCTTACGCATGCGTAGTAACAAAAAACGGAATGTATTACAAAGATATAACAAGCGAAAAAAGAATAAGATACATGCAATCGCAGAATTTCCCGAGACGATGCGGAACCGGGTCAGTGGTTCAGATTTTCGCATGTCACGGCACATTTTTGCGAAGAAAAATTCTCTGTTTTCGTTCGGCTAAGTGCGGAGTGGTTGCCAGAAATAAAGCTGCAGTGCAGTAGCGAGCTTGCAGCGGCAGACTGCGGTGGTCGCCCATTCATTGCGATGTCGGGAGGTCGATACGATACGTCGCCAGTGTCGCCGCGCCCGCTGCTGAGCGCGGATGTACCGCGCGCTCGTCTGCCTCGCATTCCTGAGCTCTACCGGCTCTACGCGACCTCACAGTGAAGCCTTTATTTATAAACACTGTGATTACCGGTCCTTAAAGTATTTTCTAATGCCAGTTTCATTCATCGGTTTAGACATCTGACGTTGAAAGTGAAATTCGAGATGATAAAGTAGGTATTTATTTGATAAATTTCGTGAAAGCGCACGTGACGACGGACTGTATTACATAAATATTAAATAATATGGACAGAATCCTAATTGCAGGGCATTGATCTGTAAGTACAAAGACGTCTGCAGAACTGGTAGCAGTCTGCTGATTGTATAACCCTAAATAAGCTGCAAACTACCAATGTAGAGACGATCCAAAAAAGAAACGTGGTAGAGACAGACATCTGGCATAATCATTGACTTAAAAAATAATGAGAAAAAGGGAAAGCTCTATCCAATAAATCGTTAGCAACTAGATAGACTCTACTGCAAATAAATTTAACAATAGAGATTAATTTACGTCGAGGATTACGTAGCAGTTAGTTTGCATTCAATTCAAACGCCTACGAATATACTGTCACTTTTAGAAAACGTTGGCACACCTAATAGATCAAACGAAGAGACTGAGAATTATCAAACAAAAATGTATAACCAATGTAACATTCAATATTGTAATCAAAGCGTCGAAATATATAAAAACATTCTAAATTTACAAATGTTTACGTTAAAACCTGTTTTGGAGGTGAATTGAAAACAAGCTTAAGGCACAGACCTTACTCAGAAACTTCGACATAAAAACTTAAAAAACAAAACCATTTTAAAGGTTAATGTTAAGGGTAATATAAAAAATACCAGAAAACGCAGAATAGGTACTACATACGCAGAATTGCAGAAACGCGTAATGGCAGATACGCAAAATTACAAAAACGCGAAATGTCAGGTAAGCTAAATTACAGACAAAAATATAAATACGTGCGTAAAAAATGACAGAAGTGCAAAGACACGTACTAAAATATGTCGGTCTTTTTCATACATGGTAAGGATGGCAATATAGTTAGTTAGTTTTGGTCAAATTTAGGTAGTTTATGAACACCAACAAATATCATCAGGGCTCACTATACGAGACTAATAACATTATAGGTATTATGAAATGTACAAATTTGAGGTTTTTGAACTTTCAAGTTATCATAATGATGTTCAGCATGTAGAGTCGGACAATAATTACATATAATTATGTATGTTACATGCTTTAGTAATGAAACAAAATGAGCCAATAGCGTGACAAAGCTTTTGTTGGAACAATGTCGATATAAACTCCTATCCATCCTTTATACAATAACTAGGTACTCATTGTTTGAAATTAGCGGGTAAGTTTTTTGGTTCGTTTCTTGAGTAAATATACTAACCTATTCAGTGCTTTTTGGGCCAACGTGATTTTTTCATATTTCATCTTCTATCTTATTAAATAAGTTCCTACATTTTTAGGTAATTTATATACGAGAATCATTAAGAGCCTTAAGATGTTTTCTCACTTTCAATTTCTAAAATAAACAAGTCATTATTAAGTAAACAAGTTAGATAAGTAAACGTCATTATATTCTTTCCGCTTCTTAAACATCTCGTGAACTAAATCTCTACATTTATGTAATAAATTGTATTCCTATATACCTATGAGTATGGTAACACGTTCATGCTTTAGATATACTACTTACCTACTCAGTATTTATCTAAGGGAACCAAGTATTTTGATTGTTCAAAAAATATTCATAACAAAAACAAGCTCTTGATTGAAAAAACGTACCTAGCTATGTTCCTTAGAAGGGTACTCAGTTGGGTAAGTACAAAATTAAGTACTTAAAAGCTCGGTAAGGTTAGTACTTAAATACAAGCTATCATCAAAACAATCCGGATCCAAGTATTAATAAGTCTGAATGATTCGCAACGTCGTCGGTTCGAGGTCAACCTGTATCCATACAAATAAATCTTCAATATAAATATTACTTAAAGCTCACCTTTCAGAACGTACGAGAAAATTAATGTATGCAATTTTATATTGTACCCATCATGGAACAAGTTTGGTACGGCAAATTTTAATGATCCAATGTAGTCATAATAAAAAATAAAGTCAAGGTGACTCAATTATAATAGTAGTCGAACCTATTGTAACTGAATCTCAATAAATCCTTGATTTATCAATAACAAGCGCACTTAACAGAGACACAGAAATTAAAGCAAGAAGTCTAGAACGCCGGGTTTCCTAGAATGACCGATTTGAAATGCAGTTATGTAAGCATTGAATTTATAATGAAGCGATTTGGAATAAAATTGCTATTTGTGTTACGTAAACGTTGTTTGATTCGGAAATGCGGAATAAATTATTAAAAGCCGGTAATTTCGTTGACATCTTAAGTGTAAAACTCGACTCGACTGGGTAGGTGTTCGATCAATCATTGAATTGATATTGAATATACTAGCTGAGCCCGCGACTTCGTCCGCGTCGAATTTTGATCCTTTCTTAGGGGATGTCTACGTCATAGTAGCTTTATGCATGCAAAGTCTCAGCCCGATCGGTTTAAAATTGACAAAGTTTCATACAAACTTTCATCCCTATTTTATCCCATTGGGGGTAGAATTAATCAAAATCCTTTCTTAGCGGATGCCTACGTCATAACATCTACCTGCATGCCAAATTTCAGCCCGATCCGTCCAGTGGTTTGGGCTGTGCGTTGATAGATCACTATGTCAGTCAGTCAGTCACCTTTGAGTTATATATATATATATAGATATATGATACAGCCTGTAGGCTGGCATGACTGGAGTAGTACCACACCCTCTCACAAAATATCGGCATTGTAGTAGTGTGTATAGTAGCTATTGTAGGTGCATTATGTACAATGAGTGAGAGAGCCCGTAGCTTAACCCTCCTTCCCTTACCCCCTTTATCACACTCCCCTTCAGGTCAGAAACGTGCGGGAAATTACTTAAATATTGTAAGCGTCTATAGGCCATGGTAACTGCTTAACACCAGGCGGGTCGTAAGCATGTTTACATACCTTTTTGTAAGTGTATATAAAATGTATAAGTATCTATACCTATTAAACTTTAACCCACAAATTTTCGAACAATGTTGATACGTAGGTAGGTAGGTACTTATTTGCGTAAGTAAACATTGTTTTTGCTCACGATATTGTAACATACATAATTTCACATACTTCCCAACGAGTTATTCTATCGTTCTCACGGCTATTGTGTTACTGTTCTGATGTTACCCAATCCGCAAACGTTACTATTAAGTACACTCAAACTCAAACTTATATCTTGTAACGTTAGACGACACGAGTATAATACACCATGGTCCAGGGTATACACCATCTTTTAATTATTTATAAGAGTAACCATCGAGTTTCTTGCCGGATCTTCTCGATGGAAGAAGTACAATTCCGAATCGGTGGTAGATTCTGACTATCTATATATATATACGAGTAACTCAAAGGTGACTCACTGACTGACTGACATAGTGATCTATCAACGCACAGCCCAAACCACTGGACGGATCGGGCTGAAATTTGGCATGCAGGTAGATGTTATAACGTAGGCTTCCGCTAAGAACGGATTTTGATTAATTCTACCCCCAAGGGTATAAAATAGGGGATGAAAGTTTGTATGAAACTTTGTCAATTAAATTCCACGCGGACGAAGTCGCGGCCACAGTTAGTGTATTCATAAATGCTTTGTTGGCTTACATGAATAAAAACAATTTTGAGTTTGAGTTCTATAATTAAACTTTGACACATGTTTAAGATCATCAGTTTGTCAAGACTTCACAGCGAAATTAGGAAGGTATTCTACCTTCCTTTGATTTAAATAGATCCTTATCGACAGGAGTTAAACGCGACCTCCCCTTATAATTGACTTCAGAAAAGCAGACAAAATAACTGTCAGCAAATAGATTTGTAAATAAATGTTAAATTTAATCCGCTCAATCTAATTAGGCAAATGTTCACTGCAATTTAGTACTTAGGTCGTGGAATATTCAAATTACTCGGCAATTTGCCGGAGCTTAACATACTATTTGTGAGTTCTACGTAAGCAAGGGTTTAATGGAAATCGTCTTCAATTACGATCAATTTTTAATGGACCGGGTCGTAATAAAGCCGTACTACAGAACTTCAAAATGGGATCAGTAGTTTTTGAGCTTACATGTTACATCCTACTAATATTATAAATGCAAAAGTTTGTGACTGTGGATGTTTGATACTCTTTCAGGAAAAAACTACTGAACGGATTTGGATGAAATTTGGTATACAGATAGTTTATAACCGGGATTAACACATAGGATACTTATATCCCGATAATCCCGAAATTTTTGTTAAGTTAAATACAACGCGGACGAATCCGGTGGGCACAGCTAGTAATAAATAAAGAAATAAACAAACGGGCACTTCGTTTAAATGTTTTGTAAAGGTGGTAGAGCCAAACTATAGCCAACTGACTATGGCTCGACCGGGGTAGTACCAACCTCTCACAGAAAATTGGCGTTAAGTAGCTATAATAGCTGCTTTTCGTACGATGAGTGCGAGAGGTGGAAGAACAACCCCTCCTCTGTACCCCTCTTTTTGTCCCACTCCCCTTTAGGTCGGCAAAGTGCGAGCGGTACCTTTGGAATTGCAAGCATCTTGGCTACGGTAACTGCTTAACATCAGACGGGTTGTACCCTTGTAACGTGAATTGTATAATATTATCTTCTTGGTTTCACACGTTGGTTGTGGGAGAAATGTCGAAACTTTTACTTTCTTTTCGTAATATACGTGTTTCTCATTTCGCGTGGAAGGATTAGTCGCGGAAACTTGGGCCGATGCCAATTATGTATTGGAGTATTCCATACCACTCGCCATTGCCATTGACAATGCAATGATCGACCATGGCGGAAAAAATACCAATTTTTAAAACACATGTCGCACGGAACATAGACGTATTAAAAATACAACCGAATTGAGAACCTTCTCCTTCCTTTTTCAAAAAAAATAATAAGAACACCTGGATGCGTATGAGACCATCATATAGGGTGACCGTCCACTTGTCAGTGATATAAAGCCCGCTTCGACCAATAGGATCACTTTATTTCCATACTCGGCTTAGCTCAAGTTGACAGGAAATTAAGCGATCCTTATTGATAGTAACTGGACAGCCAAATGGACTTAATATTTACATAGCGCATTCCGTCCCACTCATATAGACTCACATCGTGTACATTCATAAAAATAAGAAAGCTGAGTGACAGCATTATTCCTCAGTGACGAAACGACAATGTCGGAACATTGTGCCTTAATACACGGATACCGTTCAACCACCAAAATGAAGCGCCCTTATCACGTAATGTTGTCAGTCGTTAAATCGTAAAAGGTCTCTAGGCTCCGACCGTTCCTATATCTTATGGAAATGATGACATCGAGGCGGTGTCATCGTAAATGGTAATATGGACTCGTTATACCCATCGTTATTCCGTTCATAGAGATAGCCAGCTCGGGAGTTAGTTTTCAGGGCGCCCGAAAGCCTTGTAATGGACAGGAACGAACGCTAAACGTGCCGTCCGAACAAACGTTTATAGCCACTGCACTAGAACCCACAGCCACTAGCCACATACATAGACGAATGGACTTGGAATTGGTTTCTACAGGCTATACTAGGTGATACAAAATGGGTATACTATTTTTTTTGCAACTTAACTTTGTAAATCTCAAACTATCGGCTTTGTGGGACAGTTGAAGTACTAAAGGTTTTGTAGACTTGTGAAATCGGTCAACAGCTGTATTCCTAGAACACCTTTTGTTTTTCAAGTTCCCTCCAAAGCTGATGGTATTAGAATTACAAAGTTAAGTTTTGAAAAAAAAAGTATACCCATTATGTGTCACCTTGTATAGTGGTTCGAGCTTAGTTTCGGATCATTGTTGTGAGTGGTTCCATATTTCGGATATGGCATGTTGGTAATTTGCCCTGCCCTGGTTGTTTTTGGGATCACCCCCCGTCTATACGATATCCATAGTACAAGCGTTGCTTAGTTTGGAATCAATCAATTCATTCAAGGGTGCCCATCCACTTGAAGCTGAAGCGAGCCGGCTAGTTAGCCAGCTAGCCTCCTCGCTTCAACCAATAAGATCAGTTCATTTTCCTCAGCTCAATAAAATGAAACGATCCTGTTGAAGCGAACGGGCCAGTTAGGAGCCAGGCTGAAGTCGACGCAAGCCACGCTTATTTATAGTATAGAAATAAGTACCTATTAATAAAAAAATAGTTTGGTCCTGTTCCCAACTCTAGTGCTATCTACCTCCTGACCCCTTACGATCTTGTTGTAAAGCTACATGCTGTATCAGGCTTCTCGTGTTGACTCCCGTGGCTTTATTGCTCACCTAATTTACCATCATAATGTAATGATTAGTGTCTGCCGAGCCCTCAGCCAATTCGATTAACTCGAATGAGTTTTCTCGATATAGGCGGTGAAATTCCATTATATATAAGAGTAATGTGCCTTCGAAACATTGAACGTATGTAAACTAAAATTGATTCAATACATACGCCTTTGAATATACTAAGCATGGATGAAAGTAATTCAGTAATACTATTGGAATTTTGAATTTAAGCTTTAGTGGTAAAGGGAAGATCTTCCAGCCAGGCGGGTGTTATGCCTGGCGGGGCGGCGCTATGCCCCGCTGGTTATTCTCGGGGTCTTGTATATATAGTCACGATGCTTGCGAGACTTAATATCGTGATTCAGTTTTTCTATGAAGAATCCGTACATTGTATTGAGGCGCTGCATTTAGCGCCATCTGTCCGTTTCTGTCGGCGACGTGAATGTGAGGTCGCCACAAAGCTTTGATTCGTTAGAGCATTTTCTTCTCATAAAATATTGTTCAAATTATAAGAAATCAAGTTCCCATTATAGTTTTAGGTTTGTAATCTCCAAAATATTGTGGTGTTTTGTCATTTCATGCGTCACTTGTCTAGCGGTTAAAGGAGCCTACTCGCAACTTAGGAGATCCGTGTTCTATTGATGTGAGCCCACTCCGAGAATAAGCATTTAACATAGCTAGAGGGGCTAATGGGATACTAAGCCGCTCTAGCTCCCAAGATACTAGCTCCAAAGTAAAACTTGTCCTTGTAATTCGCGATTAGGTCACTTGGAAAATACCTCCTGTACTTACTATTTTGTTCGTTTACGTGTAACTACTGCATTAATATAAATTTATAATTAAATATTATTCGGACAGATACTTATATGATACCTTCATATTTCTATATATCTTCAAAAAATATATGCTTATTTACACCCAGATATAATATACATCCTATTATAACACATAAAAGATCTTGCCAGACAGACATTGGATAAAAAATATATAAAAAAAAGTCTTGTAAAAAGTTCGTTAAGTCATTAGCTATTGATTTACATACTTAGCGTAATTCAACTAAACATGTGTTATTACGGCATGTGCGCATTCCATTGTTATAGCGTCTGCATGAATAGGTAATTATCAAATTCAGGCTAATCATTGTTGAAAATAAGCTCCAGAAATGACTACAGTGTGACTGTAGCTAAAATTAAATTAAGTATTCCGCCTAGCTGTTGGTCGGTTAAAGGAAATATAAATAGGGTTTTGTTGCAGATGTTACTTATCCTGTTGGAATCTTAATCTTAGATATCTATCTGTTCGAAAATTGGTTGGATTTTCTAAGACATGCAGGTTTCGTCATGATGTTTTCCTTCACCGTAAGCAAGGGTAATCATATAGAAATTATGATTCGCACATAGATTTCTAAAAACCCTGAGGTGCGAGCCGGGGTTTGAACCCATGACAATCCGCCAACCCGCTCTGGGCCAGCGTGGTGGATTACGGTCTGATTCCCCCTCGTTGTGAGGGGAGGCCCGTGCCCAGGAGTGGGACGTCAAAAAGGGCTAAATTATTTATTTATTATTTATCTATCTGTTCGGAGATACTAGTTAAGTAGTCTACATAAGGATAGTAGTTGGACAACTACCTTGTTGTTGTACAAAACCTTAAAGATTCTCCTGAAAAAAGTGGCCTTTGATTGATTTAAATAGATGAATGATTTTCCTCGTCCGTTCTGTCTGGGTATCAAGGGCAGACGATACCGACATTTGACGTAGCTCATTAAGTTTTTTTACCAGTAAAATAATACTAGGTGCATAATCACTTATTGCAGATGGGCCTACATTAAAGGTGCCCGTCCACTCTAGCCGGGCGAGCTGAATGTGCTTTCGACTAAAAGAATCACTTCATTTTCCACAGTTCATTAAAATAAAGCAATCCTATTGGTCAGCCAGCCTGCCTGGCTCAAGTGGACGAGCACCCTAAATTATGGTTTATGCTTAAAATCGCCTTTATGCAACCTTACGCAACAGTTTGTCACTTCGCGGTAAGCCGCGAGGAGACAAACTGCATTGTATGAACATCTACGAAAGGTGGCTGAGGCATTGCCGTGCCCTTTCTGCCGTTAGATTACTAAAGAGCCATTTCGCCGCAAATGTATGTTACGTATATTTACTAGTGAAAGCGCAACTTCTTCTCAATAAGCCTATCTGGGTCATATTTTCTTATCATTATATAGTGACTCATTGGTCTAACAAAATTATCTCTATGTATTCACAATTTGTAGTGGCCTAATCTTACTCTTAGCTCAAATCTGTGAACGGCCTTTTAGTATTCGGACGGCATTATTCTTTTCCTGCACATTTAAAAGTCAAAATTCAATCTAATAGTAGTATTTCTGATGTCAAAGTTTCATACAAACTTTCATCCCCTATTTTATCCCCTTGGGGGTAGAATTAATCAAAATCCTTTCTTAGCGGATGCCTACGTCATAACATCTACCTGCATGCCAAAGTTCAGCCCGATCCGTCCAGTGGTTTGGGCTGTGCGTTGATAGATCACTATGTCAGTCAGTCAGTCAGTCAGTCAGTCAGTCACCTTTGAGTTATATATATATAGATATATAAGAAATACTAGGTGTTTACATTTATGGAGCACGCTATATCGTTTGTACGTCTAATAGCTCTCTAACATAGTTTCTGAATGCCTTTCTAATGGTTGACATGATACCCACATTCCTACGTAAACTCGTAGGTAATAATGATTGCGAGTGAAGTTGAATTGAAATATCAAGCATCCACCTTAGAAGATAAATAAAAAATACAAGGCAATACCGTCACCAAGTTCATGCAATGGAACCCTAAGTAACTCACGCACTTTTGACGCCTTTTTTAACCCCCGAAAATAGAGGGGTGTTATAAGTTCAACATGTGTATCTGTGTATCTGTGTGTCTGCCTGTGGCATCGTAGTGCCCAAGCGGCTGAACCGATTTTAATTTTGTTTTTTTTTGTTAGATAGGTAGTCTGATCGAGAGTGTTCTTAGATAAGTTTCATGA